>CM057347.1:225437810-227866050 GCA_030015575.1 Agapanthus africanus
GGTATTATACCTCACGTCAGTTGGCAGTTCTCAGGTGACACTTGTCCAGGTTAATCTGTAGACCCAAGATCGTCATAGAGTCTTGTGTGATTCCCACTGTGCTTTGATCTCCACCTTACCATGTCCATGAGGGCGTGCAAAACGGTGGTTTCTGAGTACAGTCCCGAGTCACATGGAGGCAATGAGCGATAGGTGGGGTTTCGTCTCTCCCGGTATTGGGGGTTGATATTGCGCTGTGCTCGATTGGCCGTAACAGGGAAGTCCCTGGCCAGGGCTGATTCAGAGATTTGCTGGTAAGTGTTACCAGTAGTTTCTCGACCCGTTATGAGCCTCACATCGGCACGACTTATCGGTTATTGGGGTCTGACGTTTACCACCCCTAGACTTGATATGCGACATATCAGACGAGGAGACCGGACTGTACGGGAAGTGTTGCCGGTTGGCTCGACGGGAGTTGTAGCAGGTTCGCTTGTTCTCTTCTTATCGCTCAATACCTGGGTGGCCGTTACGTTTAGCTGACCGCTTACGACTTGGGGGTGCTTGATATGATCATCACCCACTGCCGGCGTATTGACGAGTCTCAGAGTCCCACAATGGAGTTTCCTTGTCCAGACGAAACGTTGTGGTGCGCGTATGCGATATGCGCATGGACCCGATTAAAATGCGCGTATAGGAAACCGTATATTGGTCGGGTGGCTTGCTTTTGGTAGGGGTCATATGTGATATGGCCGGATTGATAAATCAAGTGTTGATTTATCATTTAACCATTAGCTTCTCACTTGAAATCCTTTCTTGAGTATGATGGATGTATGCATGCATGTATAGTTTCTTTATTGATTCATGCACATATGGATGTACATATACACATACATACATACATACATCCTACATGGTTGTATATACATGAAAATGGTGGCAATATAAGTCTCACACCATGGTTTTATTTATGGATTAAATTGCATTTGATTTAAAACAAAAAGGGAAAAAGCAAAATGGTTATTATTGATTTGTTTCTACACTCTTCTCTTGACCTAACCATTCTCACCCACCATTTGACCATGGGTTACTTTTCCTTTTGTGTTTTTAACTCAAGTTCAATAATATCCTAACCATGGTTTGATATGAGAAGAGGAAAATATATATTGATATATTTTCTATTATCTTTTTAGACTTGAACTTATCATCTTCTCATATTGCCATCATCTTCTTCTTCCTCTCTCATTTTGCTCTCTAGTTCTTTGTAGTGAGCAATATACACATCAAGATTGGATTTTGAAGTGAGAAAGAGAACCACAACACCATTCTACACAAGTCTAGCCCACTTGTTTAGAGTGTTAGCTTGATTTCGTTCACTTGATCGGATAAAGTTGCAAGCTTGGACAAAGCGGACTCCGGGTGGATCATCGGTGACCTCGAGGAGTTCAAGCGGAGCTTTTTCAAACCCCAATTAGCCGAGGAGTCTAGCGTAGGGAGATACAAAGGTTGTACTCTCTAAACCCTAGCATTTCTTTCATATGATGATGTGAAAAATTTGAAACCCTAATTGATTCTAGGAACGATTCTTTGTTCGTTAACTTAGCACCCTAAAGACTCCACTTTTGGTTCATGTGATGCTTCCAAACTCTTCATGTGGTGCTAGGCTAACCTTTCATTGGTATCAGAGCCAACCTAGAACATTAGGCGACTATTTTACGAAGTTAAAACTCTTATCGAACCGAAATACGGCCTTTTAGAATGCTCTCTGGACATTTTTTTAAAATCTGGTTATTTTCAGAATTAAAAATACTTAAAAAATACAGCAGGAAAATATAAAAAATACTGTGAAATACGAACTCATGATCTGAACAAACCGCCGCAGAACCACGGCAAAGCTTGGCTTAGGCCGCGGCTCCGCGGCCATATAGTGGCTTCATGGCTTCGTTTTTGCACAGTAACTCCTTAAACTGCTTGTACATTGTTTTGAGTATATTTAATCTGAATATACTGTTGAAAATTCTGGAGATGGTTTTGGATTCGACGATTCGATCGGAATTTTCATTTCGTTTCTTTTCCGGATAAATTGGAATGTATTGAAGTATTTGAACGAGTATCATTTGCTCACTTTTCACGGGGTTTAAAATCTTTCGGAAATACGTGCAAGTTTGTTTGTGGTGGACCCTCTAGAAGACAACAAAGCTTAACTCGATTATGTGACCGTCTTGAACTGCCTTTTGAACCTTAGGGTTTGGGGCAGTACGGCGTGCCACATGTGAGGCGTTGGCTTGACCCTTCTACGGCTGGACCGCTACCACTGTGTCACACTCCGGGTTTTGAACTCCACTCAAGTGTTGAACTTTAGTGAATCTTGGGTATTTGATCGTTCGTTCGAAAACTTTAATACTGTCTAATTATCTGGAATGTGATGCAATGTGTGGAATTCATATTATACGATATGAAATACGAGGTATGTGATGCTTCGCATTTACGATGTCTAAAGAGAATGTGGATTCCAGATATTGCAGTTTTACACTTTCTTTTCTGTGACCGTAAGTGTAGTATGCATTTACTGATTGTCGTTGCTATATGTCGACGACAATTGGTGTATGCATACTTACTTACGTTGATGATATGAGATATTATGTGTTGCTGAGATATGATGTGCAGGATTGTCGCAATTGAATAGCAGGGGGGTTTTATGTGAGATGAGAGTTTTATATTTTCATTCATGTAAATTCAAATGTAATGTAATATTCTTTTATTTGGGGCACTTCCGGGTTGAGGTCGATGCCACCTGGATTGTATATTATTTACTTTTCCGCATTAGGATGGACCAAAGGAGGGGAGCACGGGTGACCGGGTTCTGGGGTTCAGTAGGAGGCCATCTCGAGGAGTCAAGACCGGGTCTCCTAAACTCCAGAATTGGTAAGGTCGCTTGCCGCTCTCGTAGGGGTCCAGGGTGTGGGCTTGGCTATTCATCGCGACTGTGGAATCAGTATTTTCTATTTTGGCTAAATACTAAATACGGACGTCCTAGTATATCCCACATTATATCTATGTTTCTGCTGCGATATCTATGATGTGATCATTTGATATGTTCTGATGGATACAGTATATAGTATATATGATATATTATATAGGCATTACTTATGTTTTACACCCGCACTAGCCCTGCCCTACTCTGTCGTTAGTTACCTAACCTAACGGTGCACGAGGGGACATAGAGGCGAATGCGGATGGCATAAGTGTACGTCGTATTTATCTGTGATGTTTAGGTGACTTAAATGATGGGACTTCATTAATGTGATTAATGAAAGAAAAGAAACCTAAAAGATGTTGTAGAATTAAAATTTTTAAAATAAAAGGGGTAGCTACAGTTTTGCTTTGCATAGCGGTATATATGATATACGCTGCACCTTATTCGATGAGGAAAGGGCCGAGATCCCTTCACCGGGAGTGACTCCTTTAGCAATAACTAGCAGATGCTACACACTCGGTTTGTCTTTTGATTGCTTCTATAGTTTCTGCTTTGCACAGTGATATATATGATATATCCCGCACCTCATTCGACGAGGAAAGGGCCGATGATCCCTTCGCCGGGAATGACCCCTTTAGCAAAACTAGAAAAGCCTCAAAATCACTCCATTTCAAAACTTCACTTGATTCTACAACGATATCAAGTTCATTACGCAATAGGTTTTCAGAAAAACCTGTCGTAGCCCTCCGTCATTTCAGATAAGTTGTATATAGTATTCGTGCTACATTTGTTGGCTTTCGTCAAGGTGTAGTGTGCGGTAGCTATATGCTGCTTATCTGCTGCATATGATGCGACTGGATTAGGGTAGTCGTACAGCTTTGTTGGCTTTCGTCAAGGGTCGTGCGGGTGGGTTTAATTCAGTCAAGAAATGTACGGGTTGAACTTGACTAGCGGGCTGTGGTTTGTTGGCTTTCGTCAAGGTCATAGCACGTTAGGGGCAAAACATTATAGGGAATTTCAAGTGTTGAAATTTGCAATGAGATTGCATACCTTCTATGAGATAGTTGGATCCCGATACCCACTGCGAGTAATTGTTACTCCTGGAAGAGTTTTACATAGGACAATTAGCCGATCAAGTAGGTGTCTAGAAAGATGTCAACGGGGTTACGCCTCTGGGAAAACGAGGTTTACTTTAATTAGGTCCGTGCGAAAGCACGGGGAACCTCCCTCAAAGTACCGACACTGGCCTGGCTGAAAGATCGACGAAGTTGTAAGGTGTAATTAATCCCGGCTAGTCTTTCCTTTTAGGGTTTGAAGGAAGATTTGATAAAAACCAGAGGGAGCCATCCTGATTAGATAAGATAATAACCAATCTGATCTTGTAAGAGCATACGCTAAAGTGTTTTCTTCTCTCTCTCTCCAGGTAGCGACCATGTCATGCCTTAATCAAGATAATAATATGGATGTATTGACCGAACCCGCATGTTATACTGTGCTGGGGAACGTTGGTTCCGTTCTTTCTTATAAGAGTTATAGGACTGAACAGGATATAGGGGAATACCAGGATTCCCATGCCACCCGAATGAAGAAAGTACATGTTGATACATTTTCTTCGGATGTGTTCTTTACAGAGAACTGTTTCTCCATTTGCCCTACGTCCTGGGTATTAGATACCGGGTCAGGATCCTCTATATGTAATCAGTTACATGGGCTCAGGAAAGGTAGAGAACTTGGAGAAGGTGATAAAGACATTAGAGTTGGAAATGGTGCAATTGTTGCAGCTAAGACTGTCGGGGAATATCACCTTGCATTACCAACTGGTAATACATTGGTTCTGAACGAATGCTATTATATGACGAACCGGATATGCAACATTATATCGGTTTCTTTGTTGAGTAAAGAGGGATATAATTTTGTATTACAGGATAATGTTATGAACATTTTCCATAACCAAAAGTTGGTTGGATCATGCACGTTGTGCAATGGCATTTATGTTCTAAATCAATCAACAGTTCTGAGCATAACAAACACACACAAGAGGAAGAGTTCAGAACTGAATGAAGACTTCTTGTGGCATTGTAGACTGGGTCACATCAATGCGACACGACTGGCTAAGTTGCATAAGGATGGATATTTAAAACAGTTCGAATTTTCATCTTATGACACTTGCCAGTCATGTCTCAAAGGCAAGATGACCAAAACTCCGTTTACGGGACACAGAGAAAGAGTTACCGAACTCTTGGGACTGATACATAGTGATGTATGCGGTCCCATGTCTACACATGCCAGGGATGGTTCTTCGTACTTCATTAGATTCACTGACGATCTCTCAAGATACGGACATGTGTTCTTAATAAGACATAAGTCTGAAGCATTTGAGAAATTTAGAGAATATAAACAAGAAGTCGAGAACCAAACCGGAAAAAGTATTAAAATCCTTCGATCTGATCGAGGAGGTGAATACTTGAGCAGTGAATTCCTGGACTTCCTAAAAGAGTATGGGATTCTCTCTCAGTTGACTCCTCCATATACACCACATCACAACGGTGTATCAGAACGGAGGAACCGCACCCTATTAGATATGGTGCGCTCCATGATGAGCACAGCTGAGTTGCCTATTTCCTTCTGGGGGTATGCGCTTGAAAGAGCCATACATCTATTGAATATGGTCCCTACCAAATCTGTGCCTACAACTCCATATGAGATATGGAAAGGGAAGAGACCATGTCTTAACTATGTTAAGATATGGGGTTGTTCAGCCTATGTCAAACGATAAAATCCGGACAAACTCGAGGCACGGTCTGTTCTATGCAAATTTATAGGATATCCCAAGAATTCACAAGGGTATATCTTCTACCACCCTGAGGAACAAAGAGTGTTTGTTTCTCGGCATGCCACCTTTTTAGAAAAGGAATTTCTTGAAAAAGAGATTAGTGGTCATGAGGTAGAACTGGAAGAGGTTCCAGCTACAAAAGCTACAACAGAAGATCTGGTGGAACCAGAGGATTCCGTAGTTCCCAATGAATCCCAGACACTCCGCCGATCTAGTAGGGTTCCTCGCCAACCTGAGAGATACTACGGTTTTCTCATGGATGGTGGGAGCGAGGATTGCATCATGGAGGATGATGACCCAACTAGCTTCGAGCAGGCCATCACGAGTGGGGACTCAGTGAAATGGCTGGATGTTATGCGGTCCGAGATGGAATCCATGTACACCAACAAAGTATGGACTTTGGAAGATGCTCCTGAAGGGGTAAAACCCATTGGGAGCAAGTGGATCTTCAAGAAAAAACTTGGTGTAGATGGGAAAGTGGAGACTTTCAAAGCTAGACTTGTTGCAAAGGGTTTTCGTCAAAGACCAAGACAGGACTATGACGAAACCTTTTCTCCACTGGCTATGCTTAAATCCATCCGGATCATGCTTGCCATCACTGCGTATCATGATTACGAAATCTGGCAAATGGATGTTAAGACCGCCTTTCTAAACGGTGATTTAGAAGAGTGCGTGTACATGACTCAGCCAGAGGGCTTCGTAGATAGTGGGAGCAGCGGGAAGGTGTGCAAGCTGCTTAAATCCATTTATGGATTAAAGCAAGCATCGCGGAGTTGCAACATCTTCTTTGACGTCATTATCAAAGAGTTTGATTTCGTCAAAAACATAGATGAACCTTATATCTACAAGAAGGTGGCAGGGAGTAAGGTTGTCTTCCTCGTATTGTACGTGGACGACATACTCTTGATAGGAAATGATATTCTTATGCTGCAATCGGTCAAGCTCTTCTTATCACAAAGATTCTCAATGAAAGATCTTGGTGATGCCACCTGCATATTGGGAATCAGGATCTATAGAGATAGATCCAAACGGATATTGGGATTGTCCCAATCCATGTACATTGACACCATACTAAAGAGGTTTAGTATGGAAGAATCCAAGCGTGGGAACTTACCCACGATCTCTGGAGTCACTCTCTCCAAAGAGACGTCTCCCAAGACTGATTTGGAGAGAGCTCGCATGCAAGCGATACCCTATGCTTCGGCTGTAGGCTCTATCATGTACGCGATGCTATGTACCAGACCCGATGTAGCATACTCGCTAAGTGTAGTGAGTAGGTATCAAGCAGATCCTGGAGAGAGTCACTGGAAAGCTGTGAAGAGCATTCTCAAGTACTTACGAAGGACTAAAGAGATGCTCTTGGTGTATGGTAACGGAGAACTCCAAGTGGAGTCCTTTACCGATTCGAGCTTCCAGAGTGATAAGGACGACTCTAAGTCGCAGTCGGGATTTGTCTTTACCCTTTACGGAGGGGCGGTTAGCTGGAAGAGTTCCAAGCAGGAAACCGTAGCAGACTCGACGATGGAGGCTGAATACATCGCTGCCAACGATGCTGCCAAAGAAGCTGTCTGGATCAAGAAGTTCATTACTGAACTTGGAGTGGTTCCATCCATTGAGCATCCAATACTTTTGTATTGCAATAACAATGGAGCGGTGGCTT
Organism: Agapanthus africanus; assembly: GCA_030015575.1. NCBI lineage: Eukaryota > Viridiplantae > Streptophyta > Magnoliopsida > Asparagales > Amaryllidaceae > Agapanthus > Agapanthus africanus. The sequence continues at coordinate 225,445,257 of CM057347.1, forward strand.
TAGCTAAGGAACCCAGGTCCCATCAGCGATCCAGGCATATTCTGAGGCGGTATCACCTGATCCAGGAGATAGTTGATCGCCGGGAGATCGAGGTCAGGAGGGTTGACACGAAGAACAACACGGCGGATCCACTCACGAAGGCCATTCCCCAGATACAGTTTGAGAGACTCTTCGGGATGCTCGGTATGCGATACTACAGCAGCTGGCCCTAGTGCAAGTGGGAGATTGTTAGTTGTATGTATGCCCTAGAGGCCAGTATTGTACAGATGATGTATATTATATTGGATGCTTGGACATATATAGAGATGACTTTCTTGCTCGATATGATAGCATGCTATCTGGTTGCTCTTTATCTTAACATGTATACTAGTCTCTTTAAATTGTCTTATAATTAAATGTTGGTAAAGCCCTTAGGATGTGTACTTGACTACCTGGACTATGATGCAGATCATACTAGTGGGGACATGGTAGTCCATAAGTACATCCTTCAAGGTCCCTAGTCGTGGGTGTATCGAGACGGAGCATCGATATACCAGTGTAGACTAGCGTATACGCTTCTCGACCTATGAGATGGGCGATGGATGATCCTATATCCATTGGTGTTTAACATCAGAGATGGTGTACGGGTGCTCAGTGGAGACTGGGTACACTGGACGGACTCGCCGAGAACTCCCAGTTGGTATTATACCTCACGTCAGATGGCAGTTCTCAAGTGACACTTGTGCAGGTTAGTCTGTTGACCCGAGATCGTCATAGAGTCTTGTGTGATTCCCACTGTGCTTTGATCTCCACCTTACCACGTCCATGAGGGCGTGCAAAACGGTGGTTTTTTGGGTATAGTCCCGAGTCACATGGAGGCAATGAGCGATAGGAGGGGTTTCGTCTCTCCCGGTATTGGGGGTTGATGTTGCGCTGTGCTCAATTGGCCGTAATAGGGAAGTCCCTGGCCAGGGCTGATTCAGAGATTTGCTGGTAAGTGTTACCAGTAGTTTCTCGACTCGTTATGAGCCTCACATCGGCACGACTTATCGGTTATTGGGGTCTGACGTGTACCACCCCTAGACTTGATATGCGACATATCAGACGAGGAGATCGGACTGTACGGGAAGTGTTGCCGGTTGGCTCGACGGGAGTTGTAGCAGGTTCGCTTGTTCTCTTCTGATCGCTCAATACCCGGGTGGCCGTTACTTTTAGCTGACCGCTTGCGGCTTGTGGGTGCTTGATATGATCATCACCCACTACCGGCGTATTGACGAGTCTCAGAGTCCCACAATGGAGTTTCCTAGTCCAGGTGAAACGTTGTGGTGCGCGTATGCGATATGCGCATGGACCCGATTAAAATGCGCGTATAGGATACCGTATATTGGTCGGGCAGCTTGCTTTTGGTAGGGGTCATATGTGATATGGCCGGATTGATAAATCAAGTGTTGATTTATCATTTAACCATTAGCTTCTCACTTGAAATCCTTTCTTGAGTATGATGGATGTATGCATGCATGTATAGTTTCTTTATTGATTCATGCACATATGGATGTACATATACACATACATACATACATACATACATCCTTCATGGTTGTATATACATGAAAATGGTGGCAATATAAGACTCACACCATGGTTTTATTTATGGATTAAATTGCATTTGATTTAAAACAAAAACGGAAAAAGCAAAATGGTCATTATTGATTTGTTTCTACACTCTTCTCTTGACCTAACCATTATCACCCACCATTTGACCATGGGTTACTTTTCCTTTTGTGTTTTTAACTCAAGTTCAATAATATCCTAACCATGGTTTGATATGAGAAGAGGAAATTATATATTGATATTTTTTCTATTATCTTTTTAGACTTTAACTTATCATCTTCTCATATTGCCATCATCTTCTTCTTCCTCTCTCATTTTGCTCTCTAGTTCTTTATAGTGAGCAATATACTCATCAAGATTGGATTTTGAAGTGAGAAAGAGAACCACAATACCATTCTACACAAGTCTAGCCCACTTATTTAGAGTGTTAGCTTGATTTCGTTCACTTGATCGGATAAAGTTGCAAGCTTGGACAAAGCGGACTCCGGGTGGATCATCGGTGACCTCGAGGAGTTCAAGCGGAGGTTTTTCAAACCGCAAGTAGCCGAGGAGTCTAGCGTAGGGAGCTACAAAGGTTGTACTCTCTAAACCCTAGCATTTCTTTCATATGATGATGTGAAAAATTTGAAACCCTAATTGATTCTAGGAACGATTCTTTGTTCGTTAACTTAGCACCCTAAAGACTCCACTTTTAGTTCATGTGATGCTTCCAAACTCTTCATGTGGTGCTAGGCTAACCTTTCAATAAGAGGAGATTGACCGAGCGTAGCATAGGAAACTCTTTCCCTATCAAGAGTATATCATCCACGTACTCTACGAGGATCACCACCATACTCCCTACTACCTTTTTGTATATACAAGGTTCATCTACCATTTTGATGAAGTCAAACTCTTTGACTACCACATCAAAACAGACGTTCCAACTCCGCGATGCCTGATTTATCTCATAAAACATCTTGCACACTTTTCCGCTGCTCCCACTGTTTACGAAGCCCTCTGGCTGTGTACTTATAGACTCTCTCTTCTAAATCACCTTTTCGAAAAGCAGTCATGACACCCAACCGCCAGATATCGTAGTAATGGTATGTAGCAGTGGCAAGTAGGATCTGGATGGACTTAAGCATAGCTTTGAAAAGTCTCAACTTTTCCATGTACACCAAGTAATCTTCTCAAGATATACTTGCTCCTGATGGGGATTTAACCCTTCAGATAAAGCAACCAAAGTCCATACTTTGTTGCTGTATAAGGATTCCATCTCAGATCACATAGCATCCAGCCATTCTTACAGAGTCCCCACTCCTGATGGCCCGCTCGAAACTAGTTGGGTCATCATCTCATGATGCAATCCTCGCTCCCACTGTAATAAAGAAAACCGAAGTATCTCTCAGGTGGGTGAGGAACCCTACTAGATCGGCGGAGAGGTTAAGGTTCGTTAGAAACTAATGAATCCTTTGGTTCTACCAAATCATCAGCTGCAGTTTGTATAGCTAGAATTCTTTCCAGTTCTACAGAACTGACCTTGCCTCGAGCTTTGTCCGGATTTTTCTTTTAGACATAGGCCGGACAACCCCAAATCTTAATATCCTTAAGAGATGGGCTCTTCCCATACCATATCACATATGGAGTGGTAGGCAACTGATTTGATTGGAACCCTATTCAATAGGTATGCAGCTTCTCAAGTGCATAACTCCCAAAAGGAAATAGGCAACTCAGTAGTACTCATCATAGAGCACACATATCACATAGTGTGCAATTGCTCCGCCCCGATACACCTACATGCTGTGGTGTATACGGAGGAGTAATGCTGAGAGAGAATCACATTCTGTCACGACCCGAAATTGGCACTTGACGGCCCTAATACTACGCAACGTCTACAGGCGTAACGCAGTAAATGAAAGCCAAAACCCAGAAATCTAAACGAGTAAAAGACAAGAAAATATAAGAAAGATTGTTTAAAAGTCTTTGAAATCACAACCCAAATTCTTTAAAAGTCCAACTTTATTTCCTTTAAAATTTTGGCAGCACCTCCTTTATAAAAACCAACCCCAAAAAAGGGTACAACATAAATAAAAAGTAAAGCATCCCCAACGAGAGCAAATCCATGCCCAAAGGCGGAAAACAACCATCACAACAAATATACGACGCCGTAGCGAAGAAATAGAAGATGATAGAAAGGAAACTGTATAAAAGACAACAAATCCAACATAATATACAACGTCGTCCTCACCAAGTCTCTAAGTAAATATGAAAATAGTAGATGGAGAGTACATGGAAACAACGAATATACAATACAACGAATAACCACAAAACCCACTTAAGCAAACTGCACACTGTGAGCTGATGCGGTATCCGTAGCAAAAGATGATAAGATGTGTGATAATAGCCTGCCTCTGACTATCCTGAGGAATACCTGCAAACACTGGGGCACAACGGGGGTGAGTTGCCTGTAAGGTTAGATTAGCACCTTATGAAGAGATTACAAGCATCACATGACCTAAAGTTTTCATTTTTATGGTGCTAAACTAACAAGCAGAGGAATCGATCCTAGAAAATTAGGTTTAACAAACTTTAAACTAGAAAAGATTAGGGTTAGAAGGCTACAACCTTTGTAGCTCCCGTTTTTGTTTTGCTCCTTTGACTTTGGGGTGTTGGAAGAAGGTCCACTCTTCCTCCTCTTGCGTCCACGACGATCCACCCGGAGCTTCCCGTCCAAGCTAGCAAGTTTGGTAAAACAAGGAGAACACTCTAATCAAGTGAGCTAGACTTGATTAGAATGAAGTTGTGGCTATGGATCTCACTTCAAAATCCTATTTTTATGAGTGATTCACTCTCTTGTAAGAACTAGAGAGCTTAAGCATGGAGGTTGATGAAGATGATGGACTTTTTGAAGTAGAGAATGAATTATCTTTTTAAAGAGAAAAGAAAAATAGCTATATATATTTTTCTTTCTCTTAACCAACCATGGTTAAGTATTTAGATATCATTTTATTTTAAATTAAAAGCATGATAAGAAAATAAACTATGGGTTAAAAGTTAGGTGAGCATGGTTGAGTTAGAAGAGTGTAGAAATTCTAAAGTGATTTAACCCATTTTTCATTTTCTTTTGCTTTAATTTAAATCCAATAATTATCCAAATACAACCATGGTGTAATTCTTATACATCCACCATTTCCATTGTATAAACAACCAGATAGAATTTGATGTATGTATGCATGTGTGCTTGCACATCAACATGTGCATGAACAAGAATGAATGCATACATGCATGCATACATCCAAAATAAGCAACATAGGATTTGTAGTGAGAAAATAATAATGAATCAACACTTGATTCACCAATCCGGTCATATCACATATGACCCGACCATTAGCAAGCCGCCCAATTAATATACGGTATCCCATACACGCATTTTAATCGGGTCCAAGCGCATATCGCATACGCGCACCACAACGTTTCGCCTGGACTAGGTAACTCCTATGAGGGACTCTAAGACTCGTCAATACGCCGGCAGTGGGTGATGATCATATCAAGCACCCCCAAGCCGCAAGCGGTCAGCCAAACGTAACGGCCACCCGGGTATTGAGCGATAAGAAGAAAACAAGCGAACCTGTTACAACTCCCGTCGAGCCATCCGGCAACACTACCGTACAGTCCGGTCTCTTCGTCAGATATGCTGCATATCGAGCCTAGGGATGGTCACGTCGACCCCAATAACTCAATAGGTCGTGTCGGTGAATGGTCTATAACAGATTGAGAAACTACTGATAACACTTATCAGCAAATCTCAGCAGCCCTGGCCAGGGACTTGCTGTTATAACCAGTCGAGCACAGCACAGCATCAACTCCCAATACCGGGAGAGACGAAACCCTTCCTATCGCTCATTGCCTTCGTGTGTCTCGGGACTGTACCCAACGGCCACCTGTTTGCACGACTCAGTAGAGCCGTGGTAGGGTGGCAATCAAAGTACAGTGGGAGAACACACAAGACTCTATGACGATCTCGGGTCTACAGACTAACCTGTACCAGTGTCACCTGAGAACTGCTATCCGACGATAGATATAATTCCATATAGGAGTTCTCGGCGAGTCCGTCCAGTGTACCCAGTCAGCACTGAGCACCCGTATATGATCTTGATGTCAAACATCGATGAATGTGGGAACATCCATCGCCCATCACATGGGTCTAGTATCATATACGCTAGTCTACTCTGGTATATCGATGCCCCGTCTCGATACACCCCCGACTAGGGACATTTCAGGATATGCTTATAGACTACAGATGTCCCACTAGTATGATCTCCATCATAATCAGAGTAGTCAAGCAGATATCCTTGGGGCTTTATCAGCATGTATGAATGAAATAAAAGCATGATCAAATCAACATGTCAGATAAAGAATAACCAGATAGCATACTATCATGTCGAGCAAGAATGCAAACTGAATATATATATACATGTACAGATACATCCACTATCACATAATGGCCTCTAGGGCATACATATATCCAACCTTGCCAACTCGTGAATAGTAAATAACATAAGCAGGTAATCGCAAGTATGCACGTAAAGCGTGAATCTAAGATATGCAATTAACAGTAATAACATGTCATATGAATGCAGAATAATGGAAAGTACACTAGCAGGTACAACCAATATATATAAAGCAATAATGATATGACAACAGTATGCAATAATCATGCGATAGGGATATGAGAATGTAAATGTGCAACAATCATGAAAGGTACACTAACAGGTACTACCAGTACATGAAGCAATGCACAAACAGATAAGGTGAGGTATGGTGTGAAGTATGTCGTTTCCACGGAATCCTGACATCGTGGTAGGATCACAATCTAGCAAGACAATTTAAATACCAATTCCTCGAATCAGCCCCCAAATTGGCTCTCATATTAGCTAAGTATCACATCTCCTCAATTGCACAATATCAAGTATATCTCATATATCCCGAATGTACAACCTCAAGTATATCTCACATATATCGAATGTGCAATCATCAAGTATATCTTGTATATATCGAATGTACAAAATCAAGTAGATCTCACATATCTCGTATTTACAATATCAAGTATATCTCACATATCTCGAATGTACAACAGCAAGTAGATCTCACATATCTATCCAGTATCCAATCTCAAATGAATCTCTTATATCCCGAGTCAAATCTCCAGCAAAATTCTAACATCCTAAATATAATGGCGTAAATAAATATGATGAGGTCAATACACATATATTAGCGTCTCATTCCACTAATATTGGTGTAAGGGTATATATAATAGCGGCTCAATCTCCTGTTATATATACAAAGGAGTAATTAGAAATATCATAAAACCAATGTGCCAAGCATCGACACAGAAATGCTGATCTATCAGGTGCTGTCACCACGACTGGCCCCCTGATAGGTACGTATCATACGCTATCCCAAGAGCTCGAGTGCCTAGATCTGACCCTCGCCTCTCCACGTATCCATACGCACATTACTCCTGTCGGTATCCACTCGATAGCCGCTGAGTCATTGGTACTGTCACCGGAAAGTATGGTTTCCCTAAGCCTCATCGCCTACCACCGCGACATCGTTCTTGCTTCGGGGTACCCCCGGGCTTCACCATGTACCCACAGACGGTGCCTCCTCACTCCTCGAATCGGGCATATATCAGAACCGATAAATCTCATGGTGCCTGCGGAAATATCAATATCAAGGAAACCGGGTCTTTCAAATAATGCATAATTTCATGAACTACCACGTGTTAGTGTATATGCCCTAGAGGCCATTACTGTATCATACTGGTTTGTATATTACTTAATGGATGCTTGGGATATTCACCTTGTATATACAATCTTGCTCAAAATAGTAGTATGCTACTTGGTTTGTTTCTACTTCAATGTGTACATGTGTTTATTTTTGTATATCGCCTATACACATTAGTGGAGCCCTTAGGATCTTTGCTTGATTACCAGCGATGTGATGGCCGTCACACTAGTGGGGCTGGGTAATCTATAAGCACATCCTTATGCAGGTCCCTGGTCGCAGGACTATCGAGACAGGGCATCGATACTCCGGAGTAGACCAGCGCATGCGCTTCTCATCCCAGTGTGGGAGACGGTCTGTCCCACAGCCGTTAGTACGTCGTACTTGAGATAGTATGCGGGTGCTCGTTAGGTTACGGGTACACTGGACAGGACTCGTCGAGAACTGAATAGTTGGTATTATGCCTATCGTCAGTTATCAGTTCCCAGGTGACATGAGTACAGCTTAGTCTGCTGACTTGACACTGTCACTTTGCCTCGAGTGTGTTCCCACTGTACTTTGATCACTACCCTACCACGGCTCAAAGGAGTCGTGCAAACAGGTAGTGGTTGGGTGCAGTCTCGAAGCACTTGGAGGCAGTGACGGTTAGACAGGATTCGTCTCTCCCGGTATTGGGGGTTGACATCGCGCTGTGTCTAGGTGAGCCATTACACGAGTAGTCCCTGGCCAGGGCAAACGAGATATACTGGTAGGTTTCCAATGTTATCTCAGGGTGTTTTGGGCTTCGCTCCGGCATGACTTGTACCGCTATTGGGGGACTGACGTTTACCGCCCCCTAGGCCCGCCATGCGATGTATCAGACGAACAGACCAGACTGTACGGAGAATGTCACACTCAGGCTCAGTAGGAGTTCAGATGGGTTTCGCCTCGTCGGTCTTCTTGTCGGCATTACCTGGGGACCGTTACGCACAGCTAGTGCCGCTTGCGGTCTGTGGTTAAACCCACTGCCAGCGTAGTGTCGAGTCTTTAAAGTCCCTCACAGAAAGCTTTTCGCCTTTAGGCAAAAGATTAGAGGTCGCATGGTATTGCGACAGGTCGCATGGTTTTGCGACAGGGTTCGGTCACATCCGTGCACTTGTGCACGTACAGTGTCCGGACAGTTTACACTAGCGGACTTTGGTTTAAGCCAGATCCTAGTGTACCTTTTGGGATTGGATTTATCCAGTGTGCATTCGTGTTCCTCGGAACGCGGATGCGGGTGTGTATGCACAGTTGACAGGAAGGCAGAAGCAGCGGATTCTCATTAGGGTTGTTGACAGTTGACCGTTGACTATTTGACTTTTTGCTCAACCCTAATGAGAATATGATATGTGATTAACTATTATATTAATTAAGTATTATGGTGACATGGTTGTTGACTTTTGTTGACTTGTTGACTTTTGTTGACTTGTTGACTTTGTTGACCGGTTGACTGGGCTTGACGAGTTGACCATCATGATAACCATAGCCATCATTTCATGGCAAAGACTTTTGCTTGCTTGCTCATTTGTGCAAAATGAGTGCATGAAATGATATGGTTATGGTTGCTTCAACCATCACATAACACTTGATTAGTATGATGAGTTATCATGACTTTGGATTATGAGAGGGTGAGAGTCAAAAGAGTTGCTCATTCTTTCTTGCTCATTCTCTCTCTTGTTCTTGAGCTCTCTTGTTTTGCTCTCACCCTCTTGCTCTTTTTCCCTCTCTTTAATCTATGGTTCTCTTGTCTCATGAGTTGAGAATCAAGAACCATAGATAAAATCCCACACAAACTCTTCTCTACTTATTCTAGTTTACAAGGTTTAGCAAACCGAGTGAACTAGTTTCTTCAAAGAACGAAGAAGGAGCCAAAGGTTGGAGCTTTCAGGTGGATCTATCTTCGGCGTACGGGGACGACGGGTAGAAGCCAATCCGGACCACCATCGGAGTTTGAAGACGAAGGAGTTCAAGACAAGCAAGGTATAACCCCCTAACCGAGTAGCTAGAAACTCGTAGTTAGGTTGTTAGATAGATGTTTAACCAAGATCCGGGTTTTAGGTCCATGTTACCACCTCCATAAAAATCGTTTTTTACCAAATTCCGCATTCCCGAAAGTACCGGGAGAGGTAGCATGGACTTACAGTGGTATCAGAGCTAGGTTAAACTCTATCTAACATGTTAGAAAGTAACTAGAAGATCGTTCAAAGAAAAAGTCCCGAAAACGAACCCCAAAAATTCGAGTTTCTGTCGATTTTTATACTGTTCAAAAGTTGATTATTTTCACACCTAAAATCGGCTCAGGGTTTTTAAAAGCCACTGTAGAAAAATCACCAAGAGATCCCCCTAAACGACCGCGGAAACGCGGCAATAGCTTGCTATTGCCGCGGTTCCGCGGCCTCCTTGGCCCCTCTCTGGAGTTTATTTGCTACAGTGTACTTTCAGGGGTATTTTGGGATTTTTGGAATATATATTTTCTGCCCAGATTTTCCAGAACGAAAATTTTATTTTTGGGGTCCCGAAAATCCGTATTTTTGATCGAACTTCTAAAAGACTTAAGCTAACGGGTTTTCTATAATGTGATATTTGTATTGAACGTCTACTAATCGCTATATGTCGATTAGTGGGGGTTATACAAATCTGTGATCTGTAATGTTGCTGGAATGTGGATATGAATATGTTGGATTGTCGCGGGTGAATAGCCGGGGGTTGTGAGACGAGAGTTTTCTTTTCTTTAAATTCATGTAAATTTGTAAATTGATGTAATAATTATTTGTATGGCCGCACAACCGGGTCGGGGTTGTAGCCGTCATTGTATAATTTCTTTTTACTGTTTTTGCTCCTAGGATAGACCCATGGAGGGGGTGCACAAACTACCGGGTATGCCGAAGTGTCGAGTGGCCTACTCATGGAGATGAGGGAGGTTGCTACGCTTCGGGTACTTGGCGGGTAGTTTGCCGCACCCGTAGGGGTCTTGGGTGGGGTATTGGCTATTCACCGCGACCGTGTAATCTGTTTTTCGTTACAGGCTCGTGCGAATTACAGATTCCTAGTATATCCAATGTATTCATCTGTGATCTGAAATGTTTATCATTGCAGTATATCTATATAAGATATTATTTAGGCGTTGCTTATGTTTTACAGACGCGCTAGCCCAGCCCCCGCTCTGTCGTTAGTTAAGTAACCTAACGGGTAATGACGGGGCCCAGTGGCGAATGCGAATGGCATAAGCATACGTCATATTTTGGTTGTTTTCTGCAATGGTAGGATTAAATGATGGGACGCATTAAAAGAACTAATGCAAGAATATCACGCATTAAAAGAACTAATGCAAGATAATAAACCAAGTTAAAGTCGTTGGAACACTTTCGAAAAACCACTCGGTTCTTTTCAAAACCAACTTTTAAATGCGGAGCTTGAGCCACTCCTTTTAAAAGCTATCTCGTTCCATCGACCAAATCAAGTTCACTACGTTCACGGTTTTGCCAAAACCATCCGTAGCCCTCCGTCGTTTCACATGAATAGTCAATAGTATTCAAGCTGTGTATGTTGGCCAAAGTCAAGGCACAGTGATTGGTAGCTATTGGGTGTTCATGTGTAGCATAGATAGATGCGTTGGTTTGGGACAGTCGTACTGCCATTTTGGCCAAAGTCAAGGGTAGGTACGGATGGATCCAAATTAACCTGGATAATGACGGGTAGAACTTGACATGTGACTTATGATATTTTGGCCAAAGTCAAGGTCATAAGAGCATGGGGCAAAAATCCACATCGGGAGTTTCATAAGTACTGAAACTTGCTAGATTTGCATACCATTTGGAGTGTGATGATTCTGGTAAGATTCCTTCAGTTTCATCACACGATGATATTTGGATCCCGATCCTACTGTGAGTATATGCTACTCCTCGGGAAATTTCTCACTTAACGATCAATGCTATAAACCAAGTAGGTGTCTAGAAAGGTGTTAGCGGGGCTACGCCCCCAGGGAAAAGAGGTTCTTTAATTAAGGAACTTCGCGAAAGCGTTGGAAAACCTCCCTCGAAGTACCGACACCGGCCTGGCTGAACGGTTAAGCAAATATTGTACGGTGGGATTGATCCCGACTAATTCTTCCTTTATGGTTTGAGGAGGGATTCGAGAAACAGTGGGAGCCATCCTGTTTAGACAAACTAAAAACCACTCTAAACTTGCAAGAGCATCATGCTGAGTGTTTCTTCTTCTCTCTCCTAATTGCAGCGACCAATCGACATGACTGGACTTAAGTTACTTCTAGATAAAAATATACTGACAGGGCCAAACTACAAAGATTGGCTCAGGAATGTCAAGATGGCAATCACTTACGACAAGCTGGGGTATCTTCTAACCACCAAAGCTCCCCCTGTCCCTGGTCCCACTTCCAGCGTCGCGGATAAGGAAATCCGCAAGACTTGGAAGATTGATAGCGCGAAGGCCAAGTGCCTCGTACTTGCCTCGATGGACAACGAACATCAGAGGAGGCACGAGAATATGGACCTTGAATCCATATTTCTCCATACAAAAGAACTGTATGGAGAGCAATCTCGTATCGCAAGATACGAAGCGTCGAAAAAGTTATTCTCGACAAAGATGGCCGTCGGATCATCAGTAGCCGAGCACGTGCTAAAGATGATCAGCTATATTGAGGAGCTCGCGGACCTAGGCACCACATTGGAGAGTGAACTCTATACGGACATAGTTCTCCAGTCCCTTCCTTCCACTTACGCCCAGTTCATACTGAACTTCAACTTACAAGAAAAAGAGGTTGAACTTTCAGAGCTCCTCAACTTGCTGAGGAGCGCAGAGGGCACCTTACAGAAAAGTAGGGAAACATCCACTTTGTTTGTAGGAGGATCATCTTCTTCTAGGTCCAAGGCGAAAGCCAAGGGAAAGAAGAAGAAAGCCCCCGCCAAACCAAGGGGCGGTGTTAGTAAAGTGGATACGAAGGGAAAAACAAAAGCAACAAAGAAAGCGGGGAAGCTTGTGGATAAGGAAGAATGCTTCTATTGTCATAAGAAAGGTCACTAGAAGAATGATTGCAGGGCTTGGAAAGCCAGGACACAGGAATTGAAGCAGGTTGCAGCTTCAGCTTCAGGTGTGTATGTTATTGAAAATTGTCTTTCAATAAACTCTACTTCCTGGGTATTGGATACCGGATCAGTATCTCATATCTGTAATTCTTTGCAGGCGTTGAGAAACCGTAGGGTTTTGAAGGCAGGTGACATGACCCTCAGAGTTGCGAACGGAGCTAGCATGGATGCTAAAGCCGTGGGGGACTATCACCTGGGAATGTCAGATGGACATGTTTTGGTTTTGCGTAATTGCTTTTTTGTACCCAACGCAACTTGTAATATCATTTCTATATCTTTAGTTTCTAAAGAAGGTTATGAATTTGCGTTTGTAAGTAATGTTGTAAACATTCACCTTAATCAAGTTCTGATTGGGTAAGGTACATTGAGTATTGGTATATACGTATTGAACCAACCACAGATTTTCAATGTCCAGGATACACACAAAAGAAAGTCTCCAGAAATAAATCAGACTTTCTTGTGGCATTGTAGACTGGGTCACATCAATGAGAGAAGGTTGACGAAGTTACATACAGAAGGGTATTTGAATGCGTTCGAATATCAGTCGTATGCCACTTGTCAATCCTGTCTCAAAGGAAAGATGACAAAGACTCCGTTTACTGGACATGGAGTAAGAGCGAGCGAGCTCTTGGGACTCGTACACAGTGACGTGTGCGGTCCAATGTCTACACATGCACGAAGCGGATACTCTTACTTCATTACTTTTACGGATGACTTCTCAAGGTACGGTTATGTCTTCTTAATGAAACATAAGTCCGAAGCCTTTGGAAAATTCCAGGAGTATAAGAATGAAGTAGAGAAACAGACCGGCAAAAGTATTAAGATTCTAAGATCGGATCGAGGTGGAGAATACTTAAGTGCCGAATTCCTGGACTATTTAAAAGGGAACGGAATTCTCTCTCAGCTTACTCCTCCATACACCCCGCAACATAACGGTGTATCGGAGAGACGGAACCGCACCCTATTGGATATGGTGCGGTCCATGATGAGTAACGCTGAGTTACCGCGATCATTCTGGGGATATGCGCTAGAATCAGCCGCATACCTTTTGAACCGAGTTCCCACTAAGACTGTGCCTACCACGCCATTTGAGATGTGGTGTGGGAAGAGACCCCATCTTAATCACATTAAGACATGGGGATGTCCAGCTTTTGTCAAAAAGCAGCATGCGGACAAGCTCGAGGCACGCTCAGTACTGTGCAAGTTTGTGGGATATCCAAAGAATTCCAAGGGATATTTCTTCTACTACGAAGAGGAACAAAAAGTTCTTGTTTCTCGTCATGCCCACTTTCTAGAACACCAGTTCTTAGAAAAGGAAATTAGTGGGAGCGCAGTAGAACTGGAAGAAATTCCAGAACCACGGACTATTACTGAAGGTTTTGTGGAACCAGAAGGTTCGAAAGAACAGGACATTCCTACGCCGCTCCGCAGAAGTAGTAGGCAGACTCATCCGCCCGAGAGATACTACGGTTTTCTCATAGACGGGGATAGAGAGGATTGCATCATAGATTATGATGAGCCTACTAGCTTCCAGCAGGCCGTTCAGAGCATTGACTCAGTGAAATGGCTGGATGCAATGCGGACCGAAATGGAGTCCATGTACACCAACAAGGTATGGACGTTGGACATTGCTCCAGACGGGGTAAAAACCCGTAGGATGCAAGTGGATCTTCAAAAGGAAGATTGGTATAGATGGACAGGTTAAGACCTATAAAGCTAGGCTGGTAGCAAAGGGTTTTCGTCAAAGACCTGGCTTGGACTATGACCTTTTCTCCAGTAGCCATGCTGAAATCCATTCGGATCCTTCTTGCCATTGCTGCCTTCCACGATTATGAGATCTGGCAAATGGACGTAAAGACAGCTTTTCTAAATGGAAATTTAGAGGAGTGTGTCTATATGGACCATCCAGAGGGTTTCATTCAGAGTGGGAGCAGCGGAAAGGTGTGCAAGTTGCTTAAGTCCATATATGGACTAAAGCAGGCATCGCGGAGTTGGAACATCTGCTTTGATGAGACGGTCAAAGAATTTGGCTTTATCAAAAATCCAGATGAACCATGCATCTATAGTAGATTTGTAGCAAGAACTGTAGTATTCCTCGTTTTATACGTGGATAACATTCTCTTAATAGGAAATGACATTCCTATGCTACAATCTGTCAAGGGGTTCTTGTCACACAGGTTCTCCATGAAAGACCTGGGTGATGCCTCATACATTCTGGGTATCCGGATCTACCGTGACAGATCCAAGAGGATATTGGGACTTTCTCAGTCCAGGTACATCGACACCGTGCTGAAAAGATTCAGTATGGAGGATTCCAAGCGCGGTAACCTACCGGCTTGTCACGGGATCACCCTCTCTAAAGAGATGTCTCCCAAGACTGATTTGGAGAGGGATCGCATGTCTGTTATACCATACGCTTCTGCGGTAGGCTCTATAATGTATGCGATGTTGTGTACCAGACCGGATGTAGCTTATGCACTGAGTGTGGTAAGCCGGTATCAGTCAAACCCTGGGGAGAAACACTGGATAGCGGTAAAGAACATTCTCAAGTACCTGAGAAGGACTAAAGAGATGTTCTTGGTGTATGGCGGAAAAGACCTCCAGATCGAGGCCTTTGCTGACTCCAGCTTCCAGAGTGACAAGGATGATTCCAAGTCCATGTCGGGTTTTGTCTTTACCCTCAATGGAGGGGCGGTGTGTTGGAAGAGTTCCAAACAGGAAACCGTTGCAGACTCGACGATGGAAGCGGAATACATCGCTGCATCTGATGCCGCAAAAGAAGCTGTCTGGATGAGGAAGTTCTTGAAACAACTTCAGGTGGTTCCGTCCATTGTTGATCCAATACCTCTGTATTGCGACAACAACGGGGCTATAGCTTTAGCGAAAGAACCCAGGTCCCATCAGAGATCCAGGCACATCTTGAGGCGGTATCACCTGATCAGGGAGATTGTGGATCGCCAGGAGATCGAGGTTCGGAGAGTCGCTTCAGAAGATAACACTGCAGATCCATTCACCAAGGCCTTGCCCCAGACTCAGTTCGAGCGGCTGATCGAGATGATAGGTCTTCGATACGCCAGTACATGGCCTTAGTGCAAGTGGGAGATTGTTAGTGTATATACCCTAGAGGCCATTACTGTATCATACTGGTTTGTATATTACTTAATGGATGCTTGGGATATTCACCTTGTATATACAATCTTGCTCAAAATAGTAGTATGCTACTTGGTTTGTTTCTACTTCAATGTGTACATGTGTTTATTTTTGTATATCGCCTATACACATTAGTGGAGCCCTTAGGATCTTTGCTTGATTACCAGCGATGTGATGGCCGTCACACTAGTGGGGCTGGGTAATCTATAAGCACATCCTTATGCAGGTCCCTGGTCGCAGGACTATCGAGACAGGGCATCGATACTCCGGAGTAGACCAGCGCATGCGCTTCTCATCCCAGTATGGGAGACGGTCTGTCCCACAGCCGTCAGTACGTCGTACTTGAGATAGTATGCGGGTGCTCGTTAGGTTACGAGTACACTGGACAGGACTCGTCGGGAACTGACTAGTTGGTATTATGCCTATCGTCAGTTATCAGTTCCCAGGTGACATGAGTACAGCTTAGTCCGCTGACTTGACACTGTCACTTCGCCTCGAGTGTGTTCCCACTGTACTTTGATCACTACCCTACCACGGCTCAAAGGAGTCGTGCAAACAAGTAGTGGTTGGGTGCAGTCCCGAAGCACTTGGAGGTAGTGACGGTTAGACAGGATTCGTCTCTCCCGGTATTGGGGGTTGACATCGCGCTGTGTCTAGGAGAGCGATTACACGAGTAGTCCCTGGCCAGGGCAAACGAGATATACTGGTAGGTTTCCAGTGTTATCTCAGGGTGTTTTGGGCTTCGCTCCAGCACGACTTGTACCGCTATTGGGGGACTGACGTTTACCGCCCCCTAGGCCCGCCATGCGATGTATCAGACGAACAGACCGGACTGTACGGAGAATGTCACACTCAGGCTCAGTAGGAGTTCAGATGGGTTTCGCCTCGTCGGTCTTCTTGTCGGCATTACCTGGGGACCGTTACGCACAGCTAGTGCCGCTTGCGGTCTGTGGTTAAACCCACTGCCAGCGTAGTGTCGAATCTTTAGAGTCCCACACAGAAAGATTTTCGCCTTTAGGCAAAAGAGTAGAGGTCGCATGGTATTGCGACATGGTTCGGTCACATCCGTGCACTTGTGCACGTACAGTGTCCGGACAGTTTACACTAGCGGGCTTTGGTTTAAGCCAGATCCTAGTGTACCTTTTGGGTTTGGATTTATCCAGTGTGCATTCGTGTTCCTCGGAACGCGGATGCGGGTGTGTATGCACAGTTGACAGGGAGGCAGAGGCAGCGGATTCTCATTAGGGTTGTTGACAGTTGACCGTTGACTATTTGACTTTTTGCTCAACCCTAATGAGAATATGATATTTGATTAACTATTATATTAATTAAGTATTATGGTGACATGGTTGTTGACTTTTGTTGACTTTGTTGACTTGTTGACTTTTGTTGACTTGTTGACTTTGTTGACCGGTTGACTGGGCTTGACTAGTTGACCATCATGATAACCATAGCCATCATTTCATGGCAAAGACTTTTGCTTGCTTGCTCATTTGTGTAAAATGAGTGCATGAAATGATATGGTTATGGTTTCTTCAACCATCACATAACACTTGATTAGTATGATGAGTTATCATGACTTTGGATTATGAGAGGGTGAGAGTCAAAAGAGTTGCTCATTCTTTCTTGCTCATTCTCTCTCTTGTTCTTGAGCTCTCTTGTTTTGCTCTCACCCTCTTGCTCTTTTTCCCTCTCTTTAATCTATGGTTCTCTTGTCTCATGAGTTGAGAATCAAGAACCATAGATAAAATCCCACACAAACTCTTCTCTACTCATTCTAGTTCACAAGGTTTAGCAAACCGAGTGAACTAGTTTCTTCAAAGAACGAAAAAGGAGCCAAAGGTTGGAGCTTTCAGGTGGATCTATCTTCGGCGTACGGGGACGATGGGAAGAAGCCAATCCGGACCACCATCGGATTTGAAGACGAAGGAGTTCAAGACAAGCAAGGTATAACCCCCTAACCGAGTAGCTAGAAACTCGTAGTTAGGTTGTTAGATAGATGTTTAACCAAGATCCGGGTTTTAGGTCCATGTTACCACCTCCATAAAATTCGTTTTTTACCAAATTCCGCATTCCCGAAAGTACCGGGAGAGGTAGCATGGACTTACACCACGGTCCCCAAATCCAGAAAACATCATGAAAAATCCATATAAAAATGTGAAAATCCATGAATATAATATGTGCGCCATATCTGAAATGCAATCATATAAAGAAAAAACCGCTAATTAACTGCATCAAGTTAATACAAATATCATGTGGTTCATATTTATCCACTTCTAAATAACATAAAGTGAAAGTAAATATGTAGCTAAAACCAGATGTATGTGAAATCAATAAGGTATAACAAGATAATGTGTCTACCTATAAGCAATGATACAGTATACCCCCTGGGTATAAGAACAGTATGTGCAAGGTATACCTGTAGCTATGATAGGGTGTGTGTATGTACCTATCACTAATGGTACAATACTCTATAGGAACACAGGTATGCTAAATGCCATATATGATAAGCAGTATGAATCAATGTCACAATGTCCCTAACCAAACAATATAACATCTATAAGTGGTTTATGTGTGACATGGCAATTATTGACGGTGTGTGTAGCATATAATCGGTGCTCGTGCAACATGAATCGTCAATAATATGTGCAGTGTCCTAAGGATACTAGTCCAAGCACAACAATATCTAAGTAATAGGGTAAATGCGCAATTCTAAATATAGCATAGAAGATGCAACAAGTAATAAAGTCTCTAGCCCTGACGCATAACGCCATGCGGGCGATTCCCCTGTAGGTGTTAAATCTACTCACCAACGCTCTTGGCTAAGTGAAGCCTACCACCTGTTTTCCCATGTCGTAGCGTCCGAAGTCCCCGCTTGCGAACCTAAAATTTCACAAACATATCACATAAGCAAATATCCTACATCGACGAAAAGACATCGAAACGCAAGAATAACGCCCTGAAAATTGAACTGCGCACTTAGCGCATCTAACGCGCACGACATCGGCCAAAAATCCTAACTAGGGTCGCTAAACAATAAAACACCAAGTTTGGACCCCGATCGTCCCGATCGCGCAACACAACACAAGAATTACGAGGAATACAACAGATATAACCTCGCAACGACCAATCGAACCCACATCGGAAAAACCCCGAAATATAGTAAGCAACCTACCGCAATATTTCGCACTAGTTTCAAGCTAACGCATATCAGCGATTACAAACACCTTAAAATAGCTTAACTAAGCTATCAAAACCATTTCCATATTTTAAACACTTGCAAAATGAGTTTTAGCAAAAACCTAGTAAGCAAAAATACTTAATTAAACAAAATATTCATTAACAATAATTAGCATTTCTACTAGGTTAAGCTTTTCAAATTCACAAATTAACACTTCAATTAAATATTAAACACTTAAATTAAGCTTTAACCTTAACTTGAATTTCTAAAACCATTTCTAGAATTTTGAAACATGAAATTTAAATCTTAAACTAACATCTAATTAAGCTAGCATAAAGTATTAAGCAACAAAAAAGAGATTAGAGTTAAAGTTTTATACCTTCAAGAACACCACTTGAATCAAGGATAAAACCAAACTTTAGCTTCCAAAATCCTCACTAGAATGAAGATCCAAGCAACTTTTGTGAAGAAGAAAGAAGGTTTTGGATTTAATTTGAATTTCTATGAATTAAATTGGATTTTTCATGATTTATTTGTGCAAGAAAAGATGAAAAATGAGTGAGAAAAGAAATGGGCAGCCAAGAACAAGTAGTGGCCATCCATGAGGGAGTGTGGGGGTTTTTGTGCAAAAAAAGTGAAGAAATATCTAGCAAAAATCATTAAATGCTTCATTAAATGCAAAAATGACATCTTTTCTTTCTTTTCTTTTCTTTTTTTAATTCAAAACCTTTTGCACTTAAAATATCTAGATATTTAAAAAGAAGGTTCCAAATATAATTTTAGTGATGATTTCCAAGAATTTTTATTTAGAAATTTTTTTCCGATTTACGCGCATATTTTATCGCCTAAAATAATATTTTATTTCGGAAAAATTCTATCTGAACCAAAACCTCCAAAATGCTCCCAAAGTTCGCGCACAAGCTTTATTTTTGCTAAAAATAGTGCCGGTAAGCTTATACGGACGTTTGATCGAAATCGGGTTAAAACGGGAAAAACCGACGATTTGCCCTAAAACGGAAAAATTCGCAAAACGATTTCTGAAACGTTACAATCTCCCCCCTATTAAAAATTCGTCCCCGAATTAAAAAAATTTCACTAAGCGTACCTTCAAAGAGAAGAGTATAAAACTCCCAATTCTCGTTCGCAGCCTACCAAGTGATCATCTCACTATACGGCTACGTCCAAGACAACTCTCCACAGATAGCAAGACCCTTGACCGAAGTTTCTCCACCTGCCGAGCCACTAACACACATGGCTCCTGGTGAACGAAAAGATCGAGTCCTAACTAATGGTCTGTTCTGAATCATATGAGAAGGTCATGAAGGTAATTGCAAGGTATCAACATGAAGAATGCGGGGTGAAAACTCAATAATCTGGGAAGAAGTGACAAATTAAAGGCAACGAACTAACTCGCTTAAAGGATCTCGAAAGGACCTACAATTGTGGGTAAGCTTCCCAAAACTCAACACGTCCTTCATCGGAAAAATCCGTAGGAATACATGATCTCCCACTGCGAACTCAAGTCTGCGACCAACATGGTCGGCATAAAACCTCTGTCTGCACTGGGCTACTCTCATCCTGACCTGAACCAACTGGATCAACTCCGAAGTCTCTAGACTAGCTGAGATCCAAAAATCCTACTACGCAGAGTCAGAAAACAGACTGGTGATCGACACGACCTGTCTAAACCTAGAGGTTGCCAATTGGAGTGTCTCCTGATAACAACTATCGAAGGAGAATCCTAACAATGGCGAGTGACGATCCCAACTGTCGACAAAAACAACACGAACGCACAAACATATCCTCCAGAGTCTGGTATAGACCGCTCTCACAAACCCATCACCATGCAGATGGAAAGATGGAGCTAAAGCTTAACCAGTACCCAAGGTTTCCTGAAGCTTCTGCCCAAGATGGCAAGCGAACAGGGTGCCTTCAGTGGATACGACCCTCGAAGGAACTCCGTGCAACACACAAACTTAACAAAGAACAACTGAGCAAACTGAGTATAACCGGACAACAAGCATCCGAGTGGAGTCACACCCTGACTAAACCTGGGTATACGCCACAACGAATATTCATGGAGATCTGCTCCCATTCCCACTTCGGAACGGTTAAAGGTTGCAACTCTCCAGCCGGTCTCAAATGCTCAACCCAAAACACACAACAAGACAAACACCTTGAAACGAAATCAGAAATTTCTCTTTACATTCCTGCCCAACCGTAACTATCTCACAAGTCACATCAATGTTGGTGGAACTTGAATGAATACAGAGAATTGACAGAGGTGCCAGCTCTAGGATTTCACGTCTCTACCCGATAATATCAGGTACACAACGCATTCCTAACTTAGCACACCCTTGTCATAAATCCAGGACTCCGAATCAATACCCAGCCAAGTATGCTCAAGTATCTCTAACGAACGAGCGTCGGTAGGCAGTGCCTCACGAAAGCGATTAAGGACAAGTGGTCGGGCGCGGACATGAGTAAGCTGTCCGCTCAGTAGAGGCGAAAAGAAGCTATACTCAACGGTCACACAATAACTGTAAATCTGCGGAGGACTATCACAACAATCAAATCCGCTGCAGGAAGATGCACATTAAGCTCTGGTGGTCCATGAAAAATCTGACACGACTCTCAAACCAGTAGTGTCTCCAAATCTCCAACGCAAAACCACCACGGCCATCTCCAGATCATGAGTGGAATATCCTGCTAGTACTTCCTCCAACTGTCGGGAAGCAAAAGCGATAACTCTATAGTGCTACCTCAGCAACAATCGAACCCACTCAAGAAACATTACAGTTAAACCACAAAGTCGCCCGAACTAAAAGCAAAGAACTGATGCAGTTGCTAACCGAATCTCCAACTTCCGAAAACTCCGCACACATGCCTCAGTCCAAAGAAAAGAAACCTCCATTCCGGTCATTCCAGTCAACTGTGCAGCAATACGCTAGTAATCCTGCACGAAACAGTAGTAAAAACTTGCTAAGCCCAAAATCAATGAACCTCTGTCCGTACACAAGTCTGGGCCAAAGCTGTACGACCTCAATCTTCCTCGGGACCATACGAAAACTGTATCCCGTAACTACAAGACCTAGGAGTCAACACAAACAAGCCTGAAGGACCACTCCGAGAATCTAGCAACAGCTGGGGCTCTCCCAATGTCTGCAAAACAAATCCTCAAGTGCTACTTCTGTCCCTCACGACACATTGAATAGACCAGAATGTCGTCAATAACACAATAATAACTGGTCGAGGAACGGCCTGAAGAAATCTGGTGTATCATGTCTACGAATGCTGCTAGGGCATTGGCGAGTCCAAAAATACCACCAAAACACACAAAGCCGTAGCATGCACAAGGCAGCCTTTAGAATGCCATCACTCCGAACCCGCAACCATGATGACCAGATCCCGAACAAACTTAGAAAATGTCTCGCACTCTGGAGCTAATCGAAGAAATCGTCAATGCGAGATAAAGGATACCTATCTGCACCGTAAGCCAGATCAATTGGCGATCCATCAATACACAACATAAACTGCCGTCTTCCTCCATGACGAACAGAAATAGGAGCTCCCTAATGCGAAACACTCAGACGCACAAGCCCCCCAACAACAACTCTGCAGCTGATCCTTAAGCTCCCTAAGCTTCGCCGGCTCATCTGGAACAACGTCGGAAGACTCTCGCACGATAGAAACACGGTCCAACAATCCCACTGTGGCTTCGGTATCACGAATGAACGCCAAGAATCCTCGACATCCTCTCCTCAAAAGCCGACTAGCGAAAAAGGCTGAATTCGAGCTGTGAGAGACGGCACCACTGTCCCCCTGCACAATAAGAACTGACTTGCCGGAAAAACAAACCTGATTGTTTCCTCGCGGTAGTCCACAGACGCCTAGCACGTAACTAACCAGTCCATGCCTAGGAGAACGTCAAATCCAACATCTCTAGAAGGATCAAGTGACGGATGAATCTCCTAACCGATTGGCATACGACTGAAATACGTGTCGCGCAACAAAAGAATCGCTGACAGAAGTTAACACAACAAACGGCTGATCTAGCTAACATGAATCCCCTCGTCCCAAACCTCTGCTACTCCCGCAACGGTCACGAACGCTGTCTCGATGACTAAGCCTCTATCTCTGAGCTGATACCCCGGTACAAGTCCTCCACGGTTCCGGAACTCTTGAAGCCTCTGGAATACGTGTCTCGTCAGCTAGGGCTGCATCCACTGGTGCTATGTAAGTGACGGAAAGCTGTGTGCTGATCGCAAGGAACAACTGGGTAACAGGGGTGACAACCTCCTGTCGCTGCGCTCAATGGTCTCCACCAAAGAACTCATCGTCTGGCGCAAGTCCTGCATCACTGCCACAAGCCTAGCGATACTATCTATCAAAGGCGGATCCGTCTGCACCTATGCAACGAGCGTGCCATCCTGATCAGTCCTCGCTCTCCCCGAGACAATACTGACCTCGGCCCTCGCTGCACCTCACTGAGTCCCCATAGTCGTCGTCGGCAAAGGCTATAAATAGGGATAGGATTCGATATGAACACAGAAATCGAATCACAAGGATATGAATCATCAAGGAAGGAATTTCAAGTAATTGTACTTAGGTCACTTTAGACGGAGTACCGCATCGTGAGTATGCTGCAGACATACACACACTACGTTACTCTGCTTAAGCTACCTACTCCATCATACCAAGGACATCCTACACTCCGTAAGGTAAAAACCTAGCGCTCTGATACCAACTTTGCCACGACCCGAAATTGGCACGTGACGGCCCTAATACCACGCAACGTCTACAAGCGTAACGCAGTAAAAGAAAGCCAAAACACAGAAATCTAAACCAGTAAAAGACAAGAAAAGATAAGAAACATTGTTTAAAAGTTTTTGAAATCACAACCCATATTCTTTAAAAGTCCAACTTTATTTCCTTTAAAATTTTGGCAGCACCTCCTTTATAAAAACCAACCCCAAAAGTGGGTACAACATAAATAAAAAGTAAAGCATCCCCAACGGGAGCAAATCCATGCCCAAAGGCGGAAAACAACCACCACAACAAATATACGACGCCGTAGCGAAGAAATAGAAGACGATAGAAAGGAAACTGTATAAAAGACAACAAATCCAATATAATATACAACATCGCCCTCACCAAGTCTCTAAGTCAATATGAAAAAAGTAGATGGAGAGTACAGGGATACAACGAATATACAATACAACGAATAACCACAAAACCCACCTAAGCAAACTGCACACTGTGAGCTGATGCGGTATCCGTAGCAAAAGATGATAAGATGTGTGATAATAGCCTGCCTCTAACTATCCTGAGGAACACCTGCAAACACTGTGGCACAACGGGGGTGAGTTGCCAACTCGTGAATAGTAAATAACATAAGCAGGTAATCGCAAGTATGCACGTAAAGCGTGAATCTAAGATATGCAATTAACAGTAATAACATGTCATATGAATGCAGAATAATGGAAAGTACACTAGTAGGTACAACCAATATATATAAAGCAATAATGATATGACAACGGTATGAAATAATCATGCGATAGGGATATGAGAATGTAAATGTGCAACAATCATGAAAGGTACACTAACAGGTACTACTAGTACATGAAGCAATGCACAAACAGATAAGGTGAGGTATGGTATGAAGTATGTCGTTTCCACGGAATCCTGACATCGTGGTAGGATCACAATCCAGCAAGATAATTTAAATACAAATTCCTCGAATCAGCCCCCAAATTGGCTCTCATATTATCTAAGTATCACATCTCCTTAATTGCACAATATCAAGTATATCTCATATATCCCGAATGTACAACCTCAAGTATATCTCACATATATCGAATGTACAATCATCAAGTATATCTCGTATATATCGAATGTACAAAATCAAGTGGATCTCAAATATCTCGTATGTACAATATCAAGTATATCTCACATATCTCGAATGTACAACAGCAAGTAGATCTCACATATCTATCCAGTATCCAATCTCAAATGAATCTCTTATATCCCGAATCAAATCTCCAGCAAAATTCTAACATCCTAAATATAATGGCGTAAATAAATATGATAAGGTCAATACACATATATTAGCGTCCCATTCCACTAATATTGGTGTAAGGGTATATATAACAGCGGCTCAATCCCCTGTTATATATACAAAGAAGTAATTAGAAATATCATGAAACCAATGTACCAAGCATCGACACAGAAATGCTGATCTATCAGGTGCTGTCACCACGACTGGCCCCTGATAGGTACGTATCATACGCTATCCCGAGAGCTCGAGTGCCTAGCTCTTACCCTCGCCTCTCGACGTATCCATACGCATATGACTCCCGTCGGTATCCACTCGATAGCCGCTGAGTCATTGGTACTGTCACCGGAAAGTATGGTTCCCCTAAGCCTCATCGCCTAGCACCGCGACATCGTTCTTGCTTCGGGGTACCCCCGGGCCCCACCATGTACCCACAGACGGTGCCTCCTCACTCCTCGAATCGGGCATATATCAGAACCGATAAATGTCATGGTGGCTGCGGAAATATCAATATCAAGGAAACCGGGTCTTTCAAATAATGCATAATTTCATGAACTACCACGGTCTCCAAATCCAGAAAACATCATGAAAAATCTATATAACAATGCGAAAATCCATGAATATAATATGTGCGCCATATCAGAAATGCAAGCATATAAAGGAAAAACCGCTAATTAACTGCATCAAGTTAATACAAATATCAAGCGGTTCATATTTATCCACTTCTAAATAACATCGAGTGAAAGTAAACATGTAGCTAAAACCAGATGTATGTGAAATCAATAAGGTATGGCAAGATAATGTGTCTACCTATAAGCAATGATACAGTATACCCCCTGGGTATAAGAACTGTATGTGCAAGGTATACCTGTAGCTATGACAGGGAGTGTGTATGTACCTATCACTAATGGTACAATACTCTATAGGAACACAGGTATGCTAAATGCCATATATGATAAGCAGTATGAATCAATATCACAATGTCCCTAACCAAGCAATATAACATCTATAAGTAGTTTATGTGTGACACGACAATTATTGACGGTGTGTGTAGCATATAATCAGTGCTCGTGCAACATGAATCGTCAATAATATGTGTAGTTTCCTAAGAATACTAGTGCAAGCACAACAATATCTAAGTAATATGGTAAATGCGCAATTCTTAATATGACATAGAAGATACGACAAGTAATAAAGTCTCTAGCCCTGACGCATAACGTCATGCGGGCGATTCCCCTGTAGATGTTAAATCTACTCACCAACGCTCCTGGCTAAGTAAAGCCTACCACCTGTTTTCCCTTGTCGTAGCGTCCGAAGTCACTGCTTGCGAACCTAAAATTTCACAAACAGATCACATAAGCAAATATCCTACATAAGACATCGAAACGCAAGAATAACGCCCTGAAAATTGAACTGCGCACATAACGCATCTAACGCGCACGACATTGGCCAAAAATCTTAACTAGGGTCGCTAAACTATAAAACACCAAGTCTGGACCCCGATCGTCCCGATCGCGCAACACAACACAAGAATTACGAGGAATACAATAGATATAACCTCGCAACGACCAATCGAACCCACGTCGGAAAAACCCCGAAATCTAGTAAGCAACCTACAGCAATATTTCGCACTAGTTTCAAGCTAACGCATATCTAGCGATTACGAACAACTTAAAATAGCTTAACTAAGCTATCAAAACCATTTCCATATTTTAAACACTTGCAAAATGAGTTTTAGCAAAAACCTAGTAAGCAAAAATACTTAATTAAACAAAATATTCATTAACAATAATTAGCATTTCTACTAGGTTAAGCTTTTCAAACTCACAAATTAACACTTCAATTAAATATTAAAAACTTAAATTAAGTTTTAACCTTAACTTGAATTTCTAAAACCATTTCTAGAATTTTGAAACATGAAATTTAAAGCTTAAACTAACATCTAATTAAGCTAGCATAAAGTATTAAGCAACAAAAAAGATATTAGAGTTAAAGTTTTATACCTTCAAGAACACCACTTGAATCAAGGATAAAACCAAACTTTAGCCTTCAAAATCCTCACTAGAATGAAGATCCAAGCAACTTTTGTGAAGAAGAAAGAAGGTTTTGGATTTAATTTGAATTTCTATGAATTAAATTGGATTTTTCATGATTTATTTGTGCAAGAAAAGATGAAAAATGAGTGAGAAAAGAAATGGGCAGCCAAGAACAAGTAGTGGCCGGCCATGAGGGAGTGTGGGGGGTTTTGTGCAAAAAAAGTGAAGAAATATCTAGCAAAAATCATTAAATGCTTCATTAAATGCAAAAATGACACCTTTTCTTTCTTTTCTTTTCTTTTTTTAATTCAAACCCTTTTGCACTAAAAATATCTAGATATTTAAAAAGAAGGTTCCAAATATAATTTTAGTGATGATTTCCAAGAGTTTTCATTTAGAAAAATTTTCCCGATTTACACGCATATTTTACCGGCTAAAATAATATTTTATTTCGGAAAAATTCTATCTGAACCAAAACCTCCCAAATACTCCCAAAGTTCGCGCACAAGCTTTATTTTTGCTAAAAAAGGTGCCGGTAATCTTATACGGACGTTTGATCGAAATCGGGTTAAAACAGGAAAAACCGACAATTTGCCCTAAAACGGAAAAATTCGCAAAACGATTTCTGATACGTTACACATTCTCCTTTAGAATAATCCAGAAATTCTGTGCTCAAGTATTCTCCTCCTTGATCACATCAAAAGACATAATACTTATACCTGTTTTGGTTCTCTACTTCTATCTTATATTCTATGAATATCTCAAAAGATTCGGACTTGTGTTTCATCAGCATCATATGTCTGAATCTTGAGAGATCATCATTAAATGTAATGAAGTACAAAGAACCGGTCTTGGCATTTGTAGACAGGGGACCTTACATACATCATCATGTATCAATCCCAAGAGTTCACTAACTCTTTCTCTGTTTCCAATAAACGGAACTGTGGTTATCTTATCTTTGTGGCATGACTGGAAAGTTTCACAAGATGTAAATTCAAACAGATTTAAATATGCATTTATATGTAACTTCAGCTAGTCGGGTTGCATAGATATGACCTAGTCTAGAATACCTTAAGAAGGATTCGTTCATTTCTGAACTCTTCCTCTTGTGTATGTTCTGTACATTTAAGAACTGTAGTTTGATTTAGATTGTCTATGCTTTTAGATAACGTGCCTGGACCGATCAACTCTTGATATAGGAAATGTTCAAAACATTATCCAACAATACAAAATTATATCCTTCTTTAATAAATAAAGAGACTGATATGATGTTGTATATCAGGTTCAGTATCTAATAACATTCGTTCAGAATCAATGTATTTTAGTAATACAGGATAATAACCGCCAACAAACTTGGCTGCAATACTTGCACCATTTCCAACTCTTGAAACTTATCACCCGTTCTCATTTCTCTACCTACCTGTAGCCCACGTAACGTATTACATATGTGGGATCCTGATCCGGAATCTCATACCCAGGGCGTAAAGGATACTGATAAACAGATTTGTGTAAGGAACACACCCCAAGAAGATGCATCATTATGCACTTTCTTCGTTTGGGCGGCACGGGAATTCTGGTAATCCCCTATTTCCTGCTGTCTTATAACAATTATAAATTGGAGCAGGACCAACGTTCCCCAGCGTAGTATAACAAGCGGGTTCGGTCAATACATCTATATTATTATCTTGATTAAAGCGTGACATGGTCGCTACCTGCAGAGAGAGAGAAGAAAACACTCAGCGTATGCTCTTGCAAGATTAGATTGGTTATTAATGTATCTAAACAGGATGTCTCCCACTGTTTTTGTCAAATCTTCCTTCAAACCCTAAAAGGAAAGACTAGCTGGGATTAATTACATGCTACAATTTCGCCAATCTTTCAGCCAGGCCAGTGCCGGTACTTTGAGGGAGGTTCCCCGTGCTTTCGCACGGACCTAATTAAAATAAACCCTGTTTTCCCTGGGGCGTAACCCCGTTGACACCTTTCTAGACACCTACTTGATCGGCTAATTGTAATGTGTAAAACTCTCCCAGGAGTAACTCTTACTTGCAACGGGTATCGGGATCCAACTATCTCATAGGAGGTATGCAATCTCATTGCAAATTTCAACACTTGAAATTCTCGATAATATTTTGCCCCAATCGATCTATGACCTTGACTAAGTCAACAAACCATAGACCGTAAGTAAAGTTCAACCCGTCATTTCCCGATTGAATTAAACCCACCCGCACGACCCTTGACTAAGTCAACAAGGCCGCACGACTACCCTAATCCAATCGGATCATATGCTTTGCAGATAAGCACTAATCAGCTACCGCACACTACGCCTTGACTAAGTCAACAAACGCAGCACGAATACTAAAGGTTACTTATCTGAAATGACGGAGGGCTACGACAGGTTTTTAAGAAAACTTTTTGCGTAATGAACTTTATATCATTGTAGAATCGAGTGGTTTTAAATGGAGTGTTTTTTGAGGCCTTTATTTGTTTTGCTAAAGAGGTCACTTCCGGTGAAGGGATCTCGGCTCTTTCCTTATCGAATAAGGTGTAGGATATTTCAAAAATACAGCTGTGCAAAGCAAAACTATAGAAGAAATCAAAAGACAAAATCGAGGGTTGTAGCATCTGCCAGTTATTGCTAAAGAGGTCACTCCCGGTGAAGGGATCTCAGCTCTTTTCTTATCGAATAAGGTGCTGGATGTTCTACAAGGAACACCGCTATGCAAAGCAACAACTAGAGCTACCTGTTTTTGAAAATTCGATTCCACAACATCTTTAGGTTTCTTTTATTTCATTAATCTCATTAATGAAGTCCCATTTTATTATGCTTCACAAGCATCAGATATGGAACGAAATCAACAATATATAATATATATCTCATATATATAATATAAACTTTCGTCTCAGGCAGTAATATGATCACATCACAGAACATTGCAGCAGAAGATAACATATGAAACATTGGATATACTAGGACGTCCGTGTTTTATTTCGAGCATGTATAAAACATGGATTCCACAGTCGCGATGAATAGCCAAACCCACATCCCTAGACCCCTACGAGAGCGGCAAGTAACACTGCCAATTCCAGGGTTAGGAGACCCGGTCTCGACTCCTCGAGATGGCCTCCCACTGGACCCTAGAACCCGGTAACTTGTGCTCCCCTCCCTGGGTCTACCTAATACGGAAAAGTAAATAATATACAATGGTGAAAACAACCTCAACCCGGAAGTGCCCCAATAAAAGAATATTACATACAATTGAATTTTATATGAATGAAAATAAAAACCCTCATCTCACATAAAACCCCCGGCTATTCAGAACACGACGATCCAATACAGCATATCACAGCAACACATAATATCCCATATCATCAATGTAAGCAAGTATGCGTATCTCGATTGTCGTTGATGTATAGCAATGAATCCGGCGATACAGCACATACTACGCTTACTGTCACAGAAAAGAAAGTGTAAAACTACAACATTTGGAATCCACAATCACTTTAGACATCATAAATCCGAAATATCATATACTTCGCATTTCATGCCTAACTATATGAATTCCACATATTGTATCACATTCTAGATAAATAGACAAAGTTAACCTTTCCGATCGAATAATCAAATACGCAAGATTTTCCAAATACCTCTACACTTGAGTGGAGTTCAAAAAACCCAGAGAATGACACAGCCCCAATGAACCAGCCGTAGTAGGGTCCTCACATGTGGCAACGCTAAACTACAACAAACCCTAGGGTCCAGTGACAGTTTTGACGGTCACATAATCGAGTTAAGGTTACGTTCTTCTAGAGAGTCCACAGATATGCTTGCATGTTTTTCCGAAAGTTTTAAACTCAAGAAAAAATCAACACTTGAAAGTTTTTCATGTCGGGAATAAGTGAGTTATTGATATCCGTTCGAACATTTTAACACGTTCTAAATTATCCGGAAAACTAAACGAAATTAAACTTTCCGATCGAATCAAACGAATACAAAGAATCTCCAGAACACTCAACACTTGAGTAATATTAAAAATTCCGAGAAGTATATACTAATACCTACGGATAAACCTTACTAATATGACACCCTAACTCCCAAGTACGGCCGCGGAACCGCCGTGCAAAGCATGTTCCTGCCGCGGTTCCGCTGCGACTTGAGGGAGTTAGGGGCTCGTATTTTACAGTCCATAGAATCACCTGCTGAATTTTCTGAGTATTTTTAATACGGAAAAAATCATATTTTAAAAAAATTTCCACAGAGGGGTCAAATTTTGACGTTTCGGGGTTCGATTGGACTTTTAACTTCGTATACACATCGCCTAATGCTCTAGCTTAGCTCTGATACCACTGTAGGGTTACTAGGCACTAGAACAAGGTTCTACAAGGTATCAACCATGCCAAAATAAAAATTTACAAGAGCCGAACAACCCTAACCAAGATCTCAGACTAGAGATTAGGCGAAACAAAGCAAGTAAACAACTTACTTCTAAGAGTTAGGGATTACAACCTTTGTAGTCCATTCCTTCACTTCTAAAGCTCCGTGTTGAGGTCTCTTCGCTGCGATCATCAAGTCCCCGGACTCAAGAGAGGCTCCATGAAGAGAAAGATGCAACCTTGCTTCCGATCTTCAATAACTAAGATGATCTACCTTGAAGAAACTAAAACCCAAGCTCTTGCTTTGCTAATCAAGTATTAGCAAAGCAAACACCCTAATCTAAGCGGTTAGAATAGATGAGGGTGATGAAGTAGGAATTTAGCTCTCATTTGTTTTCTTTATCTCACTCAAAATCATCACATAAGGAAAAGATGGAAAGCTTTTCTCAAAGGAAGAAGAAGAAGAAGTTACTTTGTGATGAATAATGAAATCCTTAGTTATAGTTACAAATCAACCCTTGGTTAAGAAAAAAAAGACTTAACTATTGTAGAGAATAAACCATGGTAAAGGGTTTGGGTTGGGTTAAGAAAATATCTTCAAAATATCATAACAAAATATCTTTGCTTAAAACAAAACATAAAGCTTCTAGAAGCTTCATGAAAGTGCTAACCCAAATCAAATCCTAATCATGTTTAATCTCCACAAAACATATTGCATTAGTAATCATAACTTGTTACAATATTATATATCACATATACAATACTTATTGTAAAAAATAAAATAATACAATTAACATATATCGCATATATATCAATGTATTACCCGAGTGAGAAAAAGAATTTTTAAGTGAGCTTATATTAGTTAATGTAATTTAATTTATCAAATATATAATTATACATTAAATTATAGAATCAACACTTGATCCGATAATCCGGCTATTTCATAAATAACCGACTAATATTTTCTGTATCAGTTCATCGAATCAACACTTGATCCGATGACCCGGCTATATCACATATACCAGGCCGATACCACATATCGCGAGAATCTAATACGGTATCACATACACGTATTGTTCTCGGTCCCGCACATATTACGTATGTGCTCCTACTCCGTTTTGCCTGAGACACCTATGTGTAGGACTCTAAAGAATCGTCAATACGCCGGCAGTAGGTGATGATCATATCAAACACCCACAAGCTGCAAGCGGTCAGCTAAACGTAACAGCCACCTAGGTATTGAGCGATCAGAAGATCAACAAGCAATCCTGTACATTCTCCTGGGAATCCAATCAGTAACACTCCCGTACAGTCCGGTCTCTTCGTCTGATATTTCGCATATCTCGCCTAGGGGTGGTAAACGTCAGACCACAGTAGCTTGATAAGTCGTGTCGATATGAGGTCCATAACAGTTTGAGAAACTACTGATAACACTTACCAGTACATCTCAGCAACTCTGGCCAGGGATTTCCAGTTATGGCCAATCGAGTACAGCGCAACATCAACTCCCTATACCGGGAGAGACGAAACCCCTCCTATCGCTCATTGCCTCCATGTGATTCGGGACTGTACCCAAAAGCCACTGTTTTGCACGCCGTCTTGGACGTGGTATGATGGAAATCAAAGCACAGTGGGAATCACAATAGACTCTATGACAATCTCGGGTCTACAGACTAACCTGTACAAGTGTCACCAGAGAACTGCCATCTGACGTGAGGTATAATACCATCTGGGAGTTCTCGGCGAGTCCGTCCAGTATAACCAGTCTCCACTGAGCACCCGTATACCATCTCTGATGTCAAACATCAATGGATATGGGATCATCCATCGCCCATCATATGGGTCAAGAAGTGCATACGCTAGTCTTCTCTGGAGTATCGATGCCCTGTCGCGGTACTCCCACGACAAGGAACATTTGAAGGATGTACTTAACGACTACTGCCCCCACTAGTATGATCTGTATCATAGTCCTGGTAGTCAAGTACTCATCCTAAGGGCTTTATCGATATGTAACATAGAGACAATCCGAGTACATGTTAAGATAAAGAGTAACCAGATAGCATACTATCATATCGAGCACGAAAGACCTCCCTATATATGTCCAAGCATCCACTACAATATACATCGTATGTATAGTAATGGCCTCTAGGGCATACATATAACTAACACTTTGTATGGTAAAAGGTGTCGATCGCCAGTCTGTTGGACCAAACTCAGCGAGAGCAGGATTTTGGGACCCCGGTTAGTTCAAGAGACTACGGAGAAGATCCAGTTGATTCAGGATAGGATTAGAGCAGCCCAGTACAGATAGAAGTCTTATGCCGACCGTCGTCGCCATAGGCTCGAGTTCGCAGTGGGGGATCATGTATTCCTACGGATTTCTCCGATGAAGGGCGTGATGAGATTTGGGAAGAAAGGAAAGCTCAGTCCCAGATTTGTAGGTCCTTTTGAGATCCTTGAGCGAGTTGGTACCGTTGCCTATCATTTGGCTCTTCCACCCAGCTTTCCGGGTGTTCACTCCGTATTCCATATGTCGATGCTTCGCAGATACATTCATGACACTTCTCACATGATTCAGCACCAGACCGTTCAGCTAGAGTGCGATCTTTCGTTCACCGAGTAGCCAGTAGTGATATAGGATCGGCAGGTGAAGAAACTTCGGTCAAAGGTCTTGCCAGCTGTGGAGGTTCTTTGGCGTAGCCCGAATGGTGAAGAAGTCACTTGGGAGGCCGAGAGCGAGATGCGAAAGAAATTCCCTCATCTCTTTGAAGGTACGCATAGTAAGATTTTTAAATTCGAGGGCGAATTTCTTTAAGGGGGGAAGATTGTAACACCTTAGAATGCGATTAGTGGTTAATTAAGCAATAATGCGGATTTTAGTAAAACGTTTACCAACATAGCTTTCAAATATTTTATAAAAATTAATTAATATTTTATTAATATTTAATTTGGGCTTGCACACACATGTGCATGTTAACCTAGGGTTAATTTGGGGTTAAACCATGCTTAAGTAGTCATGACATCTAACCCCATTCCTTTAAGTGTAAT
Source organism: Agapanthus africanus (assembly GCA_030015575.1). Taxonomy (NCBI): domain Eukaryota; kingdom Viridiplantae; phylum Streptophyta; class Magnoliopsida; order Asparagales; family Amaryllidaceae; genus Agapanthus; species Agapanthus africanus. The sequence goes on from CM057347.1 coordinate 225,479,580, forward strand.
ATGTGATTAATTAAATTAATTAGTTTTCAAATTTTAAATAAAAATGTTTTGTTATTTGGTTGACTTGAGAGAGAGGAAGAGAGAGAGAGGGCATCATGAGGCATGGCAAGCATGCCATGCATTTAGTGAGAAAAGAGAGAGGCATGGCTCTCTAAACTCACCCCTCATTTGTTTCCATCACCCTCACTCATACACTCCTCACTATCATTCTCACTCTCATTGTTTTTCCTTCTCATTATTTTCTTCACCTCATATCACACCCTCACTCCCGCAACTGAAACCCAAACCCTATCCTCGGAAACTCAAACAAAATCTCCATTTAACCCTACCAAAACCTTTCACAAAGCTAAGCCAACCCACTAGGATCACTTGGAGCAAGGAAAGCTTAGATTTTGAGTAAGTGTGGATAGGTATAAATCCCTAACTATTAATTAGGAGTTTATTTTGTAATGTTGCCTTGTAGTTTCAGTTTAGAATACAAAAAGTATAGTTTTGTGCACGATATCGTATTTTAGTGTCATATTAGGGTTTATGTGATCTGCTATGACCCCGAGTGATCACTGTGAAAACAAGCAGTGTAGTAGTGTAGTGTTAGAGACCCTAAGTGTTCACCTGAGACCCAGAGCCCATCCCACCGGTTTTGGCAGGCGACATCGAGGGTAAGTCCGGCGAGCTCTGTCGTACGGCGGCCTGAGAAGTTGAGTTTTTGTAGGTAATTGTCTGCAGTGGTTTTAGAGTGTTTGGTACTGCTAGTATTTGATTTTTTACTGTGGGTAAAATCTGGGAGCAGTTAGCTAGTTTTAGTGTTTCGACGACGCGCGTTGCGATATCCGACACGGTGTCCGACTCAGTTTCTGTCATTCGCGTGATTTCTACAAGTGAGTTTGTTTTAGTAAGGTCACACACACGCTAGCCGCTAAGCGAACACTTTAGAGGGTGTTGGAATCGGTGCGTCCATTTAAACGTAATTATATGTATTATTGGTCGATTTCTATGTTTTGCCTTGCTATGTTTTATATGTAAACAGGATCGCAGGCAGGGACTTCAGACGCTGCGAAAGCAGGTGGTCAGATATACTTAGCTCGAGATCACCAGTGAGTAGATTTAACATCTACAGGGGAATCGCCCGTATGCCATTATGTATCGGGGCTAGATTCTATGATATGAATATTAATTATAAGTATATATATATATATATATATATACATACATACATTGATCGTGCATGTGTACCATTGTTGCATACCTGATTTCATGTTGCATACGGACATAGTATTAATGAGACACAACACTGTAACTAACGGTTCATGTCGCACGAGCACTAAACTGTATGCCGCACACAGACCGTTAGTAATTGCCATGACACTCACACTATATAATTCCCATGAATAATACACCGCTTAGTTTACCTTATTATTGATGATTAGACATGATGCTTGTTCCTTTGCGCATATAAGCTACATACTTTTACATACATACTTGCGTACACCAATACTTGCTATAGTTACATGTGCATCCTTAGATGATGTTGGATTTGATGTTGGAAAAATTAGGAACCGCATGATATATATTTTAAAACTGGATTCACTTAAAAGTGCGGTTTTTCCCTTGATGTGCTCATATTACCGTTTTATGTTGCATATATCATATTCTTGGATTTTCACATTTGGATATGGATTTCATGTGATTTATGGATTTGAGAACCGTGTTATTATTTCAAGAAAGTATTCATTGTTTTGAAAACCCGGTTTCTCTTGATATGATATTTCAGTGTGTCCACCATGTGTTTTCTCGGTTCTGAGACGTGTGATAGAAACCCAATTCGAGGAGGTGGATGATCCATTTGCGGGTTCATGGTGGGCCCGGTATGGTTCCCCGGGGCGAGAGATGATTTTTTTGGTGTAAACGATGAGCCTGGCAGGGTGGGCACTACCTACCGGTGATTGGTTGGACCTGGCGGTTATCCGGAGGATACCGACCGAAGTCGAGAGGTGGATACGGGCTAATTCGTACTGCCGGAGCCCGAGGGCCGATCCGGACATACGAAGCCCGATATATATGAATTTGCATGTCGATGCTGGAAACGAGTGTTTCATGATGTTTTCAAGTGCCGATGTTGGGCACTCAGGTTCCATGAGATTTACAGGATATGAGGGCCGATCAGGGTGACGGCGCCTGAGGTGTTGGGATTTGAGGTGTGTTTGAGGGACACCGGTTTTTCCACGATGATGATTCATTGATGAAGACATGTTTTATCCCATACCCAGCATTCATTGATATGTATTGCATCATGTATTCGTAGTACCTGATAGAGTACCTTTCATGATTGTTGCATATCCATATTGATATATGAGTTGGCAACTCACCCCGTTGTGCTACGGTGTTTTTCAGGTTGCCCTCAGAGTAGTCGCGGCAGGGCTATCTCATTATATCTTTTTGGCAGCGGATACCGCTACGGTTGGCCGTGAGCCGTTTCGCTGTAGGTGGGTTGCGGTTATCGGATTTTATATTTCATTGTACATCTTATTGTATCTAGTACTTTCCATCTACCATTTTATGTATTGACTTAGAAACGAGTTTTGAGGATGATATTGTATATTGTTTTGTGACTCTGGGTGTCGAGCTCGTGTGAGCCGACTTTCAAATTGCAGTTTTATCTTTTATGCTATTTTTCACTTATATTGTCCATTTCTTCGCTACGGCGTCGTATATTATTCTTGTGGTGGTTGTTTCCGCCGTTGGGCATGATCGCTCCCGTTTGGGGATGCTTTACTTATATCATATGTTGCTTTACTTATATCTTATGTTGTATCCGTTCTGGGGCTAGTTTTTACAAAGGAGGTACTGTCGAAATTTTTATGAAAATAATTTAAACTTTAAAGATTTTTACTCGAGATTTCCAAATGTTTTCATCATTTACTACTTTTGATGGTTTAGATTTCTGGGTTTCGGCTTACTTAACTTGCGTTACGCCTGTATACGTTACGTGGTTTAAGTGCCGGTCACGTGTCAAATTTTCGGTCGTGACACCACTCCATATGAGATATGTAATGGGAAGAGAACATCTCTTAAACGAGTTAAGATATAGGGTTGTCCGGCCTTTGTTAAAAAGAAAAATCTGGACAAGCTCAAGGCAAGGTCAGTTCTGTGCAAGTTTGTAGGATATTCCATACATTCGCGAGGGTATATCTTCTACCATACCGAGAAACAAAAGGTGTTTGTTTCTCAACATGCCACCTTTTTAGAAAAGAAATTTCTTATGAAAGAAATTAGTGGTAATGAGGTAGAACTGGAAGAAGTTGTAGCTACACAAACTATAACTGATGATTTAGTAGAACCGGAGGATTCGATAGTCCCCGACGAACCTCAGCCTCTCCGCAGATCTAGTAGGGTTCCTCATCCACCTGAGAGATACTACGGTTTTCTCATAGATGGTGGGAGTGAGGATTGCATCATGAAAGATGATGACCCAAGTAGTTTCAAGTAGGCCATCACAACTGGGGACTCTGTGAAATGGCTGGATGCTATGCGATCTGAGATGGAATCCATGTATACCAACAAAGTATGGACTTTGGAAGTTGCTCCTGAAGGGATAAAACCCATAAAGAGCAAGTGGATCTTTAAGAAGAAAATTGGTGCAGATGAAAAGGTTGAGACCTTCAAAGCTAGACCTGTCGCTAAAGGTTTTTATCAACGACCAGGTTTCGATTATGATGAAACTGTTGGATATGTATGCCCTAGAGGCCATTATTGTATAGTACTAGTTTGTATAATACATTTTGGAAGCTTGGGATATATAAATAGGTTTACGACAGTCTTGCTCGATATAGTAGTATGCTACTTGGTTTGTTTCTATCTTAATATGTGTATATGCTTCTTTTAACATATCGCTAAGACATATTGATGGAGCCCTTAGGATCTTTGCTTGACTACCGGCATTGTGATGGCGATCACACTAGTGGGGGCTGGGTAGTCTACAAGAACATCCTTATTTTGGTCCCTAGTCGTAGCATTATCGAGACAGGGCATCGATACTCCAGAGTAGACTGGTGCATACGCTTCTCGTCCCAGCAGGGGAGATGGTCTGTCCCACAGCCATCAGTACGCCGTACTGGAGATAGTATGCAGGTGCTCGTTAGGTTACGTGTACACTGGACAGGACTCGTCGGGAACTGTTGGTTGGTATTATACTTATCGTCAGTTAACAGTTCCCAGGTGACATGAGTACAGCTTAGTCCGTTGACTTGACACTGTAACTTCGCCTCGAGTGTGTTCCCACTGTACTTAGATTACTACCCTACCACGGCTCTATTGAGTCGTGCAAACAGGTAGTAGTTGGGTGTAGTCCCGAAGCACTTGGAGGCAGTGACTGTTAGACAGGATTTGTCTCTCCCGGTATTGGGAGTTGATATCGCGTTGTGTCTAGGAGAGCCATTACATAAAGTCGTCCCTGGCCAGGGCAAGCGAGATTTACTGGTAGTGTTTCCAGTAGTTTCTCAGGGTGTTCTGGGCTACACTCCGACACGACTAGTACCGCTATTAGGGGTCTGACGTTTACCACCCCCTAGGCCCGACATGCGATACTCTCAGACGAACAGACCGGACTGTACGGAGATTGTCACATTCAGGCTCAGTAGGAGTTCGGATGGGTTCACCTCATCAGTCTTCTTATCGGCATCTACCTGGGGACCGTTACGTACAGCTAGTACCGCTTGTGTCCTGTGGTTAAACCCACTGCCAGCGTAGTGTCGAGCCTTTAGAGTCCCACACAGAGGGTTACTCGCCTTTGGGCAAAACAGAGTAGAGGTCGCATGGTTTTGCGACAGGGTTCGTTCACATCGGTGCACTTGTGCACGTTTGGTGTCTGGGCAGTTATTAATAGCAGGCTTTGGTTTAAGCCAGATCCTAGTATTTGTTTTGGGATTGGTTTTGTCTCATTGTATTCGTGTCCCTCGGAACACGGATGCGGGTGTGTATGCACAGTTGACAAAGGCAGAGGCAGAGGATTCTAATTAGGGTTGTTGACCGTTGACTTTTTCCAAACCGTAATGAAAATGAGAAATATGATTAATTATATTAATTAAAGATAATTGTGCCATGGTTAGGTTGACCATTTGACTTATGTTGACATTTTGACTTTGGTTGACCGGTTGACTTATGTTGACAATTTGACCATCATCATTTCACATGGAAGATGCTTCTTAATTCTTGCAAAATTCATTTAATGTAAAATGATAATGGCCATTCCAAATGAACCATCACAATTTCTTTTTAATTATTATTATTAATTCATTTATTCTCTCATATGAGAGTATGGTTGCAAAATGTAGCTCATGATTCTCTCTTGCTCTTTCTCTCTCATGATTTGAGCTCTCCCACTTCCTCTCAAAGCATAAGTGTTCCATGTGTTGGAAATCATAAGCTCTTGAGTCAAAACCATCAAGACTCATCTCTACCCTTTCTAGGGTTCTTTGTCTAGCAACCCAAGCACTCTAGTTACCTCTTGGTTGAGGTAGGAGCTCAAGTCCGAGGCCTACGGGTGGATCTATCTTCGGCAAAGAGAAGACGACGAGAAGGAGCCGTCTACGCCAATACAAGGAGAAAGCAAGAAGGAGAACAACAACAAGGAGGGAAGGAGTTCAACATCTAGTTATGTCACGACCCGAGAGTTTTGACTCGTGACCGGCACTTAACCACGCAACGTCTTCAGGCGTAACGCAGCTAAGTAAGCCGAACCCAGAAATCAAAACCAATAAATAAAGAGTGATTAAAACATTTTTGTAAAAACAGTCATACATGTCTGAAAAGCTTCCATTTATTTAGTAGAAATCCTTTTAAGTTCAAGAATTATAACTTTTATAATTTTGGCAACATTTCCATTCTTAACATTTGTCCCGCAAGTCGGGTAAAAGCAAGGTGTAGCAGAAATAATAAGTGAAATGAATAAAGCGTCACAATATGATATACGACGCCGTAGCAAAGAATACATGATAAAGCAAGGACAAATATCACAAAAGGTAAAACTGCATATAATAAAGTCGGCTCACATGCGAGCTCGACACCAGAGTATAAAATCATACACATCGTCCTCACAACTGACTCTAAGTCAATACAGAAAGGTAGATGGAGAATACTAGATACATCAATATACACCTGAAGGATAACAGATACCATACAAAAACCCACCTATCAGCAAAAGGCTAACTCGCCTCAGAAAGGGTATCTGTGCCAAAAGATGCGGTAAACAGCCAGCCGTGACTACTCCCAAGGGCAACCTGCAAATACTGTGGCACAACGGGGGTGAGTTTCCAACTCGTGAATAGAAATAACATATAAAGGTGATCGCGAGCATGCACATATAGCGTGGCTCTACTAATGCCATCAGATGATATCAATGCATGCCAAACAGTGGATGCAATAGTAATGCAAGTACTTTATCAGGTAAATGCTACAGGATGAGATATATAGTAGTCAATACTGAGCATGGGATAAATAACATCTACATGGATATGTCAACATGGAAAACAATAATCGGTGCCTCAGGCTGCACCCAAATCCAAAATATACTCAGGCGCCGGCACACCCATCGGCCCTCAAATCCTGTACATCTCTGAGAAATCACGAGTGCCCAACATCGGCACCCAAAATATCATAAAATACTCGTGTCCAGCATCGACACGCAAATCCTCGTATATCGGGCTCCGTCCGTCCGGATCGGCCCACGGGGTCCGTCTGCGGTATCGGCCCTCGGCCCCGGCAGTACGGATCATCCCGCATCCATCTCTCGACTCTGGTCAGTATCCTCCGGACAACTGCCAGGTCCAACCAATCACCGGTAGGTACTCGCCCGCCTCCAGCCTCAATCGGCAAACCCATCGATCATCTCGCCGAGGGGAACCATACCGGGCCCACCACGAACCCGCAGACGGATCATCCACTCTTCGAATCGGGTTTCAAGCACACGTCTCAGCACCGAGAAAAACGCGTGGTGGACGCACCAAAATATCATATCACGAGGTACCGGGTTTTTCCAAAATAGAGCATCTTTTCTTAAATATTTCCACGGTCCTCAAAACCAGAAATCGCATGAAATCCAACACCAATAAGTAAATCCAAATGCGAGGTACAATGTAAATCAATCCATGGTATGAGCACAAGGGGAAAACCGCTTTTTAAAATAGTTTTCGTTTTTAAAGATGTCATGCGGCTCCCAATTTCCCGGAAATCACCACCAATCATATGTAAGATAAACTACAGCAATATAATCATGGCAGTTCTACAGTGAGTGTGGCATGGCAATTACTAACGGTGTGTGTGTAGTATGTAAATTAGTGCCCGTGCAACATAAACCGTTAGTAATAGTGCAGTGTTCTATCAGTTCCAAGCATATATATATATATATATATAGCAGGGAATGCAATATGCGATGACAGTCTATGGGGTACATGCAACATATAACAGTAAAGTCCTATCAGCCCTGACGCATAACGCCATGCGGGCGATATCCCCGTAGATGTGAAATCTACTCACCGTGTTTCGCGCTAAGTGTATCCAACAACTTGCTTGCCCTTCTTCGCAGCGTCCGTCTCACTGGCCTGCGAACCTAGAATCACATAACAGATATCACACATAAGCTCAATTTCACAGAAACGCGACATTACGGTCCAACTAGAAACCCGTGTCGCAAACCAATCGCGCGTGTGCGCGAAACGCTAAAACGTGTGATCACGCGCCTGAAACTACCCCGACGCGTCGCGATACGCAAAAACCCCAAACCTACTCACGTATCACGCGTGTCGCGAAGGTTTAGAAAAACGGCAAAATAGGTATTTGGTCCCAGATTTCCATACAGAACTAGATTTACAAAACTATATATATAACAACACCCTACACACTAGCAGACACCTACAGGACCAAACACTACCCCAAACCCTACCCATCTGGCCGCAATTTGCGGCCAGAAAAAGAAAATCGACGGCCTACTGTAGCAATTAGGGGGTCAGGTTCAAGCTATGGTATCAGCACATCTCCACTACACTGCAGTCTTCCCAATTTCACTCAGATCTCATCAGGTCAAAAGCAGATCCAGAAAACCTCAAATTTGCTTAAAAACGACAATTTGCATCAAATAGGGAAACTGGTGGTATTTTAGTGTAATAGGGGTTAAGCTAAGCTAATAGTGTCTCAACAAACCTCAATTATCCTACTGAAACCAATTTACACCTCATTAGCACAAGGTTCCCACTAAACACTCCATATCACACTAAAACGCACTAAAAACCATTAACCGATGCAAATCTACGCCAACCAAGCAAACTAGGGAAGCAAGTTAGGAAATATACCTCACACTTAACCCTTGGGAGCTGCAGGAAGATGAAGAAGTGAAGGGAAGGGGCTGCACTAGGTGCTGGTGCTGCTGCTTCTGGCCTCAGGTGTTGCTGTTGCTGTGCTTGCTGCTGCTGCTGCTGCTGCTGGGGGTTCTGGAGCTGAGGTAAGTGTGTGTGTGTGAGTGTGTGGGTGTTTGAGAGAAAAACAAAGAAATGAGAGGAAACACCCAAGGTCCAATTGTCAACTCTCCTCTCTCTCTCTTCATTTAATGCAAGCATGGCTTGAGCCATGATGCCCCCCTCTCTCTCTCTCACAAGTCAACACCTACAACAATTCAAATTAAAGTAACTTTTAATTAGCTAATTAAACCCTACTTAAAAATCCAAAAGACTTAATTCTATGATTAACCCACCATGGTTAATAATTATGGTAATAACTCATTTTAAAAACCCTAGTTTACATGCACATGTGTGTGCAAGCCTAGGAAAATTTTGAAAAAATATTTATTAAATTAGGAAAAATATTTAAAACACAACTTGGTAAACTTTTGTTAAAAACCATTATTTAAATATAACTATTCACTAACCATTATCCTAAGGTGTTACAAGTTATAACCATTCTATATAGTAGCTAGAACTTGTAGTTTATGTGTTAGTTTTTGTTTAGCAAAGATCCATCATGGATGGTCCATGTCACCTTGTGAGTAAAATTTGATTTTTAACTATTCCTCCTCCCCGAAAGAACCGGGGTGGGTAACGTGGACCTAACAGAAACCTTTTCTCCAGTGGCTATGCTTAAGTCCTTCAGGATCCTAATTGCCATTGCTGCATACCATGACTATGAAATCAGGCAGATGGACGTCAAGACCGCTTTTCGAAATGGTGATTTAGAAGAGAGCGTGTACATGACACAGCCAGAGGGCTTCGTAGACAGTAGGAGAAGCGGAAGCGGATGCAAGCTGCTCAAATCAATCTACGGATTAAAGCAGGCATCGCAGAGCTGGAACATCTGTTTCGATGATGCTGTCAAAGAGTTTGACTTCATCAAAAATGTAGATGAACCATTTATATATAAGAAGGTAGTGGAGAGTAAAGTTGTCTTCCTCGTATTGTACGTGGATAACATACTCATGATATGAAACGATATTCCTATGCTCCACTCGGTCAAGCTCTTCTTATCACGCAAGCTCTCCATAATAGATCTAGGTGATGCCTCTTACATCTTGGAGATAAAGATCTATGGAGACAGATCTAGACGGATGTTGGGATTATCCCAATCTAGGTACATAGATACCATACTAAAGAGATTTAGTATGGAAGATTCTAAGCGTGGTAATTTACCCGCTTGTTAAGGAATCACTCTCTCCAAAGAGATGTCTCCCAAGACTAATTTGGAGAGAACTCGCATGCAAGGGGTACCTTATGCTTCGACAGTCGGGTCAATCATGTATGCGAAGTTGTGTACCATACCGGATGTAGCTTACTCACTAGGTGTAGTGAGTAGGTATCAATCAGATCCAGGGGAGAAATACTGGACAACTGTGAAGAACATTCTTAAGTACTTGAGAAGGACAAAAGAGATGTTCTTGGTGTATGGTAACAGTGAACTCCAGGTGGAGTCCTTTACCAATTCGAGCTTCCAGAGTGATAATGACGACAGTAAGTCGGTCTCAGGTTTTATCTTCACCCTCAATGGAGGAGTGGTATGTTGGAAGAGTTCCAAGAAAGATACCGTAGCAGACTCGACGATGAAGGCTGAATACATCGCTACAAACGATACTGCCAAAGAGGCTGTCTGGATGAACAATTTCATAGTTGAACTTGGTGTGGTTCCATCCATTGAGCATCCAATACATGTGTATTGTGATAAAAATGGAACTGTAGCTTTGGCCAAGGAACCCCGGTCCCATCAGTGATCCATACATATTCTTAGGCGGTATCACCTGATCAGGGAGATAGTAGATCGCCAGGAGATCGAGGTCAGGAGAGTTGTCATGAACGATAACACAGCGGATCCACTCACCAAGGCACTCCCCGAGATGCTAATCGAGAGAATTTTTGGGATGTTGGGTATGAGATACTACAACAACCTGAGTTAGTGCAAGTGCAAGATTGTTAGTGATATGTATGCCCTAGAGGCCATTATTGTATGATATAGTGGATGATTGGACATATATATACAGGACTTTCTTGCTCGACATGATAGTATGCTATCTGGTTGCCTTTATCTTAACATGATCACTGTTTTATTATACTGTCTCTCATATACAGGTTGATAAAGCCATTAGGATGTAGGCTTGACTACCAGGACTTTGATGTGGATCATACTACTGGGACCTGGGTAGTCCACAAGCACATCCTTCAATTGTTCCTAGTTGAGGAATATCGAAACAGGACATCGATATTCCAGAGTAGACTAGTGTGTATGTTTCTTGACCCTGTATGGGGCGATGGTTGATCCCAAATCCATTGGTGTTTGACATCAAAGATTGTACATAGGTGCTCATTAGAGAATAGGTACACTGAACAGGACTCGCCGACAACTCCTAGATTGTGCTATACCTATCTTCTGATAGCAGTTATCTGGTGAAACCGGTACAGGTTAGTCTGTAGACCCGAGATCGTCATAGAGTCTAAAGTGGTTCCCACTGTGCTTTTATTTCCTCCCTACCACGGCTCAAAGGAGTCATGCAAATAGGTGGATTTTGGGTACAGTCCCCAGTCACATGGAGGCAATGAGCGATAAGAGGGGTTTCGTCTCTCCCGGTATAGGGAGTTGATGTTGCGCTATACTTGATTGGCTATAACAGGAAGTCCCTGGTCAGGGCTGTTGATGAGATTTACTGGTAAGTGTTATCAGTAGTTTCTCATACCGTTATAGGCCTCACATCGGCAAGACTTAGCAAGTTATTGGGGTCTGACAATACCACCCCCAGACTCGATATGCGACATATCATACGAAGAGATCGGACTATATGGTAAGTGTTACCTATAGGCTTCATGGGAGTTTGGACAAGCTTGCTTGTTGATCTTCTTATCGCTCAATACCTGGGTAGCCGTTACGTCCAGCTAGTACCGCTGACGGCTTGTGGCTGACTGATGTGATCATCACCTACTGCTGGCGAATTGACGAGTCTTTAGAGTCCCACATAGAAGTTTCCTGGTTCAAGCGAAACAAAGTAGGGAACATATGCTGATATGTGCGGGGGCCTGATTAAATACGAGTATGTAATACTGTATTCTAATCTGGCGGTTATTTGATATCAGTTAAGTTATATGTGATATAACCGGATTATTGAATCAAGTGTTGATTTGATAATGTGATATACAAATAAATTATATTAGTCGGTTATATGTGATATAACCGGATTATTAAATCAAGTGTAGATTTAATAATATGATATATATTTATATTTGATATAATTATATATTAATTAATATTATTAGCTCATTAATTATTCTTCATAATATATATATATATTAATATATATATATATATGTTATATGAAGCATGGCATGGATTTTCTATTTTTAGAAAATAGAAAATGCGGTGGAAAATGTGGAGTGATAATTGAGGAATGGTGAGGCATGGCTTTTCTAATTGTTTATTCATTTGGGATACACTATAGAAGCATGGTTGCTTTATATTATTGATATTTATTGATGCTTCTATGATTGTGATATTAGATAAGCCATTCTTCACTTCATTTTCAAGGCCCATGCTTGCTCACTTGCATTCTTGACTTAAGCTCATGTGATGAGCTCATTTTGCTCTCTATCTCTCTCCATTTAGTTCACCTCCTCCAAGCTCAATCCCTCACATAAGTTGTGAAACCTTGAGCTTGTGAGAACCCCAGTGAGCAAACAACACCCCTACTTCACCATCCTACACTAGATTAGCGCTTTGGTGTAGTGTGTTTCCTTCACTAAAGAGTTTAGTGAAGAGGTAGCTTGGATTAGCGGACTTCGGGTGGATCATCTTCGGTACGAAGGTCATCGAAGGAAGTTCATTCAACCTTCAAATGGAGCCTAGTGGAGTCGCGTGGACTACTACATGGAGCTTGAGAAGAGAAGGACACACTCTACAAAGGGTGTAGCCACCTTTCTCTTAGCTAGTTTTTATGATATCATAGTTAAACCCTAATAATCTAGTTTAAGATCTTGGTTAGTGTTTATTAGCACCCCGAAGATTTTTAAAATAGCATGCTTGATGCTAGTAAAACCCAGTGGTGGTGCTAACAAACACTTTCAAGTGGAGTGTTTTATCTCATAAGACCCATGGTTTCACAACACATGTGAGGGTTAGGGTCTAGAGGAAGAAGAAGGAGAAAATGGAGAGGGAATGAGAGAGAATAAATGAGCTAGGTTTTTGGTAAGTGAAGAATGGCTCATGTATACTCACTCATTGAAGCACAGATTATTTTACAATACAAATAATCAACCATACTTCAATAGTGTAGCCAAACAAATAAAATAAAATAAAGAGACATACTTCACCCATGCCAGTAATATCTCTCCATTTACACCTCATTAATATATTTTCTCAAAATAGATAATTCAATAATGAGGTGTCCCCTTCTAGAAGCATCTCTTGCAAAATTACAAGAATGCCCTCACCGTATATACATACCCGTATTCGTATTCCGAAAAATACGAATATAATAAGATGATAACAATCCAATAATATAATACTAGGATCCTGCTTAAACCAAACCCCACTAGTATTATCCGTCCGAACATCATCCGTGTAGCCAATACACGTATATGATCGGAACCTTGCCGTAAAACCATACGGCCTCTACATCGTTTCGCCCGAAGCAAGGAAACCCTCTATGTGGGACTCTAAAGACTCGTCAATACGCCAGCAGTAAGTAATGATCATATCAGTTACCCACAAGCCGTCAGCGATACTAGCTGGACGTAACGGCTACCCAGGTATTGAGCGAATAGAAGATCAACAATCAAACTTGTCCAAACTACCATGAAGCCTATAAGTAACACTTACCGTATAGTCAGCTCTTTTCGTCTGATTGTTGCATATCGAGTCTAGGGGTGGAAACGTCTGACCCCAGTAACTTGATAAGTCATGCCGATGTGGGGCCTATAACGGTTCGAGAAACCACTGATAACACTTACCAGTAAATCTCATCAGCCCTGGCCAGGGACTTGCAGTTATAGCCAATCGAGCATAACGCAACATCAACTCCCGATACCGAGAGAGACGAAACTGTAAGTCTATGTCGCACACCCCGCGAGTCCGTGGGGAGGCGGAATACATAAAAAACGATTTTTTCTTTATCACAAAATGGTTTGCTTTGCAACATCGACTATATCAACTTAGGATCTTGATTAAACCGTAATTAGCTAACATATGCTACAAGAAGATTCTAACTACTCGGCTAGAGAGTTATACCATCGTGTCAAGTCCTTCGGGTCTTCTCTTTGGTTTTTGGCTCCTTGGTTCAAGCTTAAACTTTGATCTCCTCTCAAACGAACTCGGTTGCCGGTCTCCTCTATGTCAAAGAAGATCCACCCGAGGGCCTATGATCTAAGCTTCAACCTCATTGAGGTAACTAAGTGGTCTAATTTGCTAAAAAAGACAACTAAGTAGATGTAGAGAATGATCTATGGAGTATTATGTCTCAAAAGCCCTATGAATCACAACACATGTGAATGGTTAGGGCTTGAGGGAGGAGGAGAGGAAATTTTGGAGAGAGAGTGAGGATGTGAAAATGAGCTAAGGATAATGGATGAGAGAATGGATAAGTCTCTACAGAATAATTAAAGTATGGATTATTTTTCTCTCAAAATAATCAACCATGCTTGAATAGGAACCACAAATGAATAAACAAATTACCAAGCCATCCTTTCAACCATTCCTCAAATATCTCCAAATTCCACCTCATTAATCCTTTTTCCAAAAAAGGATTAATCAAGTAATGAGGTGTCTCCTTCTAGAAGATTTTCTTATGAAATTACAAGAATGCCCTCACTGTATATACATACCCGTATTCGTATTCCGAAAAATATGAATACAATGAGACAAGAATAATCCAATAATATAATACTAAGATCCGGATTAAACCAAAGCCCACTAGTATTATCTGTCAGAACATCATCCGTGCAGCCAATACACGTATGTGATCGAAACCCTGCCGTAAGACCATACGGCCTCTACATCGTCTCTCCTGAACCAGGGAAACCCTCTTTGTGGGACTCTAATGACTCGACAGTACGCTGGCAGTGGGTTTAAATACAAGTCCGTCAGCGGCACTAGCTGTACATAACGACAACCCAGGTACATGTCGAAAAGAAGGCCAACGAGCAAACTCATCTGAACCCCTACTGAGCCTGTCCATGACAATCTCCGTACAGTCCGGTCTGTTCGTCTGAGAGTATCGCATGTAAGGTCTATGGGTGGAAAACGTCAGACCCCTAATAACCAGACAATTCGTGTCGGTGTGGCTCAAAACCATCCGAGAATCTACTGGTCCAACTACCAGTAATTCTCAATCCGCCCTGGCCAGGGACTTATGGTGTTGACCAACCGATCACTGCGCGACATCGACTCCCTATACCGGGAGAGACGAATCTCCAACAGTCGCTCACTGCCTCCATGTGACTCGGGACTGTACCCAACTAAAATCTTTTTGCACGACTCAGTAGAGCCATGGTAAGGTAGTAATCAAAGTACAGTGGGAACTCACACGAGACAAATGACGACCTCAGGTCGACAGACTATCTTCACTCATGTCACCAGAGAACTACTATCTAATACTAGGTATAATACTATCTAGTCAGTTCTCAGCGAGTCCTATCCAGTGTACTCACACCAAGTGAGCACCTGTATACAATCTTAGGTGCACCTCACCATTGGCTACAGGACCAATCCATCGCCCCTCGTCAGGGTCCAGATATGTATACATTAGTCTACTCTGGAGTATCGATGCCCAGTTTCGATACTCTTACGACTAGGGGCACTTTTAAGGATGTGCCTATCGACTAACCGGCTCCCACAAGTATGATCGCCATCACAACGCCGGTAGTCAGGCAAAGATCCTACGGGCTTTATCAATATGTATACAAGATATGAAATACAAGGTAAAACACATCACATGTTAAGATAAAGAGCAACCAGATAGCATACTATCATGCCGAGCAAGAAAGTCCTCTATATATATGTCCTAGCATCCACTATAATATACAATAATGGCCTCTAGGGTATACATATTCCTAACACTGTTATGTATCCGCACACTTCATACCGAGGTTAGGCCAAGATTCGTCCTTGTTAGATCAGCCACTAGTTGTTATTACTCCCGTACTCCCGTAGGAGAGTCTTTTATTTCTCGACACATGTTTCGGTCATTTTCTGTTCATATTGGAGATAGAGATTCTTCTGTTGATTTGATCCTTCTCGACATGCTAGATTTCAACGTTCTACCCGGCATGGACTGGTTAGCCACTTGTTATGCATCCGTAGACTTCCGTGAGAAGGCGGTCAGATTTAGTTTTCCAGGAGAGATAGTTCTTATTGTTCAGGGGGGCCGCAGTGCCACCCTTCCTAGTTTGATTTCTGCCCTTTGCCTTAGTCGACTCTTGAGGAAAGGATGTTGGGGATTCATGGCATATATTCGTGATGCTGGAGCCACAAAGGTCCCGTTGGACCAGGTCCCGATTATGAGAAAGTTGTTGGATATATATGCCCTAGAGGCCTACATTGTATAGGATGCTTGGGATATGTATGTACATGACAGTCTTGCTTGATATGATAGTACGCTAATTGGTTTGACTTTGTCTTAACGTATAATATATTTTACTTGGTATTTATATATATATGTTGATAAAGCCCATAGGGTGTTTGTCTGACTACCGGCGTTGTGATGGCTGTCATACTAGTGGGAGCTGGATAGTCAATAGGCACACCCTTAGATGTCCCTGGTCGCAGGAGAATCGAGATTGGGCATCGATACTCCGGAGTAGACTAGTGTATACATATCTAGACCCTGACGAGGGGCAATGGATTGGTCCCGCAACCATTGGTGGTGTTCACCTAAGATTGTATACAGATGCTCACTGGGTGTGAGTACACCGGACAGGACTCGCCGAGAACTGACTGGATGGTATTATACCTAACGTCGGATAGCAGTTCTCAGGTGACATGTGTGCAGATAGTCCGTTGACTTAAGGTCATCATTTGTCTTGTGTGAGTTCCCACTGTGCTTTGATTGTTACCCTACCACGGCTCAAATGAGTCGTGCAAACAGGTTTCAGTTGGGCACAGTCCCGAGCCACATGGAGGCAGTGAGCGACTGTTAGGGATTCGTCTCTCCCGGTATAGGGAGTTGATATCGCACTGTGGTCGTTTGGTCATTACCATAAGTCCCTGGCCAGGGCTGATTGAGAATTACTGATAGGTTGATCAGTAGATTCTCGGATGGTGATAAAGCCATACCGACACGACTTGTACGGTTATTAGGGGTCTGACATCCACCACCTCCCTAGACCATACATGCGATACTCTTAGACGAACAGACCGGACTGCGCGGATATTGTCACAGACAGGCTCAGTAGGATTTCAGATGGGTTACCTCATCAGCTTTCTTATCGACAACTACCTGGGGACCGTTACGTACAGCTAGTGCCGCTTGCGGTCTGTGGTTAAACCCACTGCCATCGTAGTAGTCGAGTCTTTAGAGTCCCACACAGAGATTTCCCAAACCCAGGCGAAAGGATATAGAGGTCGTATGGTTTTACGACAAAGGTTCGGACGCATACGTGTTTGAACGCACGTACGACATTCAGACAGTTTTTACTAGCAGGCTTTGGTTTAAGCCAGATTCTAGTATCAGGTTATTGGATTTATACAGTCTAAAGTTTTTCCGTGTTTTCACGGATGAGAGGGGCGTTCTCGTAATTTTCCGAGAAGCTTCTAGAAGGATGTGACATAAAGAGAGAGGTGGCATTTTCATTTAATGATTAAGTGACTCATTGTGAGTGATTCATCATATCATTAATGCATCATTAATTGCTTAATGACTCACATGATGAATCACCCACTTGATTTAATGAAACATGATGAATATTCTCTTATTATTCATTTCTTTTAATTCATTATGTTTCATATATATCAAGTGAGAAGCTTTTTCTTTATTTTTAATATATCATTATCATCTTCTCACTCTCTCTCTTCAAGTTCTCTCTCCTTCACCAAGCCTAATCCTACCCCTCATGAGTTGAGAACAAGGATTAGGAAAGACTAATTACACCATAACCTATCTCTACATCACCTTAGCTACTCTATTTAGCAACTAGAGAAACTAAGTAACCTCAAGTTTAGAGGTTATAGCTTGGATTAGGGTTCTCGGGTGGATCGTCTATCACGGGAGAAAGCCAAAGAGGACGTGGAGATCCAAAGAGGCCGTAGACAACATCAAGACGAAGGACTAGAACCGTTTGGTATAATCTCTTCGCATAGTAGTTTAAAACTCTATAGCTTTAGTTAAAACTTGTTTAGCAAACGATTCATACGGTTAATCGATGTTTGATCATAGAACTTGATTGTTATTCATATTTCCGCCTCCCCACAAGTATTGGGGTGTTGAACATCGACTTACAGTGGTATCAGAGCCTAGCTAAACAAGATTTAACTTAATTGCAAATTTGTACGAATTTCGAACGGAAAAACGAAGCCGGAAAACCCTAAAAATATCAAGTTTCTATCGAAATTTAAATGAAGTCCAAAAATTTTTCAGGCAAGTTCAGAAAGCTTGACAAGACACCAGAAGAACAGCCAAGAAATTTGGGCTCCTGAATCGGCAACGCGGCCGCGGAACCGCGGCGGATCGCACCGATCCGCCGCGCTTCCGCCGCCGAGTTGCCGAGTCAGGAACTCAAATTTCCTGTGCTGCTTCTCTGTGTAATTTGGGATTTTCTGGGATATTTAATATTTGCTCAGGTTTCAGTTTTACAGAGCAGTTTTTGGAGCAATATTAAAGATATTTAATCGATCGAAATTGTACAGTATTTGCATATTGGATTATATCTGTGATTGTATAATGTGTTCGTAAACCTCCCCTAATTGCTAGTATGTCGGTTGGCAGGGGGTTGCACATTTCTGTAATGGATTTTAACTGTTTGTGTATATAAACTGTATTGGACTGTTGTGGTGATTAGCCGGGTTTTGTGATGGGTTATTGTATTAGTTCATTTGATGTAATTGTAACAAGTTGTAATATTATTTTGCGGGGCACATCCAGGTTGCGGTTGTAGCCACCGTTGTATTATTTCTTTTTACTGTTTTTGCTCCTAGGACAGATCCAAGGTGGGGTACACAAACTGCCGGGCGGGTATTTTGCCGTACCCGTAGGGATCTTGGGTGGGGTAACGGCTATTCATCACAACTGTGTAATCTGTCTTTTCTTGCAGGCTCAAAAGAAATACAGATTGCTTGCAAATCCAATATTGTTTATCTGTGTTCTGGAATGTATATCATTGCGTCAGACGAATGTAAAATATCTATATATATGATAGCTATTTAGACGTCACTTATGTTTTACACCCGCGCTAGCCCAGCCCCCGCTCTGTCGTTAGTTAAGTAACCTAACGGGTGATGACGGGACCCAGTGGCGAATGCGGATGGCATAAGAGGACGTCATATTTTCGTTGTTATCTGTAATGATAGGTTAAAAGATGGGACGCATTATCATTAAATGCAAAGAAAATAAAACCTAAACTGAATCGTTGGAACAATTTCTAAAAACCACTCGGTTTTCTTGAAAAAGCAAATTTTAAATGCGGAGCTTAAACCACTCCTTTTAATAAAAGCTATCTTAGTTCCTTCGATCAAATCAAGTTCATTACGTTAACGGTTTTTTGCCAAAAACCAGCCGTAACCCTCCGTCGTTTCAGATAGACAGCACATCGTATTCATGCTATGCTTGTTGGCCTACGTCAAGGCATAGTGTATGGTAGCAGTGTGTGTGCCTATTTGTTGCATAGATAGATGCATTAGTTTAATACAGACGTACACCTTGTTGGCCTACGTCAAAGGCTTGTACGATGTATTTAAATTGATCAGGACAACGACGGGTAGAACTTGACTTGCGTCTTATGACTTGTTGGCCTACGTCAAGGTCTATAAGAGCTTGGGGTAAAAATCACATCGGGAGTTTCAAACATAAAGGAAACTTGCAGATTTAGCTTACCTTCTGGAGTGTGGTGACTAGAGTGGCTTCCATCTAGGGCATCATACAATGATAATTGGATCCCGATCCCACTGATGAGTAGGATTACGCTCGGGAATTTCTCTCACTTAAACAATCAATGCTATAAACCAAGTAGGTGCCTAGAAAGGTGTTAGAGGGGCTACGCCTCCAGGGAAAAGAGGTTCTTTAATTAAGGAACTTCACGAAAGCGTTGGAAAACCTCCCTCGAAGTACCAACACCAGCCTGGCTGAAAGGTTAAGCAAGTATTGTGACGTGTGATTAAATCCTGACTAGTTCTTCTTTTAGGTTTTGAAGAAGGATTTGAGGAAACAGTGGGAGCCATCCTGTTTAGATAAATTAATAAACCAATCTAAACTTGCAAGAGCATATGCTGAGTGTTTTCTTTTCTCTCTCTCTGGCAGCTACCATGACTGGACTAAAACTATTACTTGAAAAGAATATACTAACCGGGCAGAACTATAAAGACTGGCTAAGAAACGTCAATATTGCGCTGACTTATGACAAAGTTGCATATGTTACCACCGCTGTTCCTCCCCTTATCCCAGGACCAGATTCCTCAGTTGCGGACAAGGAAGTTCGTAAAACCTAGGATCTAGACTGTGAGCGAGCTAAGTGTATCGTGCTGGCGTCCATGAATAATGAACTCCAGAAACAGCACGAGAGTATGGATATTGCATCCATATTCCTCCATTGCAAGGAATTGTATGGTGAACACTCCCGTATCGCAAGGTACGAAACCTCAAGGAAACTCTTCCAGATGAGGTTAGCTCCAGGATCGCCTGTTGGAGAGCACGTCCTCAAAATGATCACCCTCATTGAGGAACTCGCAAACCTGGGATGCGTGCTAGAAAATGATTTGTATATCGACCTGATTTTGCAGTCCCTTCCCCATACCTTCTCTCAGTTCGTGCTGAACTTCAACATGCACGAAATGGAAGCGGATCTTCCAAAGCTCCTCAATATGTTGAGGGTAGCAGAGACCTCCTTGAAAAAGGAGAAGACCCCCGTTCTGTATGTTGGCCAATCATCTTCTTCTAAAACTAAAGCTAAAACTAAAGGGAAGAAGAAGATGAAAGCCACCAAACCGAAGGGTGGGGTCAAGAAGGTGCAAGGAACGAACAAGGCAGGAAGGGTGAAGGCAGAAAAGAACGAGTGCTTCTATTGTCACAAGCAGGGGCACTGGAAGAAGGATTGTCAGGCCTTCAAAGCCAAGGACATGAAGCAAGCAGTTGCTTCTACTTCAGGTGTGTTCGTAATCGAAAATTGTCTTTCAGTAAACTCTACTTCATGGGTACTTGATACCGGTTCTGGTTCTCACATCTGTAATTCTTTGCAGGATCTGAGAAATAGTAGAGTACTGGGGGCAGGTGATATGACTCTCCGGATGGGCAATGTAAAGCATGTAGATGCAGTTGCAATAGGGGAATATCACCTAGGGTTGAATAGTGGAAACATTTTGGTATTGTATAACTGTTTTTGTATTCCCAGTATATTATGTAATATTATATCAGTATCTTTATTGTCTAATAAAGGATATAATTTTGTGCTTGAAAGAAATGTCATGAACATTCTCCTAAATCAAGAACTGATTGGGTTTGGCACACTGGAAAACGGCATATACATACTTAATCAACCACAAATTTTCAATATTCAAAACACGCGTAAAAGAAAGGCTCCAGATTCGAATCAAGCCTTCCTATGGCATTGTAGACTTGGTCATATAAATGAAACAAGGTTGACTAAGTTACATAAAGATGGATATCTAGATCCGTTTGAATATTCATCATATGCAACTTGTCAATCATGTATCAAAGGAAAAATGACCAAATCTCCGTTCACCGGACACGGAGAAAGAGCCACCGAACTCTTGGGACTAGTACACAGTGATGTATGTGGTCCGATGTCTATACATGCACGAAGTGGTCACTCCTACTTCATCACTTTTACTGATGACTTCTCTAGGTATGGACATGTGTTCTTAATAAAACATAAATCCGAGGCTTTTGAGAAGTTTAAGGAGTATAAAAATGAAGTAGAGAAACAAACTGGTAAAAGCATCAAGACACTTCGATCTGATCGAGGTGGAGAATACTTAAGTACCAGTTTCCTTGAATACTTGAAAGCAAATGGAATACTCTCTCAGCTTACTCCACCTTATACACCTCAGCATAATGGTGTATCAGAAAGAAGGAATCGCACGCTATTAGATATGGTGCGATCAATGATGAGTAGTGCTGAGTTGCCACTTTCCTTCTGGGGATTTGCTCTAGAATCAGCCGCATATCTATTAAATAGAGTTCCAACTAAGTCTGTACCTACCACTCCATATGAAATGTGGTGTGGGAAGAGACCATATCTCAAGTATATCAAGATATGGGGGTGTCCGGTATATGTTAAAAAGCATAATCCGGACAAGCTCGAGGCACGATCGGTTTTGTGCAAGTTTGTAGGATACCCCAAGCATTCAAGGGGGTATATGGTCTACCACACTGAAGAACAAAAGGAGTTTGTTGCTCGTCACATTGTCTTCTTAGAAAGCGAATTTCTTGCAAAAGAAATTAGTGGGAGCGCGGTAGAACTGGAAGAAATTCCAGAACCTCAAACTGCAACCGAGGACTTAGAAGAATCTCAGATTTCAATAGAACATGACGAACCAACGCCACTCCGCAGATCTAGTAGGCTTTCTCATCCTCCTGAAAGATACTATGGTTTTCTTCTTGATGGGGATCGAGAGGATTGCATCATCGATGATGATGAGCCTACTAGTTTTCAGCAGGCTATCACAAGTAGCGACTCAGTAAAGTGGCTGGATGCAACGAGATCCGAAATGGAATCCATGTATACCAATAAAGTATGGACTTTAGAAGTTGCTCCTCCTGGGGTAAAACCAGTTGGGTGCAAATGGATCTTCAAAAAGAAGATTGGTACATTTGGACAAGTGGAAACGTACAAAGCTAGACTAGTAGCAAAAGGTTTTCGTCAAAGACCAGGATTGGACTATGATGAAACTTTTTCGCCAGTAGCTATGCTTAAATCCATTCGGATCATGCTTGCCATTGCTGCCTTCCATGACTATGAAATCTGGCAAATGGATGTAAAAACAGCTTTTCTAAATGGAAATCTAGAAGAGAGTGTTTACATGGATCAACCAGAAGGTTTCTTAGACAGTGGGAGCAGCGGAAGAGTGTGCAAATTGCTTAAATCCATTTATGGGTTAAAGCAAGCATCGCGAAGTTGGAACATCTGCTTTGATGAAACAGTCAAGGAATTTGACTTTATCAAAAATATAGATGAACCATGTATTTATAGGAAGATTGTAGAAGAAGCAGTAGTCTTCCTCGTTTTGTACGTCGACGACATACTACTGATAGGGAATGATATCCCTATACTACAATCAGTAAAGCTCTTCTTGTCACAGAAATTCTCTATGAAAGACTTGGGAGATGCATCATACATTCTGGGCATTAAGATCTATCGAGATAGATCTAATAGAATATTGGGACTTTCACAGTCCAGGTATATAGACACTATACTAAAGAGATTTAGTATGGAAGATTCCAAGCGCGGCAATATGCCCGCTTGTCAAGGAATCACCCTCTCCAAAGAGATGTCTCCAAAGACTGATGAAGAGAGAGCTCGCATGGGCATTATACCCTACGCTTCGGCGGTAGGATCAATAATGTATGCGATGTTATGTACCAGACCAGATGTAGCTTACGCACTTAGTGTGGTAAGCAGGTATCAATCGGACCCAGGTGAGAAACATTGGATAGCGGTAAAGAACATTCTTAAGTATCTGAGAAGGACTAAGGAGATGTTCTTGATTTACGGTAATGGGAACCTCCAGGTAGAGTCTTTTACCGACTCCGGCTTCTAAAGTGACAAGGATGATTCTAAATCTATTTCGGGTTTTGTGTTTACCCTCAATGGAGGGGCGGTAAGTTGGAAGAGTTCCAAACAAGATACCGTCGCAGACTCAACTATGGAGGCTGAGTATATAGCTGCTAGTGAAGCCGCAAAAGAGGCTGTCTGGATAAGGAAGTTCATTTCTGAACTTCAGGTGGTTCCGTCCATTGCCAATCCAATACCTTTGTATTGCGATAACAATGGCGCTGTAGCTTTAGCGAAGGAACCAAGGTCCCATAAAAAATCCAGGTATATCTTAAGGCGGTTTCACCTGATCAGGGAGATCGTGGATCGTCGGGAGATCGAGATACGGAGAGTAGACACAAAAGACAACACGGCAGATCCATTCACCAAGGCCATTCCTCAAGTACAGTTCGAGAGGCTTTTTGAGATGTTGGGCATGCGGTACGCAAGCAACTGGATCTGGTAGAGACAGTGGGTACTCATTGCGCCAATTATAGGCCTTAGTGCAAGTGGGAGATTGTTGGATATATATGCCCTAGAGGCCTACATTGTATAGGATGCTTGGGATATGTATGTACATGACAGTCTTGCTTGATATGATAGTACGCTATTTGGTTTGACTTTGTCTTAACGTATAATATATTTTACTTGGTATTTATATATATATGTTGATAAAGCCCATAGGGTGTTTGTCTGACTACCGGCGTTGTGATGGCAGTCATACTAGTGGGAGCTGGATAGTCAATAGGCACACCCTTAGATGTCCCTGGTCGCAGGAGAATCGAGATTGGGCATCGATACTCCGGAGTAGACTAGTGTATACATATCTAGACCCTGACGAGGGGCAATGGATTGGTCCCGCAACCATTGGTGGTGTTCACCTAAGATTGTATACAGATGCTCACTGGGTGTGAGTACACCGGACAGGACTCGCCGAGAACTGACTGGATGGTATTAAACCTAACGTCAGATAGCAGTTCTCAGGTGACATGTGTGCAGATAGTCCGTTGACTTAAGGTCATCATTTGTCTCGTGTGAGTTCCCACTGTGCTTTGATTGTTACCCTACCACGGCTCAAAGGAGTCGTGCAAACAGGTTTCAGTTGGGCACAGTCCCGAGCCACATAGAGGCAGTGAGCGACTGTTAGGGATTCGTCTCTCCCGGTATAGGGAGTTGATATCTCACTGTGGTCGTTTGGTCATTACCATAAGTCCCTGGCCAGGGCTGATTGAGAATTACTGATAGGTTGATCAGTAGATTCTCGGATGGTGATAAAGCCGTACCGACACGACTTGTACGGTTATTAGGGGTCTGACGTCCACCACCTCCTTAGGCCATACATGCGATACTCTTAGACGAACAAACCGGACTGCGCGGATATTGTCACAGACAGGCTCAGTAGGATTTCAGATGGGTTACCTCATCAGCTTTCTTATCGACAACTACTTGGGGACCGTTACGTACAGCTAGTGCCGCTTGCGGTCTGTGGTTAAACCCACTGCCAGCGTAGTAGTCGAGTCTTTAGAGTCCCACACAGAGATTTCCCAAACCCAGGCGAAAGGATATAGAGGTCGTATGGTTTTACGACAAAGGTTCGGACGCATACGTGTTTGAACGCACGTACGACATTCGGACAGTTTTTACTAGCAGGCTTTGGTTTAAGCCAGATTC
The DNA here is from genome assembly GCA_030015575.1 of Agapanthus africanus. Classification (NCBI taxonomy): domain Eukaryota; kingdom Viridiplantae; phylum Streptophyta; class Magnoliopsida; order Asparagales; family Amaryllidaceae; genus Agapanthus; species Agapanthus africanus. Next base: position 225,504,677 of record CM057347.1, read on the forward strand.
TAGTATCAGGTTATTGGATTTATACAGTCTAAAGTTTTTCCGTGTTTTCACGGATGAGAGGGGCGTTCTCGTAATTTTCCGAGAAGCTTCTAGAAGGATGTGACATAAAGAGAGAGGTGGCATTTTCATTTAATGATTAAGTGACTCATTGTGAGTGATTCATCATATCATTAATGCATCATTAATTGCTTAATGACTCACATGATGAATCACCCACTTGATTTAATGAAACATGATGAATATTCTCTTATTATTCATTTCTTTTAATTCATTATGTTTCATATATATCAAGTGAGAAGCTTTTTCTTTATTTTTAATATATCATTATCATCTTCTCACTCTCTCTCTTCAAGTTCTCTCTCCTTCACCAAGCTAATCCTACCCCTCATGAGTTGAGAACAAGGATTAGGAAAGACTAATTACTCCATAACCTATCTCTACATCACCTTAGCTACTCTATTTAGCAACTAGAGAAACTAAGTAACCTCAAGTTTAGAGGTTATAGCTTGGATTAGGGTTCTCGGGTGGATCGTCTATCACGGGAGAAAGCCAAAGAGGACGTGGAGATCCAAAGAGGCCGTAGACAACATCAAGACGAAGGACTAGAACCGTTTGGTATAATCTCTTCGCATAGTAGTTTAAAACTCTATAGCTTTAGTTAAAACTTGTTTAGCAAACGATTCATACGGTTAATCGATGTTTGATCATAGAACTTGATTGTAATTCATATTTCTGCCTCCCCACAAGTATTGGGGTGTTGAACATCGACTTACAGTGGTATCAGAGCCTAGCTAAACAAGATTTAACTTAATTGCAAATTTGTACGAATTTCGAACGGAAAAACGAAGCCGGAAAACCCTAAAAATATCAAGTTTCTGTCGAAATTTAAATGAAGTCCAAAAATTTTTCAGGCAAGTTCAGAAAGCTTGACAAGACACCAGAAGAACAGCCAAGAAATTTGGGCTCCTGAATCGGCAACGCGGCCGCGGAACCGCGGCGGATCGCACCGATCCGCCGCGCTTCCGCCGCCGAGTTGCCGAGTCAGGAACTCAAATTTCCTGTGCTGCTTCTCTGTGTAATTTGGGATTTTCTGGGATATTTAATATTTGCTCAGGTTTCAGTTTTACAGAGCAGTTTTTGGAGCAATATTAAAGATGTTTAATCGATCGAAATTGTACAGTATTTGCATATTGGATTATATCTGTGATTGTATAATGTGTTCGTAAACCTCCCCTAATTGCTAGTATGTCGGTTGGCAGGGGGTTGCACATTTCTGTAATGGATTTTAACTGTTTGTGTATATAAACTGTATTGGACTGTTGTGGTGATTAGCCGGGTTTTGTGATGGGTTATTGTATTAGTTCATTTGATGTAATTGTAACAAGTTGTAATATTATTTTGCGGGGCACATCCAGGTTGCGGTTGTAGCCACCGTTGTATTATTTCTTTTTACTGTTTTTGCTCCTAGGACAGATCCAAGGTGGGGTACACAAACTGCCGGGCGGGTATTTTGCCGTACCCGTAGGGATCTTGGGTGGGGTAACGGCTATTCATCACAACTGTGTAATCTGTCTTTTCTTGCAGGCTCAAAAGAAATACAGATTGCTTGCAAATCCAATATTGTTTATCTGTGTTCTGGAATGTATATCATTGCGTCAGACGAATGTAAAATATCTATATATATGATAGCTATTTAGACGTCACTTATGTTTTACACCCGCGCTAGCCCAGCCCCCGCTCTGTCGTTAGTTAAGTAACCTAACGGGTGATGACGGGACCCAGTGGCGAATGCGGATGGCATAAGAGGACGTCATATTTTCGTTGTTATCTGTAATGATAGGTTAAAAGATGGGACGCATTATCATTAAATGCAAAGAAAATAAAACCTAAACTGAATCGTTGGAACAATTTCTAAAAACCACTCGGTTTTCTTGAAAAAGCAAATTTTAAATGCGGAGCTTAAACCACTCCTTTTAATAAAAGCTATCTTAGTTCCTTCGATCAAATCAAGTTCATTACGTTAACGGTTTTTTGCCAAAAACCAGCCGTAACCCTCCGTCGTTTCAGATAGACAGCACATCGTATTCATGCTATGCTTGTTGGCCTACGTCAAGGCATAGTGTATGGTAGCAGTGTGTGTGCCTATTTGTTGCATAGATAGATGCATTAGTTTAATACAGACGTACACCTTGTTGGCCTACGTCAAAGGCTTGTACGATGTATTTAAATTGATCAGGACAACGACGGGTAGAACTTGACTTGCGTCTTATGACTTGTTGGCCTACGTCAAGGTCTATAAGAGCTTGGGGTAAAAATCACATCGGGAGTTTCAAACATAAAGGAAACTTGCAGATTTAGCTTACCTTCTGGAGTGTGGTGACTAGAGTGGCTTCCATCTAGGGCATCATACAATGATAGTTGGATCCCGATCCCACTGATGAGTAGGATTACGCTCGGGAATTTCTCTCACTTAAACAATCAATGCTATAAACCAAGTAGGTGCCTAGAAAGGTGTTAGAGGGGCTACGCCTCCAGGGAAAAGAGGTTCTTTAATTAAGGAACTTCGCGAAAGCGTTGGAAAACCTCCCTCGAAGTACCAACACCAGCCTGGCTGAAAGGTTAAGCAAGTATTGTGACGTGTGATTAAATCCTGACTAGTTCTTCTTTTAGGTTTTGAAGAAGGATTTGAGGAAACAGTGGGAGCCATCCTGTTTAGATAAATTAATAAACCAATCTAAACTTGCAAGAGCATATGCTAAGTGTTTTCTTTTCTCTCTCTCTGGCAGCTACCATGACTGGACTAAAACTATTACTTGAAAAGAATATACTAACCGGGCAGAACTATAAAGACTGGCTAAGAAACGTCAATATTGCGCTGACTTATGACAAAGTTGCATATGTTACCACCGCTGTTCCTCCCCTTATCCCAGGACCAGATTCCTCAGTTGCGGACAAGGAAGTTCGTAAAACCTAGGATCTAGACTGTGAGCGAGCTAAGTGTATCGTGCTGGCGTCCATGAATAATGAACTCCAAAAACAGCACGAGAGTATGGATATTGCATCCATATTCCTCCATTGCAAGGAATTGTATGGTGAACACTCCCGTATCGCAAGGTATGAAACCTCAAGGAAACTCTTCCAGATGAGGTTAGCTCCAGGATCGCCTGTTGGAGAGCACGTCCTCAAAATGATCACCCTCATTGAGGAACTCGCAAACCTGGGATGCGTGCTAGAAAATGATTTGTATATCGACCTGATTTTGCAGTCCCTTCCCCATACCTTCTCTCAGTTCGTGATGAACTTCAACATGCACGAAATGGAAGCGGATCTTCCAAAGCTCCTCAATATGTTGACGGTAGTAGAGACCTCCTTGAAAAAGGAGAAGACCCCCGTTCTGTATGTTGGCCAATCATCTTCTTCTAAAACTAAAGCTAAAACTAAAGGGAAGAAGAAGATGAAAGCCACCAAACCGAAGGGTGGGGTCAAGAAGGTGCAAGGAACGAACAAGGCAGGAAGGGTGAAGGCAGAAAAGAACGAGTGCTTCTATTGTCACAAGCAGGGGCACTGGAAGAAGGATTGTCAGGCCTTCAAAGCCAAGGACATGAAGCAAGCAGTTGCTTCTACTTCAGGTGTGTTCGTAATCGAAAATTGTCTTTCAGTAAACTCTACTTCATGGGTACTTGATACCGGTTCTGGTTCTCACATCTGTAATTCTTTGCAGGATCTGAGAAATAGTAGAGTACTGGGGGCAGGTGATATGACTCTCCGGATGGGCAATGGAATGCATGTAGATGCAGTTGCAATAGGGGAATATCACCTAGGGTTGAATAGTGGAAACATTTTGGTATTGTATAACTGTTTTTGTATTCCCAGTATGTTGTGTAATATTATATCAGTATCTTTATTGTCTAATAAAGGATATAATTTTGTGCTTGAAAGAAATGTCATGAACATTCTCCTAAATCAAGAACTGATTGGGTTTGGCACACTGGAAAACGGCATATACATACTTAATCAACCACAAATTTTCAATATTCAAAACACGCGTAAAAGAAAGGCTCCAGATTCGAATCAAGCCTTCCTATGGCATTGTAGACTTGGTCATATAAATGAAACAAGGTTGACTAAGTTACATAAAGATGGATATCTAGATCCGTTTGAATATTCATCATATGCAACTTGTCAATCATGTATCAAAGGAAAAATGACCAAATCTCCGTTCACCGGACACGGAGAAAGAGCCACCGAACTCTTGGGACTAGTACACAGTGATGTATGTGGTCCGATGTCTATACATGCACGAAGTGGTCACTCCTACTTCATCACTTTTACTGATGACTTCTCTAGGTATGGACATGTGTTCTTAATAAAACATAAATCCGAGGCTTTTGAGAAGTTTAAGGAGTATAAAAATGAAGTAGAGAAACAAACTGGTAAAAGCATCAAGACACTTCGATCTGATCGAGGTGGAGAATACTTAAGTACCAGTTTCCTTGAATACTTGAAAGCAAATGGAATACTCTCTCAGCTTACTCCACCTTATACACCTCAGCATAATGGTGTATCAGAAAGAAGGAATCGCACGCTATTAGATATGGTGCGATCAATGATGAGTAGTGCTGAGTTGCCACTTTCCTTCTGGGGATTTGCTCTAGAATCAGCCGCATATCTATTAAATAGAGTTCCAACTAAGTCTGTACCTACCACTCCATATGAAATGTGGTGTGGGAAGAGACCATATCTCAAGTATATCAAGATATGGGGGTGTCCGGTATATGTTAAAAAGCATAATCCGGACAAGCTCGAGGCACGATCGGTTTTGTGCAAGTTTGTAGGATACCCCAAGCATTCAAGGGGGTATATGGTCTACCACACTGAAGAACAAAAGGTGTTTGTCGCTCGTCACATTGTCTTCTTAGAAAGCGAATTTCTTGCAAAAGAAATTAGTGGGAGCGCGGTAGAACTGGAAGAAATTCCAGAACCTCAAACTGCAACCGAGAACTTAGAAGAATCTCAGATTTCAATAGAACATGACGAACCAACGCCACTCCGCAGATCTAGTAGGCTTTCTCATCCTCCTGAAAGATACTATGGTTTTCTTCTTGATGGGGATCGAGAGGATTGCATCATCGATGATGATGAGCCTACTAGTTTTCAGCAGGCTATCACAAGTAGCGACTCAGTAAAGTGGCTGGATGCAACGAGATCCGAAATGGAATCCATGTATACCAATAAAGTATGGACTTTAGAAGTTGCTCCTCCTGGGGTAAAACCAGTTGGGTGCAAATGGATCATCAAAAAGAAGATTGGTACATTTGGACAAGTGGAAACGTACAAAGCTAGACTAGTAGCAAAAGGTTTTCGTCAAAGACCAGGATTGGACTATGATGAAACTTTTTCGCCAGTAGCTATGCTTAAATCCATTCGGATCATGCTTGCCATTGCTGCCTTCCATGACTATGAAATCTGGCAAATGGATGTAAAAACAGCTTTTCTAAATGGAAATCTAGAAGAGAGTGTTTACATGGATCAACCAGAAGGTTTCTTAGACAGTGGGAGCAGCGGAAGAGTGTGCAAATTGCTTAAATCCATTTATGGGTTAAAGCAAGCATCGCGAAGTTGGAACATCTGCTTTGATGAAACAGTCAAGGAATTTGACTTTATCAAAAATATAGATGAACCATGTATTTATAGGAAGATTGTAGAAGAAGCAGTAGTCTTCCTCGTTTTGTACGTCGACGACATACTACTGATAGGGAATGATATCCCTATACTACAATCAGTAAAGCTCTTCTTGTCACAGAAATTCTCTATGAAAGACTTGGGAGATGCATCATACATTCTGGGCATTAAGATCTATCGAGATAGATCTAATAGAATATTGGGACTTTCACAGTCCAGGTATATAGACACTATACTAAAGAGATTTAGTATGGAAGATTCCAAGCGCGGCAATATGCCCGCTTGTCACGGAATCACCCTCTCCAAAGAGATGTCTCCAAAGACTGATGAAGAGAGAGCTCGCATGGGCATTATACCCTACGCTTCGGCGGTAGGATCAATAATGTATGCGATGTTATGTACCAGACCAGATGTAGCTTACGCACTTAGTGTGGTAAGCAGGTATCAATCGGACCCAGGTGAGAAACATTGGATAGCGGTAAAGAACATTCTTAAGTATCTGAGAAGGACTAAGGAGATGTTCTTGATTTACGGTAATGGGAACCTCCAGGTAGAGTCTTTTACCGACTCCGGCTTCTAAAGTGACAAGGATGATTCTAAATCTATTTCGGGTTTTGTGTTTACCCTCAATGGAGGGGCGGTAAGTTGGAAGAGTTCCAAACAAGATACCGTCGCAGACTCAACTATGGAGGCTGAGTATATAGCTGCTAGTGAAGCCGCAAAAGAGGCTGTCTGGATAAGGAAGTTCATTTCTGAACTTCAGGTGGTTCCGTCCATTGCCAATCCAATACCTTTGTATTGCGATAACAATGGCGCTGTAGCTTTAGCGAAGGAACCAAGGTCCCATAAAAAATCCAGGTATATCTTAAAGCGGTTTCACCTGATCAGGGAGATCGTAGATCGTCGGGAGATCGAGATACGGAGAGTAGACACAAAAGACAACACGGCAGATCCATTCACCAAGGCCATTCCTCAAGTACAGTTCGAGAGGCTTTTTGAGATGTTGGGCATGCGGTACGCAAGCAACTGGATCTGGTAGAGACAGTGGGTACTCATTGCGCCAATTATAGGCCTTAGTGCAAGTGGGAGATTGTTGGATATATATGCCCTAGAGGCCTACATTGTATAGGATGCTTGGGATATGTATGTACATGACAGTCTTGCTTGATATGATAGTACGCTATTTGGTTTGACTTTGTCTTAACGTATAATATATTTTACTTGGTATTTATATATATATGTTGATAAAGCCCATAGGGTGTTTGTCTGACTACCGGCGTTGTGATGGCAGTCATACTAGTGGGAGCTGGATAGTCAATAGGCACACCCTTAGAAGTCCCTGGTCGCAGGAGAATCAAGATTGGGCATCGATACTCCGGAGTAGACTAGTGTATACATATCTAGACCCTGACGAGGGGCAATGGATTGGTCCCGCAACCATTGGTGGTGTTCACCTAAGATTGTATACAGATGCTCACTGGGTGTGAGTACACCGGACAGGACTCTCCGAGAACTGACTGGATGGTATTATACCTAACGTCAGATAGCAGTTCTCAGGTGACATGTGTGCAGATAGTCCGTTGACTTAAGGTCATCATTTGTCTCGTGTGAGTTCCCACTGTGCTTTGATTGTTACCCTACCACGGCTCAAAGGAGTCGTGCAAACAGGTTTCAGTTGGGCACAGTCCCGAGCCACATAGAGGCAGTGAGCGACTGTTAGGGATTCATCTCTCCCGGTATAGGGAGTTGATATCGCACTGTGGTCGTTTGGTCATTACCATAAGTCCCTGGCCAGGGCTGATTGAGAATTACTGATAGGTTGATCAGTAGATTCTCGGATGGTGATAAAGTCGTACCGACACGACTTGTACGGTTATTATGGGTCTGACGTCCACCACCTCCTTAGGCCATACATGCGATACTCTTAGACGAACAAACCGGACTGCGCGGATATTGTCACAGACAGGCTCAGTAGGATTTCAGATGGGTTACCTCATCAGCTTTCTTATCGACAACTACTTGGGGACCGTTACGTACAGCTAGTGCCGCTTGCGGTCTGTGGTTAAACCCACTGCCAGCGTAGTAGTCGAGTCTTTAGAGTCCCACACAGAGATTTCCCAAACCCAGGCGAAAGGATATAGAGGTCGTATGGTTTTACGACAAAGGTTTGGACGCATACGTGTTTGAACGCACGTACGACATTCGGACAGTTTTTACTAGCAGGCTTTGGTTTAAGCCAGATTCTAGTATCAGGTTATTGGATTTATACAGTCTAAAGTTTTTCCGTGTTTTCACGGATGAGAGGGGCGTTCTCGTAATTTTCCGAGAAGCTTCTAGAAGGATGTGACATAAAGAGAGAGGTGGCATTTTCATTTAAGGATTAAGTGACTCATTGTGAGTGATTCATCATATCATTAATGCATCATTAATTGCTTAATGACTCACATGATGAATCACCCACTTGATTTAATGAAACATGATGAATATTCTCTTATTATTCATTTCTTTTAATTCATTATGTTTCATATATATCAAGTGAGAAGCTTTTTCTTTATTTTTAATATATCATTATCATCTTCTCACTCTCTCTCTTCAAGTTCTCTCTCCTTCACCAAGCCTAATCCTACCCCTCATGAGTTGAGAACAAGAATTAGGAAAGACTAATTACTCCATAACCTATCTCTACATCACCTTAGCTACTCTATTTAGCAACTAGAGAAACTAAGTAACCTCAAGTTTAGAGGTTATAGCTTGGATTAGGGTTCTCGGGTGGATCGTCTATCACGGGAGAAAGCCGAAGAGGACGTGGAGATCCAAAAAGGCCGTAGACAACATCAAGACGAAGGACTAGAACCGTTTGGTATAATCTCTTCGCATAGTAGTTTAAAACTCTATAGCTTTAGTTAAAACTTGTTTAGCAAACGATTCATACGGTTACTCGATGTTTGATCATAGAACTTGATTGTTATTCATATTTCCGCCTCCCCACAAGTATTGGGGTGTTGAACATCGACTTACAAAAGTTCCCCAATGTATTTCCCGATGAGTTACCTGGGTTACCTCCAGAGCGCTATATCGAGTTCTGCATCGACTTGATCCCCGGCACGGAGCCTATTTCTATACCGCCTTATCGGATGGCCCCGGCTGAACTTAAAGAGCTTAAGGATCAATTGCAAGATTTGCTTGATAAGGGACTTATTAGACCGAGTGTGTCGCCTTGGGGAGCTCCTATTCTGTTCGTTAAGAAGAAGGACGGTAATATGATATTGTGTAGTGATTATTGTCAGCTCAACCGAGTTACGGTGCAGAATAGGTATCCTCTACCTCGCATTGAGGATTTGTTCGATCAGCTCCAAGGTGCGGGATATTTTTCGAAGATTGATTTGCGGTCAGGCTATCATCAGTTGCGAGTCCGGAATGATGACATTCTGAAGACTGCTTTTCGGACACGCTACGGGCATTACGAGTTCTTGGTGATGTCGTTTAGGCTCACCAATACCCCAGCAGCGTTCATAGATTTGTTGAACCGAATCTTCAGGCCGTTTCTCGACTAGTTTATTATTGTATTCATTGACGACATTCTGGTATACTCTAAGAGTCGAGAGGAGCATGAACAGAATTTGAGGATTACATTGCAGACATTGAGAAAGCCCCAGTTGTTTGCTAAATTCTCGATGTGCGCTTTCTGGCTTGATAGTGTGTACTTCTTGGGTCATGTGGTTACGAGAGATGGTATACGAGTGGACCCGATGAAGATCGAGGCCGTACAACATTGGCCCATACCTGTTTCAGTGACATCGGTTCGCAGCTTCTTCGGCTTAGCCGGTTATTACCGTCGTTTTGTACGGGATTTCTCTCGTATCGCTGCACCGCTAACCGGGCAAACCAGGAAAGGAGTTCCATATCTTTAGACCGAGGAATGTGAGCAATGTTTTCAGCAGTTGAAGACTCGTTTAACGACTGCACCAGTTTTATCCTTACCTTCAGGCTCAGGCGGTTATATTGTTTATCGTGATGCTTCTCGAATGGGTTTAGGTTGCGTGTTGATGCAGCATGGCAGAGTCATCGCTTATTCTTCTCGGAAGTTGACGAACCACAAGCAGAACTATCCCATTCATGATCTAAAGATGGCCATGGTGGTTTTTTCGCTCAAGATTTAGAGACATTACTTGTACGGCGAGTCGTGTCAGATCTTTACGGACCAAAAAAACCTGAAGTACATCTTCCAAGAGCGGGATCTGAATTTAAGGCAGCGCCATTGGATGGAGCTCGTGAAGGACTATGATTGTGAAATCCTTTAACATCCGGGCAAGGCAAATGTTGTAGCTAATGCTTTGAGTCGGAGGCCCGGAGGTAGTTTGTCCTATTTGAGCGCAGTTCAGAGACAGTCTTCTACAGATTGGCAGATCTTATGCGACAACAGAGTACAGTTCGAGTTCACTTCCACAGGGGGACAGCTTGCTCATGTCCACGCCCGTACACTTTTACTTGATCGCATCCGGGAGGCACAGTACGACGATACTCGTTTGTCTGAGATTATGGAGGCAGGGGAGAGATTCGGAGTTTGTGATTGATGGCCAGGGAGTGCTACGATGTGGGACTTGTCTATGTGTACCAGATTCTGAGGGGCTGAGACGTGGGATCTTAGAGGAGGCACATCAGTTGTAACATTCCAAAATAATAAAATATTGTTTTTAAGAATTTTTATAATTTAATATTATTTTATTGATTATTTTAATATTAAATTTATAATTAAATATCGATAAATGGGAAAAATTTTGAAAAAATTATGGAAAATTCAAAAATTATGTATTCTATGGAAATTAGTCATTTTAAAGTTTTTATGAGCATTTATATACTAATTTAGCACTAATCGCGATTAAAAATCGTTAATCGGATTTTTTTGGCTTTTTGTGCAAAACTTGCACATACCAATTTTTTTTTTTGGACTTGTGTTACATTTTTCTTGCCATGGTTTTATTTTGGGATCACTATTTGAGTGAGAAGGAATTAGAGAAAAAGGAAAAAGAAGAAGAAAAAAGAGAAGGAGAAAGGATATTATATTGAGATATGGGTGAGAAAGAGTAGGTAAGGGTGTTGACTTGGCCATTTCCCTTCTTTCCTTCACTAAATTCTCTTCTCTTCCTCCTCCATTGCTGCTGCTGCTGCTGCTGCTGCTCCCTTCCATCTTCTTCCTCCTTCAAAATTCCCCAAAACACCATTAAAACAAACTCAAAACCCCATATCGGTTTCACAAAAAAAATGCACACAAGCTCAAGATCTACGCAATGGACCAAGGAAGTTGATGTTTTGGTGCTGTTGGATGATTCATGAGTCTCTATAGAGGTATTTCCTTCACATTTGTTGTAGCATTTCAAGTGAATTAGCCTCTTTTAAAGTTTAGAGTCGTTTTGTCGAAATTTTGTACACTTTGGACAAAACTAGAGAGGGTTAGTGTAAAGTTGAGGTGTGGCTGTGCAATTGGACCCTAATGGTGACCTTAGACCCCATATTGACCAAAACACTGGCCTAGCACAACCTGAAACCCAAAAATACGGAATTACGGAACTTTTCATGTCGGTTTGGGAGGAATTAGAGCGTGCAGGTGAATCTGGAGCAACCCGGGGTCACCAAAAATAAAATTGAGCTGTCAGTGAGCTGTGCAGGCACCCTGGAACCATCCCACAAAGCCCTAGCCCCCACCTCATTTTTACGGCCGCAATTTTATTCATTCTGGCCGCAATTTATGGCCAGACCTGGGTGAAATTGCCTCGTTTTGCGTGCACGGCCCCTTTTTCATGTAAAATTGACCCCCGGCATGTCTAGTTTTGACCGGTTCCTGTTAGGGTAAAATCTGGGTTCATTTTCATGAGTTGGCGTATGTTTTACGACGTGTTTTCGTATGGATTTTGATATTCGATGATTCGTATCTGTCGGGTGGCGTTCGGACGTCGACGACAGTGGTGATTGGCTGTTTTTGCACACCAGGTCACAGGTTTTTACCTATGGGCGCAGTGTGCACCATTTTGGTTTCATATGTGATTTTCATAAGTTTTAGCATGTGATATTCTTGTAGGAAATCACGTGACGTCGAGGCGTTGGAGATGAAAACGGCGACATCGGCACCGGCACATATAACAAGGTGAGTAGATTTATATCTACGGGGAGAAGTCGGGTGGATGGCCTATAGCACCCCCGCAGTTCGTGGTGATGTATACAAATGCGTATACACACAGATATTGATTATTTATGGTTTGAGATTATTGATGATAGAGATGGATATTTGGTATATTGGATTGGTTTAGTATTGCGAAACCCTAGAGTAGTGGTTGCATCACACATACACACACACCCATACTTGCATACATTCTTCTTTCATATGTGCGTACATGGGATTACATATTGATGTGTATATTTACACATGGGTAGGGGACTATGTGTTTATATACTGGATTTGAAGATAGTAATTGGGATTTGAGATGAGCCGATGAGATTAGGCTTGAGGCCAGGAGATCGGTGATGTGATTTGGTTCGTATTGAGATACGACATGATGTTTTAGCGGGTCTTCTGACGTAGTAATTCTTACACCCGCATGCATACATAGATGGTATCAATATTGTACTAGACGTAGGACATTATTCCGGATCATGATATTTGATAAAGAAGATACCAAATGAATAGTGTGATTGATGTGACTTTGACCCGTACCCAGATTGGGATGCCGTACGACGGATTTACGTACGAGCTATATATTGATGATTGGTCCGCACTCTTGACTTGGGATGTCTGATTATAGATATGGTATCGGATATGATATTATTGAGGCGGGATCACCGACTATACATATATAGGTATATATATGTATCGACTCAGATGTTAGGCGGTTTCCTTACCTGTAGTCCAGCTTGTTAGCTTAGCCCTTTAGTTTAGTTTAGTTGTTAGATTAGATTCGATTCTTACCTATTTCAAAAAGCTAACGAATCATGGGTATTTTAAAAGACAGCCTAAGGGATCCCACGGATATTTCAAAATACGTATCTTTTCATAAAAACACCGTAGCCCCTATTTTCAAAACCCCATGATTCATGTAATTTCAAAAGGCACCATTTGTAGGACTTATATTAGATTAATGCAGATTAGTTACAGTTGCGTCTAGTATTCAGCTACCACTTATTATTGTGGTTCGCTTCGCATCGCATACTTATGTTATAATTTCTTATTGCAATGTTGATATCATATTGTTAGGACACCAGCACCATTACCGATGATGCGTATGTACCACGTACACTTACTTGCCGGCTCACACACATCTTCATCGGTAATTGCCATGCCACCCACACTTTAGAAATACTATTGCATTGACATAGGTTGTCAGCTAATAATTTAGACATGATATTAGTGTACTCGCCTTATATGCTAGATTAGATATTGTAGATATTACTTGTTACTTCATGCATGTTAATATTCATTGTTATGCCGCATTCATGGATTTTTATGCCGATATGCACTGTTTACATGCTATTGAGGATTGGATTCGGATTTCTATGAGATTTTCTGGATTTGAGGGAAAACCGCAAAACTTATATAAGCTTCTTTCTCTCTTTAAAATAAAAAGTGTGGTTTTCCCATGATGTATGAGTCGTCCACCATGAGTTTGCTGATGGATTTTGAGACCCGATTCGAGGAGGAGGATGAACCGTTTCGGGTACATGGTGGACCCGGTAAGGTACCCCGGGGCAAGAAGCGTGTGATGATGACGATGTGAGCCTGGCAGGGGAGGACTACCTACCGTTGATTTTACCCGACGCGTCGGATATCCGGAGGATACCGTCGTGGTCTTGAGATGGATGGTAGGGGCCGGTCTGGACTGACGGCGCCCTAGATATTGTGATTGAGACATTGAGAGTTCGAGATTTTGAGGTACAGAGACTGTGATTCAGAGATATCGAGATATTGGGATTACGATTTGTGCCGATGCTAGGCACTGTTTATGCTGATTTCATTATGATACCTCATTTTAAAAATACAAAGGAAATCTCACTAAATTATGAAAACAGTTCTTCATTTACATGTATTCTGTTTTCCTGCATTCATACCTCATTCATACGATATATTGCTACCTGAGGCACTGTCACGGGCACATGAGATTACACTCGGGTTAGATATTTACCCTAGCCTTGTTATAGGCTACGTGTTATTTATATATTTGAGGTTGTGTATTGATCGTATGACCTAGGATTGCGTCATACATGCGATTTCTATTCGTAGATGTTTTTCTATTCACGAGTTGGCAACTCACCCCCGTTGTGCCCCAGTTTCTTGCAGGTTTGCCGTACAGGTTTCATTACGGCTTGCGGGCATAGTTTCCTTCGGGTGATTTGCTAATAGGTGGGTTTACTTGTATCGTACCCCTATTATATATCTTGTATATTATTATTCTGTTGTATCTAGAAGTTCCATCAACCAAACATGTAATTATTTCAGAGATAAAGACCAGTGTTGTTTATTCTATCGACCTTAGAGTCGCGTGTTGTATTTTTACGAATTTCATGCTGTTTTGAGTTTCCTTTCTGTTGTGATCCTCGCCTTTCGGCGTTGTATATTATATTGTTTGTGTGGTTGTGGCCGTCGTTTGACGAAGAGCTAGCTCCCGCTTGGGGATGCCTTTTATTGATTTCGTTTACTATTCATGCTGTATCCCGTTTGGAGGCCTGTATTTACAAAGGAGACTCTGCCGAAATTTTCAGGAAATATTTGACGTTTTAAAAAAAAACGAATAATTCGGCTTATGCTATTTAAACAACTTGATTTAAATTGGTTTTCGTACACTCTACTACTTTTCTCGGTTTGGATTTTTGGGTTTTCGGCTTACTTAGAATACGTACGCCTTGAGACGTTCGTAGTTTAAGTGCCGGTCATATTCCGTACTTTCGGGACGTGACAAAGTTGGTATCAGAGCGTTAGATTTTACCTTCGTAGCGTAGGATAACCCTTGGTTGATGGAATAGGTGACTAAAGTAGAGTGACGTACCGTTGGTGTTAGTAGTATGTATGCCCTAGAGGCCAGTATTGTACAGATGATGTATATTATATTGGATGCTTGGACATATATAGAGATGAGTTTCTTGCTCGATATGATAGTATGCTATCTGGTTACTCTTTATCTTAACATGTACAGTAGTCTCTTTATACTGTCTTGTAGTTACATGTTGGTAAAGCCCTTAGGATATGTACTTGACTACCTGGACTGTGATGCAGATCATACTAGTGGGGACATGGTAGTCCATAAGTACATCCTTCATGGTCTCTAGTCGTGGGTGTATCGAGACGGGGCATCGATATACCAGTGTAGACTAGCGTATACGCTTCTCGACCCATGAGATGGGCGATGGATGATCCCATATCCATTGGTGTTTGACATCAGAGATGGTATACGGGTGCTCAGTGGAGACTGGGTACACTGGACGGACTCGCCGAGAACTCCCTGATGGTATTATACCTCACGTCAGATGGCAGTTCTAAGGTGACACTTGTGCAGGTTAGTCTGTAGACCCGAGATCGTCATAGAGTCTTGTATGATTCCCACTGTGCTTTGATCTCCACCTTACCACGTCCATGAGGGCGTGCAAAACGGTGGTCTTTGGGTACAGTCCCGAGTCACATGGAGGCAATGAGCGATAGGAGGGGTTTCGTCTCTCCCGGTATTGGGGGTTGATGTGGCGCTGTGCTCGATTGGCCGTAACAGGGAAGTCCCTGGCCAGGGCTGATCAGAGATTTGCTGGTAAGTGTTACCAGTAGTTTCTCGACCCGTTATGAGCCTCACATCGGCACGACTTATCGAGTATTGGGGTCTGACGTATACCACCCCTAGACTTGATATGCGACGTATCTGACGAACAGACCGGACTGTACGGTAAGTGTTACTGGTCGGATTCGCAGGAGTGTGAGCGGGCTAGCTCGTCGATCTTCTGATCGCTCAATACCCGGGTGGCCGTTACGTTTAGCAGACCGCTTGCGGCTTGTGGGTGCTTGATATGATCATCATCTGCTGCCGGCGTATTGACGAGTCTTTAGAGTCCTACACAGAGGTTTCCTAGCTCAAGCGAAACGAAATAGGAGTGCATATGAGTTATGTGCGGGACCGAGAATAATGCGTGTATGAGATACCGTATTTGATTCTCGCGATTAATGTTTCGATTGGTTGTATATGATATAACCTAGTTATCGAATCGAAGATCGATTCGATAAGTCGATACATTGAATACTAGTCGGTCATGTGCGACATGACCGGATCATTGAATCAAGTGTTGATTTAATGATTTAATGTATAATTATATATTTGATATATTACTTTGCATTAACTAGTATTGGTTCACTTTAAACGGATTTTTCTCACTTGATGCACATTGTATATGTGATATGCTTTTGTGCACATGATTGTATCATGTTTGATGATGCATGTTGACTTAACTTTGTGTAAAAGAATTGAACCATGGTTATGAGAGTGGTTAGGGTTTATGTTTTATTCACTTATTATTTAATCCATTCATTATTTATTAATTGGTTTTATGAAAATAAAATGGTTTCATTTATCATGAAGAATGGTGAAGCTTCATGAAGCTTTTACTAATGATGCCATTTTGTCTTCATACTTAAACCTAACCACTCCCACTAACCATGGTCAATTCTCTATACTTGACCATGGTTAGGATATGATAAATATCATTTTCTTTTCTATTTTGATTAAGTTTTTATCATATTCTATCATCTTCTTCATCTTCTTCTTCAAAAAAAAAGCTTGCTACTTTAATGGCAACTTGAGTTCTAGTGAGAGAAATCCAAATCTAATGTGAACCCACCTCCTATTTCTTCATCCTCTACCTCTTGCCAAGTGGTTTTGGGTGTTTTCTTCACAAGTTTCACTACTTGGTGAAGTCGGAGCTTGAACTAGTGCAACCTCGACGTAGATCGTCTTTGACACGAAGCCGACAACCTAGCTCGCCCGTTTCTCCAATGAAGCCGACGATTGGGTTCGAGATTCATGATGGACAGCGAGAGGACACCCACGTGGAGCTAAGGAAGTGGAAATCCGGATCTACAAAGGTTGTAGCATCTAACTTCTAGTTAAATAGTTAACTAGATTTTCTTTTCGCCTAAACATCTAGTCTAAGATCCGTAGTCTAGGGTTTCTCGGCACCATTTTTTTTGAAATTGGCATGTTCGATGCCTTGTGAGACTTCATTAGAGTGCCTAGGAACCCTACAGTGGTATCAGAGCCTAGCTAGAGCCTTAGGCGAAGTCTAGACGACGTTTGAAACCCGATCGAACCGAAACCCAAAACCCTAAAATGCTCTCTGGACTTTTTCTAAAAATTCAGATTTTTGTCAATTAAAAATATGCAGAAAATCAATCAGAGTGTTATTTGAATTACTGTGAAATACGAGGGCCTGAATCAACTTTTCCACCGCGGAACCGCGGCACGTGCTATGCATGATGCGGCGGTTCCGCGGCCTTACTGTTCCTTTGTGTGATGTTTTCTGCACAGTAACTCATATAATTCAATGCTGTGTTTTCTGGGATATTTTTGTTGTGACTATACAGAAGAGTATTCTGGGGTACTATTGGGAATCAAAGTTTCGATCAGATTATCAAATTTCGTCTTAGTGTATTTCCGGATAATTTTTAGAATATGTTAAAAAGTTCGACCGGATATAAATACCCAACTTTTCCCCTGTCGGGAAATTTCCATGTGTTGGATTTTTCCATAGTTTAACGACATTCTAAGTAGTGCAAGTAACGCGATGGACCCTCTAGAAGACAACAAACCTTAACTCGATTATGTGACCGTCTTGAACTGCCCTTTGAACCTTCGGGTTTGGGGCAGTACGGCGTGCCACATGTGAGGCGTTGGCTTGACCCTTCTACGGCTGGACCGTTGGTACTGAGGCACGAACTGAATGTTGCTAGACTTATTTCATGTGTTGGACTGTATCGAGAAAACTTGGGTATTCGACTGTTTGATCGGAAAGTTTAAGATTTTCTGTTTATCTGGAATGTGATACAATAATTGGAATTCACAAACAGTTATGAGATAACTGGATGAATGTTATAAATCTAGCAGTTTAGTCCCATACGATATTGAAAAGAGTTTTCGATAATGAGACTAAAATGCGGGGTTTGTAACTGTTAGGCATGTGATGTCTAAAGAGGTTGCGGATTCCAACTGTTGTAGTTTTACACTTTCTTTTCTGTGGCCGTAAGTGTAATATGAGAATCGCCGGTTTCGTTGCTATATGTCAACGACAATTGGGATGCGCATATTTATTTACGTTGATGACATGTGATGTTATGTGTTGCTGGATATGCTATATTGGATTGTCGTGTTTGAATAGCCGGGGGTTTTTATGTGAGATGAGTGTTTTTCATTTTCATTCATGTAAAAACTTGTATGTAATATTCTTTTATTTGGGGCACTTCCAGGTAGCGGAAGCTGTCACCCTTTGTATATTATTTACTTTTCCGCATTAGGATAAACCCAAGGAGGGGAGCACAAGTAACCGGGTTCTGGGGTCCAGTAGGAGACCAACTCGAGGAGTCGAGTCCGGGTCTCCTAACCCTAGAATTGGCAGGGTTGCTTGCCGCTCTCGTAGGGGTCTAGGGGTGTGGGATTGGCTATTCATCACGACCGTGGAATCCGTATTTTATACTGGCTCGTATTGAAAATACGGACGTCCTAGTATATCCAATATTTCATATGTTTATTCTGCTGCGATATCTGTGTTGTGACTCTGTGATGGATATAGTATATAGTATATATGATATATTATATAGACGTTACTTATGTTTTACACCCGCGCTAGCCCTGCCCTGCTCTGTCGTTAGTTACCTAACCTAACGGTGCACGAGGGGACATCGAGGCGAATGCGGATGGCATAAGTGTACGTCATATCTATCTGTGATGTTTAGGTATTTAAATGATGGGACTTCATTAATGTGATTAATGAAAGATAAGAAACCTAAGATGTTGTGGAATCAAATTTTAAATAAAACAGGTAGCTACAGTTCTTGCTTTGCACAGCGGTATATGTGATATATCCTGCACCTTATTCGATGAGGAAAGGACCGAGATCCCTTCACCGGGAGTGACTCCTTTAGCAATAACTGGCAGATGCTACACACTCGGTTTGGTTTTTGATTGCTTTTAAGAGTTTTTGCTTTGCACAGCGATATATATGATATATCCCGCACCTCATTCGACGAGGAAAGGACCGAGATCCCTTCACCGGGAGTGACTCCTTTAGCAAAACTAGAAAAGCCTCAAAATCACTCCATTTCAAAACTTCATTTGATTCTACAATGATATCAAGTTCATTACGCTCATGGTTTTTATGAAAAACCTGCGTAGCCCTCCGTCATTTCAGATAAGTATTAGTTAGTATTCGTGCTGCGGTAGTTTGGCCTCTGTCAAGGCGCAGTGTACGGTAGCTAACTAGTGCTTATCTGCTAGCATATGATGCGATTGGATTAGGGTATTCGTACGGCGTTGTTTGGCCTCCATCAAGGGTCATGCGGGTGGGTTTAATTCAATCAAGAAATGACGGGTTGAACTTGACTAGCGGACTATGGGTTGTTTGGCCTCCGTCAAGGTCATAGGACGCTAGGGGCAAAACATTATCGGGAATTTCAAGTGTTGAAATTTGCAATGAGACTGCATACCTTCTATGAGATAGTTGGATCCCGATACCCGCTGCGAGTAAGAGTTACTCCTGGGAGAGTTTTACACATTGCAATTAGCTGATCAAGTAGGTGTCTAGAAAGGTGTCAACGGGGTTACGCCTCTGGGAAAACGAGGTTTACATTAATTAGGTTCGTGCGAAAGCACGGGGGACCTCCCTCAAAGTACCGACACTGGCCTGGCTGAAAGATTAGCGAACTTGTAGTGTGTAATTAATCCCGGCTAGTCTTTCCTTTTAGGGTTTGAAGGAAGATTTGATAAAAAGCAGTGGGAGCCATCCTGATTAGATAAGATAATAACCAATCTGATCTTGCACGAGCATACGCTAAAGTGTTTTCTTCTCTCTCTCTCCAGGTAGCGACCATTTCATGCCCTAATAAAGATAATAATATGGATGTATTGACCGAACCCGCATGTTATACTGTGCTGGGGAACGTTGATTCCGTTCTTTCCTATAAGAGTTATAGGACTGAACAGGATATAGGGGAATACCAGGATTCCCATGCCACCCGATTGAAGAAAGTACATGATGATGCATTTTCTTCGGGTGTGTTCGTTACAGAGAACTGTTTCTCCATTTGCTCTACGTCCTGGGTATTAGATACCGGGTCAGGATCCCATTTATGTAATCAGTTACATGGGCTCAGGAAAGGTAGAGAACTTGGAGAAGGTGATAAAGACATTAGAGTTGGAAATGGTGCAATTGTTGCAGCTAAGACTGTCGGGGAATATCACCTTGCATTACCAACTGGTAATACATTGGTTCTGAACGAATGCTATTACATGCCGAACCTGATATGCAACATTATATCAGTTTCTTTATTAAGTAAAGAGGGATATAATTTTGTATTACAGGACAATGTTATGAACATTTTCCATAACCAAAAGTTGTTTGGATCAGGCACGTTGTGCAATGGCATTTATGTTCTAAATCAATCAACAGTTCTGAGCATAACAAACGCACACAAGAGGAAGAGTTCTGAACTCAACGAATCCTTCTTGTGGCATTGTAGACTGGGCCACATCAATGCGACACGACTAGCTAAGTTGCATAAAGATGGATATTTAAATCCGTTTGAATTTTCATCTTATGACACTTGCCAGTCATGTCTCAAAGGCAAGATGACCAAAACTCCGTTTACGGGACACGGAGAAAGAGTTACCGAACTCTTGGGACTGATACATAGTGATGTATGCGGTCCCATGTCTACACATGCCAGGGATGGTTCTTCGTACTTCATTACATTCACTGACGATCTCTCTAGATTCGGATATATGTTCCTGATGAAACACAAATCAGAAGCTTTTGAGAAATTTAGGGAATATAAACAAGAAGTTGAGAACCAAACCGGAAAAAGTATTAAAATCCTACGATCTGATCGAGGAGGTGAATACTTGAGCAATGAATTCCGGGACTTCCTAAAAGAGAATGGGATTCTCTCTCAGCTGACTCCTCCATATACACCACAGCACAACGGTGTATCTTAACGGAGAAACCGCACCCTATTAGATATGGTGCGCTCAATGATGAGTACAGCTGAGTTACCTATTTCCTTCTGGGGATATGCACTGGAGACTGCTGCATACCTACTGAATAGAGTTCCGACCAAATCAGTGCCTACCACTCCATATGAGATATGGAATGGCAAGAGACCATGTCTTAATTTTATTCAGATATGGGGTTGTCCGGCCTATGTTAAAACACAAAATCCGGACAAGCTCGAGGCAAGGTCTGTTCTATGTAAGTTTGTTGGATATCCCAAACATTCGCGAGGGTATATCTTCTACCACTCTGAGGAACAAAAAGTGTTTGTTTCTCGGCATGCCACTTTCTTAGAAAAAGGTTTTCTTATGAAACAGATAGGTGGCATTGAGGTAGAACTGGAAGAGGTTCCAGCAATACAGACTACAACAGAAGATTTGGTTGAACCAGAGGATTCCGTAGTTCCCGATGAACCCCAGCCTCTCCGCCGATCCTGAGAGATACTACGGTTTTCTCATGGACGGTGGAAGCGAGGATTGCATCATGGAGGATGATGACCCAACTAGCTTCGAGCAGGCCATCACGAGTGGGGACTCTGTGAAATGGCTGGATGCTATGCGGTCCGAGATGGAATCCATGTACACCAACAAAGTATGGACTTTGGACGTTGCTCCTGAAGGGGTAAAACCCATTGGGAGCAAGTGGATCTTCAAGAAGAAATTTGGTGTAGATGGGAAAGTGGAGACTTTCAAAGCTAGACTTGTAGCAAAGGGTTTTCGTCAAAGACCAGGTGTGGACTATGACTAAACCTTTTCTCCAGTGGCTATGCTTAAATCCATCCGAATCATGCTTGCCATTGCTGCCTTTCATGACTACGAAATCTGGCAAATGGATGTTAAGACCGCCTTTCTAAATGGTGATTTAGAAGAGTGCGTGTACATGACTCAGCCAGAGGGCTTCGTAGACAGTGGGAGCAGCGGGAAGGTGTGCAAGCTGCTTAAATCCATTTATGGATTAAAGCAAGCTTCGCGGAGTTGGAACATCTGCTTTGACGTCGTTATCAAAGAGTTTGATTTCGTCAAAAATCCAGATGAACCTTGTATCTACAAGAAGGTGGCAGAGAGTAAGGTTGTCTTCCTCGTATTGTACGTGGACGACATACTCTTGATAGGAAATGATATTCCTATGCTGCAATCGGTCAAGCTCTTCTTATCACAAAGATTCTCGATGAAAGATCTTGGTGATGCCTCTTGCATATTGGGAATTAGGATCTATAGAGATAGATCCAAACGGATTTTGGGATTGTCCCAATCCAGGTACATTGACACCATACTAAAGAGGTTTAGTATGGAAGAGTCCAAGAGTGGGAACTTGCCCACGATCTCTGGAGTCACTCTCTCCAAAGAGATGTCTCCCAAGACTGATTTGGAGAAAGCTCGCATGCAAGGGATACCCTATGCTTCGGCAGTAGGCTCTATCATGTATGCGATGCTATGTACCAGACCCGATGTAGCATACTCACTAAGTGTAGTGAGCAGGTATCAAGATGATCCTGGAGAGAGTCACTGGACAACTGTGAAGAGCATTCTCAAGTACTTGCGAAGAACTAGAGAAATGTTCTTGGTGTATGGTAACGGAGAGCTCCAAGTGGAGTCCTTTACCGATTCGAGCTTCCAGAGTGATAAGGACGACTCTAAGTCGCGGTCGGGTTTTGTCTTTACCCTTTACGGAGGGGCGGTTAGCTGGAAGAGTTCTAAGCAGGAAACCATGGCAGACTCGACGATGGAGGCTGAATACATCGCTGCCAACGATGCTGCCAAAGAGGCTGTCTGGATCAAGAAGTTCATTACTGAACTTGGAGTGGTTCCATCCATTGAGCGTCCAATACCTTTGTATTGCGATAACAATGGAGCGGTGGCTTTGGCCAAGGAACCCAGGTCCCATCAGCGATCCAGGCATATTCTGAGGCGGTATCACCTGATCCGGGAGATAGTTGATCGCCGCGAGATCGAGGTCAGGAGGGTTGACACGAAGAACAACACGGCGGATCCACTCACGAAGGCCATTCCCCAGACACAGTTTGAGAGACTCTTCGGGATGCTCGGTATGCGATACTACAGCAGCTGGCCCTAGTGCAAGTGGGAAATTGTTAGTAGTATGTATGCCCTAGAGGCCAGTATTGTACAGATGATGTATATTATATTGGATGCTTGGACATATATAGAGATGACTTTCTTGCTCGATATGATAGTATGCTATCTGGTTACTCTTTATCTTAACATGTACACTAGTCTCTTTATACTGTCTTGTAGTTACATGTTGGTAAACCCCTTAGGATATGTACTTGACTACCTGGACTGTGATGCAGATCATACTAGTAGGGACATGGTAGTCCATAAGTGCATCCTTCATGGTCCCTAGTCGTGGGTGTATCGAGACGGGGCATCGATATACCAGTGTAGACTAGCGTATACGCTTCTCGACCCATGAGATGGGCGATGGATGATCCCATATCCATTGGTGTTTGACATCAGAGATGGTATACGGGTGCTCAGTGGAGACTGGGTACACTGGACGGACTCGCCGAGAACTCCCAGATGGTATTATAACTCACGTCAGATGGCAGTTCTCAGGTGACACTTGTGCAGGTTAGTCAGTAGACCCGAGATCGTCATAGAGTCTTGTGTGATTCCCACTGTGCTTTGATCTCCACCTTACCACGTCCATGAGGGCGTGCAAAACGGTGGTCTTTGGGTACAGTCCCGAGTCACATGGAGGCAATGAGCGATAAGAGGGGTTTCGTCTCTCCCGGTATTGGGGGTTGATGTTGCGATGTGCTCGATTGGCCGTAACAGGGAAGTCCCTGGCCAGGGCTGATCAGAGATTTGCTGGTAAGTGTTACCAGTAGTTTCTCGACCCGTTATGAGCCTCACATCGGCACGACTTATCGAGTATTGGGGTCTGACGTATACCACCCCTAGACTTGATATGCGACGTATCAGACGAACAGACCGGACTGTACGGTAAGTGTTACTGGTCGGATTCGCAGGAGCGTGAGCGGGCTAGCTCGTCGATCTTCTGATCGCTCAATACCCGGGTGGCCGTTACGTTTAGCAGACCGCTTGCGGCTTGTGGGTGCTTGATATGATCATCATCTGCTACCGGCGTATTGACGAGTCTTTAGAGTCCTACACAGAGGTTTCCTAGCTCAAGCGAAACGAAATAGGAGTGCATATGAGTTATGTGCGGGACCGAGAATAATGCGTGTATGTGATACCGTATTTGATTCTCGCGATTAATGTTTCGATTGGTTGTATATGATATAACCTAGTTATCGAATCGAAGATCGATTCGATAAGTCGATACATTGAATACTAGTCGGTCATGTGCGACATGACCGGATCATTGAATCAAGTGTTGATTTAATGATTTAATGTATAATTATATATTTGATATATTACTTTGAATTAACTAGTATTGGTTCACTTTAAACGGATTTTTCTCACTTGATGCACATTGTATATGTGATATGCTTTTGTGCACATGATTGTATCATGTTTGATGATGCATGTTGACTTAACTTTGTGTAAAAGAATTGAACCATGGTTATGAGAGTGGTTAGGGTTTATGTTTTATTCACTTATTATTTAATCCATTCATTATTTATTAATTGGTTTTATGAAAATAAAATGGTTTCATTTATCATGAAGAATGGTGAAGCTTCATGAAGCTTTTACTAATGATGCCATTTTGTCTTCATACTTAAACCTAACCACTCCTACTAACCATGGTCAATTCTCTACACTTGACCATGGTTAGGATATGATAAATATCATTTTCTTTTCTATTTTGATTAAGTTTTTATCATATTCTATCATCTTCTTCATCTTCTTCTTCAAAAGAAAAGCTTGCTACTTTAATGGCAACTTGAGTTCTAGTGAGAGAAATCCAAATCTAATGTGAACCCACCTCCTATTTCTTCATCCTCTACCTCTTGCCAAGTGGTTTTGGGTGTTTTCTTCACAAGTTTCACTACTTGGTGAAGTCGGAGCTTGAACTAGTGCAACCTCGACGTAGATCGTCTTTGACATGAAGCCGACAACCTAGCTCGCCCGTTTCTCCGATGAAGCCGACGATTGGGTTCGGGATTCATGATGGACAGCGAGAGGACACCCATGTGGAGCTAAGGAAGTGGAAATCCGGATCTACAAAGCTTGTAGCATCTAACTTCTAGTTAAATAGTTAACTAGATTTTCTTTTCGCCTAAACATCTAGTCTAAGATCCGTAGTCTAGGGTTTCTCGGCACCATTTTTTTTGAAATTGGCATGTTCGATGCCTTGTGAGACTTCATTAGAGTGCCTAGGAACCCTACAGTTGGTATGTTCCGCGGCATATTTACGACACGCCACTCCACTTATGGAGCCTTAGGATGTACATTTCTTTGCTCAGTATCATATTCCTTCCTGATCTAGCTTCATCGGTACCAGTTTTGGTTTTGCTGCCACGATTACGGGCATGGAGAGCTACGGCTAGAGTTGCGGTCAGCATGAGCTCGTTACGAACGAGGACTGACCATGGCGTGATTCGGGTGACACACGATTGTAGAGATGTGTCTTTTGGATTGTGTTTTTGCGCCACGAGCGTTGGATGGATCGCTGTATGAGAATTCTCGGACATGCAGATTAGCACCAGAGGATTGAGCCAATAATAGAGGCCAGCCAGATTTTGATGACCGTTGGTGTGTTGCTTATTCATGATGATCGAGGCAATGTTCAGCGTGCAGACGAGCGAGCCAATTATTGCTGCGAACGACGAGATATCGCCCCAGATGTTGGAGCTATTGCAGTATAAGTTGTACTAAGAGATGATAGAAGGTCGCTAGTCATCGAGGATGAATGACTTGGACATGTGGATCGTTCGCCTACCCCGATGCGAGGTCATCAGATAGACTGATTCCAGCTAGAGACGACTTCACGCGGAGACGTTGGGAGTCGACAGAGACGATCGAATGTCAGAAACCTATTATTCCAAGTTTAAGGTAGTCGGAAAGACATGCAGGCAATTCTATGGTCCCTCTAGAAGAATGAAACCCTAACTCGACTTAATGACCGTGTGAAAGCCTTTGAACCTTAGGGTTTGCGGCAATTCTGCGACGCCATTAGTGAGGCTTGGGTTTGCCCTTCTACGGCTGGACCACCGATGCTGTGGTATGTACTCGATACTATTAAACTGTGCCCAAGATGTTGAGCTCTTGGGGGATTATGAGGTTTTGACGACTCGATTGGATGGCTCGACTTAATTCGAATGCTAGGTGGTGAGATGCATTTCTTGGGAGACTTTCGATACGAGGATAGTCGTTGGAGCTCAGTCCATGCAGCCACGACGAGACGAGTCCGAAGCGGTCGACCTTAGAGAAAAGTGGAGTAAGTGGTTCGTACGAGATCTTGATAAGATGACGTTCTACTCCGCCAACATCAGAGATGCGATACGCATACCGAGGCATTTTACTTGGATATACCTTCCAGAAGGAGTCGCGGTGAGTATGCAGCTGTTCCGGAACAAGAAACAGATATAGTAAAGGACGATGACTTCCGGAAAGTTAGGCAGAGACGAGACTTGGAAGAGACCTTGAGCAGGATTCCTTCCAGGATACTGCTGCAATGATACTTGCACCCAGGATCAGATGTGTCACGTACATTCAGAGAGCCAGAGGCCGACGCCAGTGATATGCTGTCTTACGAGTGGTCGCGATGATTGACCGAGAGATGACCAGAGAAGTGCCAGAACGGGATCATCCCCGTTAGCACACCTGACAGGGCCGATGAGCCGATGGACCGAGAGATTGGTAATTCACAGTGAAGACCTTGACCCAGGAGTGGTCATTGTTACGCATACTAGCAGGCCAGGGTTCATGATCATCGACGAGACGTCCCACTAGTGACCGCGACAGTTGGCCCGAGATTCTTGGAGGATGCGCTTGAGCGGTACTAATCCGCCATTATTGATTTCGATGTTTTGGGTGATTTATTCGCATGATTTGATTTTGATGATTGAGGATTTACGATCTTTGCACAGTGTTGCACTTGATATCGTTTTCATGCTTTGGTTTCACATGCTTGTGATTTTACGGTTTTAGACATTTGAGTTGATTTTGTGCGTATGCACGCACACGATTTGGTTCCTGCACTCTGTATAGTTTATATATGCTTGTAGTGCAGTGATACGCCTTTTGTGCACTTAGATGCACTGGACTTCGATATCGATTGTGATACTCGATATTTGTTTTGTGCACCTTGTGCACCTGATTGGATTTTGCGCGTGTTCGACACTCAATATTGGATTTCATGATTTCATGCATGATGGATGCACCGGGTTTGGATTTTTAGCGCATGTTGGGCGCCTGTTATGAGATGCGATTTGGTGCACACCAGATGCACTAAATCGGAATTTTCGTGCATGTCAGATGCACCTGATTTTGCGGTCAGGCACACACGATGCTTATGACCAAAGTTGTGTGCACAACCGTTGCACTTTGATGTTGTTTTTTGTGCACATTCATGGATTCTGATCTCCGTGCGCACCGGACGCACAGGGTTTTCATATGCACTTTTTGGGACCGATTTCTTATGAAGCAGTACATTTTAATGATATTGCGATTTGTTTTCGTACTAAGCAGGACTGATCGGATGACAGTGCCTGGATATATTTTGCATGCATTGATAGATTTCAATGGGATTTCCAAAGCGAGCTATAGTCTCATTATTTACATACGTGTCTGATATGCCATGAAAACGTTTAAAACTGGGAACCCTTCCAAATTGTTTTCAAAAACGGCGGATCGTGCATACTAAACAAAAGATATATAAGTTTATGCCTATTTTCTGATATAGACGTCCGCCACTGTGCAGTGTTATGCGCATCGCACAACAACTTAAAAAGATTTGGCGTGTATTTACTTCAGCTAATTACATGTATAGTTTTGATATATATCGTATTGGATTCGTATTGGATTTGGCATTGTGTCTTTACCATAACTCCGATGATTGCGGGATGCTTGACGGGGTTTTGTTTTTGAGTTATCTACTCATTTCTCTTGCGCATGCATTGCGCTATGATGCGTTTTGTGTATTGATGATTTCGGAGCCCCGACGACTTGGACTTTCATTTGAAATGTTTTAGAAATTGGGGGTTTAAATTTAAATTCGGGGACCGAATTTCTTTAAGGAGGGAAGATTGTAACATTCCAAAATAATAAAATATTATTTTTAAGAATTTTTATAATTTAATATTATTTTATTGATTATTTTAATATTAAATTTATAATTAAATATCGATAAATGGGAAAAATTTTGAAAAAATTATGGAAAATTCAAAAATTATGTATTCTATGGAAATTAGTCATTTTTAAGTTTTTATGAGCATTTATATACTAATTTAGTACTAATCGCGATTAAAAATCGTTAATCGGATTTTTTTGGCTTTTTGTGCAAAACTTGCACATATCAATTTTTTTTTTTGGACTTGTGTTACATTTTTCTTGCCATGGTTTTATTTTGGGATCACTATTTGAGTGAGAAGGAATTAGAGAAAAAGGAAAAAGAAAAAGAAAAAAGAGAAGGAGTAAGGATATTATATTGAGGTATGGGTGAGAAAGAGTAGGTAAGGGTGTTGACTTGGCCATTTCCCTTCATTCCTTCACTCAATTCTATTCTCTTCCTCCTCCATTGCTGCTGCTGCTGCTGCTCCCTTCCATCTTCTTCCTCCTCCTTCAAAATCCCCCAAAACACCATTAAAACAAACTCAAAACCCCATATCGGTTTCACAAAAAAAATGCACACAAGCTCAAGATCTACGCAATGGACCAAGGAAGTTGATGTTTTGGTGCTGTTGGATGATTCATGAGTCTCTATAGAGGTATTTCCTTCACATTTGTTGTATCATTTCAAGTGAATTAGCCTCTTTTAAAGTTTAGTGTCGTTTTGTCGAAATTTTGTACACTTTGGACAAAACTAGAGAGGGTTAGTGTAAAGTTGAGGTGTGGCTGTGCAATTGGACCCTAATGGTGACCTTAGACCCCATATTGACCAAAACACTGGCCTAGCACAACCTGAAACCCAAAAATACGGAATTACGGAACTTTTCATGTCGGTTTGTGAGGAATTAGAGCGTGCAGGTGAATCTGGAGCAACCCGGGGTCACCAAAAATAAAATTGAGCTGTCAGTGAGCTGTGCAGGCACCCTGGAACCATCCCACAAAGCCCTAGCCCCCACCTCATTTTTACGGCCGCAATTTTATTCATTCTGGTCGCAATTTGCGGCCAGACCTGGGTGAAATTGCCTCGTTTTGCGTGCACAGCCCCTTTTTCATGTAAAATTGACCCCCGGCATGTCTAGTTTTGACTGGTTCCTGTTAGGGTAAAATCTGGGTTCATTTTCATGAGTTGGCGTATGTTTTACGACGTGTTTTCGTATGGATTTTGATATTCGAAGATTCGTATCTGTCGTGTGGCGTTCGGACGTCGACGACAGTGGTGATTGGCTGTTTTTGCACACCAGGTCACAGGTTTTTACCTATGGGCGCAGTGTGCACCATTTTGGTTTCATATGTGATTTTCATAAGTTTTAGCATGTGATATTCTTGTAGGAACTCACGTGACGTCGAGGCGTTGGAGATGCAAATGGCGACATCGGCACCGGCACATATAACAAGGTGAGTAGATTTATATCTACGGGGAGAAGTCGGGTGGATGGAGTATAGCACCCCCACAGTTCGTGGTGATGTATACAAATGCGTATACACACAGATATTGATTATTTATGGTTTGAGATTATTGATGATAGAGATGGATATTTGGTATATTGGATTGGTTTAGTGTTGCGAAACCCTAGAGTAGTGGTTGCATCACACATACACACACACCCATACTTGCATACATTCTTCTTTCATATGTGCGTACATGGGATTACATATTGATGTGTATATTTACACATGGGTAGGGGACTATGTGTTTATATACTGGATTTGAAGATAGTAATTGGGATTTGAGATGAGCCGATGAGATTGGGCTTGAGGCCAGGAGATCGGTGATGTGATTTGGTTCGTATTGAGATACGACATGATGTTTTAGCGGGTCTTCTGACGTAGTAATTCTTACACCCGCATGCATACATAGATGGTATCAATATTGTACTAGACGTAGGACATTATGCCGGATCATGATATTTGATAAAGAAGATACCAAATGAATAGTGTGATTGATGTGACTTTGACCCGTACCCAGATTGGGATGCCGTACGACGGATTTACGTACGAGCTATATATTGATGATTGGTCCGCACTCTTGACTTGGGATGTCTGATTATAGATATGGTATCGGATATGATATTATTGAGGCGGGATCACCGACTATACATATATAGGTATATATATGTATCGACTCAGATGTTAGGCGGTTTCCTTACCTGTAGTCCAGCTTGTTAGCTTAGCCCTTTAGTTTAGTTTAGTTGTTAGATTAGATTCGATTCTTACCTATTTCAAAAAGCTAACGAATCGTGGGTATTTTAAAAGACAGCCCAAGGGATCCTACGGATATTTCAAAAGACGTATCTTTTCATAAAAACACCGTAGCCCCTATTTTCAAAACCCCATGATTCGTGTAATTTCAAAAGGCACCATTTGTAGGACATATATTAGATTAATGCAGGTTAGTTACAGTTGCGTCTAGTATTCAGCTACCGCTTATTATTGTGGTTCGCTTTGCATCGCATACTTATGTTATAATTTCTTATTGCAATGTTGATATCATATTGTTAGGACACCAGCACCATTACCGATGATGCGTATGTACCACGTACACTTACTTGCCGGCTCACACACATCTTCATCGGTAATTGCCACGCCACGCACACTTTAGAAATACTATTGCATTGACATAGGTTGTCAGCTAATAATTTAGACATGATATTAGTGTACTCGCCTTATATGCTAGATTAGACATTGTAGATATTACTTGTTACTTCATGCATGTTAATATTCATTGTTATGCCGCATTCATGGATTTTTATGCCGATATGCACTGTTTACATGCTATTGAGGATTGGATTCGGATTTCTATGAGATTTTCTGGATTTGAGGGAAAACCGCAAAACTTATATAAGCTTCTTTCTCTCTTTAAAATAAAAAGTGTGGTTTTCCCATGATGTATGAGTCGTCCACCATGAGTTTGCTGATGGATTTTGAGACCCGATTCGAGAAGGCGGATGAACCGTTTCGGGTACATGGTGGACCCGGTAAGGTACCCCGGGGCAAGAAGCGCGTGATGATGACGATGTGAGCCTGGCAGGGGAGCATTACCTACCGGTGATTTTACCCAACGCGTCGGATATCCGGAGGATACCGTCGTGGTCTTGAGATGGATGGTAGGGGCCGTTCTGGACTGACGGCGCCCTAGATATTGTGATTGAGACATTGAGAGTTCGAGATTTTGAGGTACAGAGACTGTGATTCAGAGATATCGAGATATTGGGATTACGTTTTGTGCCGATGCTAGGCACTGTTTTATGCTGATTTCATTATGATACCTCATTTTAAAAATACAAAGGAAATCTCACTAAATTATGAAAACAGTTCTTCATTTACATGTATTCTGTTTTCCTGCATTCATACCTCATTCATACGATATATTGCTACCTGAGGCACTGTCACGGGCACATGAGATTACACTTGGGTTAGATATTTACCCTAGCCTTGTTATAGGCTACGTGTTATTTATATATTTGAGGATGTATATTGATCGTATGACCTAGGATTGCATCATACATGCGATTTCTATTCGTAGATGTTTTTCTATTCACGAGTTGGCAACTCTGTTAGTGTATATGCCCTAGAGGCCATTACTGTATCATACTAGTATGTATATTACTTAATGGAAGCTTGGGATATTCACCTTGTATTGACAATCTTGCTCAAAATAGTAGTATGCTACTTGGTTTGTTTCTACTTCAATGTGTACATGTGTTTATTTTGTATATCGCCTATACACATTAGTAGAGCCCTTAGGATCTTTGCTTGATTACCAGCGATGTGATGGCCGTCACACTAGTGGGGCTGGGTAATCTATAAGCACATCCTTATGCAGATCCCTGGTCGCAGGACTATCGAGACAGGGCATCGATACTCCGGAGTAGACCAGCGCATGCGCTTCTCATCCCAGTGTGGGAGACGGTCTATCCCACAGCCGTCAGTACGTCGTACTTGAGATAGTATGCGGGTGCTCGTTAGGTTACGGGTACACTGTACAGGACTCGTCGGGAACTGACTAGTTGGTATAATACCTATCGTCAGTTATCAGTTCCCAGGTGACATGAGTACAGCTTAGTCCGCTGACTTGACACTGTCACTTCGCCTCGGGTGTGTTCCCACTGTACTTTGATCACTACCCTACCACGGCTCAAAGGAGTCGTGCAAACAGGTGGTGGTTGGGTGCAGTCCCGAAGCACTTGGAGGCAGTGACGGTTAGACAGGATTCGTCTCTCCCGGTATTGGGGGTTGACATCGCGCTGTGTCTAGGAGAGCCATTACACGAGTAGTCCCTGGCCAGGGCAAACGAGATATACTGGTAGGTTTCCAGTGTTATCTCAGGGTGTATTGGGCTTCACTCCGGCACGACTTGTACCGCTATTGGGGGACTGACGTTTACCGCCCCCTAGGCCCGCCATGCGATGTATCAGACGAACAGACCGGACTGTACGGAGAATGTCACACTCAGGCTCAGTAGGAGTTCAGATGGGTTTCGCCTCGTCGGTCTTCTTGTCGGCATTACCTGGGGACCGTTACGCACAGCTAGTGCCGCTTGCGGTCTGTGGTTAAACCCACTGCCAGCGTAGTGTCGAGTCTTTAGAGTCCCACACAGAAAGCTTTTCGCCTTTAGGCAAAAGAGTAGAGGTCGCATGGTATTGCGACAGGTCGCATGGTTTTGCGACAGGGTTCGGTCACATCCGTGCACTTGTGCACGTACAGTGTCCGGACAGTTTACACTAGCGGGCTTTGGTTTAAGCCAGATCCTAGTGTACCTTATGGGATTGGATTTATCCAGTTTGCATTCGTGTTCCTCGGAACGCGGATGCGGGTGTGTATGCACAGTTGACAGGGAGGCAGAGGCAGCGGATTCTCATTAGGGTTGTTGACAGTTGACCGTTGACTTTTTGACTTTATGCTCAACCCTAATGAGAATATGATATGTGATTAACTATTATATTAATTAAGTATTATAGTGATATGGTTGTTGACTTGTTGACTTTTGTTGACTTGTTGACTTTGGTGACTTGTTGACTTTTGTTGACTTGTTGACCGGTTGACTAGGCTTGACTAGTTGACCATCATGATAACCATGGTTATCATTTCATGCCAAAGACTTTTTCTTGCTTGCTCATTTGAGTAAAATGAGTGCATGACATGATAAGGTTATGGTTGCTTCTAACCATCACATAAGACTTTTTTGATATGATGAGTTATGATCACTTTGGATTATGAGAGGGTGAAAGAAAAAAGAGTTGCTCATTCTTGCTTGCTCATTCTCTCTCTTGTTCTTGAGCTCTCTTCTTGCTCTCACCCTCAACCTCTTGCTCCCTCTCTTGATCTATGGTTCTCTTGTCTCATGAGTTGAGAATCAAGAACCATAGATAAAATCCCATTCTATTTCCTCTCTACTCATTCTAGTTCACTAGGTTTAGCAAACCAAGTGAACTAGTTTCTTCAAAGAACGAAGAAGGAGCTAAAGGTTGGAGCTTTCAAGTGGATCTATCTTCGGCGTACGGAGACAACGAGAAGGAGCCATCGAACCACCATCGGAGCTTGAAGAGAAGGAGTTCAAGTTTAGGTATAACCATCTTCATCCGAGTAGCTAAATATCTTTAGCTTAGTATGCTAGTTTTAGTTTAGGTAAAGATCCCGATCTAGCTTAGTCCATGTTGCCTCTTGCGTTAAAATTTTGATTTTATACCGTTTCCGCCTCCCCGTAAGAACCGGGGGTCGCAACGTGGACTTACAGTGGTATCAGAGCCTAACTAAACTTAAACTAGCTTGGTAGTGAAGTGTAACGAAGTTCGGAACCGGAAAAATCCAAAAACCAAACTTTTACAAAAACTGAGGTTCTGTTGAAATTTTTTTGGCTCAAAATGAAAAACTTTACACTTGTAAATTCGGCTCAGGGTTTTGTGTGAACACCCAAGAAAAACGATACAGTAATTCGTCCAAACCGCCGCCCTTCCGCCACGCGAGCTAGGCATCCGCCGCGGAACCGCCGCGCTTTGTCGTCTTCTGTGCATCGTTTTTCATGCAGTGTGTGTCTGTGTTGGTTTTGGGATTTTTGAAATATATTATATGTGCCCAGATTTTCCAGAAAAGAAATTTCCTTTTGGGGTCCTATAATTCCGTATTTTTCCGAACTTCACTGCACTTTGACTATGATGGTTATATCTGTGATGTTTGCATGTATTGAACGTCGGCTAATCGCTATAAGTCGATTGGTCGGGGTTATACATGATCTGTAATGTGCTGGAATGTGTATATAAATATGTTGGATTGTCGCGGGTGAATAGCCGGGGGTTGTGAGACGAGAGTTTTCTTTTCTTGCAATTCATGTAAATTTGTAAATTGATGTAATAATTATTTGTATGGCCGCACAACCGGGTCGGGGTTGTAGCCGTCATTGTATAATTTCTTTTTACTGTTTTTGCTCCTAGGATAGACCCATGGAGGGGTGCACAAACTACCGGGTATGCCGAAGTGTCGAGTGGCCTACTCATGGAGATGAGGGAGGTTGCTACGCTTCGGGTACTTGGCGGGTAGTTTGCCGCACCCGTAGGGGTCTTGGGTGGGGTTTTGGCTATTCACCGCGACCGTGTTATCTGTTTTTGTTACAGGCTCGTACAAATTACAGATTGCTAGTATATCCAATGTATTTATCTGTGATCTGAAATGTTTATCATTGCAGTATATCTATATATGATATTATTTAGGCGTTGCTTATGTTTTACAGACGCGCTAGCCCAGCCCCCGCTCTGTCGTTAGTTAAGTAACCTAACGGGTAATGACGGGGCCCAGTGGCGAATGCGAATGGCATAAGCGTACGTCATATTTTGGTTGTTTTCTGCAATGGTAGGATTAAATGATGGGACGCATTAAAAGAACTAATGCAAGAATATCACGCATTAAAAGAACTAATGCAAGATAATAAACCAAGTTAAAGTCGTTGGAACACTTTCGAAAAACCACTCGGTTCTTTTCAAAAACAACTTTTAAAATGCGGAGTTTGAGCCACTCCATTTAAAAGCTATCTCGTTCCATCGACTAAATCAAGTTCACTACGTTCACGGTTTCGCCAAAACCATTCGTAGCCCTCCGTCGTTTCATATGAATATTCAACAGTATTCACGCTGTGTTTGTTGGCCTTAGTCAAGGCACAGTGTTTGGTAGCTGGTGGGTATTCATATGTTGCATAGATAGAATGCGTTGGTTTGGGACAGTCGTATTACCTTGTTGGCCTTAGTCAAGGGTATATACGGGTGGATTCAAATTAACCTGGACAACGACGGGTAGAACTTGACATGTGACTTATGATTTGTTGGCCTTAGTCAAGGTCATAAGAGCATGGGGCAAAAATATACATCGGGAGTTTCATAAGTACTGAAACTTGCTAGATTTGCATACCATTTGGAGTGTGATGATTCTGGTAGGATTCCTTCAGTTTCGTCACGCGATGATATTTGGATCCCGATCCTACTGTGAGTATATGCTACTCCTCGAAAAATTTCTCACTAAACGATCA
This sequence comes from Agapanthus africanus, assembly GCA_030015575.1. NCBI lineage: Eukaryota > Viridiplantae > Streptophyta > Magnoliopsida > Asparagales > Amaryllidaceae > Agapanthus > Agapanthus africanus. Next base: position 225,540,407 of record CM057347.1, read on the forward strand.
ATGCTATAAACCTAGTAGGTGCCTAGAAAGGTGTTAGCGGGGCTACGCCCCCAGGGAAAAGAGGTTCTTTAATTAAGGAACTTCGCGAAAGCGTTGGAAAACCTCCCTCGAAGTACCGACACCGGCCTGGCTGAACGGTTAAGCAAGTATTGTGCGGTGGGATTGATCCCGACTAATTCTTCCTTTATGGTTTGAGGAGGGATTCGAGAAACAGTGGGAGCCATCCTGTTTAGACAAACTAAAAACCACTCTAAACTTGCAAGAGCATCATGCTGAGTGTTTCTTCTTCTCTCTCTTAATTGCAGCGACTCTGTGACCACGCCTAGGTTACATCTAGATAAAAATATGACTGAACCTGACTGTTATGACTGGCAAAGGTCTGTCCAGATGTCCATTGCCCATGACAAGCTGGAACACCTCTTAACTAATCTAAACCCTGCTGTCTCAGGTCCAGTTTCCCCTGTCACGGATGTTCACATCCGCAGGACATCGGAAAAGGATTGTGCGAAAGCCAAGTGCCTCGTGTTAGCCTCAGTTGATGGTACAAACCAGAGGCAGCACGAGAAGATGGACTCAGTTTCTATCTTCCTCCATAACAAAGTTTTATATGGAGAGCAATCTCGTATCGCAAGATATGAGACCTCGAACGAATTGCTTCAAGCGAGGTTGGCAGTCGGGTCATCTGTAAGGGGCAACGTCCTTACAGAGACCAGCTATATTGAGCTCACGGACCTGGAGACCACGTTGGCGAATGGGTCAAGTACTGACCTAATTCAACAGTCCCTGCCCTCTGCTTATACCCTGAAAGAAACCAGGGAAGAAAAAGGAAAAACAAGGGCAAAAGTTTCAGGACTGGATATAGTAAAAGAGGGATGTTCCTATTGTAACGGGAATGAACTATTGCAGAAAGATTGCAGGGCTTGTAAAGCCTGTAGCCAGAATTCGAAGCATGTTGTGGCTTCGGCTTCGAGTGTGTTTGTAATTGAGAACTGTTTGTCAGTTAACCCTACTTCCTGGGTATTGGATACCGGATCAGGATCTCATATCTGTAATTCGTTACAGGGTCTGAGAAACCGTGGGGTTATCAGGAAAGGTGATATGACTCTCAGGGTTGCTAACGGAATGAGCATGGATGCTGTATCCGTAGGGGAATATCACCTAGGACTGACAACTGGGCAGATATTGATTCTGCGTGACTGTTTGTATGTACCAGGTGCGACTTGTAACATCATATCTGTATCCTTACTTTCTAAGGAAGGATATGATTTTGCTTTTGTAAGCGATGTAGTAAACATCCACCTAAATCAAGCACTGATTGGGTCAGGTACATTAAATAACGGTATATACGTATTGAATCAAGCTCAGATATTCAGTGTCCAGAACACACTTAAAAGAAAGTCTCCAGAATTAAATCAGGCTTTCTTATGGCATTGTAGACTGGGTCACATCAATGAGACACGGTTGACTAAGTTACATAAAGAAGGATACTTGGATCCGTTCGAGTACCAGTCTTATGCCACTTGTGAATCTTGTCTCATGGGAAAGATGACAAAGACTCCGTTCACTGGACACGGAGTAAGAGCGAGCGAGCTCTTGGGACTTATACACAGTGACGTGTGTGGTCCAATGTCTACACATGCGCGAAGCGGTTATTCATACTTCATTACTTTCACAGATGATTTCTCTAGGTTTGGACATGTCTTCTTAATGAAGCACAAATCCGAGGCCTTTGAGAAATTTCGAGAATATAAGAATGAAGTAGAAAAACAAACAGGCAAAAGTATCAAGATCCTAAGATCGGATCGAGGTGGTGAATACTTGAGTGCCGAGTTTCTGGACTACTTAAAAGAGAATGGAATTCTCTCTCAGCGTACTCCTCCATACACACCACAACACAACGGTGTATCGGAAAGAAGGAATCGAACCCTATTAGATATGGTTCGTTCCATGATGAGTAAGGCTGAGTTACCGCGATCTTTCTGGGGTTATGCACTGGAAACAGCTGCACATCTCTTGAACCAAGTTCCTACTAAGACAGTGCCTACCACACCATATCAGATGTGGAGTGGGAAGAAACCCTGTCTTAAATCCTTTAAGACATGGGGATGTCCGGCTTTTGTAAAAAAGCAGCATGCGGACAAGCTCGAGGCACGCTCAGTACAGTGCAAGTTTGTGGGATACCCAAAGAACTCTAAGGGGTATCTTTTCTATTACGCAGAGGAGCAAAAAGTTCTTGTTTCTCGTCATGCCCGCTTCTTGGAAACTGAGTTTTTAGAAAATCAGATAAGTGGGAGCGCAATAGAACTGGAAGAAATTCCAGAACCACAAGCTATTACTGAAACCTTAGTAGAACCAGAAGGTTCAGGGGAACCGGACATTCCTACGCCGCTCCGCAGAAGTAGTAGGCAGTCTCATCCGCCCGAGAGATACTACGGTTTTCTCATAGACGGGGATAGAGATGATTGCATCATAGATTATGATGAGCCTACTAGCTTCCAGCAAGCCATTCAGAGCAGTGACTCGGTAAAATGGCTGGATGCAATGCGGACCGAGATGGAGTCCATGTACACCAACAAAGTTTGGACTTTGGACTTTGCTCCAGAAGGGGTAAAACCCGTAGGCTGCAAATGGATCTTCAGAAAGAAGATTGGTGTAGATGGGCAGGTTGAAACCTATAAAGCTAGGCTCGTTGCAAAGGGTTTTCGTCAAAGACCTGGTTTGGACTATGACGAGACTTTTTCTCCGGTAGCCATGCTTAAATCCATTCGGATCCTTCTTGCCATTGCTGCCTTCCACGATTATGAGATCTGGCAGATGGACGTTAAGACGGCTTTCCTAAATGGAAATTTAGAAGAGTGCGTCTATATGGATCAGCCAGAGGGATTCAATCAGAGTGGGAGCAGCGGTAAAGTGTGCAAGTTGCTCAAGTCCATCTATGGACTTAAGCAGGCATCGCGGAGTTGGAACATCTGCTTTGATGATACTGTCAAAGAATTCGACTTTGTCAAAAACCCAGATGAACCATGCATTTACAGTAAGATTGTAGGGAGAAATGTGATATTCCTCGTCTTGTACGTTGATGACATTCTCCTAATAGGAAATGATATTCCTATGCTACAGTCAGTCAAAGGATTCTTGTCACAGAGGTTCTCCATGAAGGACCTGGGCGATGCCAACTACATTCTGGGGATCCAGATCTATCGTGATAGATCTAAAAGGATGTTGGGACTTTCACAGTCAAGGTACATCGACACCATACTGAAACGATTCAGTATGGAAGATTCCAAGCGCGGTAATCTACCGGCTTGTCACGGAATCACCCTCTCCAAAGAGATGTCTCCCAAGACTGATTTGGAAAGGGCTCGCATGTCATCAATACCCTACGCATCTGCGGTAGGCTCTATTATGTATGCGATGTTATGTACCAGACCAGATGTAGCATACGCATTGAGCGTTGTAAGCCGGTATCAGTCGGACCCAGGGGAGAAACACTGGATAGCAGTAATGAACATTCTCAAGTACCTGAGAAGGACTAAGGAGATGTTCTTGGTGTATGGCGGAAAAGACCTCCAGATTGAGGCCGTTGCTGACTCCAGCTTCCAGAGTGACAAGGATGACTCCAAGTCCATGTCGGGTTATGTCTTTACCCTCAATGGAGGGGCGGTTTGCTGGAAGAGTTCCAAGCAGGAAACCGTTGCTGACTCAACCATGGAAGCGGAGTACATAGCTGCTTGCGATGCCGCAAAGGAAGCTGTCTGAATGAAGAAGTTCCTCACGGAACTTCAGGTGGTTCCTACCAGTGTTGATCCAATACCGCTGTATTGTGACAACAACGGCGCTATAGCTTTAGCGAAGGAACCAAGGTCCCATCAGAAGTCCAGGCACATTTTGAGGCGGTTCCACCTGATCAGGGAGATCATTGATCGCCAGGAGATCGAGGTAAAGAGAGTAAAATCAGAAGATAACACTGCAGATCCATTCACCAAGGCCTTGCCCCAGACTCAATTCGAGCGGCTGATCGAGATGATAGGTCTTCGATACGCCAGTACATGGCCTTAGTGCAAGTGGGAGATTGTTAGTGTATATGCCCTAGAGGCCATTACTGTATCATACTAGTATGTATATTACTTAATGGAAGCTTGGGATATTCACCTTGTATTGACAATCTTGCTCAAAATAGTAGTATGCTACTTGGTTTGTTTCTACTTCAATGTGTACATGTGTTTATTTTGTATATCGCCTATACACATTAGTAGAGCCCTTAGGATCTTTGCTTGATTACCAGCGATGTGATGGCCGTCACACTAGTGGGGCTGGGTAATCTATAAGCACATCCTTATGCAGGTCCCTGGTCGCAGGACTATCGAGACAGGGCATCGATACTCCGGAGTAGACCAGCGCATGCGCTTCTCATCCCAGTGTGGGAGACGGTCTGTCCCACAGCCGTCAGTACGTCGTACTTGAGATAGTATGCGGGTGCTCGTTAGGTTACGGGTACACTGGACAGGACTCGTCGGGAACTGACTAGTTGGTATAATACCTATCGTCAGTTATCAGTTCCCAGGTGACATGAGTACAGCTTAGTCCGCTGACTTGACACTGTCACTTCGCCTCGGGTGTGTTCCCACTGTACTTTGATCACTACCCTACCACGGCTCAAAGGAGTCGTGCAAACAGGTGGTGGTTGGGTGCAGTCCCGAAGCACTTGGAGGCAGTGACGGTTAGACAGGATTCGTCTCTCCCGGTATTGGGGGTTGACATCGCGCTGTGTCTAGGAGAGCCATTACACGAGTAGTCCCTGGCCAGGGCAAACGAGATATACTGGTAGGTTTCCAGTGTTATCTCAGGGTGTATTGGGCTTCACTCCGGCACGACTTGTACCGCTATTGGGGGACTGACGTTTACCGCCCCCTAGGCCCGCCATGCGATGTATCAGACGAACAGACCGGACTGTACGGAGAATGTCACACTCAGGCTCAGTAGGAGTTCAGATGGGTTTCGCCTCGTCGGTCTTCTTGTCGGCATTACCTGGGGACCGTTACGCACAGCTAGTGCCGCTTGCGGTCTGTGGTTAAACCCACTGCCAGCGTAGTGTCGAGTCTTTAGAGTCCCACACAGAAAGCTTTTCGCCTTTAGGCAAAAGAGTAGAGGTCGCATGGTATTGCGACAGGTCGCATGGTTTTGCGACAGGGTTCGGTCACATCCGTGCACTTGTGCACGTACAGTGTCCGGACAGTTTACACTAGCGGGTTTTGGTTTAAGCCAGATCCTAGTATACCTTATGGGATTGGATTTATCCAGTTTGCATTCGTGTTCCTCGGAACGCAGATGCGGGTGTGTATGCACAGTTGACAGGGAGGCAGAGGCAGCGGATTCTCATTAGGGTTGTTGACAGTTGACCGTTGACTTTTTGACTTTATGCTCAACCCTAATGAGAATATGATATGTGATTAACTATTATATTAATTAAGTATTATGGTGATATGGTTGTTGACTTGTTGACTTTTGTTGACTTGTTGACTTTGGTGACTTGTTGACTTTTGTTGACTTGTTGACCGGTTGACTAGGCTTGACTAGTTGACCATCATGATAACCATGGTTATCATTTCATGCCAAAGACTTTTTCTTGCTTGCTCATTTGAGTAAAATGAGTGCATGACATGATAAGGTTATGGTTGCTTCTAACCATCACATAAGACTATTTTGATATGATGAGTTATGATCACTTTGGATTATGAGAGGGTGAAAGAAAAAAGAGTTGCTCATTCTTGCTTGCTCATTCTCTCTCTTGTTCTTGAGCTCTCTTCTTGCTCTCACCCTCAACCTCTTGCTCCCTCTCTTGATCTATGGTTCTCTTGTCTCATGAGTTGAGAATCAAGAACCATAGATAAAATCCCATTCTATTTCCTCTCTACTCATTCTAGTTCACTAGGTTTAGCAAACCAAGTGAACTAGTTTCTTCAAAGAACGAAGAAGGAGCTAAAGGTTGGAGCTTTCAAGTGGATCTATCTTCGGCGTACGGAGACAACGAGAAGGAGCCATCGAACCACCATCGGAGCTTGAAGAGAAGGAGTTCAAGTTTAGGTATAACCATCTTCATCCGAGTAGCTAAATATCTTTAGCTTAGTATGCTAGTTTTAGTTTAGGTAAAGATCCCGACCTAGCTTAGTCCATGTTGCCTCTTGCGTTAAAATTTTGATTTTATACCGTTTCCGCCTCCCCGTAAGAACCGGGGGTCGCAACGTGGACTTACAAACTCACCCCCGTTGTGCCCCAGTTTCTTGCAGGTTTGCCGTACAGGTTTCATTACGGCTTGCGGGCATAGTTTCCTTCGGGTGATTTGCTAATAGGTGGGTTTACTTGTATCGTACCCCCATTATATATCTTGTATATTATTATTCTGTTGTATCTTGAAGTTCCATCAACCAAACATGTAATTATTTCAGAGATAAAGACCAGTGTTGTTTATTCTATCGACCTTAGAGTCGCGCGTTGTATTTTTACGAATTTGATGCTGTTTTGAGTTTCCTTTCTGTTGTGATCCTCGCCTTTCGGCGTTGTATATTATATTGTTTGTGTGGTTGTGGCCGTCATTTGACGAAGAGCTAGCTCCCGCTTGGGGATGCCTTTTATTGATTTCGTTTACTATTCATGCTGTATCCCGTTTGGAGGCCTGTATTTACAAAGGAGACTCTGCCGAAATTTTCAGGAAATATTTGACGTTTTAAAAAAAACGCATAATTCGGCTTATGCTATTTAAACTACTTGATTTAAATTGGTTTTCCTACACTCTACTACTTTTCTCGGTTTGGATTTCTGGGTTTTCGGCTTACTTAGTATACGTACGCCTTGAGACGTTCGTAGTTTAAGTGCCGGTTATATTCCGTACTTTCGGGACGTGACATCAGTCAGCATACATCGTTCATCAGGGTTCCACCAAGATGTATCGTGACTTGAGAGATGTTTACTGGTGGGAAGGGATGAAGAGAGATGTTTCAGATTTCGTTTCGAGACGCCTGACTAACCAGCAAGTCAAGGCTGAACATCAGAGACCGGCGGGAGAGTTACAGCCTTTTCCCATTCCGGAGTGGAAATGGGAATAGATCTCCATGGACTTCATTGTGGATCTACCTAGGTCCAGTCGAGGGTATGACTCCATTTGGGTGATTGTAGATCGGTTGACGAAAGCGACTCACTTCCTTCCATAGAAGACCACTTACGGGTTTGCTCAATAAGCTCAGCTCTACATTGATGAGATTGTACGGTTGCACGGTGTTCCGACATGCATTGTTTCTAACAGAGGCACCCAGTTTACTAGCCGTCTTTGGCAGAAACTTCAGGAGGCTTTGGTTACCCGTTTGAGTTTCAGTACCGCTTTCCACCCGCAGACCGATGATCAGTCAGAGCGGACTATATAGACTCTCGAGAATATGCTCTGTAACATTTCAGAAATATAAATATTATTTTTGGGACTTTAATATTAAAATAATATATTTCAAGAAAACAATTCGATTTGCGAATAAGGGTTTTTTCGTAAAATGGTATAAGTATATACCAATATTTGGGAAATAATCGGAGATTAAAATGATTTATTCGTTAAAAAGATATTTATCGGATTTGGCATTTTTATAATTAAATATGTGTAATTTTAAATTAAATTGATTAGTACACTACTAATCACGATTAGGCCAAATCCGTATTTCTACATTTTTCCATGGCTAGTGCACCATGTCATGTTTCATTTGGTCACATGTATGTTCATTGCCTTTGGTTTTATTTATGTGTGAAAAGAATAGAATTAGATGCCAAGAGATATTTTGTGAGATAAAACAAAAGATATATTTAGAGAGAGAGTGAGCTTAACAGAGAGTAAGGTTAAAAGAGAGAGAATAACCTTAACTTCTTCATTATTCCACTTCATTATTCTTCTTCATTCCATTTCTTCTCTTCTTCATCACCTCCTTCATCCCACACTACCTCCATGTATCATCTCCAAATTCTTTTCAAAACCCCATGCCACCTTCATTAAAAAGATGCACAAGCTAATCCTAAACACTTTGAACCATTCAAATTTGGATTTTTAAGACTTTGGGCAACTCAAGAATTTTCCTAAGTTGCAAAATGAGGTGATTTCCTTTGCTTTGGTTATGTTTTTGAGTTAGTATATTCTAGTTTAGTTTAGAATTCGTATTCGTTAGGTGTTGTGATCTTAGAAATTTCCAAGATGATGTCACTACTACAAATAAGGGTTACCCCTACGGATTTACCCGTAGGGACAAACCACTGCCCCTACGGATAAAACCGTTGGGGCGAAAAAATAACCTGTAGGTGCAAACGCCGTAGGTGCAAGTTGAAGCCCTGAACTTGCCCCTATGGACAAAAACTTGCCCCTACGGAGTTATGTGTAGGTCCCGTATCCCCTACGGAGTAGGCCGTAGGGGCAAAAAAATTATTTTATTTACGGTTTTTTAAATATACTAATTGTACCTACGGATGAATCCGTAGGGCTAAGTGATATCCCCTACGGATACATTCGTAGGTATATATCCGTAGGGGCAAACTATCAGAAATCCTGATATTTTGCCCCTACGGATAACGGCGTAGGGACGTTTGTTTGCCCCTACGGATATATACGTAGGGGCAATCCCAACCCTCCGATACTGAGATCAGGGGGGAAAATATCAGTTATTCTGATATGTTTCCCCTACGGTTTAAGCCGTAGAGGCAACATGTGTACCTACGGATTAATCCGTAGGTATATATTATCTGTTTTTTTTTTTTAAAAAGGGTTGCCTGATTTTTTCTCACCCTGTGCATAATAATATATACATCAATCAAATATAAAATTAATCATCACACAACATATATCGCAGTATTCATAATCACATCTCATGCATATAATATACAAAAGAAACCAAAAAACTGATTATGATATAAATATAAACCAATATCAATATCGTCCAAAATGTTTCAAAATGTAGTACAATATGTATCATATAAATAAATACATGTTTCAAAAAATAAGAATCAAAAAGCTACCCTAGCTCAGTCCAGCTCCACCTCTGATAAACGCTAGAATCTGGCGCGCCTGCTCCTCGGTCAATAAACCATGCAATTCGGCGCGTGCGGGAGTCTGGGTGGGCTGTGGAGCTGGCGATGTGGTCTGCGCAGCCGCCGTCGAGGTAGTGCTTGCGGAGCCGCGGCTGCGGGAGTCTGAGCGAGCGGTGGAGCTATAGGAGCTGTCTGCGGAACCGCAGCCGATGTAGTGGCTTGCGGAGCCGCAGCCAAAGAAGATGCATGTGGAGGCTTGGCCGATGTACCCTGTCGCGTCTGGACCTAACGTGTGTAATAAGCATGTAAGAACTGTGTATTATTCGAATTCGTATCATTATCAAGTTATTTCGAAACCCCATTTGGATATCTAGTTTGGAAAACCGTAGTTTATTTCAATTAGATATGTATGTATGATTAATCAAACCTAAGTCTACAACCAAATAAGCTCAGGCTACGTACTAATTATAGATATGTTGATATCTATAATATTACATGATATTTTACTATAAAGTAGTATACATACCAGCATCTCCTTCAACTCCTGAACGGTGGCCCTCAAGCTCTCCAGTTCCTGTTGGACACGTCGCTCACTGGAGATGGAGGAAGTAACCGCCGGGGTGGAGTCCAACCTCATATGGGCCCTGTAAAGGCCCTGTCCCTGGACTCTCTCCCAACCTCCGTGGTGCCCTCTATGTGCGGCGTCCAGGACTGGGGTCAGCAGCCTCGGATCGCTCTGTCCGGTAAAATCGATCCCGAGGCCTCGGCCTGCTCAACCACCCACTCCTACACCCACATTAAGCAGTAAAGTATAAGTATAAAATTTAAATTTGAACCTTCCAAAACTAAAATTTCAAATATGGGTAGAATAAATATTAACACTTACACAATACTCCTGGGTTGCGACGTCAGGATATCGAAGCTCGCCCATAGCGGGATCTGTCGAGGTGCCGTGGACGGCAAGATATGCGGACAGCACGCTCGGTGTACCACCTTGCGCCAGGGTCTGAGCTATCTGCAATATTAGAAAATAACTCTTAATATTGCAAAATATCATAAAGGTCCGTCTATTGTAATTTACCGATAACTTCATGGCTCGAGTAATATTTCTCGAGCCACCTGTGTAAGTTGGGCGACCCCTCTTCGCCGACTTCCTGTTCTCTGTATTCTGAGCGGCCTGTTTCTTCACAACGCATTAACATTTAGTTTTCTAATTAAGGAACACAAAAAAATAAATTATATCCTAAACAATGAATTACATTTAAAATACATACCAGTTTGCGTTGGGAGTCAAAATATTCACACAATAGAGGCCATATCTCTATGTCGACTCTCGCAAACGCCGGAGTAGATAGGAGGGACGCTCTCTCTGCCTCGGGGGTCACAATCTACAGGGAGTAGCGGTCGGCCTTCATCTCATTCCTGTTGTATCGGACCTTGGTCTGCATGTTCTTCATTAGGCTATTGTACAGAGCAAGAAGGTCGAGCACCCTCCCAGGATGATCAGGGTCGGGTACAGGCTGAAAATCGTAATCCGACTGAAAATACAAAAAAAAACATTGTTATTAGATTGCAAGTGTTATTAATAAATATATTGGATAAATCAAATGAAAATATATATTAATACGTACCCGAGCTTGATCAAAGAAGAGGGCGAATGAGCGCCGGTACTGCTCGCCCCACTCAACGTGAAGTGGATGGTTCTTCACGAGCCGGCTCTCGTCCCCTATATACCGGCCGAACCTCTCGGCATGAGGACCGGTACTGCGATAGTCAAGGGTAAAAAAGAGGGGGAATGCTGCCTCCTCCTAGCTCTGTCAGGCCTCAGCCTATGGGACTGATTCGGGCCTCGAGTCCCCCTCTGGGGATGGAGAGGCCCTGCGTCTGCAAGAAATATCAAGACAATCAATATTGAGACAAAGTTATATTAAGAAATCAAGATTAAACGAAAATTGAAGTGTGATATACACCTCCGGTGACTACAGCACGAGCCTGGGCCCGGGCAGCAGCACGAGCGGGACGATAGTTCCTCCGGTGAGGAACAGCCGGGGTCCCGGATGCGGACGCATCCCCTCCAACTAGAAAATAAACATTGACACTAAATTTCCATGGAGTTCATATTTATTCTATAGAGTATATGTAAAATGAATAAATATTTTATATTTATTCATACTAACCTGCAGACAATGCGGAGGGTATGGAAGTGGCAGGAGTGGCCCCTGCGTCTGATGTGGACGCACAACCTATAATTAGACAATTAAAAATAGATTATATAAGTAATTGCAAAAAGAATGTGTAGATCAATAATATAACGTTCTAAATCAATATGCATGCACTATAGGATATATAAACATACCCGCAGGTGCGGTGGTGTCACCACCTACAGCTAGACAATAATAAAAATTGCTAAGTAAGAGCAGTACGGAATGTGTGTATATTTATGATATAGCATTCTAAATCAATATACATGCACTATATGATATATAAACATACCTGAAGGAGCGGGGTGGCCTCTGTCCCAGATGTGGACGCATCACCAACAACTAGACAATCAAACATTGACAATATAAGTAATTTTGACATAAACAGGCATGAATATCTGTAATATTACATTCAAAATGGATATGCGTGCAGTATAGCTGGAGGTGTGGCAAAATCCTCACGGAAGGAGGCATCCGAAGGGGTCTCCGATCTGGGTGCAAGACCGGCCCTCTGAAGCTCCCTACGGAGCTCTCCGGGCGGCAGAACCGCTATGCCTCTTCCTCTGCCTCTGCCGCGGCTGGAGCTTCTGCCGCCCCTCACTGCTCCCGACATCGTCATCAAATCTAGATAAACGGTTCGTGGACGCATTAGAAAATCATTAAAAGTATTGACTATATATGTATAGATCGTAAAATGTGAAGTAATAATATAACATTACTGATAACCTTTTTCGTTTCGTCGGCGCATTATACATATCTACTTGGATTTCATCGTCGATGTCATTTCTAACCCACGTAACTTCATGATCGGCCGAAGACAACCCGTCCTTCGAAACAGACGGTCGGAGCACTCTAAGCCTTCTCTCTTTAACAACCTTCGTATAGTTCTATATCACGACGAACATTGCACGTATATTAACCAATAGACGGGGACTAAGTGGCGCTTTTAGTTTCATATATGAGTATCGATGAGAATATGAAGGTTTCATATTATCATCGAGTATCATATATTGGTTTTAACTTGAACATCTCGAATCACTCTTTAATGATGCGTTTGTTGTGTATTCTTGTTGTATGTGTATGTTCCGGCTGTCGGGGGTAAGGCATCTATCCCATTAAGAATGTATAGAGCGAACACCCATAACTTATGCTTTCAACCGTTTCGAGTAAATTTCGGCAGCACCTCCCCGCTGTTCTCCGAGTACACTGTAATAGAATAGATAATCATTTCAAAGCTGTGAAAAAACATTGAATTGAACATCTAATCTATCTTTGTACACGGAGAACCAGCGGAAAGGTACCGACGAAATATCTCGAAACGGATGAAAACACAAGTGAATGAAGGTGTTTGCTTTATACATTCTTAACTTGTCCACACGGGACAAATCTATCGGTTACCATACGATTGAATTTTCTTGTCGCATAGACTTTACGACGGTTGTTAGTATCGAGCTATATCGTCCGATATTTAACAACTTTCGTATATTTCTATGTCACGACGAACATCGCACGTATGTTAACCGATAGACGGGGACTAAGTGGCGCTTTTAGTTTCATATATGAGTATCGATGAGAATATGAAGGTTTCATATTATCATCGAGTATCATATATTGGTTTTAACTTCAACATCTCGAATCACTCTCTAATGATGCGTTTTTTGTGCATTCGTGTTGTATGTGTAACATGATTTTAAACCATTGAGATCAAGATTGATAGAACTAATCATCCTACATTGCAATGGCATTTATCTACCAAAAACTATTATTGCAATGGCATTCATCTATAACAATCAACAATTAAAACTACAAATGTAGGATACTGATATTATAAAGTGTTATACGCAACATATGAATTCACATGACTGAAACTTGCATCAAAAAACATGTTCATCCAAAAGAAAGGCCACTGTCAACAAATATAGACAAAGGATTATTATATTGACTATGAAACATATTAGAAAAAGGATAGAAGTTCAAGATGTTAATAACACGATGATAATCAAAGCAGTTGCGTACAGATGCTAAAACCGAATATGTGACACGATATTCTTGTAAAGATAGACATGTATTAAAAGAGGAGGCGCCCAAGTAAAATCCATAACTAAATCCCTATCTTGCCCTTCCTTTTCTTCAAATCAGAAATGTGTCTTTTTTTTGCAATTATATATAGCTAAAACAAAGAAGGTCCTACAATTCTAAGCATTTCCAATTACAACGGCCCATCCTCAAAATCCAGAATCTTATAGGCATCTTATGCAATTAGCAAACATATTCAACCGAAAACACCCTCAAAATTTCCACCAGACTACAAATCCTTTGCATACTCAAACCCCAACCAGATCAAATTAAGGGACTACTCAGACCCAAAGTTTAAATCAATCAAAAATATCCAAAATCAGACATGGGGTCTTTAGATACCTACCAAATGCCAGGTCCCATGACTCCAAAAACAAAACCTCAACATGCCCAACGGTTAAAAGTTCCATAAAACAGTCTCCGTTTCCCAGAAAATTTGAGAATGACAAATAAAATTATTAATTAAACTGGGCTTTACCCACATTATTAGTCCAGTTTCCAACACCTTCTCAAACTAGACACATTTTCCTCTTATGATCATCATCAACATTTCAATTAACAAGCTTAATGCTAATTAGAATAGAAATTAACTTAGACCATGAAATCCAAAACACCAACCCCAACCCCAACCGCAGCCCCAGCCCCAGCCCGAGCCCCAACCCTAATGCTAACCGCAGCCCGATCCCAAGCCCCAACCCCAACCGCAGCCCGATCCCAAGCCCGAGCCCCGGCCCCAACCTTAGCCCTAGCCCGAGCCCCAAACCCAGCCCCAGCCCGCAGCCCCAGCCCCAGCCCCAGCCCCAATCAAAAATTTGAGTAATTGAAGATTTCGTTACCTGTGCAGAGGCGACGACGAGAACGGAGATGAGCCGGCGCTGGCGACAACGAAAGCAGGCGGTGGCTACGACGAATCGGCGGCGCTGGCGACGACGAGAATGACGATCGATCGACGGGAACAAGGGTTTGGGAATTTGGGTTGGCGCGAGAATTAGGAATAATGAGCGTAGGGATCGATCTGAGCTTTTAACTTAAATCCCTATTTAGATGCCCCTACGGATAAGTCCGTAGGTTCTTGGTTTGCGGCTCCGTAGAGGCAAACAACAATTTAAGATTTAATAATTTTTAAATAAATATATAAGGACCGTAGGGGCAACCTTTTGGCCCTACGGATTAATCTGTAGGGCCAAACTAAAATTGCCCCTACGGATGTCGTTATCCGTATGGGCAACCTTCTATTTTAGTAGTGTGTTTAGTGATTTGTAGACTTGTTGAGATGCAATAGAGGTATAGTGAGTGTTTATAAGACTTTAGAGATGATTTCTGGACCAAGAACAGAGAATAGAACCCGATACACGAACTTAGAATTTTTCCGTGTCGGTTTTGTGAAACCTAGAGGACTACAGGGTATCTGGAGCAACTTGGTTCATTTATGAGAAAATCAAACAAGTTCATTAACCTAATAGGACCACTAGGAGACCACTACAGAAGAACGAGACCAAAATACCAAAATTGGGCCGGTGACACCCGTTACTGTAGCACTTCTCACCGGTCAAATTTTGGAGTCTGGTGTTGGGTTTTTGCCTATAGCTCATACTCCTTATAACCTAGCTACTGTATTGGTTGTTTTGTCCTAGTCTACCTGAGCTAAAATCTGTGAACATTTTGAGTTGGTTATGGCTATGTTTTCCGATATTTGAAACTTAGATTTATGGATTTCTTGATGTGATTTGGTCATTGGACGTTTGTACGTCAACGACAAGGGTTACTTGGTTGTTGTTGCATGCGTAAGCTGTAGGTTATAACCTATGAGCAATTCGTGTGCCGTATCGGTTTTCGGATATTGATTTTAATAGAATTGCATTGCGATTGTGTATTGATTGTAGGTACCTTCGCGTGGACTTCCGAGACAACGAAGCACATCAACTTCGGCTAAGAGAGGAGTTTAGCAGGTGAGTAGATTTTTATCTACGGGGGAAGACGGGTGGATGGCGTATAGCACCCCCACAACCATTGTTATGGAAGATCGTTTTATAAGTTATAATTTGATAAAGGATATGCTACGAACTTAAGATAACATGATTATAGGATTTAGTAAAAGATGATATGATAAAAGTTGACAATAGTGAATATATTGATATATGAGAATATGAAATGAGAATTTGAATCAGGATAAGTATGAATTGAAAGTGGACAAGTATGAGTTGATAATGGTAGGATATAAGATCGAGATCGATACGACTTGAGATTTACAAGATATAACGTATATGCAAGATGACATGATATAAGATTAATATAGATGTGTTATGTGATTGATAAGGTATGTCGTACGAGATTATATATCCGTAAGTTTGATGGTGAATAGGATGATTGATTCCCTACTCTGTTTGTGACACCGTACGATGGATTACCGTACGCGATTCGTTTCCAAATGTTTGATCCGCGTTCATGAATTGAGAATGATGATCGAGGATATTGCGACACTTGATACTATGAGGCAGGATCGTTGACATAAGAGGCTACCTTATTATAGTTTATGTTTATTTTTGATTATTCCTTGTGTGATACTTATCATGTTTCCAGTATTTAAGGTTATATGATATCAACTGCTAGTACACCTGCACAATTACCATTGATGCGCATGTTACACTTACACAGATTTGCCGGCTCACACACATTCATCATCGGTAATTGCCACGCCACTTACACAGTAGAACTGTTGTATCATGATATTATTCTTAACTATATTAGTGCATTCATTGTTCAGTACTATCACTTGACTGTAGGGTTACTAGGCACTCTAACAAGGTTCTACAAGGTATCAACCATGCCCGATTAAAATTTTAGCCGTGCCGAATAACCCTAAACAAGATCTTTGCTAGATAATTAGGGTTTCGCATGCAAGTAAATAACATTTATGACTAAGTGAATATGAAATACAACCTTTGTAGATCTGTCCTTCACTTCAAAAGCTCCTTGTTGTAGTCCCTTCACTGCGACCATGGTCCTCCCGGGCGCTTGCATGGCTTCACGAGGCGAAAGGAACGTCCTTGCTTGAAGTCTTCGAGGCCGAAGATGATCTACGTCGAGGGAATACCAACTCAAGCTACTACTTTACTAACTAGAGAATTAGTGAAGTAAACACCCTAAACTAAAGTGCTAGTCTAGTAGAGGATGGAGAAATAGGAAGTGGGTTCTCTTTAGAATTTGTATTCTCACAATTTTTCACTCTCTTTTGAAAACCCTAGCAAGCTTTTCTTTTGCTTAAAGAAGAAGAAGATGAACAAAAGAAAAGATGAGGATAATGATCAAGTCAAGAGAGCTAACCATGGTGAGTCAGTATCATATACTAACTCATGTAGAGACATTACCATGGCTACTCCTAAATGGTTAGGTTAATAAAAAATCTAAAGTAAAACAAAGTTAGTGGACTTTGTCAAAGCATCCACGAGCTTCATGCTTGTGATAAAAGGTCCACTAATTTGTAATTACCTTAAATAATTATTAACCACCATTTAAAATAGAATGGTGTATGTCTTGCACACCCATAAATGATGTATCGACAACCAAAACACATTTTAATATATATCATATATATATTAAAGTTGTGCACATGTGAGAATAATCCTTAAGTGAACAAATGTTAGTTAATGTAAATTAGTATATCTAATATACAATTATACACTAAATTATTAAATCAACACTTGACTAAATAATCTGGTCATATCTCATATAACCGACTAACATCCAATGTATCGACTTATCGAATCAACACTTGATTTGATAACCCGGCTATATCACATATAACCGACCGATACAAAAAGTCGCGAGAATAGAATACGGTATCACATACACTCATTATTCTCGGTCCCGTACATATCACATACGTGCTCCTATTTTATTTTGCCTGAGCCAGTAAAACCTCTATGTAGGACTCTAAAGACTCGTCAATACGCCGGCAGTAGGTGATGATCACATCAAGCACCCACAAGCCGTCAGCGGTACTAGCTGGACGTAACGACTACCCGGGTATTGAGCGATCAAAAGATCAGCAAGCAAGCCCGCTCCAACTCCTGCAAAAGCCTGCCGGTAACACATCCCGTACAGTCCGGTCTCCTCGTCTGATATGTTGCATATCAAGTCTAGGGGTGGTAAATGTCAGACCCCAATAACCGATAAGTCGTGCCGATGTGAGGCTCATAACGGGTCGAGAAACTACTGGTAACACTTACCAGTAAATCTCTAAATCAGCCCTGGCCAGGGACTTCCCTGTTATGGCCAATCGAGCACAGCGCAACATCAACCCCCAATACCGGGAGAGACGAAACCCCTCCTATCGCTCATTGCCTCCATGTGACTCGGGACTATACCCAAAAACCACCGTATTGCATGCCCTCTTGGACGTGGTAAGGTGGAAATCAAAGCACAGTGGGAATCATACAAGACTCTATGATGATCTCGGGTCTACAGACTAACCTGTATAAGTGTCACCAGAGAACTGCCATCTGACGTGAGGTATAATACCATCTGGTTGTTCTCGGCGAGTCCGTCCAGTGTACTCAATCTCCACTGAGCACCCTTATACCATCTCTGATGTCAAACACCAATGGATATGGGATCATCCATCGCCCATCTCATGGGTCGAGAAGCGTATACGCTAGTCTACTCTGGTATATCGATGCCCTGGCTCGATACACCTACGACTAGGAACATTAAAGGATATACTTATGGACTACTCTGTCCCCACTAGTATGATCTGCATCATAGTCCAGATAGTCAAGTACACATCCTAAGGGCTTTACCAACATGTAACTATAAGACAGTATCAAGAGACAAGTATACATGTTAAGATAAAGAGCAACCAGATAGCATACTATCATATCGAGCAAGAAAGTCCTCTCTATATATGTCCAAGCATCCAATATAATATACATCATCTGTACAATACTGGCCTCTAGGGCATACATACAACTAACATTGACATGCTTGCAAGATATACTCGATATGCTCATATTACTACTCTATATTGCATACATCGTACTTTATGGTTATATTCTTGAGATGCGGTTTTCATGAGATCTCTGGATTTGAGAACCGCAGTTATATTTCAAAAGGAATTCTGTATTGCTTAAAAATGCGGTTTCTCTTGATATGATATTTCGTGGTGTCCACCATGAGTTTTCTCGGTTCGGAGCTATGTGATACCCGATTCGAGGAGCTGGATGAGCCGTCTGTGGGTACATGGCGGACCCGGTATGGTACCCTGGGACAAGAAAGGTATGTTGTGCAGTAGACGATGAGCCTAGCAGAGGGACTACTACCTACCGGTGATTGTATAGAACTCGGCGGATATCCGGAGGATACCGTTTTGGAGTTATGATATGAGATGGATATGAGGGCCGATCTGAGTACGCGGCGACTGAGATGAGATATATATCAGGGCCGATCAGAGTATGCGTGCTTGAGATATGAGGATTTATGTGTCGATGCTGGTCATGGGTTTCATGATGTTTCTTGTGTCGTTGTTGGACAATCAGTTTCCATAATTTCGATGTGTCGTTGATGGACACATGTGGTTGATACCCTCATACATACAGGCTTATGTTTTCATGATGTTTCGATTGTCGGTGTTGGATACTCAGGTTCCATGATATTGTTTATGTCATTGACGGACTAGTGGACGATATCCACATGCATACTGGCATATGATGTCGGATGTTTATTTGTATATGTCATTGCATTGACACGATTGTTGACATATATGCATATGTAGTCACCCTAGATATCATAGTATTACCTTCAGGATATAGTGACCTAGGAAATCGTGGTTTTATTCGATTTCTACTTGCTGATGTTTTCTACTCACGAGTTGGCAAGTCACCCCCGTTGTGCCACAGTTCTTGCAGGTTTGACCGCTTGTGATCAGTTGCGGTATCGCTGGCACACAGCTTCATCCATGGTGTTTTGCTTTGGTATGTGGGACACATGTTGGATCGTGCCTACTTTCGTACTTATATATTCTGTTGTATCTAGATAAACTCCATCAAATAAAATCAGAGAACTTCAATTGTATATTGGTAGACCTAGTCAGACATGGGTATTGTGCGAGACTTAGAGCGATGGGTTTATGATCGCTTTCTTGAGTTTTGATGTATTGCTTATTTATTGTTCTTTCTGGGTTTGATCTTCGCCGTTGGGCATCGTATTTATGTTATTGCATGGTTGTGATTCCGCCGGTTGGCGAAGAGCTAGCTCCCGCTTGAGGATGCCTATATATTGTTATGTATGTGGTTTTGGATCAAAATATACAAGGGAGGTGCTGCCAAAATTTCTAAAGAAGAAACATGTTTTCAATTGTAGTATAATCCACTTGCATGTTCATGTTTCATTAACTATGCATTCAAAGAAAAACATGATTCATTATACCTTTATTTCAAACTGCGCACCTACTATTTTCCGCAAAAAGCTTTAGATTTTCTGGGCTTCGGCTTACTTGATTTACATCACGCCTTTAAACATTGCGTAATTTAAGTGCCGGTCACGTGCTAAATTTACGGGTCGTGACAAAGTTGGTATTAGAGCGTTAGGTTTAACCTTGGTTTGAGTCTGTGTTTGACTATGTGGAGTCTAGGGCGTATATATTTTGCAACCTAGGCTTGACCTTACGGGACTTAGACTTGACGGGGGGCATTAGACCCGAACTTTTGTTTCATAGGTTGACCTTGATTGATGGAGTAGGTAGCTTGAGTAGAGTGACGTACCGTACATATGTCCCGCGGCATATTTACGATACGATACTCCACTTAAGAAACCTTAGGATGTACTTATCTTGAGATCTGTCATACCATTCGTTCCTATGATCATATATCCATTTGGGATCTGTTGATAAAAAAGAATTTTTGGATTTGAATAAAAAAACGAAATAAAATGAAAATTGAAAAAATATATATTTTATCTTTCATTCATTTGGTCTATCTTCATCGATACCTGCTTGAGGTTCCTGTCACCATAGTTTGAGCGCAGATTGAGCTGCTACTAATGTTGCGGTCAGAGCGAGCTCATCACGGATGAGGGTTTACCATGTTGTTTCTGGTGACACAGGGACGTGTAGATATAGTGTTGTGTTGTGATCTCTCGTTTGAGTCGAGTGTTCGGTTTTGCACCGGTTGATCGGGCCATTGATAGAGGCTGCCAGATTGAGAGGACTGTTGATGTACAGCCTACCTTAGAGATCTGGATGTTGTCTACCGTGCAGACAGATGACCCAGCTGTTGCTGAGATTGATGAGATGTCGTTTCCAGAGTTTATAAGCTGAAACCGCTGGAACTTTCAGGTAGAGATGTGACAGAAGATAGCAAGTCTATCTTGAGTTAAGCGACACAGATGATTCTTCAGATTGATGAGCCGATGCAGGCATAGTTGAGTCGAAGAATTCCAGTTGAAGGATCTTACTTGGATCTAGAGTAAATCGAGTAAGAGAGAACGTTGTTCCTTGGATGCTCCGATGTGAGATCAGTAAGTTGACCAGTTTCGGATAGAATGACCTCACCCTGATGCGTTGTGAGTCGATCGAGAACGGACGAATAAAGTGTATTCCTCCGATGATTTGGACGAGTTCCCGAGGACGTGTTCGGCTGGATATCTTCTACAGAGTATGAAGATACCGAGTTCTTAATTTCGAGTCTGTGTGAGATACTCCAGATTGACTGTAGCCGAGAACGAATTGCAATATGCAGACAGCAAGAGATGACATTGAAGTGGACGATAATAAAGAAGAGTAGAACAAGGGGTTCGTGCGAGATGTTAACGAGTGGTTGTTACTCTCCGTTGATACCAGAGGATTGATATGTGTGCAGAGGCGTTAGATACAACCCTATTTCAGAGGAAAGCCGTGCTGAGGACACAGTTGTCCGGTTATGAGAAAGGTGTTAAGAAAGAGTGCCAACCTTCGTATAGTTCGGCTTAGGTAAGATCGGATGAAGCCATGAGCAGGTTCTTTCCAGGACATCGCGGCGAAAGAGACTTGCACCCAAGATCAGTTATATCGTGCGTATTCAGAGGGCCGGATGCCGCCCTCGGTAATGAGTCATTGCGAGTGGTCATGTTGATTGGCCAAACGGTGATCAGAGGAGTTCCAGAGCGGGACTGTTCCGTTAGTACACTTGACCAGGCCGTCGAGCCGAAGGATCGTGAGATTGGTAATCCAAAGAGAAAATGGGAACCCAGAGACGGAAGACGCCATACTGCGAGCAGGAGGCAAGTAGATGATCTTGCTCTGCCAGCTTGGGCATACCGGCATTTTTCGACATTTTAAGAGGTGTACCTCAATGTCATTTATTGCGATTGCATTTTGTGATCCGAGTATCACACTTTTATCACTTGGACATGAGTTTCAATGATTGGGTTTCAGATTTATGTTTTTGTGCACCATGGCTGCACCTACTGGAGATTTATATTTCGTGCACAGTTATTGCACTTAATTTAAGTTTTATACACCGCTACATTGGTATATTATTTGTGCATATATCTATTGCACTTGGTATCGATTTTTTCCTTCGTTGCACGTACTTATGGTTTCGTGGATTTGATACTGTTGATTTGATTTCGTGCAAGTTGTATTTACTTGCCATTACTTATGCACTCGGTATAGCTTATATGTTCTTGCAGTGTATTGGGATGGATTTTGTGCAGACAGTTGCACACGTTTATGATTCTATACACCTAGGTATACTCGGTGTCGTTTTTGTGAGCAGTTGAGATATTGATGAGTTTCCGTGCATTGGTTGCACCGGATTTGTATTTCGTGCATTGGTTGCACCGGATTTGTATTTCGTGCATTGGTTGCACCCGATTTATATTTCGTGCATTTGTTGCACCAGATTTATGTTTTCGTGAGTGTCTGTACTTGGCGTTCGTTATCGTGCACGCTACTGCACTAGATGTTTTGTGCAAAGCTGATGCACTTGATTTAGATTTTTCGCGCATATTGGGCGCAGGATATGAGATTTTGTGCATAGCAGGTGCACTCGATAGAGATTTTTATTCGTACATGATTGGATGCACTTGATTGGGATTTTTATTCGTGAATGTTGGATGCACTCGATAGAGATTTTTATTCGTGCATGATTGGATGCACTTTATTGGGATTTTTATTCGTGCATGTTGGATGCACTCGTTAGAGATTTTTATTCGTGCATGATTGGATGCGCTTGATTGGGATTTTTATTCATGAATGTTGGATGCACTTGATTGCGATTTTTATTCGTGCAAGATTCGAAGCACTTGATTGAGATTTTCATTCTTGCCTGTGGATGCACTTGATTGGGATTTTCATTCGTACATGTTAGTTGCACTGGGTAAAGATTTTCGTGCACTATAGATGCATTTGATTTTGTTGTCGTGCACATCCGTTGCACTGGAAAGATGCTTTCATGTACTATAGATGCATTTGATATTGTTGTCGTGCACATCCGTTGCACTGGACAAATGCTTTCGTGCACACCCGTTGCACTTAGTTTTGCTTTTGTGCACATTCATGGCACTTGTATTGGATTTGGTTTTCCGTGCGCACCAGACGCATGTGATGTTGGATACGCCTTTTGAGATTGATTTAATTATGGGTATCGCGTTTTGATGATGGATACTATATTGTATAGTAGTCGAGCAGGACTGATGTGAGGACAGTGCCTGAGTACTTTTGCATGCATAAAAAAGTTTACCAAGAGATTTTCAAAAAGGAGCTATAGTCTCGCTATTTCCTACATGTCCGCGAGTGACACGAAATTTTACAAGGGGAACCTTCTGGGATATTTCAAAAAGGCGGGACGTATAATTGAGCAAAAACATATATAAGTATATATTTACTACTTTACAAATGATCGTCCGCCACTTGTGCCGTGAGCCACACATAGCACGGCGATTTGGGAAAGATTTTGCATGTGTTTTATTCTGCTTTAGAGGATTGTATGAGTATGCGTACTATTTACGTATTATGATTTGACTATAGTATATTTGGATTTCAGCAGTGGGTTTCGAGATTTGGCATCTCTATTATAACTCCAGTGATTGTGTAATGCTTGACGGAGTTTGATTTTAAGTTTCGTACTCGTTTTCAGGCACACATGATGCGCTGTGGTATTTCTGTATCTTCCATGATTTTTGAGTCCCGTTGATTTGAGGTGATTATTGAAATGTTTTAGTATTTGGGGATTTAAATTTAAATTCGGGGACTGAATTTATTTAAGGAGGGAAGATTGTAACATTTCAGAAATATAAATATTATTTTTGGAAATTTAATATTAAAATAATATATTTCGCGAAAACTATTCGATTTCCGAATAGGGTTTTTCGTAAAATGGTATAAGTATATACCAATATTTGGGAAATAATCGGAGATTAAAATGATTTATTCATTAAAAAGATATTTATCGGATTTGGCCTTTTTATAATTAAATATATGTAAGTTTAAATTAAATTGATTAGTGCACTACTAATCATGATTAGGCCAAATCCGTATTTCTACATTTTTCCATATCTAGTGCACCATGTCATGTTTAATTTGGTCACATGTATGTTCATTGCCTTTGGTTTTATTTGTGTTTGAAAAGAATAGAATTAGATGCCATTAGATATTTTGTGAGATAAAACAAAAGTGATATTTAGAGAGAGTGTGAGCTTAAGAGAGAGAGAATAACCTTGACTTCTTCATTATTATTCTTCATTCCATTTCTTCTCTTCTTCATCACCTCCTTCATCCCACACTACCTCCATGTATCATCTCCAAATTCTTTTCAAAACCCTATGCCACCTTCATTAAAAAGATACACAAGCTAATCCTAAACACTTTGAACCATTCAAATTTGGATTTTTAAGACTTTGGACAACTCAAGAATTTTCCTAAGTTGCCAAAAGAGGTATATTTCCTTTGCATTGGTTAAGTTTTTGAGTTAGTATATTCTAGTTTAGTTTAGAATTCGTATTAGTTAAATGTTGTGATCTTAGAAATTTCCTAGATGATGTTTAGTGATTTGTAGACTTGTTGAGATGCAATAGAGGTGTAGTGAGTGTTTATAAGACTTTAGAGATTATTTCTGGACTAAGAACAGAGAATAGAACCCGATACACGAACTTAGAATTTTCCCGTGTCGGTTTTGTGAAACCTAGAGGACTACAAGGTATCTGGAGCAACTTGGGTCATTTATAAGAAAATCAAATAAGTTCATTGACCTAATAGGACCACTAGGAGACCACCACTAATGAACGAGACCAAAATACCAAAATTGGGCCGGCAACACCCGTTACTGTAGCACTTATCGCCGGCCAAATTTTGGAGTCTGGTGTTGGGTTTTTGCCTATAGCTCATACTACTTATAACCTAGCTATTGTAATGGTTGTTTTGTCCTAGTCTACCTGAGCTAAAATCTGGGAGAATTTTGAGTTGGTTATTGCTATGTTTTCCGATATTTGAAACTTGGATTTATGGATTTCTTGATGTGATTTGGTCATTGGACGTTTGTACGTCAACGACAAAGGTTGCATGATTGTTGTTGCTTGCGTAAGCTATAGGTTCTAACCTATGAGCAATTCGTGTGCCGTATCGGTTTTCGGATATTGATTTTAATAGAATTGCATTGCGATTATGTATTGATTGTAGGTACCTACACATGGACTTCCGAGACGACGAAGTACATCGACTTCGGCTAAGCGAGGAGTTTAGTAGGTGAGTAGATTTATATCTACGGGGGAAGTCGGGTGGATGGCGTATAGCACCCCCGCAACCATTGTTATGGAAGATCGTTTTATAAGTTATAATTTGATAAACGATATGCTACGAACTTAAGATAACATGATTATAGGATTTAGTAAAAGATGATATAGTAAAAGTTGGCACTAATGAATATATTGATATATGAGAATATGAAATTAGAAAGTGAATCAGGATAAGTATGAATTGAAGGTGGACAAGTATGAGTTGATAATGGTAGGATATGAAATCGAGATCGATACGACTTGAGATTTACAAGATATAAGGTATATGCAAGATGACATGATATAAGATTGATATAGATGTGTTATGTGATTGATAAGGTATGCCATACGAGATTATAGATCCCTACCTTTGATGGTGAATAAGATGATAGATTCCCTACTCTGTTTGTGACACCGTACGATGGATTACCGTACGCGATGCGTTTCCGAATGTTTGATCCGTGCTCATGAATTGAGAATGATGATCGAGGATATTGCGACACTTGATACTATGAGGCGGGATCGTTGACATAAGAGGCTACCTTATTATAGTTCATGTTTATATTGGTTTATTCCTCGTGTGATACCTATCATGTTTCCAGTATTTAATGTTATATGATATCAACTGCTAGTACACCTGCACAATTACCGTTGATGCGCATATTACACTTACACAGATTTGCCGGCTCACACACATTCATCATCGGTAATTGCCACGCCACTTACACAATAGAACTGCTGTATCATGATATTATTCTTAACTGTATTAGTGCATTCATTGTTTAGTACCATCACTTGACATACTTGCATGATATACTCGATATGATCATATTACTACTCTATGTTGCATGCATCGTACTTTATGGTTATATTCTTGAGATGCGGTTTTCATGAGATCTCTGGATTTGAGAACAGCAGTTATATTTCAAAGGGAATTATGTATTGCTTAAAAATGCGGTTTCTCTTTATATAATATTTCGAGGTGTTCACCATGAGTTTTCTCGGTTCGGAGCTATGTGATACCCGATTCGAGGAGCTGGATGAGCCATCTGCAGGTACATGGCGGACCCGGTATGGTACCCCGAGGCAAGAAAGGTATGTTTTGCAGTAGACGATGAGCCTGGCAGAAGGACTACTACCTACCGGTGATTGTATAGAACTCGGAGGATATCCGGAGGATGCCGTTTTGGAGTTATGATACGAGATGGATATGAGGGCCGATCTGAGTATGCGGCGCCTGAGATGAGATATATATGAGGGCCGATCCGAGTATGCGGCACCTGAGATATAAGGATTTACGTGTCGATGCTGGACACGGGTTTCATGATGTTTCGAGTGTCGATGTTGGACACTCAGGTTCCATGATTTTGATGTGTCGTTGATGGACACATGTGGTGGATATCCTCATACATACAGGCTTATGTTTTCATGATGTTTCGAGTGTCGGTGTGGGTCACTCAGGTTCCATGATATTTTTTGTTTCGTTGAAGGACACGTGGATGATACCCACATGCATACAGGCATATGATGTTGGATGTTTATTTGTATATGTCATTGCATTGACTCGATTGTTGACATATTTGCATATGTGGTCACTCTAGAAATCATAGTATTTCCTTCAGGATATAGTGACCTAGGAAATTGTTTTTTTATTCGATTTCTACTTGCTGATGTTATCTAATCATGAGTTGGAAACTCACCCCCGTTGTGCCACAGTTCTTGCAGGTTTGACCGCTTGGGATCAGTTGCGGTATCGCTGGCACACAGCTTCATCCAGGGTGTTTTTCTTTGGTAGGTGGGACACATGTTGGATCGTGCCCACTCTCGTACTTATATATTCTGTTGTATCTAGATAAACTCTATCAAATCAAATCAGAGAACTTGAATTGTATATTGGTAGACCTGGTCAGACTTGGGTATTGTGCGATACTTAGAGCGATGGGTTTATGATCGCTTTCTTGAGTTTTGATGTCTTGCTTATTTGTTGTTCTTTCTAGGTTGATCTTCGCCGTTGGGTGTCGTATTTATGTTATTGCGTGGTTGTGATTCCACCGGTTGGCGAAGAGTTAGCTCCCGCTTGGGGATGCCTATATATCGTTATGTATGTGGTTTTGGATCAAAATATACAAGGGTGGTGCTGCCCAAATTTTTAAAGACAAAACATGTTTTCAATTGTAGTATAATCCACTTGCATTTTCATGTTTCATTAACTATGCATTCAAAGAAAAACATGATTCATTATACCTTTATTTCAAACTGCACCCCACTATTTTCCGCAAAAAGGTTTAGATTTTCTGGACTTCGGCTTACTTGATTTACGTCACGCTTTTAGACGTTGTGTAATTTAAGTGTCGATCACGTGCTAAATTTATGGGCCGTGACATGCTCCGAGCATGCATACTAGATTTTGGTGGCAGTTAGGATCGTCACTTGCCCATGATAGAGTTCACCTACAATAACAGTTTTCAGGAGACGATTCAGATGGCACCTTTCGAGGCCTTGTATGGGAGAAAGTGTCGATCACCGGTATGTTGGACCGAGCTTGGTAAGAGCAAGATTTTAGGACCGCGGTTAGTCCAAGAGACTACAGAGAAGATCTAGTTGATTCAGGACAGGATGAGAGCAGCTCAGAGCAGGCAGAAGTCTTTTGCCGATCGTCGTCGTCGCAGACTTGAGTTCACATTGGGTGATCATGTTTTCTTACGGGTCTCGCTGATGAAGGGTATGATGAGGTTCGGAAGGAAAGGAAAACATAGTCCTAGATATGTGGGTCCTTTTGAGATTCTTGAGCGAGTCGGTACCGTCGCGTATCGTATAGCACTTCCGCTCAGTTTTCCGGATGTACACCTCGTATTTCATGTATCTATATTTCGCAAGGTCCTTCATGACCCTTCTCACGCGATTCAGCACCAGACGATTTAGCTGCATCGTGATCTTTCTTTCACCGAGCAGCCGGAAGTTATCCTAGACCGGAAGGTGAAGAAATTGCGGTCGAAAGCCTTACAGTCTGTGAAAGTTCTATAGCATGGCCCGAACAAGGAAGAGGTCACACGGGAAGACGAGAGCGAGATGCGGAAGAAATTTCACCATCTCTTCGAAAGTACGCGTAGTTAGATTTTAAATTCGGAGACCGAATTTCCTTAAGGGGGAAGATTGTAACGTCTTAAATTCATAAGAGTTAATTATAATTTAATTAGCGGTATAACATGTGTTTTTCAATAAAACTTAGTTAATAATTATTTTCACACACACACACACATATATATATATATATATATTTGTTTGTTTGTTTATTCATTTATTATTTATTTATTTAATTAATTTGTTTGTTTATTTATTAAATTATTTTAAATATTCATACACACACATATATATACACTAATCTAGTGTTAACAATATGTTAGTTTAGATTAAAATATGTTTATGCAACCCTGACATTTAAACCACAAATTATAATTGTTATAATATTTTTAATACTACGATGGTTCTAGAAAAATAAAAGAAAAAAGGAATAATGAAAAGGGAGGCATGGAGGTATGGGCATTAAATGGAGGGTATATTCATGCCATGGTTAATATTAGCCACCTCTTTTTCTAAATCCTTCTCTCTTCTTCATTCCTCTTCTTCTTCTCCTTGTTCATTTTCTCTCCTCTTTTCTCATCTTCCTCTTTTACAAAATTAATCATACAAACAATTAACCACACACACTAATCACAATTATTCACAAAAACTAACACAATAATCCAATTGCATCTTTTCAAGAGTCTTTTGAAACCAATCCTTAAACTAGAGACCGCCTTGCAAGCTTAGGATCTCTCTCAATGCTATTTTGAGGTAATGAACTAATATTGATCTTGTTTTATCACACTCTTTCTTTAACAACCCCTAACTTTAATTAAAGTTATTTTTTTGTGAAGTTTTAAAACTTATGAGAAGATTTGATGTGAGTTTGAGGTCGTGATAAATTTTATTGTAATCATAACCTAAATTGGGTTAGTTAAGAGTAGTTTAGTGCCTTATAGCCTTAATTAACTACCAAGTTTTCACCAAACCACCTTAATTTTTTGAATTAGTGTCAAAACTAGTTTTAGTCAGAGATTAAGGTTCCAATAAGAATCTGCTATCATACCAGACACTTCTGAGAGAAGTTGCAATTAGTGGGAGCTAGTCATAGGAACACGAATACACCCTCAAAACCCGAGCCCCTACCTTCATCTTCTGGCCGCCAAAATACTCCTTTTGGCCACAATTTGCACCTCATCTGGTGAGTTTGTGTTAGTTATATGTATTCCCTAGAGGCCAATACTGTACATAAGATGTATATTGTAGTGGATGCTGGGACATATATAGGGAGGACTTTCTTGCTCGACATGATAGTATGCTATCTGGTTGCTCTTTACCTTAACGTGTACACTGATTGTCTCTCTGTTACATGTTGGTAAAGCCCTTAGGATGTGTACTTGACTGGCTGGACTATCATACAGATCATACTAGTGGGGACATGGTCGTCCATAAATACATCCTTTAAGGTCCCTAGTCGTGGGTGTATCGAGACGGGGGATCGATATACCAGAGTAGACTAGCGTATACCTTCTCGACCCATACAGATGGGCGATGGATGATCCCATATCCATTGGTGTTTGACATCAGAGATGATATACAGGTGCTCAGTGGAGACTGGGTACACTGGACGGACTCGCCGAGAACTCCCAGATGGTATTATACTTTACGTCAGATGGCAGTTCTCTGGTGACACTGGTACAGGTTAATCTGTTGACCCGAGATCATCATAGAGTCTTGTGTGATTCCCACTGTGCTTTGATTTCCACCTTACCACGTCAGAGGGCGTGCAAAACGGTGGTTTTTGGGTACAGTCCCGATTCACATGGAGGCAATAAGCGATAGGAGGGGATTCGTCTCTCCCGGTATAGGGAGTTGATGTTGTGCAGTGTTCGATTGGCTATAACCGGAAATCCCTGGCCAGGGTTGCTGAGATTTACTGGTAAGTGTTACCGGTAGTTTCTCGAACTTTTATAGACCTCATATCGACACGACTTATCGATCTACCGGGGTATGACGTTTACCACCCCTAGGCGAGATATGCGACATATCAGACGACGAGACCGGACTGTACGGTAAGCGTTATTGGTTGGATTCACAGTAGTGTGAGCGGGCTTGCTCGTTGATCTTCTGATCGCTCAATACCCGGGTGGCCGTTACGTTTAGCAGACCACTTGCGGCTTGTGGGTGTTTGATATGATCATCGCCTACTGCCGGCGTATTGACGAGTCTTTAGAGTCCTACACAGAGGTTTCCTGGCTCAAGCGAAACGAAATAGGAGAGCGTATGAGATATGTGCGGGACCGAGAATAATACCAGTATGTGATACTGAATTCTATTCTCGCGATTTATATCATCGGACGGTTATATAAGTTATAGCCGGGTTACCGAATCAAGTGTTGATTCGATACATTGATACACTTGATATTAGTCGGTTATATGCGATATGACCGGATCATTAAATCAAGTATCGATTTAATGATTTAATGTATAATTATATATATTTGATATATTAGTTTACATTAACTAGTATTTGTTCACTTATGATGGATTTTCTCACTTGATGTGCACAAGTTGTATATATGATATATTTTTGTGCACTAGTTTGTATCATGTTTGATGATACAAGCAAACTTGGGTGTGTATGCTTTAAACCTTGTTTAGGTTTAATGGTTAGGGTTTTAACTTATTTATCTATTTTATTTATTCATTTTTGGCTAAACTAAATAGTGGCTTTTAGTTGTTATGCTTGAAGCTTCATGAAGTTTTTTAAGCATCTTTGAAAAGTCTTGCCATTTTGTTTTATCCTTAACCTAACCATTTACCTAAACCCTAGTTTATTCTCTACACTAGTTACCTCACCCATGGTTGCTAAATGATAAGCTTCACTTGATTTTCTTTGATTAATAATTCATTCTTTTTCTTTCTTCTTCTTCTTCTTCAAGAAGAAAGAAAACCTTTGCTAGAAAATTTCAAGTGTTGAAATCAAGTGAGAAATTCAAATCCAAAGTGAACCCACATCCTATTTCATCATCCTTTACCACTTGCCATGTTGTATAGGGTGTTATCTTCACAAGTTTCATGACCTAGTGAAGGTGGAGCTTGAGTTTGAGTCGCCTCGACGTAGATCATCTTCGGCACCGAAGTCAACGACCTAGCCCGATCATTTCTCCGACGAAACCATCGCTAGAGTCTGGGATCCCGATGATCGCAGTGGAGGGACGTCAACACGGAGCTAAAGAAGTGGAGGACCGGATCTACAAAGGTTGTAATCCGTTTCACTTTGTAGCAAAGTAGTTTGCTTGCTTGCTTTTCGCTTAATCTCTAGTTAACGGTCTAGTATAGGGTTTCTCGGCACATAAATTTTTAAATTTGGCATGGTTGATGCCTTATGGAACCTCATGAGTGTGCCTAGGAACCATACAGTGGTATCAGAGCCAAGCTAGAGCTTTAGGTGATGTGTAGACGATGTTAGAAACCCGATCGAACCCCGAAACCCTAAATTTCACCCCTTTCTGTACATTTTCTGAAACTGTGCATTTTCCTAATTAAAAATATCCATAAAATTCAGCAGGGTTTTTGAGGGGTTACTGTGCTTCACATGCGTCTAAGTCGACTATTTCACCGCGGAACCGCGGCATGAGCATGGCTCGTGCGGCGGTTCCGCGGCCGTTCTGTCACTTCATCTTTTTCTGTTTGCACAGTAATCTCTCTCTGTAAGTGCTGTATTTTCTGGGAATTTTTAAAGTTTGCTCAAGAGTTGAGTTTTCTGGGTTGTATTGGGGACTCGATGTTTTGATCGGGAAGTTTAACTCCGTCTGTGTGTTTTTCCGGGTATTTTAGAACATGTTAAGAAGTTCGACCTGATATAAAAATACCCACTTTTTCCACTGAAGGGAAATTTCCATGTGTTGGATCTTTCCGTAGTCTAAAGACATTCTAAGTAGTGCAAGTAACGCGATGGACCCTCTAGAAGACAACAAACCTTAACTCGATTATGTGACCGTCTTGAACTACCCTTTGAACCTTAGGGTTTGGGGCAGTACGGCGTGCCACATGTGAGGCGTTGGCTTGACCCTTCTACGGATGGACCGTTGGTACGGTGGCATGAAATGGATGTTTTTAAACTTATTTCATGTGTTGAGCTTTTAGGGAAAACTTGGGTGTTTGATTGTTCGATCGGAAAGTTTAACATTTTCTACTTATCTGGAATGTGATACAATATTTAGAATTCACAAGTTGTTATGAGATAACTGAATGAATGTTATAAGCATAGCAATTTAGTCTCATTTGATCGGTTGCCACGGGATTTTGATGTGATCAAAAGTCCGTCGCAATCTCGTAGGGTACGCGGATACTCGCCGGTAAACTTAATAGATAGCCATGCCCCATAGCCCCGACCAAGTGACTGTAGGAGAACCCCGTCGCCGAAAGCATCCGTTCGGGTGCTCGCGGCAGCGGTGTTCCGCCTTAGTGCACTTCGTCGACGGTATCGGGGGTGCGGCCGTCAACTAAAGTTTGCGACGAGCATTCGGTCAGGATGCTGGGAATCTTATTGAATTGCCCGACTTGATATTGAAAAGAGTTTTCGATAAATGAGACTAAAATCCGGGGTTTATAATTGTTAGGCATGTGATGTCTAAGGAATTCATTTGATTAGGCATGCGTTGTCTAAAGAGTTTGCGGATTCCAACTGTTGTAGTTTTACACTTTCTTTTCTATGACCGTAAGTGTAATATGTGATATCGTCGGTTTCGTTGCTATATGTCAACGACAATTGGGATGTGCATATTTACTTACGTTGATGACATGTGATGTTATGTGTTGCTGGATATGTTATATTGGATCGTCGTGTTTGAATAGCCGGGGGGGTTTTATGTGAGATGAGTGTTTTTCATTTTCATTCATGTAAAAACTTGTATGTAATATTCTTTTATTGGGGCACTTCCAGGTTGCGGAAGATGTCACCATTTGTATATTATTTACTTTTCCGTACTAGGATAGACCCAAGGAGGAGAGCACAAGTAACTGGGTTCTGGAGTCCAGTGGGAGACCAACTCGAGGAGTCGAGTCCGGGTCTCCTGACTCTAGAATTGGTAGGGTTGCTTTCCACTCTCGTAGGGGTCTAGGGGTGTGGGTTTGTCTATTCATCGCGACCGTGGAATCCGTGTTTTATAGAGGCTCAAAATAAAACACGGACGTCCTAGTATATCCAATGTTTCATATGTTTCTTCTGCTGCGATATCTGTGATGTGATCATTTGATGTTCTGTGATAGATACTGTATATAGTATATATGATATATTATATAGACGTTACTTATGTTTTACACCCGCGCTAGCCCTGCCCCGCTCTGCCGTTAGTTACCTAACCTAACGGCGCACGAGGGGACATCGAGGCGAATGCGGATGGCATAAGTGTCCGTCGTATTTATTTGTGATGTTTAGGTAACTTAAATGATGGGACTTCATTAATATGATTAATGAAAGAAATAGAAACCTAAAATATGTTGTGGAATCGAATTTTCAAAAACAGGTAGCTACAGTTCTTGCTTTGCATCACGGTGTTCCTTGTAGAACATCCTGCACCTTATTCGATGAGGAAAGGGCCTAGATCCCTTCACCGGGAATGACCCCTTTAGCAATAACTGGCAGATGCTACAACCCTCAGTTTGTCTTTTGATTGCTTCTATTGTTTATGCATTGCACAGTGATATATATGATATATCCCGCACCTCATTCGACGAGGAAAGGGCCGACGATCCCTTCACCGGGAGTGACCCCTTTAGAAAAACTAAAAAAGCCTAAAAAGCACTCCATTTTAAAAATCATTTGATTCTACAACGATATCAAGTTCATTACACAATAGGTTTTTAGAAAAACCTGTCGTAGCCCTCCGTCATTTCAGATAAGTACTACTTAGTATTTGTGCTGCGGTAGTTTGGCATTCGTCAAGGCGTAGTGTGCGGTAGCTAACTAGTACTTATCTGCTTATGCATATGATGCAGATTGGATTAGGGTATTCGTACGGCGTTGTTTGGCATTCGTCAAGGGTCGTGCAGGTGGGTTTAATTCAATCAAGAAATGTACGGGTTGAACTTGACTAGTGGACTATGGGTTGTTTGGCATTCGTCAAGGTCATAGAACGCTAGGGGTAAAATATTATTGGGAATTTCAAGTGTTGAAATTTGCAATGAGATTGCATACCTTCTATGAGATAGTTGGATCCCGATACCCACTGCGAGTAATTGTTACTCCTTGGAGAGTTTTACATATTACAATTAGCCGATCAAGTAGGTGTCTAGAAAGGTGTTAACGAGGTTACGCCTCTGGGAAAATGAGATTTACTTTAATTAGGTTCGTGCGAAAGCACGGGGGACCTCCCTCAAAGTACCGACACTGGCCTGGCTGAAAGATTGGCGAACTTGTAGCGTGTAATTAATCCCGGCTAATCTTTCCTTTTAGGGTTTGAAGGAAGATTTGATAAAAACAGTGGGAGCCATCCTGATTAGATAAAATAATAACCAATCTAATCTCGCAAGAGCATACGCTGAGTGTTTTCTTCTCTCTCTCTCCAGGTAGCGACCATATCACGCCTTAATCAAGATAATAATACGGATATATTGACCGAACCCGCTTGTTATACTGGGCTGGGGAACGTTGGTCCCGCTCCAACTTATAATTGTTATAAGACAGAGCAGGAAATAGGGGATTACCAGATTTCCCGTGCCGCCCAAATGAAGAAAGTGCATGCTGATGAATCTTCTTCGGGTGTGTTCATTACAGAGAACTGTTTCTCAGTATCCTTTACGTCCTGGGTATGAGATACCGGATCAGGATCCCGCATATGTAATCTGTTACATGGGCTACAGATAGGTAGAGAACTGAGGTCGGGTGATAAGTTTTATGAGACAGAAAACGGTGCAAGTGTTGCAGCCAAGTCTGTTGGTTACTGTCACCTTGTATTACCAAAATACATTGATTCTGAACAAATGTTATTAGATACCGAACCTGATGTACAAAATCATATCAGTCTCCTTATAAGTAAAGAAAGGATATAATTTTGTATTGTTGGATAATGTTTTGAACATTTCCTATATCAAAAGTTGATCGGTTCAGGCACGATATCTAAAAGCATTGATGTTCTAAATCGAACTACAGTTCTTAGTATACAGAACACACACAAGAGGAAGAGTTCAGAAATGAACGAATTCTTCTTGAGGTATTATAGACTAGGTCATATCAATGTGACCCGACTAGCTGAAGTTACATATAGATGCATATTTAAATCAGTTTGAATTTACATCTTGTGAAACTTGCCAGGCATGTCACAAAAATAAGATGACCATAGCTCCGTTTACTGGAAACAGAGAAAGAGTTAGTAAACTCTTAGGATTGATACATGTTGATGTATGTAAGGTCCCCCGTCTACACATGCCAGGACCGGTTCCTTGTACTTCATTACATTCTCTGATGATCTCTCAAGATTCAGTCATATGTTCCTGTTGAAACACAAGTCCGAACATTTTGAGATATTCACAGAATATAAGTTAGAAGTAGAGAACCAACACGGGTATAAGTATTATATCCTTTGATGAGATCAAGGAGGAGAATACTTGAGCACGGAATTCCTGGACTATTCTAAAGGGGAATGAGATTCTCTTTCAGCATTACTCCTCCGTATACACCATAGCACGATGGTATATCAGGGCGGAGCAATAGCACCCTATGCGATACGGTGCGCTCTATGATGAGTACTACTGAGTTACCTGTTTCCTTTTGGGGGTTATGCACTTGAGAAGCTGCATACCTATTGAATTAGGTTCGAATCAGATCACAGCCTACCACTCCATATGAGATATGGTATGGGAAGAGCCCATGTCTTAAGCTAGTTAAGATTTGGGGTTGTCCGGCCTATGTCTAAAAGCAAAATCCGGACAAGCTCGAGTCAAGGTATGTTATGTAGAACTGGAAAGGTTCCAGCTATACAAACTGCAGCTGATGATTTACTAGAACCAAAGGATTCAATAGTAACCAGCGAATCTCAGCCTCTCCGCCGATCTAGTAGGATTCCTCACCCACCTGAGAGATACTTCGGTTTCTCTATGACAGTGGGAGCGAGGATTGCATCATGAGATGATGACCCAACTAGTTTCGAGCTGGCCATCAGGAGTGAGACTCTGTAAGAATGGCTGGATGCTTGTCAATCTGAGATAGAATTGTTAGTTATATGTATGCCCTAGAGGCCATTACTGTACATTGGATGTATATTAGTGGATGCTGGGACATATATAGGTAGGACTTTCTTGCTCGACATGATAGTACGCTATCTGGTTGCTCTTTGTCTTAACATGTATACTTTCTGTCTCTCTGATTACATGTTGATAAAGCCCTTAGAATGAGTACTCGATGTCCAGGACTATGATGCAGATCATACTAGTGGGGCCTGGGTAGTCAATGAGTACATCCTTCATTGTTCTTAGTCGTGGGAATATCGAGACGGGGCATCGATATTCCAGAGTAGACTAGCGTATATCTTCTCGACCCATGTGATGGGCGATGGATGATCCCATATCCATTGGTGTTTGACATCAGAGATGGTATACGGGTGCTCAGTGCAGACTGGGTACACTGAACGGACTCGCCGAGAACTCCCAGATGGTATTATACCTCACGTCAGATGGCAGTTCTCTGGTGACACTGGTACAGCTTAGTCTGTTGACCCGAGATCGTCATAGAGTCTTGTGTGTCTCCCACTGTGCTTTGATTTCCACCCTACCATGGCTCTACTGAGTCGTGCAAACAGGTGGTTTTTGGGTACAGTCCCGATTCACATGGAGGCAATGAGCGATAGGAGGGGATTCGTCTCTCCCGGGATTGGGGGTTGATGTTGTGCTATGCTCGACTGGCCATAACAGGAAATCCCTGGCCAGGGTTGCAGTGACCTACTGGTAAGTGTTATCAGTAGTTTCACACATGTCATGGACTTCACGTCGGCATGACTTATCAAACTATTGGTGTCTGACGTTTACCACCCCTAGGCGAGATATGCGACATATCAGACGAACAGACCGGACTGTACGGTAAGTGTTACTGGTTGGATTCACAGGAGTGTGAGCGGGCTTGCTCGTAGATCTTCTGATCGCTCAATACCCGGGTGGCCGTTACGTTTAGCAGACCGCTTGCGGCTTGTGGATGTTTGATATGATCATCATCCGCTGTCGGCGTATTGACGAGTCTTTAGAGTCCTACACAGAGGTTTCCTGGCTCAAGCGAAACGAAATAGGAGCGCATATGAGATATGTGCCGGACCGAGAATAATGCGTGTATGTGATACCGTATTTCATTCTCGCGATGAATGTGTCGAATGGTTGTATGCGATATAACCTAGTTATCGAATCAAGGATTGATTCGATAAGCCGATACATTGGATACTAGCCGGTTATATGCGATATGACCGGATCATTGAATCAAGTGTTGATTTAATGATTTAATGTATAATTATATATTTGATATATTACTTTGCATTAACTAGTATTGGTTCACTTTAAATGGATTTACTCACTTGGTTTGTGCACATTGTATATGTGATATATTTTGTGCACATGATTGTATCATGTTTGATGATACATTCTAGCTTGGGTTTGTGTAAAGAATTGACCATGGTTATATGAATGGTTAGGGTTTCTTTTTTATTTACTTATTCATTTGTATATTCTTTTTGTTTATTTTGGGCAAAAGAAAAAGATAAAGAGAAAAGAATGGTTGCTAGTTTTGTTTTTAGTTGAAGATTCATGAAGCATTGACTTAGTCACCATTCTTGTCTCATGCCTAACCCTAACCACTCATCTAACCTTAGTTAAATCTCTACACTAAACCATGGTTGAAGAAATGATAAGTATTCATTTTATTTTCTTTTTTAAAACAACTTGAAACTTATCATATTCTTCTTCTTCTTCTTCATCTTCTTCTTCCATGAAGAAAGCTTGCTACATCAATAGTGATTGATGAAAAAGTGTGAGAAATCCAAATCTAAAGTCTACCCACTTCCTATTTCTTCATCCTCTACCTCCTGCCAAGTAGTATAGGGTGTTTCCTTCACAAGTTTTCTTGACTTGGTGAAGTTGGAGCTTGATCTAGCGATGCCTCGACGTAGATCATCTTCGGCATCGAAGCCGACGACCAAGCCCGTTCATTTCTTCGATGAAGCCGATGCTTGAGTCCGGAATCCGATTTGGACAGCGAGGGGACTTCATCGCGGAGCCTAGGAGGTGGAGGACCGGATCTACAAAGGTTGTAGCCCCTTCCCTTTAGCTATATTTCCGTTTACTTGCTTGCATCGCCTATATATCTAGTTAACGATCCGTATTAGGGTTTGTAGGCACTTGAAAAATTTGAATTAGCCATGTTTGATGCCTTGGGAGACTCCATTAGAGTGCCTAGGAACCCTACAGTGGTATCAGAGCTACTAGGCATTAGATGTCGACCTATGGGGGGTTCTCACTGTGTGACAGTATGGCGAAGCATAGGCTCTTACCCCCAGGGTGTCCCGAGACCGGAAGGTGTTCCGGCGGGTTGTACTCATCGCGAGGGGGCATGCGTAAAAAGTAGCGGCTGAGGGACCCGTTGGTGCCACGGCGACCCCATTGGATGGGGTGGCTGCCTGACCTACAGTGGTATCAGAGCCTAGCTAGAGCCTTAGGCGATGCGTAGACGGAGTTAGAAGTCCGATCGACCCGAAACCCCGATTTTAACATGCTCTCTGGACATTTTTGAAATTCGTGGATATTTGTGAATTAAAAATATGCAGAAAAATCAGCAGGGGATTGTAAGGGTTACTGTAAAATTCGATGACCTGATTCCTTAAAGTCGCCGCGGATCCGCGGCATGAGCATGCTCATGCGGCGGTTCCGCGGCTAGTTTGTCGTTTTGTGCGTCTAGTTCTGCACAGTAATTCTTAGTTTTCTATGCTGGTTTTCCTGGGAATTTTTAATATTTTTTCCAGAGTTGTATTTTCTGGGTTGTATTGGGGATTCGGAGATTCGATCGGACTGTCTAATTTTGTCTGTGTGTGTTTCCGGGTATTTTTTAGAATATGTTAAAAAGTTCGACCGGATATAAATACCCACTTTTTCCCCTGCCGGGAAATTTCCAATTGTTGGATCTTTCCGTAGTTTAACGACGTTCTAAGTAGTGCAAGTAACGCGATGGTCCCTCTAGAAGACAACAAACCTTAACTCGATTATGTGACCGTCTTGAACTTCCTTTTGAACCATCGGGTTTGGGGCAGTACGGCGTGCCACATGTGAGGCGTTGGCTTGACCCTTCTACGGCTGGACCGTTGCTACTGAGGCACGAACTGAATGCTATTAGACTTATTTCATGTGTTGAGCTGTTTTGGGAAAACTTGGGTGTTCGATTGTTCGATCGGAAAGTTTAACATTTTTCATTTATCCGGAATGTGATACAATAATTGGAATTCACAATAAGTTATGAGATAACTGAATGAATGTTATAAACATAGCAGTTTAGTCTCATTTGATCGGTTGCCACGGAATTTTGATGTGATCAAAAGTCCGTCGCAATCACGTAGCGTACGCGAATACTCGCCGGATAAACTTAATAGACAGCCTCGCCCCATAGGCCCCACCAAGTGACTGTAGGAGAACCCCGTCGCCGAAAGCATCCGTTCGGGTGCTCGGGTAGCGGTGTTCCGCCTTGGTGCACTTCGTCGACGGCATCGGGGGTGCGGCCGTCTACTGAAGTTTGCGACGAACATTCGATCTGAATGTCGGGAATCCTGTTGAATTGCCCGACTTGGTATTGAAAAGTGTTTTCGATAATGAGACTAAAATGCGGGGTTTATAATTGTTAGGCATGCGATGTCTAAAGAATTCATTTGGTCAGGCATGCGATGTCTGAGGTGGTTGCGGATTCCAACTGTTGTAGTTTTACACTTTCTTTTCTGTGACCGTAAGTGTAATATGTGATGTCGTCGGTTTCGTTGCTATATGTCAACGACAATTGGGATGCGCATATTTACTTACGTTGATGACATGTGATGTTATGTGTTGCTGGATATGTTATATTGGATCGTCGTGTTTGAATAGCCGGGGGGTTTTTATATGAGATGAGTGTTTTTCATTTTCATTCATGTAAAAACTTGTATGTAATATTCTTTTATTGGGGCACTTCCAGGTTGCGGAAGTTGTCACCGTTGATGTATATTATTTATTTTTCCGCATTAGGATAGACCCAAGGATGGGAGCACAAGTAACCGAGTTCTGGAGCACAGTGGGAGACCAACTCGAGGAGTCGAGTCCGGGTCTCCTAACTCTACAATTGGAAGGGTTCCTTGCCGCTCTCGTAGGGGTCTAGGGGTGTGGGATTGGCTATTCATCACGACCGTGGAATCCGTGTTTTATACTGGCTCGTATTGAAAACACGGACGTCCTAGTATATCCAATATTTCATATGTTTCTTCTGCTGTGATTTATCTGTGATGTGATCATGTGATGTTCTGTGACAGATATTATATATAGTATATATGATATATTATATAGACGTTGCTTATGTTTTACACCCGCGCTAGCCCTGCCCCGCTCTGCCGTTAGTTACCTAACCTAACGGTGCAGACGGGACATCGAGGCAAATGCGGATGGCATAAGCGTACGTTATATTTATCTGTGATGTTTAGGCGGATTTAAATGATGGGATATTCATTAATGAGATTAATGAAAGAAAATAAACCTAATTGATGTTGTGGAATCGAATTTCTAAATAAAACAGGTAGCTACAGTTCTTGCTTTGCATCGCGGTGTTCATTGTAGAACATCCTGCACCTTATTCGATGGGGAAAGGACCGAGATCCCTTTACCGGGAGTGACTCCTTTAGCAATAACTGGCAGATGCTACACACTCGGTTTGCCTTTTGATCGCTTCTATAGTTTTTGCTTTGCACAGTGATATATATGATATATCCCGCACCTCATTCGACGAGGAAAGGGCCGACGATCCCTTCACCGGGAGTGACCCCTTTAGCAAAACTGGAAAAGCCTCGAAAACATTCCATTTAAAAACCATTTGATTCCGCAACGAGATCAAGTTCAAAGCGTTAAAGGTTTTCACAAAAACCATTCGCAACCCTCCGTCATTTTAGGAAGTAGAGTACTTAGTATTCGTGCTGTGTTTGTTGACCATAGTCAAGGCACGGTATACGGTAGCTAAGTGATGTCTTCCTACACCGCATATGATGCGATTAGTTAGGACAGTCGCGTGACTTTGTTGACCTTAGTTAAGGGTCATGTGGGTGGGTCTAATTGATCACGAAATGACGGGTAGAACTTGACTGGTGCTTATGATTTGTTGACCATAGTTAAGGTCATAAGTGCTAGGGGTAAAAATCTTTATCGGGAGTTTCAAGTGTTGAAATTTGCAATGAGATTGCATACCTTCTATATGATAGTTGGATCCCGATACCCACTGCGAGTAATTGTTACTCCTGGGAGAGTTTTGCACTTTGCAATTAGCCGATCAAGTAGGTGTCTAGAAAGGTGTCAACGGGGTTATGCCTCTGGGAAAACGAGGTTTACTGTAATTAGGTCCGTGCGAAAGCACGGGGAACCTCCCTCAAAGTACCGACACTGGCCTGGCTAAAAGATTGGCGAACTTGTAGAGTGTAATTAATCCCGGCCAGTCTTTCCTTTTAAGGTTTGAAGGAAGATTTGATAAAAACAGTGGGAGCCATCCTGATTAGATAAAGTATATAACCAATCTAATCTTGCAAGAGCGCACGCTGAGTGTTTTCTTCTCTCTCTCTCCTGGTAGCGACCATATCACGCCTTAATCAAGATAATAAAATGGATGTATTGACCGAACCCGCTTGTTATACTGAGCTGGGGAACGATGGTCCCGCTCCAACTTATAATTGTTATAAGACAGAGCAGGAAATAGGGAATACCAGAATTCCTATGCCGCCCAAACGAAGACAGTGCATATGATGCATCTCCTTCGGGTGTGTTCATTACAAAGAACTGTTTCTCAGTATCCTCTGCATCCTGGGTATATGATACCAGATCAGGATCCCAGATATGTAATCTGTTACATAGGGCTACAAAAGGGTAGAAAAACTGAGAACGGGTGATAAGTTTCATGAGGCAGAAAACAGGGCAAGTGTTGCAGCCAAGTCTGTTGGTCACTGTCACCCTGTATTACCAATACATTGATTCTGAACAAATGCTATTAGATACCGAACCTGATATACAAAATCATATCAGTCTCTTTATTAGTAAAGAAATGATAAAATTTTGTATTGATGGATAATGTTTTGAACATTTCCTATATCAAAAGTTGATCGGTTCAGGCACGTTATCTAAAAGCATTGACGTTCTAAATCAAACTACAGTTCTTACACAAGAGGAAGAGTTCAGAAATGAACGAATTCTTCTTGAGGTTTTGTAGACTAGGTCATATCAATGCGACCCGACTAGCTGAAGTTACATTTAGATGCATATTTAAATCAGTTTGAATTTACATCTTGTGAAACTTGCCAGTCATGTCACAAAGATACAATGACACCAGCTCTGTTTACTGGAAACTGAGAAAGAGTTAGTAAACTCTTGGGACTGATGCATGATGATGTATGTAAGGTCTCCTGTCTACACATGCCAGGACTGGTTCTTTATACTTCATTATATTCTCTGATAATCTCTCAAGATTCGGTCATATATTCCTGTTGAAATATAAGTCCGAACCTTTTGAGGTATTCACAGAATATAAGTAGGAAGTAGAGAACCAATATACGGGTATAAGTATTATGTCCTATGATGAGATCAGGGAGGAGAATACTTGTGCATGGAATCCTTGGACTATTCTAAAGGAAAATGAGATTCTCTCTCAGTATTACTCCTCTAAATACACCACATCACAACGGTGTATCGAGGAGGAGCAATCACACAATATTAGATATCGTGTGCTCTATGATGAGTATTACTGAGTTACCTATTTCCTTTTGGGAGTTATGCGCTTGAGAAGCTGCATACCTATTGAATTAGGTTCGAATCAAATCAGTGCCTACCACTCTATATAAGATATGGTGTGGGAAGATCCTATCTCTTAAGTAAGTTAAGATTTGGGATTGTCCGGCCTATGTCAAAAGCAAAATCCGGACAAGATCGAGGCAAGGTCAGTTCTGTAGCACTGGAAAGGTTCCAGCTATTCGAAACTACAGCTGAAGATTTGACAGAACCAAAGGATTTTATAGTCCCCGACGAACCTCAGCCTCTCCGCCGATCTGGTAGGGTTCCTCGCCTGCCTGAGAGATACCTCGGTTTCTCGATGACAGTGGGAGCGAGGATTGCATCATGAGATGATAACCCAACCAGTTTCGAGCAGGCCATCGAGAGTAGGGACTCTGTAAGAATGGCTGGATGCTTAGTGATCTAAGATGGAATCCTTATACACCAACAAAGTATGGACTTTGGTTGCTATATCTGAAGGGTTAAATCCCCATCAGGAGCAAGTATATCTTGAGAAGATTACTTGGTGTACATGGAAAAGTTGAGACTTTCAAAGCTAGACTTGTTAAAGTTTTTCGTCATCAGCCAGGCACGGATAATGATGAAACCTTTTCCAGGGACTATGTTTAAGTCCATCCAGATCCTACTTGCCACGGCTACATACCATGACTACGATATTTGGTGGTTGGGTGCCATGACTACTTTTCTAAATATTGATTTAGAAGAGAACGTCTATAAGAACACAGCCAGAGGGCCTCGTAGACAGTGGGAGCAGCGGAAATGTGTGCAAGATGCTTTATAAGATAAAGCAGGCATCGCGGAGTTGGAACATCTGTTTTGATGGATTAGTCAAAGAAGTTGACATCATCAAAATGGTTGATGAACCATGTATAAACAAAAAGGTAGTAGGGAGTATGATGACGATCCTCGTAGAGTAGGTGGATGACATACTCTTGTTAGGGAAGGAGTTTCCTATGCTAC
Organism: Agapanthus africanus; assembly: GCA_030015575.1. Lineage (NCBI taxonomy): Eukaryota > Viridiplantae > Streptophyta > Magnoliopsida > Asparagales > Amaryllidaceae > Agapanthus > Agapanthus africanus. The sequence continues at coordinate 225,584,536 of CM057347.1, forward strand.
GCTCGATCAATCTCCGCTTATCACAATGATTTTCCATATAGGATCAAATTGATACATACTAAATCCTAAGCTTTGGATCTATGAAATAGATCTAATTGGATGTTAAGATACTCACTAGTTGTAGTGAGATGGTATCAATCGATCCTGGGGAGAATCACTGGAAGGGTTCCAGAGTGATAAGGACGACTGAATGTCAGTCGCAGGCATTGTCTTTACCCTCGGTAAAGGGACGGTATGTTGGAAGATTTCCAAGCTAGATACCGTGACAAACTAGACGATAAAGGCTGGTAACATCACTATTAAAGATACTACCAAAGAGGAAGTTTGGGTGTATATTGGTTCATAAGATGAACTAGGTTCCTGCCATTGTATGACAATGGAAGTGTGGCTTCGGCCCTGGAACCCTGGTCCCATCAGTGACCCAGACATATTCTGAGGCAGCATCACCTGATCATGGAGATAGTTAATCTCCAGGGTGATCGAGGTTAAAAGAGTAGACTCAGAGGAGAACACGGCGGATCCACTCACGAAGGCCTTTTCCCAAAGAGAGACTTTTAGGGGATGGTTGAGTATTAGATATTACAACCACTGCTACAGATGGCCCTAGTGCAAGTGGGAGATTGTTAGTTTTATGTATGCCCTAGAGGCCATTACTGTACATTGGATGTATATTAGTGGATGCAGGGACATATATAGGTAGGACTTTCTTGCTCGACATGATAGTACGCTATCTGGTTGCTCTTTGTCTTAACATGTATACTTTCTGTCTCTCTGATTACATGTTGATAAAGCCCTTAGGATGAGTACTCAACGTCCAGGACTATGATGCAGATCATACTAGTGGGGCCTGGGTAGTCAATGAGTACATCCTTCATTGTTCCTAGTCGTGGGAATATCGAGACGGGGCATCGATATTCCAGAGTAGACTAGCGTATATCTTCTCGACCCATGTGATGGGAGATGGATGATCCCATATCCATTGGTGTTTGACATCAGAGATGGTATACGGGTGCTCAGTGCAGACTGGGTACACTGAACGGACTCGCCGAGAACTCCCAGATGGTATTATACCTCACGTCAGATGGCAGTTCTCTGGTGACACTGGTACAGCTTAGTCTGTTGACCCGAGATCGTCATAGAGTCTTGTGTGTCTTCCACTGTGCTTTGATTTCCACCCTACCACGGCTCTACTGAGTCGTGCAAACAGGTGGTTTTTGGGTACAGTCCCGATTCACATGGAGGCAATGAGCGATAGGAGGGGATTCGTCTCTCCTGGTATTGGGGGTTGATGTTGTGCTATGCTCGACTGGCCATAACAGGAAATCCCTGGCCAGAGTTGCAGTGACCTACTGGTAAGTGTTATCAGTAGTTTCACACATGTCATGGACTTCACGTCGGCATGACTTATCAAACTATTGGGGTCTGACGTTTACCACCCCTAGGCGAGATATGCGACATATCAGACGAACAGACCGGACTGTACGGTAAGTGTTACTGGTTGGATTCACAGGAGTGTGAGCGGGCTTGCTCGTCGATCTTCTGATCGCTCAATACCCGGGTGGCCGTTATGTTTAGCAGACCGCTTGCGGCTTGTGGATGTTTGATATGATCATCATCCGCTGCCGGCGTATTGACGAGTCTTTAGAGTCCTACACAGAGGTTTCCTGGCTCAAGCGAAACAAAATAGGAGCGCATATGAGATATGTGCGGGACCGAGAATAATGCGTGTATGTGATACTGTATTTCATTCTCGCGATGAATGTGTCGAATAGTTGTATGCGATATAACCTAGTTATCGAATCAAGGATTGATTCGATAAGCCGATACATTGGATACTAGCCGGTCATATGCGATATGACCGGATCATTGAATCAAGTGTTGATTTAATGATTTAATGTATAATTATATATTTGATATATTAATTTGCATTAACTAGTATTGGTTCACTTTAAATGGATTTACTCACTTGGTTTGTGCATATTGTATATGTGATATATTTTGTGCACATGATTGTATCATGTTTGATGATACATTCTAGCTTGGGTTTGTGTAAAGAATTTACCATGGTTATATGAATGGTTAGGGTTTCTTTTTTATTTACTTATTCATTTGTATATTCTTTTTGTTTATTTTCGGCAAAAGTAAAAGATAAAGAGAAAAGAATGGTTGCTAGTTTTGTTTTTAGTTGAAGATTCATGAAGCATTGACTTAGTCACCATTCTTGTCACATGCCTAACCCTAACCACTCATCTAACCTTAGTTTAATCTCTACACTAAACCATGGTTGAAGAAATGATAAGTATTCATTTTATTTTCTTTTTTAAAACAACTTGAAACTTATCATATTCTTCTTCTTCTTCTTCATCTTCTTCTTCCATGAAGAAAGCTTGCTACATCAATGGTGATTGATGAAAAAGTGTGAGAAATCCAAATCTAAAGTCTACCCACTTCCTATTTCTTCATCCTCTACCTCTTGCCAAGTAGTATAGGGTGTTTCCTTCACAAGTTTTCTTGACTTGGTGAAGTTGGAGCTTGATCTAGCGATACCTCGACGTAGATCATCTTCGGCATCGAAGCCGACGACCAAGCCCGTTCATTTCTTCGATGAAGCCGATGCTTGAGTCCGGAATCCGATTTGGACAGCGAGGGGACTTCATCGCGGAGCCTAGGAGGTAGAGGGCCGGATCTACAAAGGTTGTAGTGTAGGGTTCCTAGGCATCCTAATGAGGTCTCACAAGGCATCAACCATACCAATTTCAAAAAATCTAGGTGCCGAGAAACCCGACTACGGATCGTTGGCTAGAAATCTAGGCGAAACAATAAACTAGTTAACATTTAACTAAGAGAATGCGGAAATACAACCTTTGTAGATCCGGTCCTCCACCTCCATAGCTCCGCAACGAAGTCCTCTCCGCTATCCAAATCAAATCCGGGCTCTAGCGTCGGCTTCGTCGGAGAATGGGCAAGCTAGGTCGTCGATGTCCATGCCGAAGATGATCTGCGTCGAGGCATCGAAAGATCAAGCTCCACCTTCACCAAGTCTTGAAAACTTGTGAAGGAAACACACTCTACTACTTGGCAAGAGGTAGAGGATGAGGAAATAGGAAGTGGGTAGACTTTAGTTTTGGATTTCTCACTCATTTCCAACAATCACCATTGATGGAGCTTAAGGTTTTCTTCTTGAGTTCAAGGAAGAAGAAGAAGAAAATGATATGATAAGTTAAATTAAAATGAAAAGTAAAAAGAATACTTATCATAATTGAACCATGGTCAAGTGTAGAGAATAAATCATGGTTAGTGGGATGGTTAGGGTTAAGCATGAGACAAAATGGTCACTTGGTCAAAGTCTTCATGAAGCTTCATGAACAAAACAAAAGAAGCCACCATTTTCTCATTTGCTTTTCATTTTCCAAAATGAATAAATGAATAAATAAATAGATATGAAAATGTAAACCCTAACCATTACATAACCATGGTTTAAACTTTACACAAAACACAAGTAAACATGTATCATCAAACATGATACAATTAAGTGCACAAAAAACATATCGCATATGCAATGCGCACACCCGAGTGAGAAAATCCAATTAAAGTGAACCGACACTAGTTAATGCAAAGTAAATATCAAATATATAATTATGCATTAAATCATTAAATCAACTCTTGATTTAACGATCCGGTCATATCGCATATAACCGGCTAGTATCCAATGTATCGGCTTATCGAATGAATCCTTGATTCGATAATTAGATTATATCGCATACAACCATTCGACACATTGTTCGCGAGAATGTAATACGGTATCACATACACGCATTACTCTCGGTCCCGCACATATCTCATATGCACTCCTATTTCGTTTCGCTTGAGCCAGGAAACCTCTGTGTAGGACTCTAAAGACTCGTCAATACGCCGGCAGCGGATGATGATCATATCAAACATCCACAAGCCGCAAGCGGTCTGCTAAACGTAACGGCCACCCGGGTATTGAGCGATCTGAAGATCGACGAGCAAGCCCGCTCACACTCCAGTGAATCCGACCAGTAACACTACCGTACAGTCCGGTCTGTTCGTCTGATATGTCGCATATCTCGCCTAGGGGTGGTAAACGTCAGACCCCAATAGCTTGGTAAGTCATGTCGATATGAGGTCTATAACAATTCGAGAAACTACAGGTAACACTTACCAGTAAATCTCAGCAACCCTGGCCAGGGATTTCCTGTTATAGCCAATCGAACACAGCGCAACATCAACTCCCTATACCGGGAGAGACGAATCCCCTCCTATCGCTCATTGCCTCCATGTGACTCGGGACTGTACCCAAAAACCACCGTTTTGCACGCCCTCTTGGACGTGGTAAGATGGAAATCAAAGCACAGTGGGAACCACACAAGACTCTATGACGATCTCGGGTCAACAGACTACTCTGTACCAGTGTCACCAGAGAACTGCCATCTGACGTGAGGTATAATACCATCTGGGAGTTCTCGGCGAGTCCGTCCAGTGTACCCAGTCTCTACTGAGCACCCGTATATCATCTCTGATGTCAAACACCAATGGATATGGGATCATCCATCGCCCATCTGTATGGGTCGAGAAGGTACACGCTAGTCTACTCTGGTATATCGATGCCCCGTCTCGATACACCCATGACTAGGGACTTTGAAGGATGTACTTATGGACTACCATGTCCCCACTAGTATGATCCGCATCATAGTCCAGGTATTCAAGTACAGATCCTAAGGGCTTTACCAACATGTAACAGGGAGACAATCGGTGTACACGTTAAGGTAAAGATTAACCAGATAGCATACTATCATGTCGAGCAAGAAAGTCCTCCCTATATATGTCCCAGGATCCACTACAATATACATCCTATGTATAGTAATGGCCTCTAGGGCATACATATAACTAACAATCTCCCACTTGCACTAGGGCCATCTGATAGCAGTGGTTGTAGTATCTCATACTCAACCATCCCATAAAAGTGTCTCTCTCTGGGATCAGGCCTTTGTGAGTGGATCCGCTGTGTTGTCCTCTGAGTCTACTCTCTAAACCTCGATCTCCCTGGAGATCAACCATCTCCATGATCAGGTGATACTGCCTTAGAATATGTCTGGATCACTAATGGGACCGTCGTTCCTTGTCATAAGCCACAACTCCATTGTCTCACAATGGTTGGAACGTAGTTCATCTCATGAACCAATATACACCCAAACATCCTCCTTGGTAGCATCTTAAGTAGCGATGTATCCTGCCTTTATCGTCTAGTATGTCACGGTATCTTGCTTGGAACTCTTCCAACATACCGTCCCTTTACTGAGGGTAAAGACAATGCCTGCGACTGACATTCAGTCGTCTTTATCACCCTGGAACCCTTCCAGTGATTCTCCCCAGGATCGGTTGATACCGTCTCACTACAACTAGTGAGAGTCCTAACATCCAATTAGATCTATCTCATAGATCCAAAACTCAGGATTTAGGAAGTATCATTTTGATCCTATATGGAGAATCATTGTGATAAGCGGAGATTGACCGAGCGTAGCATAGGAAACTCCTTCCCTATCAAGAGCATGTCATCCACGTACTCTACGAGGATCAACACCATACTCCCTACTACCTTTTTGTTTATACTAGGTTCATCTACCATTTTGATGATGTCAACTTCTTTGACTAACACATCAAAACAGACGTTCCAACTCCGCGATGCCTGCTTTATCCTATAAAGCATCTTGCACACGTTTCCGCTTCTCCCACTGTCTACGAAGCCCTCTGGCTGTGTACTTATAGACGCTCTCTTCCAAATCATTATTTAGAAAAGCAGTCAAGACACCCAACCACCAGAGATCGTAGTCATGGTATGCAGCCGTGGTAAGTAGGATCTGGATGGACTTAAGCATAGCCACTGGAAAAGGTTTCGTCATTATCCACGCCTGGTCAATGAAGAAAACCTTTAACAAGTCTAGCTTTGAAAGTCTCAACTTTTCTATCTACACCAAGTAATCTTCTCAAGATATACTTGCACCTGATGGGGATTTAACCCTTCAGATATAGCAACCAAAGTCCATACTTTGTTGGTGTACATGGATTCCATATCAGATCGCTAAGCATCCAGCCATTCTTACAGAGTCCCACTCCTGATGGCCAGCTCGAAAATAGTTGGGTCATCATCTCATAATGCAATCCTCGCTCCCACTGTCATAGAGAAACCGAAGTATCTCTCAGGTGGGTGAGGAACCCTACTAGATCGGCGGAGAGGCTGAGGTTCGTTGGTATCTGCTGAATCGTTTGGTTCTACCAAATCATCTGCTGTAGTTTGTATAGCTGGAACATTTCCAGTTCTACATAACAGATCTTGCCTCGAGCTTGTCCGGATTATGCTTTTAGACATAGGCCGGACAACACCAAATCTTAACTAACTCAAGATATGGGCTCTTCCCATTCCATATCACATATGAAATGGTAGGTAACTGATTTGATCTGAACCCTTTTCAATAGGTATGCAGCTTCTCAAGTGCATAACTCCCAAAAGGAAATAGGTAAGTCAGTAGTACTCATCATAGAGCACACCATATCATATAGGGTGTGATTGCTCCGCCCCGATATACCATCATGCTATGGTGTATACGGAGGAGTAATGCCGAGAGAGAATCCCATTCTCCTTTAGAATAATCCAGGAATTCCGTGCTCAAGTATTATCCTCCTTGATCACATCAAAGGACATAATACTTTTACCCGTATTTTGGTTCTCTACTTCTAACTTATATTCTATGAATATCTCAAAAGGTTCGGACTTGTGTTTCAACAGGAACATATGTCTGAATCTAAAGAGATCATCAGAGAACGTAATGAAGTATAAAGAACCAGTCCTGGCATGTGTAGACAGGGGACCTACATACATCAACATGTATCATCCCAAGAGTTCACTAACTCTTTCTCTGTTTCCATTAAACAGAGCTATGGTCATCGTATCTTTGTGACATGACTGGAGAGTTTCACAAGATGTAAGTTCAAACTAATTTAAATATGCATCTTTATGTAACTCTAGCCAGTCGGGTCGCATTGATCTGACCTAGTCTACAATACCTTAAGAAGGATCCGTTCATTTCTGAACTCTTCCTCTTATGTGTGTTCCATATACTAAGAACTGTAGTTTGATTTAGAACATGGATGCTTTTAGATAACGTGCCTGAACCGATCAACTTTTCATATAGGAAATGTTCAAAACATTATCCAACAATACAAAATTTTATCATTTCTTTACTGATAAAGAGACTGATATGATTTTGTATATCAGGTTCGGTATCTATTAGAATTCGTTCAGAATCAATGTATTCGTAATACAGGGTGACAGTGACCAACAGACTTGGCTGCAACACTTGCCCCGTTTTCTGCCTCATGAAACTTATCACCCGTTCTCAGTTCTCTACCTTTCTGTAGCCCTATGTAACAGATTACATATCTGGGATCCTGATCTGGTATCAAATAACCAGGACGCAGAGGATACTGAGAAACAGTTCTCTGTAATGAACACACCCGAAGATGATGCATCATCATGCACTCTCTTCGTTTGGGCGGCACGGGAATTCTGGTAATCCCCAATTTCCTGCTCTGTCTTATAACAATTATAAGTTGGAGCGGGACCAACGTTCCCCAGCTTAGTATAACAAGCGGGTTCGGTCAATTATCCGTATTATTATCTTGATTAAGGCGTGATATGGTCGCTACCTGGAGAGAGAGAGAAGAAAACACTCAGCGTGCGCTCTTGCAAGAATAGATTGGTTATTATTTTATCTAATCAGGATGGCTCCCACTGCTTTTTATCAAATCTTCCTTCAAACCCTAAAAGGAAAGACTAGCCGGGATTAATTACGCACTACAAGTTCGCCAATCTTTCAGCCAGGCCAGTGTCGGTACTTTGAGGGAGGTCCCCCGTGCTTTCGCACGAACCTAATTACAGTAAACCTCGTTTTCCCAGAGGCGTAACTCCGTTGACACCTTTCTAGACACCTACTTGATCGGCTAATTGTAATGTGTAAAACACTCCCAGGAGTAACTCTTACTCGCAGCGGGTATCGGGATCCAACTATCTCATAGGAGGTATGCAATCTCATTGCAAATTTCAACACTTGAAATTCCCGATAATATTTTGCCCCATGCGATCTATGACCTTGACTGAGTCAACAAACCATAGACCGCAAGTAAAGTTCAACCCGTCATTTCTCGATTGAATTAAACCCACCCGCACGACCCTTGACTGAGTCAACAAGGCCGCACGACTACCCTAATCCAATCGCATCATATGCTTTGCAAATAAGCAATAATCAGCTACCGCACACTACGCCTTGACTGAGTCAACAAACGCAGCACGAATACTAACTAGTACCTATCTGAAATGACGGAGGGCTACGACAGGTTTTTAAGAAAACGTTTTGCGTAATGAACTTTATATCGTTGTAGAATCAAATGATTTTAAAATGGAGTGCTTTTGAGGCTTTTCTAGTTTTGCTAAAGGAGTCACTCCCGGTGAAGGGATCGTCGGTCCTTTCCTCATCGAATAAGGTGCGGGATATATCATATATATCACTGTGCAAAGTAAAAACACTTAAAAGCAATCAAAAGACAAACCGAGTGTGTAGCATCTGCCAGTTATTGCTAAAGGAGTCACTCCCGGTGAAGGGATCTCGGTCCTTTCCTCATCGAATAAGGTGCAGGATATATCATATATACCGCTGTGCAAAGCAAGAACTGTAGCTACCTGTTTTAATTTTGAAATTCGATTCTACAACATCTTAGGTTTCTTTTATTTCATTAATCACATTAATGAAGTCTTATCATTTAAGTACCTAAACATCACAGATAAATACGACGTACACTTATGCCATCCGCATTCGCCTCGATGTCCCCTCGTGCACCGTTAGGTTAGGTAACTAACGGCAGAGCGGGGCAGGGCTAGCGCGGGTGTAAAACATAAGTAACATCTATATAATATATCATATATACTATATACTGTATCTATCACAGAACATCACATGATCACATCACAGATATCACAGCAGAAGAATCATATGAAATATTGGATATACTAGGACGTCCGTGTTTTCAATACGAACCAGTATAAAACACGGATTCCACGGTCGTGATGAATAGCCAAACCCACACCCCTAGACCCCTACGAGAGCGGCAAGCAACCCTACCAATTCTAGAGTTAGGAGACCCGGACTCGACTCCTCGAGTTGGTCTCCCACTGGACTCCAGAACCCGGTTACTTGTGCCCTCCTCCTTGGGTCTATCCTAGTGCGGAAAAGTAAATAATAAACAAAGGGTGACAACTTCCGCAACCTGGAAGTGCCCCAATAAAAGAATATTACATACAAGTTTTTACATGAATGAATAAGAAAACACTCATCTCACATAAAAACCCCCGGCTATTCAAACACGACGATCCAATATAACATATCCAGCAACACATAACATCACATGTCATCAACGTAAGTAAATATGCGCATCCCAATTTTCGTTGACATATAGCAACGAAACCGGCGATATCACATATTACACTTACGGTCACAGAAAAGAAAGTGTAAAACTACAACAGTTGGAATCCGCAACCACCTCAGACATCACATGCCTGACCAAATGAATTACTTAGACATCGCATGCCTAACAATTACAAACCCCGCATTTTAGTCTCATTATCGAAAACACTTTTCAATATCAAGTCGGGTAATTCAACAAGATTCCCGAAAAACTGATCGAATGCTCGTCGCAAACATCAGTAGATGGCCGCACCCCCGATACCGGCGACGAAGTGCACCAAGGCGGAACACCGCTACCGCGAGCACCCGGACGGATGCTTTCGGCGACGGGGTTCTCCTACAGTCACTTGGTCGGGGCTATGGAGTGAGGCTGTCTATTAAGTTTACCCGGCGAGTATCCGCGTACGCTACGTGATTGCGACGGACTTTTGATCACATCAAAATTCCGTGGCAACCGATCAAGTGAGACTAAAGTGCTATGTTTATAACATTCATTTAGTTATCACATAACTTTTTGTGAATTCCAATTATTGTATCCCATTCCAGATAAATAGAAAATGTTAAACTTTCCGATCGAACAATCGAACACCCAAGTTTTCCCGATATAGATCAACACATGAAACAAGTCTAACAACATTCAGTTCGTGCCTCAGTACCAACGGTCCAGCCGTAGAAGGGTCAAGCCAACGCCTCACATGTGGCACGCCGTACTGCCCCAAACCCGAAGGTTCAAAGGGCAGTTCAAGACGGTCACATAATCGAGTTAAGGTTTGTTGTCTTCTAGAGGGACCATCGCGTTACTTGCACTACTTAGAACGTCGTTAAACTACAGAAATATCCAACACTTGGAAATTTCCCGACAGGGGAAAAATTGGGTATTTATATCCGGTCGAACTTTTTAACATATTCTAAAATTTATCCGGAAAGTCACATAGAAAAAATTTGAAACCCCGATCGAATCTTTGATTCCCAATACAACCCAAAAATGCTCAACTGTATACTGCATATTAAAAATTCCCAGGAAAACCAGCACTGAAAAATAGGAGTTACTGTGCAAAATTCAATGGCAGATAAGACAAAAGGGCCGCGGAAGGGCCGCATTAGCACGCTAATGCCGCGGTTCCGCCGCACTTTAGGAAGATCATTAGGTAATTTTTGCATAGTAATTCTTACATTTACCTGCTTATTTTTCTGCATATTTTTAATTTGCAAAAATCCACATTTTACAAAAATGTCCAGAGAGCATTTTAAAGTCGGGGTTTCGGGTCGATCGGACTTCTAACTCCGTCTACGCATCGCCTAAGGCTCTAGCTAGGCTCTGATACCACTGTAGGGTTCCTAGGCATCCAAATGAGGTCTCACAAGGCATCAACCATGCCAATTTCAAAAAATCTAGGTGCCGAGAAACCCGACTACGGATCGTTGGCTAGAAATCTAGGCGAAACAATAAACTAGTTAACATTTAACTAAGAGAATGCGGAAATACAACCTTTGTAGATCCGGTCCTCCACCTCCATAGCTCCGCAACGAAGTCATCTCCGCTGTCCAAATCAAATCCGGGCTCTAGCGTCGGCTTCGTCGGAGAATGGGCAAGCTAGGTCGTCGATGTCCATGCCGAAGATGATCTGCGTCGAGGCATCGAAAGATCAAGCTCCACCTTCACCAAGTCTTGAAAACTTGTGAAGGAAACACACTCTACTACTTGGCAAGAGGTAGAGGATGAGGAAATAGGAAGTGGGTAGACTTTAGTTTTGGATTTCTCACTCATTTCCAACAATCACCATTGATGGAGCTTAAGGTTTTCTTCTTGAGTTCAAGGAAGAAGAAGAAGAAAATGATATGATAAGTTAAATTAAAATGAAAAGTAAAAAGAATACTTATCATAATTGAACCATGGTCAAGTGTAGAGAATAAATCATGGTTAGTGGGATGGTTAGGGTTAAGCATGAGACAAAATGGTCACTTGGTCAAAGTCTTCATGAAGCTTCATGAACAAAACAAAAGAAGCCACCATTTTCTCATTTGCTTTTCATTTTCCAAAATGAATAAATGAATAAATAAATAGATATGAAAATGTAAACCCTAACCATTACATAACCATGGTTTAAACTTTACACAAAACACAAGTAAACATGTATCATCAAACATGATACAATTAAGTGCACAAAAAACATATCGCATATGCAATGCGCACACCCGAGTGAGAAAATCCATTTAAAGTGAACCGACACTAGTTAATGCAAAGTAAATATCAAATATATAATTATGCATTAAATCATTAAATCAACTCTTGATTTAACGATCCGGTCATATCGCATATAACCGGCTAGTATCCAATGTATCGGCTTATCGAATGAATCCTTGATTCGATAATTAGATTATATCGCATACAACCATTCGACACATTGTTCGCGAGAATGTAATACGGTATCACATACACGCATTACTCTCGGTCCCGCACATATCTCATATGCACTCCTATTTCGTTTCGCTTGAGCCAGGAAACCTCTGTGTAGGACTCTAAAGACTCGTCAATACGCCGGCAGCGGATGATGATCATATCAAACATCCACAAGCCGCAAGCGGTCTGCTAAACGTAACGGCCACCCGGGTATTGAGCGATCTGAAGATCGACGAGCAAGCCCGCTCACACTCCAGTGAATCCGACCAGTAACACTACCGTACAGTCCGGTCTGTTCGTCTGATATGTCGCATATCTCGCCTAGGGGTGGTAAACGTCAGACCCCAATAGCTTGATAAGTCGTGTCGATATGAGGTCTATAACAATTCGAGAAACTACAGGTAACACTTACTAGTAAATCTCAGCAACCCTGGCCAGGGATTTCCTGTTATAGCCAATCGAACACAGTGCAACATCAACTCCCTATACCGGGAGAGACGAATCCCCTCCTATCGCTCATTGCCTCCATGTGACTCGGGACTGTACCCAAAAACCACCGTTTTGCACGCCCTCTTGGACGTGGTAAGATGGAAATCAAAGCACAGTGGGAACCACACAAGACTCTATGACGATCTCGGGTCAACAGACTACTCTGTACCAGTGTCACCAGAGAACTGCCATCTGACGTGAGGTATAATACCATCTGGGAGTTCTCGGCGAGTCCGTCCAGTATACCCAGTCTCTACTGAGCACCCGTATATCATCTCTGATGTCAAACACCAATGGATATGGGATCATCCATCGCCCATCTGTATGGGTCGAGAAGGTACACGCTAGTCTACTCTGGTATATCGATGCCCCGTCTCGATACACCCATGACTAGGGACTTTGAAGGATGTACTTATGGACTACCATGTCCCCACTAGTATGATCCGCATCATAGTCCAGGTAGTCAAGTACAGATCCTAAGGGCTTTACCAACATGTAACAGGGAGACAATCAGTGTACACGTTAAGGTAAAGATTAACCAGATAGCATACTATCATGTCGAGCAAGAAATTCCTCCCTATATATGTCCCAGCATCCACTACAATATACATCCTATGTATAGTAATGGCCTCTAGGGCATACATATAACTAACATGTAGCCCCTTCTCTTTAGCTATATTTCCGTTTACTTGCTTGCATCGCCTATATATCTAGTTAACGATCCGTATTAGGGTTTGTAGGCACTTGTAAAATTTGAATTAGCCATGTTTGATGCCTTGGGAGACTCCATTAGAGTGCCTAGGAACCCTAAATGAATCCTTATACACCAACAAAGTATGGACTTTGGTTGCTTTATCTGAAGGGTTAAATCCCCATCAGGAGCAAGTATATCTTGAGAAGATTACTTGGTGTACATGGAAAAGTTGAGACTTTCAAAGCAAGACTTGTTAAAGGTTTCCGTCATCGACCAGGCGTGGATAATGATGAAACCTTTTTCAGTGGCTATGCTTAAGTGTAACGTTTCAAAATAATAAAATATTTTTTTTAGGAATTTTTAGAATTTAATATTATTTTAATGAATATTTTAATATTCCGGCATAATTAAATACAAATAAATGGAGAAAAATTATGGAAAATTTTGGAAAATTCTAAAATAATGTATTCTATGGAATTTTGTCATTTTTAAGTTTTTATGAGCATTTATATACTAATTTAGTGCTAATCGCGATTAAAAATCGCTAATCGGATTTTTGGCTTTTTGTGCAAAACTTGCACATATCATTTTTATCACACTTGTGCATTTTCTTTCATGTTATTGGGGCTACTATTCTTGTGAGAAGGGTTTTGAAGGAAAAGAAAAAGAAAAAGAAAAAGAAAAGAGAAAGGAATAAGATAATGAGGTATGGTGAGAGATAGAGAGGTATGGTCCCTTTTGACCCCTTGAGTTAGCCATTTGGCTAGATCCCCACACTCATTTCTCTCCCTCTCCTCCCCCATCTCCTGCAGCTGCTGCTTCCTCTCCCTTCCTCCACCTTCAAGCCCTCATTTCACCTCTAAAATATCACTAAAACCTCACACTCATTTCACAAAAAATGCACACAAGCCCAAGATCTACGCAATGGACCAAGCAAGCTTTCGTTTTGGCGCTGTTGAGGATTCTTGAGGGTCTTATGAGGTAATTTCTTCACAATTAGAGTGTTAATTCTTGTGCTTAAGCTTCAATTCAAGTTTCATATCGATATCGTGTGATTTTGTGCACTTTGGACAAAACTAGAGAGGGTTAGGGTAAAGTTGAGATGTGGCTGTGCAATTAGACTCTAATGGTAACCTTAGACCCTATATTGACCAAGACCCTGACCTAGCACAACCTGAAACCCAAAAATACGGAATTATGGAACTTTTCATGTCGGTTTGTGTGATCTGTGAAGGTGTTCTGGAATCTGAAGCAACCCGGGGGCACTAAAAATAAAATTGAGCTGACAGTGAGTCGTGCAGGCACCTAGGAAGCTACCACCAAGACCCGAGCCCCTAACTCCAAACCGTGGCCACCAATTTCATCATTTTGGCCGCAATTTGCGGCCAGAGTAGAGGGGAATGGTTCCATTTTTGTTCCAGGGCTCATTTAGCACTAGATTAGACCCCTCCTATATATAGTTTTGGCTAATGGTCATCTGGGGAAAATCTGGAGGCATTTTGGGGTGTTTTAGGCGATGTTTTCCGTATTTTTTTAAATGCACTTTCTTGGTATTTGGATTTGTATTTGGTTGTCGGGTGTTCATACATCGACAACAGGGGTTAAGTGTTGGATTTGCATGTTTGGGCCATAGGTTCCAACCTATGAGCACACCGTGCGCTGTATCTGTTTTCTGCCTTGATGTTAATATGTATTGCGACTGTTTATTATTCTAGGTACCCTCGCAAGGATTCCGAGGTGAAAGAGCTTGGCGTCATCGATTTCAGAAAGCGAAGACCAGGTGAGTAGATTTATATCTACGGGGAGAAGTCGGGTGGATGGCGTATAGCACCCCCACAGTCCGTGGTGCTGTATACGAATACGTATACACACGTATATATTATTATGCGTTGTTTAGGATTATTGATAAGAATATATTGGTTTAGTATAGTGCGAAACCTAGAGAAGTGGTTGCACTCACACTTACACACATACTTGCATACATTCTTTCATTGATGGTGCGTATATTTACACGTGGGTATGGGACTATGTGTTCATATACGGGATTTGAGGATGATACGTGGGTTTGAGATGATACTTGATGTGAGGCCGTGAGATCGGCGATGTGACATAGCTTGTCTTTGAGGTGCGATATGATAGTTTTAGCGGGCCTTTGGACATGTGCTTTACCCGCATTCATATTTTTATAGATGGTATCGATTTGTACTAGACTTAGAGTAGTACCCCAGATTATGCGATCTGATGATAGTAATACCTGATATGTGATGAGATAGTGTGATATTGACCCCTACCCAGCTATTGGGATACCGTACGACGACCTACCGTACGAGCCGGTATTGATGATAGATCCGCACTCATGACTCGAGGATATCTTACGATATGTTATTGAGGCGAGATCACCGACTATCATATCTATATACATTGACCCAGATTAGGTGGTTTCATACCCCTCCTGTCTAGGTTACTTGGTAGACATTAGACTAGACCGAGTCATACCTATTTCAAGCTAACGAATCGGGGATATTTTAAAGATAGGCAGAAGGGTTATACGGATATTTTCAAATGATGCATCTTTTCTTAAAACACCGTAGCCCTTATTTTACTAAAAGCCCTGATTCGTCTTGTTTCAAAAGGCAAGGTTGCATGACATATCTATTAGGGCAGGTTCTGTACTTTTGCGTTGATCTTTCGTTTCCGCATATTCCTGCTATTTGCATTGCATCGCTTGTATTGTTGTTACATTCAGTCATGCTGCTCGGACACCAGCACCATTATCGCTGATGCATATATTCCACATACACTTATTGCCGGCTCACACACTCATCATCGATAATTGCCATGTCACTACATTGTAGTACTATTGTATTCAGTATATGATCCTTGCATGACATGATGATGTGCACACCTTCCTTTACATGTCGCATACTTCGTGCTTTTTGATTATACGCATTGAGATATGTTGTTTCTATGATATTTCTGGATTTGGGAACCGAGGGTGTTTCAAAGAGAATATGTCATTGCTTTAAAAACCCGGTTACCCTTGATATGATATTTCAGTGCGTCCACCATATATTTTCTCGGTGCTGAGAGCGACATGTGAAACCCGAATCGAGGAGTGGACGAGCCGATTGCGGGTACATGGTGGACCCGGTATGGTTCCCCTCGGCAAGATGATCGATGAGCTTTGCCGATTGAGCCTGGAGGCGGGCGAGTACCTACCGGTGATTGGTTGGACCTGGCGGTTATCCGGAGGATACTGACCAGAGTCGATAGATGGATTTGGGCGTACTGCCGGGGCCGAGGGCCGACACCGCAGATAGAGCCCGAGGGCCGATCCGGACTGACGGAGCCCGATATATGAGGATTTACGTGCCGATGCTGGGCACAGTTTTCATGATGTTTTCGAGTGCCGATGCTGGGCACTCCGGTTCCATGATTTTGATGTGTCGCGAGGGACACGGGTGGATTATATCCTCATATTTCCATGCACAGGTTTTATGATATTTACTTGCATGATGGTTATTGTCAGTGGGTGACGAGTGGACGGGATCCACGTGTATACAGATTTGATTACATTGATCATACCTCATATTCATGACATGCTTTTACCTGAGGCACTAGCACGAGCACTTGGCACTACACTCATGTATAGAGTTTTCATTGCCAGTTTAGCATGCTTCAGCTCTATTCATATTGAGGTTTATTTATATCTGATCGTATTGACCTAGGATGGGTCATGCATTCGATCTCTGCTTGTAGATATTTTCTATTCACGAGTTGGCAACTCACCCCCGTTGTGTCCCAGTTCTTGCAGGTTTGCCGTACAGGTTCCATAGCGGCATTTCTGGCACACTGCTTCCTTATGGGTGACTTGCTTGGGTAGGTGGGTTCTTTTGTATCAGAACCGCCATTGTTCATGTATTATTTATTGTATCTAGAATTTCCATCAACCAAAACTTGTATATTGTTTCAGACTTAGAAAACAGTGTTGTATTATTTCGACCTTAGAGTCGCGCTTGTAGTATTGCGGTTTTCTGGCTTTTTTTGAGTTTCTTTTCAGTTTAGATCCTCGCCCTTTGGCGTTGTATATTGTTATTGCTTATGTGGTTGTGACCGTCGATTGACGAAGAGCTAGCTCCCGCTTGGGGATGCCTTTTATCATGTCATATATATTATTCTTGTTGTACCCCGTTCGGGGCCAGTTTTTACAAAGGAAACTCTGCCGAAATTTTCAGGAAAAATTACACATTTTAAATATTCATATTCGGCTTAGTTATTTAAAAACTGATTTTCAAACATGTTTTCTTTACCTCTTAAAACTAGTTTTCCCTATTTACTCCTTAAATGGTTTTAGATTTCTGGGCTTTTGGCTTACTTGGATCAGATGGAGTCCTATAGACTTCATAGGATTCAAGGGCCAGTCACGTGCTCTTTCGGGTCGTGACAAAGTTGGTATCAGAGCTCTAGGTTGACCTTGGTTCGAGTCTAAGTTTGACTATGTGGAGCCTAGGGCGTTATCTATATACGGAACTTAGGCTTGACCTTACGGAACTTAGACTTGGTCGAGGGGGTATTAGACCCGAATTTTCTTCGCGTAGGATGGCCCTTGGTTGATGGAATAGGTGACTAAAGTAGAGTGACGTACCGTTGGTATGTTCCGCGGCATACTTACGACACGCCACTCCTCTTAAGAAACCTTAGGTTGTACATTTCCTTGCATTAGGTTATATTCCTTCCTATGATCTATCCTCATCGATACTGGTTATGGTTTTGCTGCCGCTATTGCACGAGCAGAGTGAGCTACGGCTCGAGTTGTCAGCATGAGCTCGTCGTGAACGAGGACTGACCTGGGCGTGATTCCCGAGGCATACGATTGCATATTGAGGCGTCGTCTTATTGTGTTTCCGCACTTTGGGCGTTTGACATATCGCTGTTGCGAGATTTCTAGGACGTACCGGTCGGTACCAGAGGATTGAGCCACTGATAGAGGCCAGCCAGGTTGTGATGACCGTTGATATTATCGCTTATCCAGGGTGATTGAGGCGCTGTTCAGCGTACAGATGAATGATGTAAGTGCACGGCGGCGCCCCGGCCGTCAATCCGACGCCGGAATGCGGAAACGGTGATGAACTTAAATTTTTGCGGACTTTGCAAACCGGCACCACCGCGCACTAAACTCCGGATCGAACCATTAACTAGTCTAAGCTATCTACAAGAATGGGAATAGAGATATACCGACGATCCAAGTCCTCCGGTCTTCTCATCATCGCCCCGATCTCCCGCGGAAAGTCTTGCCTCGACATCGTCGCCTCCTCGCCGGAAAGGGCACCACATCGCCTTCGTCTTTTACGGGCTCCCGCCTCAATACCGAGGCAACTCGAGCATGAAGCCGGCAACTCGACATGCTCAAGAATCGCTGTAGGAAGTGGTGTGTAGAATCGTAGTCTCTTTTTGGGGTATTGGAGTTGCCTTGATGGAGGAATAAGGTTAAAGGAAATTGGAGCTTTCAATTTTCCAAAAACAAGAAGAATGAGATGAAGAAGTTTATGTCATGCAAGAATGAAAAATTTCTCTCATCCTCACTCAAAGTGGCCGGCCTCATCTTCTTGGAAAATGGTGGAGGGAACAAAAATACATATCATGAAGGGAGGTGAGGGTAGGAGAGGTCAAAGGGTGACCACAACATCAACATCAACCATGCTTGCACTATTGAATCCATACCCACTCAAATCACTAGTCAAAGCAAGCATGGTGCAAAGAAAAGAAAGCCATCATAATCAATATATATGCAATAAAACCCCTCCACAAAAGTAATTTGCAAAACTGCAAATTACCCCCTCCATCGGAAAAGTCCGGCCGGGAAAGAACAAAGGAAAACCGGCCGGAACGGAATGCAAACTGGCAACTCCAGAAAACTGGTCCCGTAATAAATTACAGGAAAACCCCGACACTGTGCATACACACCCGCATCTGTATTCCGACCGGATACAAATGCAATGAGACAAAATCTACACTGTACTAAACTAGGACCGGCTTAAACCAAAACCGGCTAGTAATATCCGTTCGATCCTGATCCGTGCAATACCGCACGTATCTGATCGAACCCTGCCATATACCTATACGGCTACTAGTACAAACCGTCCGATCCTGATCCGTGCAATACCGCACGTATCTGATCGGACCCTGCCATATCTCCATACGGCCTCTACAGCGTTTCGCCCGAAAGCTGAGTAACTGAAAGTGTGGTGGACTCTAAAGACTCGTCAATACTATGGCTGTGGATTTAACCACTAGCACGTCAGAGGTATAAGCCAATACGTAACGGGCCACCAGCTATTGACCAAAAGGGACGTCGATGAGCGAACTCATCCTGACACCCTACTGAGCCTGTCAGTGACAATATCCGTGCAGTCCGGTCCGTTCGTCTATGAGTATCGCATGGCGGGCCTAGGGGGTTGGTAAAAGTCAGACCCCCAAAAGCGGTACAAGTCGTGTCGGAGTGTAGCCCAGAACACCCTGAGATACTACTGGAATACCTACCAGTAAATCTCCTTGCCTTGGCCAAGGACTTTGTGTAATGGCTCTCCTAGACACAGCACGACCTCACCCCCAATACCGGGAGAGACGAATCCCTGAAGATACGCTCACTGCCTCCATGTGGCTCGGGACTGTACCCAACTAAAACCTGTTTGCACGACTCCTTTGAGCCGTGGTAGGGTAGTAATCAAAGTACAGTGGGAACTCACACGAGACAAATGACGATCCCCAGGTCGATGAACTAACCTGCACACATGTCACCAGGGAACTGCCATCTGACGTCTGGTATATGACCAACTAGCATGTTCCCGGCGAGTCCTGTCCGGTGTACTCATAACCCAATGAGCACCTGTATACATCTTAGGTGATCCAACTGACACCAGTGGCTTGTGAGACCGGCCACCGCCCCTCGTCGGGGTCTCGACTGTATACACTAGTCTACTAATGGAGTATCGATGCCCGGTCTCGAAACTCCCACGACTAGGGACCTTTTAAGGATATGCTTGTAGACCCCCAGCTCCCACTTATATGATCGCCCTCATACTGCTGGTGGTCAAGCAAGAATCCTAGGGGCTCTATCAACGTGTAATAGCGACGTGTCATGTCACCTAAAGCAGTACACGATGATAAAGGTAAACCAGATAGCATACTATCATCTCGAGTAAGACTGTCCTACCGGGATAGGTCCTCCCTCAATCATTACAATCACGTACCTGTGACCTAATAATTGACTCTGAGGGCACTATCTCCAACAATCTCCCACTTGCACTCAAGGCTAATTTATTGCGATGTCGCATACTCACAGCCCGTGTGATACCGAACATCCAACTCCTCTACTAGTCAGTCTCATAAAGCTCGTTTGCGGAACTATTGCGTTCGAGGAATAGCCTCAGTGAGTGGATCCGCTTAGTTGTTTCTTTCTATGTCTCTCAATATCTCAAGTTCGCGGAGAAAACCATCTCCCGAAATGAGCAAAATCAGTCTTAGAATATGTCTGGATGTCTGATGGGACCTAGCTCATAAATGAACTCCAAATCCAAACTTCTTAGACTGTATTGACAACTGAACTTAATCAGTGTCCTGCGCCATGCCTCCCTCAGTATTGCCTTGGATCACCTGTCCAAAATACTGCCCCTCATCAGAAGGAAAACTATAACTCTGACAACCTCCTTGTCGTCCATGTCACCTTGGAAGCCTGGAATGATAACTGTCTCCTGAATGAGGCTGTCGTTATCATATCCCTAGAACATCCACTTATGTTCTAAAACTGCTTCCGACTGTTTCTCCAGGATTGGATTAATGTCAACTTATTGCATCTAGTGCAAGAACAACATCTGGTGTGGTACTTGACATCTCATGATTGACTCACTTGCCTAAGCAAGTGATCTGCCAATCATGCACATCCCTCTCCCCTTTAGTCTGTAAGACACCTTTAGAGAGGGTGACTCCATTACCTGCAGGTAAACTACCGTGCCAGGAGTCGTCCATCCTAAATACTCTTAGAATGCTGTCAAGTACCCTGATTGGGAAACCACCCAAATCTAGATCTAAAACCATAGATCTAGTAACCAGTATGTCAGACATAAAGTCCAAGTCCTTTGTGGAGAAACTACTGTATGACTACCAAAGTATAACCGATCGTAGTGTAGGAGTTTCTTTTCCTACTCTGTGTATATCATCCAAATACCAGGATATCACACCCTACTACCTTCTCAACAGATCCATCCCCTATTCTGATGAAGTCAAAACCATGACTGTCACGTCAGAAATGGATGATCTATCTCCGCTACATCTGCTCTAGTCTATAAATAGACATAAGCAACCTGTCCACCAATGCTTCCGCTGCTCCCACTGACTACGACAACCCTCTGGCAGAGTCATATGGTCGTACACTTCTAAAACTGGTTTAGAATGACGCTATACTCATCCTCCCGCCGGGTCTCGTAACCTGGAACAACAGCAATGGCTATAGTGGGTAAACAAGAACTTCCCTGTCACCGTCCTTGAGGCTACTGTAGTACCTCTCGGGTGCCTGAAGTTACCCACCTTATCTGCGGAGTGGCCAATGGAATGTCAATCCAGATTGAATCTTTAGGTTCCTTATCAAATCTTCAGTAATCGTTTGTGGTTCTGGAATCACTTCCAGTTCTACCATACTCCCACTACTATTTTCTGAAAAAATCCATTTTTAATAAAACTGTGGCGAGTCTAGAACAATATCGCTATTGTTCATCCAGATGGTAGAAAGTCAACCCTCGTCATAGCCTGGGTCAACCCACAAAACAGCCATTACAGAAACGTGCCTTGAGTTGTCCAGTGTCTGGTTTTAATCATAAACCGGACAACTCCCCGTACCTTAACATCGTTAAGATATGAACTGTTCTATATCCAATATAGAACCAGAGGCACTGATTTAATTGAACTAGATTCAAATCATGCAGCTGTCTCCAGTGCATGTCAACTAAATGGAAGGAGGCCGATCAGCGTTACTCAACTTAGGAATACTTCCAATTATGAGTAACCTGAAAGAGAAGCAAGATCTCTTTATCATTACTATCAACTGAATATCATACACAAGTATCTACATCTTCGATCTCTTTGAAGAATCCCGATACTTGCTATACCTGGTTCTCTACTCTATTCAAATACCTATAACTTCTCCAAATTCGGACCCTGTGTTTCCACGAAACACCTGTCTAAAAATTAGAGAAGTCATAAGTAAACTGAATGTAGTACGAGGACCAACCCCTCTGTCCCGATGGACCCTGGACAACATACAATACTTTGTATAAGTCCCTTGAGTCTGATAACTCATTCACTGTGTGTCGTAGGTCGAAAACTGTACTTATGGTTTAAGAAGAATTACACCGCTGTTTAATGCTCCTTACCTAACCATCCACTGATATAGGTAAATGTCGTAGACATAATTTCAGAAAGGTATATCTCACTCTATGAAAATAGACGTACAGATATATCAATTTGAAATTGGTGCATAACAGCGGATATTCAAAACCAAATATTTGCCGACCGGCAAACAGCCCAGATGATCTCCTCAAATATCTCCGATTACAACGAATCCCGATATAATGAGGATGATCACCCAATTCCCAATAACTTACTCCCACTCACCATCTGTAAAACCATACAGATGTGAGAATCAAACCTGGTAAATACATACCCTGGAGCAAGTGTCTAATCAGGAAATCAGTTTTCTTTTAACAGTACACAGTGAACCTGAAACATTGAAATGTTTCGATGGGGTATCCCGGTATTCTTAGTAATGCCTCTTCCATTATCCAAATTCACAACTATAACCGTATAATTCTTTGCCACCTCTCCAAATCCCTTCATATGTCTTTAGTCTTTACCTTCTGCACACCCCTTTAGGCCAAATGGTTTTCTTCCTTCCCTACCGTTCGGCACCAGCCTATGGTTTGGAAGAAGACTATCCAATAAGCATAAAGGGTGTACTGTCCTAATCCTAGGAGCACTCGCAACGCGAGAGAAGGTGAAGATAAAAGACACCTGAATGTACTTTATTCCTATTTCTCCTGGACCAGAATCCATCCCCGAACTGGAACAAGTTCCATTCGAGTTCGTATATAACCATACGATGGAGTATCCAAAAAAAACTGTGGATCTTCGTAGTGATACGGAGTGTCCTGGAGAAATACAAAGGTGATGTGGGAGTGGTAACGAAATATTTGGTTTGGTCGTGAATATCTGTTGCAATTTACTTTGCCCTCTTACTAATCCCTTGCTTTGTCTGAACTTAATACCTTCTGCACACCATCGTTATGCTAATTGGTTTTCTTCATTCCCTACCGGTCGGCACCAGCCTAAGGTTTGGAAGAAGACAATCCAATTTGCGTAATAGGTGTACTACCCCTAAACCAAGGAGTACTCGTAACCTGAGAGAGGGTAAAAGGAAAAGACAACTGAATAATCCTATCCGTTTTCTCCAGAACCGGAAACCATCCTCGAATCCCTTCGAGTTCGTATCTAACCATACGATGGTTTTGTCCAATGGAAGTGGACGTTCGTAGTAATACGGGGTGTCCTGGAGAAAAGGGTAAAAATAGGAGTGGCAATGAGGTCTGCAACTCTGACAATCCAAAAGCCAGTGTTTAAGAAGGTTCGGTCAACTTGGTCACTGAGTCATAGTCTTAGGGTCGGGTCAATGGTCGCTGCCAAAGAGAGAGAGAAAAGAAACACTCAGCGTGCACTCTAACCTAGATCAGAATGGTTACCAATTTATCTAATCTGGAAACCTCCCACTGTACCTCAAATTCTCCTCCAAACCTGAAAGAAGAATTAGTCGGGGTCACCCGAGGAGTAAACCAACTCATCAGTGGGAATCGGGATCCAACTCTCATCGCATGACAACGTGACGGAATCCGCTCACGGTATCACACTCCAGAAGGTATGCGCATATCTGGCAAGTTTCAGTACTTTTGAAACTCCCGATGTGATTTCTGCCCCATGCTCTTATGACCTTGACGAAGGTCAACAAATCATAAGTCACATGTCAAGTTCCACCCGTCATTATCCAGGTTAATTTGAATCCACCCGTACAAGCCCTTGACGAAGGTCAACAAGGCTGTACGACTGTCCCAAACCAACGCATCTATCTATGCAGCAGAAAGGTAACAAGCAGCTACCATACACTATGCCTTGACGAAGGTCAACAAACATAGCATGAATACTACGTGCTACCCGTCTGAAACGACGGAGGGCTACGAATGGTTTCTGGCGAAAACCTTTAACGTAATGAACTTGATATCGTCGAAGGAACGGATAGCTTTTAAAAATATAGTGACGAAAACCGTTGCTAAAGAGGTCACTCCCGGTGAAGGGATCTCGGCTCTTTCCCCGTAGAATGGGGTGCAGGATATTCCAACTGAATACCACGGTGCAAAGCAAAAGTAATCGGCTATAGTGAAGTTAATGCCCTGACGCAAACTTATTGTCCAAGGGGTCACTCCCGGTGAAGGGATCTCGGCCCTTGCCTCGTCGACTGAGGAGCAGGATATTCCAATGAATACCACGATGCAAAACAAAAGTAAACGTCCTTGCAATAACAGCTTTTTGAAAAGTGTTCCAACAACATCAGATTAGGTTTGTTTTAACTTGCATTGATCCGAATCAATGCAGTCCCATCAATTGATCACACCAAAAAGAACGAAAATATACTGATGTACGTATATGCCATCCGCATTCGCCACTGGGTCCCGTCATTACCCGTTAGGTTAGCTAACTAACGACAGAGCGGGGACTGGACTAGCGCGGATGTAAAACATATACAACATCTACTAATATATATACCAATATATTATATTTCGCTCAAGGCGTGAATAAAATGCGACATCACAGAAATGTACAGCATCACAGAACAATACAGATATCTGGGATCCCCGGGTTTCACAGAGCCACTACTGAAACCCGACGTTCCCCTGGTCGTGTGGATAGCCTGTGCAATGAAATCCTAGACCCCTACGGGCGCGGCAAGTCACCCGCCAAAACCTGAAGCGAGGCAGCCCCCTTCAGCGCCGTGAATGGACCACCCAGCACTTCACGGAATCCGGCAACTTGGGCACCCCTCCTGGGTCAACCTGTACCCCCTACGAGTGCGGCGAATAGCCTGCCAATCCTAGAGCGAAGCCCCCTCCGTCTCAATGCCATGAGATGCGGGCTTGTTGCCCTCCAGAACCCGGCTATCCGTGCACCCCTCCGCGGGGCAATCCTAGTACAGAAAATAAAATATACATACACCGGGTACATCGACCGCAACCAGGTCGTGCCCCAAAAGAATAATACAAACAGGCAGTGACGGCAGTCCACATGTCGGACGCTCGCCCCGCAATATCAAATGTACATAATACAACCACAACTGTACTAGCATTGCATCCAGGCTATCCCCACGACCGATCCGCAACATCACAGCAAATACATAGAACATCAACGTGAAAGTCACGTTCGCAAATCCGTCTAACCGGGCTATAGCAGTTAGACCGGATTTACCGATCGAGTGACATTCACGGTCGCAGATATAATGTAAATACTGTGAAAAATGTGTTTAAGATTTTCCGATTGACCAAAAATTAACAAGTGGGCCCCAAACTAATACTGTAGCACTCACAGAAATAATTGGCCCAATTTTAATATTCCAAAACCCCTAATTACTACCCTGAAGCCCACTGGAAAAAGATGGCCCACTGACCTCTCTAAGTTGCGGCGGATCCGCGGCCCAATAGAAGGGTGAGGCCGCGGTTCCGCGCTCTGGAAGAGGGATTAGTGCGTCGAATTTTCCCAGAGTGCTTAGAATTTCCTGCACATCATTCTTAGACCACCTGAAAAATTTTTGGACACCAAAAAATCTTAACAGAAAACTGATGTGAGGTAAAAATGAGTTTTTGGAATTTTGGTCGATCGGAACCGCAAAACACATCACACAAAGCTAGACTAAGTTAATGGCGAGGCTCTGATACCACTGTAAGTGCACGGCGGCGCCCCGGCCGTCAATCCGACGCCGGAATGCGGAAACGGTGATGAACTTAAATTTTTGCGGACTTTGCAAACCGGCACCACCGCGCACTAAACTCCGGATCGAACCATTAACTAGTCTAAGCTATCTACAAGAATGGGAATAGAGATATACCGACGATCCAAGTCCTCCGGTCTTCTCATCATCGCCCCGATCTCCCGCGGAAAGTCTTGCCTCGACATCGTCGCCTCCTCGCCGGAAAGGGCACCACATCGCCTTCGTCTTTTACGGGCTCCCGCCTCAATACCGAGGCAACTCGAGCATGAAGCCGGCAACTCGACATGCTCAAGAATCGCTGTAGGAAGTGGTGTGTAGAATCGTAGTCTCTTTTTGGGGTATTGGAGTTGCCTTGATGGAGGAATAAGGTTAAAGGAAATTGGAGCTTTCAATTTTCCAAAAACAAGAAGAATGAGATGAAGAAGTTTATGTCATGCAAGAATGAAAAATTTCTCTCATCCTCACTCAAAGTGGCCGGCCTCATCTTCTTGGAAAATGGTGGAGGGAACAAAAATACATATCATGAAGGGAGGTGAGGGTAGGAGAGGTCAAAGGGTGACCACAACATCAACATCAACCATGCTTGCACTATTGAATCCATACCCACTCAAATCACTAGTCAAAGCAAGCATGGTGCAAAGAAAAGAAAGCCATCATAATCAATATATATGCAATAAAACCCCTCCACAAAAGTAATTTGCAAAACTGCAAATTACCCCCTCCATCGGAAAAGTCCGGCCGGGAAAGAACAAAGGAAAACCGGCCGGAACGGAATGCAAACTGGCAACTCCAGAAAACTGGTCCCGTAATAAATTACAGGAAAACCCCGACACTGTGCATACACACCCGCATCTGTATTCCGACCGGATACAAATGCAATGAGACAAAATCTACACTGTACTAAACTAGGACCGGCTTAAACCAAAACCGGCTAGTAATATCCGTTCGATCCTGATCCGTGCAATACCGCACGTATCTGATCGAACCCTGCCATATACCTATACGGCTACTAGTACAAACCGTCCGATCCTGATCCGTGCAATACCGCACGTATCTGATCGGACCCTGCCATATCTCCATACGGCCTCTACAGCGTTTCGCCCGAAAGCTGAGTAACTGAAAGTGTGGTGGACTCTAAAGACTCGTCAATACTATGGCTGTGGATTTAACCACTAGCACGTCAGAGGTATAAGCCAATACGTAACGGGCCACCAGCTATTGACCAAAAGGGACGTCGATGAGCGAACTCATCCTGACACCCTACTGAGCCTGTCAGTGACAATATCCGTGCAGTCCGGTCCGTTCGTCTATGAGTATCGCATGGCGGGCCTAGGGGGTTGGTAAAAGTCAGACCCCCAAAAGCGGTACAAGTCGTGTCGGAGTGTAGCCCAGAACACCCTGAGATACTACTGGAATACCTACCAGTAAATCTCCTTGCCTTGGCCAAGGACTTTGTGTAATGGCTCTCCTAGACACAGCACGACCTCACCCCCAATACCGGGAGAGACGAATCCCTGAAGATACGCTCACTGCCTCCATGTGGCTCGGGACTGTACCCAACTAAAACCTGTTTGCACGACTCCTTTGAGCCGTGGTAGGGTAGTAATCAAAGTACAGTGGGAACTCACACGAGACAAATGACGATCCCCAGGTCGATGAACTAACCTGCACACATGTCACCAGGGAACTGCCATCTGACGTCTGGTATATGACCAACTAGCATGTTCCCGGCGAGTCCTGTCCGGTGTACTCATAACCCAATGAGCACCTGTATACATCTTAGGTGATCCAACTGACACCAGTGGCTTGTGAGACCGGCCACCGCCCCTCGTCGGGGTCTCGACTGTATACACTAGTCTACTAATGGAGTATCGATGCCCGGTCTCGAAACTCCCACGACTAGGGACCTTTTAAGGATATGCTTGTAGACCCCCAGCTCCCACTTATATGATCGCCCTCATACTGCTGGTGGTCAAGCAAGAATCCTAGGGGCTCTATCAACGTGTAATAGCGACGTGTCATGTCACCTAAAGCAGTACACGATGATAAAGGTAAACCAGATAGCATACTATCATCTCGAGTAAGACTGTCCTACCGGGATAGGTCCTCCCTCAATCATTACAATCACGTACCTGTGACCTAATAATTGACTCTGAGGGCACTATCTCCAACAAATGAGTCCTTTGTTGCTGCAAATGATGAGATATCGCCCAGATGGTTGGAGCTACTGCAGCATGATGGACGGTCGCTAGTCACCTGAGGATAAATGACTAGGACATGTGGTTCGTTCGTTTACCGATGCGAGGTCATCAGATAGATTGTTTCCAGCTAGAGACGACTTCACGCAGATTCATTGAGAGTCGATAGAGACGATCGAATGTCAGGAGCTCATTTTTCCATGTTTAAAGTATACGGAAAGACATGCAGGTGATTCTATGGACTCTCTAGAAGAATGAAACCCTAACTCGACTTAATGACCGTGTGAAAGCCTTTGAACCTTAGGGTTTGCGGCAGTTCCGCGGTGCCATTAGTGAGGCTTGGGTTTGCCCTTCTACGGCTGGACCACCAACGCTGTGGCATGTACTCGATACTATTAAACTGTACCCATGATGTTGCTCTCTTGGGGGATTATGAAGTTCTGACGAGTCGATCGGATGATTCGACATCATTCGGATATCGTGTGATGGGATGCACTGCTTGGGAGACTCCAGATACGAGTGTAGCCGTTGGAGCACAGTCCGTGCAGCCATGATGAGACGACTCCGAGTCAGTCGACATTGAAGCAGAGTGAAGAAAAGAGTTCGCAAGATATTTCGACGAGATGACGTCCCACTCCGCTGACATCAGAGATGTGATACGCACCCAGAGGTGTGGTATATGGATATATCTTCCAAAAAAAAGCGCGATAAGTATGCAGCCGTTCCGGAATAAGGATTAGCTTCAGCAATAGATGATGACTTCCGGGCAATCCGGCAGGAATGAGATTTGAGAGAGAAACCTCGACAGGACCCTTCTGGAAAATGATACGAGAAGATTAGACCCAGGAGTGGTCATATTGCGCACACCCAGCAGGCCAGAGTTCGGCATCGTCGACAAGGTAGTTGACCAGTATGAAGGACCTTACCCAGATGCGTTGCGAATTGATCAAGGACGGACGAGTATTGTGTATTCCTCCGATGGTTGGGACGCGTTCCCGAGTACCTGTTTGGCCAGACATCTTCTACAGAATGATGAAGCTACAGAGTACGTGATTTCGAGTCCGTGTGAGAGATTTCGGATTGACCGTGGCCGAGAACAGTGCAGTGCGTAGATAGCATGGCGTGACGTCATATTGGTCGACGATAGAGACAAGTGGAACCAGAGGTTCGTGTGAGACACTGACGAGCTGTCATTATTTTCCGTCGAGACCAGAGACGTGATGTGCTTACAGAGGCGTTGGGATGCGACCAGTTTCCAAGAAATGTTGTGTTGAGGACACAGATGTCTATCAAGCGAGGAGAGATAGTGCAGGAGAGCTAGCCTCCGTACAGTTCGGCTTAGTCAAGATCGGAAGAGACCTTGAGCAGGATTCCTTCCAGGACATTGCTGCAATGATGTTTGCACCCAGGATCAGATGTGTGATGTGCTTTCAGAGAGCCAGAGGCCGACGCCAGTGACATGCTGCTTTACGAGTGGTCATGAGAATTGATCGAGAGATGCCCAGAGGAGTGCCAAAACGGGATCGTCCCCGTTAGCACATCTGACAGGGCCGATGAGCCGATTGATTGTGAGATTGGTAATCCACAAAGAAGATAAAGACCCAGAGTCAGAGGATGCCAGACCGTGAGCAGGAGGCAAGTAGATATCGTGCGCTACTAGCATTGGATGTACCGGCACCTTCTCGACTTCAAAGGAGGATATACCGACGACGGTATTCACGATTTATGATTTATGGTTTTGTGATTTGATTATCACGTATCCGTCATCTTGTATTTCGGTGTTAGGCGTTCTATTTGCATGATTTATTCTTGATGACCGAGTTCCATGATATTTGATTTTGTGCACCATGGTTGCACTTACTGGGAGTTCATATTTTGTGCGGAGTTATTACTCTTGAGGTATTGATTGTGATTTCATGCCTATTTTATGCCGGTGATTTGATTTACGCTTCCAGCGTAGTTTTCATGTGCTTTTACTGTTTTGATTTGATTTGTGCACGCTGATGCACACGGTTGTGAGAATTTCCATCGCGGTATACTTGATTTTGATTGAGCCGCATTATATCGTTGATTTGACCCTGATATTGATGATTGATTCCTGCACTCCGTTTTCGACTGGACTTACGCATGTTCAACGTTTGCTATTGGATTTCGCGATTCCGTGCATGTTGAGTGCGCAGGGTTTAGATTTTCATTCGTGCACGATGGATGCACCGATTTGGATTTTCGCGCATGTTGGGCGCGTGTTTTGAGATACGATTTTGGTGCACACCCGATGCACTAAATCGAGATTCTTCGTGCATGTCAGATGCACTGGATTTTTTTGGCTGTCAGGCACACACGTTGCCTATGACAGATGCTTTGTGCACACCCGTTACACCTAAATGTTGTTTTTGTGCACCTGTTTAGCACAAATATGGGTTTTGATTTCCGTGCGCACCAGACGCACAGGATTGTGTTATGTGCATTTTTGGGATTTATTCCTTTTGGAGCAGTACATTTTTATGATATCGGATATTTGTTTTCATACTGAGCAGGACTAGTCAGAGAACTGTACCTGGAAGTATTTTGCATGCATTGATAGTTTGAAGGGATTTCCAAGGAGCGAGCTATAGTCTCGATATATATATATACTTACGTGTCCCTTATGACACGAAACGTTTGAAAAACAAGGAAACCATTCTAAATTGCTTTCAAAACGGCGAAACGTACCTTTTAAACAAAGGATATATGTATGCGTATATAATTATTTTTCTTATGAAAAACGTCCGCCACTGTGCGGTGTTACGCGCATCGCACAGCGACTTAAAATGATTTGGCATGCTTTTACATCAGCTATTCACATGTAAAGGTTGGATGTTTACATGTATAGTTCTGATCCATATCATATTGGTTTTGTATTGGATTTGACATTTGTGTCTTTACCATGACTCCGATGATTGCGGGATGCTTGATGGAGTTCTTCTTTTGAGTTATCATCTCAGTACTCATGCGCATGCATTGCGCTATGATGTTTTATGTATTGATGATTTCGGAGCCCCGACGACTTGGATTTGTATCGAAATGTTTTAGTATTTGGGGTTTAAATATAAATTCGGGGACCGAATTTCTTTAAGGGGGGTAGATTGTAACGTTTCAAAATAATAAAATATTATTTTTAGGAATTTTTAGAATTTAATATTATTTTAATGAATATTTTAATATTCCGGCATAATTAAATACAAATAAATGGAGAAAAATTATGGAAAATTTTGGAAAATTCTAAAATAATGTATTCTATGGAATTTTGTCATTTTTAAGTTTTTATGAGCATTTATATACTAATTTAGTGCTAATCGCGATTAAAAATCGCTAATCGGATTTTTGGCTTTTTGTGCAAAACTTGCACATATCATTTTTATCACACTTGTGCATTTTCTTTCATGTTATTGGGGCTACTATTCTTGTGAGAAGGGTTTTGAAGGAAAAGAAAAAGGAAAAGAAAAAGAAAAGAGAAAGGAATAAGATAATGAGGTATGGTGAGAGAGAGAGAGGTATGGTCCCTTTTGACCCCTTGACTTAGCCATTTGGCTAGATCCCCACACTCATTTCTCTCCCTCTCCTCCCCCATCTCCTGCAGCTGCTGCTTCCTCTTCCTTCCTCCACCTTCAAGCCCTCATTTCACCTCTAAAATATCACTAAAACCTCACACTCATTTCACAAAAAATGCACACAAGCCCAAGATCTACGCAATGGACCAAGCAAGCTTTCGTTTTTGCGCTGTTGAGGATTCTTGAGGGTCTTATGAGGTAATTTCTTCACAATTAGAGTGTTAATTCTTGTGCTTAAGCTTCAATTCAAGTTTCATATCGATATCGTGTGATTTTGGGCACTTTGGACAAAACTAGAGAGGGTTAGGGTAAAGTTGAGATGTTGCTGTGCAATTAGACTCTAATGTTAACCTTAGACCCTATATTGACCAAGACCCTGACCTAGCACAACCTGAAACCCAAAAATACGGAATTATGGAACTTTTCATGTCGGTTTTTGTGATCTGTGAAGGTGTTCTGGAATCTGGAGCAACCCGGGGGCACTAAAAATAAAATTGAGTTGACAGTGAGTCGTGCAGGCACCTAGGAAGCTACCACCAAGACCCGAGCCCCTAACTCCAAACCGTGGCCGCCAATTTCATCATTTTGGCCGCAATTTACGGCTAGAGTAGAGGGGAATGGTTCCATTTTTGTTCCAGGGCTCATTTAGCACTAGATTAGACCCTTCCTATATATAGTTTTGGCTAATGGTCATCTGGGGAAAATCTGGAGGCATTTTGGGGTGTTTTAGGCGATGTTTTCCGTATTTTTTTAAATGCACTTTCTTGGTATTTGGATTTGTATTTGGTTGTCGGGTGTTCATACATCGACAACAGGGGTTAAGTGTTGGATTTGCATGTTTGGGCCATAGGTTCCAACCTATGAGCACACCGTGCGCTGTATCTGTTTTCTGCCTTGATGTTAATACGTATTACGACTGTTTATTATTCTAGGTACCCTCATAAGGATTCCGAGGTGAAAGAGCTTGGCGTCATCGATTTCAGAAAGCGAAGACCAGGTGAGTAGATTTATATCTACGGGGAGAAGTCGGGTGGATGGCGTATAGCACCCCCGCAGTCCGTGGTGCTGTATACGAATACGTATACACACGTATATATTATTATGCGTTGTTTAGGATTATTGATAAGAATATATTTGTTTAGTATAGTGCGAAACCTAGAGTAGTGGTTGCACTCACACTTACACACATACTTGCATACATTCTTTCATTGATGGTGCGTATATGTACACGTGGGTATGGGACTATGTGTTCATATACGGTATTTGAGGATGATACGTGGGTTTGAGATGATACTTGATGTGAGGCCGTGAAATCGCGATGTGACATAGCTTTTCTTTGAGGTGCGATATGATAGTTTTAGCGGGCCTTTGGACATATGCTTTACCCGCATTCATATTTTTATAGATGGTATCAATTTGTACTAGACTTAGAGTAGTACCCCAGATTATGCGATCTGATGATAGTAATACCTGATATGTGATGAGATAGTGTGATATTGACCCCTACCCAGCTATTGGGATGCCGTACGACGACCTACCGTACGAGCCGATATTGATGATAGATCCGCACTCATGACTCGAGGATATCTTACGATATGTTATTGAGGGGAGATCACCGACTATCATATCTATATACATTGACCCAGATTAGGTGGCTTCATACCCCTCCTGTCTAGGTTACTTGGTAGACATTAGACTAGACCGAGTCATACCTATTTCAAACTAACGAATCGGGGATATTTTAAAGATAGGCAGAAGGGTTATACGGATATTTTCAAATGATGCATCTTTTTTTAAAACACCGTAGCCCTTATTTTACTAAAAGCCCTGATTCGTCTTGTTTCAAAAGGCAAGGTTGCATGACATATCTATTAGGGCAGGTTCTGTACTTTTGCGTTGATCTTTCGTTTCCGCATATTCCTGCTATTTGCATTGCATCGCTTGTATTGTTGTTACATTCAGTCATGCTGCTAGGACACCAGCACCATTATCGCTGATGCATATGTTCCACGTACACTTATTGCCGGCTCACACACTCATCATCGATAATTGCCATGTCACTACACTGTAGTACTATTGCATTCAGTATATGATCCTTGCATGACATGATGATGTGCACACCTTCCTTTACATGTCGTATACTTCGTGCTTTTTGATTATACGCATTGAGATATGTTGTTTCTATGATATTTCTGGATTTGGAAACCGAGGGTGTTTCAAAGAGAATATGTCATTGCTTTAAAAACCCGGTTACCCTTGATATGATATTTCAGTGCGTCCACCATGTGTTTTCTCGGTGCTGAGAGCGACATGTGAAACCCGAATCGAGGAGTGGACGAGCCGATTGCGGGTACATGGTGGACCCGGTATGGTTCCCCTCGGCAAGATGATCGATGAGCTTTGCCGATTGAGCCTGGAGGCGGGCTAGTACCTACCGGTGATTGGTTGGACCTGACGGTTATCCGGAGGATACTGACCAGAGTCGATAGATGGATTTGGGCGTACTGCCGGGGCCGAGGGCCGACACCGCAGATAGAGCCCGAGGGCCGATCCGGACTGACGGAGCCCGATATATGAGGATTTACGTGCCGATGCTGGGCACAGTTTTCATGATGTTTTCGAGTGCCGATGCTGGGCACTCTGGTTCCATGATTTTGACGTGTCGCGAGGGACACGGGTGGATTATATCCTCATATTTCCATGCACAGGTTTTATGATATTTACTTGCATGATGGTTATTGTCAGTGGGTGACGAGTGGACGGGATCCACGTGTATACAGATTTGATTACATTGATCATACCTCATATTCATGACATGCTTTTACCTGAGGCACTAGCACGAGCACTTGGCACTACACTCATGTATAGAGTTTTCCTTGCCAGTTTAGCATGCTTCAGCTCTATTCACATTGAGGTTTATTTATATCTGATCGTATTGACCTAGGATGGGTCATGCATTCGATCTCTGTTTGTAGATATTTTCTATTCACGAGTTGGCAACTCACCCCCGTTGTGCCCCAGTTCTTGCAGGTTTGCCGTACAGGTTCCATAGCGGCATTTCTGGCATACTGCTTCCTTATGGGTGACTTGCTTGGGTAGGTGGGTTCTTTTGTATCAGAACCGCCATTGTTCATGTATTATTTATTGTATCTAGAATTTCCATCGACCAAAACTTGTATATGGTTTCAGACTTAGAAAACAGTGTTGTATTATTTCGCCCATAGAGTCGCGCTTGTAATATTGCGGTTTTCAGGCTGTTTTTGAGTTTCTTTTCAGTTTAGATCCTCGCCCTTTGGCGTTGTATATTGTTATTGCTTATGTGGTTGTGACCGTCGATTGACGAAGAGCTAGCTCCCGCTTGGGGATGCCTTTTATCATGTCATATATATTATTCTTGTTGTACCCCGTTCGGGGCCAGTTTTTACAAAGGAAACTCTGCCGAAATTTTCAGGAAAAATTACACATTTTAAATATTCATATTCGGCTTAGTTATTTAAAAACTGATTTTCAAACATGTTTTCTTTACCTCTTAAAACTAGTTTTCCCTATTTACTCCTTAAATGGTTTTAGATTTCTGGGCTTTTGGCTTACTTGGATCAGATGGAGTCCTATAGACTTCATAGGATTCAAGGGCCAGTCACGTGCTCTTTCGGGTCGTGACATTAAGTCTATCCGGATCCTACTTAACATTGCTACATACCATGACTACGATATCTGGTGGTTGGGTGTCATGACTATTTTTCTAAATTCTGATTTAGAAGAGAACGTCTATAAGTACACAGCCAGAGGGCTTCGTAAACAGTAGGAGCAGCGGAAACGTCCACAAGTTGCTTTATAGGATAAAGCAGGTATCGCGGAGTTGGAACATCTGTTTTGATGTGGTAGTCAAAGAGTTTGACTTCATCAAAATGGTAGATGAACCTTGTATATACAAAAAGGTAGTAGGGAGTATGGTGATGATCCTCGTTGAGCACATGGATGATATACTCTTGATAGGAAAGGAGTTTCCTATGCTACGCTCGGTCAATCTCCGCTTATCACAATGATTCTCCACATAGGATCAAGGTGATACCTCCTAAATCCTGAGTTTTGATCTATGAGATAGATGTAATTGGATGTTAGGATTCTCACTTGATGTAGTGAGATGGTATCAATCGATTCTGGGGAGAATCACTGGAAAGGTTCCAGGGTGATAAGGATGACTGAAAGTCAGTCACAGGCATTGTCTTTACCCTCAGTAAAGGGACGGTATGTTGGAAGTGTTCCAAGCTAAATACCGTGGCATACTAGACGATAAAGGCTCGATACATCGCTACTTAAGATGCTACCAAAGAGGCTGTCTGGGTGTATATTAGTTCATGAGATGAACTTAGTTCCTCCTATTATGTGACAATGGAGTTGTGGCTTATGCCAAGGAACGTCCGTCCCATCAGTGATCCAAACATATTCTAAGGCAGTATCACCTGATCATGGAGATGGCTGATCTCCAAGGAGATCGAGGTTAGGAGAGTAGACTCAGAGGACAACACGGCGGATCCACTCACAAAGGCCTTTTCCCAGAGAGAGACTATTATGGGATGGTTGAGTATGAGATACTACAACCACTGCTATAGATGGCCCTAGTGCATGTGGGAGATTGTTAGTTATATGTATGCCCTAGAGGTCGTTACTGTACATAGGATGTATATTGTAGTGAATGCTAGGACATATATAGGGAGGACTTTCTTGCTCGACATGATAGTATGCTATCTGGTTGCTCCTTACCTTAACGTGTACACTGATTGTCTCTCTGTTACATTTTGGTAAAGCCCTTAGGATTTGTACTTGACTACCTGGACTATGATGCGGATCATACTAGTGGGGACATGGTAGTCCATAAGTACATCCTTCAAGGTCCCTAGTCGTGGGTGTATCGAGACGGGGCATCGATATACCAGAGCAGACTAGCGTATACCTTCTCGACCCATACAGATGGGTGATGGATGATCCCATATCCATTGGTGTTTGACATCAGAGATGATATACGGGTGCTCAGTGGAGACTGGGTACACTGGACGGACTCGCCGAGAACTCCCAGATGGTATTATACCTTACGTCGGATGGCAGTTCTCTGGTGACACTGGTACAGGTTAGTCTGTTGACCCGAGATCGTCATAGAGTCTTGTGTGATTCTGACTGTGCTTTGATTTCCACCTTACCATGTCAAAGAGGGCGTGCAAAACGGTGGATTTTGGGTACAGTCCCGATTCACATGGAGGCAATGAGCGATAGGAGGGGATTCGTCTCTCCCGGTATAGGGAGTTGATGTTGTGCTGTGTTCGATTGGCTATAACCGGAAATCCCTGGCCAGGGTTGTTGAGATTTACTGGTAAGTGTTACCAGTAGTTTCTCGAACTGTTATAGACCTCATATCGACACGACTTATCGAGCTACTGGGGTCTGACGTTTACCACCCCTAGGCGAGATATGCGACATATCAGATGACGAGACCGGACTGTACGGTAAGTGTTACTGGTTGGATTCACAGGAGTGTGAGCGGGCTTGCTCGTTGATCTTCCGATCGCTCAATACCCGGGTGGCCGTTATGTTTAGCAGACCGCTTGCGGCTTGTGGGTGTTTGATA
This sequence comes from Agapanthus africanus, assembly GCA_030015575.1. Taxonomy (NCBI): domain Eukaryota; kingdom Viridiplantae; phylum Streptophyta; class Magnoliopsida; order Asparagales; family Amaryllidaceae; genus Agapanthus; species Agapanthus africanus. The sequence goes on from CM057347.1 coordinate 225,622,148, forward strand.
TGATCATCGCCTACTGCCGGCGTATTGACGAGTCTTTAGAGTCCTACACAGAGGTTTCCTGGCTCAAGCGAAATGAAATAGGAGCGCGTATGAGATATGTGCGGGACCGAGAATAATACCAGTATGTGATACTGAATTCTATTCTCGCGATTTGTTTCATCGGACGGTTATATAAGATATAGCCGGGTTACCGAATCAAGTGTTGATTCGATACATTGATACACTTGATATTAGTCGGTTATATGCGATATGACCGGATCATTAAATCAAGTATTGATTTAATGATTTAATGTATAATTATATATATTTGATATATTACTTTACATTAACTAGTATTTGTTCACTTATGATGGATTTTCTCACTTGATATGCACAAGTTGTATATGTGATATATTTTTGTGCACTAGTTTGTATCATGTTCTTGGGTGTGTATGCTTTAAACCTTGTTTAGGTTTAATGGTTAGGGTTTTAACTTATTTATCTATTTTATTTAATCATTTTTGGCTAAACTAAATGGTGGCTTTTTGTTGTTATGCTTGAAGCTTCATGAAGTTTTTTAAGCATCTTTGAAAAGTCTTGCCATTTTGTTTTATGCTTAACCTAACCATTTACCTAAACCCTAGTTTATTCTCTACACTAGTTACCTCACCCATGGTTGCTAAATGATAAGCTTCACTTGATTTTCTTTGATTAATAATTCATTCTTTTTCTTTCTTCTTCTTCTTCTTCAAGAAGAAAGAAAACCTTTGCTAGAAAATTTCAAGTGTTGAAATCAAGTGAGAAATTCAAATCCAAAGTGAACCCACTTCCTATTTCATCATCCTCTACCACTTGCCATGTTGTATAGGGTGTTATCTTCACAAGTTTCATGACCTAGTGAAGGTGGAGCTTGAGTTTGAGTCGCCTCGACGTAGATCATCTTCGTCACCGAAGTCAACGACCTAGCCCGATCATTTCTCCGACGAAACCATCGCTAGAGTCCGGGATCCCGATGATCACAGCGGAGGGACATCAACACGGAGCTAAAGAAGTGGAGGACCGGATCTATAAAGGTTGTAATCCCTTTCACTTTGTAGCAAAGTAGTTTGCTTGCTTACTTTTCGCTTAATCTCTAGTTAACGATCTAGTATAGGGTTTCTCGGCACATAAATTTTTGAATTTGGCATGGTTGATGCCTTGTGGAACCTCATGAGTGTGCCTAGGAACCCTACAGTTTGGTCATAGGTTTTTGTCGAGGGCTCTCTGGAACTCCTATTAGGCCTCTGAAATATGCAACTTTTTCTAAATGTACATATATAAAAATCTAGTACCGTTTTACCTTGTTTTACGCGTTATGTTACGGATATTCCGATTCTCGTTTTAGTGTTTTGTGTGGTTAACAGCCCTTAGGGGTAGTCTTAAACGTTGTTGCACACATTTAACACGCTACGTTCACACGTGTCAACTCGTAAGAGTTAGTTCGTTTGTGTAGTATATGTTTGCGTGTTATATCGGATTTCTAGCTTCATGTGCTAAGTTTTGTGGGATTCTAGGATCGGTTGCGGAGACTTTAGACGTAGCTAGGAAACGAAAGGAGGTGGTCAGTTTCGAGTAGCTCGAGATCGTTCCGGTGAGTAAATTTAATATCTATGGAGGAATCGTTCGGATGACGTAAAGCGCCCGATTTTTAGGATTTAGTTACAAATCTTATATGCATATACCTATACACATTTCCATATTGCATACGCATCGTCATACACATTGATATCTCCACATTAGGACACTTGCACCATTATCAATCGTTCATGACGCACGTGCACTAACCTATATGTACACACACGCCATTGGTAATTGCTATGTCACGTAAACTATAGAACTCACATGATAACATGCATTTGCATTGCATCTTATTGATAGATAGATCCTCGAATTATTCACCTAACTTGCATCATATTAATACCATGTACATTTGTTACCATCACCATACTCATATATTATGATGTTTTGTGAGATTTTCGTTTTCATGAGATTTCTGGATTTGGGAAACCATATGTACATTTTGAAAATTTACGATTGTTTTAAAAACACGGTTTCTCTTGATATGATATGTGGCGTCCATCATGAGTTTTCACGGTTCTGAGTTATGTGTATACCCGATTCGAGGAGAGAAGAGGCACTGTCTGCGGGTACATGGTGGACCCGGTATGGTACCCTAGGGTAAGAAAATCGTATAGAGAGACGTTGAGCCTAGCAGGGGAACAATACCTATCGGTGATTTTTGGTGAGGCGGATATCTGGAGGATATCGACCGGAGTCGTGTGATCAGATGGATTTGAGGGCCGATATGAGAAACGGTGCCTGAGATATTGAGATTTTGAGTGTCGTTGTTTGACACAGGTTTTATGTTGCCTTATTGATGATACTTTCGGTTCTACCATATTGAATTCACTATGACATGGTAAGTTTTCTATAGTTGCTACACTTCAGATTTCATACCTCGCTCACTTATTCATGTTGCATCTATACTAGTACACCGCATCATAAATTCATACATAGGATCTGCCGTTGTTAGTACATGCTTGCGATTGCCACTTATGATGTTACTTACTACTCATGAGCTAGCAACTCACCCACGTTATGCCACAGTGTCTTGCAGGGCTGATCCGTCAGTATAGTCGCGGTGGGGCATACTACTACTACTTTTGCTACTACTTTTTGGACGTGATATTTTGTAGGTGGGTTGCGAGTATTCTTTTGTCTTCTACATTGTACATTTTCTCTTTGTATCTAGTATACTCCATCTACCACTTGAATATTTGACTTAAAGACGAGACTGAGAGACTTGTATTATATTTAACTCTGGGTGTCGTGCTCGTGTGAGCCGACTTTTAAGTTTTTATTGTGAATGTTGTTTTCCTTTCTTATTTCCTTATTTTTTCGCACTATGATGTCGTATATCTTGTCTTGTGATTGTGTTCCACCGGATGGCGTTGAAATTGCTCCCAAGTGGGGATGCTATTATATATCATGCTTATGTATATTCTTATTATGTATCTTTTTGGATCAGTTTTACAAAGGAGATGCTGTAGAAATTTTTACAATAACTTTTTTTTCAAAAATGTTGTGATATAATTCTTCTACTTCAAAAATTAACACTTTAAACAAATATTTTTACCACTCTACCCTTATTTACGGTTTAGATTCTGGGTTTTCGGCTTACTTGAATTACGTTACGACTTTAGACGTTGCGTGATTCAAGTGCCGGTCACGTTCCACATTTGGGTCATGATAAGCAGATTTGAAAGATAACCAGATTTGGAGCTAGTATTATATAACTCTCTTTTGGGTATTTGTATTTTAACACAAATACGTGTATTTGTATAAATACGGGTATTTGTGTCTTAAGACAAATATATGTATTTTATCTTAATATCAATACGCTTATTTTGTATTTTCGATACAAATAGGGTATTGGTATTTTGGTAGAAATATCGGTATACATATTTATTATAAATACGGGTTTTCGGTCTACTTGATTATATATGCATACATATATATGTGTTTGAATACATATATATGTGTATGCATATTTGTACCAAGTGAGGTGGCTCTCTCTACTTCTCAACTCTTCTTGATTTTACATGAAGAGTGTGGGCTTATGACTCAAACTACTGAGTCACAAGCCTATTCACTTCTTTTCCTTTTTTAATATTAAAATATTTATGAAGAGATAGAAAAGAGAGTGTGGATAATTATTATGGTTTTAATGATTATCTTTAGTCATTTTCTTCTTTTTCTTCCTCATTCTTTTAAGTTTTTAAGAAAGAAAAGAGAGCATCTTGACACTATAACTACACCACTAAGAATCTAGACTTGGCAAACCTAGATCTTTTGTTGCTTTTTGGAAATTATAGCTTGAACCGGTATTCTCAAATGAATTGTCTTTGAAACGGGGACATCAATTTGAGAGCTCGATATAATGACCATAGGAGCTCAAGGAGAGGACCATACAAGACCCGAAGGACACGACTTCAAAAGTTGTAGTCCTTAACTCAGTAGATAAACTTTTTAGTTTAGATTAGTTTAGTATTTGGACTTGTGTTATAGTGTTAAAGTTTGTGGTGCCAAGTTAAAATTAAATTTTTTCGATTCAGCAACGCCGTAGTAATCACAGCAAGGAGCACTATAGACTTACATGCATGGCCATAATGTGTAACCCGTTTTGAATACCCAAATTTTTTTTTCGTATTGTATATATTTTTGCCAAAGGAACTGTAACATTTCAAAAATATATAATATTATTTTTGGAATTTAAATATTAAAATAATATATTTCGCGAAAACTATTCGATTTGCGAATTGGGGTTTTCGTAAAATGGTATAATTATATACCAATATTTGAAAAATAATTGGAGATTAAAATGATTTATTTATTAAAAACTTATTTACCGGATTTGGGCATTTTATAAATAATTATGCAATTATTATATGTAAGTTTAAATTAAACTTGATTAGTGCACAACTAATCATGATTAAGCCAAATCCATATTTTTAATTAGCCATGATTAGTACACCATGGCATGTTACATTTTTTGTTGCATGTTGTTTTCATTTGCATTTGTTATTTATTTGTGAGTGAGAAAAGAGAAAAGAAAAGAAAAGAGACATGATGACATTGATGAGAGAGAGAGAGAAGGGACAACATGATGGCATGGGCATGCCATGAGAGAGGGGGGTATGGCTCCTACACATGACCTCATCCATTAATTTCTTCCCTCTTCATTCTTCCTTCATTTTCTTCATCTTCTTCTTCACCTCCTCCACCTCCTCCACAAACACCCCAAATTATCACCAAAACCCTACACTTCTTTCACAAAAGTTGATCTCACCTCATCCTACACCCTATAGTAAGTTTAAGTTTGGATTTTGAAGACTTTGAGTAACCCAAGAATTTTCTTAAGTTGCCAAATGAGGTATATTTCTATTCCTTTAGTTAAGTTTTTAGTTTTCTTTACACCCTATAGTAGTTTAGAGTTAAACCGATATAGATTAGTGATCTTTGATATTTCCAAGAAGAGATTTAGGGATATTTTGTTTGTGAAAGTGTAATTGAGGTTTAGTAGTGGCCACGAACCCTTTTAGTGCTAGAATTCTGGTTTAGACTTGAGCTAGAACCCCAAATACGAAAACTGTAATTTTTCGATATCGGTTTTGTGGAGTTTTTGAGGATTTAATGGAATCTGGAGTAACTTGGGATATTTGTAAGAAAATCAAACAACTACTTTGACCTATTTGGACCACTAGAAGACCACCAGAGAAGAACGAGACACCAACTCTCCTATAGAACCGGCGACATCGGTCAATCTTGTTTTCTCTCCGGCTATGTTTTGGCTTCTGGTGTTGGGGTTTTGCCTGTAGCTCACACTCCTTATAACCTAGCTACTGTATTGTTAGTTTTGTCCTAGACCCCCTGTGCCAAAATCTGTGAGCTGTTTGAGTTGGTTTTGGCAAAGTTTCCCGATATTTGAATTTTTGGTTTCGATATTTGAAATTGGATTTGGTCGTTGGACGTTTGTACGTCAACGACGAGAGTTATTTGGTCGTTCTTGCATGCATTTGCAAGGTTCCTCGGCACGATAGCAAGGTTTCAAGAGGCATCGTCCATGCCGTTTTCAAAAAATTGCCGTGCTAAAGAACACTAACCAAGAATCTTAACTAGAGAATTAAACAATATAACATGCAAACGACTTTGCATACAAAGTGAACAAGGAATACAACCTTTGTAGACCGGTCCTTCACTTCAATAGCTCCGTGTAGTAGTCCCTTCGCTCTAAGTAGTGAACTCCCGGACTCTAGAAAGGCTCTACAAGATGAACGGAACAAGCTTGCTTGAAGCCTTTGAGGCCGAAGATGATCTACGTCGAGGAGATACCAACTCAAGCTACCTCTTCACTAATGTAGAATTAGTGAAGCAAACACCCTAAACTAAATGGCTAGTATAGTAGAGGATGATGAAGTAGGAATTTTGCTCACTTTAGATTTGTTTTCCTCATAATATTTCATCACCTTGAGAAAAGCTAGAAAGCTTTCTCTTGATGAAGAAGAAGATGAAGTGGAGATGAGAATGAAACTCTTGAGGCGAGAATAGAAACCATGGGTGAGTTAGTGTCATACACTAACTCATGTAGAAAATAAACTATGGCTAACAATAATGGTTAGGTTAATAAATATCTACAAGTAAAACAAAACTAGTGGACTAAGTCAAAGATGCTTTAAGCTTCTCCAAGCTTCCAAGCATGACAATTTCCAACTAATATTGAATTACTTTAAGTAAATAAAACCTCACATTATTATATGCATGGTGTGAGTCTCAGGCCCCCATGTTGCATGTGGCATCAAGCATGACACAAATAAAATGTACATTAATATATATCACATATATACTATATGCACACAAGTGAGAAAAAGAAATGTTTACGTGAGCTAATATTAGTTAATGTAATTCAATATATCAAATATATAAATATACATTAAATTATTAAATTAACACTTGATTTAATAATCCGGCTATACTACATACAACTGGCTAATATCAAATGTAACAACTTATCGAATCAACACTTGATCCGATAACCCGGCTATATCACATATAACCGACCGATATTACATATCACGAGAATAGAATACGGTATCACATACTCGCATTAATCCCATTCCCGCACATATCACATATGTGCTCCTATTTCGTTTCGCTTGAGCCGGGAAACCTCTGTGTAGGACTCTAAAGACTCGTCAATACGCCGGCAGTAGGTGGTGATCATATCAGTCACCTACAAGCCGCAAGCGGTCTGCTAAACGTAATGGGCACCCGGGTATTGAGCGATCAGAAGATCTACAAGCAAGCCTGCTCATACTCCTGCGGATCCAATCAGTAACACTACCGTACAGTCCGGTCTCTTCGTCTGATATGTCGCATATCACAGCCTGGGGGTGGTATAACGTCAGACCCCAATAGCCTGATAAGTCATGCCGATGTGAGGCTCATAATGGTTCAAGAAACTACTGATAACACTTACCAGTAGATCTCAGCAACCCTGGCTAGGGATTTCCTGTTATGGCCAATCACGCATAGCGCAACATCAACCCACAACACCGGGAGAGACGAAATCCCCTCTTATCGCTCATTGCCTCCATGTGACTCGGGACTATACCCAAAAACAACCGTTTTGCACGAACTCTTGAACGTAATAAGGTGGAAATCAAAGCACAGTGGGAATCACACAAGACTCTATGACGATCTCGGGGCGACAAACTAACCTGTACCAGTGTCACTAGAGAACTGCTATCTAACAATAGGTATAATACCATCTAGGAGTTCTCGGCGAGTCCGTCCAGTATACCCAGTCTCCACTAAGCACCCGTATACCTTCTCTGATGTCAAACACCAATGGATGTGGGATCATCCATCGCCCATCATATGGGTCAAGAAGCATATACGCTAGTCTACTCTGGAATATTGATGCCCCATCTCGATACTCCCACAACTAAAAACATCTGAAGAATGTACATACCGACTACCTCTGCCCCACTAGTATGATCTGCATCATAATCCTGGTAGTCAAGTACTCATCCTAATGGCTTTATCAACATGTAATAGAGAGACAATAAGTGTACATGTTAAGATAAAGTGCAACCAGATAGCATACTATCTTGTCGAGCAAGAAAGTCCTCCCTATATATGTCCAAGCATCCACTACAATATACATCACATGTACAGTAATGGCCTCTAGGGCATACATATAACTAACAGCGTTATCTATAGGTTCTAACCTATAAGCAATTCGTGTGCCGTATCGAATTTCGGACTTGGTTTTAATAACGGTACGATATGTGTTGATTTGTAGGTACCTTCGCGTGGACTTCCGAGACGACGTAGCACATCGACTTCGACTAAGAGAGGATATTGCAGGTGAGTAGATTTATATCTACGGGGGAAGTCGGGTGGATGGCGTATAGCACTCCCGTAATTATAAAATAGAAACCGATATATAGAATATAGGTAAAGAGAGCCTATAATGTGAACCTACGAATATGATTAAAAGATATGATATGTGGATATGAAGCGTGATATAAAGAATTGAAAGAGGAAAAGTATGAGTTGATAGTGGTATGATATGAGATCGATATTGGTACGACATGAGATCGATATAAATACGACATGAGAATTAGATAGATTTGTTGTGAGATTAATAAGATATGATGTACAAGACCCTAGATCCGTACCCTTATTGATGAATAGGACGATAGAATCCCTATTCTGTTTGATGTCACCGTATGATGGATTAGCGTACTCGATGAGTTTTACCGGATGAATGATCCACGCTCATGATTTGAGGATGACGATCGAGGATATTGCCATATCGGATGCTATGAGGCGGGATCGCCGACGTAAAGATGCCACCTGAACCATACTTGTTTCCAAAACTGACGAATTGTATGCATCTTTTAAACGGAAAACTCAAGGATCGCTGTGGATTTTCAAATGGTGTCTTTTCCTCAAAACACTGTAGCCCCACTTTCAAAACTATGATTCGCATCTTTTAAAACTGACCGTATGGTTCATGTATAGATATATACCTGTGATTATTCATGTTTGTGTAGGATTATCCCTCGTGACATACGTACCAGGATCCCGATATTTATTGTTATATAATATCAGCTGCTAGTACACCAGCATAATTACCGATGATGCGCATGTTACACTTACACCGATTTGCCGGCTCACACACATTCATCATTGGTAATTGCCATGCCACATGCCCGGTAGAACTGCCATACCACGTTGTTAATATTAACCATAAAAGTGCATTCATTGTTCAGCACTATCATATGACATGCTTTCTTGATATACTTGACATGCTCACATTACTGTTCTCTGTTTGCATACATTGTACCTTAAGGTTACATGCTTCGAGATGTTGTTTTCATGAGATCTCTGGATTTCAAGAACCGTGGTTATATTTCAATGAAAATTTTACATATTGTTTTAAAAACACGGTTTCTCTTGATATGATATTTGTTGTCCACCATGAGTTTTCTCGGTTCTGAGCTTGTTTTCAAGAACCAATTCGAGGAGTTGGATGAGCCATCTGCGGGTACATGGTGGGCCCGGTAAGGTACCCGGGGAAATAAGCTCGAGATGTAGACGATGGGTCTGTCAGGGGAGCACTACCTACCAGTGATAGTTTGGCTCGGCAGATATCCGGAGAATACCGACCGTGGTCGTGAGATCAGATGGATATGTACTGATCCGAACTGACAGAGCCCATGGGCCGATTCGGACTGACGGAGCCCAAGATATGAGGATTTTCGTGTCGATGCTGGACACGAATTTCATGATGTTGCGAGTGCCGGTGTTGGACACTCAGGTTCCATGATTTGATGTGTCATTGATGGACACACGTGGATGATATCCACATGCATACAGGCATATGATTCAGATGTTTGGTTTTTACATGTGTCAATGGCATTGATTATATTGTTGATACATATGCATACATGGTCACCCTAGATATTATAGTATTACCTTCATGTTACAGTATGACCTAAGAATCGCTGTTTATTTTATTTCTACTTGCTGATGTTTTCTACTCACGAGTTAGTAACTCGCCCCCGTTGTGCCAAAGCTTTCTTGCAGGTTCGACCGCTTGGATCAGTAGCGGTATAGCTGGCACACAGTTTCATTCAGGGTGTTTTGCTATGGTAGGTGGGACAGGTCGTGCCCACACTTGTATCTTTATATTCTATTGTATCTAGATAAACTCTATCAATCAGAAACAAGAATTTTTATATTGGTAGATCTAGATATACTTGTATTGCAAGACATAGAGCGATGGGTGTTTGTTCGCTTCTTTTAAGGTTTTTTATGTGTTGCTTTATTTATTTATTCTTTCTATGTTGATCTTCGTCGTTGGGCATCGTATATATATGTTATTACGTGGTTGTGATTCCGCCAATTGGCGAAGAGATAGATCTCGCTTGGGGATGCCTATATATATTGCTTTTATGTGGTTTTCGATCAAAATATATACGGGAGGTGCTACCCAAATTTTTAAAGATGAAAAATGTTTTCAACTATAGCATAATCCACTTGCATTTTCATATACCATTATCTATGCATTTAAAGAAAAACTTGATTTCATTATACATTTATTTCAAAACAGCACCTCCACTATTTTCCGCAAAAAGGTTTAGATTTCTGGTCTTCGGCTTACTTGGATTACGTTATGCCTTTAGACTTTGTATGATTTAAGTGCCGGTCACGTGCCAAATTCCGGGTCATGACAAAGTTGGTGTCACGACCCAATTTTGGAACGTGACCGACACTTAAACCATGTGACGTCATCAGGCGTAATGCAATTCAAGTAAGCCGAAAACTCAGAAATCTAAACCAAGAGAATAAGTAAAGTAATAAAACATTGCTAAAAACATTTGGAAATCCCAAGTTAAAATCTCAGACTTAAATCATTTTCTTAAAAATTTTGGCAGCACCCCGTTTGTAAAACTAGCCCCGAAACGGGTACAAACACATAATATAAATAAAGCATCCAAAGCGGGAGCAAATCACGCCGAAAGGCGGAACACAACCACCACAAGCATATATACGACGCCGTAGCGAAGAATAGGCAATAAGAATGAAACAACATAAAACGGGTAAAGCAACATAAGAAAGGCCGGCTCACACGAGCATGACACCCAGAGTCACATAATATACAATATCGATCCTCACAATCTCTTCTCTAAATCAATACACGAAAGTGGTAGATACAATGAGATATACAATAGATGTGTTCGGATAACCGCAAACCCACCTACACCAAAAAGGCCTCACAGGTAACCGTAGCGGTATCCGCAGAAATAGATACAATAAGGAGCCCTGCCGCGACTACTCTGAGGGTCAAGCCTGCAAAACACTGTGCCACAACAGGGGGTGAGTTGCCAACTCGTGAATAGTAAATAACATCATACAGATAATCACAAGTATGCACGAACAACGATAATCTAAAACATGCAATCTGATAGCATAAGTATGGCAATATGGATATGCAATAATTATGATCAAAGTGCACCATCAGGGTACTACAACTACATGAAACAATGCCTATCAAATAAATCCTGAGTGTGGAATAAAACATAACATCATCATGGAAAAACCAGTGTCCATCAACGACACCCCAAAACCCAATACCTCAGGCGTCGTCACTCTGCTCGGCCCTCATATCCGTAAATCTCATGGAACCTGAGTGCCCAACATCGACACTCGAAACATCATGAAAACCCGTGTCCAGCATCGACACGTAAATCCACATAACTTGGGCTCCGTCAGTCCGGATCGACCCACGGGCTCCATCAGTCCGGATCGGCCCATATCCATATCATGACTCCGGTCGGTATCCTCCGGATAATCGTCCGGTCCAAACTATCACTGGTAGGTAGTAGACCCTCTACCAGGCTCATCGTCTACTGCACAACATACTTTTCTTGCCCATGGGTACCATACCGGGTCCACCATGAACCCGCAAACGGATTGTCCATCTCCTCAAATCGGGTTTCGAAAACCAATCTCAGAACCGAGAAAACTCTTGATGGACGCATCGAAATATCATATCAAGAGAAACCGGGTTTTCAATAAAATGCATACTCTCTTTGAAATAAAACCACGGTTCTCAAATCCATAAATCATATGAAATCAGTATCTCAATGCGTAAATCCATGAAATACGATGTATGCAACATAGAACAGTAATATGAGCTTATCAAGGGAAACCGCTCTTTTAAATGAATCAAGTTTTTAAAGATATCATGTGGTTCCCAAATTCCCCGAAGTCAATTGCAACATCATATAAAGGTTTATATGTAGTTATAGAAGGGTATGTGTGTATGCATGTATGTATGTATGCGTGATGCAATTCGTATGCGCAATAGAACAAGAATCAGCGTCTAACTATTGATAATAATCAAAGCGGTACAATACATATTCCCTTAGTAAAGTGGTACAAGAACAACCATCTCAATGTCAATAACGAATGCGGTACCATATATATGTATATGTTGTGCGTGTCATGGTAATTACCAACGGTGTGTGTGTGGCATACAATTCAGTGCTCGTGCAACATGAACCATCAGTAACGGTGCAGTGTCCAATAGGTACTAAGTCAAGGTACAACAAGTAATGGTATGCAGATGATGCTCATGCACAATCAACATATATGCATATAAACATGTGGCTATACATCGAATCTAGCCCTCGACGCTTAACGCCATACCGGTGATTCCCCCATAGATGTTAAATCTACTTACCGACGATCTCGAGCTAGGTAAATCAAACCACTTGTTTTCCCTTCTTCGCAGCGTCCGAAGTCCCCGCCTGCGATCCTATTATCATACTACACAATAACGCGTGGATTTAGTAAACTACCCAATAATAAACGAACACAACGCCAATCAACAAATCGGTTCCCTCAAGCTACAAAATGGTTCGCTTAGCTGCTAAACGTGTACAATGGCATCATCAAAATAAATCCACGACTGCAAGCTATCAGAAACACTTAAACTACGTCGGATTAATCGTATCGCACTTTGCCGAAACACTAAAAACTAGCTAAGTGGTCCCAGATTTTGCTACTCAAGCAATTAGTGAAAGTTGCAAGTTCCACGAGCCTACAAATAACTCCAGAGACCACACGACAAATATTCACCCTCACCCACTCTACTCTGGCCGCAAATTATGGCCAGAATGAGTTTATTTGCGACCATAATATGAGGGGAAAGTCTCAGGTTTTGGTGGTGGTTTCTAGGTCTCGTATACATCTCTCAGTGATGGCAACTTTCAGAACAATAACCTGGTTCGATAGCAGATTCAACAGAGACTCGAAACTTAACCGAAATACGATATTTGCACAAAACCATAACTTTAGTATTTTAAAACTGAAACCAATAAACATACAAACTTCATTAGAGCCTAATAAGGGCATAAAGATCACTACCTCACCAAAACTTGGGAAAAACCCTAGCTTTCCAAGCTCCAAGTCATCACAAGGGTTTTAGCATGAATTATGAAGGGTTTAGTGAAGTTGTATCAAGGTTTAGTCTTAGGGGTGAGATGAAAATAATTATCAAGTGAAGAACTTGGAGGATTGTGAAGAGGGAGAAGAACAACTGAGTTGAGAATAATAATTTAGAGTGTGAGGTGAGGATGAGAGGTAAGTGTGAGGAAATGAGAGTATGTGAGTGTGAGGGGTGAGTGTATGGCTTACACTCACTATCACTCTCTCTCATGAATTTATGGCAGCCATCCCCCTAGCCCTCTCAAGAGGTCAACCCTTCTCTTCTCTTCTCTTCTATTATATTCTCTTTTCATTTCCAAATTAATTTAAAACCCCATTTAACCTAAAAACAAAATGGATATAATTGTTTAATATATAACATGACATGCTAAAAGGAATGGTAAAGTGTGCCATAGCTAATAAACACTACTACAAATAAGGGTTGCCCCTACAGATTTATCCGTAGGGTCAACCCACTGCCCCTACGGATATATACGTAGGGGCGAAAAAATACCCCGGAGGTGCAAAGGCCGCAGGTGCAAGTTAAGGCCCTGAACTTGCCCCTACGGGCAAATTCTTGCCCCTACGGATTTATGTGTAGGTCCTAGTGTCCCTACGGACTACGCCGTAGGGTAAAAAAATTTATATTATTTACGTTTTTTTTAATATATTAAGTGTACCTACGGATATGTCCGTAGGTCCAAGTTATATACCCTACGGATCACTGCGTAGGTACCTATCCGTAGGGGCCAAATATCAGGAATCCTGATATTTTGCCCCTACGGATATCTCCGTAGGGGAGAGGCAGTAGCCCCTACGGATATATCCGTAGGGGCACTTCCAACCCCCTGGTACTGAGATCAGGGGGCAAATATCAGTTACTGCTGATATTTTGCCCCTACGGATATATCCGTAGGGGCAACATGTGTGCCTACGGATTAATCCGTAGGTACATATTGTCTGTATTTTTTTTTTAAAAGGTGCTGCCTGATTTTTTCCCTCCCTGTGCACAATAATATATACATCAATCAAATATAAAAATAATCATCACACAACATATATCGCAGTATTCATAATCACATCTCACGCATATAATATACAAAAGAAATCCAAAAACTGAATATGATATAAATATAAACCAATATCGATATCGTTTCAAAATGTAGTACAATGTGTATGATATAAATAAATACATGTTTCAAAAAATAAGAACCAAAAAGCTACCCTAGTTCGGTCCAGCTCCACCTCTGAATAACGATAGAATAACGCGCGCCTGCTCCTCGGTCAATAAACTCTGCAATTCGGCGCGAGCGGGAGTCTGAGCGGCCTGTGGAGCTGGCGATGTGGTCTGCGCAGCCGCTGTCGAGGTAGTCGCTTGCGGAGCCGCGGCTGCGGGAGTCTAAGTGGGCGGTGGAGCTACAGGAGCTGTCTGCGGAAGCGCAGCCGATGTAGTAGCTTGCGGAGCCGCAGCCGAAGGAGATGCATGTGGAGGCTCGGCCGATGTACCCTGTCGCGTCTGGACCTAACGTGTGTAATAAGCGTGTAAGAACTGTGTATTATTCGAATTCGTATCATTATTAAGTTATTTCGAAACCCCATTTGGATATCTAGTTTGTTGTTTATTTTAATTACATCTGTATGTATGATTAATCAAACTTAAGTCTAAAACCAAATAAGCTCAAGCTATGTACTAATTATGGATATGTTGATATCTATATAATATGACATGATATTTTACTATAAAGCAGTATACATACCAGCATCTCCTTCAACTCCTGAACGGTGGCCCTCAAGCTCTCCAGTTCCTGATGGACACGTCGGTCACCGGAGACGGAGGAAGTAACCGCCGGGGTGGAGTCCAACCTCATATGGGCCCTGCTAGGGCCCAGTCCCCAGCCTCTCTCCCAACCTCCGTGGTGCCCTCCGTGTGCGGCGTCCAGAACTGGGGTCAGCAGCCTCGGATCGCTCTGTCCGGTAAAATCGATCCCCGAGGCCTGGGCCTACTCAACCACCCGCTCCTACACCCACATTAAGCAGTAAAGTATAAGTATAAGATTTAAACTTGAACCTTCCAAAACTAAAATTTCAAATTTGGGTAGAAAAAATATTAACACTTACACAGTACTCTTGGGTAGCGACGTCGGGATATCGAAACTCGCCCGTGGCGGGATCTGTCGAGGTGCCGTGGACGGCAAGATATGCGGACAGCACGCTCGGTGTACCACCTGACGCCACGGTCCGAGATGTTTGCAATTTTAGAAAGTAACTCTTAATATTAGAAATATTAGAAATTAACTCTTAATATTGCAGAATATCACAAACGTCGGTCTATTGTAATTTACCGATAACTCCATGGCTCGAGTAATGTTCCTCGAGCCACCTGTGTAAGTGGGGCGACCCCTCTTCGCCGACTTCCTGTTCTGTATTCTGAGCGGCCTGTTTCTGCACAACGCATTAACATTTAGTTTTCTAATTAAGAAACACAAAGAAATAAATTATATCATAAATAATGAATTACATTTAAAATACATACCTGTTTGCGTTGGGAGTCGAAATAAGCGCACAATAGAGGCCATGTCTCTACGACGACTCTCGCAAACGCCGGAGTAGATAGGAGGGCCGCTCTCTCTGCCTCGGGGGTCGCCATCCACAGGGAGTAGCAGTCGGCCTTCAGCTCATTCCTGTTGTATCGGACCTTGGCCTGCATGTTCTTCATCAGGCCATTGTACAGAGCAAGAAGGTCGAGCACCCTCCCCGGGTGATCAGGGTCGGCTACAGGCTGAAAATCGTAATCCAACTGAAAATACAAAAAAACATTGTTATTAGATTACAAGTGTTAATAATAAATATATTGGATAGATCAAATGAAAATATATATTAATACATACCCGAGCCTGATCAAAGAAGAGGGCGAATGAGCGCTGGTGCTGCTCGCCCCACTCAACATGAAGTGGATAGTTCTTCACGAGCCGGCTCTCGTCCCCCAAATACCGGCCGAACCTCTCGGCATGAGGACCGGTATAGCGATAGTCATGGGTAAAAAAAAGGGGGAATGCTGCCTCCCCTAGCTCTGTCAGGCCTCAGCCTATGGGACTGATTCGGGCCACGAGTCCCCCTCTCGGGATGGGGAGGCCCTGCGTCTGCACGAAATATCAAGACAATCAATAATAAGACAAAGTTGTATTAAGAAATCAAGGTTAAACGAAAATTCAAGTGTGATATATACCTCCGGTGACTATCGCACGAGCCTGGGCTCGGGCAGCAGCACGAGTGGGACGATAGTTCCTCCGGTGAGGAACAACCGGGGTCCCGGACGCATCCCTTCCAACTAGAAAATAAACATCGACGCTAAATTTCCATGAAGTTCATATTTATTCTATAGAGCATATGTAAAATGAGTAAATATTTTAAATTTATTCATACTAACCTGCAGACGATGCGGAGGGTATAGAAGCGGCAGGAGTGGCCCCTGCGGAAGATATGGACGCACCACCTATAATTAGACAATTAAAAATAGATTATATAAGTAATTGCAAAAAGAATGTGTAGATCAATAATATAACGTTCTAAATCAATATGCATGCACTATAGGATATATAAACATACCCGCAAGTGCGGTGGTGTCACCACCTACAGCTAGACAATAATAAAAATTGCTAAGTAAGAGCAAAAGGAATGTGTGTATTTATGATATAGCATTCTAAATCAATATACATACACTATATGATATATAAACATACCTGGAGGAGCGGGGGTGGCCTCTGTCCCAGATGTGGACGCATCACCAACAACTAGACAATCAAACATTGACAGTATAAGTAATTTTGACATAAACAGGCATGAATATCTGTAATATTACATTCAAAATGGATATGCGTGCAGTATACCCGGACGTGTGGCAAAATCCACACGGAAGGAGGCATCCGAAGGGGTCTCCGATCTAGGTGCAAGACCGGCTCTCTGAAGCTCCCTACGGAGCTCTCCGGACGGCAGAACCGCTTTGCCTCTGCCTCTGCCGCGGCTCGAGCTCCTGCTGCCCCTCGCTGCTCCCAACATCGTCATCAAATCTAGATAAGCGGTTCGTGGACGCATTAGACAATCATTAAAAGTATTGACTATATATGTATAGAACGTAAAATGTGAAGTAATAATATAACATTACTGATAACCTTTTTCGTTTCGTGGGCGCATCATACATATCTACTTGGATTTCATCGTCGATGTCATTTCTAACCCACGTAACTTCATGATCGGTCGAAGACAACCCGTCCTTCGAAACAGATGGTCGTAGCACTTTAAGCCTTCTCTCTTCTTCTTCCTCATCGCTGTCCTCGTATTCTGGGACATCGTAGACATCTCTGGGTTTCCATCGGCATACAACACTCCACCCCGGATGCTTCAAACACTGTGAATAGTATACTTGGAACGCTTGGTTTGGAAAGATAAACGGATCGTCCTGACCGTAAAATCGAAGTGTGTTCACACTAGTCAATCCATATTCATCTTTCCAAGTCCCAAGACTGTTTCTCCACCTGTCCGTATTACCGAATTCTTCTTCTTCTCCTGCCGCATTATCGTGTTCTCCTTCTTCTTCTACCGCAGTACTGCATTCTTTTCCTTCCCCGTGATATTTCCAAGTTGAATAAAGTCTAGTAAACCCATGTTTTACAATATGAAGCTCTGCCAATTCTATCTTCTGCCAGTACTTATTGCCACATCTATCGCACGGACAGAGAATCTTCTCTATTATGATCTTATTATGTGCGCGTGCAAATTCAAGGAAAGCAGCAACTCCTGCGACAAACTTAGGTTGCATACGTTGTTTCCAATCCACATACATCCAGTCATTAACTCTGACGTACTCATGGGCCATGTTAGACTGAATAACATATAAATTGTAGGTTATGCTGACTATATTGAGAAATATAAGAACGGGATAGTTACTGACAAAGGAGAAAATCCGTGTATATGCTTTGTGTGTGCGTTTGTCGTTGAAAAGAATAAATTATCGCACGTATGTTAACCGATAGACGGGGACTAAGTGGCGCTTTTAGTTTCATATATGAGTATCGATGGGAATATGAAGGTTTCATATTATCATATATTGGTTTTAACCCGAACATCTCGAATCGCTCTATAATTATGCTTTTGTATGTGTGTGTTCCAGCTGTCGGGGGTAGGCTTCTATCCCATTAAGAATGTATAGAGCGAACGCCCATCACTTGTGCTTTCAACCGTTTCGAGTAAATTTCGGCAGCACCTCCTCGCTGTTCTCCGAGTACACTGTAATAGAATAGATAATCATTTCAAAGCTGTGAAACAACGTTGAAATGAACATCTAATCTATCTTTATACACGGAGAACCAGCGGAAAGGTACCGAAGAAATATCTCGAAACGGATGAAAACA
Organism: Agapanthus africanus; assembly: GCA_030015575.1. Taxonomy (NCBI): domain Eukaryota; kingdom Viridiplantae; phylum Streptophyta; class Magnoliopsida; order Asparagales; family Amaryllidaceae; genus Agapanthus; species Agapanthus africanus. Next base: position 225,640,639 of record CM057347.1, read on the forward strand.
CAAGTGAATGAAGGCGTTTGCTTTATACATTCTTAACTTGTCCACACGGGACAAATCTATGGGTTACCATACGATTGAATTTTCTCGTCGCGTAGACTATACGACGGTTGTTAGTATCGAGCTATACTGTCCGATATTTAACAACCTTCGTATAGTTCTAGGTCACGACGAGCATCGCACGTATGTTAACCGATAGACGGGGAATAAGTGGCGCTTTTAGTTTCATATATGAGTATCGATGGGAATATGAAGGTTTCATATTATCATCGAGTATCATATATTGGTTTTAACCCGAACATCTCGAATCGCTCTCTAATTATTCGTTTATTGTGTATTCTTGTTGTATGTGTGTGTTCCGGCTGTCGGGGGTAGGCCTCTATCCCATTAAGAATGTATAGAGCGAACGCCCATCACTTGTGCTTTCAACCGTTTCGAGTAAATTTCGGCAGCACCTCCCCGCTGTTCTCCGAGTATACTGTAATAGAATAGATAATTATTTCAAAGCTGTGAAACAACGTTGAAATTAACATCTAATCTATCTTTGTACACGGAGAACCAGCGGAAAAGTACCGACGAAATATCTCGAAACGGATGAAAACACAAGTGAATGAAGGCGTTTGCTTTATACATTCTTAACTTGTCCACACGGGACAAATCTATGGGTTACCATACGATTGAATTTTCTCGTCGTGTAGACTATACGACGGTTGTTAGTATCGAGCTATACTGTCCGATATTTAACAACCTTCGTATAGTTCTAGGTCACGACGAGCATCGCACGTATGTTAACCGATAGACGGGGACTAAGTGGAGCTTTTAGTTTCATATATGAGTATCGATGGGAATATGAAGGTTTCATATTATCATCGAGTATCATATATTGGTTTTAACCCGAACATCTCGAATCGCTCTCTAATTATGCGTTTGTTGTGTATTCTTGTTGTATGTGTGTGTTCCGGCTGTCGGGGGTAGGCTTCTATCCCATTAAGAATGTATAGAGCGAACGCCCATCACTTGTGCTTTCAACCGTTTCGAGTAAATTTCGGCAGCACCTCCCCGCTGTTCTCCGAGTACACTGTAATAGAATAGATAATCATTTCAAAGCTGTGAAACAACGTTGAAATGAACATCTAATCTATCTTTGTACACGGAGAACCAGCGGAAAGGTACCGACGAAATATCTCAAAACGGATGACAACACAAGTAAATGAAGGCGTTTGCTTTATACATTCTTAACTTGTCCACACGGGACAAATCTATGGGTTACCATACGATTGAATTTTCTCGTCGCGTAGACTATACGACGGTTGTTAGTATCGAGCTATACTGTCCGATATTTAACAACTTTCGTATAGTTCTAGGTCACGACGAGCATCGCACGTATGCTAACCGATAGACGTGGACTAAGTGGCACTTTTAGTTTCATATATGAGTATCGATGGGAATATGAAGGTTTCATATTATAATCGAGTATCATATATTGGTTTTAACCTGAATATCTCGAGTCGCTCTCTAATTATGCGTTTGTTGTGCATTCGTGTTGTATGTGTAATATGATTTTAAACCATTGAGATCAAGATTGATAGAACTGATCATCCTACATTGCAATAGCATTCATCAACCAAAAACTATTATTGCAATGGTATTCATCTATAACAATCAACAATTAAAACTACAAATGTAGGATACTGATATCATAAAGCGTTATACGCAACATTGATAGAACTGATAAATAAAAAACGAAACACAAACTGTATCAAGATTTAACAACTTTGATTATGTCATATACGCGGGCCGATATTTTCATATTAGCCAATAGGCAAAAATAGATTACGGTCTGGATATGGCATATTGGCAGATGTTACCTATATGCATACATGCATGTTTTCTCCCCATTTTTTCATAAATCAAACCAACTACATACATCAAACTAGTCTATGCCACCAATCGGAAACTCCACTATGTCTTTGAATTATTATTTTTCCAAATAGCATTGAGCTCCTATTGACATTGTCCCATCCAACAAATTTGTTGTGCTTGCCTCGACCTTCATCTAGCTTTCACATGCCATACACATTAGATGAGTAATATAGTTATAAATTATGGTATTTTGTTGTCATCAATCCACCTAACCCTAACCCCAACCTAACCCTAGCCCCAGCCCCAGCCCCAGCCCCAGCCTCAGCCCAGCCCAGCCACAACCTAACCCTAACCCCAGCGCAGCCAACTAAACCCCAACACCAACCTTAAGGCAAACCCTAACCCCAGCCCCAGCCCCAGCAGCAGCCGAACCCCAACCCTAACCCTAACCCCAACCCCGACCCCGACCCCGACCCCGACCGCGACCCCTGCCGAACCCCAACTCACGCGCGCAACCCCAGACCCAGCCATGAACCCTAAGCCCAAAATAATCAAAAAATTCTTTAATTTACCTCAAGATTTACTCACCTGAACGGCAGTGGCGACGACCTGAACGGCGGTGGCGACGAGAACGGCGGTGGCGACGAGGAGAACAGCGTGGCGATTTGGGGATTTTTTTTGCGTGCTATCGAGAGAGAGAGAAAGAAAGTGATCGTAGGCGATCGATCTGTGAATTTATTAAATCGATATTTAGTTGCCCCTACGGATTTACCCGTAGGTCCTTTGTTTGTATCTCCGTAGGGGCAAACACCAAATTAAGAATTAATATTTTTATTCTTGGACGTCTGAGCCCCTAGGGGCAACCTTTTAGCCATACGGATTAATCCGTAGGGCCAAGTTAAATCTGCTCCTACGGATTCCAATATCCGTAGGGGCTACCCCCTATTTTACTAGTGAAAGCATGGTTAACACCTCCTTAACCCTAATTCAATATGCACAAGTGTATGCAAGTGTAAAATAATTAAATAAATATTAATTAATTAAATAAAAGATGTAAATAACTAAATAATTATTAGTTTAATTTCATTAAAACCAGCATTAACGCTTAATTACACTAACCGCATTCTAAAGTGTTACAATCTTCCCCCTAAAGAAATTCGGTCCACGAATTTAAAAAAATCTTACTAGGCATACCTTCGAAGAGATGAGGGAATTTCTTCTGCATCTCGCTCTCGGCTTCCCTTGTGACCTCTTCGCTGTTCGGGCTACGGAAAAGAATCTTCGCAGATGGCAAGATCTTTGACCGAAGTTTCTTCACCTGCCGATCCAATATAACTACCGGCTGCTCGGTGAACGAAAGATCGCGCTCCAGCTGAACAGTCTGGTGCTGAATCATGTGAGAAGGGTCATGAAAGTACATGCCAAGCATAGATACATGGAATATGGGGTGAACATCCGTAAAACTGGGCGGAAATGTCAAACGATAGGCAACGGTACCAACTCGCTCAAGAATCTCAAAAGGACCCACAAATTTGGGACTAAGCTTCCTCTTCTTCCCAAATCTCATCACACCCTTCATCGGAGAAATCCGTAGGAATACATGATCACCCACTGCGAACTCAAGTTTGTGACGAAGACGGTCGGCATAAGACTTCTGCCTGCACTAGCTGCTCTCATTCTGTCCTGAATCAACTGGACCTTCTCCGTAGTCTCTTGAATTAGCTGGGGTCCTAATATCATACTCTCGCTGAGTTCGGTCCAACAGAATGACGATCGACACTTCCTACCATACAAAGCCTCAAAAGGTGCCATCTGAATCGTCTCCTGAAAACTATTATCGTAGAAGAACTCTATCAATGGCAAGTGAGGATCCCAACTGCCACCTATTAGTTATATATATGCCCAAAAGGCCATTGGTGTACATATGATGTATATTATAGTGGATGCTTGGATATATATAGAGAGGACTTTCTTGCTCGATATGATAGTATGCTATCTAGTTTTACTTTGTCTTAACATGTTGACTTGTATTGGTTTATTGTCTTCCTGTCACATGTTGATAATGCCCTTAGGATATGTACTCGACTCCTAGGACTATGATGCAGATCATACTAGTGGGGCCAGGGTAGTCCAAGAGTACATCCTATAACTGTTCCTAGTCGAGGGAGTATCGAGACAGGGCATCGATACTCCAGAATAGACTAGCGTATACGCTTCTCGACCCATATGATGGGTGATGGATGATCCCATATCCATTGTAATTTGACATCAGAGAAGGTATACGGGTGCTCAGTGAAGACTAGGTACACTGAACGGACTCACCGAGAAATCCTAGATGGTATTATACCTATCGTAAGATAGCAGTTCTCTGATGACACTGGTACAGGTTAGTCTGTAGACCCAAGATCGTCATAGAGTCTTGTGTGATTCCCACAGTGCTTTGATTTCCACCTTACCACGTTCATGAGAACGTGCAAAACGGTGGCTTTTGTTAGTTATATGTATGCCCTAGACGCCATTACTGTACATTGGATGTATATTGTAGTGGATTCTGGGACATATATAGGGAGGACTTTCTTGCTCGACATGATAGTATGCTATCTGGTTACTCTTTACCTTAACGTGTACATTGATTGTCTCTCTATTACATGTTGGTAAAGCCCTTAGGATGTGTACTTGACTACCTGGACTATGATGCGGATCATACTAGTGGGGACATGGTAGTCCATAAGTACATCCTTCAAGGTCCCTAGTCGTGGGTATATGGAGACGGGGCATCGATATACCAGAGTAGACTAGCGTATACCTTCTCGACCCATACAGATGGGCGATGGATGATCCCATATCCATTGGTGTTTGACATCAGAGATGATATACGGGTGCTCAGTGGAGACTGGGTACACTGGACGGACTTGCCGAGAACTCCCAGATGGTATTATACCTTACGTCAGATGGCAGTTCTCTGGTGACACCGGTACAGAGTAGTCTGTTGACCCGAGATCGTCATAGAGTCTTGTGTGGTTCCCACTGTGCTTTGATTTCCACCTTACCACGTCCAAGAGGGCGTGCAAAATGGTGGTTATTGGGTACAGTCCCGAGTCACATGGAGGCAATGAGCGATAGGAGGGGATTCGTCTCTCCCGGTATAGGGAGTTGATGTTGCACTGTGTTCGATTGGCTATAACCGGAAATCCCTAGCCAGGGTTGCTGAGATTTACTGGTAAGTGTTACCAGTAGCTTCTCGAATTGTTATAGACCTCATATCGACACGACTTATCGAGCTATTGGGGTCTGACGTTTACCACCCCTAGGCGAGAAATGCGACATATCAGACGATCAGACCGGACTGTACGGTAGTGTTACTGGTTGGATTCATTGGAGTGTGAGCGGGCTTGCTCGTCGATCTTCTGATCGCTCAATACCCGGGTGGACGTTACGTTTAGCAGACCGCTTGCGGCTTGTGGGTGCTTGATATGATCATCATCTGCTGCTGGCGTATTGACGAGTCTTTAGAGTCCTACACAGAAGTTTCCTGGCTCAAGCGAAACGAAATAGGAGCGCATATGAGATATGTGCGGGACCGAGAATAATGCGTGTATGTGATACCGTATTGTATTCTCGCGATGAATGTATCGATTGGTTGTATACAATATAACCTAGTTATCGAATCAAGGATTGATTCGATAAATCGATACATTGGATATTAGTCGGTCATATACGATATGACCGGATCGTTAAATCAAGTATTGATTTGATGATTTAATGCATAATTATATATTTGATATATTACTTTGCATTGACTAGTATTGGTTCACTTTAAATGGATTTTCTCACTTGAAGTTCACAAGTTGTATATGTGATATACTTTTGTGCACTTGGATGTATCATGTTTGATGATACATGTATGCTAGGGTTTGTGTAAAGAATTAAACCTTGGTTAAATAAATGGTTAGGGTTTTTATTTTGTTATTCATTCATTTATCTTTTAATTGGATTAAAAGAAATGGGATAAGAAAACAAAATGGTGGCTTTCTTTGTTTGCATCTTGAATCTTCATGAAGCTTTGACCAAAGTGACCACTTTGTCTTCATCCTTAACCCTAACCATTCATCTAACCCTAGTCAACTCTCGACACATAACCATGGTTCATATTATCTTTTGTATTTTTTGGGATAACTTATCATAATATCTTCTTCTTCTTCTTCATCTTCAACATTGAAGAAAGCTTCACTTCATCAATGGTGACTTGATGAAATGAGTGAGAAATCCAATTCTAAAGTGAACCCACTTCCTATTTATTCATCCTCTACCTCTTGCCAAGTAGTAGAGTGTGTTTTCTTCACAAGTTTCATGACTTGGTGAAGTGGGAGCTTGATCTAGCAATGCCTCGACGTAGATCATCTTCGGCATCGTCGTCGATGACCTAGCCCGCTTTTTCTCCGATGAAGCCGACGCTAGAGCCCAAGATCCAATTTGGACAGCGAGGAGACTTCATCATGGAGCCGTGGAGGTGGAGGACCGGATCTACAAAGGTTGTATTTCCGTACTCTTAGTTAAAGTAGTTAACTAGTTGCTTTGTCGCCTAAACTTCTAGCCAACGATCCGTATTAGGGTTTCTCGGCACCCGTAAAATTTAAAATTGGCATGGTTGATGCCTTGTGAGACCTCCTTAGAGTGCCTAGGAACCCTACAGTGGTATCAGAGCCTAGCTAGAGCCTTAGGCGATGCGTAGACGATGTTAGAAACCCGATCGAACCCGAAACCCCAAATTTTCCATGCTCTCTGTACAATTTTCAAAAACAGGGATTTTTGTGAATTAAAAATTCTCAGAAAATAGAGCAGGAAAAACTAAGAATTACTGTGAAGTTTAGGCCTCTAATTCCATAATTCGACCGTGGAACCGCGGCCAAACCAGGGGTTTGTCGGCGCTTCCGCGGCCCAAATTTGGACTTAGTCCCTCAAATTTCATATATTTATTCTTAGGTCCTTTCTTGGCAATTTTTTTGTGAATTTTTTAATTCCACTCAACTGTTGAGTTTTCTAGGGTTTTATTGGGGATTTGTTAATTTGATCGGATAATTTAATTTCGTTTATGTTTTTCCGGATATTTTAGAAACTGTTAAAAAGTTCGACCGGATATAAATACCCACTTTTTCCCCTGCCGGGAAATTTCCAAGTGTTGGATTTTTTCCATGGTTTAAAGACGTTCTAAGTAGTGCAAGTAAAGCGATGGTCCCTCTAGAAGACATAAAACCTTAACTCGATTATGTAACCGTCTTGAACTGTCCTTTGAACCTTAGGGTTTGGGGCAGTACGGCGTGCCACATGTGAGGCGTTGGCTTGACCCTTCTACGGCTGGACCGTTGGTACTGAGGCACGAAGTGAATGTTTTTAAACTTATTTCATGTGTTGATCTGTTTCGGAAAACTTGGGTGTTTGAATGTTCGATCGGAAAGTTTAACATTTTCTATTTATCTGGAATGTGATACAATAATTGGAATTCACAAGTAGTTATGAGATAACTGAATGAATGTTATAAATCAAGCACTTTAGTCTCACTTGATCGGTTGCCTCGGAATTTTGATGTGATCAAAAGTCCGTCGCAATCACGTAGCGTACGTGGATACTCGCCGGGTAAACTTATTAGACAGCTACATCCCTTAACCCTGACCAAGTGACTGTAGGAGAATCCCGTTGCCGAAAGCATCCGTTCGGGTGCTTGCGGTAGCGGTGTTCCGCCTTGGTGCACTTCGTCGACGGTATCGGGGGTGCGGCCGTCTACTAAAGTTTGCGACGAGTATTCGATCAGCATCTCGGGAATCCTGTTGAATTGCCCGACTTGATATTGAAAAGTGTTTTCGATAATGAGACTGAAATGCGGGGTTTATAATTGTTAGGCATGTGATGTCTAAGGAATTCATTTGGTCAGGCATGCGATGTCTGAGGTGGTTGCGGATTCCAACTGTTGTAGTTTTACACTTTCTTTTCTGTGACCGTAAGTGTAATATGTGATATCGCCGGTTTCGTTGCTATATGTCAACGACAATTGGGATATGCATGTTTACTTACGTTGATGACATGTGATGTTATGTGTTGCTGGATATGTTATATTGGATCGTCGTGTTTGAATAGCCGGGGGTTTTTATGTGAGATGAGTGTTTTTCATTTTCATTCATGTAAAAACTTGTATGTAATATTCTTTTATTAGGGCACTTCCAGGTTGCGGAAGATGTCACACTTTGTATATTATTTACTTTTCCGCAATAGGATAGACCCAAGGAGGGGAGCACAAGTAACCGGGTTCTAGGGTCCAGTGGGAGACCATCTCGAGGAGTCGAGTCCGGGTCTCCTAACCCTAGAATTGGTAGGGTTGATTGCCGCTCTCGTAGGGGTCTAGGGGTGTGGGTTTGGCTATTCATCGCGACCGTGGAATCCGTGTTTTATACTGGCTCGTATCAAAAACACGGACGTCCTAGTATATCCAATATTTCATATGTTTCTTCTGCAGCGATATCTGTGATGTGATCATGTGATATGTTCTGTGATGGATACTTTATATAGTATATATGATATATTATATAGGCGTTACTTATGTTTTACACCCGCGCTAGCCCTGCCCCGCTCTGCCGTTAGTTACCTAACCTAACGGTGCACGAGGGGACATCGAGGCGAATGCGGATGGCATAAGTGTACGTCGTATTTATCTGTGATGTTTAGGTACTTAAATGATGGGACTTCATTAATGTGATTAATGAAAGAAAAAGAAACCTAAAGATGTTGTAGAATTGAATTTCAAAAATAAAACAGGTAGCTACAGTTCTTGCTTTGCACAGCGGTGTATATGATATATCCTGCACCTTATTCGATGAGGAAAGGACCGAGATCCCTTCACCGGGAGTGACTCCTTTAGCAATAACTGGCAGATGCTACACACTCGGTTTGTCTTTTGATTTCTTTTAAGAGTTTTTGCTTTGCACAGTGATATATATGATATATCCCGGACCTCATTCAACGAGGAAAGGACCGACGATCCCTTCACCGGGAGTGACTCCTTTAGCAAAACTAGAAAAGCCTCAAAAACACTCCATTTTAAAATCATTTGATTCTACAACGATATCAAGTTCATTACGCAATAGGTTTTTCAGAAAAACCTGTCGTAGCCCTCCGTCATTTCAGATAAGTAGTAGTTAGTATTCGTGCTGCGTTTGTTGGCCTTTGTCAAGGTGCAGTGTGCGGTAGCTAACTGGTGCTTATCTACTTATGCATATGATGCAGATTGGATTAGGGTAGTCGTGCGACCTTGTTGGCCTTTGTCAAGGGCCGTGCGGGTGGGTTTAATTCAATCAGGAAATGACGGGTTGAACTTGACTAGCATCCTATGGTTTGTTGGTCTTTGTCAAGGTCATAGGAGGTTAGTGGCAAAATATTATCGGGAATTTCAAGTGTTGAAATTTGCAATGAGATTGCATACCTTCTATGAGATTGTTGGATCCCGATACCCACTGCGAGTAAGAGTTACTCCTGGGAGAGTTTTGCACATTACAATTAGCCAATCAAGTAGGTGTCTAGAAAGGTGTCAACGAGGTTACGCCTCTGGGAAAATGAGGTTTACATTAATTAGGTTCGTGCGAAAGCACGGGGGACCTCCCTCAAAGTACCGACACTGGCCTGTCTGAAAGATTGGCGAACTTGTAGCGTGTAATTAATCCCGGCTCGTCTTTCCTTTTAGGGTTTGAAGGAAGATTTGATAAAAACAGTGGGAGCCATCCAGATTAGATAAAATAATAACCAATCTGATCTTGCAAGACCATACGCTGAGTGTTTTCTTCTCTCTCTCTCTCTAGGTAGCGACCATGTCACGCCTTAATCAAGATAATAATACGGATTATTGACCGAACCCGCTTGTTATACTGAGCTGGGGAACGTTGGTCCCGCTCCAACTTATAATTGTTATAAGACAGAGCAGGAAATTGGGGATTACCAGAATTCCCGTGCCGCCCAAACGAAGAGAGTGCATGCTGATGCATCATCTTCGGGTATGTTCGTTACAGAGAACTGTTTCTCAATATCCTTTACGTCCTGAGTATGTGATACTAGATCAGGATCCCAGATATGTAATCTGTTACATAGGGCTACAGAAAGGTAGAGGACTGAGAACGGGTGATAAGTTTCATGAGGCAGAAAACGGGGCAAGAGTTGCAGCCAAGTCTGTTGGTCACTGTCACCCTGTATTCCAAATACATTGATTCTGAACGAATGTTATTAGATACCGAACCTGATATACAAAATCATATCTATCTCTTTATTAGTAAAGAAATGATAAAATTTTGTATTGTTGGATAATGTTTTGAACATTTCCTATATCAAAAGTTGATCAGATCAGGCATGTTATCTAAAAGCGTTGAGGTTCTAAATCAAACTACAGTTCTTTAGTATACTGAACACACACAAGAGGAAGAGTTCAGAAATGAACGAATCCTTCTTGAGGCATTGTAGACTAGGTCATATCAATGCGATTCGACTGGCTCAAGTTATATTTTAGATGCATATTTAAATCAGTTTGAATTTACATCTTGTGAAACTTGCCAGTCATGTCACAGAGATAAGATGACCATAGCTCCGTTTACTGGAAACAGAGAAAGAGTTAGTGAACTCTTGGGATGATACATGTTGATGTATGTAGGTCCCCTGTCTACACTTGCCAAGACCGGTTCTTTATACTTCATTACATTCTCTGATGATTTTTCGAGATTCAGACCTATGTTCCTGTTGAAACATAAGTCCGAACCTTTTGAGATATTCACAGAATATAAGTTAGAAGTAGAGAACCAAAATACGGATATAAGTATTATGTCCTATGATGAGATCAAGGAGGAGAATACTTGAGCACGAAATTCTTGGACTTTTCTAAAGGAGAATGAGATTCTCTCTCAGCATTACTCCTCCGTATACACCATAGCACGATGGTATATCGGGGCGGAGCGATCACACCCTATATGATATGGTGTGCTCTATGATGAGTACTACTGAGTTACCTATTTCCTTTTTGGGAGTTATGCACTTGAGAAGCTGCATACCTATTGAATAGGGTTCAAATCAAATCAGTTGCCTACCGCTTCATATGTGACATAGAAAGGGAAGAGCCCATATCTTAAGTTGGTTAAGATTTGGGGTTGTCCGGGCTATGTCTAAAAGCATAATCCGGACAAGCTTGAGGCAAGGTCTGTTATGTAGAACTGGAAATGTTCCAGCTATACAAACTACAGCTGATGATTTGAAAGAACCAAAGGATTCTATAGTTACCAACGAACCTCAGCCTCTCCGCCGATCTAGTAGGGTTCCTCACCCACCTGAGAGCTACTTCGGTTTCTCGATGACAATGGAAGCGTGGATTGCATCATGAGATGATGACCCAACTAGTTTCGAGCTGGCCATCAGGAGTGGGACTCTGTAAGAATGGCTGGATGCTTAGTGATCTGAGATGGAATCCTTATACACCAACAAAGTTTGGACTTTGGTTCCGATATCTGAAGGGTTAAATCCCCATCAGGAGCAAGTAAATCTTGAGAAGATTACTTGGTGTAAATGGAAAAGTTAAGACTTTCAAAGCTAAACTTGTTGAAGCTTTTCGTCATCGACCAGGCATGGATAATGATGAAACCTTTTCAAGTGGCTATGCTTAAGTCCATCCAGATCCTACTTGCCACGGCTACATACCATGACTACGATATCTGGCGGTTGGGTGTCGTGACTGCTTTTCTAAATAATGTTTTAGAAGAGAGAGTCTATAAGTACACAGCCAGAGGGCTTCGTAGACACTGGGAGCAGCGGAAACGTGTACAAGATGCTTTATAGGATAAAGCAGGTATCGCGGAGTTGGAACGTCTGTTTTGATGAAGTAGTCAAACAGTTTGACATCATCAAAATGGTAGATGAACCTTGTATATACAAAAAGGTAGTAGGGAGTATAGTGACGATCCACGTAGAGTACGTGGATGACATGCTCTTGATAGGGAAGGAGTTTCCTATGCTACGATCGATCAATCTTCGCTTATCATAATGATTCTCCATATAGGATCAGAGTGATACCTCCTAAATCCTGGGTTTTGGATCTATGAGATTGATCTAAATGGATGTTAGGATTCTCACTAGTTGTAGTGAGAAGGTATCAATTGACCCTGGGGAGAATCACTGGAATGGTTCCAGGGTGATAAAGACGACTGAATGTCAGTCACAGGCATTGTCTTTACCCTCAGTGGAGGGACGGTATGTTGGAAAAGTTCCAAGCTAGATACCGTGACATACTAGACGATAAAGGCAGGATACATCGCTACTTAAGATGCTACCAAAGAGGCTGTTTGGGTGTATATTGGTTCATGAGATGAACTACGTTCCTACCATTGTGAGACAATGGAGTTGTGGCTTGTGCCAAGGAACGCAGGTCCCATCAGTGATCCAGACATATTCTAAGGCAGTGTCACCTGATCATGGAGATGGTTGATCTCTAAGGGATCGAGGTTAGGAGAGTAGACTCAGAGGATAACACGGTGAATCCACTCACGAAGGCCTATTCCCAGAGAGAGACTTTTATGGGATGGTTGAGTATGAGATACTACAACCATAGCTATCAGATGGCCCTAGTGCAAGTGGGAGATTGTTAGTTATATGTATGCCTTAGAGGCCATTACTGTACATTGGATGTATATTGTAGTGGATGCTGGGACATATATAGGGAGGTCTTTCTTGCTCGACATGATAGTATGCTATCTGGTTACTCTTTACCTTAACGTGTACATTGATTGTCTTTCTGTTACATGTTGGTAAAGCCCTTAGGATGTGTACTTGACTACCTGGACTATGATGCGGATCATACTAGTGGGGACATGGTAGTCCATAAGTACATCCTTCAAGGTCCCTAGCCGTGGGTATATGGAGACGGGGCATCGATATACCAGAGTAGACTAGCGTATACCTTCTCGACCCATACAGATGGGCGATGGATGATCCCATATCCATTGGTGTTTGACATCAGAGATGATATACGGGTGCTCAGTGGAGACTGGGTACACTGGACGGGCTCGCCGAGAACTCCCAGATGGTATTATACCTTACGTCAGATGGCAGTTCTCTGGTGACACCGGTACAGAGTAGTCTGTTGACCCGAGATCGTCATAGAGTCTTGTGTGGTTCCCACTGTGCTTTGATTTCCACCTTACCACGTCCAAGAGGGCGTGCAAAACGGTGGTTTTTGGGTACAGTCCCGACTCACATGGAGGCAATGAGCGATAGGAGGGGATTCGTCTCTCCCGGTATAGGGAGTTGATGTTGCACTGTGTTCGATTGGCTATAACCGGAAATCCCTGGCCAGGGTTGCTGAGATTTACTAGTAAGTGTTACCAGTAGTTTCTCGAATTGTTATAGACCTCATATCGACACGACTTATCGAGCTATTGGGGTCTGACGTTTACCACCCCTAGGCGAGATATGCGACATATCATACGATCAGACCGGACTGTACGGTAGTGTTACTGGTTGGATTCACTGGAGTGTGAGCGGGCTTGCTCGTCGATCTTCTGATCGCTCAATACCCGGGTGGCCGTTACGTTTAGCAGACCGCTTGCGGCTTGTGGGTGCTTGATATGATCATCATCTGCTGCCGGCGTATTGACGAGTCTTTAGAGTCCTACACAGAAGTTTCCTGGCTCAAGCGAAACGAAATAGGAGCGCATATGAGATATGTGCGGGACCGAGAATAATGCGTGTATGTGATACCGTATTGTATTCTCGCGATGAATGTATCGATTGGTTGTATACGATATAACCTAGTTATCGAATCAAGGATTGATTCGATAAATCGATAAATTGGATATTAGTCGGTCATATACGATATGACCGGATCGTTAAATCAAGTGTTGATTTGATGATTTAATGCATAATTATATATTTGATATATTACTTTGCATTGACTAGTATTGGTTCACTTTAAATGGATTTTCTCACTTGAAGTTCACAAGTTGTATATGTGGTATACTTTTGTGCACTTGGATGTATCATGTTTGATGATACATGTATGCTAGGGTTTGTGTAAAGAATTAAACCTTGGTAAAATAAATGGTTAGGGTTTTTATTTTGTTATTCATTCATTTATCTTTTAATTGGATTAAAAGAAATGGGATAAGAAAACAAAATGGTGGCTTTCTTTGTTTGCATCTTATTCTTCATGAAGCTTTGACCAAAGTGACCACTTTGTCTTCATCTTTAACCCTAACCATTCATCTAACCCTAGTCAACTCTCTACACATAACCATGGTTCATATTATGATAAGTATTCTTTTCTTTTGTATTTTTTGGGATAACTTATCATAATATCTTCTTCTTCTTCATCTTCAACATTGAAGAAAGCTTCACTTCATCAATGGTGACTTGATGGAATGAGTGAGAAATCCAATTCTAAAGTGAACCCACTTCCTATTTCTTCATCCTCTACCTCTTGCCAAGTAGTAGAGTGTGTTTTCTTCATAAGTTTCATGACTTGGTGAAGTGGGAACTTGATCTAGCGATGCCTCGACGTAGATCATCTTCGGCATCGTCGTCGATGACCTAGCCCGCTTTTTCTCCGATGAAGCCGACGCTAGAGCCCAAGATCCGATTTGGACAGCGAGGAGACTTCACCACGGAGCCGTGGAGGTGGAGGACCGGATCTACAAAGGTTGTATTTCCGTACTCTTAGTTAAAGTAGTTAACTAGTTGCTTTGTCGCCTAAACTTCTAGCCAACGATCCGTATTAGGGTTTCTCGGCACCCGTAAAATTTAAAATTGGCATGGTTGATGCCTTGTGAGACCTCCTTAGAGTGCCTAGGAACCCTACAGCTTTTGGGTACAGTCTCGAATCACATGGAGGCAATGAGCGATAAGAGGGGTTTCATCTCTCCCGGTATTGGGGGTTGATGTTGCGCTGTGTTCGATTGGCTATAACTGGAAGTACCTAGCCAGGGCTGATATGGAGATCTACTAGTAAGTGTTATCAGTAGTTTCTCGACCTGTTATGTGCCTCACATCGACACGACTTATCGGTTACTGGGGTCTGAAGTTTACCACCCCTAGACTGGATATGCGACATATCAGACGAAGAGATCGGACTGTACGGAATTGTTACTGATTGGATTCACAGGAGTGTGTGCAGGTTTGCTTGTTGATCTTCTGATCCCTTAATACCCGGGTGGCTATTACGTTTAGCAGACTGCTTGCATCTTGTGCGTGTTTGATATGATCATCACCTACTGCCGGCATATTGACGAGTCTTTAGAGTCCTACACAGAGGTTTCCTGGCTCAAGCGAAATGGAGTAGGAGCACATATATAATATGTGTAGGACCGAGATTAATACGATATGAGATACCGTATTCTATTCTCACGATATATGATATCGGCCGGGTATATGTGATATAGCCGGGTTATCGGATCAAGTGTTGATTCAATAAAATGGTACATGTTATATTGGTCTGTTATATCTAATATAGCCGGATTATTAAATCAAGTGTTGATTTAATAATTTAATGTATAATTATATATGTGATATATTACATTACATTAACTAATATAAGCTCACTTAAATGATTATTTTTCTCACTTGATGATACATTGATATATATGTGATATATGTTAATTGTATTATTTTCTTTTGTTATATAATTATATATAGGTGATATGTATAATTGTAACATGCTAGGTTATAAATGCAACTAGGGTTTATGAGAGTTAAACCATGATTAGGGTTAAGATTAGGGTTTACATTTTTATTTTAGTTAATTCTAAATTGTGGAGTTTATGCTAAGATATTATGCTTAGTTGACTTAGTCCACTCTTTAGATATTTACTAGATATTTGTTAACCTAACCTTCTAACCCTAGCCCATGGTCAAGTCTCTACAAGGGTTAAGCATGCCATGCTTAACCCATGGTTGCATTTCTAACCTCACACAATAATTCATTTTCATCACAACTCATCTTCTTCTTCCTCCTCACTAAGCTTTCTAGCTTTTCATTTTGTGATGAATGTTTGTGAGAAATAGAAAACAAAAGAGAGCAAAATTCCTACGTCATCATCCTCTTCTATACTAGCCATATAGATTAGTGTGTTAGCTTCACTAATCTCTAATTAGTGAAGTGTTAGCTTGGTTTTGTGATTCCTCAATGTAGATCATCTTTGATTGTGATGATTACTAGCAAGGATGCATCACTCACCTCATGAAGCCTCTCTAGAGTCCGGGAGCATGATGATCGCAGTGAAGGGACCTCAACTCGGAGCTTATGAAGCGAAGGAATGGACTACAAAGGTTGTAATCCCTAATCTCTTAGTTGTAAAGTGTTTGCTTTTCGATCTAGTTTGATTATCTAGTTAAAATTCTAGGGTTAGGGTTAGTTTAAGCATAGAAATTTTTTTAAATAGGCTTGTACGGTACCTCCCGAAACCTTGCTGCGATGCTTAGTAACCCAACAGTGGTATCAGAGCCTAGCTAGAGAATTAGACGGATAAGTGTAGGATTACAAAACCGAAACAACTCCGAAACATCCGAATCGAAACCCTAGTTTCTATCGAAATTTTTCAGGTGTCAAATTTTTTTTTAAACAGTTGCAGAATGATGTATAAGATACATAATGAACACTGTACAAAATTCACCCCATTCCCTTAGAATTGGGCCGGCCAGACCATGTTCAAAACCGGCCACCTCGGACTGTACAGGGTTGAAATTTTTACAGTGTTTAAGGCTCTGGGTTTTTGTACTTTAGGTGTTGTTTGTTTTTGCTAATTTTGCATGTGATGTTATCTTTTAGCAAAGGCAATTCGGAGTGTTTCGTATTCATAATTCTATTTTGCTTTCAGGTTATTTAGACCGTGTTAAAAGGTTCGAACGGATATCAATAACTCACTTTTTCCACTTTCGGAAAATTTTCAAGTCTTGGATTTTTCCTCAGTTTAAAGCTTTCAGAAAATCTTGCAAGCGATTCTGTGGACCCTCTAGAAGAACGAAACCTTAACTCGATTATGTGACCGTAAAAACCGCCACTAAACCCTAGGGTTTGTGGTAGTTTAGCGGTGCCACATGTGAGGCATTGGTTGACCCTTCTACGGCTGGTGCATAGGTGCTGTGGCATGTTCTGGGACTTTTTGAACTCCGCTCAAGTGTTGAGCTATTAGGGAAATTTTTGGTGTTTGTTTATTCGATCGAAAAGTTTAACATTGTCTAGTTATCTGGAATGTGATACAATATGTAGAATTCATATAGTTAGGCATGAAATCCGTAATATGTGATATTTCGGGTTTATGATGTCTAAGGTCATTGTGGATTACAAATATTGTAGTTTTTCACTTTCTTTTCTGCGACCGTAAGTGTAATATGTGGTGTATCACCGGTTTTGTTGCTATACATCAACGACAATTGGGATACGCATATTTACTTACATTGATGACATATGATGTTATGTGTTGCTGTGATATGTTATATTGGATCGTCGTGTTTGAATAGCCGGGGGTTTTATGTGAGATAAGGGTTTTTATTTTCATTCATGTAAAATTCATTGTATGTAATATTCTTTTATTAGGGCACATCCAGGTTGAGGATGATGTCACCTTTGTATATTATTTACTTTTTCGCACTAGGATAGACCCAAGGAGGGGACCACAAGTAACCGGGTTCTAGGGTCCAGTGGGAGGCCATCTCGAGGAGTCGAGACCGGGTCTCCTAACCCTAGAATTGGTAGGGTTACTTTCCACTCTCGTAGGGGTCTAGGTATGTGGGTTTGGCTATTCATCGCGACCGTGGAATCTGTGTTTTATACAGGCTCAAAATAAAACGCGGACCTCCTAGTATATCCAATATTTCATATGTTATCTTCTGCTGCTGATATTATGTGATGTGATCATATTATATGCATGAGACGAATGCTTTATTATTGTATATATGATATATAATAAACGTTACTTATGTTTTGCACCCGCGCTAGTCCCGCCCCGGTATGCCGTTAGTTAAGTAACCTAACGATGCATAACGGGACACAGTGGCGAATGCGAATGGCATAAGCGTACGTTGTATTTTTGTTTCTTCTGTGATGCTTAGGAAGCATAAATGATGGGATTCATTAATGAGATTAATGAAAGAAAAAGAAACATAAAAGATGTTGTAGAATCAAATTTATAAAAAGGGTAGCTCTAGTTTTTGCGTTGCATAGCGGTATTCCTTATAGAATATCCAGCACCTTATTCGATAAGGAAAGAGCCGAGATCCCTTCATCGGGAGTGATCTCTTTGGCAAAACTAGCAGATGCTACAACTCACTCGGTTTAGTTTTTGATTGCTTCTATAGTTCTTACTTTGCATAGTGGTATTTGTGAAATATCCTACACCTTATTCGATAAGGAAAGAGCCGAGATCCCTTCACCGGGAGTGACCTCTTTAGCGAAACTAGTAAAAGCCTCAGAAACACTCCTTTTCAAAATCACTTGTTTCTACAACGTTATCGAGTTCATTACGCAAAAGGTTTTCTGAAAAACCTGCGTAGCCCTCCGTCATTTCAGATAAGTACTACTTAGTATTCGTGTTACGTTTGTTGGCCTGCATCAAGGCATAGTGTGCGGTAGCTAACTAGTGCTTATCTGCAACATAAGATGAGATTGGATGAGGGTAGTCGTACGACTTTGTTGGCCTGCGTCAAGGGTCGTGCGAGTGAGTTTAATTCAATCAGGAAATGACGGGTTGAACTTGACTAGCGGACTATGGTTTGTTGGCCTGCGTCAAGGTCATAGCACGCTAGGGGAAAAAGCATTATCAGGAATTTCAAGTGTTGAAATTTGCAATGAGATTGCATACCTTCTATGAGATAGTTGGATCCTGATACCCACTGCGAGTAAGAGTTACTCCTGGGAGAGTTTTACACATGACAATTAGCCGATCAAGTAGGTGTCTAGAAAGGTGTTAACGGGGTTATGCCTCTGGGAAAACGAGTTTTATTTTAATTAGGTCCGTGCGAAAGCACGGGGAACCTCCCTCGAAGTACCAACACTGACCTGGCTAAAAGATTGGCGAACTTGTAAGGTGTAATTAATCCCGGCTAGTCTTACCTTTTAGGGTTTGAAGGAAGATTTTATGAAAACAGTGGGATCCATCCTGATTAGATAAGATAATAACCAATCTAATCTTGTAAGAGCATACGCTAAAGTGTTTTCTTCTCTCTCTCTCCAGGTAGCGACCATGTCAGGACTTAATCAAGATAATAATATGGATGTATTGACCGAACCCGTTTATTATACTGAGCAGGGGAACGTTGGTTCCGTTCTTTCTTATAATTGTGATAAGACTTGACAGGAAATAGGGGAATATCCGGATTCCCAAGCCGCCCAAACGAAGAACAAGCATGTTGATGCATCTTCTTCAGGTATGTTAGTTATCGAGAACTGTTTCTTAGTTCACTCTACGTCCTGGGTATTAGATACCGGATCAGGATCCGACATATGTAATATGTTACATGTGCTAAAGAAATGCAGAGAACTGGGAGAGGGTGATCATTTCGTAAGAGTAGGGAATGGTGCAAATGTTGCAGCCAAAGCAGTTGGCGAATATCACCTTGTATTGCCAAATGGTAACACATTGATTCTGAACGAATGCTATTACATTCCGACCCTGATATGCAATCTTATATCAGTTTCTTTATTAAGTAAAGAATGATATAATTTTGTAGTACAGGATAATGTTATGAACATCTTCCTGAATCAAAAGTTGATTTGATCAGGCTCGTTAAATAATGGCATATACGTTCTAAATCAAACTACAGTACTTAATGTACAAAACACACACAAGAGGAAGAGTTCAGAAATGAACATATCCTTCTTGTGGAATTGTACACTAGGTCATATCAATGCGACACGACTAGGTAAGTTGCATAAGGATGGATATTTGAATCCGTTCGATTTATCATCTTATGAAACTTGTCATTCATGTCTCAAAAGCAAGATGACCAAAACTCCATTTAGTGGACAAGGAGAAAGAGTTACGGAACTCTTGGGACTGATACATAGTGATGTATGTGGTCCCATGTCTACACATGCCAGGAATGGTTCCTCGTACTTCATTACATTCGCTGATGATCTCTCAAGATACGGACATGTGTTCCTATTGAAACACAAGTCTGAAGCTTTTGAGAAATTCAAAGAATATAAGAACAAAGTTGAGAACCAAACGGTAAAAGTATTAAGATCTTTCGATCTGATCGAGGAGGGGAATACTTGAGCAATGAGTTCCTGGACTATCTAAAAGAGTATGAGATTCTCTCTCAACTTACTCCTCCTTATACACCAAAGCACAACGGTGTATCGGAGCGGAAGAATCGCACCCTCTTAGATATGGTGTGCTCTACGATGAGCACTGCTGAGTTGCCTATTTCCTTTTGGGGATATGCACGGGAGACAGCTGCAGACCTATTGAATATGGTTCCCACCAAATCTGTAACGTTTCCAAAATAATAAAATATTATTTTCGGGAATTTTTATAGTTTAATATTATTTTAATGAATATTTTAATATTCGGGTGTAATTAAATACAAATAAATGGGGAAAAAAATTTTGGAAAATTTTGGAAAATTCTAAAATAGGGTATTTTATGGAATTATACGATTTTAAAGTTTTTAAGACTAGTTATATGCTAATTTAGTGTTAATCGCGATTAAAGATCGCTAATTGGATTTTTAGCGTTTTTGTGCAAAAATGTGCACATATCATTTTCCACACTTGTTACACTTGTGTTACATTTTTGTAGCCATGGTTCATTTGGATTCACTATTGGAGTGAGAAGGAAAAGATAAAGGAAAAGAAAAGAAAAGGAAAAAGGGTAGGTAATGAGTGAGAGAGAGACCAAGTCAAACCCCCACTTTTTTGAACCATCCCTCATCATTTTCCCCTTCTCATTCTCTCTCCTCTCTTTCCCTTGTTGCTGCTGCTCTCTCTCCTTCCTCTCTCCCTCTTCATGAAACCCTAGATCCACCATGAAAACAAAGCCAAAACCCCATTCCCACTTCACAAAAAATGTTCCCGAGCTCACTAGCTACACATTGAACCTAGCAAGATTGGATTTGGAGGACTTTGAGCAACTCAAGAATTTTCTTTAGTTGCCAAAGGAGGTAATTTCTGCACCTATTAGATTAGTATCTCATTTCTATTGCATCCATACTAGTTTCATATCGATATTGTGTCGTTTTGTGGATTTTAGAGAATTCAAGTTAGGGTTTAGGGTAAAACTGAACTTTAAGATGAGATTGAGGATTTAGGTGACCTTAGAATCCCTTGTGTAATGCTAATTTGGACCCAAACCTGAACTTGAAACCAAAATACGGAATTACGGAACCGATATCGGAAAAACTGGAAATCTGGGACTGTTTTGTGGAATCTGCTATCACCCCGAGACCCCAAAAATGAAACTGAGTTGGCAGTGAGATGTGCAGGCATTATAGAACCACCACACCAAACCCTAGCCCCCAACTCCTTTTCGAGGCCGCCAATTATTCCATTCTGGCCGCAATTTACGGCCAGAGCAGGGTGGATCTGCCTCGTTTTCTGTGCATGGCCCTATCTCCTCTAGTATTGACCCTGGGTATGTCTAGTTTTGACAGATTCCATCTAGGGTGAAATCTGGGATGATTTTCCTATGTTGGTGCATGATTTGAGACTTGTTTTAGCATGGATTTTGGTATTTGGTGTTTCGTTCCTGTCGGGTGGCGTTTGGACGTCAACGACAAGTGGATATTGATTGTGTTTGCATGCGAGGTTATAGGTTTTTACCTATAGGCGTGGCGTGTGCCGTTTTGGTTTCCGATGTGATTTTCATGTGCTTTAGCATTTGTGATATCCTTGTAGGTACCCTACGAGATATGAGGCAAAGAAGATGAAAATGGCGACATCGGCACCGACACATGAGAAGCAAGGTGAGTAGATTTATATCTACGGGGAGAAGTCGGGTGGATGGCGTATAGCACCCCCGCAGTCCGTGGTGGTGTATATGAATACGTATACACACATATATTTATTATGTGTTGTTGGGATTATTGATGGTGATAATGGTATTATTGGTGATAAGAATGTATTGGTTTAGTATAGTGCGAAACCCTAGAGTAGGGTTGCACACATACACATACACATACACACATACTTGCATACAACCTTTCATATATCTGTGCGCATATGATGGTGTGTATATCTACACATGGGTATGGGACTATGCATTTACATACGGGTTTTGAGGATGATACGTGGGATTGAGATGAGCCGATGAGATTCGATTGAGGCCGTGGGATTTGGCGACATGACAGAGTTCGTATTGGAGATGTGATTTGATGGTAGTGATGCCTGTCATGTGATTAGATATTATGATATCGACTCAGATTTAGGTGGTTTCCATACCCCTCTCTATCGGCTTGATTGTCGGGTTCGTAGTTCGCATAGTAGGCGTTAGGCTAGACCCGAGTCATACCTATTTCAAAACTAACGAATCGGGGATATTTTAAAGATAGGCAAAAAGGGTTTATACGGATATTTTCAAACGATGTATCTTTTCTTAAAACACCGTAGCCCTTGTTTTACCAAAAGCCCTGATTCGTCTTATTTCAAATGGCACCACTGCATGACATGTACAGATTGGTGTAGATTCTTTACCTTTGCGTTGATTATTCGATTCCGCATATTCATGCTATCAGCATTGCATCGCTTGTACTGTGGTTATATTTCAGTCATGCTGCTAGGACACCAGCACCATTATCGATGATGCATATGTTCCACGTACACTTGTTGCCGGCTCACACACTCATCATCGATAATTGCCATGTCACTACACTGTAGTACTATTGCATTCAGTATATGATCCTTGCATGACTTGGTGATGTGCATACCTTCCTTTACATGTCGCATACTTCATGCTTTTGATTATACGCATTGAAATATGTTGTTTCTATGATATTTCTGGATTTGGGAACCGAGGGTGTTTCAAAAGAGAATATGTCATTGCTTTAAAAACCCGGTTACCCTTGATATGATATTTCAGTACGTCCACCATGTGTTTTCTCGGTGCTGAGAGCGACATGTGAAACCCGAATCGAGGAGTGGACGAGCCGATTGCGGGTACATGGTGGACCCGGTATGGTTCCCCTCGGCAAGATGATCGATGAGCGTTGCCGATTGAGCCTGGAGGCGGGCGAGTACCTACCGGTGATTGGTTGGACCTGGTGATTATCCGGAGGATACTGACCAGTGTCGATATATGTGTAAGTGCACGGCGGCGCCCCGGCCGTCAATCCGACGCCGGAATGCGGAAGCGGTGAAAAACTTAAATTTTTGCGGACTTTGCAAACCGGCACCACCGCACACTAAACTCCGGATCGTAACCATTAACAAGTCTACGCTATAATAAGAAAGGGAAGAGATGTATACCGACGATCCAAGTCCTCCGGTCTTCATCTCCACTCCGATCTCCTCGCGGGATCTCCGTCCGTCTCCTCCTCGTCGGAAAGGGCACCACATCGCCTGTAGCTTTTACGGGCTCCCACCTCAATACCGAGGCAACTCGGGCGCGAAGCTGGCGAATCGACGCGTCCAAGATTTGCTGTAGGAAGTGTAGAGTCTATGTCTCATTGGGGTTTGTTGCCTTTGGATGGAGGAATGAAGATTGAGCTTTGGAGGGAAATGAAGCTCTCAATTTCTTTTGCATACAAAATGATATGAACAAATATATCTCCTCACAAATGAAGCACTCTCTCTCCCTCAAAGATTTGGCCGGCCATCATATGTGGAAATGGTGGAGGGAATCAATAATTAGTATGAAGGAAGGTGAGTGTAGGATAACAAAAGAGGTGACCACATCCAAACAACAACCATGCTTCACTTTTATCAAACCATACCCTCATCAAATCACATTAAATGCAAGCATGGATGAAAGATTCAAATCCTATCATAATCAAACCATTATGCAAGAAAACCCCTCCATAAAAATAATTTGCAAAACTGCAAATTACCCCCTCCATCGGAAAAGTCCGGCCGGGAAAGAACAAAGGAAAACCGGCCGGAACGGAATGCAAACTGGCAACTCCAGAAAACTGGTCCCGTAATAAATTACAGGAAAACCCCGATACTGTGCATACACACCCGCATCTGTATTCCGTCCGGATACAAATGCAAAGAGACAAAATCTACACTGTACTAAACTAGGACCGGCTTAAACCAAAACCGGCTAGTAAAAACCGTTCGATCCTGATCCGTGCAATACCGCACGTATCTGATCGAACCCTGCCATATAACTATACGGCCACTAGTACAAAACTGTCCGATCCTGATCCGTGCAATACCGCACGTATCTGATCGGACCCTGCCATATCTCCATACGGCCTCTACAGCGTTTCGCCCGGAAGCTGAGTAACTGAAAGTGTGGTAGACTCTAAAGACTCGTCAATACTATGGCTGTGGATTTAACCACTAGCCCGTCAGAGGTATAAGCCAATACGTAACGGGCCACCAGCTATTGACTAAAAGGGACGTCGATGAGCGAACTCATCCTGACACCCTACTGAGCCTGTCAGTGACAATATCCGTGCAGTCCGGTCCGTTCGTCTATGAGTATCGCATGGCGGGCCTAGGGGGTTGGTAAAAGTCAGACCCCCAAAAGCGGTACAAGTCGTGTCGGAGTGTAGCCCAGAACACCCTGAGATACTACTGGAATACCTACCAGTAAATCTCCTTGCCTTGGCCAAGGACTTTGTGTAATGGCTCTCCTAGACACAGCACGACCTCACCCCCAATACCGGGAGAGACGAACCCCTGAAGATACGCTCACTGCCTCCATGTGGCTCGGGACTGTACCCAACTAAAACCTGTTTGCACGACTCCTTTGAGCCGTGGTAGGGTAGTAATCAAAGTACAGTGGGAACTCACACGAGACAAATGACGATCCCCAGGTCGATGAACTAACCTGCACACATGTCACCAGGGAACTGCCATCTGACGTCTGGTATATGACCAACTAGCATGTTCCCGGCGAGTCCTGTCCGGTGTACTCATAACCCAATGAGCACCTGTATACATCTTAGGTGATCCAACAGACACCAGTGGCTTGTGAGACCGGCCACCGCCCCTCGTCGGGGTCTCGACTGTATACACTAGTCTACTAATGGAGTATCGATGCCCAGTCTCGAAACTCCCACGACTAGGGACCTTTTAAGGATAAGCTTATAGACCCCCAGCTCCCACTTATATGATCGCCCTCATACTGCTGGTGGTCAAGCAAGAATCCTAGGGGCTCTATCAACGTGTAATAGCGACGTGTCAGGTCACCTAAAACAGTACACGATGATAAAGGTAAACCAGATAGCATATTATCATCTCGAGTAAGACTGTCCTACCGGGATAGGTCCTCCCTCAATCATTACAATCACGTACCTGTGACCTAATAATTGACTCTGAGGGCACTATCTCCAACAATCTCCCACTTGCACTCAAGGCTAATTATTGCGATGTCGCATACTCACAGCCCGTGTGATACCGAACATCCAACTCCTCTACTAGTCAGTCTCACAAAGCTCGTTTGCGAAACTATTGCGTTCGAGGAATAGCCTCAGTGAGTGGATCCGCTTAGTTGTTTCTTTCTATGTCTCTCTATATCTCAAGTTCGCGGAGAAAGCCATCTCCCGAAAAGAGTAATACCTGTCTCAGAATATGTCTGGATGTCTGATGGGACCTAGCTCATAAATGAACTCCAAATCCAAACTTCTTAGACTGTATCGTCCACTGAACTTAATCAGTATCCTGCGCCATACCTCCCTTAGTATTGCCTTGGACCGCCTGTCCAAAATACTGCCCCTTATCAGAAGGAAAACTATAACTCTAACAACCTCCTTGTCGTCCATGTCACCTTGGAAGCCTGGAATGATAACTGTCTCCTGAATGAGGCTGTCGTTATCATCTCCCTAGAACATCCACTTATGTTCTAAAACTGCTTCCGACTGTTTCTCCAGGATTGGATTAATGTCAACTTATTGCATCTAGTGCAAGAACAACATCTGGTGTGGTACTTGACATCTCACGATTGACTCAATTGCCTGAGCAAGTGATCTGCCAATCATGCCCGTCCCTCTCCCCTTTAGTCTGTAAGACACCTTTGGAGAGGGGTGACTCCATTACCTGCAGGTACACTACCGTGCCAGGAGTCGTCCATCCTAAATACTCTTAGAATGCTGTCAAGTACCCTGATTGGGAAACCACCCAAATCTAGATCTAAAACCATAGATCTAGTAACCAGTATGTCAGATACAAAATCCATTTCCTTTGTGGAGAAACAACTGTGTGACGACCAAAGTATGACCGATCGTAGTATAGGAATATCACTTCCTACTATGTGTATGTCATCCAAAACCCGGATATCACACCTTACTACCTTCTCAACAGATCCATCCTCTATTCTGATGACGTCAAACCCATGACTGTCACATCAGAAATAGATGATCTATCTCCGCTATATCTGCTTTAGTCTATGAATAGACATAAGCCTGATGTCCACCAATGCTTCCGCTGCTCCCACTGACTACGACAACCCTCTGGCAAAGTCATATAGACGTGCACTTCTAAAGCTAGTTTAGAACGACGCTATACTCATCCTCCTGCCGGGTCTCGCAGCCTGGAACAACAGCAATGCCTATTGTGGGTAAACAAGAACTTCCCTGTCACCGTCCTTGAGGCTACCGGAGTACCTCTCGGGTGCCTGAAGTTACCCACCTTATCTGCGGAGTGGCCAATGGAATGTCAATCCATATTGAATCTTTAGGTTCCTTATCAAATCTTCAGTAATCGTTTGTGGTTCTGGAATCACTTCCAGTTCTACCATACTCCCACTACTGTTTTCTGAAAAAAAATCCATTTTTAATAAAACTGTGGCGAGTCTAGAACAATATTGCTATTGTTCATCCAGATGGTAGAAAGTCAACCCGCGTCATAGCCTGGGTCAACCCACAAACAGCCATTACAGAAACGTGCCTTGAGTTGTCCAGTGTCTGGTTTTAAGCATAAGCCGGACAACTCCCCGTACCTTAACATCGTTAAGATATGAACTGTACTATATCCAATATATAACCAGAGGCACTGATTTAATTGAACCAGATTCAAATCATGCAACTGTCTCCAGTGCATGTCAATTAAATGGAAGGAGGCCGATCAGCGTTACTCAACTTAGGAATACTTCCAATTATGAGTAACCTGAAAAAGAAGCAAGATCTCTTTATCATTACTATCAACTGAATACCATACACAAGTATCTACATCTTCGATCTCTTTGAAGAATCCCGATACTTGCTATACCTGGTTCTCTACTCTATTCAAATACCTATAACTCCTCAAAACTCAGACCTTGTGTTTCTACGAAACACATGTCTAAGAACTAGAGAAGTTAAAAGTAAACAGAATATAGTATGAGGACCAACCCCTCTGTCCTAATGGACACTGGACAACATACAATACTCTGTATAAGTCCGCTGAGTCTAACAACTCTTTCACTGTGTGTCGTAGGTTGAAAACTGTACTTATGGTTAAGAAGAATTACACCGCTGTTTAATGCTCCTTACCTAACCATCCACTGATATAGGTAAATGTCATCGACATAATATCAAAAGGTATATCTCACTCTATGGAAATAGACGTACAGATATATCAATTTGAAATTGGTGCATAACAGCGGATATTCAAAACCAAATATTTGCCGACCGGCAAACAGCCCAGATGATCTCCTCAAATATCACCGATTACAACGAATCCCGATATAATGAGGATGATCACCCAATTCCCAATAACTTACTCCCACTCATCATCTGTAAAACTATACAGATGTGAGAATCAAACTTGGTAAATACATACCCTGGAGCAAGTGTCCAATCGGGAAATCAGTTTTCTTTTAACAGTACACAGTTGAACCTGAAACATTGAAATGTTTCGATGGGGTATCCTGGTATTCCTAGTAATGCCTCTTCCAGATTCACGACTGTAACCGTATAGTTCTTTGCCACCTCTCCAAATCCCTTCATATGTCTTTAGTCTTTACCTTCTGTACACCCCTTTAGGCCAAATGGTTTTCTTCCTTCCCTACCGTTCGGCACCAGCCTATGGTTTGGAAGAAGACTATCCAATAAGCATAATGGGTGTACTGTCCCAATCCTAGGAACACTCGCAATGAGAGAGGGTGAAGATAAAAGACAACCGAATAAACCTTATTCCTATTTCTCCTGAACCAGAATCCATCCCCGAACTGGAACAAGTTCCATTCGAGTTCGTATATAACCATACGATGGAGTATCCAAATAAACTGTGGATCTTCGTAGTGATACGGAGTGTCCTGGAGAAATACAAAGGTGATGTAGGAGTGGTAACGAAATATTTGGTTTGGTCGTGAATATCTGTTGCAATTTACTTTGCCCTCTTACTGATCCCTTGCTTTGTCTGAACTTAATACCTTCTGCACACCATCGTTATGCTAATTGGTTTTCTTCATTCCCTACCGGTCGGCACCAGCCTAAGGTTTGGAAGAAGACAATCCAATTTGCGTAATAGGTGTACTGCCCCTAAACCAAGGAGTACTCGTAACCTGAGAGAGGGTAAAAGGAAAAGACAACTGAATAATCCTATCCGTTTTCTCCAGAACCGGAAACCATCCTCGAATCCCTTCGAGTTCGTATCTAACCATACGATGGTTTTGTCCAATGGAAGTGGACGTTCGTAGTAAAACGGGGTGTCCTGGAGAAAAGGGTAAAAGTAGGAGTGGCAATGAGGTTTGCAACTCTGACAATCCAAAAGCCAGTGTTTAAGAAGGTTCGGTCAACTTGGTCACTGAGTCATAGTCTTAGGGTCGGGTCAATGGTCGCTGCCAGAGAGAGAGAAAAGAAACACTCAGCGTGCACTCTAACCAAGATCAGAATGGTTACCAATTTATCTAATCTGGAAACCTCCCACTGTACCTCAAATTCTCCTCCAAACCTGAAAGAAGAATTAGTCGGGGTCACCCGAGGAGTAAACCAACTCATCAGTGGGAATCGGGATCCAACTCTCATCGCATGACAACGTGACGGAATCCGCTCACGGTATCACACTCCAGAAGGTATGCGCATATCTGGCAAGTTTCAGTACTTTTGAAACTCCCGATGAGATTTCTGCCCCATGCTCTTATGACCTTGACTTTGGCCAACATATCATAAGTCACATGTCAAGTTCTGCCCGTCATTCTCCAGGTTAATTTGAATCCACCCGTACATACCCTTGACTTTGGCCAAAATGGCAGCACGACTGTCCCAAACCAACGCATCTATCTATGCTGCATATGAATACCCCAATAGCTACCAATCACTGTGCCTTGACTTTGGCCAACATACACAGCTTGAATACTATTGAGCACCCATATGAAATGACGGAGGGCTACGAATGGTTTCTGGCGAAAACCTTTAACGTAAAGAACTTGATATCGTCGAAGGAACTGATAGCTTTTAAAAATATAGTGACGAAAACCGTTGCTAAAGAGGTCACTCCCGGTGAAGGGATCTCGGCTCTTTCCCCGTAGAATGGGGTGCAGGATATTCCAAATGAATACCGCGATGCAAAGCAAAAGTAATCGGCTATAGTGAAGTTAATGCCCTGACGCAAACTTCTGTCCAAGGGGTCACTCCCGGTGAAGGGATCTCGGCCCTTGCCTCGTCGACTGAGGAGCAGGATATTCCAACTGAATATCACGATGCAAAACAAAAGTGAACGTCCTTGCAATAACAGCTTTTTGAAAAGTGTTCCAACAACATCAGATTAGGTTTGTTTTAAACTTTGCATTGATCCGAATCAATGCAGTCCCATCAATTGATCACACCACAAAGAACGAAAATATACTGATGTACGTATATGCCATCCGCATTCGCCACTGGGTCCCGTCATTACCCGTTAGGTTAGCTTACTAACGACAGAGCGGGGACTGGACTAGCGCGGATGCAAAACATATACAACATCTACTAATATATATACCAATATATTATATTTCGCTCAAGGCGTGAATAGAATGCAACATCACAGAAAATGTACAGCATCACAGAAACAATACAGATATCTGGGATCCCCGGGTTTCACAGAGCCACTACTGAAACCCGACGTTCCCCTGGTCGTGTGGATAGCCTGTGCAATGAAATCCTAGACCCCTACGGGCGCGGCAAGTTACCCGCCAAAACCTGAAGCGAGGCAGCCCCCTTCAGCGCCGTGAATGGACCACCCAGCACTTCACGGAATCCGGCAACTTGGGCACCCCTCCTGGGTCAACCTATACCCCCTACGAGTGCGGCGAATAGCCCGCCAATTCTAGAGTGAAGCCCCCTCCGTCTCAATGCCATGAGATGCGGGCTTGTTGCCCTCTAGAACCCGGCTATCCGTGCACCCCTCCGCGGGGCAATCCTAGTACAGAAAGTAAAATATACATACACCGGGTACATCGACCGCAACCAGGTCGTGCCCCAAAATAATAATACAATCAGGCAGTGACGGCAGTCCACATGTCGGACGCTCGCCCCGCAATAACAAATGTACATATTACAACAAAACTGTACTAGCATTGCATCCAGGCTATCCCCCACGACCGATCCGCAACATCACAGCAAATACATAGAACATCAACGTGAAAGTCACGTTCGCAAATCCGTCTAACCGGGCTATAGCAGTTAGACCGGATTTACCGATCGAGTGACATTCACGGTCGCAGATATAATGTAAATACTGTGAAAAATGTGTTTAAAAAATTTCCGATTGATCAAACAATTAACAAGTGGGCCCCAAAGAAAACTGTAGCACTCACGGAAACAATTGGCCCAACTTTAATATTCCAAAGCCCATATTTTAAGCCCAGAAGGCCTCTGTAAAAAAATGGTGAAGTGATGTGAATAGTGCGTGGCGGAAGGGCCGCACAAAGGTGGTTTTCGCGGCGGTTCCGCGCTCCAACTGTGGAGTTACTTCGTCAAATTTTTACAGAACTCTTAGATTTTCCAGTACATCAATATTTTACAACCTGACAAAATTTTCGAGACTGAAAAATTTCAACAGAAACTGTCGTGGGTAAAATGCAGTTTTGGAACTTTTTGATCGATCGGAAATGCAAACACATTACACAAAGTTAGACTAAGTTAATGGCGAGTCTCTGATACCACTGTAAGTGCACGGCGGCGCCCCGGCCGTCAATCCGACGCCGGAATGCGGAAGCGGTGAAAAACTTAAATTTTTGCGGACTTTGCAAACCGGCACCACCGCACACTAAACTCCGGATCGTAACCATTAACAAGTCTACGCTATAATAAGAAAGGGAAGAGATGTATACCGACGATCCAAGTCCTCCGGTCTTCATCTCCACTCCGATCTCCTCGCGGGATCTCCGTCCGTCTCCTCCTCGTCGGAAAGGGCACCACATCGCCTGTAGCTTTTACGGGCTCCCACCTCAATACCGAGGCAACTCGGGCGCGAAGCTGGCGAATCGACGCGTCCAAGATTTGCTGTAGGAAGTGTAGAGTCTATGTCTCATTGGGGTTTGTTGCCTTTGGATGGAGGAATGAAGATTGAGCTTTGGAGGGAAATGAAGCTCTCAATTTCTTTTGCATACAAAATGATATGAACAAATATATCTCCTCACAAATGAAGCACTCTCTCTCCCTCAAAGATTTGGCCGGCCATCATATGTGGAAATGGTGGAGGGAATCAATAATTAGTATGAAGGAAGGTGAGTGTAGGATAACAAAAGAGGTGACCACATCCAAACAACAACCATGCTTCACTTTTATCAAACCATACCCTCATCAAATCACATTAAATGCAAGCATGGATGAAAGATTCAAATCCTATCATAATCAAACCATTATGCAAGAAAACCCCTCCATAAAAATAATTTGCAAAACTGCAAATTACCCCCTCCATCGGAAAAGTCCGGCCGGGAAAGAACAAAGGAAAACCGGCCGGAACGGAATGCAAACTGGCAACTCCAGAAAACTGGTCCCGTAATAAATTACAGGAAAACCCCGATACTGTGCATACACACCCGCATCTGTATTCCGTCCGGATACAAATGCAAAGAGACAAAATCTACACTGTACTAAACTAGGACCGGCTTAAACCAAAACCGGCTAGTAAAAACCGTTCGATCCTGATCCGTGCAATACCGCACGTATCTGATCGAACCCTGCCATATAACTATACGGCCACTAGTACAAAACTGTCCGATCCTGATCCGTGCAATACCGCACGTATCTGATCGGACCCTGCCATATCTCCATACGGCCTCTACAGCGTTTCGCCCGAAAGCTGAGTAACTGAAAGTGTGGTAGACTCTAAAGACTCGTCAATACTATGGCTGTGGATTTAACCACTAGCCCGTCAGAGGTATAAGCCAATACGTAACGGGCCACCAGCTATTGACTAAAAGGGACGTCGATGAGCGAACTCATCCTGACACCCTACTGAGCCTGTCAGTGACAATATCCGTGCAGTCCGGTCCGTTCGTCTATGAGTATCGCATGGCGGGCCTAGGGGGTTGGTAAAAGTCAGACCCCCAAAAGCGGTACAAGTCGTGTCGGAGTGTAGCCCAGAACACCCTGAGATACTACTGGAATACCTACCAGTAAATCTCCTTGCCTTGGCCAAGGACTTTGTGTAATGGCTCTCCTAGACACAGCACGACCTCACCCCCAATACCGGGAGAGACGAACCCCTGAAGATACGCTCACTGCCTCCATGTGGCTCGGGACTGTACCCAACTAAAACCTGTTTGCACGACTCCTTTGAGCCGTGGTAGGGTAGTAATCAAAGTACAGTGGGAACTCACACGAGACAAATGACGATCCCCAGGTCGATGAACTAACCTGCACACATGTCACCAGGGAACTGCCATCTGACGTCTGGTATATGACCAACTAGCATGTTCCCGGCGAGTCCTGTCCGGTGTACTCATAACCCAATGAGCACCTGTATACATCTTAGGTGATCCAACAGACACCAGTGGCTTGTGAGACCGGCCACCGCCCCTCGTCGGGGTCTCGACTGTATACACTAGTCTACTAATGGAGTATCGATGCCCAGTCTCGAAACTCCCACGACTAGGGACCTTTTAAGGATAAGCTTATAGACCCCCAGCTCCCACTTATATGATCGCCCTCATACTGCTGGTGGTCAAGCAAGAATCCTAGGGGCTCTATCAACGTGTAATAGCGACGTGTCAGGTCACCTAAAACAGTACACGATGATAAAGGTAAACCAGATAGCATACTATCATCTCGAGTAAGACTGTCCTACCGGGATAGGTCCTCCCTCAATCATTACAATCACGTACCTGTGACCTAATAATTGACTCTGAGGGCACTATCTCCAACAATATGGATATGGGCATACTGCCGGGGCCGAGGGCCGATACCGCAGACAGAGCCCGCGGGCCGATCCGGACTGACGGAGCCCGATATATGAGGATTTACGTGCCGATGCTGGGTACAGTTTTCATGATGTTTTCGAGTGTCGATGCTGGGCACTCCGGTTCCATGATTTTGACGTGTCGCGAGGGACACAGATGGTTTATATCCTCATATTATTCCTATGCACATGATTTATGATATTTACATGCATGGTGGTTATTGTGAGTGGGTGACGAGTGGACGGGATCCACGTGTGTGCAGATTTGATTACTTTGATCATACCTCATATTCATGACATGCTATTACCTAAGGCACTAGCACGAGCACTTGGCACTACACTCATGTATAGAGATTACATTGCCAGTTTAGCATGCTTCAGCGTTATTCATATTGAAGTTTATTTATATCTGATCGTATTGACCTAGGATTGGTCGTGCATTCGATCTCTGCTTGTAGATATTTTTCTATTCACGAGTTGGCAACTCACCCCCGTTGTGCCACAGTCCTTGCAGGTTTTGCCGTACAGATTCCATAGCGGCATTTCGGGCACACTGCTTCCTTATGGGTGACTTGCTTGGTTAGGTGGGTTCTTTTGTATCAGAACCGCCATTGTTCATGTATTATTTATTGTATCTAGAATTTCCATCAACCAAAACTTGTATATTGCTTCAGACTTAGAAAACAGTGTTGTATTATTTCGACCTTAGAGTCGCGCTTGTAGTATTACGGTTTTCTGGCTGTTTTGAGTTTCTTTTTGGGTTTTGATCCTCGCCCTTTGGCGTTGTATATTATTATTGCTTGCGTGGTTGTGACCGTCGATTGACGAAGAGCTAGCTCCCGCTTGGGGATGCCTTTTATCTTCTCATATATATTATTCTTATTGTACCCCGTTCGGGGCCAGTTTTTATAAAGGAAACTCTGCCGAAATTTTCAGGAAAGGTTACACATTTTAAAAATACACATTCGGCTTAGTTATTTAAAAACTTTGATTTTCGAAACATGATTTCTTTACTTTTCAAAACCAGTTTTTCTTATTTACTCTTTAAATGGTTTTAGATTTCTGGGCTTTTAGCTTACTTGGATCAGATGGAGTCCTATAGACTTCATAGGATTCAAGGGCCAGTCACGTGCTCTTTCGGGTCGTGACAAAGTTGGTATCAGAGCGCTAGGTTGACCTTGGTTCGAGTCTAAGTTTGACTATGTGGAGCCTAGGGCGTTATCTATATACGGAACATAGGCTTGACCTTACGTAACTTAGACTTAGTCGAGGGGGTATTAGACCCGAACTTTCGTCGTGTAGGATGACCCTTGGTTGATGGAATAGGTGACTAAAGTAGAGTGACGTACCGTGGGTATGTTCGGCGGCATACTTACGACACGCCACTCCGCTTAAGAAACCTTAGGATGTACATTTCCTTGCACCGTATTATATTCCTTCCTATGATCTACCTTCATCGATACTGGTTATGGTTTTGCTGCCGCGATTGCACGGGCAGAGTGAGCTACGGCTCGAGTCGTGTCAGCATGAGCTCGTCAGGGACGAGGGCTGACCAGGGCGTGATTCCAGAGGCATATGGTTGCATTGAGGCTTCGTATTTTGTGTTTCCGCACTTTGGGCGTTTGACAGATCGCTGTTGCGAGATTTTTCGGATGTACCGGTCGGTACCAGAGGATTGAGCCACTGATAGGGGCTAGCCAGGATGTGATGACTGTTGATATATCGCTTATTCATGATGGTTGAGGCGCTGCTTAGCGTACCGACGATTGAGCCAGTTGTTGCTGCGAATGATGAGATATCGCCCAGATGATTGGAGCTACTGCAGCATGAGCATATTCTTAGAGATATGATAGTGAGTCGCTAGTCACCAAGGATGAATGACTAGGACATGTGGTTCGTTCGCTTACCCCAATGCGAGGTCATCAGGTAGATTGATTCCAGCTAGAGGCGACTTCACGCAGGTTCGTTGAGAGTCGATTGAGACGATCGGATGTCAGGAACCCCTTTTCCAAGTTTATAGTATACGGAAAGACATGCAGGTGACTCTATGGACCCTCTAGAAGAATGAAACCCTAACTCGACTTAATGACCGACCGTGTGAAAGCCTTTGAACCTTAGGGTTTGCGGCGGTTCCACGGCGCCATTAGTGAGGCTTGGGTTTGCCCTTCTACGGCTGGACCACCGACGCTGTGGCATGTACTCGATACTATTAAACTGTACCCGAGATGTTGAGCTCTTGGGGGATTGTGAGGTTCTGACGAGCCGATCGGACGATTCGACATCATTCGGATATCATGTGATGGGACACTGCTTGGGAGACTCCAGATACGAGCATAGCCGTTGGAGCGCAGTCTGTGTAGCCACGATGAGATGAGTCCGAATCAGTCGATATTGGAGCAAGGTGGGGTAAAGAGTTTGCACGAGATCTCGACGAGATGACGTTCCACTCTGCTGACATCAGAGATGTGATATGCACGCTAGGGACGTGTTCGGCTAGATATCTTCTACTGAGTGATGAAGATACCGAGTTCGTGATTTCGAGTCCGTGTTAGAGACTTCGGATGGACCGTAGCCGAGGACATTGCAGTGCGCAGATAAAGGCACGACGTCGACTGGTCGATGATACAGACAAGCGGGACAAGAGGTTCGTGCGAGACGCTGATGAGCTGTCATTACTTCCCGTCGAGACCAGAGGCCTGATATGCTTACAGAGGCGTTGGGATGAGACCAATTTCCGAGGAAATGCCGGGCTGAGGACACAGATGTCCATGGAACGAGAAAAGACTAAGCAAGAGTACCAGCCTCCGCACAGATCGACATAAGCAAGATCGGCAGAGACCTTGAGCAGGATTCCTTCCAGGACACCGCTGCAATGGTGTTTGCACCCAGGATCAGAGGTGTGACGTGCATTTAGAGAGCCGGAGGCCGACGCCAGTGACATATTGCTTTACGAGCAGTCGTGAAGATTGACCGAGAGATTACCAAGGAAGTGCCAGAACGGAATCGTTCTTGTCAGCGCTCCTGACCGGGCCGATGAGCCGGTGGATTGCGAGGTTGGTAATCTACAGGAAAGATCAGGAACCAGAGGCAGAGGACGCCAGCCGCGAGCAAGAGGCAAGTAGATATCTTGCGCCGCTAGCATTGGATGTACCGGCACCTTCTTGACCTTGAAGGAGGATATACCGACGACGGTATTTATGATTTGTGATTTTTTGATTCGACTATCACGTATCCGTCACTTTGGGATTTCAGTATTTTGGCGATCTATTTGCATGATTTAGTCTTGATGACTGAGTTCCATGATATTTGATTTTGTGTACCATGGTTGCACTTACTGGGTATTCATATTTTGTGCAGAGTTATTACTCTTGAGGTATTGATTGTGATTTCATGCCTATTTTATGCCGGTGATTTGATTTACGCTTCCAGCATAGTTTCATGTACTTTTAGTGTTTTGAATCGTGCACGCTGATGCACACGGTTGTGAGTTTTTCCATCGCGGTACAACTGATTTTGATTGAGCCGCGTTGTATATCGTTTCGTGCCTTGGCTGCACCTGCTTATGACTTTACGGATTTCATACGGTTGATTTGATGTTGTGCATATGTTACGCACACGATTTGATTTTTGCACTCGGTATAGCTTATATGTGCTTGTAGTGCATTGATGTGTGTTTTGTGCACGCAGTTGCGCACGTTTATGATTTTCTTTATATCTGGGTACACTTAGTGTTGCTGCTTACGCATTTGAGTTATTGCTGGTATTTGTGCATGGGATGCACCAGTTCTATACTTCATGCGTTTGTCGCACCAGTTTTATGTTTTTGCGTTTATCGCATCAGATTTATATATCATGCCTTTGTTGCACCGGATTTACATTTTGTGCATTACGGTTGCACCTGACTTCGATTTGATGTCTTTCGATATGTCGATTTTGATTGTGATATTGATATGGATTCTTTCACTCCGTGCTTTTTACTGGACTTACGCATGTTCGGCGTTGCTATTGGATTTTGTGATTCCGTGCATGTTGAGTGCGCAGGGTCTAGATTTTCATTCGTGCATGATGGATGCACCGATTTGGATTTTCGCGTATGTTGGGCGCAGGCCTTGAGATACGATTTTGGTGCACACCCGATGCACTAAATCGAGATTTCTTCGTGCATATCAGATGCACCGGAGTTTGGGCTGTCAGGCACACACGTTGCCTATGACAGATGTTTCGTGCACACCCGTTGCACCTAGATGTTGTTTTGTGCACCTGTATGGCACATATATGGATTTTGATCTCCGTGCACACCAGACGCACAGGGTGATGTTATGTGCATTTTTGAGATTTATTCCTTTTGGAGCAGTACATTTCTATGATATTGGATATTTGTTTCCATATTGAGCAGGACTTGTCAGAGGACAGTGCCTGGATATATTTTGCATGCATCGATAGCTATCGAAGGGATTTCGAAAAAGCGAGCTATAGTCTCAGTATATACCTACGTGTCCGATATGACATGGAACGTTTTAAAAACAGGAAACCCTTCTAAATGGTTTTCAAAACGGCGGAACGTACCTATTAACCAAAGGATATATATATATATAAGTATATAGTTATTTTCTTGTGAAAAACGTCCGCCACTGTGCAGTGTTACATGCATCGCACAGCGACTTAAAAAGATTTGGCATACATTTGCATCAGCTATTTACATGTATAGATTGGATGTCTACATGTATAGTTCTGATCCATATCATATTGGTTTTGTATTGGATTTGACATTTGTGTCTTTACCATGACTCCGATGATTGCGGGATGCTTGACGGAGTTTCGATTTTGAGTTATCTGCTCATTACTCATGCGCATGCATCGCGCTGTGATGTTTCATGTATTGATGATTTCGGAGCCCCGACGACTTGGAATTTGTATCGAAATGTTTTGGTACTTGGGGGTTTTAAATTTAAATTCGGGGACCGAATTTCTTTAAGGGGGGTAGATTGTAACGTTTCCAAAATAATAAAATATTATTTTCGGGAATTTTTATAGTTTAATATTATTTTAATATTCGGGTGTAATTAAATACAAATAAAAGGGGAAAAAAATTTTGGAAAATTTTGGAAAATTCTAAAATAGGGTATTTTATGGAATTATACCATTTTAAAGTTTTTAAGACTAGTTATATGCTAATTTAGTGTTAATCGCGATTAAAAATCGCTAATTAGATTTTTAGCGTTTTTGTGCAAAAATGTGCACATATCATTTTCCACACTTGTTACACTTGTGTTACATTTTTGTAGCCATGGTTCATTTGGATTCACTATTGGAGTGAGAAGGAAAAGATAAAGGAAAAGAAAAGAAAAGGAAAAAGGGTAGGTAATGAGTGAGAGAGAGACCAAGTCAAACCCCCACTTTTTTGAACCATCCCTCATCATTTTCCCCTTCTCATTCTCTCGCCTCTCTTTCCCTTGTTGCTGCTGCTCTCTCTCCTTCCTCTCTCCCTCTTCATGAAACCCTAGATCCACCATGAAAACAAAGCCAAAACCCCATTCCCACTTCACAAAAAATGTTCCCGAGCTCACTAGCTACACATTGAACCTAGCAAGATTGGATTTGGAGGACTTTGAGCAACTCAAGAATTTTCTTGAGTTGCCAAAGGAGGTAATTTCTGCACCTATTAGATTAGTATCTCATTTCTATTGCATCCATACTAGTTTCATATCGATATTGTGTCGTTTTGTGGATTTTAGAGAATTCAAGTTAGGGTTTAGGGTAAAACTGAACTTTAAGATGAGATTGAGGATTTAGGTGACCTTAGAATCCCTTGTGTAATGCTAATTTGGACCCAAACCTGAACTTGAAACCAAAATACGGAATTATGGAACCGATATCTGAAAAACTGGAAATCTGGGACTGTTTTGTGGAATCTGCTATCACCCCGAGACCCCAAAAATGAAACTGAGTTGGCAGTGAGATGTGCAGGCATTATAGAACCACCACACCAAACCCTAGCCCCCAACTCCTTTTCGAGGCCGCCAATTATTCCATTCTGGCCGCAATTTGCGGCCAGAGCAGGGTGGATCTGCCTCGTTTTCTGTGCATGGCCCTATCTCCTCTAGTATTGACCCTGGGTATGTCTAGTTTTGACAGATTCCATCTAGGGTGAAATCTGGGATGATTTTCCTATGTTGGTGCATGATTTGAGACTTGTTTTAGCATGGATTTTGGTATTTTTTGTTTCGTTCCTGTCGGGTGGCGTTTGGACGTCAACGACAAGTGGATATTGATCGTGCTTGCATGCGAGGTTATAGGTTTTTACCTATAGGCGTGGCGTGTGCCGTTTTGGTTTCCGATGTGATTTTCATGTGCTTTAGCGTTTGTGATATCCTTGTAGGTACCCTACGAGATATGAGGCAAAGAAGATGAAGATGGCGACATCGGCACCGACACATGAGAAGCAAGGTGAGTAGATTTATATCTACGGGGAGAAGTCGGGTGGATGGCGTATAGCACCCCCGTAGTCCGTGGTGGTGTATACGAATACGTATACACACATATATTTATTATGTGTTGTTGGGATTATTGATGGTGATAATGGTATTATTGGTGATAAGAATGTATTGGTTTAGTATAGTGCGAAACCCTAGAGTAGGGGTTGCACACATACACATACACATACACACATACTTGCATACATCCTTTCATATATCTGTGCGCATATGATGGTGTGTATATCTACACATGGGTATGGGACTATGTGTTTACATATGGGTTTTGAGGATGATACGTGGGATTGAGATGAGCCGATGAGATTCGATTGAGGCCGTGGGATTTGGCGACATGACAGAGTTCGTATTGGAGATGTGATTTGATGGTAGTGATGCCTGTCATGTGATGAGATATTGTGATATCGACTCAGATTTAGGTGGTTTCCATACCCCTCTCTATCGGCTTGATTGTCAGGTTCGTAGTTCGCATAGTAGGCGTTAGGTTAGACCCGAGTCATACCTATTTCAAAACTAAAGAATTGGGGATATTTTAAAGATAGGCAAAAAGGGTTTATACGGATATTTTCAAACGATGTATCTTTTCTTAAAACACCGTAGCCCTTGTTTTACCAAAAGCCCTGATTCCTCTTATTTCAAATGGCACCACTGCATGACATGTACAGATTGGTGTAGATTCTTTACCTTTGCGTTGATTATTCGATTCCGCATATTCATGCTATTAGCATTGCATTGCTTGTACTGTGGTTATATTTCAGTCATGCTGCTAGGACACCAGCACCATTATCGATGATGCATATGTTCCACGTACACTTGTTGCCGGCTCACACACTCATCATCGATAATTGCCATGTCACTACACTGTAGTACTATTGCATTCAGTATATGATCCTTGCATGACTTGGTGATGTGCATACCTTCCTTTACATATCGCATACTTCATGATTTTGATTATACGCATTGAGATATGTTGTTTCTATGACATTTCTGGATTTGGGAACCGAGGGTGTTTCAAAAGAGAATATGTCATTGCTTTAAAAACCCGGTTACCCTTGATATGATATTTCAGTGCGTCCACCATGTGTTTTCTCGGTGCTGAGAGCGACATGTGAAACCCGAATCGAGGAGTGGACGAGCCGATTGCAGGTACAAGGTGGACCCGGTATGGTTCCCCTCGGCAAGATGATCGATGAGCATTGCCAATTGAGCCTGGAGGCGGGCGAGTACCTACCGGTGATTGGTTGGACCTGGCGGTTATCCGGAGGATACTGACCAGTGTCGATATATGGATATGGGCATACTGCCGGGGCCGAGGGCCGATACCGCAGACAGAGCCCGCGGGCCGATCCGGACCGACGGAGCCCGATATATGAGGATTTACGTGCCGATGCTGGGTACAGTTTTCATGATGTTTTCGAGTGTCGATGCTGGGCACTCCGGTTCCATGATTTTGACGTGTCGCGAGGGACACAGATGGTTTATATCCTCATATTATTCCCATGCACATGATTAATGATATTTACATGCATGGTGGTTATTGTTAGTGGGTGACGAGTGGACGGGATCCACGTGTGTGCAGATTTGATTACTTTGATCATACCTCATATTCGTGACATGCTATTACCTGAGGCACTAGCACGAGCACTTGGCACTACACTCATGTATAGAGATTACATTGCCAGTTTAGCATGCTTCAGCTTTATTCATATTGAGGTTTATTTATATCTGATCGTATTGACCTAGGATGGGTCGTGCATTCGATCTCTGCTTGTAGATATTTTTCTATTCACGAGTTAGCAACTCACCCCCGTTGTGCCACAGTCCTTGCAGGTTTTGCCGTACAGATTCCATAGCGGCATTTCGGGCACACTGCTTCCTTATGGGTGACTTGCTTGGTTAGGTGGGTTCTTTTGTATCAGAACCGCTATTGTTCATGTATTATTTATTGTATCTAGAATTTCCATCAACCAAAACTTGTATATTGCTTCAGACTTAGAAAACAGTGTTGTATTATTTCGACCTTAGAGTCGCGCTTGTAGTATTACGGTTTTCTGGCTGTTTTGAGTTTCTTTTTGGGTTTTGATCCTCGCCCTTTGGCGTTGTATATTATTATTGCTTCCGTGGTTGTGACCGTCGATTGACGAAGAGCTAGCTCCCGCTTGGGGATGCCTTTTATCATCTCATATATATTATTCTTGTTGTACCCCGTTCGGGGCCAGTTTTTACAAAGGAAACTCTGCCGAAATTTTCAGGAAAGGTTACACATTTTAAAAATACACGGCTTAGTTATTTAAAAACTTTGATTTTCGAAACATGATTTCTTTACTTTTCAAAACCAGTTTTCCTTATTTACTCTTTAAATGGTTTTAGATTTCTGGGCTTTTAGCTTACTTGGATCAGATGGAGTCCTATAGACATCATAGGATTCAAGGGCCAGTCACGTGCTCTTTCGGGTCGTGACAAAATCTATGCCAACCACTCCATATGAGATATGGAAAGGAAAGAGAGAATATCTTAATTATGTTAAGATATGGGGTTGTCGGGCATATGTGAAAACACAGAATCCGGACAAGCTCGGAGCAAGGACTTTTCTGTGTAAGTTTATTGGATATCCCAAACATTCGCGCGGGTATATCTTCTACCACACCGAGGAACAAAAGGTGTTTGTTTCTCGACATGCCACTTTTTTAGAAAAGGAATTTCTTGAAAAAGAAATTAGTGGCAATGAGGAACAACTGGAAGAAGTTCCAGCTCCACAAACTGCAACAGAAGATTTGGTAGAACCAGAGGATTTAGTAGTTCCTGACGAACCCCAGCCTCTTCGCCGATCTAGTAGGGTTCCTCATCCACCTGAGAGATACTACGGTTTTCTCAAAGACGGTGGGAGCGAGGATTGCACCATGGAAGATGATGACCCGACTAGCTTCGAGCAGGCCATCACGAGTGCTGACTCTATGAAATGGCTGGATGCAATGCAATCTGAGATGGAATCCATGTACACCAACAAAGTATGGACTTTGGAAGTTGCTCCTGAAGGGGTAAAACCCATTGGGAGAAATCGGATCTTTAAAAAGAAACTTGGTGTAGATGGAAAAATTGAGACTTTCAAAGCTAGACTTGTTGCAAAGGGTTTTCGTCAACGACCAGGTATGGATTATGACGAAACCTTTTCTCCAGTAGCTATGCTTAAGTCCATCCGGATCCTACTTGCCATTGCTGCATACCATGACTACAAAATCTGGCAAATGGATGTTAAGACCGCCTTTCTAAATGGTGATTTAGAGGAGTGTGTGTACATGACTCAGCCAGAGGGCTTCGTAGACAGTGGGAGCAGCGGAAAGGTGTGCAAGCTGCTTAAATCCATCTACGGGTTAAAGCAGGCATTGCAGAGTTGGAACATCTGTTTTGATGTTGTAGTCAAAAAGTTTGACTTCATCAAGAACGTAGATGAACCTTGTATTTACAAGAACGTGGCAGAGAGTAAGGTTGTCTTCCTCGTATTGTACGTGGATGACATACTCTTGATAGGAAATGATGTTCCTATGCAGCACTCAGTCAAGATCTTCTTATCACATAGATTCTCAATGAAAGATCTAGGTGATGCCTCCTGCATTTTGGGGACTAAAATCTATAGAGATAGATCTACACGGATACTTGGATTGTCTCAATCCAGGTACATTGACACCATACTAAAAAGGTTTACTATGGAAGAATCCAAGCATGGGAACTTGCCCACGATCTCTGGACTCACTCTTTCCAAAGAGATGTCTCCCAAGACTGATTTGGAAAGAGCTCGCATGCAAGGGATAACCTATGCTTCGGCAGTAGGCTCTATCATGTACACGATGCTATGTTCCAAACCCGATGTAGCATACTCACTAACTGTAGTGAGTAGATATCAAGCAGATCCAGGAGAGAGTCACTGGACAGCTGTGAAGAACATTCGTAAGTACTTGAGAAGGACTAAAGAGATGTTCTTGGTGTATGGTAACGGAGAACTCCAGGTGGAGTCCTTTACCGATTCATGCTTCCAAAGTGATAAGGATGACTCTAAGTCGCACTAGGGATTTGTCTTTATCCTCAATGGAGGGGTAGTGTGTTGGAAGAGTTCCAAACAGGAAACCGTGGATGACTCGACGATGGAGGCTGATTACATCACTGCCAACGATGCTACCAAAGAGGCTGTCTGGATCACGAAGTTCATAACTGAACTTGGAGTGGTTCCGTACATTGAGCATCTAATACCTTTGTATTGTGATAACAATGGAGCTGTGGCTTTGGCCAAGGAACCCAGGTCCCATCAGAGATCCAGGCATATTCTGAGGCGGTATCACCTGATCCGGGAGATAGTTGATCACCGCGAGATCGAGGTCAGGAGAGTTGACACGAAGGACAACACTGCGGATCCACTCACGAAGGCCATACCCCAGATACAATTTGAGAGACTCTTCGGGTTGTTGGGTATGAGATACTACAACAGCTGGCCTTAGTGCAAGTGGGAGATTATTAGTTAAAAATATGCCCTAGAGGCCATTGTTGTACATATGATGTATATTATAGTGGATACT
Organism: Agapanthus africanus; assembly: GCA_030015575.1. Lineage (NCBI taxonomy): Eukaryota > Viridiplantae > Streptophyta > Magnoliopsida > Asparagales > Amaryllidaceae > Agapanthus > Agapanthus africanus. The sequence goes on from CM057347.1 coordinate 225,685,029, forward strand.
TAGATATATATAGAGAGGACTTTCTTGCTCGATATGATAGTATGCTATCTGGTTTTACTTTGTCTTAACATGTTTACTTGTATTGGTTAACTGTTTTGCTCTCATATGTTGATAAAGCCCTTAAGATATGTACTCGACTACTAGGACTATAATGCAGATTATACTAGTGGGGCTAGGGTAGTCCAAGAGTACATCCTATAACTGTTCCTAGTCGAGGGAGTATCGAGACAGGGCATCGATACTCCAGAATAGACTAGCGTATACGCTTCTCGACCCATATGATGGGCGATGGATGATCCCATATCCATTGGTGTTTGACATCAGAGAAGGTATACGGGTGCTTAGTGGAGACTGGGTACACTGAACGGACTAGCCGAGAACTCCTAGATGGTATTATACATATCATCAGATAGAAGTTCTCTAGTGACACTGGTACAGGTTAGTCTGTAGACCCGAGATCATCATAGTGTCTTGTGTGATTCCTACTATGCTTTGATTTCAACCTTACCACGTTCATGAGAACGTGCAAAACGGTGGCTTTTGGGTACAGTCCCTAATCGTATGGAGGCAATGAGCGATAGGAGGGGTTTCGTCTCTCACGGTATTGGGGGTTGATGTTGTGTTGTGTTCGATTGGCTATAACTGGAAGTCCCTGCCCAGGGCTGATTTGGAGATCTACTGGTAAGTGTTATCAGTAGTTTCTTGACCTGTTATGAGCCTCACATCGACACGACTTATTGGTTACCGGGGTCTGACGTTTACCACCCCTTCACTGGATATGCGACATATCAGACGAAAAGACCGGACTTTACTGAAATGTTACTGATTGGATTCACAGGAGTGTGTGCAGGCTTGCTTGTTGATCTTCTGATCGCTCAATACCCGGTTGGCTATTATGTTTAGCTGACCGCTTGCATCTTGTGGGTGTTTGATATGATCATCACCTACTGCCGGCGTATTGAAGAGTCTTTAGAGTCCTACACAGAGGTTTCCTGGCTCAGGCGAAACGGAGTAGGAGCACATATGTGATATGTGCGGGACCGAGATTAATACGATATGAGATACCCTATTCTATTCTCGCGATATGTGATATCCGCCGGGTATATGTGCTATAGCCGGGTTATCGGATCAAGTGTTGATTCGATAAAATGGTACATGTTATATTGGTCGGTTATATCTAATATAGCCGGATTATTAAATCAAGTGTTGATTTAATAATTTAATGTATAATTATATATGTGATATATTACATTACATTAACTAATATAAGCTCACTTAAATGATTCTTTTTCTCACTTGATGATACATTGATATATATGTGATATATGTTAATTGTATTATTTTCTTTTATTACATAATTATATATATGTGATATGTATAATTGTAATATGCTAGGTTATAAATCCAACTAGGGTTTATGAGAGTTAAACCATGATTAGGGTTAAGATTAGGGTTTACATTTTTATTTTAGTTAATTCTAAATTGTGGAGTTTATGCTAAGATATTCTGCCTAGTTGACTTAGTCCACTCTTTAGATATTTACTAGATATTTGTTAACCTAACCTTCCAACCCTAGCCCATGGTCAAGTCTCTACAAGGGTTAAGCATGCCATGCTTAACCCATGGTTGCATTTCTAACCTCACACAATAATTCATTTTCATCACAACTCATCTTCTTCTTCCTCCTCACAAAGCTTTCTAGTTTTTCATTTTGTGATGAATGTTTGTGAGAAATAGAAAACAAAAGAGAGAAAAATTCCTACGTCATCGTCCTCTTCTATACTAGCCATATAGATTAGTGTGTTAGCTTCACTAATCTGTAATTAGTGAAGTGTTAGCTTGGGTTTGTGATTCCTCAAGGTAGATCATCTTTGATTGTGATGATTACTTGCAAGGATGCATCACTCACCTCATGAAGCCTCTTTAAAGTCCGGGAGCATGATGATCGCAGCGCAGAGACCTCAACTCGGAGCTTATGAAGAGAAGGAACGGACAACAAAGGTTGTAATCCATAATCTCTTAGTTGTAAAGTGTTTGCTTTTCGGTCTAGTTTGATTCTCTCGTTAAAGATCTAAGGTTAAGGTTAGTTTAAGCATAGCTATTTTTTTAAATTGGCTTGTACGATGCATCCCGAAACCTTGCTGCGATGCTCAGTAACCAAACACTATGAAAATCAAGCACGCATGCATGGAGCATATCCTCAAGAGTCTGTATAGTCCGCTCTGACTGACCATCGGTCTGCGGATGGAAAGCGGTGCTAAAACTCAACCGGGTATCCAAAGCTTCCTAAAGTTTCTGCCAAAGACGACTAGTAAAATGGGTGCCCCTATCGGATACGATGCATATAGGAACGTCGTGAAAACGCACACTCTCATCAATATACAACTGAGCATACTGAGTATAACCAAAAGTAGTCTTCACTGGAAGGAAGTGAGCCGCTTTCGTCAACCGGTCAATAATCACCCAAATGGAGTCATACCCTCGACTGGACCTAGGTAGACCCACAACGAAATCTATGGATATCTGTTCCCATTTCCACTCCGGAACGGGTAAAGGCTGTAACTCTCCTGCCGGTCTCAGATGCTCAGCCTTGACTTGCTGACAAGTCAGGCACCTCAAAACGAAATCCAAAACATCACTCTTCATCCCTACTCACGAGTAGATATCTCTCAAGTCATGATACATCTTGGTGGAACCTGGGTGAACACTATAAGCTGACTGATGTGCCTGCTCTAGGATCTCGCGTCTCAACCCACCGATATCAGGTACACACAAACGAGTTCCAAAACAGAGCACACCCCGGTCATCAATCATGAACTCCGCATCTCTACCCTGCCGAACACGCTCAAAAATCTCAGACAAACGGGCATCATCGGACTGTGCCTCACGAATACGATCAAGTAGAAGTGGACAGGAACAGACATTAGCAAGCTGTCCCCCAGTGGAAGTGAACTCGAACTGCACTCTACTACGGCACAAGATCTGCCAATCTGCAGAAGACTCTCTCTGAACTGCGCTCAACTGGGACAAGCTACCTCCGGGCCTACGACTCAAAGCATCAGCTACTACATTCTCCTTGCCCTGGTGATAAAGTATTTCAAAATCATAATCCTTCACGAGCTACATCCAACGGCGCTGCCTCAGATTCAGATCCCGCTGCTGGAAGATATACTTCAAGCTCGTGTGGTCTGTGAAGATCTAACATGACTCTCCGTACAAGTAGTGTCTCCAAATCTTAAGCGCAAAGACCACAACGGCCATCTCAAGATCATGAGTGGGATAGTTCTGCTCGTGCTTCTTCAACTGCCGGGAAGTATAAGCGATAACTCTATCATACAGCATCAATACACAGCCGAGCCCCACTCAAGAAACATCACAGTAAACGACAAAGCCGCCCGATCCAGAAGTGTAACATTTCAGAAAATATAAAATATTATTTTTGGAATTTAATATTAAAATAATATATTTCGTGAAAACTACCCGATATGCGAATTTGGGGTTTTCGTAAAATAGTATAAATATATACCAATAATTATGAAATAATTGGAGATTAAAATGATTTATTCATTTAAAAATATATTTATCGGATTTGGTATTTTTATAATTAATTATATACAGTTTGAATAAAAATTGATTAGTGCACTATTAATCACGATTAAGCCAAATTCGTGTTTCTACATTTTCCCATGGCTAGTGCACCATGGCATGAAGCATTTTGTTGCATGTTGTTTTATGTGTGTTTGTGATATTGGTTTTATTTGGGTTAGATGAGAAAAAGAAAAGAAAAAGGAAAGAGTGAATTATTGGAGAGAGAGAGAGAGAGCGAGACATGAGTGATGAAAGTGTGAGAATAAGAAAGAGAGAGAGAGCAGCCACCATTTCCGCGCCCCATTTGTTTCCTTCATCTTCATCTTCCTCATCCTCATCTCCCTCCACCTCCACCTCCAAGAATCATCTCCATTTCTTCACCAAAACCCTACACCCTCTTTATTAAAGTTGATCCCCACCTCATCCTCAACACTTTGGACCTTTCAAAGTTGGATTTTGAAGACTTTGGGCATCTAGGGTTTTTCTTGAGTTGCTTCCATGAGGTATAAGCACCACTACTCATCATTTAATTAGTTTCTTAATCTCATAGTTTAGTTTAGAGTTCATTTTAGTGTGGATTGTGATCGTAGAATTTTCCAAGATGATGTTTAGTAAGAGACTTGACTTGTGAGTGGTAGATTAAGGTGTAGTGAGTGTTTGCAAACCTTAGGTGATGATTTTATAGCCAGGACCAAGGACTAGAAACCCAAAATATGAACTTAGAACTTTCAGACATCGGTTAATTGACAGTTTGTGAGTGTATATGGGAATCTTGGATGACCTGAGACCATTATAAAATAAGTTCCCTTGACAGTGAGACGTGCAGGCAACCATGTATCTACCCCTGAAACCCGAGACCCCAAGTCCAAATCCTGGCCACAAATAAACTCCTTATGGCCGCAAATTGCGGCCTGAGTTTGTTGGAAATGGTTCGTACTTGGTCCATAGCTCTTATATCTTCTAATTAGACCTCTCCTATAGCAAAATTCTCTAGTTTGTCCTATGGTGAAATCTAGGAGTAGTTTTCCTAGTTTGTTGTTTTCGTGTTTTCCGATTCTGAAGCTTGGGTTTTGGTATTTGATATTGTATTTGGTCGTTGGATCTTTGTAACTCAACGACGAGAGTGGATTGGTTGTTTTTGCATGCGTAAGCTATAGGTTCTAACCTATGAGCGCATCATGTGTTGTATTGGTTTTCCATGCTTGATTTTAATAGCTTCGCGATTGTGTATTGTTTGTAGGTACCTTCACGTGGATTCCGAGACGACGAAGCACATCGACTATGGATGAACAAGGAGTTCCGCAGGTGGGTAGATTCATATCTACGGGGGAAGTCGGGTGGATGGCGTATAGCACCCCCGCAAATTATATTGGAAACCGATATATGTAGAATAGGGTTAAGGAAACCATAGTAGCAACTTATGACTATGGTCAGAGAAATCTATACTAGGAACCCACGGATGTGATTAAAGGTTTAGTATGAAAAGATATGATTGATAAAGATGTCTCGAAGATATATAAGGATGTGAAACATAAATGTGAATCACGATATATAAATATAGGTAGTGCACGAGAATAAGTATGAGATTTAGAGTAGCATGAAATGAGATTTATAAGATAGAATGTATATGTAAGATGATTTGATGTGAGATATTAATGTGATGAAAAGAGTGTATGATGTGATATGATGACTTGGTGTGATATGTCGTTATATAGATCCGAATCGATATGAGATAGTTGATATCTTTGTCGGTCCCACGATATGAGATTGATACGGATGTGACCTGGGATATAGACAATAGATATATATAATGTTGTGAATCTTGAGTGATATACCGTACGAGAAGTTAGCTTCGTACCCTCATTGTCATATAGGTTGATAGGATCCCTAATGGTAAATGTCGTCGTACGATGGATACCATACGTGATGAGTTTTACTTGATGATTGATCCATACCCTTGACTAGAGGATGTCGTACGATGGATTATACCGTACGTGATGTTGTGAGGTTGGATGCCAATTGATGGATTCACCGACTCGATTATGTTGTAGATACGTATACCTTGTAGCATCGCGCTCATGATTTACTTTATGCCACGTTCAGGATATTCTCATTGCATTATATATATTTGTGCTAGTACGCCTATACTATTATCGATGATGCGTATGTTAAACTTACACAGATTGCCGGCTCACACACTTTCATCATCGATAATTGTTATGTCACTTACACAGTAGAATTGCTACATCATGCTATGATTTATTGCTATGCTCACTTCATTATGATATGTCACATGATATACTGATATTATCACATCACCGTTCCATGTTGCATGATATACTAAGACGCTCACATTTCTGCTATATGTTTGCATACATCATGCTTTACTATTATATGCATTGAGATGCTGTTTTCATAAGATTTCTGGATTTGAGAACCGTGGTTATTTCAAAGGAAAGTATGTATTGTTTTAAAAACCCGGTTTCTCTTGATATGATATTTTGAGACGTCCACCATTTGTTTTCTCGGTTCTGAGATTGGCATGTGAAACCCGATTCGAGGAGTGGTATGCACCGTCTGGAGGTATATGGTTGACCCGGTGAGGTACCCGGGGCAAGAAGACTCGTATTGTTAGGCGGTGAGCCAGGCAGGGGAGCACTACCTACCGATGATATTATTTGGACTCGGTGGTTATCCGGAGGATACCGACCAGAGTCATGAGATGGATATGAGGGCCGACCAGAGTATGCGGCGCCTGAGTGCCGATCTGAGGATGCGGCGCATGAGATATGAGGATTTACGTGTCGATGTTGGACACTGGTTTCATGATATTTCGAGTGTCGGTGTTGGACACTCAGGTTCCATGATTTGATGTGTTATTGATGGACACACGTTCTTTGATATACTCATATATTTACATGCGTATGCTTTCATTGATTATATTGTTGGATGATATCCATATGCATACAGGCATTGATTATTGTTGGCATATATGTAGGCACGGTCACCCTAGATATCATAGTATTACCTTTATGATATAGCTGACCTAGGAAATCGTTGTTTTATTCGATTTCTACCTGCTGATGTTTTCTACTCATGAGTTGACAACTCACCCCCGTTGTGTCACAGTTCTTGCAGGTTGACCGCATGGATCAGTAGCGACATCGCTGGCACACAGCTTGCATTCGGGTGATTTGCTTTGGTAGGTGGTACATGTTGGATCGTACCCCTCTTGTATTTATTATTCATGTTGTATCTAGTTAACTCCATCAATCAGAAACTAGTATTTGTATATGTAGTAAGACTTAGACAGACTTGTGGTTGCGAGACTTAGACTGAAGGTTTATGTTCGCTTGGTGGGTTGATGTCTTGCTTTATTCTTTATCCTTTTGTGTGGATCTTCGCCGTTGGGCGTCGTATACTTATATTCTGTCTTGCGTGGTTGTGATTCCGCCGATTGGTGAAGAGCTAGCTCCCGCTTGGGGATGCCTTTTATATTATCATGTGTATGTGGTTTGGGATCAAAATATACAAAAGAGGTGTTGCCCAAATTTTTAAAAGACAAAACATGTTTTCAACAAGTAACATCCACTTGCATTTTTCATGTCCCGCTATTTATGCATTTAAGAAAACTTTTGATTTCATCATACCTTTATTTCAAAACCACACCTCTTTTATTTTCTTAAAATGGTTTAGATTTCTGGGCTTCGGCTTACTTGCATTACGTTACGCCTTTAGACGTGGCGTGATTTAAGTGCCGGTCACGAACAAATGTTAGGTCATGACAATGTTGGTATCAGAGCGCTAGGTTTATCCTTGGTTCGAGTCTAGGTTTGACTATGTGGACTGTGGGGCGTAATTTATTTTGGAACCTAGGCTTAACCTTACAGAACTTAGACTTGAACAGGGGGGTATTAGACCCGAACTTTCATTTCATAGGCTGACCCTGATTGATGGAGTAGATAGCTTGAGTACAGTGACGTAACGTACGTATGTTCCATGGCGTATTTATGATACGATACTCCACTTAAGAAACCTTAGGATGTACATATCTTGAGACTTGTGATTCTTTTCGTTCCCTTAATCATACATCCATTAAAGATCCTTGATTCTATTCGTTTCCATGATCATACTCTCATTGATTCTGTTCCTCCTTATGATCATGTATCTATTCTGGATCTGTTGATTCCTTTCATTCCTATGATCTACCTTCATCGATACATGCTTGAGGTTCCTGTCATCATGGTTTGAGCACAGATTGAGCTGCTGCAAGTGCTGCGGTCAGGGAGAGCTCGTCATGGATGAGGACTGGCCATCGTATTTTCTGGTGATATGGGAACGTATCGATTTAGTATTTGTGTTGTGACATCTTGTTTGAAGCAAGTGTTCGGTTTTGTACCGGATGATCGTGCCATTGTTAGAGGATGCCTATTGTGGGAGGACTGTTGATGTACAGCCTACCTCAGAGATCATGATGTCGTCTACCTTGCAGACAGATGACCCAGCTCTTGCTGAGATTGATAGGATGTCGCTTCCAGAGCTTACGAGCTAAGATCGCTGGAGCTTTCAGGCAGAGATGCGACAGATGATAGCTAGTCTATCTTGAGTTGAGAGACGAAGGTGATTCGTCAGATTTGATGCGCCAACACAGGCCCAGTTGAGTTGATGATTTCCAGTGTGAAGAATCTTATTCAGATCTAGAGTAGATCGATCCAGAGATAACTTTGTTCGTTGGATGATCCGATAGGAGATCATTAAGTTGACCAGCTTCGGATAGAAGGACCTCACCCAGATACGTTGTGAGTTGATCTAGAGCGGACGAATATAGAGTATTCCTTCGATGATTTGGACGAGTTCCTGAGGACGTGTTCGGCTAGATATCTTCTACAGAGTGATGAATATACCGAGTTCGTATTACGAGTCCGTGTGAGAGACTCCAGATTGACTGTAGCCTTGAACAATTGCAGTACGCAGATAGCATGATGTGACGCCGAAGTGGACTATAATAGAGACAAGCGGAACAAGAGGTTCGTGCGAAATGTTAACGAGCTGTTGTTACTCCCCGTTGAGATTAGAGATCGAATATGTATACAGAGGCGTTGGGATACGGCCAGTTCCCGAGGAAATACTGCGTTGAGAACGCAGATGTCCAGAAAACGAGAAAAGATTATGTGAAAGTACCAGCCACCATATAGTTCGGCATAGGCGAGATCGGAAGAGACGCTGAGCAGGTTCCTCCAGGACACTGCAGCAATAAAGATTTGCACCCAGGATCAGTTATGTCACGTGAATTCAGAGGGCCAGAGACTGACGCCAGTGACGTACTGCTTTACCAGTGTCATACTAATTAGCCGAAAGATGACCAGAGGAGTGCCAGAGCGGAATCGTTTCCATTAGTACACCTTACCGGGCCGATGAGCCGATGGATTGCGAGAGTGGTAATCCACAGAGAAAATGAGGACCCAGAGACAGAGGACGCCAGACCGTGGGCAGGAGGCAAGTGGATGTTCTTGCTCTGCCAGTTTTGGGTGCACCGACTTTTTCTCGACATTGTAGGATGTGTACCTCAATGTCATTTATTGCGATTTGTGTTTGTGATCTGAGTATCACGCTTATATCGCTTGGATTTGAGTTTTGATGATTGAGTTTCATGATATTGATTTCGTGCACCATGGTTGCACCTACTGAGTATTTACATTTTGTGCACAGTTATTACACTTGATTTATGTTTTTGCACCGCTACATCGGTTTGCGATTTGTGCATGCCTATTGCACTTGATATTGATATGTGCCTTGGCTGCACGTGTTTATGGTTTCGGGGATTTCATATGGTTGATGTTGGGTTACCCTTGTACCTAGTCTAGGGTTTGGTAGCATCACTCATGCCATTTTAAAATATAGAGAGGTGCAAAGCTAACTAACCATGAATCTTGCTAGAATTTCTAGGGTTACAAAAATTGTATCACATACAAAAAAGTAAAGAGATAGGGATTACAACCTTTCTAGTTCATTCCTTCGCTTCATAATCTCCGTGTTGAGGTCCCTTCGCTGCGATCAACATGAACTCCGACTCTCGAGTGGCTTCATGAGGTAAATGAGACACTTTGCTTGTAGTCTTCATGATCTAAGATGATCTACCTTGAAGAATCTCTAACCCAAGGTAACACTTCACTAATCAACTTATTAGAGAAGTGAACACCCTAATCTAAGTGGCTAGAATAGATGAGGATGATGAAGTAGGAATTTTGCTCTCTTTTATTTTCAATTTCTCACTCAATATCATCACAAATCAAAAAGCAAGTGAAGGTTTTTAAGAGCTCAAGGAAGAAGAAGAAGAAGAATATGAAAACTAATTCCTTTTCTGATGAATAATGAATTATTGTTTTGGTTACATATTCAACCATGAGTTAAGCATGAAGGGTTTTAACTCATGTAGAGAATAAACTAGAGTTAATGGTTTGGATTGGGTTAACAAATATCTACACAAAATATCAAGCTAGATGACAAAAGAGAAAGCTTCATCCAAAAGCTAACCCTTATCCAAACCCTAACTTGGTTTAAACTCAACAAAGCATGTTGCATTTGTAACCCTAACATGTTACAATATTATATATCACATATATAATATATAATGTAACAAAACAAAATAATACAATTAACATAAATCACATATACATCAATGTATTATCCGGTGAGAAAATGAATCAATAAAGCGAGCTTATATTAGTTAATGTAATGTAATATATCTCATATATAATATACATTTAATTATCGAATCAACACTTGATCCGATAACCAGGCTATAATACATATAACCGACTAATATAACTTGTACCATTTCACCGAATCAACACTTGATCCGATGACCCGGCTATATCACATATACCCGTCCGATATCACATATCGCGAGAATAGAATACGGTATCTCATATCGTATTATTCTCGGTCCCGCACATATCACATATGTGCTCCTACTCCGTTTTTCCTGAGCCAGGAAACCTCTGTGTAGGACTCTAAAGAATCGTCAATACACCGGCAGAAGGTGATGATCATATCAAACACCCATAAGTTGCAAGCGGTCAGCTAAACGTAACAGCCACCCAGGTATTGAACGATCGGAAGATCAACAAGCAAGCCTGTACATTCTCCTGTGAATCCAATCAGAAACACTCCCGTACAGTTCGGTCTCTTCGTCTCATATGTCGCATATCCAGTCTAGCGGTGGTAAACGTCAGACCCCAGTAACCGATAAGTTGTGTCGATGTGAGGCTAATAACGGGTCGAGAAACTACTGATAACTCTTACCAGTAGCACTCCATATCAGCCCTGGCCAGGGACTTCCAGTTATAGCCAATCGAACACAGCACAACATCAACTCCCTATACCGGCAGAGACGAAACCCCTCCTATCGCTCATTGCCTCCATGTGATTCGGGACTGTGCCCAAAAGCCACCGTTTTGCACGCCCTCTTGGACGTGGTAAGGTGGAAATCAAAGCACAGTGGAAATCACACAAGACTCTATGACGATCTCGAGTCTACAGGCTAACCTGTACCAGTGTCACCGGAGAACTGCTATCTGACGATTGGTATAATACCATCTAGGAGTTCTCGGCGAGTCCGTTCAGTGTACCCAGTCTCCACTGAGCACCCATACACCATCTTTGATGTCAAACACCGATGGATATGGGATCATCTATCGCCCATCATATGGGTCAAGATGCGTATACGCTAGTCTACTCTGGAGTATCGATGTCCTGTCTCGACACACCCTCGACTAGGAACAGTTATAGTATGTACTCTTGGACTACCCTGGCCCCACTAGTATGATCTGCATCATAGTCCTAGCAGTCGAGTACATATCCTAAGGGCTTTATCAACATGTGAGAGTAAGACAGTAAACTAATACAAGTCAACATGTTAAGACAAAGTGAAAGCAAATACCATACTATCATGTCGAGCATGAAAGTCCTCTCTATATATATCCAAGCATCCACTATAATATACATCATATGTACAGCAATGGCCTCTAGGGCATATATATAACTAACAGTTGATTTGATTTTGTGCATGTGATACGCACTCGATTTGATTTATGCACTCGGTATAGCTTATATGTGCTTGCAGTGCATTGATACGTGTTTTGTGCACGCAGTTGCACACGTTTATGACTTTATTCATCTTGCTACTCTCGATGTTGCTTTTTATATGCATTTGAGTATTGATGAGTTTCCGTGCATTTGTTGCACTAGATTGTTATTTCGTGCACTAGATGCACCGGATTTGTATTTCGTGCATTTGTTGCACCAGATTCGTATTTCGTGCATTTGTTGCACCAGATTCGTATTTCGTGCATTTTTTGCACCGGATTTGTATTTCGTGCATTGGTTCCACTAGATTCGTACTCCGTATATTGGTTGCACCCGATTTATGTCTTTGAGCATTTGTGCTACCAGATTTGTGTTTTTGTACGCGTTTGCACTTGACGGTCGTTTTCGTGCATTCTACTGCACTAGATGCTTTTTACGGACTTGACGCGTTTGATTTGGATTTTTGCGCATATTAGGCGCTTGGTGTTGGATTTTGTGCGCATCGGATGCATTTGAATGAGATCTTATTCGTGCATGTCGAATGCCCTTGATTGAGATTTTATTCGTGCATGTCGGATGCACTTGATTTAGATTTCATTTGTGCATGACGGATGTACTCGATTTGGATTTTCGCGCATGATTGGGCGCATGATATGAGATGTGATTTTGTGCACAACGGATGCACTCGATGGGGATTTTTATTCGTGCATGTTAGTTGCACTGGATTGAGGTTTTCGTGCACAATAGAGGCACTGGATATTGTTGTCGTACACACCAGTTGCAATGGACAAATGCTTTCGTATACATCCGTTACACTTAGTTTTGCTTTTGTGCATATTGTGGCACTTGTATTTGGATTTGATTTCCGTGCGCAGCAGACGCACGTGATTGTTGGATACGCCTTTTGAGACTGATTTTGCTCTTGAGCGCTTTTTTTTTCATGATGGTACTATATTATGTAGTAGCCGAACAGGACTGATCTGAGGATAGCACTTGAGTACTTTGCATGCATTAAAAGTTTAACAAGAGGTTTTCAAAAAGGAGCTATAGTCTCTCTATTTCTTACGTGTCCGTGAGCGACACGAACGTTTACAAAGGAAAACCTTTAAGGATATTTCAAAAAGGGAGGAACGTATATTTTAGCAAAACATATATGAACGTATATTTATTACTTTACAATGAGCGTCCATCACTTGTGCCATGAGTTACGCATCACACGGCGATTCAGAAAAGATTTTGCATGTGTTTTATTCAGTTTTAGGAGATTTTTCCAAGGATTCGTACTATACATGTATTATAGTATTTGATTAGTGCATATTGGATTTCAGTATTCGATTTTGAGATTCGTATCTTCATTGTAACTCCGATGATTTCCGTGCAAATCCGATGATTTGCGTGACGCTTGACGGAGTTCGATTTTGAGTTTCGTACTCGTTTTCAGGCGCACACGATACGCTGTGTTATTTCTATATCTTCCGTGATTTCGAAACACCGTTGATTTGAGCTGATTATTGAAATGTTTTAGCATTTGAGGGTTTAAATTTAAATTCGAGGACCGGATTTTTTTAAAGGGGGAAGATTGTAACATTTCAGAAAATATAAAATATTATTTTTGGAATTTAATATTAAAATAATATATTTCGCTAAAACTACCTGATTTGCGAATTTGGGGTTTTCGTAAAATGGTATAAATATATACCAATAATTGTGAAATAATTGGAGATTAAAATGATTTATTCATTTAAAAATATATTTATCGGATTTGGCATTTTTAAAATTAATTATATGCAGTTTGAATAAAAATTGATTAGTGCACTACTCACAACAACAACAACTGAACCTTTTATCCCAAGCATATGGGGTAGGCTACATGAACCAACATGAGAATCACGCCGGGTCCAGCACATGAATCTTCTGTCTCCACTCACTTCTATCGAACAATATACTTTCATTGAGTCCTTTGGCAACCATATCGTTTCGTATCACCTCCATCCATGTTTTCTTCGGTCTCCCTTTTGCCCTTTTGCCATTACCCATATCGAGAGTATCTATTCGTCGAACCGGTGCTTCCATAGGTCTGCGTCGCACATGACCAAACCATCTAAGCCGGTTTTCCCGCATCTTCTCCTCCACGGGTGCTACACCAACTTTTGCACGAATATCCTCATTTCGCACCTTGTCTTTTCTAGTGTTACCGCACATCCAACGAAGCATGCGCATCTCCACTACGTGCATCTTCTGTGTATGATGCTTCTTAGGAGCCCAGCATTCTGTACCATATAATAAGGCAGGCCGAATAGCGCTCCGATAAAACTTCCCTTTCAATTTTAACGGAAAGTTACGATCACACAAAATCCCTGTTGCACTCCTCCATTTCAACCAACCAGCTTGGATCCTTTGATTAACATCACTATCGATCTCCCCATTCCTTTGGATGATGGAACCTAGATATCTAAACTGGTCGCTCGGTGATATCTCTTGCCCTTCCAATGTTATACCAATATGGTTTTGACTTCTCTGGCTACTAAATTTGCAGTGCATATATGCTGTCTTGGACCTGCTCAATCTGAATCCCCGAGATTCCAATGTTTGTCTCCATAATTCCAATTTGGCATTAACCCCTGCTTTCATCTCATTTACTAGAACAATATCATCAGCGAATAGCATACACCAAGGGACCTCATCTTGGATAGTTCTAGTAAGCTCATCCATCACGATGGTAAACAGGAAAGGACTTAATGCAGATCCTTGATGTAAACCAATAGTAATCGGAAAATCACTTGTTAAGCCACCGCAAGTTCTGACATTTGCCACTACTCCGTCGTACATATCCTTGATTATGTCAATATACTTGACGGGGACCCCCTTTTTCATCATTGTCCCCCATAATACCTCTCTAGGTACCTTGTCGTACGCTTTTTCTAAATCAATAAATATCATATGCAAATCTCTTCTCCTCTCTCGAAAGCGCTCGACAAGTTGACGAAGCAAATGAATCGCCTCTGTCGTCGATCGTCCAGGCATGAACCCAAATTGGTTCTCTGTTATCTTAATATCCTTCCTTAGCCTGTGTTCAATCACTCTCTCCCAAAGTTTCATGGTGTGACACATTAGTTTTATTCCACGGTAGTTTGAGCAACTTTGAATGTCACCCTTATTCTTGTAGATAGGTACAAGGATACTTTTCCTCCATTCATTTGGCATCTTTTTTGTCTGCCAAATCTTATTAAACAGATCTGTCAGCCATTTAACGCCTATTTCTCCTAAGCATCTCCAAATCTCGATAGGAATCCCGTCAGGACCAACTGCTTTTCTTAAACCCATTCTGTTCAAAGCTTCTTTAACCACAGTAAGTCTTATTTTACGCATGAAATCACGATTTATATCTTGAGATTGAATGACAAGTCCATCCAAATTCTTAGTAAAGCTCTCATTGAACAATTTGTCAAAATAATCTCTCCATCTTTCCTTGATATCCTCATCTCGAACTAAAACCTTCTGATTTTCATTTTTGACACACTTCACCGCACATAAGTCTCTAGTCTTCCTTCCCCGCATTCGAGCAATCCGGTATATATCATTTGCAGCCTCTTTAGTGTCTAATTTCTCGTACACCTCCTTGTAGACCTTAGATTTAGCTTCCCGAACAGCTTTCTTAACTTCCTTTTTAGCCATTTTGTACTTCTCAAATCTCTCCACATCTCTACTTTTCTTCAAATCTTTATAAGAATCTCTTTTAATTTTAATAGCAGCCTTTACATCTTCATTCCACCATGATATGTCCTTAGATGGTGGAGCACCACCTCTCGACTCACCAAGTAGATCTCTAGCTACTTTCTTGATACAACTAGCCATTTTGTTCCATGTTTTGTCTGGATCATCTTCCGACTGCCAATCCGCTTCATGTACTACACGATCTATAAAAGCCTTTTGATTACCTTCTTTCAATCGCCACCATTTAATTTTAGGCTCTACCTTACGTCTAATCTTCCTAGGTTCTCTTCTAAATCGAAAATCTAGAACTAAAGGTCTATGTTGAGTAGTTACACTCTCACCTGGTACTACCTTACAGTCGATACAACAACCTCTATCTATTCTTCTCGTCAGAAAAAAGTCTATTTGACTAGCATTTGATCCGCTCCTAAAAGTGATAAGGTGGGACTCTCTTTTCCTAAACCAGGTGTTTGCTAAGATCAAGTCATAAGATAAAACAAAATCTAGAATCGAGTCACCTACTTCATTCCTTTGTCCGAAACCAAAACCTCCATGGATAGTATCAAACCCACTACGACTAGTACCTACATGTCCATTAAGATCACCACCAATAAATAACTTCTCTCCACTAGGTATACTTTGCACCACCTCGTCTAAATCCTCCCAGAATAGAAGCTTACTAGCGTCATCAAGACTATCTGTGGTGCATACGCACTAATAACATTAAAGATCTCTCCACCTAGAATAAGCTTAACCAGTAAAATTCTATCACCTTTTCTCTCAATCTCAACTACATCCTCAAGCAACCGTCTATCTATGATTATACCTACCCCATTACGATTTTTATCTCTACCCGTATACCAAAGCTTATAACCCCAAGGCTCTATGACTCTACTCTTTTCACCTACCCACTTAGTTTCTTGCAAACACATAATACCAACTCTCCTCCTAATCATCACCTCCACTAATTCTATTAGTCTACCCGTAAGGGAACCTATGTTCCAGGAAGCTAGACGGATCCTATGAAACCCTTGCTTATTTGTCACTACACCCGGGGTCCGATGTAGCGCGCCGTCTCTGGACGACGACCCTTGCTTATTTGTCACTACACCCGGGGTCCGATGTAGCGCGCCGTCTGTAGACGACGACCCTTGCTTATTTGTCACTACACCCGGGGTCCGATGTAGCGCGCCGTCTCTGGACGACGACCCTTGCTTATTTATCACTACACCCGGGGTCCGATGTAGCGCGCCGCATCTGGACGACGACCAAGCCCTTGCATATTTAACACTACACCCGGGATCCGATGTAGCGCGTCGCTGAGTAGGGGACGCCCCAACGATATTCTTATTATGGTTCATGTCATAGAATGTGACAAAGTTTTACGTTGGCTGTCACAAGCCTACCACAACCCTCACCCTTTCTCATCCGGACTTGGGACCGGCAACGGTGGGTTTCTACATTTTCCCATGTCTAGTGCACCATGGCATGAAGCATTTTGTTGCATGTTGTTTTAAGTGTGTTTGTGGTATTGGTTTTATTTGAGTTAGATGAGAAAAAGAAAAGAAAAAGAAAAGAGTGAATTATTGGAGAGAGAGAGTGAGACATGAGTGGTGAGAGGGTGAGAATAAGAAAGAGAGAGAGGGAGGGCAGCCACCATTTCCTCACCCCATTTGTTTCCTTCAACTTCCTCATCCTCATCTCCCTCCACCTCCACCACCAAGAATCATCTCCATTTCTTCACCAAAAACCTCCACCCTCTTCATTAAAGTTGATCCCTACCTCATCCTCAACACTTTGGACCTTTCAAAGTTGGATTTTGAAGACTTTGGGCATCTAGGGTTTTTCTTGAGTTGCTCCCATAAGGTATAAGCACCACTTCTCATCTTGTAATTAGTTTCTTAATCTCATAGTTTTGTTTAGAGTTCATTTTAGTGTGGATTGTCATCTTAGAACTTTCCAAGATGATGTTTAGTAAGAGACTTGACTTATGAGTGGTAGATTAAGGTGTAGTGAGTGTTTGCAAACCTCAGGTGATGATTTTATAGCCAAGACTAGGGACTAGAAACACAAAATACGAACTTAGAACTTTCCGACATCGGCTAATTGACAGTTTGTGAGTGTATATGGGAATCTGGGATGACCCGAGACCATTATAAAATAAGTTCCCTTAACAGTGTGCCGTGCTGGCAACCATGTATCTACCCCTGAAACCCGAGACCCTAAGTCCAAATCCTGGCCGTAAATTAACTCCTTATGGCCGCGAATTGCGGCATGGGTATGTTGGAAATGGTTCGTACTTGGTCCATAGCTCCTATATCTTCTAATTAGACCTCCCCTATATGCAAAATTCCCTAGTTTGGCCTAGAGTGAAATCTGGGAGTGGTTTTCCTAGGTTGTTGTTTTTGTGTTTTGCGATTCTAAAACTTGGATTTTTGTATTTGATATTGTATTTGGTCGTTTGATGTTTGTATGTCAACGACGAGAGTGGTTTGGTTGTTTTTGCATGCGTAAGCTATAGGTTCTAACCTATGAGCGCACCATGTGCTGTATTGGTTTTTCGAGCTTGATTTTAATAGCTTTGCGATTGTGTATTGTTTGTATGTACCTTCACGTGGATTCCGACACGACGAAGCACATCGAATACGGCTTAACAAGGAGTTCCACAGGTGAGTAGATTCATATCTACGGGGATGTCGGGTGGATTGCGTATAGCACCCCCGCAAATTATAATGGAAACCATATATATAGAATAGGGTTAAGGAAACCATGGTAGCAACTTATGAATATAGTCGGAGAAACCTATACTAGGAACCCACGGATGTGATTAAAGGTTTAGTATGAAAAGATATGATTGATAAGGATGTCTCAAAGATATATAAGGATGTGAAACATAATTGTGAATCACGATATATAAATATAGGTAGTGCACGAGAATAAGTATGAGATTTATAAGATAGAATGTATATGTAAGATGACTTGATGTGAGATATTAATATGATGAAAAGAGTATACGATGTGATATGATGACTTGGTGTGATATGTCGTTATATGGATGCGAGTCAATATGAGAAAGTTGATACCTTTGTCGGTCCCACGATATGAGTTTGATATGGATGTGACCTGAGATATAGGCATATAGATATATATAATGTTGTGAATCTTGAGTGATATTTCGTACGAGACGTTAGGTCCGTACGCTCATTGTCATATAGGTTGATAGGATCCCTAATGGTAAATGCCACCGTACGATGGATACCGTACGTGATGAGTTTTACTTGATGATTGATCCATACCCTTGACTAGAGGATGTCGTACAATGGATTATACCATACCTGATGTTGTGAGGTTGGATGCCGATTGATAGATGCACCGACTCGATTATGCTGTAGATACGTATACCTTATAGCATCGTGCTCACGATTTACATTATGCCACGTTCAGGATATTCTCATTGCATTATATATATCAGTGCTAGTACACCTACACTATTATCGATGATGCGTATGTTACACTTATACAGATTGCCGGCTCACACACTTTCACATCGATAATTGCTATGTCACTTACACAGTAGAATTGCTACATCATCCTATGATTTATTGCTATGCTCACATCATTATGATCTGTCGCATGATATACTGATATTGTCACATCACTGTTCCATGTTGCATGATATACTAAGACGCTCACATTTCTGCTATATGTTTGCATACATCATGCTTTACGATTATATGCATTGAGATGTTGTTTTCATGAGATTTCTGGATTTGAGAACCGTGGTTATTTCAAAGGAAAGTATGTATTGTTTTAAAAACCCGGTTTCTCTTGATATGATATTTCGAGACGTCCACCATGTGTTTTCTCGGTTCTGAGATTGGCATGTGAAACCCGATTCGAGGAGCGGTAGGCACCGTTTGTGGGTGCATGGTGGACCCGGTGAGGTATCCCGGGGAAATATGACTCATATTGTTAGGCGGTGAGCTTGGCAGGGGAGCACTACCTACCAGTGATAGTATTTGGACTCGGCGGTTATCCGGAGGATACCGACCAGAGTCATGAGATGGATATGAGGGCCGACCAGAGTATGCGGCGCCTGAGGGCCGATCTTAGGATGCGGTGCCTGAGATATAAGGATTTACGTGTCGATGTTGGACACTGGTTTCATGATGTTTCGAGTGTCGGTGTTGGACACTCAGGTTCAATGATTTGATGTGTCATTGATGGACACACGTTCTTTGATATCCTCATATATTTGCATGCATATGCTTTCATTGATTATATTGTTGGATGATATCCACATGTATATAGGCATTGATTATTGTTGGGATATATATAGGCGCGGTCACCTTAGATATCATAGTATTAACTTTATGATATAGCTGACCTAGGAAATCATTGTTTTATTCGATTTCTACCTGCTGATGTTTTCTACTCACGAGTTGGCAACTCACCCCGTTGTGCCACAGTTCTTTCAGGTTGACCGCATGGATCAGTAGCGGAATCGCTGGCACACATCTTGCATTCGGGTGATTTTCTTTGGTTGGTGGTACATGCTGGATCGTACCCCTCTTGTATTTATTATTCCTGTTGTATCTAGTTATCCATCAATCAAAAACTAGTATTTGTATATGTATTAAGACTTAGACAGACTTGTGGTTGCAAGACTTAGAGTGAGGGTTTATGTTCGCTTGGTGGGTTGATGTCTTGCTTTATTCTTTATCCTTTTGTGTGGATCTTCGCCGTTGGGCGTCGTATACTTATATTCTGTCTTGCGTGTTTGTGATTCCGCCGATTGGCGAAGAGCTAGCTCCCGCTTGAGGATGCCTTTTATATTATCATGTGTATGTAGTTTGGGATCAAAATATACAAAGGAGGTGCTGCCCAAATTTTTAAAAGACGAAACATGTTTTCAACTAGTAACATCCACTTGCATTTTTCATGTCCCACTATTTATGCATTTAAGAAAACTTTTGATTTCATCATACCATTATTTCAAAACCTCACCTCTTTTATTTTCTTAAAAAGGTTTAGATTTCTGGGCTTCGGCTTATTTGAATTACGTTACGCCTATAGACGTGGCATGATTTAAGTGCCGGTCACGAACAAATGTTGGGTCGTGACAAGAAGGAAAAGAAAAAACTGGTGCAGTCGTCAACCGAGTCTTCAACTGCTGAAAATCAGCTCACATGCCTCAGTCCAAAGAAAAGAAACTCTCTTCCTGGTCAGTCCGGTCAGTGGTGCAGCGATACTCAAGAAGTCCAGTATGAAACGGCGGTAATAACTGGTTAAGCCCAAAAAGCTCGGACCTCTTTTACTGATACAGGTCTGGGCCAAAGCTGTATGTCCTCGATCATCCTTGGGTCCACACGAATACCGTCTCCCGCAACCACCTGACCCAGAAAGTCAACACTATCTAGAAAGAAGGCACACTTCAAGAATTTACAAAAAAGCTGGTGCTCTCTCAATGTCTGCAAAGCAATCCTCAAGTGCTGCTCATGCTCCTCTCGACTCCTGGAATGGACCAGAATGTCATCAATAAACACAATAATGAACTGGTCGAGGAACGGCCTGAAAATACGGTTCATCAAATCCAAGAACGCTGCTGGGGCATTGGTGAGTCTGAACGACATCACCAAAAAATCATAATGCCCGTAGCACGTACGAATAGCATTCTTCGGAATGTCATCATTCCGAACCCGCCACTGATGATAACCCGACCTCAAATCAATCTTGGAGAAATGTCCCGCACCCTGGAGCTAATCAAACAAATCTTCATTGCGAGGTAATGGTTACCTATTCCGCACCGTAACTCAGTTCAATTGATGATAATCAATGCACAACCTCAAACTGCTGTCATTCTTCTTGACGAATAGAACAGGAGCTCCCCAAGGCGAAACACTCGGACGTACAAGTCCCCTATCAAGCAACTCTTGCACTGATCCTTAAGCTCCTTAAGCTTCGCCGGGGTCATCCGTTAAGGCCATATAGAAATAGGCCCCGTGCCGGGGATCAAATCAATGCAAAACTCAATCTCACGCTCTGAAGGCAATCTAGGTAACTCATCGGGAAATACGTCGGGAAACTCTCTCACAATAGGAACCCAGTCTAACAAATCTACCGTGGCTCCGTTATCACGAACAGAAGCTAAGAATCCCCGACATCCTCTCCTCAAGAGCCGACTAGCGCAAAAGGCAGAAATCAAATTGTGAGGGGCGGCACCATGGTCCCCCTGCACAACAAAAACCGACTCGCCCGGAAAAAAAACCTGACTGTCTTCTCACGGCAGTCCATAGACGCATAGCAAGTAGCTAACCAGTCTTTGCCTAGGAGAACGTCGAAGTCCAATATCTCAAGAAGGATTAAGTCGACGGACGAATCTCTATCTCTAATATGAAAGGCATACGACCGAAACACGTGTCGCGCAACATAAGACTCACCAACGAGAGTAGTCAAGACAAGCGCCTGATCTAGCAAAGAAGACCCTCGGCCCAACCTCGGCATGAAGTATGTAGAAACATATGAGTGCGTAGATCTCGGATCAAATAAAATGTGTGCATCGAAAGAACACACTGAAAAAGTACCTGAAACTACTGCATTGGACGCCTGCGCGTCCTGATGAGTCAAAGAAAATACTCGAGCCTGCCCTCTACCGGCGACTGGCTGTCCTCCGCCTTTGCAACCCCGTCCTCTCTGAACAAAACCTCCGCGACCACGACCTCTCTGAGCATAAGTCTGACGCAGAGCAACAACAGGCGTAAGAGGCAACGCTTTCTGAGGTGGAGAAAATGGTAAGGTGACATGTGGTACGGCTGCCTCGTCCTCACGTGCCTTGGTACAATCTCTGACGCGATGATATAAACTCCTGCACCGAAAACATCCAGACGGCGACTGCTGACCCTCCTGGGGATAAGAGCTAAATAACTGGCCTCGTTCCAAGCCTCTGCTGCCCTCACGACCTGAACGGAACCTGCCACGGTGTCTATACATCTGTCTCCGGGCTGATACATTAGTGCGCATCCTCTTCGGTCCCGGAACGACCGAAGTCTCAGAAAGACGCTCCTCAACCAGTAGGGCTGCGTCCACTGCGGCTGCATATATATCAAAATGCTGGGCGCCGATAGCGAGGAACAACTGGGTAATCAGGCCTCGCACAAATCTTTTGATCCACATCTCCTCAGTGTCCACCAAATATGGAGCATACACAGATAGCTGGGTAAACTGATCATCATACTCTGCCACCGTCATACCCGGAGTCTGGCGTAACGACTCAAAACTCAGAGCTCGAACATCCCTGACGCTCTATGGAAGGAAACGAGCTAGAAAAACCATCACGAACTCAGCCCAGGTCATAGGACGCCCAGGTCATAGGAGAAAGACCTACAGCTCGGCCCCTCTCTAAAGACTCGCACCAAGTCTGGGCAAGACCCTCCTGACGAAAACTAGCGAACTCCGCCCATCTCGAGTTGGAGTATCTCAGCGAACGACAAATCTTGGCCATCTGATCGATAAACGACTGCGGATCCTCAGCTGCGTCGGTGCCGGGGAAAACCGGAGTCTTCATCCTCTTGAACTCAGATAATGATACGGTGAAAACCTCCGTAGCAGTAGGTACGACTGCCTGAACAGTAGGCACCATCACGGTTCCCATAACCAATGGGACAACCTCCTGTCTCTGCGCTCGACTGGCCTCAACCAACGAACCCATCATCTGGCGCAAATCCTGCATACCGGCCTCTAGCCTAGTAATACGATCTGGCGAAGGTGGATCAATCTGCTCCTGTAAAACAGGCATACAGCCGTGGTCATTCCTCGTCTCTGACGAGCCTGTCCTGACCTCGTCTCTAGCAGCAGCTCTCTGCGCCCTCATAGTCTTTAGCGGCCTAATGGCTGGAAATAAAAACTGGATTCGATAAGAACATAGAAATCGAATCATAAGGATACATGGAAATCAAGGAAGGATTTACAAGCAATGTGTCCTAAGGTAACTTAGGCGGAGTATCGTGTCATAAGTATGCCGTGGAACATACACACGCTACATCACTCTGCTTAAGCTACATACTCTATCATACCAAGGTCATCCTACACTACGAAAGGTAAAACCTAGCGCTCTGATACCAACTTTGTCACGACCCAATTTAGGAACGTGACCGGCACTTAAACCACATGACGTCATCAGGCGTAACGCAATTCAAGTAAGCCGAAAACCCAGAAATCTAAACCAAGAGAAGAAGTAAAGTAATAAAACATTGCTAAAAACATTTGGAAATCCGAAGTTAAAATCTCAGACTCAAATCATTTTCTTAAAAATTTTGGCAGCACCCCCTTTGTAAAATTAGCCCCGAAACGGGTACAAACACATAATATAAATAAGGCATCCCAAACGGGAGCAAATCACGCCCAAAGGCGGAACAAAACCACCATAAGCATATATACGACGTCGTAGAGAAGAAATAGGCAATAAGAATGAAACAACATAAAAAGGGTAAAGCAACATAACAAAGGCCGGCTCACACGAGCACGACACCCAGAGTCACATAATATACAATATCCATCCTCACAAACTCATCTCTAAATCAATACATGAAAGTGGTAGATGGAGAGTACTAGATATAATGAGATATACAATAGATGTGTTCGGATAACCGCAAACCAACCTACACCAAAAAGGCCTCAAAACCAACCGTAGCGGTATCCACAGAAATAGACACAATAAGGAGCCCTGCCGCGACTACTCTGAGGGTCAAGCCTGCAAAACACTATGGCACAACAGAGGGTGAGTTGCCAACTCATGAATAGTAAATAACATCATACAGATAATTATAAGTATGCACGAACAGCGATAATCTAAAACATGCAATCTGATAGATAAGTATGGCAATATGGATATGCAACAATCATGACCAAGGTACACCATCAGGGTACTACAACTACATAAAACAATGCATATCAAATAAATCCTGAGAGTAGGATAAAACATGACATCATCAATGAATCATCATCGTGGAAAAACCGGTGTCCATCAACGGCACCCCAAATCCCAATATCTCAGGCTCTGTCACTCTGGTCGGCCCTCATATCCGTAAATCTCATGGAACCTGAGTGCCCAACATCGACACTCGAAACATCATGAAAACCCTGTTAGTTATATGTATGCCCTAGAGGCCATTACTATACATAGGATGTATATTGTAGTGGATGCTAGGACATATATAGGGAGGACTTTCTTGCTCGACATGATAGTATGCTATCTGGTTGATCTTTACCTTAACGTGTACACTGATTGTCTCTCTGTTACATGTTGGTAAAGCCCTTAGGATGTGTGCTTGACTACCTGGACTATGATGCAGATCATACTAGTGGGGACATGGTAATCCATAAGTACATCCTTCAAAGTCCCTAGTCGTGGGTGTATCGAGACGGGGCATCGATATACCAGAGTAGACTAGCGTATACCTTCTCGACCCATACAGATGGGCGATGGATGATCCCATATCCATTGGTGTTTGACATCAGAGATTATATACGGGGTGCTCAGTAGAGACTGGGTACACTGGACGGACTCGCCGAGAACTCCCAGATGGTATTATACCTCACGTCAGATGGCAGTTCTCTGGTGACACTGGTACAGAGTAGTCTGTTGACCCGAGATCGTCATAGAGTCTTGTGTGGTTCCCACTGTGCTTTGATTTCCATCTTACCAAGTCCAAGAGGGCGTGCAAAACGGTGGTTTTTTGGTACAGTCCCGAGTCACATGGAGGCAATGAGTGATAGGAAGGGATTCGTCTCTCCCGGTA
Source organism: Agapanthus africanus (assembly GCA_030015575.1). Classification (NCBI taxonomy): domain Eukaryota; kingdom Viridiplantae; phylum Streptophyta; class Magnoliopsida; order Asparagales; family Amaryllidaceae; genus Agapanthus; species Agapanthus africanus. Next base: position 225,710,216 of record CM057347.1, read on the forward strand.
TAGGGAGTTGATGTTGCGCTGTGTTCGATTGGCTATAACAGGAAATCCCTGGCCAGGGTTGCTGAGATTTACTGGTAAGTGTTACCAGTAGTTTCTCGAATTGTTATAGACCTCATATCGACACGACTTATCGAGCTATTGGGGTCTGACGTTTACCACCCCTAGGCGAGATATACGACATATCAGACGATCAGACCGGACTGTACGGAAGTGTTACTGGTTGGATTCACAGGAGTGTGAGCGGGCTTGCTCGTCGATCTTCTGATCGCTCAATACCCGGGTGGACGTTACGTTTAGCAGACCGCTTGCGGCTTTTGGGTGCTTGATATGATCATCACCTGCTGCCGGCGTATTGACGAGTCTTTAGAGTCCTACACAGAGGTTTCCTAGCTCAAGCGAAACGAAATAGGAGCGCATATGAGATATGTGCGGGACCGAGAATAATGCGTGTATGTGATACCGTATTCTATTCTCGCGATGTATGTGTCGAATGGTTGTATGCGATATAACCTAGTTATCGAATTAAGGATTGATTCGATAAATCGATAAATTGGATATTAGTCGGTTATATGTGATATGACCGGATCGTTAAATCAAGTGTTGATTTAATGATTTAATGTATAATTATATATTTGATATATTACTTTGCATTAACTAATATTGGTTCGCTTTAAATGGATTTTCTCACTTGAAGTTCACATGTTGTATATGTGATATACTTTTGTGCACTTGATTGTATCATGTTTGATGATACATGTTTACTTGAGTTTGTGTAAAGATTAAACCATGGTTATTTAAATGGTTAGGGTTTTGTTTTTCATATCTATTTATTCATTTATTTATTTATTTTCTTTTTGGAAAAAGAAATGAGAAGAATGGTGGCTTTCTTTGTTTGTATTTGAAGATTCATGAAGCATTGACTTTGTCCACCATTCTTATCTCATGCTTAACCCTAACCATTTGATTTAACCCTAGTTTATTCTCTACACTTCACCATGGTTAGTTTATGATAAGCATTCCTTTTATTTTCTATTTTGGAATTAACTTATCATAACAATATTCATCTTCTTCATCTTCTTCTTCACATGAAGAAGCTTTTCTTCATCAATGGTGGATTGATGAAACAAGTGAGAAATCCAATTCTAAAGTCTACCCACTTCCTATTTCTTCATCCTCTACCTCTTTCCAAGTAGTAGAGTGTGTTTTCTTCACAAGTTTCATGACTTGGTGAAGTGAGAGCTTGATCTTGCGATGCCTCGACGTAGATCATCTTCGGCATGGACATCGACGACCTAGCTCGCCATTTCTCCGACGAAGCCGACGCTAGAGCCCGGGAACTCATTTGGACAGCGAGGGGACTTCGTTGCGGAGCTATGGAGGTGGTGCACCGGATCTACAAAGGTTGTATTTCCGTTCCTTTAGTAAAATAGTTTACTAGTTGCATTTGTCGCCCAGAAATCTAGCCAACGATCCGTTCTAGGGTTTCTCGGCACCGTTCAAATTAGAAATTGGCATGGTTGATGCCTTGTGAGACCTCATTAGGGTGCCTAGGAACCCTACAGTGGTATCAGAGCCTAGCTAGAGCCTTAGGCGAAGTCTAGACGGAATTTGAAGTCCGAACGAACCGAAAACCCAACCCGGAAAATGCTCTCTGTCCTTTTTCTAAAATCTGGGATTTTTCGAAAATAAAAATATGCAGAAAAATCAGCAGGCTTTTCTATGAATTACTGTGAAATTCGAGAACGTGATTCCACCAATACGCGGCGGAACCGCGGCACAAGCTTGGCTTGTGCGGCGGTTCCGCGGTCTCCTTGTCACATCAGCACTTGAAGTTTGCACAGTAATTCGTATTTTTCTGTGTTGGTTTTCCTGGGATATTTTAAATCTGATTACAGAGTTGAATTTTCTGGGGTTGTTTTAGGGGATTCGTATATTCGATCGGATTATCAAATTTTGTCTGTGTGGCTTTCCGGGTAATTTTTAGAATATGTTAAAAAGTTTGACCGGATATAAATACCCAACTTTTTCCCTATCGGGAAATTTCCAAGTGTTGGATTTTTCCGTAGTTTAACGACGTTCTAAGTAGTGCAAGTAACGCGATGGTCCCTCTAGAAGACAACAAACCTTAACTCGATTATGTGACCGTCTTGAACTGCCCTTTGAACCTTCGGGTTTGGGGCAGTACGGCGTGCCACATGTGAGGCGTTGGCTTGACCCTTCTACGGCTGGACCGTTGGTACTGAGGCACGAACTGAATGTCGTTAGACTTATTTCATGTGTTGAGCTGTATCGGGAAAACTTGGGTGTTCGATTGTTCGATCGGAAAGTTTAACATTTTCTATTTATCCGGAATGTGATACAATAATTGGAATTCACAAGAAGTTATGTGATAACTGAATGAATGTTATAAACATAGCAGTTTAGTCTCACTTGATCGGTTGCCACGGAATTTTGATGCGATCAAAAGTCCGTCGCAATCACGTAGCGTACACGGATACTCGCCGGGTAAACTTAATAGACAGCCTCACTCCATAGCCCCGACCAAGTGACTGTAGGAGAACCCCGTCGCCGAAAGCATCCGTTCGGGTGCTCCCGGTAGCGGTGTTCCGCCTTGGTGCACTTCGTCGCCGGTATCGGGGGTGCGGCCGCCTACTAAAGTTTGCGACGAGTATTCGATCAGGATGTCGGGAATCTTGTTGAATTGCCCGACTCGATATTGAAAAGTGTTTTCGATAATGAGACTGAAATGCGGGGTTTATAATTGTTAGGCATGTGATGTCTAAGTAATTCATTTGGTCAGGCATGTGATGTCTGAGGTGGTTGCGGATTCCAACTGTTGCAGTTTTACACTTTCTTTTCTGTGACCGTAAGTGTAATATGTGATATCGCCGGTTTCGTTGCTATATGTCAACGACAATTGGGATGCGCATATTTACTTACGTTAATGACATGTGATGTAATGTGTTGCTGGATATGTTATATTGGATCGTCGTGTTTGAATAGCCGGGGTTTTTTATGTGAGATGAGTGTTTTTCATTTTCATTCGTGTAAAAACTTGTATGTAATATTCTTTTTATTGGGGCACTTCCAGGTTGCGGAAGTTGTCACCGTTTGTATATTATTTCCTTTTCCGCACTAGGATAGACCCAAGGAGGGGAGCACAAGTAACCGGGTTCTGGAGTCCAGTGGGAGACCAACTCGAGGAGTCGAGTCCGGGTCTCCTAACTCTAGAATTGGTAGGGTTGCTTGCCGCTCTCGTAGGGGTCTAGGGGTGTGGGTTTGGCTATTCATCACGACCGTGGAATCCGTGTTTTATACTGGCTCGTATTGAAAACACGGACGTCATAGTATATCCAATATTTCATATGTTTCTTCAGCTGCGATATCTGTGATGTGATCATGTGATGTTCTGTGATAGATACAGTATAGAGTATATTTGATATATTATATAGACGTTACTTATGTTTTACACCCGCGCTAGCCCTGCCCTGCTCTGCCGTTAGTTACCTAACCTAACGGTGCACGAGGGGACATCGAGGCGAATGCGGATGGCATAAGTGTACGTCGTATTTATCTGTGATGTTTAGGTATTTAAATGATGGGACTTCATTAATGTGATTAATGAAATAAAAGAAACCTAAGATGTTGTAGAATCGAATTTCAAAATAAAACAGGTAGCTACAGTTCTTGCTTTGCACAGCGGTATATGTGATATATCCTGCACCTTATTCGATGAGGAAAGGACCGAGATCCCTTCACCGGGAGTGACTCCTTTAGCAATAACTGGCAGATGCTACATACTCGGTTTGTCTTTTGATTGCTTTTAAGTGTTTTTGCTTTGCACAGTGATATATATGATATATCCCGCACCTCATTCGACGAGGAAAGGACCGACGATCCCTTCACCGGGAGTGACTCCTTTAGCAAAACTAGAAAAGCCTCAAAAGCACTCCATTTTTAAAATCATTTGATTCTACAACGATATCAAGTTCATTACGCAATAGGTTTTCAGAAAAACCTGTCGTAGCCCTCCGTCATTTCAGATACATACTAGTTAGTATTCGTGCTGCGGTTGTTTGGCCTCCGTCAAGGCGTAGTGTACGGTAGCTAACTAGTGCTTATCTGCTAGCATATGATGCGATTGGATTAGGGTATTCGTACGGCGTTGTTTGGCCTCCGTCAAGGGTCGTGCGGGTGGGTTTAATTCAATCAGGAAATGACGGGTTGAACTTGACTAGCGGACTATGGGTTGTTTGGCCTCCGTCAAGGTCATAGGACGCTAGGGGCAAAATATTATCGGGAATTTCAAGTGTTGAAATTTGCAATGAGATTGCATACCTTCTATGAGATAGTTGGATCCCGATACCCGCTGCGAGTAAGAGTTACTCCTGGGAGAGTTTTATACATTACAATTAGCCGATCAAGTAGGTGTCTAGAAAGGTGTCAACGAGGTTACGCCTCTGGGAAAACGAGGTTTACATTAATTAGGTTCGTGCGAAAGCACGGGGGACCTCCCTCAAAGTACCGACACTGGCCTGGCTGAAAGATTGGCGAAGTTGTAGTGTGTAATTAATCCCGGCTAGTCTTTTCTTTTAGGGTTTGAAGGAAGATTTGATAAAAAGCAGTGGGAGCCATCCTGATTAGATAAAATAATAACTAATCTATTCTTGCAAGAGCGCACGCTGAGTGTTTTCTTCTCTCTCTCTCCTGGTAGCGACCATATCACGCCTTAATCAAGATAATAATACAGATTATTGACCGAACCCGCTTGTTATACTGAGCTGGGGAACGTTGGTCCCGCTCCAACTTATAATTGTTATAAGACAGAGCAGGAAATTCGGGATTACCAGAATTCCCATGCCGCCCAAACGAAGAGAGTGCATGCTAATGCATCATCTTCGGGTGTGTTCATTACAAGAACTGTTTCTCAGTATTCTTTACGTCCTGGGTATGTGATACCAGATCAGGATCCCAGATATGTAATCTGTTACATAGGGCTACAGAAAGGTAGAAAACTGAGAACGGGTGATAAGTTTCATGAGGCAGAAAACGGGGCAAGTGTTGCAGCCAAGTCTGTTGGTCACTGTCACCCTGTATTACAAATACATTGATTCTGAACGAATGTTATTAGATACCGAACCTGATATACAAAATCATATCTATCTCTTTATTAGTAAAGAAATGATAAAATTTTGTATTGTTGGATAATGTTTTGAACATTTCCTATATCAAAAGTTGATCGGTTCAGGCACGTTATCTAAAAGCATTAATGTTCTAAATCAAACTACAGTTCTTAGTATACGGAACACACACAAGAGGAAGAGTTCAGAAATGAACGAATCCTTCTTGAGGTATTGTAGACTAGGTCATATCAATGTGACCCGACTAGCTAGAGTTACATAAAGATGCATATTTAAATTAGTTTGAATTTACATCTTGTGAAACTCGCCAGTCATGTCACAAAGATAAAATGACCATAGCTCCGTTTATTGGAAACAGAGAAAGAGTTAGTAAACTCTTGGGATGATACATGTTGATGTATGTAAGGTCCCCTGTCTACACATGCCAAGACCGGTTCTTTGTACTTCGTTACATTCTCTGATAATCTCTCAAGATTCAGACCTATGTTCCTGTTGAAACACAAGTCCGAACCTTTTGATGTATTCACAGAATATAAGTTAGAAGTAGAGAACCAATACGGGTATAAGTATTATGTCCTATGATGAGATCAAGGAGAAGAATACTTGTGCATGGAATTCCTGGACAATTCTAAAGGAGAATGAGATTCTCTCTCGGCATTACTCCTCCGTATACACCATAGCATGATGGTATATCGGGGCGGAGCAATCACACCCTATGTGATAAGGTGTGCTCTATGATGAGTAATACTGAGTTACCTGTTTCCTATTTTGGGAGTTATGCAGTTGAGAAGCTGCATACCTATTGAATAGGGTTCGAATCAAATCACTGCCTACCATTTCATATGTGATATGGAAAGGGAAGAGCCCATATCTTAAGTTAGTTAAGATTTGGGGTTGTCCGGCCTATGTCTAAAAGAAAAATCCGGACAAGCTCGAGGCAAGGTCTGTTATGTACAACTGGAAAGGTTCCAGCTATACAAACTACAGCAGATGATTTGATAAAACCAAAGGATTCAATAGTTACCAACGAACCTCTGCCTCTCCGCCGATCTAGTAGGGTTCCTCACCCACCTGAGAGATACTTCGGTTACTCTATGACAGTGGGAGCGAGGATTGCATCATGAGATGATGACCCAACTAGTTTCGAGCTGGCCATCAGGAGTAAAACTCTGTAAGAATGGCTGGATGCTTAGTGAACTGAGATGGAATCCTTATACACCATCAAAGTATGGACTTTGGTTGCTAGATCTAAAGGGTTAAATCCCCATCAGGAGCAAGTATATCTTGAGAAGATTACTTGGTGTAGATGGAAAAAGTTGAGACTTTCAAAGCTAGACTAGTTAAAGGTTTTCGTCATCGACCAGGCGTGGATAATGATGAAACCTTTTCCAGTACCTATGCTTAAGTCCATCCAGATACTACTTGCCACGGCTACATACCATGACTACGATATCTGGTGGTTGGGTGTCATGACATCTTTTCTAAATCATATTTTAGAAGAGTGCGTCTATAAGTACACAGCCAGAGGGCTTCGTAGACAGTGGGAGCAGCGGAAACGTGTGCAAGATGCTTTATAGGATTAAAGCAGGCATCGCGGAGTTGGAACATCTGTTTTGATGGATTAGTCAAAGAGTTTGACATCATCAAAATGGTAGATGAACCTTGTATAAACAAAAAGGTAGTAGTGAGTATGGTGATGATCCTCGTAGAGTACGAGGATGACATACTCTTGATGGGGAAGGAGTTTCCTATGCTACGCTCGGTCAATCTCCGCTTATCACCATAATTCTCCATATAGGATCAAAGTGATACCTCCTAAATCCTGGATTTTGGATCTATGAGATAGATCTAAATGGATGTTAGGATACTCACTAGCTGTAGTGAGATGGTATCAATCGACCCTGGGAAGAATCACTGGAAGTGTTCCAGGGTGATAAAGACGACTGAATGTCAGTCACAGGCATTGTCTTTACCCTCAGTACAGGGACGGTATGTTGGAAGAGTTCCAAGCTAGATACCGTGGCACACTAGACGATAAAGGCAGGATACATCGCTACTTAAGATGCTACCAAAGAGGCTGTTTGGGTGTATATTGGTTCATAAGATGAACTATGTTCCTCCCATTGTGTGACAATGGAGTTGTGGCTTATGCCAAGGAACGCAGGTCCCATCAGTGATCCAGACATATTCTAAGGCAGTATCACCTGATCATGGAGATAGTTGATCTCCAGGGAGATCGAGGTTAGGAGAGTAGACTCAAAGGACAACACAGCGGATCCACTCACAAAGGCCTGTTCCCAGAGAGAGACTTTTATGGGATGGTTGAGTATGAGAGACTACAACCACTGCTATCAGATGGCCCTAGTGCAAGTGGGAGATTGTTAGTTATATGTATGCCCTAGAGGCCATTACTATACATAGGATGTATATTGTAGTGGATGCTAGGACATATATAGGGAGGACTTTCTTGCTCGACATGATAGTATGCTATCTGGTTGATCTTTACCTTAACGTGTACACTGATTGCCTCTCTGTTACATGCTGGTAAAGCCCTTAGGATGTGTGCTTCACTACCTGGACTATGATGCAGATCATACTAGTGGGGACATGGTAGTCCATAAGTACATTCTTCAAAGTCCCTAGTCGTGGGTGTATCGAGACGGGGCATCGATATACCAGAGTAGACTAGCGTATACCTTCTCGACCCATACAGATGGGCGATGGATGATCCCATATCCATTGGTGTTTGACATCAGAGATGATATACGGGTGCTCAGTAGAGACTGGGTACACTGGACGGACTCGCCGAGAACTCCCAGATGGTATTATACCTCACGTCAGATGGCAGTTCTCTGGTGACACTGGTACAGAGTAGTCTGTTGACCCGAGATCGTCAAAGAGTCTTGTGTGGTTCCCACTGTGCTTTGATTTCCATCTTACCATGTCCAAGAGGGCGTGAAAAACGGTGGTTTTTGGGTACAGTCCCGAGTCACATGGAGGCAATGAGCGATAGGAGGGGATTCGTCTCTCCCGGTATAGGGAGTTGATGTTGCGCTGTGTTCGATTGGCTATAACAGGAAATCCCTGGCCAGGGTTGCTGAGATTTACTGGTAAGTGTTACCAGTAGTTTCTCGAATTGTTATAGACCTCATATCGACACGACTTATCGAGCTATTGGGGTCTGACGTTTACCACCCCTAGGCGAGATATGCGACATATCAGACGATCAGACCGGACTGTACGGAAGTGTTACTGGTTGGATTCACAGGAGTGTGAGCGGGCTTGCTCGTCGATCTTCTGATCGCTCAATACCCGGGTGGCCGTTACGTTTAGCAGACCGCTTGCGGCTTGTGGGTGCTTGATATGATCATCACCTGCTGCCGGCGTATTGACGAGTCTTTAGAGTCCTACACAGAGGTTTCCTGGCTCAAGCGAAACGAAATAGGAGCGCATATGAGATATGTGCGGGACCGAGAATAATGCGTGTATGTGATACCGTATTCTATTCTCCCGATGTATGTGTCGAATGGTTGTATGCGATATAACCTAATTATCGAATCAAGGATTGATCCGATAAATCGATACATTGGATATTAGTCGGTTATATGTGATATGACCGGATCGTTAAATCAAGTGTTGATTTAATGATTTAATGTATAATTATATATTTGATATATTACTTTGCATTAACTAATATTGGTTCACTTTAAATGGATTTTCTCACTTGAAGTTCACATGTTGTATATGTGATATACTTTTGTGCACTTGATTGTATCATGTTTGATGATACATGTTTACTTGAGTTTGTGTAAAGATTAAACCATGGTTATTTAAATGGTTAGGGTTTTATTTTTCATATCTATTTATTCATTTATTTATTTATTTTCTTTTTGGAAAAAGAAATGAGAAGAATGGTGGCTTTCTTTGTTTGTATTTGAAGATTCATGAAGCTTTGACTTTGTCCACCATTCTTATCTAATGCTTAACCCTAACCATTTGATTTAACCCTAGTTTATTCTCTACACTTCACCATGGTTAGTTTATGATAAGCATTCCTTTTATTTTCTATTTTGGAATTAACTTATCATAACAATATTCATCTTCTTCATCTTCTTCTTCACATGAAGAAGCTTTTCTTCATCAATGGTGGATTGATGAAACAAGTGAGAAATCCAATTCTAAAGTCTACCCACTTCCTATTTCTTCATCCTCTACCTCTTGCCAAGTAGTAGAGTGTGTTTTCTTCACAAGTTTCATGACTTGGTGAAGTGAGAGCTTGATCTTGCGATGCCTCGACGTAGATCATCTTCGGCATGGACATCGACGACCTAGCTCGCCATTTCTCCGACGAAGCCGACGCTAGAGCCCGGGAACTCATTTAGACAGCGAGGGGACTTCGTTGCGGAGCTATGGAGGTGGTGCACCGGATCTACAAATGTTGTATTTCCGTTCCTTTAGTAAAATAGTTTACTAGTTGCATTTGTCGCCTAGAAATCTAGCCAACGATCCGTTCTAGGGTTTCTCGGCACCGTTCAAATTAGAAATTGGCATGGTTGATGCCTTGTGAGACCTCATTAGGGTGCCTAGGAACCCTACAAACCCGTTTCCAGCATCGAAACGTAAATCCACATAACTCGGGCTCCGTCAGTCCGGATCGGCCTATATCCATCTCACGACTCAGGTCGGTATCCTCCAGATAACCGCCGGGTCCAAACTATCATCGATAGGTACTAGTCCCTCTGCCAGGCTCATCGTCTACTGCACAACATACATTTCTTGTCCCGGGGTACCATACCGGGTCTGCCATGAACCCGCAAACGGATCGTCCATCTCCTCGAATCGGGTTTCGAAAACCAATCTCAGAACCGAGAAAACTCATAGTGGACGCATCAAAATATCATATCAAGAGAAACCGGGTTTTCAAAATAATGCATACTCTCTTTGAAATATAACCACGGTTCTCAAATCCATAAATCATATGAAATCGGTATCTCAATGCGTTAATCCATGAAATACGATGTATGCAACATAGAACAATAATATGAGCATATCAAGGGAAAACCGCCCTTTTAAATGAATCAAGTTTTTAAAGATATCATGCGGTTCCCAAATTTCCTGAAGTCAAATCCAACATTATATAAAGGTGTATATGTAGTTATAGCAAGGTATGTGTGTATGCATGTATGTATGTATGCATGATGCAATTCATATGCGCAATAGAACAAGAATCAATGTCTAATTATTGATAATAATGAAAGCGGTACAATACATATTCCCTTAGTAAAGTGGTAAAAGAACAATTGTCTTAATGTCAATAACGAATGCAGTACCATATATATGTATATGTTGTTCGTGTCATGGTAATTACCAACGGTGTGTGTGTGGCATACAATTCAGTGCTCGTGCAACATGAAACGTCAGTAATGGTGCAGTGTCCAATAGGTAGTAAGTCAAGGTACAACAAGTAATGGTATGCAGATGATGCACATGCACAATCAACATATATGCATATAAACATGTGGCTATACATCGAATCTAGCCCTCGACGCTTAATGCCATACGGGCAATTCCCCTGTAGACGTTAAATCTACTTACCGACGATCTCGAGCTTGGTAATTCCAACCACTTGTTTTCCCTTCTTCGCAGCGTCCGAAGTCCCCTCATGCGATCCTATTATCACACAACACAATAACGCGTGGATTTAGTAAACTACCTAATAATAAACAAATACAACGCCAATCAACGAATCGGTTCCCTAAAGCAACAAAAGGGTTCGCTTAGCTGCTAAACGCGTACAACGGCATCATTAGAATAAATCCACGACTGCAAGCTACCAGAAACACTTAAATTACGTCGGATTAATCGTATCGCACTTTGCCGAAACACTAAAAACTTGCTAAGTGGTCCCGGATTTTGCTACTCAAGCAATTAGTGAAAGTTGCAAGTTCCACGAGCCTACAAATAACCCCAGAGACCCCACGACCAATATTCACCCTGACCCACTCTACTCTGGCTGCAAATTGCGGCCAGAATGAGTTTATTTGCGGCCGTAATATGAGGGGAAAGTCTCATGTTTTGGTGGTGGTTTCTAGGTCTCATATACATCTCTCAGTGATAGCAACATTCAAAACAATAACCTGGTTCGATAGCAGATTCAACAGAGATTCGAAACATAACCGAAATACGATATTTGCACAAAACCATAACTTTAGTGTTTTAAAACTGAAACTAATAAGCTTACAAACTTCATTAGAGCCTAATAAGGGCATAAAGATCACTAGCTCACCAAAACTTGGGGAAAACTCTAGCTTTCTAAGCTCCAAGTCATCACAAGAGCATGAATTGTGTAGGGTTTAGTGAAGTTGGATCAAGGTTTAGGCTTAGGTGTGAGATGAAAATAATTATTAAGTGAAGAACTTGGAGGATTGTAAAGAGGGAGAAGAACAACTGAGTTGAGAATAATAATTGAGAGAGTGGGGTGAGAATGAGAGGTAAGTGTGAGGAAATAAGAGTATGTAAGTGTGAGGGTGAGTGTATGGCTTACACTCTCTCTCTCTCTCTCTCTCATGAATTTATTGCAGACATCCCCCTTAGGCCTCTCAAAAAGTCAACCCTTCTCTTCTATACTCTTTTCATTTTCAAATTAATTTAAAACCCCATTTAACCTCTAAACAAAATAGATATAATTGTTTAATATATAACATGACATGCTAAAAGGAATGGTTAAGTGTACTATGTCTAATAAAGCATGGTTAACACCTCCTTAACCCTAATTCAACATGCACAAGTGTGTGCAAGTGTAAAATAATTAAAAAATATTAATTAATTAAATAAAAGATGTAAATAACTAAATAATTATTAGTTTAATTTGATTAAAACCCGCATTAACGCTTAATTACACTAACCGCATTCTAAACTGTTAAAGTTGGTATCAGAGCGTTAGGTTTAACCTTGGTTCAAGTTTAGGCTTAACCTTACAGAACTTAGACTTGACTGAGGGGGGTATTAGACCCGAACTTTCGTCACATAGGTTGACCTTGGTTAATTGAGTAGGTAGCTTGAGTAGAGTAACGTCCGTGTGTATGTTCTATGGCATACTTACGACACGCTACTCCACTTAAGTGACCTCAGGATGTACATTACTTGAGATACTCGATTCTATTCGTTCCTATGATCATACTTCTATTGATTTCATTCTTTCCTATGATCATATATTATATTTCGGACCTGTTGATTCCTTTCGTTTCCTTGATCTATCTTTATCGATACCTGCTTGAGGTTCCTGTCAACGGGGTTTTGAGCGCAGAGAGAGCTACTGCTAGAGATGCGGTCAGAGCAAGCTCGTCATGTACGAGGGCTGACCGTGATATTTTCTGGTGACATAAAGACGTACCGGTATAGTTTTTGTGTTGAGATCTTTCGTTTGAGGTGAGCATTCGGATTTGCACCGGATGATCGGGCCATTGATAGAGGCTGCCAGATTGAGAGGACTATTGATATACAGCCTACCCTAGAGGTCGCGATGTTGTCTACCGTGCAGATAGACGACCCAGCTGTTGCTGAGATTGACGGAGTGTCGCATCCAGAGTTATGAGCTGAAACCACATGATCTTTCAGATAGAGATGTGACAGAAGATCGCTAGTCCATCTTGAATAGAGTGACTGAGATAATTCGCTTAATTGGATGCCGACGCAAACTCGGTTGAGTTGGAGAATTCCATCTTAGAGGATATTACTCAGATCTAGAGTAAATCGATCAAGTGAGGACATTGTTTGTTGGATGCTCCAATGCGAGATCAGTAAGTTAAACCGTTTCAGATAGTAGGACCTTACCCAGACGTGTTGTAAGTTGATCGAGAACGGACGAATGAAGCTTATTCCTCCGATAAATTGGATGAGTTCCTGAAGATGTTTTCGGCTAGATATCTTCCACAGAGTGGTGAAGATACCCAAGTTCGTATTTCGAGTCCTTGTGAGAGACTCCAGATTGACTGTAGCCGAGAACGAATTGCCGTATGAAGACGGATGGGACAAGAGGTCCGTGCGAGATGTTATCGAGCTGTTGTTACTCCCCGTGGATGCCAGAGGATTGATAGGTATGCAGAGGTGTTAGATACGGCTGATTTCAGAGGAAAGCCATGATGGGGACGCAGCTGTCCGGATAAGAGAAAAAGGGCTAAGAATAGAGTACCAACCTCCATACAGTTCGGCATAGGTGAGATCAGAAGAGACCTTAAGTAGGTTCTTTCCAAGATACCGCAGCGATAAAGATTTTCACCAAGGATCAGTTGCATCGCGCTTATTTAGAGGGCTAGATGCCGCCGTCAGTAACGTGTCGTTTTGCGAGTGGTCACGTTAATTGGCCAAGATATGATTAGAGGAGTTCTAGAGCGGAACTGTTCCGTTAGTACACCTGACTGGGCCGACGAGCAGAAATATTGTGAGATTGGTAATCCACAGAGGAGACAAGGACCCAAAGACAGAGGACGCCAGACCGTGAGCAGGAGGCAAGCGGATGTTCTTTCTCTGCCAGCTTTGAGCGCACCAGCATTTTTCGACATTGAAGAAGGTGTACCTCAATGTCATTTATTGCGAATTGCGTTTTGTGATCCGGGTACCACACTTTTATCGCTTGGATTTGAGTTTCGATGATTGAGTTTCATGATATTTGTTTTCGTGCACAATGACTGCACCTACTAGATATTTTCATTTATGCACAGATATTGTACTTGATTTATGTTTTATACACTGTTACATTGGTTTATGATTTATGCATATCTACTGCACTGGATATCGATTTTACGCCTTGGCTGCATATGTTTATGATTCCGTAGATTTCGATACTCTCTATTTCGATTTCGTGCATGTCGTATGCACTTGATTTTGACTTATGCACTCGGTATAGCTCACATGTACTTGTAGTGCATTGATTTGGATTTTATGCACACAGTTGCACACAATTATGATTTTATACATCTTGGCAGGCTCGGTGTTGTTTTGTGCACATTTGAGATATTGATGAGTTTTCGGGCACCTAGTGCACCTGAGATTAGATTTCGTACATTGTTGCACTAGATCTATGTTTTCGCGCACCGTTGCACTTGACATTAGTTTTCGTGCGCTTTACTGCACTAGATGTTTTGTTCGGACCTGACGCACTTGATTTGGATTTTCGTACATATTGGGCGCATGGTATGAGATTTTGTGCACACCGGATGCACTTGATTGAGATTTTTATTCATGCATGTTAGTTGCACTGGATTAAGATTTTCGTGCACTCTAGATGCACTTGATATTGTTGTCGTCCATACCCGTTGCACTTGACAGATGCTTTCGTGTACACCCATTGCACTTAGTTTGGTTTTTGTGCACATTCGTGACACTTGTATTTGGCTTTGATTTCCGTGCGCATCAGACGCACGTGATGTTGGATACGCCTTTTGAGGCTGATTTTTGCTCTTGAGGATTATATTTTGATGTTGGATACTATATTATATAGTTGCCGAGCAGGACTGATCTGAGGACAGTACCTGAGTACTTTTGCATGCATCAAAAGTTCACCAATAGGTTTTCAAAAAAGAGCTATAGTCTCGCTATTTCCTACGTGTCCGTGAATGACACCAACTTTTATGAAGGAAAACCTTTTGTGATATTTCAAAAATACGGAACATATATCTTAAGCAAACGTATATAGACGTATATTTATTACTTCATAAATGAGCCTCCGCCACCTGTGCTGTGAGTTACGCATCGCACAGCGATTCGGAAAAGATTTTGCATGTGTTTTATTCATCTTTTAAAATTGTTTTAAAGGGATGCATACTATATGCGTATTATGATTTTGACTATGGTATATTTAGATTTCAGTAATGGATTTCAAGATTTGTATTTCCCTTATAACTCCAGTGATTGCGTGATGCTTGACAGAGTTCGATTTTGAGTTCGCATTCGTTTTCCTGCGCACATGATGCGCTATTGAATTTCTATGTATTCCGTTATTTCGGAGCCCCGTTGATTTAAACTGTTTATTAAAATGTTTTAGTATTTAGGGGTTTAAATTTAAATTCGGGGACCGAATATATTTAAGGGGGAAAGATTGTAACATTCAAAAATATAAAATATTATTTTTGGAATTTAAATATTAAAATAATATATTTCGCGAAAACTATTCGATTTGCGAATTGGGGTTTTCGTAAAATGGTATAATTATATACCAATATTTAGAAAATGAATGGAGATTAAAATGATTTATTTATTAAAAAGGTATTTACTGGATTTGAGCATTTTATAAATAATTATGCAATTATTATTTGCAAGTTTAAATTAAACTTGATTACTGCACTACTAATCATGATTAAGCCAAATCCGCATTTTTAATTAGTCATGGTTAGTGCACCATGACATGTTACATTTTTGGTTGCATGTTGTTTTCATTTGCATTTGTAATTTATTTGTGAGTGAGAAAAGAGAAAAGAAAAGATAAAGACATGATGACTTTGATGAGAGAGAGAGGGGACAACATGATGGCATGGGCATGCCATGAGAGAGAATGAGAGAGAGGGGAGGTATGGCTCCTACACTTGACCTTATCCATTCATTTCTTCCTTCTTCATTCTTCATTCTTCCTTCTTCATTCTTCATCTTCTTCTTCACTTCCTCCACCTCCTCGACAAACACCCCAAATCATCACCAAAACCACACATTCCCTTCACAAAAGTTGATCCCCACCTCATCCTACACCCAATAGTAAGTTCAAGTTTGGATTTTGAAGAGTTTGGGCAACCCAAGAATTTTCTTGAGTTGCCAAATGAGGTATATTTCTATTCCTTTAGTTAAGTTTTTAGTTTACTTTACATCGTATAGTAGTTTAGAGTTAAACCGATATAGATTAGTCATATTTGATATTTCCAAGAAGAGGTTTAGGGATATTTTGTTTATGAAAGTGTAATTGAGATTTAGTAGTGGCCACGAACCCTTTTGGTGCTAGAAATTTGGGCTAGACTTGAGCTAGAACCCCAAATACGAAAACTGAAATTTTCCGATATCGGTTTTGTGGAGTTTTTGAGGATTTAATGGAATCTGGAGAAACTTAGGATATTTGTAAGAAAATCAAACATCTACTTTGACCTATTTAGACAACTAGAAGACCACCACAGAAGAACGAGACACCAACTCCTCTATAGAACTGGTGACACCGGTCAATCTTGCTTTCTCGCCGGCCATGTTTTGGCTTCGGGTGTTGGGGTTTTGCCTGTAGCTCATACTCTTTATAACCTAGCTACTGTGTTGTTAGTTTTGTCCTAAACCCCCTGTGCCAAAATCTGGGAGCTGTTTGAGTTGGTTTTGGTAATGTTTTCCGATATTTGAATTCTTGGTTTCGATATTTGAAATTGGATTTGGTCGGTGGACGTTCGTACATCAACGACGAAGGTAATTTGGTCGTTCTTGCATGCATAAGCTATAGGTTCTAACCTATATGCAATTCGTGTGCCGTATCGGTTTTCGGACTTAGTTTTAATAACGTTGCGTGATTAGAATGTTTTCATCATGTCATTTTAAAAAGAATTTGAAATAACCGCAATCAAAGACGGTGTCGCGTGTAGCGAGCCGCGATGAGTACGGGTCGTCCGCAGGGAGATGGTAGGTTTTTAAGCTTGTTTTAACGAGTTAATACCGTAACTTGAGTTGTTGTTTATATTAAGTGTCGTAACTATGATATGTTAAATAAAAAGACTTGTTAGGGGTAGTTTTAGGTTAGCTTGCGTTAGGATGATGTTTGTCGTTTCCTTATAGACCTAATTCTGATATTGACACTAAGGCAATTGGTAACAACGTGGATTAGGGAACTTGAAGTACGGTATTTGCGATTGTGTGCTAAATCCATATTTCTTGTCCCTTGTCCTTCCATTGTTGTCTCTTGACCTAGCCTTCAAAAAACCACTCGCAACCGGTCACGATTAGGATTCACCGCTATCGTGGAAGAATAGGGTGCCTAACGGAGCGAAATTACGAGTCGTTTGGTCGGAATTTCAATTACAAAGTTAAGGTTTTTAAGGTTTTAGCAAACACATCTCCTAACACAAACTAACCATATTCTACCCTTAACAAGTAAATCAATTACTCACACATATTTACAATACCAAAAATAAAAAGAAATAAAAGAGTAAGGCACATAACAAAAATTGCAAGAAAAGTAAAGTCAAGGTTAGAAAGTTAAGAACCGATATATCCTACGTGCAAATATCTTCAAATGTTCTTTAAGCCCGCACCAATGTGATATCAAAATACCAAACTTTGAGGTTTCAAGCTCACTTAAAAGGTTGCAAGATCAAAGCAAGGCAAGAATTTCACAAGTTCAATGTTTGTAGAAAGCGAGTCACATGTAATGAACAATGACAACTTTTATTGATTTTTAAATGAGATACAACTAATCTTGAATTCAAGAATCTAAATCTTAAGCTTGCAAGTTCAATGAAGAATTTGCAAGGTCAAGATAAAGGGCAAGAGCTCAAGAGTTTAAAGGAAAGACAAGTTACCATTTACAAATTACAATTTGTTCTAAACTAAAAACTAAAGCCAAAAGTATCCTCTCCCCTTGCCCATTGATCTGGTATTTATAGGCTCAAAATCAAAATAAACAAATAATAAAAACAGGAAGATGGGACAACAATGAGTGATCCGACAAAAATGAAGAAATTTCTCCTTAGTGGGCCCGGCGCCGCCGATCATTTTGATGATGTCGCCGGTCATTTGTTGAGGTGTGGGTCCCGTTTTGGTGTGGTGATCTCGAGTGCACTCCACAAGTCTACTGGTATTGCTTGATTTCTTCATATCAGTTTAGGTTATACCCAGTGGTTTTGGAGGGAAACTAACTCCAAATCACATCACACCTTTATATCATTTAATGCTCATGTTCCCAACTTACACAATTCATCTTGTCATGTGTGCTATGGCAGCCCCACCATGGTCCAAGTCACCAAGAGCTGTGTGCACACTTGTATTGTGTTGGACCAAAATTGTGTACACATTATTTGTTGCAAAAGAACTCTTCGGTTATCGATCGGTTTTCTGTTCTGATTGCAGCGTCGGCTTACAAATGTCATATCCGTGAATTTGAGTGTGTTTCCAGTAATTTGTCACGAATACCTGTAATCTGTATTTACTGAGCAGACACTGGTTAATAGTACTGATAAATAACAAAATAGATATTGAATGAGTGGTATTAAAATGCAGTTTTCTGAGATACAAATACCCCCAAACTTATCATTTGGCCGTCCCGAGCAAAATAAAAATCCTAACCTCACTTTCGCAGGGAATGCGATTGCATTGAGCTCGTGCAACAAGCAGTTAAAGCTCTAGGTGTCCCTAGTAGGAAGAGTGTTGTCTCCTGAGGGTTTTCAGTGGATTTCACCCACAAAATCCTGTCAAGCTAGTTTCGCGAAATAACTATTGATTCTAACCCTAAGGTTTAGTTTTAAAGCTAGAAATTCTATTATCCTAAGTTAGAAATATCGAACCTTTATTTTTCACACCTCTCTTCTTATTTAACTTAAGATCCTATATGTCTTTACGTGCGGTGCAAATAGTGTCATTAAGTTTCAAAAGGATCGATTAAAGTCATCATGTCACAAAATAAAGCCCAGATAAAAACTTAAAAAGGATCACACAAGTTTTACAAAGAGTTACGTATTTTTTTCCATGTTTCGTTTTCCAGTTAGGTTTCAAATTCAGAATTTCTATCTTCTTTAATAGGAAACTAGGTCTTATTTTTCACTCCACCTTTTTCTTGTTTTCGTTTCATACACACCTTCATGAACGTGCAATAGTCTTTATCATCGGATAAAACCTTCATATCTCTGTTAAAAATATTCTTATAAAAACCTGTCTTTTGTTATGATTATTCTCACACAAAGAACCGTTAGGAATTTTAACTCGGAGAGAACACTTGCTTGACTTTATTTTAATTTGGACTTTCTAGGCTTCTTAGCGAGCTTTGGGCCAATGCTCCCAAACTAGTTGGTTTTAGGGCATTAGGTGTAGAGACACCCCGGCGGACTTAATTGCTCAAGTTACCTTGGCCCTAAAACAAAAGGACGCATTTTAGCATGAAAATCATAACGATTTAATGCGAACGGAGATATAACCGGTTGTTCAATTAATTTTAGGATAAAAGACGTGTTTAGTGGATTAGGTGTGTAATCACTCCAATCAAGTTCCAGATATGTTATTCTTCAGAATTAGTTCCTATTAAGGCATCTATAATATCCCTTCATATCCACTTCACTTTCGAAACTATTCTTGATATTACTTATTTCAGAACAAACCTATTTGATCCTAAAAAAAATAGTTTTTCAATTTAAAAGTTTTCAGACATATTAGTGTAAAATTTTGAAAATTTTAGATAATAAATTAATTTAATTAATTAAATAATAAAATGTTAATTTAAAAAGTTATTGAAACAACATTGGACACTTTCATAAGTAGTGTGTGAAACTAATTAAATTGAAATTTTAGTTTATAACATTAATAAATTACAAGGGTTTTAGTGAAAAATTTAGCTTCATTTGTAGTATGATGAAGTATGAGGGGTTTTGTGAAAAAATTAGGTAATTGTGAAAATTTGAAATTGTGAGGGTTTATGTGCAAAAAGGGTAAGGTCATGTAAAGCTTAAGTTATAACCATGGCATAACACATCCTAGATGACACTTCATATATCCACCTCATTCTTGCATGAAAACCCCACCCTTTTCCTTGCTACACCACATACTTGCATGAAAATATCATACCCTTGCTTGGTGACACCTCCTCCTACAACTCATAACTCACTCCCCTTATCCTATACAAACTTGTTCAGTTCATAAAACTAATTTTAGATCAGAACATAGAAAAGAAAAGGAAAAACTTAGAACAACAAAGAAAAATAAAAGAAAAGAGAAGTGAAGAGAAGAGAAGAGCTAAGTGCTAAGATTTCACCATCACATCAAGTTAGGATCCTTGAGTTTGTGCTTCTTGGAGGGAGTTTTCCAGTGATCTTGCTGTAGGTATAATCCTTAAACCTGTAGGGTTCCTAGGCACACTAAGGAGGTCTCACAAGGCATCAACCATGCCAATTTAACATTTTACATGTGCCGAGAAACCCTAATACGGATCGTTAACTAGATATTTAGGCGAAACAAGCAACTAGTTAACTACTTAACTACAAGAACGGAAATACAACCTTTGTAGATCCGGTTCTCCACCTCCATGGCTCCGTGATGAAGTCTCCTCGCTGTACTAATCGGATCTTGGGCTCTAGCGTCGGCTTCATCGGAGAAAAAGCGGGCTAGGTCATCGACGACGATGCCGAAGATGATCTACGTCGAGGCATCACAAGATCAAGCTCCCTCTTCACCAAGTCATGAAACTTGTGAACAAAACACACTCTACTACTTGGCAAGAGGTAGAGGATGAAGAAATAGGAAGTGGGTTCACTTTAGAATTGGATTTCTCACTCTTTTTCACAAGTTGCCATTGATGGAGGCAAGCTTGCTTCAATGTTGAAGATGAAGAAGAAGAAGAAAGAATATCATAAGTAGTATCCAAAATGAATAATAAAATGAATACTTATCATATCCTAACCTTGGTTAGGTGTAGAGAATAGACCATGGTAAGGTTTAATGGTTTAGGGTTAAGCATGAGACAAAATGGTCATGTAGTCAAAGCTTCATGAAGTTTCAACTACAAACAAAGAAAGCCACCAGTTTCCTCATTTATCCTTTTCTTTTGCAAAAATAAACAAAATGGATAAATAAATGAATAAATGAATAAGTAAATGAAGCAAAAGAAACCCTAACCATTGACCAACCATGGTTTAAACTATACACCAAACAATCATGTATCATCAAACATGATACAATCAAATGCACAAAAGTATATCATATATACAATATGCACATCAAGTGAGAAAATACTTTTTAACTGAACCTATATTAGTTAATATAAAGTGATATATCAAATATATAATTATACATTAAATCATTAAATCAACACTTGATTTAACGACCCGGTCATATCCCATATAACCGACTAATATTAATAGTAACAACTTATCGAATCAACACTTGATCCGATAACCCGGCTATAACGCATATAACCGATCAATGTTACAAATCGCGAGAATCGAATACAGTATCACATACTGGAATTATTCTCGGTCCCGCACATATCTCATATGCGCTCCTATTTCGTTTTGCTTGAGCCAGGAAACCTCTGTGTAGGACTCTAAAGACTCGTCAATACGCCGGCAGCAAGTGATGATCATATCAAACACCCACAAGCCGTAAGTGTTAGTTATATGTATGCCCTAGAGGCCATTACTGCATAGGATGTATATTGTAGTGGATGCTTGGACATATATAGGGAGGACTTTCTTGCTCGACATGATAGTATGCTATCTGGTTGCTTTTTACCTTAACGTGTATACTGATTGTCTCACTGTTACATGTTGGTAAAGCCCTTAGGATGTGTACTTGACTACCTGGACTATGATGCGGATCATACTAGTAGGGACATGGTAGTCCATAAGTACATCCTTCAAGGTCCCTAGTCGTGGGTGTATCGAGACGGGGCATCGATATACCAAAGTAGACTAGCGCATACCTTCTCGACCCATACAGATGGGCGATGGATGATCCCATATCCATTGGTGTTTGACATCAGAGATGATATACGGGTGCTCAGTAGAGACTGGGTACACTGGACGGACTCGCCGAGAACTCCCAGATGGTATTATACCTTACGTCAGATGCCAGTTCTCTGGTGAAACTGGTACAGAGTAGTCTGTTGACCCGAGATCGTCATAGAGTCTTGTGTGGTTCCCACTGTGCTTTGATTTCCATCTTACCACATCCAAGAGGGCGTGCAAAACGGTGGTTTTTGGGTACAGTCCCGAATCACATGGAGGCAATGAGCGATAGGAGGGGATTCGTCTCTCCCGGTATAGGGAGTTGATGTTGCGCTGTGTTCGATTGGCTATAACCGGAAATCCCTGGCCAGGGTTGCTGAGATATAATGGTAAGTGTTACCAGTAGTTTCTCGAATTGTTATAGACCTCATATCGACACGACTTATCGAGCTATTGGGGTCTGACGTTTACCACCCCTAGGCGAGATATGCGATATATCAGACGATCAGACCGGACTGTACGGTAAGTGTTACTGGTTGGATTCACAGGAGTGTGAGCGGGCTTGCTCGTCGATCTTCTGATCGCTCAATACCCGGGTGGCCGTTACGTTTAGCAGACCGCTTGCGGCTTGTGGGTGTTTGATATGATCATCACCTGCTGCCGGCGTATTGACGAGTCTTTAGAGTCCAACACAGAGGTTTCCTCGCTCAAGCGAAACGAAATAGGAGCGCATATGAGATATGTGCGGGACCGAGAATAATACGTGTATGTGATACCGTATTCTATTCTCGCGATGAATGTGTCGAATGGTTGTATGCGATATAACCTAGTTATCGATACATTGGATATTAGTCGGTTATATGCGATATGACCGGATCGTTAAATCAAGTATTGATTTAATGATTTAATGTATAATTATATATATATGATATATTAATTTACATTAACTAATATCGGTTCACTTTTAAATGGATTTTCTCACTTGTTTGTGCACATTGTATATATGATATATTTTTTTTTTGTGCACAAGATTGTATCATGTTTGATGATACATGCCAGTTTGGGTTTGTGTAAAGAATTAAACCATGGTTACTTAAGTGGTTAGGGTTTCATTTTCTTTTCTCATTTATTTATCTATTTATTCTTTTTGGAAAAATATTTAGCATAATGCAAAATGGTGGCTTTCTTTGGATGCATGTTGAAGCTTCATGAAGCTTTGACCAAGTGACCATTTTGTCTCCATGCTTAACCCTAACCATTCCCACTAACCATGATTTATTCTCTACACTTGACCATGGTTATGATTATGATAAGTATTCATTTACTTTTTATTTTTAAATGAACTTGTCATAATATTCTATCTCCTTCTTCTTCTTCTAGATGAAGAAGCTTGATTCCATCAATGGTGAGTTGATGAAAAGAGTGAGAAATCCAATTCTAAAGTGAACCCACTTCCTATTTCTTCATCCTCTACCTCTTGCCAAGTTGTATAGGGTGTTTTCTTCACAAGTTTCATGACTTGGTGAAGTGGGAGCTTGATCTTGTGATGTCTCGACGTAGATCATCTTCGGCATCGTTGTCGATGACCTAGCCCACCCATTTCTCCGATGAAGCCGACGCTAGAGCCCGGGATTCTATTTGGACAGCAAGGAGACTTCATCATGGAGCTATGGAGGTGGAGGACCGGATCTACAAAGGTTGTATTTCCATTAACTTAGTTAAGTTGTTAACTAGTTGCATGTTTCGCCAAAATTCTAGTTATCGATCCGTATTAGAGTTTCTCGGCACCCCTAAAATTTGAAATTGGCATGGTTGATGCCTTGTGTGACCTCATTAGTGTGCCTAGGAACCCTACAGTGGTATCAGAGCCTAGCTAGAGCCTTAGGCGAAGCGTAGACGCAATTTGAAGTCCGATCGAACCAAAATCCGAACTCGAAACATGCTCTCTGGACTTTTTTCAAAAACAGGGATTTTTTCCAGATTAAAAATGCTTAAAAAATTCTGCAGGGAATTATAAGAATTACGGTGCAAAATTTGACAAAAGATACTTCAAGAGTGCGGCGGAACCGCGGCATAAGCCTTGCTTATGCGGCGGTTCCGCGGCAATAGTGTGACGTCACCCTCCCAATTTTGCACAGTAACTTCCTTCATTCAGTACTGAGTTCTCTCGGTATTTTTAAATATTATTCAAGAGTTGAATTTTCTGGGGTTGTTTTGGGGATTCGTTTATTCGATCGGATTGTCAAACTTTGTCTATGTGTCTTTCCGGATGATTTTTGAATATGTTAAAAGGTTCGACCGGATATAAATACCCAACTTTTCCCCTACCGGAAAATTTCCAAGTGTTGGATTTTTCCGAAGTTCAAAGACATTCCAAGTAATGCAAGTAACGCGATGGTCCCTCTAGAAGACAACAAACCTTAACTCGATTATGTGACCGTCTTGAACTGCCCTTTGAACCTTCGGGTTTGGGGCAGTACGGCGTGCCACATGTGAGACGTTGGCTTGACCCTTCTACGGCTGGACCGTTGGTACTGAGGCACGAAGTGAATGTCTTTGAACTTATTTCATGAGTTGAGCTGTTTCGAGAAAACTTGGGTGTTCGATTGTTCGATCGGAAAGTTTAACATTTTCTATCTTATTCGGAATGTGATACAATAATTGGAATTCACAAAAAGTTATGAGATAACTGAATGAATGTTATAAACATAGCACTTTAGTCTCACTTGATCGGTTGCCACGGAATTTTGATGTGATCAAAAGTCCGTCGCAATCACGTAGCGTACGCGGATACTCGTCGGGTAAACTTAATAGACAGCTACACCCCTAGGCCCCGACCAAGTGACTATAGAAGAACCCCGTCGCCGAAAGCATCCGTCCGGGTGCTCGCGGTAGCGGTGTTCCGCCTTGGTGCATTTCGTCAACGGTATCGGAGGTGCGGCTGTCTACTGAAGTTTGCGACGAGCATTCGATCAGGATGTCGGGAATCCTGTTGAATTGCCCGACTTGATATTGAAAAGAGTTTTCGATAATGAGACTAAAATGTGGGGTTTATAATTGTTAGGCATGCGATGTCTAAGGAATTCATTTGATTAGGCATGCGATGTCTATGAAGGTTGCGGATTCCAACTGTTGTAGTTTTACACTTTCTTTTCTGTGACCGTAAGTGTAATATGTGATATCGCCGGTTTCGTAGCTATATGTCAACGACAATTGGGATACGCATGTTCACTTACGTTGATGACATGTGATGTTTTGTGTTGCTGGATATGTTATATTGGATCGTCATGTTTGAATAGCCGGGGGTTTTTATGTGAGATGAGTGTTTTTCATTTTCATTCATGTAAAAACTTGTATGTAATATTCTTTTATTGGGGCACTTCCAGGTTGTGGAAGATGTCACCGTATGTATATTATTTACTTTTCCGCACTAGGATAGACCCAAGGAGGGGAGCACAAGTAACCGGGTTCTGGAGTCCAGTGGGAGACCAACTCGAGGAGTCGAGTCCGGGTCTCCTAACTCTAGAATTGGTAGGGTTGCTTGCCGCTCTCATAGGGGTCTAGGGGTGTGGTTGGCTATTCATCACGACCGTGGAATCCGTGTTTTATACTGGCTCGTATTAAAAACACGGACGTCCTAGTATATCCAATATTTCATATGATTCTTCTGCTGCGATATCTGTGATGTGATCATGTGATATGTTCTGTGATGGATACTGTATATAGTATATATGATATATTATATAGATGTTACTTATGTTTTACACCCGTGCTAGCCCTGCCCCGCTCTGCCGTTAGTTACTTAACCTA
Source organism: Agapanthus africanus (assembly GCA_030015575.1). Lineage (NCBI taxonomy): Eukaryota > Viridiplantae > Streptophyta > Magnoliopsida > Asparagales > Amaryllidaceae > Agapanthus > Agapanthus africanus. The sequence continues at coordinate 225,735,831 of CM057347.1, forward strand.
ACGGTGCACGAGGGGACATCGAGGCGAATGCGGATGGCATAAGTGTACGTCGTATTTATCTGTGATGTTTAGGTATTTAAATGATGGGACTTCATTAATGTGATTAATGAAAGAAAAGAAACCTAAAGATGTTGTAGAATTGAATTTCAAAATTAAAACAGGTAGCTACAGTTCTTGCTTTGCATCATGGTGTTCCTTGTAGAACATCCTGCACCTTATTCGATAGGGAAAGGACCGAGATCCCTTCACCGGGAGTGACTCCTTTAGCAATAACCGGCAGATGATACAACCCTCGGTTTGTCTTTTGATTGCTTCTATAGTTTCTGCTTTGCATAGCGATATATATGATATATCCCGCACCTCATTCGACGAGGAAAGGACCGACGATCCCTTCACCGGGAGTGACTCCTTTAGCAAAACTAGAAAAGCCTCAAAAACACTCCATTTTAAAATCATTTGATTCGACAACGATATCAAGTTCATTACGCAATAGGTTTTCAGAAAAACCTGTCGTAGCCCTCCGTCATTTCAGATAAGTAGTAGTTAGTATTCGTGCTACGTTTGTTGGCCTTTGTCAAGGCGTAGTGTGCGGTAGCTGACTGGTGCTTATCTGCTTATGCATATAATGCAGATTGGGTTAGGGTAGTCGTGCGACCTTGTTGGCCTTTGTCAAGGGTCGTGCGGGTGGGTTTAATTCAATCAGGAAATGACGGGTTGAACTTGACTAGCATCCTATAGTTTGTTGGCCTTTGTCAAGGTCATAGGAGGTTAGGGGCAAAATATTATCGGGAATTTCAAGTGTTGAAATTTGCAATGAGATTGCATACCTTCTATGAGATAGTTGGATCCCGATACTCGCTGCGAGTAATTGTTACTCCTGGGAGAGTTTTACACATTACAATTAGCCGATCAAGTAGGTGTCTAGAAAGGTGTCAACGTGGTTACGCCTCTGGGAAAACGAGGTTTACATTAATTAGGTCCGTGCGAAAGCATGGGGAACCTCCCTCAAAGAACCGACACTGGCCTGGCTGAAAGATTGCCGAACTTGTAGTGTGTAATTAATCCCGGCTACTCTTTCCTTTTAGGGTTTGAAGGAAGATTTGATAAAAACAGTGGGAGCCGTCCTGATTAGATAAAATAATAACCAAGTTAATCTTGATAGAGCGCACGCAGAGTGTTTTCTTCTCTCTCTCTCTCCAGGTAGCGACCATATCACGCCTTAATCAAGATAATAATACGGATATTGACCGAACCCGCTTGTTATACTGAGCTGGGGAACGTTGGTCCCGCTCCAACTTATAATTGTTATAAGACAGAGCAGGAAATAGGGGTTACCAGAATTCCCGTGCCGCCCAAACGAAGAAAGTGCATGCTGATGCATCATCTTCGGGTGTGTTCGTTACAAAGAACTGTTTCTCAGTATTCTTTATGTCCTGGATATGAGATACCGGATCAGGATCCCGCATATATAATGTGTTACATAGGGCTACGGAAAGGTAGAGAACGGAGAACGGGTGATAAGTTTCATGAGGCAGAAAACGGGGCAAGTGTTGCAGCCAAGTCTGTTGGTCACTGTCACCCTGTATTACCAATACATTGATTCTGAACGAATGTTATTAGATACCGAACCTGATATACAAAATCATATCCATCTCTTTATTAGTAAAGAAATGATAAAATTTTGTATAGTTGGATAATGTTTTGAATATTTCCTATATCAAAAGTTGATCGGTTCAGGCACGTTATCTAAAAGCATTACTGTTCTAAATCAAACTACAGTTCTTTAGTATACGGAACACACACAAGAGGAAGAGTTCAGAACTGAACGAATCCTTCTTGAGGTATTGTAGACTAGGTCATATCAATGCGACCAGACTAGCTGAAGTTACATATAGATGCATATTTAAATCAGTTTGAATTTACATCTTGTGAAACTTGCCAGTCATGTCACAAAGATACGATGACCATAGCTCTGTTTATTGGAAACAGAGAAAGAGTTAGTGAACTCTTGGGATGATACATGTTGATGTATGTAAGGTCTCATGTCTACACATGCCAAGACCGGTTCTTTGTACTTCATTACATTCTCTGATAATCTCTTTTGATTCAGACATATGTTCCTGTTGAAACACAAGTCAAAACCTTTTGAGATATTCACAGAATATAAGTTAGAAGTAGAGAACCAATACGGGTATAAGTATTATGTCCTTTGATGAGATCAAGGAGGAGAATACTTGAGCACGAAATTCTTGGACTTTTCTAAAGGAGAATGAGATTCTCTCTCAGCATTACTCCTCCGTATACACCATAGCACGATGGTATATTGGGACGGAGCAATTGCACCCTATTCGATATGGTGCGCTCTGTGGTGAGTAATACTGAGTTACCTGTTTCCTTTTTTGGGAGTTATGCGCTTGAGAAGCTGCATACCTATTGAAAAGGGTTCGAATCAAATCAGTTGCCTACCACTTCATATGTGATATGGAAAGGGAAGAGCCCACATCTTAAGTTAGTTAAGATTTGGGGTTGTTCGGCCTATGTCTAAAAGCAAAATCCGGACAAACTCGAGGCAAGGTCTGTTATGTAGAACTGGAAATGTTCCAGCTATACAAACTGCAGCTGATGATTTGAAAGAACCAAAGAATTCAATAGTTACCAACGAACCTCGGCCTCTCCGCCGATCTAGTAGGGTTCCTCACCCACCTGAGAGATACTTCGGTTTCTCGATGACAGTGGGAGCGAGGATTGCATCATGAGATGATGACCTAACTAGTTTCGAACTGGCCATCAGGAATGGGACTCTGTCAGAATGGCCGGATGCTTAGCGATCTGAGATGGAATCCTTATACACCAACAAAGTATGGACTTTGGTTGCTATATCTGAAGGGTTAAATCCCCATCAGGAGCAAGTATATCTTGAGAAGATTACTTGGTGTACATGGAAGAGTTGAGACTTTCAAAGCTAGACTTGTTAAAGGTCTACATCATTGACCAGGTATGGATGATGATGAAACCTTTTCTAAGTAGCTATGCTTAAGTCCATCCAGATCCTACTTGCCACGGCTACATACCATGACTACGATATCTGGTGGTTGGGTGTCATGACATCTTTTCTAAATGATGTTTTAGAAGAGGGCGTCTATAAGAACACAGCCAGAGGGCTTCGTAGACAGTGGAAGCAGCGGAAACATGTGCAAGATGTTTTATTTGATAAAGCAGGCATCGCGGAGTTGGAACATCTGTTTTGATGTAGTAGTCAAACAGTTTGACATCATCAAAATGGTAGATGAACCTTGTATATACAAAAAGGTAGTAGGGAGTATTGTGACGATCCTCGTAGAGTACGTGGATAACATACTCTTGATAGGGAAGGAGTTTCCTATTCTACGATCGATCAATCTCCGCTTATCACAATGATTCTCCATATAGGATCAAAGTGATACCTCCTAAATCCTGGGTCTTGGATCTATGAGATAGATCTAATTGGATGTTAGAATACTCACTAGTTGTAGTGAGAAGGTATCAATCGATCCTGGGGAGAATCACTGGAAAGGTTCCAGGGTGATAAGATGACTGAATGTCAGTCACAGGCATTGTCTTTACCCTCAGTATAGGGACGGTATGTTGGAAGAGTTCCAAGCTAGATACCGTGGCATACTAGACGAAAAAGGCTGGATACATCGCTACTTAAGATGCTACCAAAGAGGCTGTTTGGGTGTATATTGGTTCATTAGATGAACTACGTTCCAACCATTGTGAGACAATGGAGTTGTGGCTTATGCCAAGGAACGTCGGTCCCATCAGTGATCCAGACATATTCTAAGGCAGTGTCACCTGATCATGGAGATGGTTGATCTCCAGGGGATCGAGGTCAGGAGAATAGACTCAGAGGACAACACAGCGGATCCACTCACAAAGGCCTGTTCCCAGAGAGAGATTTTTATGGGATGGTTGAGTATGAGATACTACAACCACTGCTATCAGATGGCCCTAGTGCAAGTGGGAGATTGTTAGTTATATGTATGCCCTAGAGGCCATTACTGTACATAGGATGTATATTGTAGTGGATGCTTGGACATATATAGGGAGGACTTTCTTGCTCGACATGATAGTATGCTATATGGTTGCTCTTTACCTTAACGAGTATACTGATTGTCTCTCTGTTACATGTTGGTAAAGCCCTTAGGATGTGTACTTGACTACCTGGACTACGATGCGGATCATACTAGTAGGGACATGGTAGTCCATAAGTACATCCTTCAAGGTCCCTAGTCGTGGGTGTATCGAGACGGGGCATCGATATACCAGATTAGACTAGCATATACCTTCTCGACCCATACAGATGGGCGATGGATGATCCCATATCCATTGGTGTTTGACATCAGAGATGATATACGGGTGCTCAGTAGAGACTGGGTACACTGGACGGACTCGCCGAGAACTCCCAGATGGTATTATACCTTACGTCAGATGGAAGTTCTCTGGTGACACTGGTACAGAGTAGTCTGTTGACCCGAAATCGTCATAGAGTCTTGTGTGGTTCCCACTGTGCTTTGTGTAAGTGCACGGCGGCGCCCCGGCCGTCAATCCGACGGCCAAATGCGGAAGCGGTGATAAACTTTAATTTTGCGGAATTAGCAAACCGGCACCACCGCGCACTATAACCCGGATCGAACCATTAACTAGTCCTAGCTAACTACAAGAAAGGGAATAGAGATATACCGACGATCCAAGTCCTCCGGTCTTCTCGTCATGGTCCCGATCTCTTGCGGAATGTCCTGCCTCCTCCTCGTCGCCAGAAGTGCACCACATCGCCTACTTTGTTTACGGGCTCCCACCTCAATGCCGAGGCAACTCGGGCACGAAGCCGGCTACTCGACGTGCCCAAGATTTACTGTAGAATGTAGTGTACTCAAGTCTCATATGGGGTTATGGAATTGCCTTTTGTGGAGGGATTGAACTTGGAGCTTTTGAGAATGATCTTGTGGGAATTTTGCAACATGAAATGAGCCAAAAAAACCCACACTCAAAATTTGGACAGCCTCTTGCCAAAGTGGCCGGCCAAGCTAATTGGAGAGAGGAGAGAATGAGATAGATTGGCATGAGGAAGTGAGTGGCTTCAACAAAAATGCAAGGCATCAAAATCAAATCATGAAAGAATATGATCACACACAAACCCACACACAACCCCAACCATCATCAACCATCATGATGACTCAAAAGTCATGCCATCATGAGGATACAAGTCAAGGTCAATGAAAAGCTATCATGATACAAATATAAGCAAAGACCCCCTCCACAAATACTTATTTGCAACAATGCAAATAAGCCCTCCTCCACCAAACATCGGCCAATGAACGATACAAAGGAAAATTGGCCGAAACGGAAAGCAAACTGGCAACTCCAAAAAACTGGTTCCGTAATAAATTACAGGAAAACCCCGATACTGTGCATACACACCCGCATTTGTATTCCGACCGAAATACAAATGCAATGAGACAAAATCTACACTGTACTATACTAGGATCCGACTTAAAACCAAAACCGGCTAGTGATGTCCGTTCGATCCTGATCCGTGCAATACCGCACGTATCTGATCGAACCCTGCCATATAACCATACGGCCTATAGTACAAACTGTCCGATCCTGATCCGTGCAATACCGCACGTATCTGATCGGACGTTGCTATATCTCCATACGGCCTCTACAACCTTTCGCCCGAAAGCTGAGTAACAGAAATGTGGGGGACTCTAAAGACTCATCAACACCTTGGTTGTGGATTTAACCACTAGCACGTTAGAGGTATAAGCCAATACATAACGGGCTACCAGGTATTGACCAAAAGGGACGTCTGTGAGCGAACTCAGCCTGACTCCCTACTGAGCCTGTCAGTGACAATATCCGTACAGTCCGGTCCGTTCGTCTATGAGCATCGCATGGCGGGCCTAGGGGGTTGGTAAAAGTCAGACCCCCAAAAGCAGTACAAGTCGTGTCGGAGTGAAGCCCAGAACACCCTGAGATACTACTGGAATACCTACCAGTAAATCTCCTTGCCTCGGCCGAGGGCTTCATGTAATGGCTCTCCTAGACACAGCACGACCTCACCCCCAATACCGGGAGAGACGAACCCCTGAAGATACGCTCACTGCCTCCATGTGGCTCGGGACTGTACCCAACTAAAACCTGTTTGCACGACTCCTTTGAGCCGTAGTAGGGTAGTAATCAAAGTACAGTGGGAACTCACACGAGACAAATGACGATCCCCAGGTCGATGAACTAACCTGCACACATGTCACCAGGGAACTGCCATCTGACGTCTGGTATATGACCAACTAGCATGTTCCCGGCGAGTCCTGTCCGCTGTACTCATAACCTAATGAGCACCTGTATACATCTTAGGTGATCCAACTGACACCAGTGGCTTGTGAGACCGGCCACCGCCCCTCGTCGGGGTCTCGACTGTATACACTAGTCTACTATGGAGAATCGATGCCCTGTCTCGAAACTCTCACGACTAGGGACCTTTTAAGGATATGCTTATAGACCCCCAGCTCCCACTTATATGATCGCCCTCATACTGCTGGTGGTCAAGCAAGAATCCTAGGGGCTCTATCAACGTGTAATAGCGACGTGTCAGGTCACTTAAAACAGTACACGATGATAAAGGTAAACCAGATAGCACACTATCATCTCGAGTAAGACTGTCCTACCGGGATAGGTCCTCCCTCAATCATTGCAATCACGTACCTGTGACCTAATAATTGACTCTGAGGGCACTATCTCCAACAATCTCCCACTTGCACTCAAGGCTAATTATTGCGATGTCGCATACTCACAGCCCGTGTGATACCGAACACCCAACTCCTCTACTAGTCAGTCTCACAAAGCTCGTTTGCGAAACTATTGCGTTCGAGGAATAGCCTTAGTGAGTGGATCCGCTTTGAAATTTCTTTCTATGTCTCTCTATATCTCAAGTTCGCGGAGAAACCCATCTCCCGAAATGAGCAATACCTGTCTTAGAATGTGTCTGGATGTCTGATGGGACATAGCTCATAAATGAACTCCAAATCCAAACTTCTTAGACTGTATCGTCAACTGAACTTAATCAGTATCCTGCGCCATGCCACCCTCAGTATTGCCTTGGACCACCTGTCCAAAATACTGCCCCTTGTCAGAAGGAAAAACTATAACTCTGACAACCTCCCTGTCGTCCAGGTCACCTTGGAAGCCTGGAATGATAACTGTTTCCCGAATGAGGCTGTCGTTATCATATCCCTAGAACATCCACTTATGTTCTAAAACTGCTTCCGACCGTTTCTCCAGGATTGGATTAATGTCAGCTTATTGCATCTAGTGCAAGAACAATGTCTGGTGTGGTACTTGACATCTCATGATTGACTCAATTGCCTGAGCAAGTGATCTGCCAATCATGCACATCCCTCTCCCCTTTAGTCTGTAAGACACCTTTAGAGAGGGTGACTCCATCACCTGCAGGTACACTACCGTGCCAGGAGTCGTCCATCCTAAATACTCTTAGAATGCTGTCAAGTACCCTGATTGGGAAACTACCCAAATCTAGATCTAAAACCATAGATCTAGTAACCAGTATGTCTGATATAAAGTCCATTTCCTTTATGGAGAAACCACTGTGTGACGACCAAAGTATAACCGATCGTAGTATAGGAGTTTCTTTTCCTACTCTGTGTATGTCATCCAAATACCAGGATATCACACCCTACTACCTTCTCAACAGATCCATCCCCTATTCTGGTGAAGTCAAACCTATGACTGTCACATCAGAAATAGATGATCTATCTCCGCTACATCTGCTTTAGTCTATAAATAGACATAAGCTACCTGTCCACCAATGCTTCCGTTGCTCCCACTGACTACGACAACCCTCTGGCAGAGTCATATAGACGTACACTTCTAAAACTAGTTTAGAACGACGCTATACTCATCCTCCTGCCGGGTCTCGCAGCCTGGAACAACAGCAATGGTAATTGTGGGTAAACAAGAACTTCCCTGTCACCGTCCTTGAGGCTACCGTAGTACCTCTCGGGTGCCTGAAGTTACCCACCTTATCTGCGGAGTGGCCAATGGAATGTCAATCCAGATTGAATCTTTAGGTTCCATATCAAATCTTCAGTAATCGTTTGTGGTTCTGGAATCACTTCCAGTTCTACCATACTCACACTACTGTTTTCTGAAAAAATCCATTTTTATTAAAACTGTGGCGAGTCTAGAACAATATTGCTATTGTTCATCCAGATGGTAGAAAGTCAACCCGCGTCATAGCCTGGGTCAACCCACAAACAGCCATTACAGAAACGTGCCTTGAGTTGTCCAGTGTCTGGTTTTAAGCATAAGCCGGACAACTCCCCGTACCTTAACATCGTTAAGATATGAACTGTTCTATATCCCATATAGGACCAGAGGCACTGATTTAATTGAACCAGATTCAAATCATGCAACTGTCTCCAGTGCATGTCAACTAAATGGAAGGAGGCCGATCAGCGTTACTCAACTTAGGAATGCTTCCAATTATGAGTAACCTGAAAAAGAAGCAAGTTCTCTTAGTCATTACTATCAACTGAATACCATACACAAGTATCTACATCTTCGATCACTTTGAAGAATCCCGATACTTGCTACACCTGGTTCTCTACTCTATTCAAATACCTATAACTTCTCAAAATTCGGACCCTGTGTTTCCTACGAAACACCTGTCTAAAAACTAGAGAAGTCATAAGTAAACCGAATATAGTACGAGGACCTACCCCTCTGTCCTGATGGACCTTGGACAACATACAATACTCTGTATAAGTCCCTTGAGTCTGATAACTCATTCACTGTGTGTCGTAGGTAGAAAACTGTACTTATGGTTAAGAAGAATTACACCGCTGTTCAATGCTCCTTACCTAACCATCCACTGATATAGGTAAATGTCGTAGACATAATTTCAGAAAGGTATATCTCACTCTATGAAAATAGACGTACAGATATATCAATTTGAAATTGGTGCATAACAGCGGATATTCAAAACCAAATATTTGCCGACCGGCAAACAACCCAGGTGACTTCCTCAAATATCACCGATTACAACGAATCCCGATATAATGAGGATGATCACCTAATTCCCAATAACTTACTCCCACTCATCATCTGTAAAACCATACAGATGTGAGAATCGTACCTGGTAAATACATACCCTGGAGTAAGTATCCAATCGGGAAATCAGTTTTCCTTCAACAGTACACAGTGAGGCTGAAACATTGTAATGTTTCGATGGGGTATTCCGGTATTCCTAGTAATGCCTCTTCCAGAGTCACGACTGTAACCGTATAGTTCTTTGCCACCTCTCCAAATCCCTTCATATGTCTTTAGTCTTTACCTTCTGCACACCCCTTTAGGCCAAATGGTTTTCTTCCTTCCCTACCGTTCGGCACCAGCCTATGGTTTGGAAGAAGACTATCCAATAAGCATAATGGGTGTACTGTCCCAATCCTAGGAACACTCGCAATGAGAGAAGGTGAAGATAAAAGACAACCGAATAAACCTTATTCCTATTCCTCCTGGACCAGAATCCATCCCCGAACTGGAACAAGTTCCATTCGAGTTCGTATATAACCATACGATGGAGTATCCAAATAAACTGTGGATCTTCGTAGTGATACGGAGTGTCCTGGAGAAATACAAAGGTGATGTGGGAGTGGTAACGAAACATTTGGTTTGGTCGTGAATATCTGTTGCAATTTACTTTGCCCTCTTACTAATCCCTTGCTTTGTCTGAACTTAATACCTTCTATACACCATCGTTAGGCTAATTGGTTTTCTTCATTCCCTACCGGTCGGCACCAGCCTAAGGTTTGGAAGAAGACTATCCAATTTGCGTAATAGGTGTACTATCTCCTAAACCAAGGAGTACTCGCAACCTGAGAGAAGGTAAAAGGAAAAGACAACTGAATAGTCCTATCCGTTTTCTCCAGAACCGGAAACCATCCTCGAATAAATTCTTTCGAGTTCGTATCTAACCATACGATGGTTTTGTCCAATGGAAGTGGACGTTCGTAGCAACACGGGGTGTCCTGGAGAAAAGGGTAAAAGTAGGAGTGGCAATGAGGTTTGCAACTCTGACAATCCAAAAGCCAGTGTTAAGAAGGTTCGGTCAACTTGGTCTCTGAGTCATAGTCTTAGGGTCGGGTCAATGGTCGCTGCTAGAGAGAGAGAAAAGAAACACTCAGCGTGCACTCTAACCTAGATCAGAATGGTTACCAATTTATCTAATCTGGAATCCTCCCACTGTACCTTAAATTCTCCTCCAAACCTGAAAGAAGAATTAGTCGGAGTCACCCGAGGAGTAAACTAACTCATCAGTGGGAATCGGGATCCAACTCTCATCGCATGACAACGTGACGGAATCCGCTCACGGTGTCACACTCCAGAAGGTATGCGCATATCTGGCAAGTTTCAGTTCTTTTGAAACTCCCGATGTGATTTCTGCCCCATGCTCTTATGACCTTGACGAAGGCCAACAAATCATAAGTCACATGTCAAGTTCTACCCGTCATTCTCCAGGTTGATTTGAACCCACCCGCACAAGCCCTTGACGAAGGCCAACAAGGCTATACGACTGTCCCAAACCAACGCATCTATCTATGCTGCAGAAAGGCAACAAGCAGCTACCATACACTATGCCTTGACGAAGGCCAACAAACATAGCATGAATACTACGTGCTACCCGTCTGAAACGACGGAGGGCTACGAATGGTTTCTGGCGAAAACCTTTAACGTAAAGAACTTGATATCGTTGAAGGAACTGATAGCTTTTTTGAAAATATAGTGACGAAAACCGTTGCTAAAGAGGTCACTCCCGGTGAAGGGATCTCGGCTCTTTCCCCGTAGAATGAGGTGCAGGATATTCCAACTGAATACCACGGTGCAAAGCAAAAGTAATCGGCTATAGTGAAGTCATTGCCCTGACGCAAACTTTTTGTCCAAGGGGTCACTCCCGGTGAAGGGATCTCGGCCCTTGCCTCGTCGACTGAGGAGCAGGATATTCCAACTGAATACCACGATGCAAAACAAAAGTGAACGTCCTTGCAATAACAGCTTTTTGAAAAGTGTTCCAACAACATCAGATTAGGTTTGTTTTTAACTTGCATTGATCCGAATCAACGCAGTCCCATCAATTGATCACACCACAAAGAACGAAAATATACTGATGTACGTATATGCCATCCGCATTCGCCACTGGGTCCCGTCATTACCCGTTAGGTTAGCTAACTAACGACAGAGCGGGGACTGGACTAGCGCGGATGTAAAACATATACAACATCTACTAATATATATACCAATATATTATATTCGCTCAAGACGTGAAAAGAAATGCAACATCACAGAAAATGTACAGCATCACAGAAACAATACAGATATCTGGGATCCCCGGGTTTCACAGAGCCGCTGAAACCCGACGTTCCCCTGGTCGTGTGGATAGCCTGTGCAATGAAATCCTAGACCCCTACGGGCGCGGCAAGTCACCCGCCAAAACCTGAAGCGAGGCAGCCCCCTTCAGCGCCGTGAATGGACCACCCAGCACTTCACGGAATCCGGTAACTTGGGCACCCCTCCTGGGTCAACCTGTACCCCCTACGAGTGCGGCGAATAGCCCGCCAATCCTAGAGTGAAGCCCCCTCCGTCTCAATGCCATGAGATGCGGGCTTGTTGCCCTCTAGAACCCGGCTATCCGTGCACCCCTCCGCGGGGCAATCCTAGTACAGAAAGTAAAATATACATACAACGGGTACATCGACCGCAACCAGGTCGTGCCCCAAAATAATAATACAAACAGGAAGTGACGGCAGTCCACATGTCGGACGCTCGCCCCGCAATATCAAATGTACATAATACAACCACAACTGTACTAGCATTGCATCCAGGCTATCCCCCACGACCGATCCGCAACATCACAGCAAAAACAGAACATCAACGTGAAAGTCACGTTCGCAAATCCGTCTAACCGGGCTATAGCAGTTAGACCGGATTTACCGATCAAGTGACATTCACGGTCGCAGATATAATGTAAATACTGTGAAAAATGTGTTTAAAATATCCGATCGATCAAAAAATTAACAAGTGGGCCCCCAAGCAAAACTGTAGTACTCACAGAAATAATTGGCCCAATATTAATATTCCAAAACCCATATTTTAAGCCCACAAAGACACTGTAGAAATTGGGCGCAGAGATCTCAACAGTGCGCGGCGGAAACGCGGCCCAAAGGGGGTTTTGGCCGCGGTTCCGCGCCTGCACTGTCGACTGAACCTGTCGAATTTTTACAGTATCCTTGTAATCTCCAGTAAATCAATTTTATACAACCTGAAAAAATTTTGGAGACTAAAAAATTCCAACAGAAAACTGTCACAATGAAAAACATGGTTTTGGAACTTTTTGATCGATCGGAAATGCAAACACATTAAACGAAGCTAGACTAAGTTAATGGCGAGGCTCTGATACCACTGTAAGTGCACGGCGGCGCCCCGGCCGTCAATCCGACGGCCAAATGCGGAAGCGGTGATAAACTTTAATTCTGCGGACTTAGCAAACCGGCACCACCGCGCACTATAACCCGGATCGAACCATTAACTAGTCCTAGCTAACTACAAGAAAGGGAATAGAGATATACCGACGATCCAAGTCCTCCGGTCTTCTCGTCATGGTCCCGATCTCTTGCGGAATGTCCTGCCTCCTCCTCGTCGCCAGAAGTGCACCACATCGCCTACTTTGTTTACGGGCTCCCACCTCAATGCCGAGGCAACTCGGGCACGAAGCCGGCTACTCGACGTGCCCAAGATTTACTGTAGAATGTAGTGTACTCAAGTCTCATATGGGGTTATGGAATTGCCTTTTGTGGAGGGATTGAACTTGGAGCTTTTGAGAATGATCTTGTGGGAATTTTGCAACATGAAATGAGCCAAAAAAACCCACACTCAAAATTTGGACAGCCTCTTGCCAAAGTGGCCGGCCAAGCTAATTGGAGAGAGGAGAGAATGAGATAGATTGGCATGAGGAAGTGAGTGGCTTCAACAAAAATGCAAGGCATCAAAATCAAATCATGAAAGAATATGATCACACACAAACCCACACACAACCCCAACCATCATCAACCATCATGATGACTCAAAAGTCATGCCATCATGAGGATACAAGTCAAGGTCAATGAAAAGCTATCATGATACAAATATAAGCAAAGACCCCCTCCACAAATACTTATTTGCAACAATGCAAATAAGCCCTCCTCCACCAAACATCGGCCAATGAACGATACAAAGGAAAATTGGCCGAAACGGAAAGCAAACTGGCAACTCCAAAAAACTGGTTCCGTAATAAATTACAGGAAAACCCCGATACTGTGCATACACACCCGCATTTGTATTCCGACCGAAATACAAATGCAATGAGACAAAATCTACACTGTACTATACTAGGATCCGGCTTAAAACCAAAACCGTCTAGTGATGTCCGTTGATCCTGATCCGTGCAATACCGCATGTATCTGATCGAACCCTGCCATATAACCATACGGCCTATAGTACAAACTGTCCGATCCTGATCCATGCAATACCGCACGTATCTGATCGGACCTTGCCATATCTCCATACGGCCTCTACAACCTTTCGCCCGAAAGCTGAATAACAGAAATGTGGGGGACTCTAAAGACTCATCAACACCTTGGTTGTGGATTTAACCACTAGCACGTTAGAGGTATAAGCCAATACATAACGGGCTACCAGGTATTGACCAAAAGGGACGTCTGTGAGCGAACTCAGCCTGACTCCCTACTGAGCCTGTCAGTGACAATATCCGTACAGTCCGGTCCGTTCGTCTATGAGCATCGCATGGCGGGCCTAGGGGGTTGGTAAAAGTCAGACCCCCAAAAGCGGTACAAGTCGTGTCGGAGTGAAGCCCAGAACACCCTGAGATACTACTGGAATACCTACCAGTAAATCTCCTTGCCTCGGCCGAGGGCTTCATGTAATGGCTCTCCTAGACACAGCACGACCTCACCCCCAATACCGGGAGAGACGAACCCCTGAAGATACGCTCACTGCCTCCATGTGGCTCGGGACTGTACCCAACTAAAACCTGTTTGCACGACTCCTTTGAGCCGTGGTAGGGTAGTAATCAAAGTACAGTGGGAACTCACACGAGACAAATGACGATCCCCAGGTCGATGAACTAACCTGCACACATGTCACCAGGGAACTGCCATCTGACGTCTGGTATATGACTAACTAGCATGTTCCAGGCGAGTCCTGTCCGGTGTACTCATAACCCAATGAGCACCTGTATACATCTTAGGTGATCCAACTGACACCAGTGGCTTGTGAGACCGGCCACCGCCCCTCGTCGGGTCTCGACTGTATACACTAGTCTACTATGGAGAATCGATGCCCTGTCTCGAAACTCTCACGACTAGGGACCTTTTAAGGATATGCTTATAGACGCCCAGCTCCCACTTATATGATCGCCCTCATACTGCTGGTGGTCAAGCAAGAATCCTAGGGGCTCTATCAATGTGTAATAGCGACGTGTCAGGTCACTTAAAACAGTACACGATGATAAAGGTAAACCAGATAGCACACTATCATCTCGAGTAAGACTGTCCTACCGGGATAGGTCCTCCCTCAATCATTGCAATCACGTACCAGTGACCTAATAATTGACTCTGAGGGCACTATCTCCAACACTTTGATTTCCATCTTACCATGTCCAAGAGGGCGTGTAAAACGGTGGTTTTTGGGTACAGTCCCGAATCACATGGAGGCAATGAGCGATAGGAGGGGATTCGTCTCTCCCGGTATAGGGAGTTTATGTTGCGCTGTGTTCGATTGGCTATAACCGGAAATCCCTGGCCAGGGTTGCTGAGATATACTGGTAAGTGTTACCAGTAGTTTCTCGAATTGTTATAGACCTCATATCGACACGACTTATCGAGCTATTGGGGTCTGACGTTTACCACTCCTAGGCGAGATATGCGACATATCAGACGATCAGACCGGACTGTACGGTAAGTGTTACTGGTTGGATTCACAGGAGTGTGAGCGGGCTTGCTCGTCGATCTTCTGATCGCTCAATACCCGGGTGGCCGTTACGTTTAGCAGACCGCTTGCGGCTTGTGGGTGTTTGATATGATCATCACCTGCTGCCGGCGTATTGACGAGTCTTTAGAGTCCTACACAGAGGTTTCCTGGCTCAAGCGAAACGAAATAGGAGCGCATATGAGATATGTGCGGGACCGAGAATAATACGTGTATGTGATACCGTATTCATTTCTCGCGATGAATGTGTCGAATGGTTGTATGCGATATAACCTAGTTATCGATACATTGGATATTAGTCGGTTATATGCGATATGACCGGATCGTTAAATCAAGTGTTGATTTAATGATTTAATGTATAATTATATATATGATATATTAATTTACATTAACTAATATCGGTTCACTTTTAAATGGATTTTCTCACTTGTTTGCGCACATTGTATATATGATATTTTTTTTTGTGCACAAGATTGTATCATGTTTGATGATACATGCCAGTTTGGGTTTGTGTAAAGAATTAAACCATGGTTACTTAAGTGGTTAGGGTTTCATTTCCTTTTCTCATTTATTTATCTATTTATTCTTTTTGGAAAAATATTTAGCATAATGCAAAATGGTTGTTTTCTTTGGATGCATGTTGAAGCTTCATGAAGCTTTGACCAAGTGACCATTTTGTCCCCATGCTTAACCCTAACCATTCCCACTAACCATGATTTATTCTCTACACTTGACCATGGTTATGATTATGATAAGTATTCATTTACTTTTTATTTTTAAATGAACTTATCATAATATTCTATCTTCTTCTTCTTCTTCTTCAAGATGAAGAAGCTTGATTCCATCAATGGTGATTTGATGAAAAGAGTGAGAAATCCAATTCTAAAGTGAACCCACTTCCTATTTCTTCATCCTCTACCTCTTGCCAAGTTGTATAGGGTGTTTTCTTCACAAGTTTCCTGACTTGGTGAACTGGGAGCTTGATCTTGTGATGTCTCGACGTAGATCATCTTCGGCATCGTTGTCGATGACCTAGCCCGTCCATTTCTCCGATGAAGCCGACGCTAGAGCCTGGGATTCTATTTGGACAGCTAGGAGACTTCATCATGGAGCTATGGAGGTGGAGGACCGGATCTACAAAGGTTGTATTTCCATTCACTTAGTTAAGTAGTTAACTAGTTGCATGTTTCGCCAAAATTCTAGTTAACGATCCGTAATAGAGTTTCTCGGCACCCCTAAAATTTGAAATTGGCATGGTTGATGCCTTGTGTGACCTCATTAGTGTGCCTAGGAACCCTACAGCAAGCGGTCTGCTAAACGTAACGGCCACCCGGGTATTGAGCGATCAGAAGATCGACGAGCAAGCCCGCTCACACTCCTGTGAATCCAACCAGTAACACTTACCGTACAGACCGGTCTGATCGTCTGATATGTCGCATATCTCGCCTAGGGGTGGTAAATGTCAGACCCCAATTGGTCGATAAGTCGTGTCGATATGAGGTCTATAACAGTTCGAGAAACTACTGGTAACACTTACCAGTAAATCTCAGCAACCCTGGCCAGGGATTTCCGGTTATAGCCAATCGAACACAGCGCAACATCAACTCCCTATACCGGGAGAGACGAATCCCCTCCTATCGCTCATTGCCTGCATGTGATTCGGGACTGTACCCAAAAACCACCGTTTTGCACGCCCTCTTGGACGTGGTAAGGTGGAAATCAAAGCACGGTGGGAACCACACAAGACTCTATGACGATCTCGGGTCAACAGACTACTCTGTACCTGTGTCACCAGAGAACTGCCATCTGACGTAAGGTATAATACCATCTGGGAGTTCTCGGCGAGTCCGTCCAATGTACCCAGTCTCCACTGAGCACCCGTATATCATCTCTGATGTCAAACACCAATGGATATGGGATCATCCATCGCCCATCTGTATGGGTCGAGAAGGTATACGCTAGTCTACTCTGGTATATCGATGCCCCGTCTCGATACACCCACGACTAGGGACTTTGAAGGATGTACTTATAGACTATCTGTCCCCACTAGTATGATCTGCATCATAGTCCAGGTAGTCAAGTACACATCCTAAGGGCTTTACCAACATGTAACAGAGAGACAATCAGTATACACGTTAAGGTAAAGAGCAACCAGATAGCATACTATCATGTCGAGCAAGAAAGTCCTCCCTATATATGTCCCAGCATCCACTACAATATACATCCTATGTACAGTAATGGCCTCTAGGGCATACATATAACTAACAATCTCCTACTTGCACTAGGGCCATCTGTAGCAGTGGTTGCAGTATCTCATACTCAACCATCCCATAAAAATCTCTCTCTGGGAATAGGCCTTCGTGAGTGGATCCGCCGTGTTGTCCTCTGAGTCTACTCTCCTTTCCTTGATCACCCTGGAGATCAAGCATCTCCATGATCAGGTGATACTGCCTTAGAATATGTCTGGATCACTGATGGGACGGGCGTTCCTTGGCACAAGCCACAACACCATTGTCTCACAATGGTAGGAACGAAGTTCATCTCATGAACTATTATACACCCAGACAGCCTCTTTGGTAGCATCTTAAGTAGCGATGTATCGAGCCTTTATCGTCTAGTATGCCACGGTATCTAGCTTGGAACCCTTCCAACATACCGTCCCTTTACTGAGGGTAAAGACAATGCCTGTGACTGACTTTCAGTCGTTCTTATCATTCTGGAACCCTTCCAGTGATTCTCCCCAGGATCGATTGATACCATCTCACTACAACTAGTGAGAATCCTAACATCCAATTAGATCTATCTCATAGATCCAAAACCCAGGATTTAGGAGGTATCACTTTGATCCTATATGGAGAATCATTGTGATAAGCGGAGATTGACCAAGCGTAGCATAGGAAACTTCTTCCCTATCAAGAGCATGTCATCCACGTACTCTACGAGGATCGTCACTATACTCCCTACTACCTTTTTGTTCATACATGGTTCATCTACTATTTTGATGATGTCAAACTCTTTGACTAACACATCAAAACAGATGTTCCACCTCCACGATACCTACTTTATCCTATAAAGCATCTTGTACACGTTTCCGCTGCTCCCACTGTCTACGAAGCCCTCTGGCTGTGTACTTATAGACGTTCTCTTCTAAAACATCATTTAGAAAAGCAGTCATGGCACCCAACCGCCAGATATCGTAGTCATGGTATGTAGCCGTGGCAAGTAGGATCTGGATGGACTTAAGCATAGCCACTTGAAAAAGGTTTCATCATTATCCACGCCTGGTCGATGACGAAAAGCTTTAACAAGTCTAGCTTTGAAAGTCTCAACTTTTCCATCTACACCAAGTAATCTTCTCAAGATATACTTGCTCCTGATGGGGATTTAACCCTTCAGATATAGCAACCAAAGTCCATACTTTGTTGGTGTACATGGATTCCATCTCAGATCACTAAGCATCCAGCCATTCTTACAGAGTCACACTCTTGATGGCCAGTCCGAAACTAGTTGGGTCATCATCTCATGATGCAATCCTCGCTCCCACTGTCATAGAGAAACAGAAGTTTCTCTCAGGTGGGTGAGGAACCCTACTAGATTGGCGGAGAGGCTGAGGTTCGTTGGAATCTACTGAATCCTTTGGTTCTATCAAATCATCAGCTGCAATTTGTATAGCTGGAACATTTCCAGTTCTACATAACAGACCTTGCCTCGAGCTTGTCCGGATTTTGCTTTTAGACATAGGCCGGACAACCCCAAATCTTAACTAACTTAAGATATGGGCTCTTCCCTTTCCATATCATATATGAAGTGGTAGGCAACTGATTTGATTTGAACCTTATTCAATAGGTATGCAGCTTCTCAAATGCATAACTCCCTAAAGGAAATAGGTAACTCACTAGTACTCATCATAGAGCATACCATATCATATAGGGTGTGATTGCTCCGCCCCGATATACCATCGTGCTATGGTGTATACGGAGGAGTAATGCTGAGAGAGAATCTCATTCTCCTTTAGAATAGTCCAGGAATTCCGTGCTCAAGTATTCTCCTCCTTGATCACATCAAAGGACATAATACTTATACCCGTTTTGGTTCTCTACTTCTAACTTATATTCTGTGAATATCTCAAAAGGTTCGGACTTGTGTTTCAACAAGAACATATGTCTGAATCTAAAGAGATTATCAGAGAATGTAATGAAGTCCAAAGAACTTGTCTTGGCATGTGTAGACAGGGGACCTTTCATACATCAACATGTATCATCCCAAGAGTTTACTAACTCTTTCTCTGTTTCCATTAAACAGAGCTGGTGTCATTATATCTCAAGAAGGATTCATTTCTGAACTCTTCCTCTTGTGTGTGTTCCATATACTAAAGAACTGTCGTTTGATTTAGAACATCAATGCTTTTAGATAACGTGCCTGAACCGATCAACTTCTGATATAGGAAATGTTCAAAACATTATCCAACAATACAAAATTTTATCATTTCTTTACTGATAAAGAGACTGATATGATTTTGTATATCAGGTTCGGTATCTAATAACATTCGTTCAGAATCAATGTATTGGTAATACAGGGTGACAGTGACCAACAGACTTGGCTGCAACACTTGCCCCGTTTTCTGCCTCATGAAACTTATCACCCGTTCTCAGTTCTCTACCTAGCTGTAGCCCTATGTAACAGATTACATATCTAGGATCCTGATCTGGTATCACATACCCAGGACGTAGAGGATAGAGAAACAGTTCTGTATAAAGAACACACCCGAAGATGATGCATCAGCATGCACTCTCTTCGTTTGGGTGCCACGGGAATTCTGGTAATCCCCAATTTCCTGCTCTGTCTTATAACAATTATAAGTTGGAGCGGGACCAACGTTCCCCAGCTCAGTATAACAAGCGGGTTCGGTCAATATTCCGTATTATCATCTTGATTAAGGCGTGATATGGTCGCTTCCTGGATAGAGAGAGAAGAAAACACTCAGTGTATGCTCTTGCAAGATCAGATTGGTTATTATTTTATCTAATCAGGATGGCTACCACTGTTTTTATCAAATCTTCCTTCAAACCCTAAAAGGAAAGACTAGCCGGGAATAATTACACACTACAAGTTCGCCAATCTTTCAGCCAGGCCAGTGTCGGTACTTTGAGGGAGGTCCCCCGTGCTTTCGCACGAACCTAATTAATGTAAACCTCGTTTTCCTAGAGGCGTAACCTCGTTGACACCTTTCTAGACACCTACTTGATCGGCTAATTGTAATATGTAAAACTCTCCCAGGAGTAACTCTTACTCACAGCGGGTATCGGGATCCAACTATCTCATAGAAGTTATGCAATCTTATTGCAAATTTCAATACTTGAAATTCCCGATAATTTTGCCCCTAGCGTCCTATGACCTTGACGCAGGCCAACAAACCATAGTGCGCTAGTCAAGTTCAACCCATCATTTCCTGATTGAATTAAACCCACCCGCACGACCCTTGACGCAGGCCAACAAAGTCGAACGACTACCCTAATCCAATTTGCATCATATGCATAAGCAGATAAATACTAGTTAGCTACCGCACACTACGCCTTGACGCAGGCCAACAAACGTAGCACGAATACTAACTACCACTTATCTGAAATGACGGAGGGCTACGACAGGTTTTTCTGAAAACCTATTGCGTAATGAACTTGATATCGTTGTAGAATCAAATGATTTTAAAATGGAGTGTTTTTTAGGCTTTTCTAGTTTTGCTAAAGGTGTCACTCCCGGTGAAGGGATCGTCGGTCCTTTCCTCGTCGAATGAGGTGCGGGATATATCATATATATCACTGTGCAAAGCAAAAACTCTTAAAAGCAATCAAAAGACAAACCGAGTGTGTAGCATCTGCCAGTTATTGCTAAAGGAGTCACTCCCGGTGAAGGAATCTCGGTCCTTTCCTCATCGAATAAGGTGCAGGATATATCACATATACCGCTGTGCAAAGCAAGAACTGTAGCTACCT
The DNA here is from genome assembly GCA_030015575.1 of Agapanthus africanus. Lineage (NCBI taxonomy): Eukaryota > Viridiplantae > Streptophyta > Magnoliopsida > Asparagales > Amaryllidaceae > Agapanthus > Agapanthus africanus. The sequence continues at coordinate 225,756,920 of CM057347.1, forward strand.
GTTTTATTTTGAAATTCGATTCTACAACATCTTAGGTTTCTTTTATTTCATTAATCACATTAATGAAGTCCCATCATTTAACTACCTAAACATCACAGATAAATACGACGTACACTTATGCCATCCGCATTCGCCTCGATGTCCCCTCGTGCACCGTTAGGTTAGGTAACTAACGGCAGAGCGGGGCAGGGCTAGCGCGGGTGTAAAACATAAGTAACGCCTATATAATATATCATATATACTATATAAAGTATCCATCACAGAACATATCACATGATCACATCACAGATATCGCAGCAGAAGAATTATATGAAATATTGGATATACTAGGACGTCCGTGTTTTCAATACGAGCCAGTATAAAACACGGATTCCACGGTCGCGATGAATAGCCAAACCCACACCCCTAGACCCCTACGAGAGCGGCAAGCAACCCTACCAATTCTAGAGTTAGGAGACCCGGACTCGACTCCTCGAGTTGGTCTCCCACTGGACCCTAGAACCCGGTTACTTGTGCTTCCCTCCTTGGGTTTATCCTATTGCGGAAAAGTAAATAATATACAAAAGGTGACATCTTCCGCAACCTGGAAGTGCCCTAATAAAAGAATATTACATACAGATTTTTACATGAATGAAAATGAAAAACACTCATCTCATATAAAAACCCCCGGCTATTCAAACACGACGATCCAATATAACATATCCAGCAACACATAACATCACATGTCATCAACGTAAGTAAATATGCGCATCCCAATTGTCGTTGACATATAGCAACGAAACCGGCGATATCACATATTACACTTACGGTCACAGAAAAGAAAGTGTAAAACTACAACAGTTGGAATCCGCAACCTGCATAGACATCGCATGCCTAATCAAATGAATTCCTTAGACATCGCATGCCTAACAATTATAAACCCCGCATTTTAGTCTCATTATCGAAAACACTTTTCAATATCAAGTCGGGCAATTCAACAGGATTCCCGACATTCTGATCGAATGCTCGTCGCAAACTTCAATAGACGGCTGCACCCCCGATACCGTCGACGAAGTGCACCAAGGCGGAACACCGCTGCCGCGAGCACCCGAACCGATGCTTTCGGCGACGGGGTTCTCCTACAGTCACTTGGTCGGGGCTATGGGGTGTAGCTGTCTATTAAGTTTACCCGGCGAGTATCCGCGTACGCTACGTGATTGCGACGGAATTTTGATCGCATCAAAATTCCGTAGCAACCGATCAAGTGAGACTAAAGTGCTATGTTTATAACATTCATTCAGTTATCTCATAACTTCTTGTGAATTCCAATTATTGTATCCCATTCCAGATAAATAAAAAATGTTAAACTTTTCGATCGAATATTCGAACACCCAAGTTTTCCCGAAATAGATCAACACATGAAACAAGTTCAAAGACATTCACTTCATGCCTCAGTACCAACGGTCCAGCCGTAGAAGGGTCAAGCCAACGCCTCACATGTGGCACGCCGTACTGCCCCAAACCCTAAGGTTCAAAGGGCAGTTCAAGACGGTCACATAATCGAGTTAAGGTTTGTTGTCTTCTAGAGGGTCCATCGCGTTATTTGCATTACTTAGAACGTCTTTAAACCACGGAAAAATCCAACACTTGGAAATTTCCCGACAGGGGAAAACGTGGGTATTTATATCCGGTCGAACTTTTTAACATATTCCAAAATATCCGGAAAAACACATAGACGAAATCTGACAATCCGATCGAATCTGCGAACTCCCAATACAACCCAAAATACTCAACTCTTGAGTAAATATTAAACATTCCCAGAAAATCCAGCACCAAAAAAGAGGAATTACTGTGCAAAATTGGTTGGCAGATATGACAATTTTGCCGCGGAACCGCCGCACAAGCCATGCTTGTACCGCGGTTCCGCCGCGCTTTGAGGGAATCATGGGTACGGGCTTCACAGTAATTCTTACAATTCCCTGCAGAATTTTCTGCATATTTTTAATGTGGAAAAATCTCCGAAATTGAAAAATGTACAGAGAGCAATTTTGGGTTTAGGGTTTCGGTTCGATCGGGTTTCTAACATCGTCTAAGCATCGCCTAAGGCTCTAGCTAGGCTCTGATACCACTGTAGGGTTCCTAGGCACACAAAGGAGGTCTCACAAGGCATCAACCATGCCAATTTAATATTTTACATGTGCCGAGAAACCCTAATACGGATCGTTAACTAGATATTTAGGCGAAACAAGCAACTAGTTAACTACTTAACTACAAGAACGGAAATACAACCTTTGTAGATCCGGTTCTCCACCTCCATGGCTCCGCGATGAAGTCCCCTTGCTGTACTAATCGGATCTTGGGCTCTAGCGTCGGCTTCATCGGAGAAAAAGCGGGCTAGGTCATCGACGACGATGCCGAAGATGATCTACGTCGAGGCATCACAAGATCAAGCTCCCTCTTCACCAAGTCATGAAACTTGTGAAGAAAACACACTCTACTACTTGGCAAGAGGTAGAGGATGAAGAAATAGGAAGTGGGTTCACTTTAGAATTGGATTTCTCACTCTTTTTCACAAGTTGCCATTGATGGAGGCAAGCTTGCTTCAATGTTGAAGATGAAGAAGAAGAAGAAAGAATATCATAAGTAGTATCCAAAATGAATAATAAAATGAATACTTATCATATCCTAACCTTGGTTAGGTGTAGAGAATAGACCATGGTAAGGTTTAATGGTTTAGGGTTAAGCATGAGATAAAATGGTCATGTAGTCAAAGCTTCATGAAGTTTCAACTACAAACAAAGAAAGCCACCATTTTCCTCATTTATCCTTTTCTTTTGCAAAAATAAACAAAATGGATAAATAAATGAATAAATGAATAAGTAAATGAAGCAAAAGAAACCCTAACCATTGACCAACCATGGTTTAAACTATACACCAAACAATCATGTATCATCAAACATGATACAATCAAATGCACAAAAGTATATCATATATACAATGTGCACATCAAGTGAGAAAATCCTTTTTAAGTGAACCTATATTAGTTAATGTAAAGTGATATATCAAATATATAATTATACATTAAATCATTAAATCAACACTTGATTTAACGACCCGGTCATATCGCATATAACCGACTAATATTAATAGTAGCAACTTATCGAATCAACACTTGATCCGATAACCCGGCTATAACGCATATAACCGATCAATGTTACAAATCGTGAGAATCGAATACAGTATCACATACTGGTATTATTCTCGGTCCCGCACATATCTCATATGCGCTCCTATTTCGTTTCGCTTGAGCCCGGAAACCTCTGTGTAGGACTCTAAAGACTCGTCAATACGCCGGCAGCAGGTGATGATCATATCAAACACCCACAAGCCGCAAGCGGTCTGCTAAACGTAACGGCCACCCTGGTATTGAGCGATCAGAAGATCGACGAGCAAGCCCGCTCACTCTCCTGTGAATCCAACCAGTAACACTAACCGTACAGTCCGGTCTGATCGTCTGATATGTCTCATATCTCGCCTAGGGGTGGTAAACGTCAGACCCCAATAGCTCGATAAGTCGTGTCGATATGAGGTCTATAACAGTTCGAGAAACTACTGGTAACACTTACCAGTAAATCTCAGCAACCCTGGCCAGGGATTTCCGGTTATAGCCAATCGAACACAGCGCAACATCAACTCCCTATACCGGGAGAGACGAATCCCCTCCTATCGCTCATTGCCTCCATGTGATTCGGGACTGTACCCAAAAACCACCGTTTTGCATGCCCTCTTGGACGTGGTAAGGTGGAAATCAAAGCACAGTGGGAACCACACAAGACTCTATGACGATCTCGGGTCAACAGACTACTCTGTACCAGTGTCACCAGAGAACTGCCATCTGACGTAAGGTATAATACCATCTGGGAGTTCTCGACGAGTCCGTCCAGTGTACCCAGTCTCCACTGAGCACCCGTATATCATCTCTGATGTCAAACACCAATGGATATGGGATCATCCATCGCCCATCTGTATGGGTCGAGAAGGTATACGCTAGTCTACTCTGGTATATCGATGCCCCGTCTCGATACACCCAAGACTAGGGACTTTGAAGGATGTACTTATAGACTATCTGTCCCCATTAGTATGATCTGCATCATAGTCCAGGTAGTCAAGTACACATCCTAAGGGCTTTACCAACATGTAACAGAGAGACAATCAGTATAAACGTTAAGGTAAAGAGCAACCAGATAGCATACTATCATGTCGAGCAAGAAAGTCCTCCCTATATATGTCCCAGCATCCACTACAATATACATCCTATGTACAGTAATGGCCTCTAGGGCATACATATAACTAACAAAACCCTATAGGATTTTAGTTCTGTAACTGTTTTATTTTAGAAATCGAATATCAGCAATATCGTATTTTAGGCAAAATTTAGCTCTGTGTTAATCTGCTATAGTTTAGATGATAACTAAAATGATCAAACAGTTACATCACCTTATAAACTGGACCTAGAATAAACCATAGGAAGACGAACCCCGTTGCTCGGATTTTGGCCGGTGACAAAAAGGAAAAATCCGATCTCGCCGGATTTCATGAGGAATTGGGTATTGTGGTTTTTAGGGTAGGTATATGTCTGTTGATTAGTGTGTTTGGTATTGTTTATTTAAGATAAATTTTCAGTATGGGAAATCTGGAAGCTAATATCTGAAAAAAGATCAAAATTCTAAAATACGACACGGGTAATTTGTAACGCGTTTCTGTTTTCTGTTACGAACAGAGATTGGTTAAAATCCAGTTAATATAAGTGTTAGATAGTTTGCAATAGTCGTACGTAGTATAGTTAATACGTACAACTTGTATTGTCATGTTTTCGCCGTATCGTAATGTAGCCGTTTCTTATACAAGTTAAATTCAATGTTAGATTCGAGTACGGGAAATTCGGAAGCCGCAAGGAAAGGAAAGGGATTATTGATCTGAGTAAATTCGACGTATTCCGGTGAGTAGACTAAACATCTACCGGGGGATTTTGTATGGATGGCGTGATACGCCCGTAGTTTAAGTTTAAATGAAATTTTCCTTTGTATATAATTTGATCACATGCATTCATATATATGTATCCATCGTCATGTTAATAATTATTAGAACATTGCACAATTATCGACGAGTCATGCTGCACATGCACATATCTGTATGTTACACTACACCTCGTCGATATTAAAATGTCGCATACGCACTTAGTACCTATTATACTCAATATGATTCATGTCATACCTTAAACATCAATAATGGAAGTTATCTGCATATATGTTATCGTATTTCATGTTATAGTAATTTAAATGTTGATATAAGATGCATTGAATCATTACGGATTTATGGTTTTGAGTTTTGTCTATTACTAAGTTATATTCATTGATTCTTCCTGAATGATGTGATACGTCCACCATTAGATGTTTTTTGATTTGGTTTTATTCCGAACCGAGTAGGGGGCTATACGGTTGCGGATTTATACGTTATCCAGACTGAGTGGGGAGGATATACAGTTGGATACATGGTAGACCCGGTCGAGACCGAGGGGCAGGAAAGCCGCATTTGAGGCGGGGAGCCTAGCGAGGATACTCGATACCGGAGACAGTTGTGAAACACGGCGGATATCCAGATGATACCGACCGTTGTTATGGATTACAGGATCATTCGGGGAACGATGCCTGATGGAAACAGAAGATTTGTGTCGATGTTGGACACGGAAAAGAATAAACCTTATTGGAATTAATTGATGAGATTTCCTTCTTGATTTTATACTTAGTAGTTAATGTTCATATTTCCATATGTTATCATGCATTATATTCATTCTTGTTGATGTTAGCTCTAGTTCGTCATACTTACATTATCAGCCGATATATGTTAGTCTTATTCACTGAGTTGGCAACTCACCCCCGTTGTGCCATAGTTCCTTGCAGGAGTCGTGTGGACGCGTAGTAGCAGTGCAGATCCACTCGTCAGCTTTTACCGCTCTTTTTGCTAGGTGGGTTGCGTATGTAGTAACCTCCTATTTTGGATATGTGTATTTCGGATCTAGTATTACTCCATCAAACCATGTATAATTGACTTAGAACGCGATGTGGTTATATGTATATTATTTTGACTTATGAGATCGTTTAGTTGTGTTAAGTTATAGTTCTTTTACTTATACATGAGATTCATCATTTAGAATGTCGTATTATCATTATGTATTGATTCCCGTTGTTGGCTTTGTTTTGCTCCGAACTAGGGATGCAACCTATTCATACACCCTATAACTATTTTATTAATAATTAAAAAGGGAGTACTGTCGAAGTTTTAAACCCAGTTGTGTAAACTTTTATTATTTAAAAACCTTTCGGCATGCTACTTCATTCTTTTACTTAAAAACTAAAATTGTTTAAATTCCGCAAAAAGGGTTTTGATCTTGGTTTTTGGCTTAATCAGATTGTGTCGATATCTTTAGATATTATACAATTTAAGTGCCGGTCACATCCAAACTTTGTGCCGTGGCAATTAGACTTGTCTTCTAATTTTCAAAACTCACGACATGTGTAGTGTGATGTAAAAACGTATATTAGCTACAGTTAAACATAAAAGAGGCTTATCTTTCAGGTTTTCAAACTCTAAGTATAGAATTTAGTTGTTCCTATCTTATCAAACAAAACCGTCGAAATATCGAATCTAAGTTCTCCCACTAGCTAACTTAACGACAAAGTTTTTATGTTTTTAGAAAAAAATTTGATTTTTATAGGTTTTTGAATATGTATGCAAATGCAGAATATACAAATGAATGCGAAGGGAGAAACCATACCGAGCACACCCCCAAACTTAAACTGGACAGTGCCCTTACTGTCACTGTACATCAAGAGGGCAAAAATAGTTGAAGGGTCAAAATCGTCGGTTACTTTCTTTTTTTTTTTGGTAATGAACAAATGACTGAGCATCATAAGATTGCTCGTCAAAAAGAAAAATGGATATGCACAGGACAAGAATATCCACATATATATACCAAGAATAGTATATGCATACCCCCAAACTTATTTAAAACAGTGTCTCCACTGTTTATGGCTGGATAAACGAAGTTTGGTGATAAACAGAGAAAGATTATGCAGGGTAAATCGGCTACTACAATATCAGGAGCTCCTCTGATTGTTCTGTGCTAAGGAACGGTTTCAATCTGTGTACGTTTACTTTGAAGAACGAACCGTCCTTTGGATTCTCCAAATCCAATGCGCCGTGCGGGTACACACACCGCACAAGAAAATATCCCTTCCAGCAAGATCGAAGTTTACCTGGATGGAAATGGAGTCGGGTGACATAAAGAAGTACCTGTTGTCCAGGCGTGAAGGTTTTGCACGTAAGGTGTATGTTCGCCGCCGAAAAACGCGACCAGGACGTTAGGACGTCTGGCCTGAATTTTGGGGGGCAGATGCTATTTGGTTTTATCCGACCACCACTATGAAATTGCCAAGTTGATTTATGACACCGTATATCGGAGGTTTAGACGGATACGACCGTTGTAGCAGAGTTTTTCAGATTCCCCCTCATTGTGAGTGGTTTTTGATTGTGGGAACGCTCTTCCTTGCAGGTGCAAGCCCCTGCAGTTAATTACGTTACCGCGTAGCGATAACCACCTTCTCCTGCTCTAGAAATTCACTTCGTGCCGTGTGTTTTTGTTTTGTTTTAGGTTGCCCGTGGATTGTATACGGGGACTAATTTATGTTGTCGCCCGTAGGGCGGGGATTAGTCCGAATCCGTATTTTCTTAGATTTGGGTTTGGTGGATTTAAGGATCGTTAATCTCGTTTGAGATTAAGATCAACTTAAATGGTTGTTGAGGATACGTTAGTCTAATTTTAGACTAAGATTTACTCAACAAGGTTTTAAGATCATTTAGATCCAACAAAAGAGCATTTGGGCCCCATCATTTTAGTTTAAGGACGTTCCGGTCCATTAGGTTTAAGGACATCATAGTCTATGGAGTTTAGTTTAGGGTCATTGCGGTCCATTGGTTTAAGGACATCATAGTCCATGTTAAAAGACATCATAGTCCATGAGTTTAAGGACCTCATAGTCCATAGAGTTTTGCTTAGGGACGTCACGGTCCATTGGGTTTAAGGACATCATAGTCCATAGAGTTTAAGGACATCATAGTCCATGGAGTTTAGTTTAGGGACATTGCGGTCCATTGGGTTTAAGGACATCATAGTTCATGTTTAAGGACATCATAGTCCATAAAGTTTAGTTTAGGGACGTTGCGGTCCACTGGGTTTAAGGACATCATAGTCTATGTTTAAGGACATCATAGTCCATAGAGTTTTAGCTCATCGATTTGGGGGTGCGCCAAGAGTTATTGGTTATTGGGACCCTCCACCTCCCTGAAGACGTTGAAGAATTATAACGACATGTATCAGAGGTGTGAAGAGATGTACCCTTGAACCAAATTCCAAATCAAGGAGTTATCAATTCTGAGCATAGAAGCTCGGTTTATTTAGAGATTTATTCTCAGGAAATACTTAGCCAATCTGGGATTGATGTTGGCCTCTTATAGTGTTAAACACTAGTGTACGCTCAGTGCCCACGTGCTCCCACATGATATTCTAAGGCAGTGTTAAACACTGAGATCTGGGAGGCTCACGTATGGCACGTGAAGCACCATATCAGTGTTAAACACTGAAAGTTGGGGAGCTCACGTGTGGCACGTGAGGTGCCATAGCAGTGTTAAACACTGAAAGTTGGGGCGCTCACGTGTAGCACGTGAGGCGCCTAGAGTTGGGTGCTGCCTCTTTTATTCTCTTATTCTAGTGCTAAGCACTGTTAGGGGGTCATGTGGGATCATGTGAGGCGCCCCAAAAATAGGGTTTATTACCTTTTCTCTTTTATAAGTGCTGAGCACTTCTCAGGGGTTACGTGAGGCGCCCCAAAAATAGGGTTTATTCCCTTTTCTCTTTTATAAGTGCTGAGCACATCTCCAGGGTCACGTGGGGTCACGTGGAGAGATCTCAGTCTTTCCTTTTTTGTTCCTCAAAGGTGCTCACGTAGGAACACGTGAGCTTTTATGTTTGAATGCTAATGAATCATCAGGCTGTTCTTCTATGGTTCTGGGGAATCAAGTTCTCCTTTTGTTTTTTGCAGGGATTAAATTCTTTTTAAAGGGTTAAACCCTAGTTTCAGAGGAATTAAATTCCAATATGTTTTGTAAAAGTTAAACTCTTTTAAACTCGGTTCTTTCCCTTAGGTTTTGGACCTGCATGACAGAATCTCCCCGATGAGAATTAAATTCTCAACTTGTGGGGAGATCTTCTTCTGCAGATCTTAACCAGAGGAAAAACTAAGTTCTTTGAGAAGAGTTAAACTCTTGGTTTGAGAATTAAATTCTCTTTCTGTTTTGTAGGAGCTTTTGGGAGGGGTTCTTCTTCTTTTTAGAGAATTAAATTCTCTCTGTATTTTTCTTCCCCTCCCTCCCTCTATATGTCCCCCTTTTTTTAACTTGAAGTTTATAGGGGAATTTCTCTGTACAAGACTTGAAGTCTTGGGTCCTTTATATAGGTGAGGCAGATTTGTTGAATCGGTTAAGGAAATCTCTCATTGAGAGATCACTAATTGATTTGGGGAATTTATCCACCATTGGATCTTTGATCCAAGGACTTCTGTTTTACAGAAGGCATTTTTCTTGTTTTTAACAAGATTGGGAAAATATTTTCCCATTCAGAACTTATTTTGTATCTTGGTGATTTTTAATCACCATTGGATCTTTGATCCAACGATGCTCTGATTCACAGAGCACAATCTTTCTTGTTTAGAAAGATTTGAGCAGTGTTACCTCAATCAGAATTTAATTCTGTATCTTGGTGATTTTTTATCACCATTGGATCTTTGATCCAACGGTGCTCTGATTTACAGAGCACAATCTTTTTTGTTTAGAAAGATTTGAGAAGTATTTCCTCAATCAGAATTTAATTCTATATTCTGATGATTTATCATCTCCATTGGATCTTTGATCCAAAGGTGGAGAACTTTTAGTTCTGGCGCTGGCACTCTCGTGCTTTGCACGTGAGGTGTCGCCTTAGAGTTTTTAACTTTAGGTGCTGGCGCTCTCGTACTTTGCACGTGAGGCGCTGCCTCAGAGTTTTTAACTCTGGGCGCTGGCGCTCTCGTGCTTTGCACGTGAGGCGCCGCCTCAATACAGAAGGTGCCTTTTCACCTTCTTTCTCAGCTTTTCCTGAGTCAAACTTCTCTTTCTCAATACCTTCTCCTAACAGAGCTTGGAAATAGTTCCATCATGCACAAAATTTTCTGTGCCTAGACTTAAATGTCTCCCTTTATAATTTGAAGCAATTCTTCTCTTCTCTCTCACTTTCAGAGAATTATTTTAATAGAGAAGAGCTATGGCTTGTAATCGTCCACATGCTCGCCGGCAGCCATGGGAGGTGCCTATTAAGGAAATTGTTCCTCGTTTTGCTGCCCGTCTGGTGAACCCTGCTCTTACGGATGACCAATGCGATATGGTGTTGTATGAGCTTTTGACTTGTAGAGGATATCCTCTCCCCATCAGCTCCATTTGGCTCTGGACGGTCTTCTTGTCCGTGCTTGATGACATTCTCCCTCATCCAGTGGAGATGACTCCGGCGACACTCGACACAGCGGAGGACAAGATCGAGTGCTTTCATGAGGCGCTTTTGATCACCACGGCTCTGAGGGATCGCTCTGTTCAGCTGCTAAGCAGGATACGGACTCAACGGGCCATCATGTCTGCCTTCGCTGATGGGCTTGGCGCTAACCGATGGGAAGTGACTGTTCGTGAAGATCGCAGCTTCGACATGGTGGAGAAGGCGGAGAGGGAGTTAGATAATTTCGTCCATAGTTTTGTGAATCCCTGTACTTTCGATCCCATGATTGCTAATCTATTTCCTGTAGAATAAAATGTTCAATTAAACGCCTTCTTTTTATCGTTGACCACCAAGTGCTCCTTTTCTAACACCTGGTCTTTCTCTGATGTGTGCATGTGCGTATATGAATAAGCCCGATTTCACACATATCTATAAACGAAACTTAAACCAGTGTAAACAGGAACAAATAGCTCTTAGCCGAAGATTTCGAAGGGAACAAATGCCCCTACAGCATTGCCCACGAAAGTATATACGTGGGTGAACTAGTGCAGAGTTATGCAGGGCCATGGAATTGAGGGCTTAGGATACAAGCTTAGGGTCATTGTAGCCTAAGACTTTTTTCCATCATCATGAACCGTAAGGGCCTCAAGAAGGTTTTTTCTCCCTACAAATCGAGAGGATCTCGTAGGTGCAAATTCTCCCTAGAAATCGTGAGGATTTCTAAGTATTCATCGCCTCCGTGAGTCGTAAGGATCTCACTCGGGTATTTTTCCTTACGAATCGTGAGGACCCGTAAGTAGCTTCTTTATTTTATTGGCAAATATGGCTTTGGAAAATGTGGCCCGTAGATAGTCCATCTTGACCTCCTTGTAGAGCAGTGATGGCTTAGGAAACAGGTTCAGATCTGCCGCCTATGACTTTTCAACTATATGAGTCGGAAGGGTCTCATAAATACTTTTCTCCCTACGAGTCGAGAGGATCCTGTAGGTGTATTTTCTCCTTAGGGGCCGTGTGGACTCCTATGTGTGTTTTCTCTCGAGAATTGTAAGGATCCCACAAGAGAATTTTCTCACTTACAAGTTGAGAGGACTCGTAAGTGATTGTTTCCCTCCTGGTCGATGTCCGACTTCGGAGAGTGTGGCCTGTAGATAGTCTATCTTAACCTTCCTGCAGGGCAATGATGGCTTAGGAGACAGGGTTAGGATCTGCCACCTAAGACTTTTCAACTTTACGAGCCGTGAGGGTCTCATAAAGAATTTTCTCCCTACGAGTCGAGGGGATCTTATCGTTGTAATTTCTCCTTAGGGGTCGTGAGGAATCCTAAGTGCGTTTTCTCTCGAGAATCGTAAGGATCCCATAAGAGAACTCTCTTTATGTGCAGGGACACTAATTTTCCCGTAGGTCGAGACGAATCGAGAGATTCTCACAAAGACACTGATTTCCTTGTGGGCCAAAACGGATCGAGAGGTTCTCGCCAAGGAAGCTGATTTCCCTGAATCGAGAGGTTCGTGAGTTGACTTGATTCCGAGACGGAGCGTTGTTCCGGCAGGGGGTCATTGGTTGACTTGTTTCCGAGACGGAGTATTGATCCGGCGGGGAGGTCATTGGTTGACTTGTTTCCGAGACGAAGCGTTGTTCCGGCGGGGAGGTCATTGGCTGACTTGTTTTCGAGACGGAGCGTTGTTCCGGCAGGGAGGTCATTGGTTGACTTGTTTCCGGATCGAAGCGTTGTTCCAACGGGGAGGTCATTGACTGACTTATTTCCGAGACGGAGAGTTGTTCCGGCGGGGAGGTCATTGGCTGACTTGTTTCCGAGACGGAGCGTTGTTCCGGCGGGGAGGTCATTGGTTGAGTTGTTTCCGGGTCGAAGCGTTGTTCCGTCGGGGAGGTCATTGGCTGACTTATTTTCGAGATGCAGCGTTGCTCCGGTGGGGAGGTCATTGGCTGACTTGTTTCCGAGACGGAGCGTTGATCCGGCGGGGAGTTCATTGGCTGACTTGTTTCCGCTTTCTGTGGTGTCTGGGTTGACTTGCTTCCAAGACGGAGCGTTGTTCCGGCAGGGAGGTCATTGGCAGACTTGTTTCCGAGACTGTGCGTTGATCCGATGGGGAGGTCATTGGCTGACTTGTTTCCAAGACGGAGCGTTGATCCGGCGGGGAGGTCATTGGTGATGGAGATAGTGCCCTCAGAGTCAATTATTGGATCACAGGCACGTGATTGCAATGATTGAGGAAGGACCTGTCCCAGTAGGACAGTCTTACTCGAGATGATAGTATGCTATCTGGTTTATCTTTATCATCATGTACTGCTTTAGGTGACCTTACGAGTCGCTATTACACGTCGATAGAGCCCCTAGGATTCTTGCTTGACTGCCAGCAGTATGAGGGCGATCATATAAGTGAGAGCTGGAGTCTATAAGCACATCCTTAAAAGGTCCCTAGTCGTGGGAGTTTCGAGACAGGGCATTGATTCTCCAGAGTAGACTAGTGTATACAGTCGAGACCCCGACGAGGGGCGGTGGCCGGTCTCACAAGCCACTGGTGTCAGTTGGTTCATCTAAGATGTATACAGGTGCTCATTGGGTTATGAGTACACCCGACAGGACTCGCCGGGAACCTGCTAGTTGGGATTATACCAGACGTCAGATAGCAGTTCCCTGGTGACATGTGTACAGGTTAGTTCATCGACCTGAGATCGTCATTTGTCTCGTGTGAGTTCCCACTGTACTTTGATTACTACCCTACCACGGCTCAAAGGAGTCGTGCAAACAGGTTTTAGTTGGGTACAGTCCCGAGCCACATGGAGGCAGTGAGCGGATCTGCAGGGGTTCGTCTCTCCCGATATTGGGGGTGAGGTCGCGCTGTGTCCAGGAGAGCCAGAACATGGAAAGTCCTTGGCCAAGGCAGGAGATTTGCTGGTAGGTATTCCAGTAGTATCTCAGGGTGTTCTGGGCTACACTCCGACACGACTTGTACCGCTTTTGGGGGTCTGACTTTTACCAACCCCCTAGGCCCGCCATGCGATGCTCATAGACGAACGGACCGGACTGTACGGATATTGTCACTGACAGGCTCAGTAGGGTGTCAGGATGAGTTCGCTCATCGACGTCCCTTTCAGTCAATACCTGGTAGCCCGTTACGTATTGGCTTATACCTCTGACTTGCTAGTGGTTAAATCCACAACCAAGGTATTGACGAGTCTTTAGAGTCCACCACACTCAGTTACTCAGGTTTCGGGCGAAACGCTGTAGAGGCTGTATGGAGATATGGCAGGGTTCGATCAGATACGTGCGGTATTGCACGGATCGTGATCGGACAGATTTTACTAGCCGGCTTTGGCTTAAGCCGGATTCTAGTATTTGATAGTGTAGTTTTGTCTCTTTGCATTTGTGTTCAGTGGGAATACAAATGCGGGCATGTATTTGCATTAGCGGGGTTTTCCTGTAATTTATTACGGGATCGGTTTTCTGGGGTTGCCAGTTTGCATTCCGTTCCGGCCGGTTTTCTTTTATTCCTTCTCGGCCGGACTTTTCGTTGGAGAGGGTCAATTAACTTAGTTGTGGAGGGCTTCCTTGCATATTGTAGCTTCCTCATTATGAGATTCCATTCTTGTCTTACTCATTGCTTTTCATGATGGTTTGAAAAAGAGATTGATTAGTGAGATGAGGGTAACCTTTTGATAATTATCTATTCTTTATTCTCCTCTTGATTTAATCATTTCTTTTCAACCCCACCCAATTTAGAGTGGGCCGGCCACTATTCCAGCAAGGAAAGAAACGAAATTGCAAGGGGGGCCGGCCATTGTTGATGAGTGGAGAGAGGTTTATTTTTTAGGTGGGAAAATTCCCTTCATGCTAATTTCGTGCCCCCCCCCCCATTTGTGTGAATGTGCTGTTGTTTTGTGGGTGAAAATTTCTTTGAGGCTTGTTTTTTTTTTTTAATTAATACACTTCACCCAAAATGATTTCCAGAGAGCACAATTTAGTGGCTGGCCGAGCTCATTTCATGAGATGCTCATTTTGTTTTTCTTAGCAAGCATCCATGAAAATTCTTGTGCAAAATTCCTCCATAAATGGCAACCTCATAAACCCCAAAGAGAAATGGCTACTACACTATTCTACAGCATCCCTTGGACGCGTCGGCTAGCCAACTTCGCGTTCGAGTTGCCTCGGTCAAGTGGTGGGAGCCCGTAAAAGACTTTGGCGATGTGGTGCCCGTTTCGACGAGGAGGTGACGGACGAAGTATCCGCGGGAGATCGGGACGATGACTAGAAGACCGGAGGACTCGGATCACTCGGTATATCTCTAACCCGTCTTGTAGTTAGCTAGAACTAGTTTAATGGCCCGATCCGGATGTTTAGTGCGCGGTGGTGCCGGTTGCAAGTTTTGCAAAGTTTTTGTTTCCGCGTTTCCGGCGTCGGATCGACGGCCGGGGCGTCCCCGCGGGCTTACATTGGTATCAGAGCCAGGCCATTAACCATGCCTAGCTTGCTCTAGTATGTTTAGTACTCGATCGAACAAAATCCCCAAAAACCGTATTTTCACATGCATGTGTTTTCTGTCGAAATTTTTTCTGCTCCAAAAATTTTTCAGGTTGTCTCAGAATACTGTGCTTGGATATAGAAGCAATCTGTGAAAATTTGGTGGCGCGATCTCTCCAAACCGCCGCGGAACCGCGGCCAAACCCATGCTTGGGCCGCGGTTCCGCCGCGCTTTTGATTGATCACTTGACCAAAATTTTGCAGATTCCTTCTAAGTTAAAAATAGGGGTTTTGGGATATTCTTTTTGGGCCCAGATTTTCTGTTAGTGCTACAGTACTGCTTGGGGCCCACTTTGATAAACTTGTTCGATCGGATATTTTAAACATGCCAGTTCACAGTATTTACATTTTATCTGCGACCGTGAATGTCACTCGATCGGTAAATCCAGTCTATCTGCTATAGCCCTTTTAGATGGATTTGCGAACGTGACATTCACGTTGATGTTATGTGATTGTGCTGTGTTGTTGCGGATCGGTCGTGGGGGATAGCCTGGTTGCAGTGGTAGTACAGTTTTGTTTTATATGTACATTTGTTATTGCGGGGCGAGCGTCCGACATGTGGACTGCCGTCACTGCCTGTTTGTATTATTATTTTGGGGCACGACCAGGTTGCGGTCGATGTACCCGTTGTATGTATATTTACTTTCTGTACTAGGATTACCCCGCGGAGGGGTGCACGGATAGCCGGGTTCTAGAGGGCAACGAGCCCGCATCTCATGGCTTTGAGACGGAGGGGGCTTCACTCTAGAATTGGCGGGCTATTCGCCGCACTCGTAGGGGGTATAGGTTGACCCAGGAGGGGTGCCCAAGTTACCGGATTCCGTGAAGTGCTGGGTGGTCCATTCATATTGCTGAAGGGGGCTGCCTCGCTTCAGGTTTTGGCGGGTAACTTGCTGCGCCCGTAGGGGTCTAGGATTTCATTGCACAGGCTATCCACACGACCAGGGGAACGTCGGGTTTCAGCGGCTCTGTGAAACCCGGGGATCCCAGATATCTGTATTGATCTGTGCTGCTATACATTCCTGTGTTGTTGCATTTTATCACGCCTTGAGCGAAAATTATATATTATATATATACTAGTAGATGTTGTATATGTTTTGCATCCGCGCTAGTCCAGTCCCCGCTCTGTCGTTAGTTAGCTAACCTAACGGGTGATGACGGGACCCAGTGGTGAATGCGGATGGCATATACGTACGTCAGTATATTTTCGTTCTTTGTGGTGTGATCAATTGATGGGACTGCGTTGATTCGGATCAATGCAAGATAAACAAACCTATTCTGATGTTGTTGGAACACTTTTTCAAAAAGCTGTTATTGCAAGGGCGTTCTCTTTTGTTTTGCACAGTGGTATTCAGTTGGAATATCCTGCTCCTCAGTCGACGAGGCAAGGGCCGAGATCCCTTCACCGGGAGTGACCCCTTGGACAAAAGTTTGCGTCAGGGCAATAACTTCACTATAGCCGATTACTTTTGCTTTGCACCGTGGTATTCAGTTGGAATATCCTGCACTTCATTCTACGGGGAAAGAGCCGAGATCCCTTCACCGGGAGTGACCTCTTTAGCAAAGGTTTTCGTCACTATATTTTTAAAAGCTATCAGTTCCTTCAACGATATCAAGTTCATTACGTTAAAGGTTTTCGCCAGAAACCATTCGTAGCCCTCCATCGTTTCATATGGATAGTCAATAGTATTCAAGCTGTGTATGTTGGCCAAAGTCAAGGCACAGTGTTTGGTAGCTGTTGGGTATTCATATGCAGCATAGATAGATGCGTTGGTTTGGGACAGTCATACTGCCATTTTGGCCAAAGTCAAGGGTAGGTACGGGTGGGTTCAAATTAATCAGGAGAATGACGGGTAGAACTTGACATGTGACTTATGATATGTTGGCCAAAGTCAAGGTCATAAGAGCATGGGGCAGAAATCCATATCGGGAGTTTCAAAAGAACTGAAACTTGCCAGATATGCGCATACCTTCTGGAGTGTGATAACGTGAGCGGATTCCGTCACGTTATCATGCGATGATAGTTGGATCCCGATTCCTACTGATGAGTTGGTTTACTCCTCGGGTGATCCCGGCTAATTCTTCTTTCAGGTTTGGGGAAGAATTTGACGTTACAGTGGGAGGTTTCCAGATTAGATAAAATGATAACCATTCTGATCTAGGTTAGAGTGCACGCTGAGTGTTTCTTTTCTCTCTCTCTTTGGCAGCGACCATTGACCCGACCCTAGACTAATGACTCAGTGACCAAGTTGACCGAACCTTCTTTACACTGGCTTTTGGATTGTCAGAGTTGCAAACCTCATTGCCACTCCTACTTTTACCCTTTTCTCCGGGACACCCCGTATTACTACAAACGTCCACCTCCATTGGACAAAACCATCGTATGGTTATATACGAACTCGAAGGAATTCGAGGATGGTTTCCGGTTCTGGAGAAAACGAATAGCACTATTCAGTTGTCTTTTCCTTTTACCTTCTCTCTCAGATTGCGAGTACTCCTTGGTTTAGGAGATAGTACACCTATTACGCAAATTGGATAGTCTTCTTCCAAACCATAGGCAGGTGCCGACCGGTGGGGAATGAAGAAAACCAATTAGCCTAAACGGTGTACAGAAGGTATTAAGTTAAGACAAAGAAAGGGATTAGTAAGAGGGCAAAGTAAATTGCGACTGCTATTCACGACAGAACTAAGTATTTCTTCGCCAATCCTAAATCACCTATTTCTAAGGTTCATTCGGTTGTCTTTTATCTTCACCTTCTCTCGCATTGCGAGTGCTCCTAGGATTAGGACAGTACACCCATTATGCTTATTGGATAGTCTTCTTCCAAACCATAGGCTGGTGCCGAACGGTAGGGAAGGAAGAAAACCATTTGGCCTAAAGGGGTGTACAGAAGGTAATGACTAAAGACATATAAAGGGATTTGGAGAGATGGCAAAGAGATATACGGTTATAGTTGTGAATCTGGGTAATGGAAGAGGCATTACTAGGAATACCAGGAAACCCCATCGAAACAGTTCAATGTTTCAGTTTCACTGTGTACTGCTAAAAGAAAACTGATTTCCCAATTAGACACTTGCTCCAGGGTATGTATTTACCAGGTAGGATTCTCACATCTGTATGGTTTTACAGATGATGAGTGGGAGTAAGTTATTGGGAATTAGGTGACCATCCTCATTATATCAGGATTCGTTATAATTGGTGATATTTGAGGAAGTCACCTGGGTAGTTTGCCGGTCGGCAAATATTTGGTTTTGAATATCCGTTGTTATGCACCAATTTCAAATTGATATATCTATACGTCTATTTTTATAGAGTGAGATGTACCTTTTTGAAATTATGTCTATGACATTTACCTATATCAGTGGATGGTTAGGTAAGGAGCATTAAATGGCGGTGTAATTCTTCATAACCATAAGTACAGTTTTCAACCTACGACACACAGTGAATGAGTTATTAGACTCAAGGGACTTATACAAATTATTGTATATTGTCCAGTGTCCATTAGGACAGTGGGGTTGGTCCTCATACTATATTCTGTTTACTTTTAACTTCTCTAGTTCTTAGACATGTGTTTCGTGGAAACACAGGGTCTAAGTTTTGAGGAGTTATACGTATATGAATAAAGTAGAGAACCAAGTATTGCAAGTATCGGGATTCTTCAAGGTAATCGAAAATGTAGATACTTGTGTATGGTATTCAGTTGATAGTAATGAGAACTTGCTTCTCTTTCAGGTTACTCATAATTGGAAGTATTCCTAAATTGAGTAACGCTGATCGGCCTCCTTCCATTTAGTTGACATGCACTGGAGACAGCTGCATGATTCAATCTGGTTTCACATTCCATTGGCCACTCCGCAGATATGGTGGGTAACCTCAGGCACTCGAGAGGTACTTCGGTATGCTCACGGACGGTGACAGGGAGGTTCTTGTTTACCCAGACTTGCCATTGCTGTTGCTCCAGACTGTGAGACCCGGCAGGAGGATGAGTATAGCGTCGTTCTAAACTAGCTTTAGAAGTGTACGTCTATATGACTCTGCCAGAGGGTTGTCGTAGTCAGTGGGAGCAGCGGAAGCATTGGTGGACAGGAGGCTTATGTCTATTTATAGACTAAAGCAGATATAGCGGAGATAGATCATCTATTCCTGATGTGACAGTCATAGGTTTGACTTCATCAGAATAAGGGATGGATCTGTTAAGAAGGTAGTAGGGTGTGATGTCCTGGTATTTGATGACATACACAGAGTAGGAAGTGATATTCCTATACTACAATCGGTTATACGTTGGTCGTCACACAGTAGTTTCTCCACATAGGACTTGGATATTATATCAGACATTCTGGTTACTGGATCTATGGTATTAGATCTATATTTGGGTGGTTTCCCAATTTAGGTACTTAGACAGCATTCTATGAGTATTTAGAATGGACGCCTCCTGGCACGGTAGTATACCTGCAGGTGATGGAGTCACCCTCTCTAAAGGTGTCTTACAGACTAAAGGGGAGAGAGATACGCATGATTGGCAGATCACTTGCTTAGGCAATTGAGTTAATCATGAGATGTCAAGTACCACACCAGATGTTGTTCTTGCAGTAGATGCAATAAGTTGATATTAATCCAATCCTGGAGAAACAATCGGAAGCAGTTTTAGAACATAAGTTGGTGTTCTAGGGAATTGATAACGGCAGCCACCTTTAGGAGACGGTTATCATTCCAGGCTTCCAAGGTGACCTGGATGGCAGAGTGGCTGTCAGAGTTATAGTTTTTCCTCTGACGAGGGGCAGTATTTTGGACAGGTGGTCCAGGTAGATACTGAGGGAAGGCATGGCGCAGGATACTGATTAAGTTCAGTTGACGATACAGTCTAAGAAGTTTGGATTTGGAGTTCATTTATGAGCTAGGTCCCATCAGACATCCAGACATTCTAAGACAGGTATTGCTCATTTCGGGAGGTGGCTTTCTCCGCGAACTTGAGATAAAGAGAGACATAGAAAGAAACATCAGAGCGGATCCACTCACTGAGGCTATTTCTCGAACGCAATAGTTTCGCAAACGAGCTTTGTGAGACTGACTAGTAGAGGAGTTGGGTGTTCGGTATCACACGGGCTGTGAGTACGCGACATCGCAATAATTAGCCTTGAGTGCAAGTGGGAGATTGATGGAGATAGTGCCCTCAGAGTCAATTATTGGATCACAGGCACGTGATTGCAATGATTGAGGGAGGACCTGTCCCAGTAGGACAGTCTTACTCGAGATGATAGTATGCTATCTGGTTTATCTTTATCATCATGTACTGCTTTAGGTGACCTTACGAGTCGCTATTACACGTCGATAGAGCCCCTAGGATTCTTGCTTGACTGCCAGCAGTATGAGGGCGATCATATAAGTGAGAGCTGGAGTCTATAAGCACATCCTTAAAAGGTCCCTAGTCGTGGGAGTTTCGAGACAGGGCATCGATTCTCCAGAGTAGACTAGTGTATACAGTCGAGACCCCGACGAGGGGCGGTGGCCGGTCTCATAAGCCACTGGTGTCAGTTGGTTCACCTAAGATGTATACAGGTGCTCATTGGGTTATGAGTACACCGGACAGGACTCGCCGGGAACCTGCTAGTTGGGATTATACCAGACGTCAGATAGCAGTTCCCTGGTTACATGTGTACAGGTTAGTTCATCGACCTGAGATCGTCATTTGTCTCGTGTGAGTTCCCACTGTACTTTGATTACTACCCTACCACGGCTCAAAGGAGTCGTGCAAACAGGTTTTAGTTGGGTACAGTCCCGAGCCACATGGAGGCAGTGAGCGGATCTGCAGGGGTTCGTCTCTCCCGATATTGGGGGTGAGGTCGCGCTGTGTCTAGGAGAGCCAGAACATGGAAAGTCCTTGGCCAAGGCAGGAGATTTGCTGGTAGGTATTCCAGTAGTATCTCAGGGTGTTCTGGGCTACACTCCGACACGACTTGTACCGCTTTTGGGGGTCTGACTTTTACCAACCCCCTAGGCCCGCCATGCGATGCTCATAGACGAACGGACCGGACTGTACGGATATTGTCACTGACAGGCTCAGTAGGGTGTCAGGATGAGTTCGCTCATCGACGTCCCTTTCAGTCAATACCTGGTAGCCCGTTACGTATTGGCTTATACCTCTGACTTGCTAGTGGTTAAATCCACAAACAAGGTATTGACGAGTCTTTAGAGTCCACCACACTCAGTTACTCAGGTTTCGGGCGAAACGCTGTAGAGGCCGTATGGAGATATGGCAGGGTTCGATCAGATACGTGCGGTATTGCACGGATCGTGATCGGACAGATTTTACTAGCCGGCTTTGGCTTAAGCCGGATTCTAGTATTTGATAGTGTAGTTTTGTCTCTTTGCATTTGTGTTCAGTGGGAATACAAATGCGGGCATGTATTTGCATTAGCGGGGTTTTCCTGTAATTTATTACGGGATCGGTTTTCTGGGGTTGCCAGTTTGCATTCCGTTCCGGCCGGTTTTCTTTTATTCCTTCTCGGCCGGACTTTTCGTTGGAGAGGGTTAATTGCAAGTTTGCAATTAACTTAGTTGTGGAGGGCTTCCTTGCATATTGTAGCTTCCTCATTATGAGATTCCATTCTTGTCTTACTCATTGCTTTTCATGATGGTTTGAAAAAGAGATTGATTTGTGAGATGAGGGTGACCTTTTGATAATTATCTATTCTTTATTCTCCTCTTGATTTAATCATTTCTTTTCAACCCCACCCAATTTAGAGTGGGCCGGCCACTATTCCAGCAAGGAAAGAAACGAAATTGCAAGGGGGGCCGGCCATTGTTGATGAGTGGAGAGAGGTTTATTTTTTGGGTGGGAAAATTCCTTTCATGCTAATTTCGTGGCCCCCCCCCCCCCATTTGTGTGAATGTGCTGTTGTTTTGTGGGTGAAAATTTCTTTGAGGCTTGTTTTTTTTTTTTTAATTAATACACTTCACCCAAAATGATTTCCAGAGAGCACAATTTAGTGGCTGGCCGAGCTCATTTCATGAGATGCTCATTTTGTTTTTCTTAGCAAGCATCCATGAAAATTCTTGTGCAAAATTCCTCCATAAATGGCAACCTCATAAACCCCAAAGAGACATGGCTACTACACTATTCTACAGCATCCCTTGGACGCGTCGGCTAGCCAACTTCGCGTTCGAGTTGCCTCGGTCAAGTGGTGGGAGCCCGTAAAAGACTTTGGCGATGTGGTGCCCGTTTCGACGAGGAGGTGACGGACGAAATATCCGCGGGAGATCGGGACGATGACTAGAAGACCGGAGGACTTGGATCACTCGGTATATCTCTAACCCGTCTTGTAGTTAGCTAGAACTAGTTTAATGGCCCGATCCGGATGTTTAGTGCGCGGTGGTGCCGGTTGCAAGTTTTGCAAAGTTTTTGTTTCCGCGTTTCCGGCGTCGGATCGACGGCCGGGGCGTCCCCGCGGGCTTACAATTGGCTGACTTGTTTCCGAGACGGAGCGTTGTTCCGGCAGGAAGGTCATTTGCTGACTTGTTTCCGAGACGGAGTGTTGTTCCGGCAGGGAGGTCATTGGCTGACTTGATTCCGAGTCGGAGCGTTGATCCAGCGGGGAGGTCATTGGCTGACTTGTTTCCGAGACGGAGCGTTGTTCCGGCGGGGAGGTCATTGGCTGACTTGTTTCCGAGACGGTGCGTTGATCCGACATGGTGGTCATTGGTTGACTTGCTTCGCTTTCTGCGGTGTCAGGATTGACTTGCTCCGCTTACTGCTATGTCGGGGTTGATTTGCTCCGCTTTCTGCGGTGTCAGGGTTGACTTGCTCCGCTTACTGCGGTGTCGGGGTTGACTTGCTCCGCTTTCTGCGGTGTCGTGGTTGACTTGCTCCTCTTTCTGCGGTGTCGGGTTGACTTTCTCCGCTTTCTGCGGTGTCGGTGTTGACTAGCTCCGCTTTCTGCGGTGTCGGGTTGAATTGCTTCTCTTTCTGCGGTGTCCGGGTTGACTTGCTCCGCTTTCTGCTGTGTCAGGATTGACTTGCTCCGCTTTCTGCGGTGTCAGGGTTGACTTGCTCTGCTTTCTGCGGTGTCAGGGGTGACTTGCTCCGCTTTCAGCGGTGTCAGGGTTGACTTGCTCCACTTTCAGCGGTGTCAGGGTTGACTTGCTCCGCTTTCTGCGGTGTCGTGGTTGACTTGCTCCGCTTTCTGCGGTGTCAGGATTGACTTGCTCTGCTTTCTGCTGTGTCGTGATTGACTTGCTCCGCTTTCTGCTGTGTCGTGGTTGACTTGCTCCGCTTTCTACGGTGTCAGGTTTGACTTGCTCCGCTTTCTGCGGTGTCGTGATTGACTTGCTCCGCTTTCTGCGGTGTCGTGGTTGACTTGCTCCGCTTTCTGCAGTGTCAGGGTTGACTTGCTCCGCTTTCTGCGGTGTCGTGGTTGACTTGCTCCGCTTTCTGCGATGTCGTGGTTGACTTGCTCTGCTTTCTGCGGTGTCGTGGTTGACTTGCTTCGCTTTCTTCGGTGTCAGGGTTGACTTGCTCCGCTTTCTGCGATGTCAGGGTTGACTTGCTCCGCTTTCTGCGGTGTCAGAGTTGACTTGCTCCGCTTTCTGCGGTGTCGTGGTTGACTTGCTCCGCTTTCTGTGGTGTCCGGGTTGACTCTAGGTTGTCTGTGAACCGTGGAGTCTTAGAACTAGGGACTTTGTCGTGGCTCCGACTACTAGTATCGCATCTGTATCCTGCTGGAATGAAGAGGAACGCTGCTGCTAATCTCTAGGCTGTAGATGTTGCCGTTGAGATCTGGCTTCCCTTTGACAGAGTCTGGTGGGGAAATATGGTTCCCTTTTCGTTTATGCCCATGGATTGTATACAGGGGTCAGTATGGACTCTCCTGTAGGGCAAAAGTTTCATTCTTTCATTTTTTTTTATTTGTTCTTCTTTCCGCGATGCTCTATCATTTCAGCTTTTTATATCGCAAAAGTCGCGAATGTCCTATCATTTCGGCTATTTTTCGCGATGCCCAATCATTTCGGCTATTTTTCTTTTTCTTTACTCGCTGCTTTTTTATTGCGAGTTGCCCAAACATTTCGGCTGTTTTTTCTTTTTCTTTACTCGCTGCTTTTTATTGCGTGTTGCCCAAACATTTCGGCTATTTCATATGCATTTTTCTCGCTATTTTTTTATTGTGAGTATAGAACCCGAGGTCTGATATCAATCTTAGCATCAGCTTCGCTGCGACTGGAATATTGCCAGGAGCGAATCATCATTTGCCGTGAAAGGACATAGAATTTGATACCAATTTAGGTATCAGCATTGCTACAACTGGAATGTCGCCATGAGCGAATCATCATTTGCCTTTTTCGATTCAAATAAAAGTGGCTTAGCAAACAGGGTTAGAATCCTGTTGACTAAGGCTTTTGACTTCATGAGCCGTAAGGGTCTCATAAAGGTATTTCTCCCTACAAGTCGTGAGGATCTCGTAAGTGTATGTTCTCCTTAGAAATCTTGAGGACGTGGTGTTTTCTTTTATAAGTTGTAAGGATTTCATAAGAGTGTTTTCTCCTTATAAGTCGAAAGGACCTATAAGTGTTATTCATCACGTGAGGACATTTCGCACCATTGGTGGAACTTAGTGGGGAGATGTTTATTTGTGCCCGTGGATTGTATACAAGGGTCAATATTAAACCGTTTGTTGCGCAAACTGGGGAATGTGATGGCTTAAGAACAGATTCAGATCCTTGTAGCTTAAGACTTTTGAATACTATGAGCCTTGTGAGTCTCATAAGGGGATTCTCCTTACGAGTCGTGAGGATCTCGTAAGTGTAATTTTTCCTTAGGAATCGTGGGGGTCCCTAAGTGTGTTGCTCCCTTGTGAGTCATAAGAATCTCACGCAGATACTTTCTCCTTACAAGGTCGAGAGGACCTTGCAAGTGTGAAAGAATTTCTTTTACGAGTCTGCGCCCTTTCGGGTTTTCACAAACTCGCTAGTAGCCATGCTGTTTTTACTCACGGAGCCCTTTCGACTTTTCATTCGTGCCCATTTCTCTTATGGACGTACTGTTTTTTTTAGCGAGATCGCGCCCTTCCGGGTTTTCACAAACTCGTCGGCAATCCTGCTGTTTTTACTCACGGCGCCCTTTCGGATTTTCATTCGTGCCCATTTCGCTTGTGGATATACCGTTTTTTTAGCTGGGCATTCCACTAGGTTGTTGGACTTGTTTGTAGGCCCCTTAATATCCTTCCTACCTTTTGAGAAGAAAGGACCATTCTTCACAAAGATTCTTCTTCCAGTAAGGAATCTTCCCCCTGTGTATATCTCGGGGGGGACGAGTACCCACGCAGTCGCTATTTTGGCGACACATTGCTTCAGAGCCGCTTATTTTTGTTAAGCGTAGGCAACAAACGCCATCTTACCTCCGCTTTTCACTCGTCATCATCGGATGAGAAAGAGTCTTGACCCATTTGATCCAATCGAACCATTTTATCCATGAGTTCTTGGAAGGTTGTCGGCTTGAAAAGGGCCGTAAATGGGAACATCTTTTGAATTTGGGTCAGGGGTGGCTATGAACATTCTCACAGCTGTAGCTTCGTCGATACGTTGCTTGCATTTTGACCAGAGATTTCACCATCGGGTAACATATTGAACCCAGGCTCATTTGGTCAAACCCTTTCATTGACCAACGTCGTTACGGTAGTGCGTTTATTCGCATTAGCGAATCCCTGACAGAAAAGCATATCCATTTCATCGAAGCTCTTCACGAAATCATTTGGGAGTTCCGCATACCATTCGAAGGTGATGCCCGCCAGACCGCTGACGAACTGTTAGAGGAGTAGTATGTCATTTCTTCCAGTATTTCCGCACATGGATTTAAATCGTGCAATGTGCTGGCAAGGATTCCCAGTTCCTTTGTACATGTGGAACGTTGGAAGTGTGTACTCTGGCAGGTACTGTATTTGATCATACCACGTCGAATACAGTCGACCAGTCTTGATTGATCAATTTGTGGCTTCACTGGCGTAGAGAGCTTTGATTCGCTGAGCGATATATGTGTCCAGCTTTTCTTTTAGGAATCATTTCCTCCTCAACTATTGATGAGGTTTACGGAGGATTTGAAATGTCATCTTTATCTTTAAGACCAATTACCGGCGGTTCATCTGCCAGTGGTTTCGATTGAACCATCTTTCCAGCCATATTTTGAATCAGAAAGGCCATCTGGTTCATTTTAGTAGACATTTTTGCCGCTTCTTCATCTCTCTTTTTCAGAGCGCGCTTTAGGAAATTATTATCCGATTCCTTCTCTACTCTTTCTTCGGGTGCGCCCTCGGGATTTTCCTTAGGCGATGGATTAGCGTTTGCTACCGCCTGAGCGAGCATCTCCTGCAGCTTTTCACGTTCCAGTTGATCTTTTGTCACGGACCTAGTTTGAGGTTGATGACTAGTATAAGCTCGAACTTCGTCTTTGGAATTCACCACATAGATTATATGAACTACCATGCCCCCAGGCTTAGGGTGTTGGGAGTCTTGGCCTTTGGAGTTTGCTTCGGGCACTTGAGCTTTATTAAGCCTCTCTTTTTGGAAAAAGCTACTTTGGTTTTGAGAAGAACCGCTGTATCAGGATCCGTCTTGGGGTGAGTCCCCTTCACCTGCTTCCACACCTTATATATAGATGAGGAAAGTTGTCTCAGGGAGCGAACTTGTTTCTGCTCTCGTGGGATCTCTATGGGCTGCGGAGACTTCTTCAGTATTGTGGTAGGAGAATTTTGTCTGACCTTTCGCAACAGTTTGAAGTTGTTCCCAGTTG
The DNA here is from genome assembly GCA_030015575.1 of Agapanthus africanus. NCBI lineage: Eukaryota > Viridiplantae > Streptophyta > Magnoliopsida > Asparagales > Amaryllidaceae > Agapanthus > Agapanthus africanus. Next base: position 225,783,849 of record CM057347.1, read on the forward strand.
AAACAACAACATTCACCACTGGTGTTGAAACATGACCATATGGAGGACTGCCCCCAGCTCATTTTGTATGATGCCGATATCGACGTTGACCGTTTCTTACGGCCGGGATTTGATTAGCTTCAGGATTTTGCTGAGCCTGCCCCTGTTTCCTTTGAGAGCTTGAATATTCTGCCCCGTGCGTCGACCTTGGTCCTTAGCATGTGCCAGTTGTTTGAGGACTGATTCCTTCGGCAAAGTTGCTGCTTGGGGAACAAGCCTGTGGAAGACAGACTTCCTCTGGGATTCCTCCATCGGCGTTGAGGCGATGAGGGTGGGAGGTGGGAGGTGGGAGTATCGACCCAAAAAGAAGCCCGTTGATTTCTTGAAGAGCCGGATTGCAGAGATTTGAGGCTGCAAGTGGCCCATACTTGACTCCACCAGATATAACAGAGCCTGAGTTTCTAGGGTGGGAGCAAACGCCATTCTTCATAGAGACGAAACGCCGGCTTCAGTATCCCCTCCTCTAAGGGCAACCACAAACATATATACCACGATTATTTGATCGCGAAAAAAACACGACACACGAAGTGTGGAGTGGAAAGAGGAAAATGTCCCACCATGCATGCCAGAATATGTTCGCCGTCGAAAGACACGACCGGGACATTAGGACGTCTGGCCTGAATTTTGGGGGCAGATGCTATTTGGTTTTATCCGTCGACCTCTCCGAAGATGCCAAGTTGATTTATGACACCGTATATCAGAGGTTTAGACGGATACGGCCGTTGTAGCAGACTTCGTCAGATTCCCCCTCGTTGTGAGGGGTTTTTGATTGTGGGGACGCTCTTCCTTGCAGGCGCAAGCCCCTGCAGTTAATTACGTTACCGCATAGCGATAACCACTTTCTTCTGCTCCAGATGTTCACTTCGTGTCGTGTGTTTTTGTTTTGTTTTAGGTTGCCCGTGGATTGTATACGGAGACTAATTTATGTTGTCGCCCGTAGGACGGGGATTAGTACAAATCCGTATTTTCTTAGATTTGGGTTTGGTGGATTCAAGGATCGTTAATCTCGTTTGAGATTATGATCAACATAAATGGTTATTGAGGATACGTTAGTCTAATTTTAGACTAAGATTTACTCAACAAGGTTTTAAGATCATTTAGATCCAACGAAAGAGCATTTGGGCCCTATCATTTTAGTTTAAGGACGTTACGGTCCATTGGGTTTAAGGACATCATAGTCCATGGAGTTTAGTTTAGGGACATTGTGGTCCATTGGGGTTAAGGACATCATAGTCCATGAGTTTAAGGACTTTATAGTCTATAGAGTTTAGTTTAGGGACGTCACTGTACATTGGGTTTAAGGATATCATAGTCCATAGAGTTTAAGGACATCATAGTCCATGGAGTTTAGTTTAGGGACATTGCAGTCCATTGGGTTTAAGGACATCATAGTCCATGTTTAAGGACATCATAGTCCATAGAGTTTAGTTTAGGGACGTTGCGGTCTATTGGGTTTAAGGACATCATAGTCCATGTTTAAGGACATCATAGTCCATAGAGTTTTAGCTCATCGGTTTGGGGGTGTGTCAAGAGTTATTGGTTATTGGGACCCTCCACCTTTCTGAAGACGTTGAAGAATTACAGCGACATGTATCAGAGGTGTGAAGAGATGTACCCTTGAACCAAATTCCAAATCAAGGAGTTATCAATTCTGAGCATAGAGGCCCGGTTTATTTAGAGATTTATTCTCAGGAAAGACTTAGCCAATCTGGGGTTGAAGTTGGCCTCTTATAGTGTTAAACACTAGTGTACGCTCAGTGCCCACATGCTCCCAAGTGATATTCTAAGGTAGTGTTAAACAATGAGATATGGGATGCTCACGTGTGGCACGTGAGGCGCCATAGCAGTGTTAAACACTGAAAGTTGGGGTGCTCACGTGTGGCACGTGAGGCGCCATAAAAGTGTAAAACACTAAAAGTTGGGGCGCTCAAGTGTGGCACGTGAGGCGCTTAGAGTTGGGCGTTGCCTCTTTTATTCTCTTATTCAGTGCTAAGCACTGTTAGGGGGTCACGTGGGATCACGTGAGGTGCTCCAAAATAGGGTTTTTTCCCTTCTGTCTTTAATAAGTGCTGGGGTCACGTCGGGTCACGTGAGGCGCCCCATAAATAGGGTTTATTCCCTTTTCTCTTTTATAAGTATTGAGCACTTCTCCGGGGTCACGTGGCGAGATCTCAGTCATTCCTTTTTTGTTCCTCAAAGGTGCTCACGTGGGAACACGTGATCTTTTATGTTTGAACGCTAATGAATCATCAGGCTGTTCTTCTATGGTTCTGAGGAATCAAGTTCTCCTTCTGTTCTTTGCAGGGATTAAATTCTTTTTAAAGGGTTAAACCCTAGTTTCAGAGGAATTAAATTCCAATATGTTTTGTAAAAGTTTAACTCTTTTGAACTCAGTTCTTTCCCCTAGGTTTTGGATCTGCATGACAGAATCTCCACGATGAGAATTGAATTCTCAACTTGTTGGGAGATCTGCTTCTGTAGATCTTAACCTGAGAAAGAACTAAGTTCTTTGAGAAGAGTTAAACTCTTGGTTTGAGAATTAAATTCTCTTTCTGTTTTGTAAGAGCTTTTGGGAGGGGTTCTTCTTCTTTTTAGAGAATTAAATTCTCTCTGTATTTTTCTTCCCCTCTCTCCCTCTGTATGTCCCCTTTTTTTTGAACTTGAAGTTTATGGGGGGGTTTCTCCGTACAAGACTTGAAGTCTTGGGTCCTTTATATAGGGGAGGCTGATTTGTTGAATCAGTTAAGGAAATCTCTCATTAAGAGATCTCTAATTGATTTGTGGAATTTATCCACCGTTGGATCTTTGATCCAAGGACTTCTGTTTTACAGAAGACATTTTTCTTGTTTTTAACAAGATTGGGAAAATATTTTCCCATACAGAACTTATTCGGTATCTTGGTGATTTTTAATCACCATTGGATCTTTGATCCAACGGTGCTCTGATTCACAGAGCACAATCTTTCTTGTTTAAAAAGATTTGAGGAGTATTTCCTCAATCAGAATTTAATTTTGTATCTTGGTGATTTTTTTCACCATTGGATCTTTGATCCAACGGTGCTCTGATTTACAGAGCACAAGCTTTTTTCTTTAGAAAGATTTGAGGAGTATTTCCTCAATCAGAATTTAATTCTCTATTCTGATGATTTATCATCTCCATTGGATGTTTGATCCAAAGGTGGAGAACTTTTAGTTCTGGCGCTGGCGCTCTCGTGCTTTGCACGTGAGGCGCTGCCTCAGAGTTTTTAACTTTTGGCGCTGGATCTCTCGTGCTTTGCCCGTGAGGCGCTGCCTCAGAGTTTTTAACTCTGGGCGCTGGCGCTCTCTTGCTTTGCATGTGAGGCGCTGCCTCAGAGTTTTTAACTCTGGGCATTGGCGCTCTCGTGCTTTGCACGTGAGGCGCCGCCTCAATACTAAAGGTGCCTTTTCACCTTATTTCTCCGCTTTTCCTGAGTCAAACTTCTCTTTTCCAATGCCTTCTCTTAACAGAGCTTGGAAATAGTTCCATCATGCACAAAATTTTCTATGCCTAAACTTAAATGTCTCCCTTTATAATTTGAAGCAATACTTCTCTTCTTTCTTACTTTCAGAGAATTATTTTAATAGAGAAGAGCTATGGCTTGTAATCGTCCACATGCTCGCCGGAAGCCATGGGAGGTGCCTATTGAGGAAATTCTTCCTCGTTTTGCTTCCTGTTTGGTGAACCCTGCTCTTACGGATGACCAATGCGATATGGTGTTGTACGAGCTTTTGACTCGTAGAGGATATCCTCTCCCCATCGGCTCCATTTGGCTCCGGATGCTCTTCTTGTCCGTGCTCGATGACATTCCACCTCATCCCGCGGAGATGACTCCGGCAGCACTCAACGCAGCGGAGGACAAGATCGAGTGCATTCATTAGGCGCTTTTGATCACCACGGCTCTGAGGGAGCGCTCTGTTCAGCTGCTAAGCAGGATACGGGCTTAACGGGCCATCATGTTTGCCTTCACTGATGGGTACGACGCTAACCGATAGGAATTGACTGTTCGTGAAGATCGGCGCTTTGACATGGTGGAGAAGGCAGAGACGGAGTTAGATAATTTCATCCATAGTTTTGTGAATCCCTGTACTTTCGATCCCATGTTTGGTGATCTATTTCCTGTAGAATAAAATGTTCAATTAAATGCCTTCTTTTTATCGTTGACCACCAAATGCTCCTTTTCTAACACCTGGTCTTTCTCTGATGTATGCATGTGCGTATATGAATAAGCCCGATTCACACATATCTATAAACGAAACATAAACCGGTGTAAACAGGAACAAATAGCTCTTGGCCGAAGATTTCGGCGGGAACAGTGTTTATTATGAAACACCTTCGTTCGGTTCTTTATAACAACAGCGTTTTCGTAAGCCTCATCCCGAAGCTCATTCAGTTCGTTAAGTTGCAGCTTCCGATAGCTGCCCGCATCTTCAAGATTGAGATTCAGCTCTTTGATCGCCCAAATAGCACGATGTTCGATTTCCACAGGGAGGTGGCAAGCTTTTCTGTACACAATCCGATAGGGAGACATTCCAAGATCAGTCTTATATGCAGTTCAAAATGCCCAAAGGGCATCGGTTAATTTCACAGACCAATCTTTAAGATTCCTCGAAACCGTTTTATCCAATATCTGCTTGATCTGCCGATTTGAAACTTCGGCTTGCTCACATGTTTGGGGGTGGTAGGGCATGGATAGCTTATGATTAATCATGTATTTCCGCATCAGGCCTCAAAAAGCCTATTGCAGAAATGTGTCCCATTGTCGCTAATGATAGCGCGAGGGTGCCCAAACTGGGAAAAGATGTTTTGTTTCAAGAATTTAACGACAACCATGTTGTCGTTAGTCCGGCTTGGCACTGCCTCAACCCATTTGGAGACATAATCAACAGCTAAGAGAATGTACAGGTTCCCAAAAGAGTTTGGAAACGGGCCTATAAAATCTATCCCCCATACATTGAACATCTCAACTGTTGGCTATAGTGCCCTCAAGGCAATTATCATGGTCGCAGGCAGGTAATTATGATGATTGAGGGGAGACCTATACCGGTAGAACAGTCTTACTCGAGATGATAGTTTTGTCACGCCCCAGGTCCCGACAAGTATGCTATCGGGTTTATCTTTATCATCATGTACATGTTTCAGGTGGTATTACAGATCTCTATTATATGTTGATAGAGCCCATAGGATTCTTGCTTGACTACCAGCATTATGATGGAGATCATATACGTGGGAGTTTGGTGGTCTATAAGCAAATCCTTAAATGTCCCTTGTAGTGGGAGTATCGAGACTGGGCATTGATACTCCAGTATAGACTAGTGTATACTGATCGAAACCCTAATGAGGGGAGGTGGCAAAGTCCCACAAGCCATTGGTGTTAGTATGTTCACCTAAGATAGTATACAGGTGCTTATTGGGTTATAAGTACACTGGACGGACTCGCCGGGAACCTGCTAGTTGGTATTATACCTATTGTCACATAGTAGTTCCCAGGTGACATGTGTATAGGTTAGTCTGTCGACCTGAGATCGTCATTTTTCTCGTGTGAGTTCCTACTGTGCTTTGATTACTACCCTGTTAGTTATATGTATGCCCTAGAGGCCATTACTATACATAGGATGTATATTGTAGTGGATGCTTGGACATATATAGGGAGGACTTTCTTGCTCGACATGATAGTATGCTATCTGGTTGATCTTTACCTTAACGGGTACACTGATTGTCTCTCTGTTACATGTTGGTAAAGCCCTTAGGATGTGTACTTGACTACCTAGACTATGATACGGATCATACTAGTGGGGACATGGTAGTCCATAAGTACATCCTTCAAGGTCCCTAGTCGTGGGTGTATCGAGACAGGGCATCGATATACCAGAGTAGACTGGCGTATACCTTCTCGACCCATACAGATGGGCGATGGATGATCCTATATCCATTGGTGTTTGACATCAGAGATGATATACGGGTGATCAGTGGAGAATGGGTACACTGGACGGACTCGCCGAGAACTCCCAGATGGTATTATACCTTACGTCAGATGGCAGTTCTCTGGTGACATGGTACAGAGTAGTCTGTTGACCCGAGATCGTCATAGAGTCTTGTGGGATTCCTACTATGCTTTGATTTCCACCTTACCACGTCCAAGTGGGCGTGCAAAACGGTGGTTTTTGGGTACAGTCCGAATCACATGGAGGCAATGAGCGATAGGAGGGGATTCGTCTCTCCCGGTATAAGGAGTTGATGTTGCGCTGTGTTCGATTGGCTATAACCGGAAATCCCTGGCCAGGGTTGCTGAGATATACTGGTAAGTGTTACCTGTAGTTTCTCGAACTGTTATAGACCTCATATCGACACGACATATCGAGCTATTAGGGTCTGACGTTTACCACCTCTAGGCGAGATATGCGACATATCAGACGAACAGACCGGACTGTACGGTAAGTGTTACCTGTAGTTTCTCGAACTGTTATAGACCTCATATCGACACGACATATCGAGCTATTAGGGTCTGACGTTTACCACCTCTAGGCGAGATATGCGACATATCAGACGAACAGACCGGACTGTACGGTAAGTGTTACCGGTTGGATTCACAGGAGTGTGAGCGGGCTTGCTCGTCGATCTTATGATCACTCAATACCCAAGTGGCTGTTACGTTTAGCAGACCGCTTGCGGCTTGTGGGTGTTTGATATGATCATCACCTGCTACCGGCGTATTGACGAGTCTTTAGAGTCATACACAGAGGTTTCTTGGCTCAAGCGAAACGAAATAGGAGCGCATATGAGATATGTGCGGGACCGAGAATAATGCATGTATGTGATACCGTATTCTATTCTCGCGATGAATGTATCGATTGGTTGTATGCGATATAACCTAGTTATCGAATCAAGGATTGATTCGATAAGCCGATACATTGGATATTAGTCGGTTATATGCGATATGACCGGATCGTTAAATCAAGTGTTAATTTAATGATTTAATGTATAATTATATATTTGATATATTACTTTGCATTAACTAGTATTTGTTCACTTTAAATGGATTTTCTCACTTGAAATACACAAGTTGTATATGTGATATACTTTTGTGCACTTGTTTGTATCATGTTTGATGATACATGCTAACTTGGGTTTATGTGTGTGATTAAACCATGGTTATGTTAATGGTTAGGGGTTTGTTTATTTACTTATTCATTTATTTATTTATTCATTTTGGAAAGATAAAGAGAAATGGTGGCTTGATTTGTTTTCTAGTTGAAGCTTCATGAAGCTTTGAATAAGTCCACCATTTTTGTTTCATGCTTAACCCGAACCATTCAACCTAACCTTAGTTTATTCTCTACACCTAACTATGATTGTAAATATGATAAGTATCATTTTATTTCCTATTTTAAAAGATATATCATATTCTTTTCTTCTTCTTCTCCTTCTTCAACAAAGAAGAAAACTTGCAACCATCAATGGCAACATGAGAAAAACAGTGAGAAATCCAATTCTAAAGTGAACCCATTTCCTATTTCTTCATCCTCTACCACTTGCCAAGTAGTATAGGGTGTTTTCTTCACTAGTTTCATGACTTGGTGAAGTTGGAGCTTGATCTTGTGTTGCCTCGACGTAGATCATCTTCGGCATCGAAGTCGACGACCTAGCCCGATCATTCTTTCGATGAAACCACCGCGAGAGTCCAGGATCCGATGGGTACAGCAGAGGGACTTCATCTCGGAGCTATGGAGGTGGAGGACCGGATCTACAAAGGTTGTAGTCACTTCCCTTTTAGCAGTAAAGTTGTTTACTACTTGTAGTTTCGCCTAATATCAAGTTAACGATCCGTATTAGGGTTTGTAGGCACCGGAAAATTTTGAAATTGGCATGGTTGATGCCTTGTGAGACCTCTAGTGTGTGCCTAGGAACCCTACATACCCTACCATGGCTCAAAGGAGTCGTGCAAACAGGTTTTAGTTGGGTACAATACCGAGCCACATGGAGGCAGTGAGCGGATCGTCGGGGATTCGGCTTTCCCGGTAATGGGGGTTGATGTCGCGTTGTGCACGGATGGCCATCACCAGAAATCCTCGGTAGGGGTAGACAAGAATTACCGATCCAGGATCGATAGTTTCTCAGGTGGTGATGGGTTTTCATACCGACACTAAATGTCGCGTTATTAGGCGTCTAACTTTATCCACCCCCTAGACTCGATATGCGATACTCTTAGACGAACAAACCGGACTGTACGGATATTGTCACTGTCAGGCTCAGTAGGGGTTCAGGATGAGTTTGCTCGTCGGCCTCCCTTTCGCTCAATACCTGGGTAGCCGTTACGTACAGCTAGTACCGCTGACGTGCTTGTGGTTAAACCCACTGCCAGCGTATTGACGAGTCTTTAGAGTCCTATACTGAGGGTTTCCCTGGTTCTGGCGAAACGATGTAGTAGCCGTATTGGATACGTGAAGGGTTCCGATCGATTGATGTACTTTGTACCGCACTTTCGATCGGACTGTTGATAATACTAGCTGGCTCGTGTTAGAGCCAGATTATTAAATCAGGTATTGATTTAATAATTTACGTATATGTATTTTGATACGTATATTCTAGTATTATGTTCTTTGTGTTATTCTATCTCTTTGGGTATTCATATTTCAGTACGAATGCAGGTATATATATACTGTAGAATGTAATCCGTATTTTTTCCGGAAAACATTCTAGAAGGTGGCCACCTCATTTTTGGATTTGACCGTTTTTTAGAAAATGGTAAATGAGGTGGAAATTGGAAAATGGGGAGTATGGTGATGACCATGCTTGCATAGTGTGCACAAATGAATTATTAATTCATTTGTGCATACTATTCAAGTATGGGTGGTTTTTTAAAATGAAAGATATTGTTTTACAAAACCTAGCATGCTTGATTTTCTCTCTCATGAGAACTTCATTATTTTTTATGGTTGGTTTTTCTCTTGAGCATGCTTTGTTCTATTCACCATTTTGTGCTTCACTCCTCTCTTGATTTTTTATGGTTGCCTCCACTTTCATTCTCCACCTCCTCTCAACCCTCTCATGAGTTGAGAAACATGAGAGGAGGTGAGATGACATAGACCTACACGTAGTTCACACACTACATCCTAGGCTTTCTAGATTAGCATCCTAGAAACCCTAGTTGCTTCACTTGCATCCATTATGTGAAGCTAGAGCTATAACTACATCCCTCGGGTGGACCATCTTCAATGGAGGGAGACCGGCGACCAAGCTTGATCAAGGAGCCTCTAGGAGCTTGGGAAGATGGTTGAAGACCGAAGGACACAGATCAACTCGGTATAACCATTCTAACTTCTTTATATTGCTTGCTAGTATAGGGTTTAGGGTAGATCTGGGCATCGGGTTGGGTAGCGCCAGTTTAGAAAATTTTTATTCCGTATTTGGCCATGGTTTGATGGCCGGGGCACTACCGTAACCCAACATGGTATCAGAGCCAACCCTTAAACCCTTGGCTAGCTAGTTTAGATGATGTTAAAGTATCGAAACCGAAACAACCCCAAAACAGTACACTGCATATTCCAGGTTCTGTCGAATTTTCAGAGTCTTCAAAAAAAATTTTAAGCAATTGCAGAAGGCTATTTTTGAGACAACTAGAATACCCTACAAAATTGAGCCACATTCACCTATTTTGACCCGGTGAGATTGCTTAAAAAATGGGTGTCCGGTTTTTTGGGGAGTTTGGACTTGAATTTTGTAGGGTTGTCTAGTCTCTGGAATATTGGTTCAGTGGCATTGTTTGTTTTTCCCATTTTGGATATAGTGTTATCTTTTGTTCAGGGGAAATTTGGGGTGTTTCAAAATCAATATTTTGAACATTGTTTAAATGTTTTCAGTAAATACAATACTATCTGCGACCGTGAATATCATTAGAGCGGTATAACCCGTCTAACTGCTATATGTTCTTTTTGATGAGTTTGCGAACGTGGCATTCACGTTGATGTTCTGTATTGTGCTGTGTTGTGGTTGGATCGTCGTGGTGGATAGCTTGGGTGCAATGTTAGTACAGTTTAGTTTAATTTGTACATTTGATATTGTGGGACGAGCGTCCGACATATGGACTACCGTCACTGCCCGTTTGTATATTATTTGTTTGGGGCACGACCGGGTTGAGGTCGATGTCACCTTGTGCATATTATTTTCTTTTCTGTACTAGGATTACCCCCTGGTGGAGTGCACGAATAGCCGGGTTCTAGAGGGCAACGGGTCCGCATCTCATGGAGTTAATACGGAGGGGACCATACTCTAGAATTTCCGGGCTATTCGCCGCACTCGTAGGGGGTACAGGTTGACCCACGGAGGGGTGCTCAAGTTACCGGATTCCTTGAAGTGTCGGGTGGCCCATTCACTTTGATGAAGGGGGTTGCCTCACTTCTGGTTTTGGTGGGTAACTTGCCGTGCTCGTAGGGGTCTAGGTTTTCATTGCACAGGCTATCCACATGACCGGGGAACGTCGGGTTTCATTTGCGGCTCAAAGGAAACCCGGGGCTTCTAGATTATCCATTTGTTCTGTGATGCTTATCACTATTCTGTGATTTTGCTTATATCATGCCTGGGACGAATGTTATATATATATATATATATATATATATATATATATATATATATATATATATATATACTAGTAGATGTTGTATATGTTTTGCACCCGCGCTAGTCCAGTCCCCGCTCTGTCATTAGTTAAGTAACCTAATAGGTGATGAAGGGACCCAGTGGCGAATGCAGATGGCATATACGTACATCATATATTTTCGTTCTTTTCTGGTGTGATTAATTGATGGGACTGCGTTGATTCTGATCAATGCAAGGATAAAAAAACTATATATGATGTTGTTGGAACCAAGTTTTTAAAACTGACTTTACAAACGTTCTCTTTTGCTTTGCACAGTGGTATTCGGTTATGAAAATCCTGCACCTCATTCGACGAGGCAAGGGCCGAGATCCCTTCATCGGGAGTGACCCCTTGAGCAGAAGTTTGCGTCAACGTAATAACTTCACTATAGTCGATTCTTTTGCTTTGCATCGTAGTATTCAGTTTGGAATATCCTGCACCTCATTCGACGAGGAAAGAACCGAGATCTTTTCACTGGGAGTGACCTCTTTAGAAAAAGTTTGCTCTACTATATACTTGTAAAATCACTCGGTTCCTTCAACGATATCAAGTTCATTACGTTAAAAGTTTTTCGCCAAAAACCAGTCGTAGCCCTCCGCCATTTCAGATTAGTATTGCTTAGTATTCGCGCTGCGTTTGTTGACCTTGTCAAGGCGTAGTGTGCGGTAGCTCTGTAATACTTTTTTGTCGCATGGATATGTAGATTGGTTAGGACAGTCGTTCGACCTTGTTGACCTTGTCAAGGGTCTGTGCGGGTGGGTCTAATGCAATCAGGATAATGACGGGTTGAACTTGACTAGGACCCTTTGACTTGTTGACCTTATTATGGTCACTTGGATCCTAGGGGTAAAAACACACATCGGGAGTTTCAAACATACAGGAAACTTGCCAGGCATGCACATACCTTCTGAAGTGTGGTGACTTGAGTGGATTTCATCAAGTTATCATGCGATGATAGTTGGATCCCGATACCTACTGATGAGTAGGATTACTCCTCGGGTGATTTTAGATCCCGACTAATTCTCCTTTAGGGTTTAGAAGAGAATTCGAGGATACAGTGGGAGTCATCCTGATTAGATAAAGTGATTAACCATTATGATCTAGGTTAGAGTGCACGCTGAGTGTTTCTTCTCTCTCTCTCTCTCTTTGGCAGCGACCATGGCCCGACCGTTGACTAAAACTCATGAACCAAGTTAAACCGAACATTCTTAAAACACTTTGGCTTTTGGAATGTCACGGTGTCGCATATATCATTGCCACTTCTATATCACCTTTGCATTTCTCCAGAACACCCCGTATTACTATGAACATCCACTCCTATTGGATAAATCTATCGTATAGTTACATACGAACTCGAAGGAACTTGTTCCATATTGGAGGATGGATTCTGGTTCTGGATAGATTGAATAGGATTATTCGGTTGTCTTTTCTCTTTACCTTCTCTCAGGTTGTGAGGGCTCCTATGATTAGGAGAGGGTAAACATATTGAGCTTATTGGATAGTATTCCTCCAGACCATAGGCAAGTGCCGAAAGGTGAGGAAGGAAGAAAACCAATTGGCCTAAAGGTGGTCTACAGAAGCTAATAAGTAAAGACATAGAAAAGGATTAGAATAACGGCAAAGAAAATTGTGACTGCTATCATTCGCGACAAAACCGCGTATACCCCTGCCACTCACACATCCATTTTGGATTTCTCCAAAACACTTCGTATCACTACGAATGTCCATAATTCTTGGACATGCCATCGTATAGTTACATACGAACTCAAAGGAATTCGTTCCAGATTTGAGGTTGGTTTCCGGTTCAGGAGAAATAGAATAGGATTATTCAGATGTCTTTTCCTATTACCTTCTCTCAGGTTGCGAGGGCTCCAGGCATATGGAGTGTACACCTATTACGCTTATTGGATAGTCTTCTTCCAAACCTTAAGCTGGTGCCGAAGGGTAGGGAAGGAAGAAACCAATTAGCCTAAAGAAGGTGTACAAAAGGTAATAAGTAAAGACATAATAAAGGGATTGAAGTGAGGGCAGGTAAGTATATGGTTACAGTCATGAATCAGGACACTGGAAGAGGCATTACTAGGAATACCCGGCTACGCCTTCGAAACATTTTCATGTTTCAGTCTCACTGTGCGATATTAATTGAAAACTGTTTTCCCAATTGGAATCTAACTCCATGGTATGTATTTACTAGATCAGTTTCTCACATCTGTATGTTATTACAGATGGTGAGTGGGAGTAAGATATTTGGAATTGGGTGATTAGATCCTCATTATATCGGAATTCGTTGTAATTGGTGATATTTGAGGAAATCATCTGGTTTTTGCCTGACGGCAAATTTTTGGTTTTGAATATCCGTTGTTATGCACCAATTCAAAACTGATATATCTGTACGTTTATTTTATAAAGTGAGATATAACTTTTTGAAATTATGTCTGTGACATTTACCTATATCAGTTGATGGTTAGGTAAGGTGCATTCAACAGCGGTGTAATTCTTTTTAACCATAGTATAGTTTTCAACCTACGACGCACAAGGTTTGAGTTATTGAACTCAAGAGACTTATACAAAGTATTGTATGTTGTCCAGTGTCCATATGGACAATGAGGTTGGTACTCTTACTACATTCTGTCTACTTATGACTTCTCTAGTTTTAGAAAAGTATTTCGTTGAAATACAAAGTCCAGATATTGAGAAGTTACAGGTATAAGAATAAAGTAGAGAACCATTTGTTGGAAGTATCAGGATTCTTCGAGGTAGTCGAATATGTAGATACTTGTGTTATGGTATTTCGTTGACAATAATGGTTTTGAGAACTTGCTTCTCTTTCAGGATACTCATACATGGATGCGCTCCTATATGAGTAATCCCGATTGGCCTCTTTCCATTTGGTTGATATGCACTGGAGGGAGCTGGATGATTTTGAATCCGGTGCCAATTAAATTAGTGCTTCTGTTTCTATATTGGATACATATAGAATCAATTTATATCTTAATGATGTTAAGGTATAGGGAGTTGTCCGGCCGATCCTTAAAACCAGAATTCGGATAAACTCGAAACATGTTTTAGTAATGGCAGTTTGTGGGTTATCCCAGGCTTTGACGAGGGTTAACTTTCTACCATCAGGAAGATCAATAGTGATATTGTTCTCGACTCGCCACAGTTTTAGTAAAAATAGACTTTTTCAGAAAACATAAATGGGAGTATGGTAGAACTGGAAGTGATTCCAGAACCACAAACGATTACTGAAAATTTAATAGAACCTAAAGATTCAATCGGGTTTGACATTCTATTAGCCACTCCGCAGATTTGGTGGGTAACCTCAGGCACCCGAGAGGTACTTCGGTCTTCTCAGAGACGGTGACAGGGAGGTTCTTGTTTACCCAGACTTGCCATTGCTGCTGTTCTAGACTATGAGACCCGGCTGGAGGATGAGTATAGCGTCGTTCTGAACTAGCTTTAGAAGTGCACGTATATATGACTCTGCCAGAGGGTTGTTGTAGTCAGTGGGAGCAGCGGAAGTATAGAGAGAAAGCAGCTTATGTCTATTTATAGACTAAAGCATGTATAGTGGAAATATATTATCTATTTTTGATGTGACAATCATAGGTTTTTGACTTCATCAGAATAGGAGATGGATCTGGTAAGAAGGTAGTAGAGAGTGATGTCCAGGTATTTGAATGACATGCACTTAATAGGAAGTGATATTCCTATACTACGGTCGGTTATACTGTGGTTGTCACAAAGTTGTTTCTCCACTTAGGATATGGATATAATATCAAGGTTTCTAATTACTAGATCTATGGTTTTAGATCTAGATTTAGGAAGTGTCCCAATCTGGGTACTTTGACAATATACTAAAGGTATTTTAGAATGGATGACTCCTAGCATGGTGGTGTACCTGCAGGTGATGGACTCACCCTCTCTAAAGGATGTCTTTCAGACTAAAGGGGAGAGAGATTTGCATGATTGGCATATCACTTGCTTAAGCAATTGAGTCAATCATGTGATGTCAAGTACCGTACCAGATGTTGTTTTTGCACTAGCTGCAATAAGCATATATATATTAATCCAATCCTGGAGAAACATTGGGAAGCAGTTAAGAACATAAGTGGATGTTCTTAGGATATGGTAATGGCAACCTCCTTCAGTTGACGGTTGTCATTTCAGGCTTCCAAGGTGACATGGATGACAGAGTGGCTGTCAGAGTTATAGTTTTCCCTCTTTTGAGGGACAGTATGTTGGACAGATGGTCCAAGCAGATACTGTGGATGGCCTGGCGCTTGATACTGATTAAATTTAGTGGACGATACAGTTTAAGAAGTTTGCTGGATTTGGAGTTCATTTATGAACTGGGTCCCATCAGATATCCAGACAAATTCTATGACAGGTATTGCTCATTTCGGGAGATATTTATTCTCCACGAAGTTGAGATATAGAGAGATATAGAAAGAAACATTGGAGCGGATCCACTCACTGAGGCTATTTCTCGAACACAATAGCTTCACAAACAGGCTTTGTGAGACTGATTAGTAGAGAAGTTGGGTGTTCGGTATCACACGGGCTGTAAGTATGCGACATCGTAATAATTAGCCTTTATTGCAAGTGGGAGATTGTTGGCTATAGTGCCCTCAAGGCAATTATCATAGTCGCAGGAAGGTAATTATGATGATTGAGGGAGGACCTATACCGGTAGAACAGTCTTACTCGAGATGATGGTATGCTATCTGGTTTGTCTTTATCATCATATACATGCTTCAGGTGGTATTACTGATTACTATTGCAAGTTGATAGAGCCCATAGGATTCTTGCTTGACTACCAGCATTATGATGGCGATCATATACGTGGGAGCTGGGTGGTCTATAAGCAAATCCTTAAATGTCCCTAGTCGTGGGAGTATCGAGACTGGGCATCGATACTCCAGTGTAGACTAGTGTATACTGATTGAGACCCTGACGAGGGGCGGTGGCAAGGTCCCATAAGCCATTGGTGTTAGTTTGTTCACCTAAGATAGTATACAGGTGCTCATTAAGTTATGAGTACACTGGACGGACTCGTCGGGAACCTGCTAGTTGGTATTATACCTATTGTTAGATAGCAGTTCCCTGGTGACATGTGTACAGAGTCTGTCCACCTGAGATCGTCATTTGTCTCGTGTGAGTTCCTACTGTTCTTTGATTACTACCCTACCACGGCTCAAAAGAGTCATGCAAACAGGTTTTAATTGGGTACAGTCCCGAGCCACATGGAGGTGATGAGCGGATCGTCGGGGATTCGCCTCTTTCGGTATTAGGGGTTGATGTCGCGTTGTGCACGGGTGGCCATCACCAGAAATCCTCGA
Source organism: Agapanthus africanus (assembly GCA_030015575.1). Classification (NCBI taxonomy): domain Eukaryota; kingdom Viridiplantae; phylum Streptophyta; class Magnoliopsida; order Asparagales; family Amaryllidaceae; genus Agapanthus; species Agapanthus africanus. Next base: position 225,799,884 of record CM057347.1, read on the forward strand.
CCGGGGTAGACGAGAATTACTGATCCAGAATCGATAGTTTCTCGGGTGGTGATGGGTTTCAAACCGACACTAAATGTCGCGTTATTAGGGGTCTGACTTTATCCACCCCCTAGACTCAATATGCGATACTCTTAGACGAACAGACCGGACTGTACGGATATTGTCACTGACAGGCTCAGTAGGGGTTCAGGATGAGTTTGCTCGTCGGCCTCCCTTTCGCTCAATACCTGGGTATCCATTACGTACAACTAGTTGTTGGCTATAGTGCCCTCAAGGCAATTATCGTAATCGTAGTCTGGTGATTATGACGATTAAGGGAGGACTTATACCGATAGAACAGTCATACTCGAGATGATAGTATGGTATCTGGTTTGTCTTTATCATCATGTACATGTTGATAGAGCCCATAGGATTTTTTCCTGACTACTAGTATTATGATGGCGATCATATACGTGGGAGCTGGGGGTCTATAAGCACATCCTTAAATGTCCCTAGTCGTGGGAGTATCGAGACTGGGCATCGATACTCCAGTGTAGACTAGTGTATACTGATTGAGACCTCTACGAGGGGCGGTAGCCAGGTCTCACAAGCCATTGGTGTTAGTTTGTTCACCTAAGATAGTATACAAGTGGTCATTGGGTTATGAGTACACTGTATGGACTCCCCGGGAACCTGCTAGTTGGTATTATACCTATTATCAGATAGCAGTTCCCAGGTGACATGTGTACAGGTTCGTCTGTCGACCTGAGATCGTCATTTTTCTTGTGTGAGTTCCAACTGTGCCTTGATTAGTACCCTACCACGGCTTAAAGGAATCGTGCAAACAGTTTTTAGTTGGGTACAGTCCCGAGCCACAAGGAGGCGGTGATTGGATCGTCGGGGATTCGTCTCTCCCGGTATTAGGGGTTGATGTCGCGTAGTGCACGGGTGGCCATCACCAGAAATCCGTGGCCACGTTGGACGAGAATTACCGATCCAGGATCGATAGTTTCTCAGATGGTGATGGGTTTCATGCCGACACAAAATGTCGTGTTGTTAGGGGTTTGACTTTATCCACCCCCCTAGACTCGATATGTGATACTCTTAGACGAACAGACCGGACTGTACGGATATTGTCACGTTAGGCTCAGTAGGGGTTCAGGATGAGTTTGCTCGTTGGCCTCCCTTTCGCTCAATACGTGGGTAGCCGTTACATACAGCTGGTGCCACTGACGTACTTGTAGTTAAACCCACTGCCAGCATATTGACGAGTCTTTAGAGTCCCACACAGAGGGTACGGTTCAGGCGATAAGGTGTAGATGACGTATGTTGGTACATACAGGTGTCCGATTAAATATGTATACATGCTGCACAGACTTTAATCGGACGGTTGATAATACCAGCGGCTTAGGATTGAGCCGGATTATTAAATCATGTTTTGATTTAATAATTTATATATATATATATATATATATATGTATGTATTTATATGTATATATATATATGTATTCTAGTATTATTGTTCACTATTCATTTTCTCTCTTAGGCTATTCGTATTTTTGTACGAATACGCGAATATGTATTTCGATACGTGTACCGGGTTGCATTCCGTATTTATACAGAATGGCTTCTAGAAGATGGACACCTCATTATTCGATTTTCTTTTTAGAAAATCAAATAAGGAAATGAGGTGGAGTGGTGAGTTAGCATGAGCATAGGTTTGAGCATGTAGAGAGGTATGGGCATTGTTTTGTTTATTGTAAAATGATGAGATATTTTTCATTTGCATGAGAGATAGAGGTGGCAGCCACTTGATTCTAGTGTGGCTCTTGCTCATTTCCATTCACACACTTGCTTCATTCTCATTCTCATTCTCATTTTCTCACTTGGAGACTTAGCACATTCTTCAGTTGCTCATGCCAATGTTTCCTCACCTCCTTCATCTTCTTGAGTTGCTCTATTGAGCATTGTGATGAAAGAAAAAGATAGTGAGACATTCCTACACCTCCACTCTCCATTGCTAGCAACCTTGGAGCGTCGGTAGCCTCGCTCGACAAGGCTAAAGCTTGCGCTGTTTCCATCAGGTGGATCAACGTAGATGGAGGAAGACCGGCAGCCAAATTTGATCAAGGAGCCTCTAGGAGCTTGGGGATGATGGTTGAAGACAGAAGGACACGGATAAACTCGGTATAACCATTCTAACTTCTTTTTATAGCTTGCTAGTTTAGGGTTTAGGGTAGATCCGGGCATCGGGTAATGGTAGCGCCAGTTTCGAAATTTTTGTTCCGCATTTGGCCACGGTTTGATGGCCGGGACGCTGCCGTAACCCAACATGGTATCAGAGCCAGCCTTTAAACCCTTAGCTAGCTTGTTTAGACAATGTTAAAGTATCGAAACCGAAACAACTCCGAAACAATGCACTGCACATTCCAGTCTCTGTCGTTCTTTAAAGTCTTAAAAAAAAATTTTAGCAACTGCAGAAGACTGCTAAGGTGACCACTAGACTTCACCCCAAATACGAAACCATTCTATCTAAATTGACCCGAGCATAATGCTCTAAATTCTCGGGTGTCCGGCCATAGCAAGGAATTTGGGCTTCGTTTTTTGGGTGTGGTCTGGTCTCTGAAATTTTGGTTCGGTGGTATTGCTTGTTTTGCCCAGTTTGGATATAGTGTTGTCTTTTGTTCAAGGGCAATTTGGGGTGTTTCAAAGTCGATAATTTAACACTGTTTGAATGTTTACAGTACATGCATTACTCTCTGCGACAGTGAATGTCATTCGAGCAGTACAACTCGTCTAATTGCTATATGTTCTTTTAGACGGGTTTGCGAACGTGACATTCACGTTGACGTTCTGTGTTATGCTGTGTTGTGGTTGGATCGTCGTGGTGGATAGCTTGGGTGCAATGTTAGTATAGTTTAGTTTCATTTGTACATTTGATATTGCGGGGCGAGCGTCCGACATGTGGACTGTCGTCACTGCCAGTTTGTATATTTTTCGTTTGGGGCACGACCGGGTTGAGGTCGATGTCACCTTTGTATATTATTTTCTTTTCTGTACTAGGATTACCCCACGGTGAAGTGCACGAATAGCCGGGTTCTAGAGGGCAACGGGTCCGCATCTCATGGCGTTGAGACGGAGGGGAACTTACTCTAGAATTGGCGGGCTATTCGCCGCACTCGTAGGGGGTATAGGTTGACCCACGGAGGGGTGCTCAAGTTACCGGATTCTGTGAAATGTTGGGTGGCCCATTCACGTTGTTGAAGGGGGTTGCCTCGCTTCTGGTTTTGGCGGGTAACTTGCTGCACTCGTAGGGGTCTAGGTTATCATTGCATAGGCTATCCACACGACAGGGATCATCGGGTGTCATTTACGGCTCAAGTGAAACCCGGGGCTCCAAGATTATCCACCATTTTGTGTTGCTTCTGTGATGCTTCTATGATGTTGCTTTATATCATGCTTGGAACGATTTTTATATATATATTTATATATATACTAGTAGATGTTGTATATGTTTTTCACCCACGCTAGTCCAGTCCCCGCTCTGTCGTTAGTTAAGTAACCTAACGGGTGATGACATGACCCAGTGGCGAATGCGGATGGCATATACGTACATCATATTTTCGTTCTTTTCTTGCATGATTAATTGATGGGACTGCGTTGATTCATATCAATGCAAGGATAAAACAAACCTATATGATGTTGTGGGAACCAAGTTTTTAAAAACTGACATTATAGACATTCTCTTTTGCTATCCACAGTGGTATTCGGTTATTAATATCCAGCACCTCATTCCACGAGGCAAAGGCCGAGATCCCTTCATCGGGAGTGACCCCTTGGGCAGAAGTTTGCATCAACGTAATAACTTCACTATAGTCGATTCTTTTGATTTGCATCGTGGTATTCAGTTTGGAATACCCTGCACCTCATTCGACGAGGAAAGAGCCGAGATCCCTTCACCGGGAGTGACCTCTTTAGCAAAGGTTTTTCGCCACTATATATTTGAAAAACCACTCGGTTCCTTCAAACGATATCAAGTTCATTACGTTAAAGGTTTTTCGCCAAAAACCAGTCATAACCCTCCATCATTTATTACAAGTATTGCTTAGTATTCGTGCTGCGTTTGTTGACTGTGTCAAGGCGTAGTGTGCGGTAGCTAAGTATTGCTTGTTTGTGGTATATTAATGCGATTGGTTAGGACAGTCGTGCGGCCTTGTTGACTGTGTTAAGAGCTCATACCCGACTCAGGAATCCCACACTGTTCGAGTGGGTTTAATGTAATCCTAGATAATGACGGGTTGAACTTGACTAGGACTCTTTGATTTGTTGACTGTGTCAAGGTCACTTGGGTCTTAGGGGTAAAAATCACATCGAGAGTTTCAAACATACAGGAAACTTTCCAGGCTTGCGCATACCTTCAGGAGTATGGTGACTTGAGTGGCTTCCATCAAGTCATCATGCGATGATAGTTGGATCCCGATTCCCACTAATGAGTAGGTTTACTCCTCGGGTGATTTTAGATGATCCCGATTAATTCTTCTTTTGGGATTTGGAGGAGAATTCCAGGAAACAGTGGGAGCCATCCAGATTAGATAAAGTGATTAACCATTCGGATCTAGGTTAAAGTGCACACTGAGTGTTTCTTTTCTCTCTCTCTCTTTGGCAGCGACCAAGGCCCGGCCCTTGACTAAAACTCATGAACCAAGTTAACCGAACCTTCTTAAAACAATTTGGCTTTTGGAATGTCACGGTGTCGCATACATCATTGCCACTTCTATGGCACCTTTGCATTTCTCTAGAACACCCCATATCACTACAAACATCCACTTCCATTGGATAAATCTATCGTATAGTTACATACGAACTCGAAAGAACTTGTTCCAGATTCGAGGATGGATTCTGGTTCTGGAGATATTGAATAAGATTATTCGGTTGTCTTTTCCCTTTACCTTCTCTCAGCTTGTGAGGGCTCCTAGGATTAGGAGAGGGTATACCTATTGAGCTTATTGGATAGTCTTCTTCCAAACCATAGGCAGGTGCCGATAGGTAGGGAAGGAAGAAAACCAATTAATCCTAATGGTGGTGTACAGAAGGTAATAAGTAAAGTCATATAAAGGGATTAGATTAAGAGCAATGAAAATTGCGACCACCATCATTCACGGCAAAACCGTGTATACCCCTGCCACTCCCGCATCCACTTTGGATTTCTCCAGAACACTCCGTATCACTACGGATATCCACTCCTATTGGATATGCCATCGTATAGTTACATACAAACTCGAAGGAATTCGTTCCAAATTCGAGGATGGTATCCGGTTCAGGAGAAATAGAATATGATTATTCAGATGTCTTTTCCCATTACCTTCTCTCAGGTTGTGAGGGCTCCTGGGATTAGGAGAGTACACCTATTGCGCTTATTGGATAGTCTTCTTCCAAACCTTAGGCTAGTTCCGAAGGGTAGGGAAGGAAGAAAACCAATTAGCTTAAAGAAAGTGTACAGATGGTAATAAGTAAAGACATAATAAAGGGATTGGAGTGAGGATAGGTAAGTATATGGTTACTGTCATGAATCAAGATAGTGGAAGAGGTGTTACTAGGAATACAAGTTAACCCTTCTGAAACATTTTCATGTTTCAGTGTCACTGTGCGATGTTAATTGAAAACTGTTTTCCCAACATGAATCTAACTCCAAGGTATGTATTTACCAGATCAGTTTCTCACATCTGTATGTTATTATGGATGGTGAGTGGGAGTAAGATATTGGGAATTGGGTGATTAGATCCTCATTATATCAGAATTCGTTGTAATTGGTGATATTTGAGGAAATCATCTGGTTTTTGCCGGATGGCAAATATTTGGTTTTGAATATCCGTTATTATGCACCAATTTCAAACTGATATATCTGTACGTTTATTTTATAAAGTGAGATACAAATTTTTGATATTATGTCTGTGGCATTTACCTATATCAGTTGGTGATTAGGCAAGGTGCATTCAACAGCGGTGTAATTCTTCTTAACCATAGTACAGTTTTTCGACCTACGATGCACAGGGTTTGAGTTATTGAACTCAGGAGACTTATACAAAGTATTGTATGTTGTCCAGTATCCATTAGGATAATGGGGTTGGTACTCGTACTATATTCTGTTTACTCATAACTTCTCTAGTTCTAAACAAGTATTTCGTTGAAATATAAGGTTCAGATTTTGAGAAGTTATAGGTATAAGAATAAAGAAGAGAACCATCTGTTGGAAGTATCGGGATTCTTCATGGAAGTCGAAGATGTAGATACTTATGTATGGTATTCCGTTGATAAATGGTTTTGAGAACTTGCTTCTTTTTCAGGTTACTCATATATGGATGCACTCCTAAATGAGTAATGATGATTGGCCTTTTTCCATTTGGTTGATATGCACTGGAGACAGCTGCAAGATTTTGAATCTGGTTCCAATTAAATTATTGCTTTTGTTTCTATATTAGATATATATAGAATCAATTTATATCTTAACGATGTTAAGGTATAGGGAGTTGTTCGGCTGATGCATAAAACCAGAATCCGGATAAACTCGAGGCAAGTTTCAGTAATGGATGTCTATGGGTTATCCCGGGCTTTGACGAGGGTTAACTTTCTACCATCAGGAAGATCAATATATATATTATTCTTGACTTGCCACAGTTTTAGTGAAATGGATTTTTTCAGAAAAACAGAAATGGGAGTATGGTAGAACTGGAAGTGATTCCAGAACCACTAACGATCACTGAAGATTTAATAGATTCTAAGGATTCAATTAGTTTCGGCATTCCATTAGCCACTCCGCAGATTTGGTGGGTAACCTCAGCCACCCGAGAAGTACTTCGGTCTTCTCAGTGATAGTAACAGGGAGGTTCTTGTTTACCCAGACTTGCCATTGCTGTTGTTCTATATTATAAGACCCGGCAAGAGGATGAGTATAGCGTCATTCTAAACTAGCTTTGGAAATGCATATGTATATGATTCTGCCAGAGTGTTATTGTAGTCAGTGGGAGAAACGGAAGCATGGTAGGCAAGTAGCTTATGTCTATTTATAGACTAAAGCAGGTATAGCTGAAATAGATCATCTATTTTTGATATGACAGTTATAGGCTTTGACTTCATCAGAATAGGAGATGGATCTGCTAAGAAGGTAGTAGAAAGTGATGTCCAGGTATTAGGATGACATGCACTTGATAGGAAGAGATATTCCTATACTACGATCGGTTATACGGTGGTTGTCACACAGTTGTTTCTCCACATAGGACATGGATATAATACCTGGGTTTCTGGTTACTATATCTATGGTTTTAGATCTAGATTTGGGAAATGTCCCAATTTGGGTACTTGACACTATTCTAAAGTGTTTTAGAATGGACGACTCCTAGCATGGTGATGTACCTGCAGGTGATGGAGTCACCCTCTATAAAGGTTTCTTACAGACTAAAGGGGAGAGGGATCTGCATGATTATCATATCACTTGTTTCGGCAATTGAGTTAATCATGAAATGTCAAGTACCACACCAGATGTTGTTTTTGCACTAGCTGCAACAAACATATATTAATTCAATCCTGGAGAAACGTTGGGAAGCAGTTTATGAACATAAATGGATGTTCTAGGGACATGATAATGGCTGCCTCCTTCAAGGGACGGTTATCATTTCAGGCTTCCAAGGTGACCTGGATGACAGAGTGGCTGTCTGAGTTATAGTTTTTCCCTCTTCTGAGGGACAGTATGTTGGACAGGTGGTCCAAGCGGATACTGAGGAAGGCATGGCGCAGGATACTGATTAAATTCAATGTATGATACAGTCTAAGAAGTTTGCTGGATTTGGAGATCATTTATGAACTGGGTCCTATCAGATATCCAGACAAGGTATTACTCATTTCGGGAGATGGTTATTCTTCGCGAAGTTGAGATATAGAGAGATAAAGATAGAAACACTAGAGCGGATCTACATACTGATGCTATTTCTCGAACACAATAGCTTCACTAACGAGCTTTGCGAAACTGATTACTAGAGAAGTTGGGTGTTCGGTATAACACGGGCTGTGAGTATGCGACATCGCAACAATTGGCCTTAAGTGCAAGTGGGAGATTGTTGGCTATAGTACCCTCAAGGCAATTATCGTAATCGTAGTCAGGTGATTACGATGACTAAGGGAGGACCTATACCGGTAGAACAGTCTTACTCGAGATGATAAGATGCTATCTGGTTTGTCTTTATCATCATGTGTATGTTGATAGAGCCCATAGGATTCTTGCCTCAATACCAGCATTATGATGGCGATCATATACATGGGAGCTGGAGGTCTATAAGCACAACCTTAAATGTCTCTAGTCGTGGGAGTATCGAGACTGGGCATCGATACTCCAGTGTAGACTAGTATATACTGATCGAGACCCCGACGAGGGGCGGTGGCCAGGTCTCACAAGCCATTGGTGTTAGTTTGTTCACCTAAGATAGTATACAGGTGCTCATTGGGTTATGAGTACACTGGACGGACTCGCCGGGAACCTGCTATTTGGTATTATACATATTGTCAGATAGAAGTTCCTAGGTGACATGTGTACAGGTTAGTCTGTCGATCTAAGATCGTCATTTGTCTTATGTGAGTTCCTACTGTGCTTTGATTACTACCCTACCACGGTTCAAAGGAGTAATACAAATAGGTTTTAGTTGGGTACAGTCCCGAGCCACATGGAGGCAGTGATCGGATCATCGGGGATTCGTCTCTCCCAGTATTGGGGGTTGATGTCGCGTAGTGCACGGGTAGCCATCACCAGAAATCCATGGCTACGGTGGACGAGAATTACCGATCCAGGATCGATAATTACTCAGGTGGTGATGAGTTTCATGCCAACACTAAATGTCGCTTTGTTAGGGGTCTGACTTTATCCACCCCCTATACTCGATTTGCGATATTCTTAGACGAACAGACCCGACTGTACGGATATTGTCACTGTCAGGCTCAGTAGGGGTTCAGGATGAGTTTTCTCGTCGGCCACCCTTTCGCTCAATACCTGGGTAGCCGTTACGTACAGCTAGAGCCGCTGACGTGCTTATGGTTAAACCCACTTCCAGATTATTGAAGAGTCTTTAGAGTCCCACACAGAGGGTTTTCACGGTTCAGACGTATGGTGTAGATGAAGTATGTTGGTATACATAGGTATCCGATTAAATATGTGTACATGCAGCACAGACTTTAATCGGACGGTTGATAATACTAGCGGCTTAGGATTGAGCCAGATTATTAATTCAGGTTTTGATTTAATAATTTATATATATGTATTCTAGTATTATTGTTCATTATTCATTTTCTCTCTTAGGCTACTCATTTTTCTGTATGAATACACGTATATGTATTTCGATACGTGTACCGGGTTGCATTCCGTATTTATACGAAATGACTTCTAGAAGATGGCCACCTCATTTTTGGATTTTCTTTTTAGAAAATCAAATAAGGAAATGAGGTGGAGGGGTGAGTTTGCATGAGCATAGGTTTGAGCATGTAGAGAGGTATGGGCATTATTTTGTTTATTGTAAAATGATGAGATATTTTTCATTTGCATGAGAGAGAGGAGGCAGCCACTTGATTCTTTTGTGTCTCTTGCTCATTTCCATTCACACACTTGCTTCATTCTCATTCCCATTCTCATTTTCTCACTTGGAGACTTAGCACATTCTTGAGTTGCTCATGCCAATGTTTCCTCACCTCCTTAATCTTCTTGAGTTGCTCTATTGAGCATTGTGATGATAGAAAAAGATAGTGACACAATCATACACCTCCACTCTCCATTGCTAGCAACCTTGGAGAGTCGGTTGCCTCTCTTTATGAGGCTGAAGCTTGCGTCGTTTCCCTCAGGTGGATCATCGTAGATGGAAGAAGACCGGCAACCAAATTCGATCAAGGAGCCTCTAGGAGCTTAGGGATGATGGTTGAAGACCAAAGAACACGGATCAACTCGGTATAACCATTCTAACTTCATTTTATAGCTTGCTAGTTTAGGGTGTAGGGTAGATCCGGGTATCGGGTAATGGTAGCGGCAGTTTAGAAATTTTTGTTCCGCATTTGGCCACGGTTTGATAGCCGGGGCGCTGCCGTAACCCAACACAAGTGCCGCTGACGTGCTTGTGGTTAAACCCACGGCCAGCGTATTGACGAGTCTTTAGAGTCCCACACAGAGGGTTTCCCTGGTTCTGGCGAAATGATGTAGTAGCCGTATTGGATACGTGCAGGGTTCCGGTCGATTGATGTACTTGGTACCCAGACTTTCGATCGGACGGTTGATGATACTAGTCGGCTCGGGTTTTTGCCGGATTATTAAATAAGGTATTGATTTAATAATTTATGTATATGTATTTCAATACATATATTCTAGTATTATGTTATTTGTGTTATTCTTTCTCCTTGGGTATTCATATTTCGGTACGAATGCAGGTATATATATACTGTATAATGTAATCCGTATTTTTTCCGAAAACATTCTAGAAGGTGGCCACCTCATTTTTAGATTTGAACATTTATTAGAAAAGGGTAAATGAGGTGGAAATTGGAAAATGGGGAGTATGGTGATGACCATGCTTGCATAGTGTGCACAAATGAATTATTAATTCATTTGTGCATACTATTCAAGTATGGGTAGTTTTTTAAAATGAAAGATATTGTTTTACAAAACCTAGCATGCTTGATTTTCTCTCTCATGAGAACTTCATTATTTTTTATGGTTGGTTTTTCTCTTGAGCATGCTTTGATCTCTTCACCATTTTGTGCTTCACTCCTCTCTTGATTTTCCATGGTTGCCTCCACCTTCATTCTCCACCTCCTCTCAACCCTCTCTTGAGTTGAGAAAACATGAGAGGAGGTGAGATGAGATAGACCTACACTTAGTTCACACACTACATCATAGGCTTTCTAGATTAGCATCCTAGAAATCCTAGTTGCTTCACTTGCATACATTATGTGAAGCTAGAGCTATAACTACATCCCTCGGGTGGATCATCTTCGATGGAGGTAGGCCGACGACCAAGCTTGATCAAGAAGCTTTGGAAGATGGTTGAAGACCGAAGGACACAGATCAACTCGGTATAACCATTCTAACTTCTTTATATTGCTTGCTAGTATAGGGTTTAGGGTAGATCCGGGCATCGGGTTGTGGTAGCACCAATTTAGAAAAATTTTGTTCCGTATTTGGCCACGGTTTGATGGCTGGGCGCTGTCGTAACCCAACATCAACAACCAAGATTGGTAGGAGCGGCATCTCATTTCGCCTGGAAATCCGGCCTAAATGTTGGCACCGAGAGCAAGTCTTGCAGTATTCATGTGCATCTTTGAAAAAATTTGGCCAGTAAAAGCCACATTGCAAGACTTTCTCAGCTGTCTTTCTTGGGCCAAAGTGCCCGCCACACGCTTGATCGTGGCAAAAAGACAACACACACTTGAATTCGATTTTCGGAACACACCGGCAGATGATTTGGTCTGGACAATACTTGAACAGGTAGGGTTTGTCCCAGTAAAATTGTTTTACTTGGGATAAAAATCTATGTTTGTCCTGACTCAACCAATCGTTAGGTATGAGTCCAGTCGCCAAGTAGTTCACAATTTCTGCGAACCAGGGTTCGTAAGATATTCTCAAGAGTTGTTCATCAGGGAAAGTATCGTTGATTGGGAGAAGGAGTGTCGGCGAAGAAGGAAGTCATGAAAGATGATCGGCTACTACGTTTTCACATCCTCTTTTGTCCTTAATGATGAGATCAAACTCTTGAAGTACGAGGATCTAACGTATTAGCCGAGATTTTGCATCCTTTTTCTCAAAAAGATGTCTTAGAGCGGAATGATCGGTGTAGACAATGACTGGAGAGCCGATCAGATAGGACCTGAATTTCTCGAAAGCAAACACAACAGCCAAGAACTCTTTCTCGATTGTTGTGTAGTTCATTTGGACGTCATTAAGGGTCTGACTCATGTAGTAGATTACATGCGGCATCTTATCGATGTGTTGTCCTAAAACCGCACCGATAGCAAAGTCAGATGCATCGTACATAATCTCGAAAGGATGCGTCCAGTCGGGTGAAGAAAGAACGGGAGAAGTGGTTAGCGAGCTTCTCAAGGATTTGAATGCAGTCAAACAGCTTGAGTCAAAGTTGAACGTGGTATCCTTGGCCAGAAGAAGAGTCAAGGGTCTAGCAATCTTGCTAAAGTCCTTGATAAAACGTCTGTAAAAACCGGCATGGCCAAGGAAGGATCGGATATCTCTGACTCATTTGGGAGAAGGGAGGTTGGAAATGACATCAATCTTTGTTTTGTCAACCTTGATGCCATTTCGCGAAATGATATGTCCTAAGACAATACCTTCACGTACCATGATGTGGCATTTTTCCAAGTTTAAAGTGAGATTTTTATCCTTACATCGGGTAAGGACAGCATCAAGATGTTGCAGACACTCGTCGAAAGAATCGCCGAAATCATCCATGAATATCTCCAAAAATTGTTAGTTATATATATGCCCTAGAGGCCATTATTATACATGTGATGTATATTATAGTGGATGCTTGGACATATATAGGGAGGACTTTCTTGCTCTACATGATAGTATGCAATCCGGTTGCTCTTTATCTTAACATGTACGCTTATTATCTCTCAATTACATGTTGATAAAGCCCTTAGGATGAGTACTTGACTACCAGGATTATGATGCAGATCATACTAGTAGGGCAGAGGTAGTCGGTAAGTACATCCTTCAAATATTCCTAGTCGTGGGAGTATCGAGACGGGGCATCGATATTCCAGAGTAGACTAGTGTATACGCTTCTCAACCCAAGTGATGGGCGATGGATGATCCCATATCCATTGGTGTTTGACATCAGAGATGGTATACGGGTGCTCAGTGGAGACTGGGTACACTGAATGGACTCGCCGAGAACTCCTAGATGGTATTATACCTATCGTCAGATAGCAGTTCTCTGGTGACACTGGTACAGATTAGTCAGTCGACCCGAGATCGTCATAGAGTCTTGTGTAATTCCCACTGTGCTTTGATTTCCACCTTACCACGTTCAAGAGATCGTGCAAAACGGTGGTTTTTGGGTACAGTCCTGAGTCACATGGAGGCAATGAGCGATAGAAGGGGATTTCGTCTCTCCAGGTATTGAGGGTTGATGTTTCGTTATGCTTGATTGGCCATAACAGAAAATCCCTAGCCAGGGTTGTTGTGATCTACTGGTAAGTGTTATCAGTAGTTTCTCGAACCGTTATGGGCCTCATATCGGCATGATGTAGGGTTCCTAGGCACTCTTGTGAAGGTTCATAAAGCATCAAACATGCCCGAATAAAATTTTACATGTGCCGAACAACCCAAAGCCGGGATCTTTGCTAGATTATTAGGGTTTAACATGCAAGATAACATCTTTAAGCCTAAGTGTGAGGGATTACAACCTTTGTAGTCCGCTCCTTCGCTTCAAAAGCTCCGAGTAGAAGTCCCTTCGCCGCGATCCACGATCTCCCGGACTCAAGAGAGGCTCCACGACTCGAACGATCCATGCTAGCTTGTAGTGTTCCGCTTCTCCGATGATCAACGTCGAAGTTGCTATAACCCAAGCTCTCTCACTCTAATGAGGTGAACACCCTAATCTAATGGGCTAGATTAGATGAGGATGATGGAGTAGTATTTATGCTTTCTTTTTATATCATTTTCTCACAAGAACTCATCACAAAAGAAAACACAAGTGAGCTCTCTCAAAAACTCAAAAGAGAAGAAGATGAAAAATAATGAGATAATTCCTTTTGTGATGAATAGTATATAAGAATATATGATTGATATGGAACCACGGTCAAGGATGATAGGCTTAACCTTTGTAGAGAATAAACTAGAGTTAGGGTTTGGTTAGGTTAGGTATGAGTCAAGGATAGGTATCAACCATAATATCTTAACCAAGACAAAAAGGAAACCCTTCTAGAATAATCAAGAAAGAGCTAACCCTAATCAAACCATAATCTCTTTTTATCATCCCTAAACATGTTTCATAATAAATCATATCATGTCACAATAATATATATCACATATATATTATATATTTGCAACAAAAGAAAATAATACAATTAACATATATAGCATATATATCAATGTATTAATCCGGTGAGAACATGAAATAATAAAGCGAGCCAATATTAGATAATGTAATACAATATATCATATATATCATTATACAATAAATCATCGAATCAACACTTGATCCGACGATCCGGCTATGTCGAATATAACCAACTAATATATCATGTACCGATTCATCGAATCAACACTTGATCCGATGTCTCGGTTCATATCTAAATATCGCGAGAATATAATACGGTATCTCATATCGCATTATCCTCGGTCCTGCACATATCACATATGTGCTTCTACTCCTTTTTTCCTGAGCCAAGAAACCTCTGTGTAGGACTCTAAAGAATCGTCAATACGCCGGTAGCAGGTGATGATCATATCAAACACCCACAAGCTGCAAGCGGTCAGCTAAACGTAACGGCAACCCAGGTATTGAGTGATCAGAAGATCAACAACCTAGCCTGTCCGTTCTCCTGTGAATCCAATCAGTAACACTCCCGTATAGTCCGGTCTGTTTGTCTGATATGTCGCATATCAAGTCTAGGGGTGGTATACGTCAGACCCCAGTAACCGATAAGTCGTGTCGATGTGAGGCTCATAACAGGTCGAGAAACTACTGGTAACACTTACCAGTATATCTCTATATCAGCCCTGGCCAGGGACTTCCAGTTATAGCCAATCGAACACAGCAAAACATCAAATCCCTATACCGGGAGAGACGAATCCCCTCCTATCGCTCATTGCCTCCATGTGATTCGGGACTGTACCCAAAAGCCACCGTTTTGCACACCCTCTTGGACGTGGTAAGGTGGAAATCAAAACACAGTGGGAATCACACAACACTCTATGACGATCTCGGGTCTACAAACTACCCTGTACCTGTGTCACCGGAGAACTGCCATCTGACGTGTGGTATATCACCATCTGGGAGTTCTCGGCGAGTCTGTCCAGTGTACCCAGTCTCCACTAAGCACCCGTAAACCATCCTTGATGTCAAACACCGATGGATATAGGATCATCCATCGCCCATCATATGGGTCAAGATGCGTATACGCTAGTCTACTCTGGTGTATCGATGCCCCGTCTCGATATACCCTCGACTAGGAACATTTATAGGATGTACTCATCGACTACCGTGGCCCCACTAGTATGATCTCATCATAATCGCAGTAGTCGAGTACAGATCCTAAGGGCTTTATCAACATGTGAGAGAAAGACAGTAAACCAATACAAGTCAACATGTTAAGATAAAGTGAAACCAAATAGCATACTATCATGACGAGCAAGAAAGTCCTATCTGTATATATCCAAGCATCCATTATAATATACATCAAATGTACAACAATGGCCTCTAGGGCATATACATAACTAACAATCTCCCACTTGCACTAAGGCCAGCTGCTGTAGTATCTCATACTTAGCATCCCGAATAATCTCTCAAACTGTATCTGGGGAATGGCCTTCGTGAGTGGATCCGCAGTGTTGTCCTTCGTATCTACTCTCCTGACCTCGATCTCCTGGCGATCAACTATCTCCCTGATCAGGTGATACCGCCTCAGAATATGTCTGGACTTCTGATGGGATCTGGGTTCCTTGGCCAAAGCCACAGCTCTATTGTTATCGCAATACAGAGGGATGGAACCACACCAAGTTCACTAATGAACTTCTTCATCCAGACAGCCTCTTTGGCAGTATTGTTGGCAGCGATGTATTCAGCCTCCATCGTCGAGTCTGCAACGGTATCCTGTTTGGAACTCTTCCAACATACCGCCCCTCTATTGAGGGTAAAGACAAATCCCGAGTGCGACTTAGAGTCGTCCTTATCACTTTGGAAGCTGGAATCGGTAAAGGACTCCACCCGGAGTTCTCCGTTACCATACACCAAGAACATGTCTCTAATCCTTCGTAAGTACTTGAGAATGTTCTTCACAGCTGTCCAGTGACTCTCTCCAGGATCTGCTTGATACCGACTCACTACACTTAGTGAGTATGAAACATCGGGTCTGGTACACAGCATCGCATACATGATAGAGCCTACTGCCGAAGCATAGGGTATCCCTTGCATGCGAGCTCTCTCCAAATCCGTCTTGGGAGACATCTCTTTGGAGAGAGTGCGTCCAGAGATCATAGGTTGGTTCCCATACTTGGATTCTTCCAAACTAAACCTCTTTAGTATGGTGTCAATGTACCTGGATTGGGACAATCCCAGTATCCTTTTGGATCTATCTCTATAGATCCTAATTCCCAATATGCAGGAAGCATCACCTAGATCTTTCATTGAGAATCTCTGTGATAAGAAGAGCTTGACTGATTGCAGCATAAGAATATCATTTCCTATCAAGAGTATGTCATCCACGTACAATACGAGGAAGACAACCTTACTCTCTGCTACCTTTTTATAAATACAAGGTTCATCTATATTTTTGATGAAGTCAAACTCTTTGAATACAACATCAAAACAGATGTTCCAACTCCGCGATGCGTGCTTTAACCCATAAATGGATTTAAGCAGCTTGCACACCTTTCCGCTGCTCCCACTATCTACGAAGCCCTCTGGCTGAGTCATGTACACGCACTCTTCTAAATCACCATTTAGAAAGGCGGTCCTAACATCCATTTGCCAGATTTCGTAGTCATGGTCTGCAGCAATGGCAAGTAAGATCCGGATGGACTTAAGCATAGCCACTGGAGAAAGGTTTCATCATAATCCACACCTGGTCGTTGACGAAATCCCTTTGCTACAAGTCTAGCTTTGAAATCTCGACTTTTCCATCTACACCAAATTTCTTTTTAAAATTCCACTTGCTCCCAATGGGTTTTACCCCTTCAGGAGCATTTTCCAAAGTCCATACTTTATTGGTGTACATGGATTCCATCTCAGATCGCATTGCATTCATCCATTTCACAGAGTCACCACTTGTGATGGCCTGCTCGAAACTAGTCGGGTCATCATCTTCCATGATGAAATCCTCGCTTCCACCATCAATGAGAAACTGTCACGCCCCGCTTCCCAAAATACGGAATACGAGGGGTAGACAAGGCCAGCCATGCTCCTACGATCAAGGAAATGTCCTGCCGTAGTCACACTTCGGCTTCTAGTTTTTCATGGTAAACAGTAAGTGATGCACAGGTAATGAGAAAATGCAGTAACTGGAAGAAACAATAATATAAACTGACCTGAAGTGGAACAAACGAAGGTAACTCGGAATGGCAAGTCAAGATGTCTGTGATGCACGTCTAGTTCTGGTCCAGGCTAAATCTTCTCCTCACACTGAGCATGCATACTCAGGTCATCAGAGCGACACAATAGCAATATAATATATATATAATCAAGTGACAGTTCTAACAGTGGTAATAGATATGAATAGAAGTAAATTAATGACAGCATGAATATTGAATGTGCAGTAATCAATGCAGCGGGACAGTAAAGCAGTATAACGATATGTCATGTATGCCAACACAGTATATAAGGAATATAAATGCCAGTATCCCTATCAGTCTCTAAGTCTCACTGTACAGGTCACTAAGCCTATCGTCAGTCCAAGTGTGAGAGTCAACCACTCGCGAGTGTCCTCCACCCAAGGGTAGAACCCAAGGGCAAGGGACCACGGGCCCAGCATGTAACATGTATATCACGGTGTATATCACGAACCCTGTAAATCTCCATATTTCTCCCTAAATGTATAAGCCGGCATGGGACTCCCGAGATTCTGTTGAACTCACACTTAAACTACCCCACACCCCGTGGTCTACATCAAACGCTAACCATAACCCTAAATACTAATCGATCCGTGACATGTCTGTGCGAGAACTGGAGGCAGGGCCTCCATCAAGCACGTCCCGACTAATATCTAAGATAAATGGCAGTGTCGGATGCCTTATCTATGACACCCGTGCAAGCGCTTCCATAAGTGTCCCATACCACTTATAGTCACACGTACACGCATCCTACAGACGTCGACAATGCAATAGAATAATAGGGTCACTGATTGTGTACAAGTACGTATCATTTTCACTTAATCACGGGTACACGAACACTGACGAACTTGCCACAATCATCACTAAAATCTAACACTGGGTAAATGCACGATATCACTAGGTTATCACTACAATGATATGGGTATGATGTGACACGTAAACAGTATATGAAGCACGAATAAGATGTCATAAAAACAGTAATCTATCACTTGCACGATTTATTATGAAAAATACGTGTAAAGTTTAGCGAAATTATAAACAGGTAGTAATTAGTATGTTCAGTTGTCCATCCATAGAATTTTGTTTCAAGCCAATCGGGTTCCAGGATCATTAATTATAACCATTTCATTTTAAGTGCTCGCGGTTGGAAATCCAGTTTCAGAATCAGACATCCATTTCGCGACGCATTTTAATCCCAGTTGGAATCAGATTTTAGCGACACTACAGTTGGATGAATTCTAGGGTTTTCAGTAAGGTTTTCAACGTAACAGACGGATCTTCAATCGCATCTGTACGTCAGGAGATATACAATGTTTAACCCTAATATGTCAATTCTGGTTCTGCTGGGACTGTTATGCGTCCCGATCTATTAAATTACAGATTAAATATCAAATGATAACGAAACAGAATGAAACTAATTGTGTTGTCTAGCTAACAGATTTATCTATAGTGAACAGCAGAGTTCCGCAACCTACGAGTTGAGGAAATCCTGTGGTATCCAATACGGAACAGCAAGCAATATCTGGAGTCGCTCTGGACTGCAGTCCAGGGTCGCACTCCGATCCAAATATCATCATGGTTTAAGTACAGGAATATCTGGAAACTTGTATAGAGTTAAAGTTCGTCGAGTTGGCTTCGATTTGAGCCCTCAAACGCACAATTCTAGTGTGTATATGATTTATGGTGAATTTAACGGTTTTCAGGTACAACAGAATTACAGTTTTACGGTTAAACTTGGGGGTAGTCGTTTTAATCTTTAACAGTAGTATTTTCTAATGAAATTTGCACATGTTATCCATCTCTACAAGGGCCAATGTAATCTATCCAGTTCCGTCAAATTTGATAATGATTTCCTATGAGAACAAGTATCGAACAGTTGTGTCGAATAATCTAACGGAAAAATAAAGCATAATTTATATACGATGTTGATTTGTAACATAGATATAATAGCATGAAGCAAGTATAGAACTTGCCTTGAGACGTTGGGGCACACGGCAGCGACACGACACACGTGCGGCACGGCAGTGACACACGCACGAGCGGTAACGTCAAGATTTGGCCTCGGCTTTGAACTGGTTGGCACGGACTTGGTTGAGTTGGTTTTGCTAGGGGTTTTGAGATAGAGGGAGTTAGTGAGAGAAGGATGAGTGAGAAAGATCAGAGAGTTAGAGAGTGAGCTTGTAGAGAGAGAGAGAGATGTGATGCAGAGAGAGAGGGAGTTGAGTGTTAGAGAGAGAGAGAGATAGAGACTGAGAGAGAGAGGGAAAGAGAGAGAGAAACCGAGAGAGGAACAAAGAGAGGGAGAAGGAGCAGAGGGAGAGAGAGAGAAGGAGTTGAGGTGGGGTGAAGGGAAAAGCGGGGAGCTTGGGTATCTGGTGGTGTTGGGTCGTGAGGCTCAGTGCAGGCGACGGCGGTAGAGCTCGTCGGTGAGGGGAAACGCTAGGTGGCTCGGTTGGCGATGACGTACTCATGGGAGGAGGAGGGATTAGTTTGACGTGGTGGTGTTTTGGAGGAGGTGCTAGGGTTGATGAGATGAGTTGTGGAAGAAGAGAAGGTGAAAGGTGGTCGAAGTCGTCGTCGTCGACGGCGGCGAGTGATGAAGGTAGTGGGTGCTGTAAGTCCACGTTGCGACCCCCGGTTCTTACGGGGAGGCGGAAACGGTATAAAAATCAAATTTTTAGCGCAAGGGGCAACATGGACTAAGCAAAGTCGGGATCTTTGACTAAACTAAAACTAGCATACTTAGCTAAAGAGAGTTAGCTACTCGGATAGAGATGGTTATACCTAGCTTGTCTTGAACTCCTTCGTCTTCAAGCTCCGGTGGTGGTCCGATGGCTCCTTCTCGTCGTCTCCGTACGCCGAAGATAGATCCACTTGAAAGCTCCAACCTTTAGCTCCTTCTTCGTTCTTTGAAGAAACTAGTTCACTTGGTTTGCTAAACCTAGTGAACTAGAATGAGTAGAGAAGAAATAGAATGGGATTTTATCTATGGTTCTTGATTCTCAACTCATGAGACAAGAGAACCATAGATCAAGAGAGGGAGCAAGAGGTTGAGGGTGAGAGCAAGTGGAGAGCTCAAGAACAAGAGAGAGAATGAGCAAGAAAGAATGAGCAAGTATTTTGTCTCTCACCCTCTCATAATCCAAAGCAATGATAACTCATCATATTAACAAAAGTCTTATGTGATGGTTAGAAGCAACCACAACCATATCATTTCATGCACTCATTTTACACAAATGAGCAAGTAAACAAAAGTCTTTGCCATGAAATGATGGCTATGGTCATCATGATGGTCAACTAGTCAAGCCTAGTCAACCGGTCAACAAGTCAACAAAAGTCAACAAGTCACCAAAGTCAACAAGTCAACAAAAGTCAACAAGTCAACAACCATATCACCATAATACTTAATTAATATAATAGTTAATCACATATCATATTCTCATTAGGGTTGAGCATAAAGTCAAAAAGTCAACGGTCAACTGTCAACAACCCTAATGAGAATCCGCTGCCTCTGCCTCCCTGTCAACTGTGCATACACACCCGCATCCGCGTTCCGAGGAACACGAATGCAAACTGGATAAATCCAATCCCATAAGATACACTAGGATCTGGCTTAAACCAAAGCCCGCTAGTGTAAACTGTCCGGACACTGTACGTGCACAAGTGCACGGATGTGACCGAACCCTGTCGCAAAACCATGCGACCTGTCGCAATACCATGCGACCTCTACTCTTTTGCCTAAAGGCGAAAAGCTTTCTGTGTGGGACTCTAAAGACTCGACACTACGCTGGCAGTGGGTTTAACCACAGACCGCAAGCGGCACTAGCTGTGCGTAACGGTCCCCAGGTAATGCTGACAAGAAGACCGACGAGGCGAAACCCATCTGAACTCCTACTGAGCCTGAGTGTGACATTCTCCGTACAGTTCGGTCTGTTCGTCTGATACATCGCATGGCGGGCCTAGGGGGCGGTAAACGTCAGTCCCCCAATAGCGGTACAAGTCGTGCCGGATGAAGCCCAAAACACCCTGAGATAACACTGGAAACCTACCAGTATATCTCGTTTGCCCTGGCCAGGGACTACTCGTGTAATGGCTCTCCTAGACACAGCGCGATGTCAACCCCCAATACCGGGAGAGACGAATCCTGTCTAACCGTCACTGCATCCAAGTGCTTCGGGACTGCACCCAACCACCACCTGTTTGCACGACTCCTTTGAGCCGTGGTAGGGTAGTGATCAAAGTACAGTGGGAACACACCCGAGGCGAAGTGACAGTGTCAAGTCAGCGGACTAAGCTGTACTCATGTCACCTGGGAACTGATAACTGACGATAGGTATAATACCAACTAGTCAGTTCCCGACGAGTCCTGTCCAGTGTACCCGTAACCTAACGAGCACCCGCATACTATCTCAAGTACGACGTACTGACGGCTGTGGGACAGACCGTCTCCCATACTGGGATGAGAAGCGCATGCGCTGGTCTACTCCGGAGTATCGATGCCCTGTCTCGATAGTCCTGCGACCAGGGACCAGCATAAGGATGTGCTTATAGATTACCCAGCCCCACTAGTGTGACGGCCATCACATCGCTGGTAATCAAGCAAAGATCCTAAGGGCTCCACTAATGTGTATAGGCGATATACAAAAATAAACACATGTACACATTGAAGTAGAAACAAACCAAGTAGCATACTACTATTTTGAGCAAGATTGTATATACAAGGTGAATATCCCAAGCATCCATTAAGTAATATACAAACTAGTATGATACAGTAATGGCCTCTAGGGCATATACACTAACAATCTCCCACTTGCACTAAGGCCATGTACTGGCGTATCGAAGACCTATCATCTCGATCAGCCGCTCGAACTGAGTCTCGGGCAGGGCCTTGGTGAATGGATCTGCAGTGTTATCTTCTGAAGCGACTCTCCGAACCTCGATCTCCTGTCGATCTACGATCTCCCTGATCAGGTGATACCGCCTCAAGATGTGCCTGGATCTCTGATGGGACCTGGGTTCCTTCGCTAAAGCTATAGCCCCGTTGTTGTCGCAATACAGAGGTATTGGATCAACAATGGACGGAACCACCTGAAGTTCTTTCAAGAACTTTCTCATCCAGACAGCTTCTTTTGCGGCATCAGATGCAGCGATGTATTCCGCTTCCATCGTCGAGTCTGCAACGGTTTCCTGTTTGGAACTCTTCCAACACACCGCCCCTCCATTGAGGGTAAAGACAAAACCCGACATGGACTTGGAATCATCCTTGTCACTCTGGAAGCTGGAGTCAGCAAAGGCCTCGATCTGGAGGTCTTTTCCGCCATACACCAAGAACATCTCCTTAGTCCTTCTCAGGTACTTGAGAATGTTCTTTACCGCTATCCAGTGTTTCTCCCCTGGGTTTGACTGATACCGGCTTACCACACTCAGTGCATAAGCTACATCCGGTCTGGTACACAACATCGCATACATTATAGAGCCTACCGCAGAAGCGTAGGGTATAATAGACATGCGATCCCTCTCCAAATCAGTCTTGGGAGACATCTCTTTAGAGAGGGTGATCCCGTGACAAGCCGGTAGGTTACCGCGCTTGGAATCTTCCATACTGAATCTCTTCAGTATGGTGTCGATGTACCTGGACTGAGAAAGTCCTAATATCCTCTTGGATCTGTCACGGTAGATCCGGATACCCAGAATATACGAGGCATCACCCAGGTCTTTCATGGAGAACCTGTGTGACAAGAACCCCTTGACAGATTGTAGCATAGGAATGTCATTTCCTATTAAGAGAATGTCATCCACGTATAAAACGAGGAATACTACAGTTCTCGCTACAAATCTACTATAGATGCATGGTTCATCTGGATTTTTGATAAAGCCAAATTCTTTGACCGTCTCATCAAAGCAGATGTTCCAACTCCGCGACGCCTGCTTTAGTCCATAGATGGACTTAAGCAACTTGCACACCTTTCCGCTGCTCCCACTCTGATTGAAACCCTCCGGCTGGTCCATATAGACACACACCTCTAAATTTCCATTTAGAAAAGCTGTCTTTACGTCCATTTGCCAGATCTCATAATCGTGGAAGGCAGCAATGGCAAGAAGGATCCGAATGGATTTCAGCATGGCTACTGGAGAAAAGGTTTCGTCATAGTCCAAGCCAGGTCTTTGACGAAAACCCTTTGCTACCAGCCTAGCTTTATAGGTCTCAACCTGTCCATCTACACCAATCTTCCTTTTGAAGATCCACTTGCATCCTACGGGTTTTACCCCGTCTGGAGCAATGTCCAACGTCCATACCTTGTTGGTGTACATGGACTCCATTTCGGTCCGCATTGCATCCAGCCATTTCACTGATTCAACGCTCTGAACGGCCTGCTGGAAGCTAGTAGGCTCATCATAATCTATGATGCAATCCTCTCTATCCCCGTCTATGAGAAAACCGTAGTATCTCTCGGGCGGATGAGTCTGCCTACTACTCCTGCGGAGCGGCGTAGGAATGTCCTGTTCTGTTGAACCCTCTGGTTCCACTAAGCTTTCAGTAACAGTCTGTGGTTCTGGAACTTCTTCCAGTTCTATTGTGCTCCCACTTATCTGGTTTTCCAAAAACTCAGTTTCCAAGAAGTAGGCATGACGAGAAACAAGGACTTTTTGTTCCTCTTCACAGTAGAAGAAATATCCTTTGGAATTCTTTGGATATCCCACAAACTTGCACTGTACTGAGCGTGCCTCGAGCTTGTCCGCATGCTGCTTTTTGACAAAAGCTGGACATCCCCATGTCTTAATATGCTTAAGATAGGGTCTCTTCCCACACCATATCTCATATGGTGTAGTAGGCACGGTCTTAGTAGGAACTCGGTTCAAAAGGTATGCGGCTGATTCTAGCGCATATCCCCAGAATGATCGCGGTAACTCAGCGTTACTCATCATGGACCGCACCATATCCAATAGGGTGCGGTTCCGTCTCTCCGATACACCGTTATGTTGCGGGGTGTATGGAGGAGTAAGCTGAGAGAGAATTCCATTCTCTTTTAAATAGTCCAGGAACTCGGCACTTAAGTATTCTCCACCTCGATCCGATCTTAGAATCTTAATACTTTTGCCGGTCTGTTTCTCTACTTCATTCTTATACTCCTGGAATTTTCCAAAGGCCTCGGACTTATGTTTCATCAAGAAGACATAACCGTACCTTGAGAAGTCATCCGTAAAAGTAATGAAGTAAGAATGTCCGCTTCGGGCATGTGTAGACATTGGACCGCACACGTCACTGTGTACGAGTCCCAAGAGCTCGCTCGCTCTTACTCCTTGTCCAGTAAACGGAGTCTTTGTCATCTTTCCTTTGAGACAAGATTGACAAGTGGCATACGATTGATATTCGAACGCATTCAAATATCCTTCTGTATGTAACTTAGTCAACCTTCTCTCATTGATGTGACCAAATCTACAATGCCATAAGAAAGTCTGATTTATTTCTGGAGACTTTCTTTTGTGTGTATTCTGGACGTTGAAAATTTGTGGTTGGTTTAACACGTATATACCATTACTCAATGTACCTGACCCAATCAAAACTTGATTAAGGTGAATGTTTACAACATTACTTACAAACGCAAATTCATAACCTTCTTTAGAAACTAAAGATACAGAAATGATATTACAAGTTGCGTTGGGTACAAAAAAGCAATTACGCAAAACCAAAACATGTCCATCTGGCATTCCCAGGTGATAGTCCCCCACGGCTTTAGCATCCATGCTAGCTCCGTTCGCAACTTTGAGGGTCATATCACCTGCCTTCAAAACCCTACGGTTTCTCAACGCCTGCAAAGAATTACAGATATGAGATCCTGATCCGGTATCCAATACCCAGGAAGTAGAGTTTATTGAAAGACAATTTTCAATAACATACACACCTGAAGCTGAAGCTGCAACCTGCTTCAATTCCTGTGTTCTGGCCTTCCAGGCCCTGCAATCATTCTTCCAGTGTCCTTTCTTATGACAATAGAAGCATTCTTCCTTATCCACAAGCTTCCCTGCTATCTTTGTTGCTTTACCTTTTCCCTTCGTATCCACTTTACTAACACCGCCCCTTGGTTTGGCGGGGGCCTTCTTCTTCTTTCCCTTGGCTTTCGCCTTGGACCTAGAAGAAGATGATCCTCCTACAAACAAAGTGGATGTATCCCTACCTTTCTGTAGGGTGCCCTCTGCGCTCCTCAGCTGTTGAGGAGCTCTAAAAGTTCAACCTCTTTTTCTTGTAAGTTGAAGTTCAGTATAAACTGGGCGTAAGTGGAAGGAAGGGACTGGAGAACTATATCCGTATATAGCTCACTCTCCAATGTGATCCCTAGGTCAGCGAGCTCCTCAATGAAGCCGATCATCTTTAGCACGTGCTCGGCTACTGATGATCCAACGGCCATCCTTGTCGAAAATAACTTTTTCGACGCTTCGTATCTTGCGATACGTGATTGCTCTCCATACAGTTCTTTTGTATGGAGCAATATGGACTCCATGTCCATATTCTCATGCCTCCTCTGATGTTCGTTGTCCATCGAGGCAAGCAGGAGGCACTTGGCCTTCGCGCTATCAATCTCCCAAGTCTTGCGGATTTCCTTATCCGCGACACTGGAAGTTGGACCAGGGACAGGGGGAGCTTTGGTGGTAAGAAGATACCCCAGCTTGTCATAAGTGATTGCTATCTTGACATTCCTGAGCCAATCTTTGTAGTTTGGCCCTGTCAGTTTGTTTTTATCTAGGAGTAACTTAAGTCCAGTCATGTTGATTGGTCGCTGCAATTAGGAGAGAGAAGAAGAAACACTCAGCATGATGCTCTTGCAAGTTTAGAGTGGTTTTTAGTTTGTCTAAACAGGATGGCTCCCACTGTTTCTCGAATCCCTCCTCAAACCATAAAGGAAGAATTAGTCAGGATCAATCCCACCGTACAATACTTGCTTAACCGTTCAGCCAGGCCGGTGTCGGTACTTCGAGGGAGGTTTTCCAACGCTTTCGCGAAGTTCCTTAATTAGAGAACCTCTTTTCCCTGGGGGCGTGGCCCCGCTAACACCTTTCTAGGCACCTACTAGGTTTATAGCATTGATCGATTAGTGAGAAATTTCCCGAGGAGTAGCATATACTCACAGTAGGATCGGGATCCAAATATCATCACGTGACGAAACTGAAGGAATCCTACCAGAATCATCACACTCCAAATGGTATGCAAATCTAGCAAGTTTCAGTACTTATGAAACTCCCGATGTGGATTTTTGCCCCATGCTCTTATGACCTTGACTTTGGCCAACAAATCATAAGTCACATGTCAAGTTCTGCCCGTCGTTCTCCAGGTTAATTTGAATCCACCCGCACCTACCCTTGACTTTGGCCAACAAGGCAGTACGACTGTTCCAAACCAACGCATCTATCTATGCTGCACATGAATACCCAATAGCTACCAATCACTGTGCCTTGACTTTGGCCAACAAACACAGCTTGAATACTATTGACTATTCATGTGAAACGACGGAGGGCTACGGATGGTTTTGGCAAAACCGTGAACGTAGTGAACTTGATTTGGTCGATGGAACGAGATAGCTTTTAAAAGGAGTGGCTCAAGCTCCGCATTTAAAAGTTGGTTTTGAAAAGAACCGAGTGGTTTTTCGAAAGTGTTCCAACGACTTTAACTTGGTTTATTATCTTGCATTAGTTCTTTTAATGCGTGATATTCTTGCATTAGTTCTTTTAATGCGTCCCATCATTTAATCCTACCATTGCAGAAAACAACCAAAATATGACGTACGCTTATGCCATTCGCATTCGCCATGGGGCCCCGTCATTACCCGTTAGGTTACTTAACTAACGACAGAGCAGGGGCTGGGCTAGCGCGTCTGTAAAACATAAGCAACGCCTAAATAATATCATATATAGATATACTGCAATGATAAACATTTCAGATCACAGATAAATACATTGGATATACTAGCAATCTGTAATTTGTACGAGCCTGTAACAAAAACAGATAACACGGTCGCGGTGAATAGCCAAAACCCCACCCAAGACCCCTACGGGTGCGGCAAACTACCCGCCAAGTACCCGAAGCGTAGCAACCTCCCTCATCTCCATGAGTAGGCCACTCGACACTTCGGCATACCCGGTAGTTTGTGCACCCCCTCCATGGGTCTATCCTAGGAGCAAAAACAGTAAAAAGAAATTATACAATGACGGCTACAACCCCGACCCGGTTGTGCGGCCATACAAATAATTATTACATCAATTTACAAATTTACATGAATTGCAAGAAAAGAAAACTCTCGTCTCACAACCCCCGGCTATTCACCCGCGACAATCCAACATATTTATATACACATTCCAATATCAAACACAGATCATGTATAACCCCTACCAATCGACTTATAGCGATTAGCCGACGTTCAATACATGCAAGCATCACAGATATAACCATCATAGTCAAAGCGCAGTGAAGTTCGGAAAAAATACGGAATTATAGGACCCCAAAAGGAAATTTCTTTTCTGGAAAATCTGGGCACATATAATATATTCCAAAAATCCCAAAACCAACACAGACACACACTGTACGAAAAACGATGCAGAGAAGACGACAAACCGCGGCGCTTCCGCGGCACATGCCTACCTCGTGCGGCGGAAGCGCGGCGGTTTGAACGAATTAGGGCAACGTTTTTCTTGGGTGTTCACACAAAACCCTGAGCCGAATTTAGGAGTATAAAGTTTTTCAATTTGACGAGAAAAAATTTCAACAGAAACTCAGGTTTTGTAAAAGTTAAGTTTTTGGATTTTTTCCGGTTCCGAACTTCGTTACACTTTACTACCAAGCTAGTTTAAGTTTAGTTAGGCTCTGATACCACTGTAAGTCCACGTTGCGACCCTCGGTTCTTACGGGGAGGCGGAAACGGTATAAAAATCAAATTTTTAGCGCAAGGGGCAACATGGACTAAGCAAAGTCGGGATCTTTGACTAAACTAAAACTAGCATACTTAGCTAAAGAGAGTTAGCTACTCGGATAGAGATGGTTATACCTAGCTTGTCTTGAACTCCTTCGTCTTCAAGCTCCGGTGGTGGTCCGATGGCTCCTTCTCGTCGTCTCCGTACGCCGAAGATAGATCCACTTGAAAGCTCCAACCTTTAGCTCCTTCTTCGTTCTTTGAAGAAACTAGTTCACTTGGTTTGCTAAACCTAGTGAACTAGAATGAGTAGAGAAGAAATAGAATGGGATTTTATCTATGGTTCTTGATTCTCAACTCATGAGACAAGAGAACCATAGATCAAGAGAGGGAGCAAGAGGTTGAGGGTGAGAGCAAGTGGAGAGCTCAAGAACAAGAGAGAGAATGAGCAAGAAAGAATGAGCAAGTATTTTGTCTCTCACCCTCTCATAATCCAAAGCAATGATAACTCATCATATTAACAAAAGTCTTATGTGATGGTTAGAAGCAACCACAACCATATCATTTCATGCACTCATTTTACACAAATGAGCAAGTAAACAAAAGTCTTTGCCATGAAATGATGGCTATGGTCATCATGATGGTCAACTAGTCAAGCCTAGTCAACCGGTCAACAAGTCAACAAAAGTCAACAAGTCACCAAAGTCAACAAGTCAACAAAAGTCAACAAGTCAACAACCATATCACCATAATACTTAATTAATATAATAGTTAATCACATATCATATTCTCATTAGGGTTGAGCATAAAGTCAAAAAGTCAACGGTCAACTGTCAACAACCCTAATGAGAATCCGCTGCCTCTGCCTCCCTGTCAACTGTGCATACACACCCGCATCCGCGTTCCGAGGAACACGAATGCAAACTGGATAAATCCAATCCCATAAGATACACTAGGATCTGGCTTAAACCAAAGCCCGCTAGTGTAAACTGTCCGGACACTGTACGTGCACAAGTGCACGGATGTGACCGAACCCTGTCGCAAAACCATGCGACCTGTCGCAATACCATGCGACCTCTACTCTTTTGCCTAAAGGCGAAAAGCTTTCTGTGTGGGACTCTAAAGACTCGACACTACGCTGGCAGTGGGTTTAACCACAGACAGCAAGCGGCACTAGCTGTGCGTAACGGTCCCCAGGTAATGCCGACAAGAAGACCGACGAGGCGAAACCCATCTGAACTCCTACTGAGCCTGAGTGTGACATTCTCCGTACAGTCCGGTCTGTTCGTCTGATACATCGCATGGCGGGCCTAGGGGGCGGTAAACGTCAGTCCCCCAATAGCGGTACAAGTCGTGCCGGAGCGAAGCCCAAAACACCCTGAGATAACACTGGAAACCTACCAGTATATCTCGTTTGCCCTGGCCAGGGACTACTCGTGTAATGGCTCTCCTAGACACAGCGCGATGTCAACCCCCAATACCAGGAGAGACGAATCATGTCTAACCGTCACTGCCTCCAAGTGCTTCGGGACTGCACCCAACCACCACCTGTTTGCACGACTCCTTTGAGCCGTGGTAGGGTAGTGATCAAAGTACAGTGGGAACACACCCGAGGCGAAGTGACAGTGTCAAGTCAGCGGACTAAGCTGTACTCATGTCACCTGGGAACTGATAACTGACGATAGGTATAATACCAACTAGTCAGTTCCCGACGAGTCCTGTCCAGTGTACCCGTAACCTAACGAGCACCCGCATACTATCTCAAGTACGACGTACTGACGGCTGTGGGACAGACCGTCTCCCACACTGGGATGAGAAGCGCATGCGCTGGTCTACTCCGGAGGATCGATGCCCTGTCTCGATAGTCCTGCGACCAGGGACCAGCATAAGGATGTGCTTATAGATTACCCAGCCCCACTAGTGTGACGGCCATCACATCGCTGGTAATCAAGCAAAGATCCTAAGGGCTCCACTAATGTGTATAGGCGATATACAAAAATAAACACATGTACACATTGAAGTAGAAACAAACCAAGTAGCATACTACTATTTTGAGCAAGATTGTATATACAAGGTGAATATCCCAAGCATCCATTAAGTAATATACAAACTAGTATGATACAGTAATGGCCTCTAGGGCATATACACTAACAGGTGCGCGGTGGTGCTTGGAAGGAGAAGGCGGCGGTGGGAGTGCACTGCTGGGGATTAGGTTCGGTGGAGGGGCTCGATGTAGGGAAAAGAAGTGATGGAGGTCGGAGCCCCGGCGTGAGGAGCGGTGAGGGGAATCGGAGTGCGGAGGTCGGTTTTTGGGTGCAGGGGAGAGAGAGAAAGCGAATGGGGGAGACGAGAGGGAAGTGGGAGATGAGGGAAAGTGATGGGAGTAAAGAGGGGTGAACGTTGAGGGAGCGGGTCGCAGTGAAACGTGCGCATCGTGGGCGCAGGCGTGAGCGGGGGAGGCGGTCGAGGAACAGAAGGCGGGGATTAAGGGAAGTAGCCGTTGGAGACGAGGGAGATGAGGTGCGGGCCGGGTCGGGCTTACGCGAGCGGGCCAAGAGAGTGGGCTGCTGGCAAAATAAAATAAAGGAATTAAAGGGGAATATGGGAACAGAGGGCCGGGCCGGGGTTCTTGGAAAATAAATGGGAATAAAATGAGTGGGCCGGGCCGCGTTGGAGGGTTTGGTGCAGGCTGCTGAGGAATGAGAAGCGTGGGCCAGGGCTAAAAGGATTTATTAAAAAGAATTTGAATGGGCTGAGTAATGGACGGGCCGGCTAAGGATTTGTTTTAAAGGATAAAAAATAAACTAAGTGGGCTGAAATAAAAATACAAGAATTAAAAGAAATGGAAAAGGGAATGAGGACCGGAATTAAAACTTTGAGTTTTAGAAAGAAAAGAGGAATGGGCTGGTCTGGGAATAAATCAAATCAATAAATAAAAGGAATGGGAGTATAAATTTAAATCTTTAAACCAATGGGCTGAAGGAATAAAATATGGTTTGTGTTTAAGGCTATTTAAAAAAGGTTTTAAAAATAAATAAATAATTATCAGTAAAATTTAAATAAATTTTATAAGTGATTTAGAAATACGGATGTAGTGTATAAAAAGGGGCTGGGTATTACATCATACCACCCTTACAAAAATTTCGTCCTCGAAATTTAAAATAAACGATAAATTATACAAATATAGGCGAAAGCTATTATATCGCAAACTAACACGTAACCCTCTAATAGGTATAAGTGAACGAAGAAATTTGAAGGTTTCTCTATATAAGAACAACATACAAAGGTATAGGTTCAAAGGAGTATAAGACAGGAACAACTACAAAGGCAACTATATGTATATAAGAATAGCCATAAGAACAATAACGAACAGTAATATTCGAGGCGTACTCGATAAAATCGAAACACAATTATGTGCACATGTAAATATATCAAAAGTAGTACATCGGAAATAGTAAGTATAAGGCACAAACATTGATGATAGTAATTATAAACACAATACTCGAAGATAAAGTAACGACCATAAAATAGTGAAGGGTTAGTCGGCAGGTTAAACATCTTAGGATAATGCATCGGGCAATTAGTTTCAAAATAGCTTAGAAAACTCGTAGAATGAAAATAAGAAACATGGGACAAAATGTGCGCGGTATAAGGTTGCGCTACTGAAAATGAGAATAATAATAATGTACATAAAACGGAATACCAATAACACGTACTCTTTGATAAATTTAAAGTACTGAAAACTAAATTTTTGAATAACAGTGTCCCTAAATATAATTACGGTAATAGGAAAAACACAAATAGGTATAGGGCTAGATAGGGTAATGATTATAAGGAAGTGTGGCTCAATCAGAAGGTTGAAGTGTGTCGGCTTTTAGGCTGAAGATCAAGGAGACTGGGATCGGGTCAGCACAGAAATTAATGATAAGAACGAAGGGACTACAAGGTAAAAATATGGGGAGACTAACGATCGATAAATCCTACGAATCAAGAATTTGAAAAGCTAATGAACTCGATAGTCCAAAAGGAAGGTCCTCCTCCTAGAAGGATCCAAAACAGGGTACAGACGAAGGATGAATGGTGGCTCATTCCAAGGGTCAGGGTGCGGTACTTTCTAGTCGAAACGAGGGTGAAAACAATACAATGAGTAGGGGTGGACAGTCAGGAATCTCAGCAGAAAATAAATGGATATGGCAATAAACAAGTATTAAGCGAACCAATAATCAAAAGGTTTACGAATTCAGAAGATTTATTTCATTCAAGAAAATTTGAAACAAGACATTCTCAAAGGCGGAAAGTGGCCCTAAACTATACACATTTTATTTGGCCAGAAAGACAACATCAAAAGATATTCCGTCAGTCACGGTTGTGGAGGTTCAGTAGGTTGCGGTAGGCTCGCGCACTCAGGTAGGGGCGTCCATTTCCATAGCGCCTCGCAGGTATCGCTATTGGAAGTCCTTCCACCACAGGATCTTGATCTTCTGGTCCTTCTTCCTCGGATAGGGCTTCTTCATCGAGATCTGATTCCATGTGATTCTCATCTTCTGAATTCTCTTCCATGGGGTCTTCCTCCACTGGATTTTCTTCTATCGGCTCTTCCTCGGGATCTTCTTCTATTGGGTTTTCTTCAAGGTCTTCTTCTTCTTCTTCGGAATCAGCTAACACGTTAAACTCTGGGGCGGCTACTTCTTCGTCCTCTGAATCATTGTTTTCGAGGTTGACCTGGGGACCATTGACCTCATCATCAGAACTTGTCAGTGTGTGATCTAAAGAAACGCATGACTGTGTATCCTCATCTAGGTGCGGCGCTGCTCCAGGGTGGGCCATGGTCTGAAAAGAAAAGAGTCATGATTAGATAATGGAATGAATAAAGAAAATGGCCAAGTGTACGAAGCATGGAAAGATATGCGGTGGCAAGAATTGTAAAATCAAGATTAAAATATTATGCTACTGAATAGTATGAACAAGGGAAATGACAAGAGAATGATACATATATTACGATTCAAATTTTATTGCATTCAACTAAAAGTTCAACGGATACAAGATTTCAAACGGAAAGAAATATTCATAAAAGATGACAACATTATTATTGAAGGTAGGGAAACATGAAAATTCTTCTTCGATTACTATAACGTTGCATTCCCGTCGCGTGAGTTGAATCCTGCATTAGGTCCGCCTTATCGTCGAAGTTCGAACTACGCGCTAACCCTCACTTGGCAGAAGTGGGGAGAGTGGACGAATCTCCCCCTTGTAGTTCCTTCCTTTCTGGGGAACCATTGATGAGATGTTTGTTGGATCCGCATATTAGACATTTCCCTTGGGCGTGGCGACAATCGCTCTGAAGATGTCCTGGCCTCTTACAATATCCACAGCAAGTGTTCTTCTGATGCTTCTGTTGACGCTTCATCTTCTTCTCCTTTACTCGTCCAATAGGGATCCCTTTATGATAGGAGACTCCCGCTGGGGTCTGACTCACCTGTCTTCTCAGCCCTTCAGCTAATAAGTCGATTGTTCGTTCCTGGGCTTCCTTTAAACCTTGCAGTACACTAAGGATCTCAACAGTCTGATTCTGAGGAGGGGTGATAGAGGAAGAGTCGTTGGAAGACATGATCCTGAAACAACAATTTTGAGGATGATATAAGTCACAAGCTAAACGAATCAAAATATAATATGGATAGGACAAAGATTCAAAAGTATCAGAGGTGCTGAATTTATTATGAGTGGGGAATCAACTGTATGACTTTAAGTCACTTGAATAGAGTACGGTAGTGCAATTGCAACCACGTAACCCTGTCAAGTCACCCGAAACCATAGCGAATGGATAGCTGAACACACGATGTGAATATGGATCAAGAACGACAAGTTTACAATCTAGACCGAGGGATGTCTTAGATTGCCAAACTATACACGGAAAACTGCAATCCCAATCGAAGCAAAACCTGGGCGCTCTGATACCAACTAAACCATGTCACGCCCCGCTTCCCAAAATACGGAATACGAGGGGTAGACAAGACCAGCCATGCTCCTACGGTCAAGGAAATGTCCTGCCGTAGTCACACTTCGGCTTCTAGTTTTTCATGGTAAACAGTAAGTGATGCACAGGTAATGAGAAAATGCTGTAACTGGAAGAAACAATAATATAAACTGACCTGAAGTGGAACAAACGAAGGTAACTCGGAATGGCAAGTCAAGATGTCTGTGATGCACGTCTAGTTCTGGTCCAGGCTAAATCTTCTCCTCACACTGAGCATGCATACTCAGGTCGTCAGAGCGACACAATAGTAATATAATATATATATAATTAAGTGACAGTTCTAACAGTGGTAATAGATATGAATAGCAGTAAATTAATGACAGCATGAATATTGAATGTGCAGTAATCAATGCAGCGGGACAGTAAAGCAGTATAACGATATGTCACGTATGCCAACACAGTATATAAGGAATATAAATGCCAGTATCCCTATCAGTCTCTAAGTCTCACTGTACAGGTCACTAAGCCTATCGTCAGTCCAAGTGTGAGAGTCAACCACTCGCGAGTGTCCTCTACCCAAGGGTAGAACCCAAGGGCAAGGGACCACGGGCCCAGCATGTAACATGTATATCACGGTGTATATCACGTACCCTGTAAATCTCCATATATCTCCCTAAATGTATAAGCCGGCATGGGATTCCCGAGATTCTGTTGAACTCACACTTAAACTACCCCACACCCTGTGGTCTACATCAAACGCTAACCATAACCCTAAATACTAATCGATCCGTGACATGTCTGTGCGAGAACTGGAGGCAGGGCCTCCATCGAGCACGTCCCGACTAATATCTAAGATAAATGGTAGTGTCGGATGCCTTATCTATGACACCCGTGCAAGCGCTTCCATAAGTGTCCCATACCACTTATAGTCACACGTACACGCATCCCACAGACGTCGACAATGCAATAGAATAATAAGGTCACTGATTGTGTACAAGTACGTATCATTTTCACTTAATCACGGGTACACGAACACTGACGCACTTGCCACAATCATTACTAAAATCTAACACTGGGTAAATGCACGATATCACTAGGTTATCACTACAATGATATGGGTATGATGTGACACGTAAACAGTATATGAAGCACAATCAAGATGTCATAAAAACAGTAATCTATCACTTGCACGATTTATCATGAAAAATACGTGTAAAGTTTAGCGAAATTATAAATAGGTAGTAATTAGTATGTTCAGTTGTCCATCCATAGAATTTTGTTTCAAGCCAATCGGGTTCCAGGATCATTAATTATAACCATTTCATTTTAAGTGCTCGCGGTTGGAAATCCAGTTTCAGAATCAGAAATCCATTTCGCGATGCATTTTAATACTAGTTGAATTCAGATTTTAGCGATGCTACAGTTGGATGAATTCTAGGGTTTTCAGTAAGGTTTTCAACGTAATAGACGGATCTTCAATCGCATCTGCACGTCAAGAGATATACAATGTTTAACCCTAATATGTCAATTCTGGTTCTGCTGGGACTGTTATGCGTCCCGATCTATTAAATTACAGATTAAATATCAAACGATAACGAAACAGAATGAAACCAATTGTGTTGTCTAGATAACAGATTTATCTATAGTGAACAGCAGAGTTCCGCAACCTACGAGTTGAGGAAATCCTGTGGTATCCAATACGGAACAGCAAGCAATATCTGGAGTCGCTCTGGACTGCAGTCCAGGGTCGCACTCCGATCCAAATATCATCATGGTTTGAGTACAGGAATATCTGGAAACTGGTATAGGGTTAAATTTCATCGAGTTGGCTTCGATTTGAGCCCTCGAACGCACAATTCTAGTGTGTATATGATTTATGATGAATTTAGCGGTTTTCAGGTAAAACAGAATTACAGTTTTACGGTTAAACTTGGGGGTAGTCGTTTTAATCTTTAACAGTAGTATTTTCTAATGAAATTTGCACATGTTATCCATATCTACAAGGGCCAATGTAATCTATCCAGTTCCGTCAAATTTGATAATGATTTCCTATGAGAACAAGTATCGAACAGTTGTGTCGAATAATCTAACGGAAAAATAAAGCATAATTTATATACGATGTTGATTTGTAACATAGATATAATAGCATGAAGCAAGTATAGAACTTGCCTGGAGATGTTGGGGCACACGGCAGCGACACGACACACGTGCGGCACGGCAGTGACACACGCACGAGCGGTAACGTCAAGATTTGGCCTCGGCTTTGAACGGGTTGGCACGGACTTGGTTGAGTTGGTTTTGCTAGGGGTTTTGAGATAGAGGGAGTTAGTGAGAGAAGGATGAGTGAGAGATGAGTGAGAAAGATCAGAGAGTTAGAGAGTGAGCTTGTAGAGAGAGAGAAAGAGATGTGATGCAGAGAGAGAGGGAGCTGAGAGTTAGAGAGAGAGAGAGATAGAGACTGAGAGAGAGAGGGAAAGAGAGAGAGAAACCGAGAGAGGAACAGAGAGAGGGAGAAGGAGCAGAGGGAGAGAGAGAGAAGGAGTTGAGGTGGGGTGAAGGGAAAAGCGGGGAGCTTGGGTATCTGGTGGTGTTGGGTCGTGAGGCTCAGTGCAGGCGACGGCGGTAGAGCTCGTCGGCGAGGGGAAACGCGAGGTGGCTCGGTTGGCGACGACGTACTCACGGGAGGAGGAGGGATTAGTTTGACGTGGTGGTGTTTTGGAGGATGTGCTAAGGTCGATGAGATGAGTTGTGGAAGAAGAGAAGGTGAAAGGTGGTCGAAGTCGTCATCGTCGACGGCGGCGAGTGATGAAGGTAGTGGGTGCGCGGTGGTGCTTGGAAGGAGAAGGCGGCGGTGGGAGTGCACTGCTGGGGATTAGGTTCGGTGGAGGGGCTCGATGTAGGGAAAAGAAGTGATGGAGGTCGGAGCCCCGGCGTGAGGAGCGGTGAGGGGAATCGGAGTGCGGAGGTCGGTTTTTGGGTGCAGGGGAGAGAGAGAAAGCGAATGGGGGAGACGAGAGGGAAGTGGGAGATGAGGGAAAGTGATGGGAGTAAAGAGGGGTGAACGTTGAGGGAGCGGGTCGCAGTGAAACGTGCGCGTCGTGGGCGTAGGCGTGAGCGGGGGAGGCGGTCGAGGAACAGAAGGCGGGGATTAAGGGAAGTAGCCGTTGGAGACGAGGGAGATGAGGTGCGGGCCGGGTCGGGCTTACGCGAGCGGGCCAAGGGAGTGGGCTGCTGGCAAAATAAAATAAAGGAATTAAAGGGGAATATAGGAACAGAGGGCCGGGCCGGGGTTCTTGGAAAATAAATGGGAATAAAATGAGTGGGCCGGGCCGCGTTGGAGGGTTTGGTGCAGGC
This sequence comes from Agapanthus africanus, assembly GCA_030015575.1. Lineage (NCBI taxonomy): Eukaryota > Viridiplantae > Streptophyta > Magnoliopsida > Asparagales > Amaryllidaceae > Agapanthus > Agapanthus africanus. The sequence continues at coordinate 225,837,403 of CM057347.1, forward strand.
TGCTGAGGAATGAGAAGCGTGGGCCAGGGCTAAAAGGATTTATTAAAAAGAATTTGAATGGGCTGAGTAATGGACGGGCCGGCTAAGGATTTGTTTTAAAGGATAAAAAATAAACTAAGTGGGCTGAATTAAAAATACAAGAATTAAAAGAAATGGAAAAGGGAATGAGGACCGGAATTAAAACTTGAGTTTTAGAAAGAAAAGAGGAATGGGCTGGTCTGGGAATAAATCAAATCAATAAATAAAAGGAATGGGAGTATAAATTTAAATCTTTAAACCAATGGGCTGAAGTAATAAAATATGGTTTGTGTTTGAGGCTATTTAAAAAAGGGTTTTAAAAATAAATAAATAATTATCAGTAAAATTTAAATAAATTTTATAAGTGATTTAGAAATACGGATGTAGTGTATAAATAGGGGCTGGGTATTACAGAAACCGTAGTATCTCTCAGGTGGACGAGAAACCCTACTAGATCGGCAGAGAAGCTGGGGTTCGTCAGGTACTACCGAATCTACTGGTTCCACTAAATCTTCAGTTGCAGTTTGTGTTGCTGGAACTTCTTCAAGTTCTACCTCAGAGCCACTAATCTCTTTTGCAAGAAATTCCTTTTCTAAAAAGGTGGCATGTTGAGCAATAAACACCTTTTGTTGTTCACTGTGGTAGAAAAAATATCCATTTGAATGTTTAGGATATCCCACAAACTTACATAGAACTGACCGTGCCTCGAGTTTGTCTGGATTTTACCTTTTGACATAGGCCAGACAACCCCATATCTTAACTCGTTTAAGACATGGTCTCTTCCCACTCCATATCTCATATGGTGTGGTAGGTACAGATTTAGTTGGAACTTGATTCAATAGGTATGTTGCTGTCTCAAGCGCATACCCCCAGAAGGAAATAGGTAACTCAGCTGTACTCATCATAGAGCGCACCATATCTAATAGGGTGCGATTCCTCTGCTCCGATACACCGTTGTACTGTGGTGTATAAGGAGGAGTAAGCTGAGAGAGAATCCCATTCTCTTTTAGATAATTTAGGAACTCATTGCTTAAGTATTCTCCTCCTCGATTAGATCGAAGGATCTTAATACTTTTGCCTGTTTGTTTTTCTACTTCGTGCTTATATTCTCTGAATTTCTCAAAAGCTTCAGACTTGTGTTTCATCAGGAACACATGTCCAAATCTAGAAAGATCGTCAGTGAATGTAATGAAGTAGGAAGAACCGTTCCTGGCATGCGTAGACATGGGACCGCATACATCACTATGTATCAGTCCTAAGAGTTCCGTAACTCTTTCTCCGTGTCCACTAAACGGAGCTTTGGTCATTTTTTCTTTGAGACATGAATGGCAAGTATCATAAGATGATAATTCGAACGGATTCAAATATCCATCTTTATGTAACTTAGCCAGTCGTGTCGTATTGATATGACCAAGTCTACAATGCCACAAGAAGGATTCGTTCATATCTGAACTTTTCCTCTTGTGTGTGTTTTGTATATTGAGGACTGTATTCTGATTTAGAATGAATATGCCATTATGTAACGAACCTGATGCAATCAACTTTTGATCTAGGAATATGTTCATAACATTATCCTTTACTACAAAATTATATCCTTCTTTACTTAATAAAGAAACTGATATAATGTTGCACATCATGTTCGGTATATAATAGCACTCATTTAGAATCAGTGTATTACGACTTGGCAATACTAGGTGATATTCGCCAACTGCTTTGGCTGCAATACTTGCACCGTTCCCTACTTGAATGGAATGATCACCTTTTCCCAGTTCTCTACCTTTACGTAGCCCATGTAACAATTTACATATGTGGGATCCTGATCGGGTATCTAATACCCAGGACGTAGGGTGAACTGAGAAACAGTTCTCAATAACTAACACAGCTGAAGAAGATGCATCAACATGCATGTTCTTTTGGGCGGCTTGAGAATCCAGATATTCTCCTATTCCATGTTCAGTCTTATAACTCTTATAAGAAAGAACGGGTCCAACGTTCCCCTGCTCAGTATAATAAGCGGGTTCAGTCAATACATCCATATTATTATCTTGATTATGGCCTGACATGGTCGCTTCCTGGAGAAAGAGAGAGAAGAAAACACTTTAGCGTATGCTCTTGCAAGATTAAATTGGTTATTATCTTATCTAATCAGGATGTCTCCCACTGTTTTTATCAAATCTTCCTTCAAACCCTAAAAGGTAAGATTAGCCGGGATTAATTACACCCTACAATTTCGTCAATCTTTCAGCCAGATCAGTGTCTGTACTTGAGGGAGGTTCCCCGTGCTTTCGCACGGACCTAATTAAAGTAAACCTCGTTTTCCCAGAGGCATAACCCCGTTAACACTTTTCTAGACACCTACTTGATCGGCTAATTGTCCTGTGTAAAACTCTCCCAGGAGCAACACTTACTCGCAGTGGGTATCGGGATCCAACTATCTCATAGGATGTATGCAATCTCATTGCAAATTTCAACACTTGAAATTCCCGATAATATTTTGCCCCTAGTGTGCTATGACCTTGACAGAGGTCAACAAACCATAGTGCACTAGTCAAGTTCAACCCGTCATTTCTTGATTGAATCAAACCCACTCGCACGACCCTTGACAGAGGTCAACAAGGTCGTACGACTACCCTAATCCAATCACATCACATGCTTTACAGATAATTACTAGTCAGCTACCGCACACTACGCCTTGACAGAGGTCAACAAACGCAGCACGAATACTAAATAGTCTTTATCTGAAATGACGGAGGGCTACGACAGGTTTTTCTGAAAACCTATTGTGTAATGAACTTGATATCGTCGTAGAATCAAGTGAAATTTTGAAATGGAGTGTTTTTTAGGCTTTCATTAGTTTTGCTAAAGAGGTCACTCCCGGTGAAAGGATCTCGGCTCTTTCCTCATCGAATAAGGTGCAGGACATATCATATATATCACTGTGCAAAGCAAAACTCTAAAACCAATCAAAAGACAAACCGAGTTTTGTAGTGTCACGTCCCGAAAGTACGGAACATGACCGGCACTTAGGCTACGAACGTCTTGAGGCGTACGTATTCTAAGTAAGCCGAACCCAGAAATCCAAACCAAGAAAAGTAGAAGAGAGTAGGAAGAACCATATCAAATCAACCTGTAAGCAACATAATATACAACGCCTAAAGGCGAGGATCACAACAGAAAAGGAAACTCAACCAGCCTGAAACCCATAGAAATATAACACGCGACTCTAAGGTCGAAAGAATAAACATCACCGGTCTCTATCTCAAATAAGTACATGTTTGGTTGATGGAACTTCTAGATACAACAGAAATATAATATACAATATATAATGATGGGTACGATACAATAAACCCACCTACTAGCAAGTCACCCGAAAGGAACAGTGCCCGCAAAGTCGTAATGGGACCTGTACGGCAACACCTGCAAGAAACTGGGGCACAACAGGGGTGAGTTGCCAACTCGTGAGTAGAAAAAGATCTACGAACAGAAAATCGCATGTATGACGCAATCCTAGGTCATACGATCATAATATAATCCTCAAATATATAACCAGCAACCTATAACAATGACTAGGGTAAATATCTAACCTAAGTATAAACCCATGTGCCCGTGTCAAGGCATCAGGTAGCAATATATCATATGGATGATGTATGAATGCATGAAACAGAATGCATGTACTGAAAAAAATGCTTTCATAAATTTGTGAGATTTCTGTATTTTTAAAATGAGGTATCATAATGAAATCAGCATAAAACAGTGCCTAGCAACGGCACAAAACATAAACCTCAAGATCTCGATATCTCTGTATCACAATCTCTGTACCTCGGTATCTCGAAATCTCAATGTCTCAATCATAAAATCCATGGCGCCGTCAGTCCAGATCGGCCCCTACCACCCATCCATGACTACGACGGTATCCTCCGGATATCCGACGCGTCGGGTAATATCACCGGTCGGTCGTGCTCCCCTGCCAGGCTCAACGCAATCTCCTGCGATCTTCTTGCCCCGGGGTACCGCACCGGGCCCACCATGTACCCGAAACGGTTCATCCGCCTCCTCGAATCGGGTCTCGAAATCCATCAGCAAAACTCATAGTGGACGATGTTAGTGTATATGCCCTAGAGGCCATTACTGTATCATACTAGTTTGTATATTACTTAATGGAAGCTTGGGATATTCACAGTTGTATATACAATCTTGCTCGAAATGGTAGTATGCTACTTGGTTTGTCTCTGCTTTAATATGTGCATGTGTTTCTTTTAGCAAATCACTGATATACATATTAGTAGAGCCCTTAGGATCTTTGCTTGATTACCAGCGTTGTGATGGCGCTCACACTCGTGGGAGCTGGGTGATCTATAAGCCCATCCTTATACAGGTCCCTAGTCGTTAGACTATCGAGACAGGGCATCGATACTCCGGAGTAGACTAGCGTATGCGCTTCTCATCCCAGCGTGGGAGACGGTCTGTCCCACAGCCGTCAGTACGTCATACTTGAGATAGTATGCGGGTGCTCGTTAGGTTACGAGTACACTGGATAGGACTCGTCGGGAACTGTTGGTTGGTATTATACCTATCGTCAGTTATTAGTTCCCAGATGACATGAGTACAGCTTACTCCGCTGACTTGACACTGTCACTTCGCCTCGAGTGTGTTCCCACTGCACTTTCATTGCTACCCTACCACGGCTCAAAGGAGTCGTGCAAACAGGTAGTTTTTGGGTACAGTCCCGAAGCACTTGGAGGCAGTGACGGTTAGACAGGATTCGTCTCTCCCGGTATTGGGGGTTGACATCGCGCTGTGTCCAGGAGAGCCATTACACGAGTAGTCCCTGGCCAGGGCAAGCGAGATATACTGGTAGGTTTCCAGTGTTATCTCAGGGTGTTCTGGGCTACACTCTGACACGACTTGTACCGCTATTAGGGGACTGACGTTCACCGCCCCCCTAGGCCCGCCATGCGATGTATCAGACGAACAGACCAGACTGTACGGAGATTGTCACATACAGGCTCAGTAGGAGTTCAGATGGGGTTCACCTCGTCAGTCTTCTTGTCGACATCTACCTGGGGACCGTTACGTACAGCTAGTGCCGCTTGCGTTCTGTGGTTAAACCCACTGCCAGCGTAGTGTCGAGTCTTTAGAGTCCCACACAGAGAGCTATTCGCCTTTAGGCAAAATGAGTAGAGGTCGCATGGTTTTGCGACAGGGTTCGTTCACATCCGCGCACTTGTGCACGTTTGCTGTCCGGACAGCTTATACTAGTGGGCTTTAGTTTAAGCTGGATCCTAGTATATGATTTAGGATTGGTTTTTCTCATTGTATTCGTGTTCCTCGGATCACGAATACGGGTGCGTATGCACAGTTGCTTGAGACAGAGGGAGAGGACTTTGATTAGGGTTAATGACTATTGTCATTTGTATTAACCCTAATGATTATGTGTGTATTATGGTTAATTGGTATTAGTTTAATAATTGTGCATGGTTATGGTTGTTGACCATTTGACCCACCTTGACTTGTTGACCTTGTTGACACTTTGACCATCATCATTTCATTTGGAAGATGCTCTTTGATCCTTGCAATTTGCATTAAAAATGAAATGATAATGGTCATGTCTTGATTAACCATGACAATTATCTAGCTAATTATCTAATTACAATAATTCACACATATATGTGAGAATGGTTTATTTTATTCTCATTCTATCATTTACTTTCTCTCTCTTGTTCTTCCTCTTCCTTAAGCTCTCCCCTCTAATTTGTTGAGAAACACTTGAGCTTGAGAAAAACCCTTTCTTGATAATCTCTACTCTCATCTAGGGTTCAAGTATTAGCACTTCTTGCACCCTAGTTACTTCTAGCTTGGAGTTGAAGCCAAAGGTCGAGGCTTTCGGGTGGATCTTTCTTCGACGTTAGAAGACGACTAAGGTGACCTCCTTCCACCACTCCAAGGAGCAAGGAGAGAAGGACATAAAGCCCAAGGTATAACCTTTCTAGCACTTAGCTAGTTTCCAGTTAGCTTTAGCTTGTTTTTGTTTAGCAAAGATCCTTCTTTGTCTAGTCCATGTTGCCTAAGCTCATAAAAATTCGATTTTTATTCCATTTTCCGCCTCCCCGCAAGTACTGGGGTGGGCAACGTGGACTTACAGTGGTATCAGAACCTAACTAAACATAAACTAGCTAGGTAGTAAAGTGTATGGAAGTTCGACCGAAAAAAATCGAAAAACCGAGTTTTAGAAACCCTAAGTTTCTGTAAAAAAAAATTTTGTTCGAAATAAAATTTGTCATACTCCAAAAATCATCTCAGGGTTTTCTTAAGAAGCACAGCAAACCCGGTCCAGTGAGTCGTCTAAACCACCGCGGTTCAGCGGCAATAGCAAGCTATTGCTGCGGAACCGCCGCCGTTTTGACTCTTCACTGAGTCGAGTTTGGTGCAGTTTTCTTATGGCTTGGTTTTAGGATTTTTAAAATGGTTTATATGTTCCCAGGTTTTCCAGAATAGAAATTTGTTTTTGGGGGCCTATAAATCCGTATTTTTTTTTCGGAACTTCAATACACTTTGACTAAAAGGTTATATCTGTGATGTTTACATGTATTGAACGTCGGCTAATTGCTATATGTCGATTAGTCGGGGTTATACATATCTGTGATCTGTGATTGGTGGTGGTATGTGTATATGAATGGGTTGGATTGTCGTGGATGAATAGCCGGGGTGGATGTGAGATGAGTGTTGCTTTTTCTTTCATTCATTGTAACATGTAAATTGATGTAATATTATTATTTGTTTGGCCGCACAACCGGGTCGGGGTTGTAGCCGTCATTGTATAATTCTTTTTATTGTTTTTGCTCCTAGGATAGACCCATGGAGGGGGTGCACAAACTACCGGGTATCTCGAAGTGCCGAGTGGCCCACTCACGGTGGTGAGGGAGGTTGCTTCGCTTCGGGTACTTGGCGGGTAGTTTGCCGCACCCGCAGGGGTCTTGGGTGGGGTATTGGCTATTCACCGCGACCGTGTAATCCGCTTTTCGTTGCAGGCTCGAACGGGTTGCGGATTCCTAGTATATCCAATGTATTCATCTGTGACCTGTAATGTCTATCATTGCTATATATTTATATATGATAACTATTTAGACGTTGCTTATGTTTTACAGCCGCGCTAGCCCAGCCCCCACTCTGTCGTTAGTTAAGTAACCTAACGGGTGATGATGGGGCCCCGTGGCGAATGCGAATGGCATAAGCGTACGTCATATTTTGGTTGTTTTCTGCAATGATAGGATTAAATGATGGGACGCATTAAAAGAACTAATGCAAGAAAATAAACCAAGTAAAAGTCGATTGGAACACTTTGAAAACCACTCGGTTCTTTTCAAAACCAAACTTTTAAACGCGGAGCTTGAACCACTCCTTTTAAAAGCTATCTCGTTCCATCGATTATATCAAGTTCACTACGTTCACGGTTTCGCCAAAACCATCCGTAGCCCTCCATCATTTCAGTTAAATATTCGGTAGTATTCAAGCTATGTATTTTGACCTCACGCCAAGGCATAGTGATTGGTAGCTGCCGGATATTTATCTGTTGCATAGATAGAATGCGTTGGTTTGAGACAGTCGTACTGCCATTTTGGCCTACATCAAGGGTAGGTACGGGTGGATTCAAATTAACCAGGATAATGATGGGAAGAACTTGACATGTGACTTATGACATTTTGACCTCACGCCAAGGTCATAAGAGCATGGGGCAAAAATCCACATCGGGAGTTTCATAAGTACTGAAACTTGCTAGCGCTGCATACCATTTGGAGTGTGATAATTCTGGTAGGATTCCTTCGGTTTTATCATGCGATGATATTTGGATCCCGATCCTACTGTGAGTATATGCTACTCCTCGGGAAAACTCTCACTTAACGATCAATGCTATAAACTTAGTAGGTGTCAAGAAAGGTGTTAGCGGGGCTACGCCCACAGGGAAAAGAGGTTACTTAATTAAGGAACTTCGCGAAAGCGTTGGAAAACCTCCCTCGAAGTACCGACACTAGCCTGGCTGAACGGTTAAGCAAGTATTGTACGGTGAGATTGATCCTGACTAATCCTTTCTTTACGGTTTGAGAAGAGATTCGAGAGACAGTGGGAGCCATCCAGTTTAGACAAATTAAAAACCACTCTAAACTTGCAAGAGCATCATGCTAAAGTGTTTCTTTTCTCTCTCCTAATTGCAGCGACCATGCAACATGACCGGACTTAAGTTATTACTAGATAAAAACATATTGACAGGGCCAAACTACAAAGATTGGCTCAGGAATGTCAAGATGGCAATCACTTATGACAAGTTGGGGTATGTCCTTACCACCAAAGCTCCCCCTGTCCCAGGTCCCAAAACCAGTGTCGTAGATAGGGAAATCTACAAGACCTGGGAAATAGATTGCGCGAAGGCCAGATGCCTCGTACTAGCCTCGATGGACAACGAACATCAGAGGAGGCACGAGAATATGGACCTAGAGTCCATATTTCTTCATACAAAAGAACTGTATGGAGAGCAGTCTCGTATCGCAAGATACGAAGTGTCGAAGAAGTTGTTTTCGGCAAGGTTGGTCGTCGGATCATCGGTAGCGGAACACGTGCTTAAGATGATTGGCTACATAGAGGAGCTCGCGGACCTTGGGACCACGTTGGAGAATGAACTCGATACTGATTTGATTCTCCAGTCCCTTCCTTCCACTTACGCCCAGTTTATTCTTAACTTCAACATGCAAGGAAAGGAGGTTGAACTTTCCGAACTTCTGAACATGTTGAGGAGTGCTGAGGGCACCCTACAGAAGGGTAGGGAGACATCCACTTTGTTTGTAGGAGGATCTTCCTCTTCTCGGTCCAGGGCGAAAGCCAAGGGCAAGAAGAAGAAAGCCCCCGCCAAACCAAGAGGCGGTGTCGGTAAAGTGGATACGAAGGGAAAAGGAAAAGCAACAAAGATAGCGGGAAAGCTGGTGGGGAAGGAAGAATGCTTCTATTGTCGCAAAAGTGGTCACTGGAAACAGGATTGCAAGGCTTGGATGGCCAGAACACAGGATTTGAAGCGAGTTGCAGCTTCAGCTTCAGGTGTGTATGTTATTGAAAACTGTCTATCAATAAACTCTACATCCTGGGTATTGGATACCGGATCAGGATCTCATATCTGTAATTCTTTGCAGGCGTTGAGAAAGCGTAGTGTTTTGAAGGCAGGTAACATGACCCTCAGAGTTGCAAACGGTGCTAACATGGATGCTGAGGCCGTGGGGGACTATCACCTGGGATTGTCGGATGGACACTTTTTGGTTTTACGTAGTTGTTATTATGTACCAAATGCAACCTGTAATATCATTTCTGTATCTTTATTATCTAAAGAAGGTTATGAATTTGTATTTGTAAGTAATGTAGTGAACATTCACCTTAATCAAATTTTGATTGGGTTAGGTACATTGAACAACGGTATATACGTATTAAACCAGCCACAGATTTTCAATGTCCAGAATACACACAAAAGAAAGTCTCCATAAATCGATAAAACTTTCTTATGGCATTGTAGACTGGGTCACATCAATGAGAGAAGGTTGACTAAGTTACATGCAGAAGGATATTTGGATTCGTTCGAATATCAATCGTATGCAACTTGTCAATCCTGTCTCAAAGGAAAGATGACAAAGACTCCGTTCACTGGACACGGAGTGAGAGCGAGCGAGCTCTTGGGACTCGTACACAGCAACGTGTGCGGTCCAATGTCTACACATACGCGAAGCGGTTATTCTTACTTCATTACTTTTACGGATGATTTCTCAAGGTTCGGACATGTCTTCTTAATGAAGCATAAATCCGAAGCTTTTGAAAAGTTCCAGGAATATAAGAATGAAGTAGAAAAACAAACAGGCAAAAGTATCAAGGCACTGAGATCTGATCGAGGTGGTGAATACTTGAGTGCCGAGTTCCTGGGTTACTTAAAAGAGAATGGAATTCTCTCTCAGCTTACTCCTCCATACACTCCGCAACATAACGGTGTATCGGAGAGACGGAACCGAACCCTATTGGATATGGTACGGTCCATGATGAGTAACGCTGAGTTGCCGCGATCGTTCTGGGGATATGCGCTAGAATCAGCTGCATACCTTTTGAACCGAGTTCCCACTAAGACTGTGCCTACCACACCATATGAGTTATGGAGTGGGAAGAAACCCTATCTTCAATACCTAAAGATTTGGGGATGTCCAGCTTATGTCAAAAAGCAGCATACGGACAAGCTCAAGGCACGCTCAGTACTGTGCAAGTTTGTGGGATACCCAAAGAACTCCAGGGGGTATCTTTTCTATTACGCAGAGGAACAAAAAGTCTTTGTTTCTCGTAATGCCCATTTTCTGGAACATCAGTTCTTAGAAAAAGAAATAAGTGGGAGCGCAATAGAACTGGAAGAAATTCCAGAACCACAAGATATTACTGAAAGCTTAGTAGATCCAGAGGGTTCGAAAGATCAAGACATTCCCATGCCACTCCGCAGGAGTAGTAGGCAGTCTCATCCGCCCGAGAGATACTACGGTTTTCTCATTGACGGGGATAGAGAGGATTGCATCACAGACTTTGATGAGCCTACTAGCTTCCAGCAAGCCATTCAGAGCGTCGACTCGGTAAAATGGCTGGATGCAATGCGGACCGAAATGGAGTCCATGTACACCAACAAAGTATGGACGTTGGACATTGCTCCAGATGGGGTAAAACCCGTAGGATGCAAGTGGATCTTCAAAAGGAAGATTGGTGTAGATGGATAGGTTGAGACCTATAAAGCTAGACTGGTAGCAAAGGGTTTTCGTCAGCGACCTGGTTTGGACTATGACGAAACCTTTTCTCCAGTAGCTATGCTGAAATCCATTCGGATCCTTCTTGCCATTGCTGCCTTCCACGATTATGAGATTTGGCAGATGGACGTAAAGACAGCTTTTCTAAATGGACATTTAGAGGAGTGTGTCTATATGGATCAGCCAGAGGGTTTCATTCAGAGTGGGAGCAGCGGAAAGGTGTGCAAGTTGCTTAAGTCCATTTATGGACTAAAGCAGGCATCGCGGAGTTGGAACATCTGTTTTGATGAGACGGTCAAGGAATTTGGCTTTATCAAAAATCCAGATGAACCATGCATCTGTTGTAGATTTGTAGCGAGAACTGTAGTATTCCTCGTTTTATACGTGGATGACATTCTCTTAATAGGAAATGACATTCCTATGGTACAATCTGTCAAGGGGTTCTTGTCACACAGGTTCTCCATGAAAGACCTGGGTGATGCCTCATACATTCTGAGTATCCGGATCTACCGTGACAGATCCAAGAGGATATTAAGACTTTCACAGTCCAGGTACATCGACACCATACTGAAGAGATTCAGTATGGAAGATTCCAAGCGCGGTAATCTACCGGCTTGTCACGAGATCTCCCTCTCCAAAGAGATGTCTCTCAAGACTGATTTGGAGAGGGATCGCATGTCTATTATACCCTACGCTTCTGCGGTAGGCTCTATAATGTATGCGATGTTGTGTACCAGACTGGATGTGGCTTATGCACTGAGTGTGGTAAGCAGGTATCAGTCAAACCCTGGGGAGAAACATTGGATAGCAGTAAAGAACATTCTCAAGTACCTGAGAAGGACTAAGGAGATGTTCTTGGTGTATGGCGGAAAAGACCTGCAGATTGAGGCCTTTGCTGACTCCAGCTTCCAGAGTGACAAGGATGATTCCAAGTCCATGTCGGGTTTTGTCTTCACCCTCAATGGAGGGGCGGTGTGTTGGAAGAGCTCCAAACAGGAAACCGTTGCTGACTCGACTATGGAAGCGGAATACATCGCTGCATCTGATGCCGCAAAAGAAGCTGTCTGGATGAGGAAGTTCTTGAGAGAACTTCAGGTGGTTCCGTCCATTGTTGACCCAATACCTCTGTATTGCGACAACAACGGGGCTATAGCTTTAGCGAAGGAACCCAGGTCCCATCAGAAATCCAGACACATCTTGAGGCGGTATCACCTGATCAGGGAGATCGTGGATCGCCAGGAGATCAAGGTTCGGAGGGTTGCTTTAGAAGATAACACAGCAGATCCATTCACCAAGGCCTTGCCCCAGACTCAGTTCGAGCGGCTGATCGAGATGATAGGTCTTCGATACGCCAGTACATGGCCTTAGTGCAAGTGGGAGATTGTTAGTGTATATGCCCTAGAGGCCATTACTGTATCATACTAGTTTGTATATTACATAATGGAAGCTTGGGATATTCACAGTTGTATATACAATCTTGCTCGAAATGGTAGTATGCTACTTGGTTTGTCTCTACTTTAATATGTGCATGTGTTTCTTTTAGCATATCGCTGATATAGATATTAGTAGAGCCCTTAGGATCTTTGCTTGATTACCAGCGTTGTGATGGCGCTCACACTCGTGGGAGCTGGGTGATCTATAAGCACATCCTTATACAGGTCCCTAGTCGTTGGACTATCGAGACAGAGCATCGATACTCCGGAGTAGACTAGCGTATGCGCTTCTCATTCCAGCGTGGGAGACAGTCTGTCCCACAGCCGTCAGTACGTCGTACTTGAGATAGTATGCGGGTGCTCGTTGGGTTACGAGTACACTGGACAGGACTCGTCGGGAACTGTTGGTTGGTATTATACCTATCGTCAGTTATCAGTTCCCAGGTGACATGAGTACAGCTTAGTCCGCTGACTTGACACTGTCACTTCACCTCGAGTGTGTTCCCACTGCACTTTGATTGCTACCCTACCACGGCTCAAAGGAGTCGTGCAAACAGGTAGTTTTTGGGTACAGTCCCGAAGCACTTGGAGGCAGTGACGGTTAGACAGGATTCGTCTCTCCCGGTATTGGGGGTTGACATCGCGCTGTGTCCAGGAGAGCCATTACATGAGTAGTCCCTGTCCAGGGCAAGCGAGATATACTGGTAGGTTTCCAGTGTTATCTCAGGGTGTTCTGGGCTACACTCCAACACGACTTGTACCGCTATTAGGGAGCTGACGTTCACCGCCCCCTAGGCCCGCCATGCGATGTATCAGACGAACAGACCGAACTGTACGAAGATTGTCACTTACAGGCTCAGTAGGAGTTCAGATGGGGTTCACCTCGTCAGTCTTCTTGTCGACATCTACCTGGGGACCGTTACGTACAGCTAGTGTCGCTTGCGGTCTGTGGTTAAACCCACTGCCAGCGTAGTGTCGAGTCTTTAGAGTCCCACACAGAGAGCTATTCGCCTTTAGGCAAAATGAGTAGAGGTCGCATGGTTTTGCGACAGGGTTCGTTCACATCCGCGCACTTGTGCACGTTTGCTGTCCGGACAGCTTATACTAGCGGGCTTTGGTTTAAGCCGGATCCTAGTATATGATTTGGTATTGGTTTTTCTCATTGTATTCGTGTTCCTCGGATCACGAATACGGGTGCGTATGCACAGTTGCTTGAGACAGAGGGAGAGGACTTTGATTAGGGTTAATGACTATTATCATTTGTATTAGCCCTAATGATTATGTGTGTATTATGGTTAATTGGTATTAGTTTAATAATTGTGCATGGTTATGGTTGTTGACCATTTGACCCACCTTGACTTGTTGATCTTGTTGACACTTTGACCATCATCATTTCATTTGGAAGATGCTCTTTGATCCTTGCAATTTGCATTAAAATTGAAATGATAATGGTCATGTCTTGATTAACCATGACAATTATCTAGCTAATTATCTAATTACAATAATTCACACATATATGTGAGAATGGTTTATTTTATTCTCATTCTATCATTTACTTTCTCTCTCTTGTTCTTCCTCTCCTTCAAGCTCTCCCCTCTCATGTGTTGAGAAACACTTGAGCTTGAGAAAAACCCTTTCTTGATAATCTCTACTCTCATCTAGGGTTCAAGTATTAGCACTTCTTGCACCCTAGTTACTTCTAGCTTGGAGTTGAAGCCAAAGGTCGACGCTTTCGGGTGGATCTTTCTTCGACGTTAGAAGACGACTAAGGTGACCTCCTTCCACCACTCCAAGGAGCAAGGAGAGAAGGACATAAAGCCCAAGGTATAACCTTTCTAGCACTTAGCTAGTTTCTAATTAGCTTTAGCTTGTTTTTGTTTAGCAAAGATCCTTCTTTGTCTAGTCCATGTTGCCTAAGCTCATAAAAATTCGATTTTTATTCCGTTTTCCGCCTCCCCGCAAGTACCGGGATGGGCAACGTGGACTTACAGACGACTCATACATCATGGGGAAACCGCATTTTTATTTAAAAGAGAGAAAGCAGTTTATATATGTTTTGCGGTTTTCCTCCAAATCCAGAAAATCTCATGGAAACCCGAAGCCAAATCATCAATAGCATGTAAAATCATGAATATAAGCATGAGAATCCATGAATGCGACATATAATGAACAACAGTATGCATGATGTGACAAGTAATAACTACAATGTCAAGCTGGCATATAAGGCAAGTACACTAATATCATGTCACTACTAGCTAACAAGCTAAATCAGGCAATAATATTCTCTAAGTGTACGTGACATGTCAATTACCGATGAAGATGTGTGTGCGCTGGCAAATAAGTGCACATGGTACATACGCATCATCGGTAATGATGCTGGTGTCCTAACAGCATGATATGAATAATGGATTATGAATCACAACAGTATGCGATGCGGAGCAATAATAATAATATGCGGGAGCTGAATACCAACACAATGGTAGCTAGACTGTATCTAATATCATAAGAGTCATACAGCTACACAGCCTATAGGGCTGATCTAATTGGCTAACTGCAGGTAAGGAAACCCGCCTAACCTCTGAGTCGATACATATTGGTATATATATACAGTCGGTGATCCCGCCTCAATCATATCACATCCGATATAATATCTATGATCAGACATCCCAAGTCTAGAGTGCGGATCAAACATCAGAATGTAGCTCGTACGTAAATCCGTCGTACGACATCCCCAAATCTGGGTACGGGTGAATATCACATTCGTCATATCATTCATCTGGTATTCTCTTTATCAAATATCATAATCCGGGTACTGACCTACGTCTAGTACAATGCTAACATCATTACTATAATTATGATCTGACTACTGATCGACAGTCTCGTATAAATCGATATCATCATCATATATCGTCAATATAATCATAATCCGACTTTCGATCTACAGCCTCTAGCAAATCGATATCATCAGCACAAATCAGCGTAAAGAGGTATACATCGCCCAAGCGGCCTATCATAAACATCTTATCATATCATGTCATATCTCGTAACTTAATCACATGTCGATCATTTTATATGTATAAAACACTATGCATATGGCATCGTCATCCAAGACCCGCTATCATATCAGGACATATCTCAAGTACGAATCCTGTCAATCACCGATATCATAATCTCAAATCAAATATCATCGACTCATCCTAATCCCAAGTATCATCCTCAAGTCTGTATGTGAACACATAGTCCCATACCCATGTGAACACATATCTATATAGAATCCCATCTATTCACACATGAAGTAAGGATGTATGCAAGTATGTATGTGTGTGTATGTATGTGTAGCGCACCCACTACCCTAGGGTTTCGTAACCATTTACCAATCCAACACACCAATATCCATCTTAAAATTATCATTAATCACAATTAACATATAATGATTGTTGGTGTGTATACGCATCCGTATACATCACCACGGACTGCGGGGGCGCTATACGTCATCCACCCGACTTTTCCCCGTAGATATATATCTACTCACCTTGTTTATGTGTGCCGGTGCCGTTGTCGCCATTTGCATCTCAACGCCTCGTCGCCACGTGGAGTACCTACAAAGATATCACACGCTAAAACACATGGAAATCACATCGGAACCAAAATGGTGCACATTACGCCCATAGGTAAAAACCTGTGACTTTGTGTGCAAACATTGCCAATATCCACTATCGTTGATGTCCAAACGCCACCCGACAGAAACGAATCATCGAATACCAAAATCCACACGAAAACAAGTCGTAAATCACGCCAACTCATGAAAAACGACCCAGATTCTACCTTGTCTGGAATCAGACAAAATTGGGCATTCCAGGGGTAAAAGAGCAGTGCACGCAAAACGAGGGGGTTCCCTACAGATCTGGCGCAAATTGCGGCCAGATGGAATATATCTGCGGCCAGAAAATGAGGGTTGGAGCTAGGGTTTTGGGTGTTGGTTACTATCTACCTGCACATCTCACTGCCAAGTCAATTTTATTTTAGGAGGTCCGGATTGATAGCAGTTTTCAGAAAGGCCACAAAGTCAACAAAATCGCTAAATTTCACCGATTCTAAACTATCTGGTATTTTGGTGAAACCTGGGACAATTCTTGTTTCAACTGGTCTTAACAGCACCTATTAAGGCTATACTAACATTCAAAACCAACTCTTGGCCAAATCTCACTCAAAATCACTAAACTAGCACTAAACTACATAGCAAACACTAAATTTTCAGCTAAATAACCATATATTTGCAAGCTAGAAGTCGGGTTAGGGGTTATACTTCTGGATATCCTAAGATATATGAGAAGAGAGGAAGAAGAGGGATGGTTGCTGCTGGAGAGTTGCTGCAGTTGCTCCTGTAGCAGCTGCTGCTGATGCCAATTGCTGCAGATGCTGCTGTTTTCCACTGCAGCTGATGCTGTTGTTGTTTTGGTGTTGTAGTAGTGTTTGGGTTGCTGTTGCAGCTGCTACTGCAGTTGTACATGTTATGGGAGTGGTTGTGGTGGTGTGGTGATGATGTTTTGAATGAGGTTGTTTCAGCTGATGCAAAAATTGGGGCTGTTGTTTTTGACTGGGGATGTGGCTGTGGCTGTAGTATCAGCAGAGGTAGGGGGGCTGTCTTGTAGCTGTTGGGGATACTGATGTGTTGATAAGGGTGTATAGGTGTGGGGCTATGGTGGCATGTAGCTGTGTAGGGTTGGCTGATGCAAGATTGGGGGCTGATGGATTGTTTCAGCAGCTGCTGCTGCTGTGCAGTCAAGAGAGATGTGAGGGTGTAGGTTGTTTAAATGATGCTATGGGCTGGTATGGGTTGCTGCTGCTGTTTTGCTGATACAATGGGCTGAAGTAATTGCTGATGGGTTAGATATTGTGGCTGAAGGGTGTTGAATTGATGCATGTTTTCAGCAGCTGATGTAGCTGCAGGTGTAGGGGCTGTTTTGTGGCTGAAGTCAACTATTGAGGGCTGAAAAGTGTGGTTTGGGAGTGTGCAGGTCAGCTACTGTGGCTGAAAGTGTTGATGGGCTGGTGGCTGCAGTTATTGGGGGCTGAAAAGTGATGATGGGAGTGTGCAGGTCAGCTATGGGGGGGCTGAAAAGTCTAGGGGCTGGTGTAGGGCTGCTGAATTTGCGCTGATATAGCTACTGTTCTGGTGGCTGAAAATGCGCTGTTGACGTTGGGTGTGGGGCTGATGGTGTTGCAGCTTGTAGCAGCAGCTAGGGTGGCTGATGTGTGGGTGTATATGTCTGATGTAGAGAGGTTGGCATGTGTGTGTTTGAGAGGCAAACCAAGGTTTTGAAATGAGATGAGTTAACTCTCATCATCCCATTCACCATGAACCAAACCGAACCCTGATTAACCCACTAAACTTAGCCTAAAAGTTTAAACCCACCATAGTCATCTAAACATGGTTCAACCCTAGGCCACTATGAGTCCAAAACATGAACCAAATGCGACAGGTGTGGAAATGTTATGTGCACATTGCACAAAAGCCAAAAATCCGGTTAGCGATCTTCAATCGCAATTAACACAAAAATAACATATACATAACCATAAAAACTTAAAATGACATAATTCCACAAAATACCCTATCTTAGGATTTCTAAAATTTTCTCCGGAATTTTCACCATTTATCGGTATTTAATTATACCGACTATTAAAATATTCATTAAAAATTATGAAAATTCCCAAAAATAATATTTTATTTTTTTGAAATGTTACAGTCTTCTCCCCTTAAAGAAATTCGGTCCCCGAATTTAAATTTAAACCCTCAATTTCTAAAACATTTCAATAAAATGTTCCAAATCAACGGGGCTCCGAAATCATCAATACATAAAAGGCATCATCGAGCAATACATGCGCATGAGTAACGAGCAGATAACTCGAATTCAAAACTCCATCAAGCATCCCGCAATCATCGGAGTCATGGTGAAAACACGAATGCCAAATCCAAAGCAAAACCGATATGCTATAAATCGGGACTATACATGTAAATATCTGAAGGAAATGTATGCCAAATTCTTTAAAATCGATGTGCAATGCGCATAACACTGCACAGTGGCGGACGTCTCCATAAGAAAATAGCCATATACGTATATATCTTTGTTTAATTTGCACGATCCGCCGTTTCGAAAACATTTTAGAAAGGTTTCCTGTTTTAAATGTTTTGTGTTATATCGGACACGTATGTAAATAATGAAACTATAGCTCGCTTTTGGAAATCCCTTTGAAATCTATCAATGCATGCAAAATATATCCAGGCACTATCCTCTGACTAGTCCTGCTCAGTACGAAAACACATAGCCAATATCATAAAAACGTACTGCTCCATAGAAATCAATCCAAAAGTGCATATGAAAACCCTGTACGTCTGGTGCGCACGGAAATCAAATCCATATATGTGTCATACGGGTGCACAAGAACGACATCAAGGTGCAACGGGTGTGCACGCAACATTGGTCATAGGCAACGTGTGTGCCTGACCGCAAAATCAGGTGCATCTGACATGCACGAAAAAATCTCGATTTAGTGCATCTGATGTGCACCAAATCGCATCTCATAACATGCGCCCAACATGCGCTAAAAATCCAAATCCGGTGCATCCATCATGCACGAAACAAATATCGAGCATCACCATCGAAATCGAAGTCCAGTGCATCCAAGTGCACAAAATACGAAACACTGCACTGCAAGCATATATGAACCATACTGAGTGAAAAAACCAAATTGTGTGCGTATATACGCACGAAATCAACTCAAATGTCTAAAACCCATAAAATCACAAACATGGGAAACCAAAGCACGAAAATGATATCAAGTGCAACAACTGTGCAAAAATCGCAAATACTCAATCATCAAAATCAAACCATGCGAATAAATTGCCCAAAATACCGAAACAAGTATGGCGGAATAGTCCCGCTCAAGCGCATCCTCCAAGAATCTCTGGCCAACTGTCGCGGTTACTCGTAGCATATCCCGTCGACGATCATGAACTCTGGCCTGCTGGTGCGCGTAACATGACCAATCCTGGGTCCAGGTCTTCTTGCAACTTATTTCAGAAAGGTCTTTATCTTCTCTGTGGATTACCAATTTCATGATCCATCGGCTCATCGGCCCTGTCAGATGTGCTAATGGAGACGATTCCGTTCTGGCACTTCTCTGGTCATCTCCCGGTCAATCATCGCAACCACTCGTAAAGCAATATGTCACTGGCGTCGGCCTCCGGCTCTCTGAATGCACGTGACACATCTGATCCTGGGTGCAAGTATCATTGCAGTAGTGTCCTGGAAGGAATCCTGCTCAAGGTCTCTTCCAAGTCTCATCCCTGCCAACCGTCCGGAAGTCATCGTCCTTTACTATATCTGCTTCTTGTTCTGGAACGGCTGCATACTCATCGCGACTCCTTCTGGAAGGTATATCCAGTACTATGCCTCGGCATACGCATCGCATCTCTGATGTCGGCGCAGTGGAACGTCATTTCATCCATATCTTGTATGAACCTCGTACTCCACTTTTTCTCTAATGTCGACTGCTTCGGACTCGTCTCGTCGTGGCTGCATGGACTGAGCTCCCACGGCTATCCTCGTATCTGTAGCCTCCCAAGAAATGCATCTCGCCACCTAGCATCCGAAATAAGTCGAGCCATTCGATCGATTCGTCCAAACCTCATAATCCCCCAAGAGCTCAATATCTTGGGTACAGTATAATAGTATCGAGTACATACCACAGCATCGGTGGTCCAGCCGTAGAAGGGCAAACCCAAGCCTCACTAATGGCGCCGTGGAACTGCCGCAAACCCTAAGGTTCAAAGGCATTCATACGGTCATTAAGTCGAGTTAGGGTTTCATTCTTCTAGAGGGACCATAGAATTGCCTGCATGTCTTTCCGAACACTTTAAACTTGGAATAATAGGTTCCTGACATTCGATCGTCTTTGTCGACTCTCAACGTCTCTGCGTGAAGTCGTCTCTAGCTGAAATCAATCTATCTGATGACCTCGCATCGGGGTAGCGAACGATCCACATGTCCTAGTCATTCATCCTCGGTGACTAGCGACCTTCTATAATCTCTTAGTACAAACTCGTACTGCAATAGCCCCAACATCTGGGGCGATATCTCGTCGCCCGCAGCAACAACTGGCTCACTCGTCTGCACGCTGGACCGTGCCTCAATCATCATGAATGAGCAACACATCAACGGTCATCAAAAACTGGCCGGCCCCTATCAGTGGCTCAATCCTTTGGTGCTAATCTGCACGCCCGAGTAATCTCATACAGCGATCCATCCAACGCTCGTGGCGCAAAAACATCATGAAAAGACACACCTCTGCAATCGTGCGTTGCCGGAGTCATGCCCTGGTCAGTCCTCGTTCGCAACTAGCTCGTGCTGACCGCAATTTTTGTCGTAGCTCTCCCTTCCCGTAATCGTGGCAGCAAAGCCATAACTGGTACCGATGAGGCTAGATCAGGAATGAATATGATACTTACTAAGGAAATGTACATCCTAAGGTTCCTTAAGTGGAGTGGCGTGTCATAAATATGCCGCGGAACATACCAACGGTACGTCACTCTACTTTAGTCACCTATTCCATCAACCAAGGGTCATCCTACGCTCCGAAGGTAAAACCTAATGCTCTGATACCAACTTTGTCACATCCCGAAAGTACGGAACAAGACCGTCACTTAGGCTACGAACGTCTTGAGGCGTACATATTCTAAGTAAACCGAACCCAGAAATCCAAACCAAGAAAAGTAGAAGAGAGTAGGAAAAACCATATCAAATCAACCTGTAAGCAACATAATATACAACGCCTAAAGGCGAGGATCACAACAGAAAAGGAAACTCAACCAGCCTGAAACCCATAGAAATATAACACGCGACTCTAAGGTCAAAAGAATAAACATCACTGGTCTCTATCTTAAATAAGTACATGTTTGGTTGATGGAACTTCTAGATACAACAGAAATATAATATACAATGTATAATGATGGGTACGATACAATAAACCCACCTATTAGCAAGTCACCCGAAAGGAACAGTGCCCGCAAAGTCGTAATGGGACCTGTACGGCAACACCTGCAAGAAACTGGGGCACAACGGGGGTGAGTTGCCAACTCGTGAGTAGAAAAAGATCTACGAACAGAAAATTGCATGTATGACGCAATCCTAGGTCATACGATCATAATATAATCCTCAAATATATAACCAGCAACCTATAACAATGACTAGGGTAAATATCTAACCTAAGTATAAACCCATGTGCCCGTGTCAGTGCATCAGGTAGCAATGTATCATATGGATGATGTATGAATGCATGAAACAGAATGCATGTACTGAAGAAAACTGCTTTCATAAATTTGTGAGATTTCTGTATTTTTAAAATGAGGTATCATAATGAAATCAGCATAAAACAGTGCCTAGCAATGGCACAAAACATAAACCTCAATATCTTGATATCTCTGTATCACAATCTCTGTACCTCGGTATCTCGAAATCTCAATGTCTCAATCATAAAATCCATGGCGCCGTCAGTCCAGATCGGCCCCTACCATCCATCTTATGACTACGACGGTATCCTCCGGATATCCGACGCGTCGGGTAATATCACCGGTCGGTCGTGCTCCCCTGCCAGGCTCAACGCCATCTCCTGCGATCTTCTTGCCCCGGGGTACCGCACCGGGCCCACCATGTACCCGAAACGGTTCATCCGCCTCCTCGAATCGGGTCTCGAAATCCATCAGCAAAACTCAAGGTGGACGACTCATACATCATGGGAAAACCGCATTTTTATTTAAAAGAGAGAAAGCAGTTTATATATGTTTTGCGGTTTTCCTCCAAATCCAGAAAATCTCATGGAAACCCGAATCCAAATCATCAATAGCATGTAAAATCATGAATATAAGCATGAGAATCCATGAATGCGACATATAATGAACAACAGTATGCATGATGTGACAAGTAATAACTACAATGTCAAGCTGGCATATAAGGCAAGTACACTAATATCATGTCACTACTAGCTAACAAGCTAAATCAGGCAATAATATTCTCTAAGTGTACGTAACATGGCAATTACCGATGAAGATGTGTGTGCGCCGGCAAATAAGTGTACGTGGTACATATGCATCATCGGTAATGGTGCTGGTGTCCTAACAGCATGATATCAATAATGGATTATGAATCACAACAGTATGCGATGCGGAGCAACAATAATAATATGCGGGAGCTGAATACCAACACAATGGTAGCTAGACTGTATCTAATGTCATAAGAGTCATACAGCTACACAGCCTATAGGGCTGATCTAATAGGCTAACTGCAGGTAAGGGAACCCGCCTAACCTCTGATTCGATACATATAGGTATATATATACAGTCGGTTATCCTGCCTCAATCATATCACATCCGATATAATATCTATGATCAGACATCCTAAGTCTAGAGTGCGGATCAAACATCAGAATGTAGCTCGTACGTAAATCCGTCGTACGACATCCCCAAATCTGGGTACGGGTCAATATCACATTCGTCATATCATTCATCTGGTATTCTCTTTATCAATTATCATAATCCGGGTACTGACCTACGTCTAGTACAATGCTAACATCATTACTATAATTATGATCTGACTACTGATCGACAGTCTCGTATAAATCGATATCATCATCATATATCGTCAATATAATCATAATCCGACTTCCGATCGACAACCTCTAGCAAATCGATATCATCAACACAAATCAGCGTAAAGTGGTATACATCGCCCAAGCGGCCTATCATAAACATCTTATCATATCATGTCATATCTCGTAACTTAATCAAATGTCGATCATTTTATATGTATAAAACACTAAGCGCAAGGCATCGTCATCCAAGACCCGCTATCATATCAGGACATATCTCAAGTATGAATCCTGTCAATCACCTCAAATCAAATATCATCGACTCATCCTAATCCCAAGTATCATCCTCAAGTCTGTATGTGAACACATAGTCCCATACCCATGTGAACACATATATATATATAGAATCCCATCTATGCACACATGAAGTAAGGATGTATGCAAGTATGTGTGTGTGTGTATGTATGTGTAGCGCACCCACTACCCTAGGGTTTCGTAACCATTTACCAATCCAACACACCAATATCCATCTTAAAATTATCATTAATCACAATTAACATATAATGATTGTTGGTGTGTATACGCATTCGTATACATCACCACGGACTGCGGGGGTGCTATACGTCATCCACCCGACTTCTCTCCGTAGATATAAATCTACTCACCTTGTTTATGTGTGCCGGTGCCGTTGTCGCCATTTGCATCTCAACGCCTCATCGCCACGTGGGGTACCTACAAAGATATCACACGCTAAAACACATGGAAATCACATCGGAACCAAAATGGTGCACACTACGCCCATAGGTAAAAACCTGTGACTTTGTGTGCAAACACTGCCAATATCCACTGTCGTTGACGTCCAAACGCCACCCGACAGAAATGAATCATCGAATACCAAAATCCACATGAAAACAAGTCGTAAATCACGCCAACTCATGAAAAACGACCCAGATTCTACCCTGTTTGGAATCAGACAAAATTGGGCATTCCAGGGGTCAAGTTTACAGGTAAAAGAGCAGTGCACGCAAAACGAGGGGGTTCCCTACAGATCTGGCCGCAAATTGCGGCCAGATGGAATATATCTGCGGCCAGAAAATGAGGGTTGGAGCTTGGGTTTTGGGTGTTGGTTACTATCTACCTGCACACATCTCACTGCCAAGTCAATTTTATTTTAGGATGTCCGGATTGATAGCAGTTTCCAGAAAGGCCACAAAGTCGACAAAATCGCTAAATTTCACCGATTCTAAACTGTCTGGTTTTTTGGTGAAACCTGGGACAATTCTTGTTTCAACTGGTCTTAACAGCACCCAGTAAGGCTCTACTAACATTCAAAACCAACTCTTGGCCAAATCTCACTCAAAATCACTAAACTAGCACTAAACTACATAGCAAACACTAAATTTTCAGGTAAATAACCATATATTTGCAAGCTAGAAGTCGGGTTAGGGGTTATACTTCTGGATATCCTAAGATATATGAGAAGAGAGGAAGAAGAGGGATGGTTGCTGCTGGAGAGTTGCTGCAGTTGCTCCTGTAGCAACTGCTGCTGATGCCAATTGCTGCAGATGCTGCTGTTTTCCACTGCAGCTGATGCTGTTGTTGTTTTGGAATTGTAGTAGTGTTTGGGTTGCTGTTGCAGCTGCTACTGCAGTTGTACATGTTATGGGAGTGGTTGTGGTGGTGTGGTGGTGATGTTTTGAATGAGGTTGTTTCAGCTGATGCAAAAATTGGGGCTGTTGTTTTTGACTAGGGATGTGGCTGTAGCTATAGTATCAGCAGAGGTAGGGGGCTGTCTTGTAGCTGTTGGGGCTGCTGATGTGTTGATAAGGGTGTATAGGTGTGGGGCTATGGTGGTATGTAGCTGTGTAGGGTTGGCTGATGCAAGATTGGAGGCTGATGGATTGTTTCAGCAGCTGCTGCTGCTGTGCAGTCAAGAGAGATGTGAGGGTGTAGGTTGTTTAAATGATGTTATGGGCCGGTATGGGTTGCTGCTGCTATTTTGCTGATACAATGGGCTGAAGTAATTGCTGATGGGTCAGATATTGTGGCTGAAAGGTGTTGAATTGATGCATGTTTTCAGCAGCTGATGTAGCTACAGGTGTAGGGGCTATTTTGTGGCTGAAGTCAGCTATTGGGAGCTGAAAAGTGTGGTTTGGGAGTGTGCAGGTCAGCTATTGTGGCTGAAAGTGTTGATG
The DNA here is from genome assembly GCA_030015575.1 of Agapanthus africanus. NCBI lineage: Eukaryota > Viridiplantae > Streptophyta > Magnoliopsida > Asparagales > Amaryllidaceae > Agapanthus > Agapanthus africanus. Next base: position 225,862,498 of record CM057347.1, read on the forward strand.
GGTTGGTGGCTGCAGTTATTGGGGGCTGAAAAGTGATGATGGGAGTGTGCAGGTCAGCTATGGGGGGGCTGAAAAGTCTAAGGGGCTGGTGTAGGGCTGCTGAATTTGCGCTGATATAGCTACTGTAGCTGCTGTTCTGGTGGCTGAAAATGCGCTTTTGATGTTGGGTGTGGGGCTGATGGTGTTGCAGCTTGTAGCAGCAGCTAAGGTGGCTGATGTGTGGGTGTATATGTCTGATGTAGAGAGGTTGGCATGTGTGTGTTTGAGAGGCAAACTAAGGTTTTGAAATGAGATGAGTTAACTCTCATCATCCCATTCACCATGAACCAAACCAAACCCTGATTAACCCGCTTAACTTAGCCTAAAGGTTTAAACCTACCTTAGTCATCTAAACCTTGTTCAACCCTAGGCCACCTTGAGTCCAAAACATGAACCAAATGCGACAGGTGTGGAAATGTTATGTGCACATTGCACAAAAGCCAAAAATCCGGTTAGCGATCTTCAATCGCAATTAACACAAAAATAACATATACTGAACCATAAAAACTTAAAATGACATAATTCCACAAAATACCCTATCTTAGGATTTCTAAAATTTTCTCCAGAATTTTCACCATTTATCGGTATTTAATTATACCGACTATTAAAATATTCATTAAAAATTATGAAAATTCCCAAAAATAATATTTTATTTTTTTGAAATGTTACATGTAGCATCTGCCAGTTTTGCTAAAGAGGACACTCCCGGTGAAGGGATCTCGGCTCTTTCCTCATCGAATAAGGTGCAAGGTATATCATATATACCGCTATGCAAAGCAAAACTGTAGCTACCCTTTTTATAAAGTTTTGATTCTACAACATATTTTAGGATTCTTTTCTTTTTATTAATCTCATTAATAAAATCCCATCAGCTTATGCTTCCTAAGCATCACAGAAGAAACGAAAGCAGTAATATTTATATATCAGCATATATATATAGTATAAGCATTCGTCTCAGATAGTAATATGATCTCATCATAGAACATTGCAGCAGAAGAACATATATGAAATATTGGATATACTAGGATGTCCTTGTTTTCAATATGAGCCGGTATAAAACACGGATTCCACGGTCGCGATGAATAGCCAAACCCACATCCCTAGACCCCTACGAAAGCGGCAAGTAACACTGCCAATTCTAGGGTTAGGAGACCCGGTCTCGACTCCTCGAGATGGCCTCCCACTGGACCTTAGAACCCGGTTACTTGTGCTCCCCTCCTTGGGTCTACCTAATACGGAAAAGTAAATAATATACAAGGGTGACATCAACCTCATCCCGGAAGTGCCCCAATAAAACAAATGAATTTTACATGAATGAAAATAAAAAACCCTCATCTCACATAAAACCCCCGGCTATTCAGAACATGATGATCCAATATAACATATCACAGCAACACATAATATCACATATCATCAACGTAAGTAAGTATGCATACACCGATCGTCGTTGTCGTATAGCAACGAAAACCAGCAATACAACTACATACTACACTTACGGTCACAGAAAAGAAATTGTAAAACTACAATATTTGGAATCCACAATCACTTTAGACATCGTAAATCCGAAATATCACATATTTCGCATTTCATGCCTAACTCTATGAATTCCACATATTGTATCACATTCCAGATAAATAGACAGTATTAAACTTTTCGAACAGATAATCAAATACCCAAAATTTCCTCAAGTGCTCAACACTTGAGCGGAGTTCAAACAATCCCAGAATATGTCACAGTACCAGTGATCCAGCCGTAGAAGGGTCAAGCCAATGCCTCACATATGGCATGCCGTACTGCCCCAAACCCGAAGGTTCAAAAAGCAGTTCAAGACGGTCACATAATCGAGTTAAGGTTTGTTGTCTTCTAGAGGATCCACCGTGTTACTTGCACATTTTTCCGAAAGATTTAAACCCGATAAAAAATTCAACACTTGAAAGTTTTTCATGCCGGGAAAAATTGAGTTAATGATATCCGTTCGAACATTTTAACAGATTCTAAATATACGGAAAAAATAACGAATTTAAATTTTCCGATCGAATCTACGATTACAAAATAAAGCCCAAAATACTCAACACTTGAGTCAGAATAAAAATACCCATAAAATATAAATCACAGAAATATGAATTACTGTGTAAAAAAAATACCAATCTCCCCTGTACAGCCGCGAATCCGCGGCCCAAGCAAAGGTACAGCCGCGGTTCCGCGGCGGTTTGGAAGTATTGGGTACTCGTTTTTCACCACAATTCTTATATTTCCCTGCTGAATTTTTCAGGTATTTTTAATTCGGAAAAATCACAGATTTGAAAAAATATCCAGAGAGGGGTTGATTTTGACGTATTCGGGTTCGTTCGGAGTTTTAACTTCCTTAACACATCGCCTAATGCTCTAGCTAGGATGTGATACCACTGTAGGGTTCCTAAGCACTCTTGTGAAGGTTCATAAAGTATCAAACATGCCCGAATAAAATTTTACATATGCCGAACAACCCAAAGCCGGGATCTTTGCTAGATTATTAGGGTTTAACATGCAAGATAACATCTTTAAGCCTAAGTGTGAGGGATTACAACCTTTGTAGTCCGCTCCATCGCTTCACAAGCTCCGAGTAGAAGTCCCATCGCTGCGATCCACGATCTCCCGGACTCAAGAGAGGCTGCACGAATCGAACGATCCATGCTAGCTTATAGTGTTCCGCTACTCCGATGATCTACGTCGAAGTTGCTATAACCCAAACTCTCTCACTCTAATGAGGTGAACACCCTAATCTAATGGGCTAGATTAGATGAGGATGATGGAGTAGTATTTATGCTTTCTTTTTATATCATTTTCTCACAAGAACTCATCACAAAAGAAAACACAAGTGAGCTCTCTCAAAAACTCAAGAGAGAAGAAGATGAAAAATAATGAGATAATACCTTTTGTGATGAATAGTAGATAAGAATATATGATTGGTATGGAACCATGGTCAAGGATGATAGGCTTAGCCTTTGTAGAGAATAAACTAGAGCTAGGGTTTGGTTAGGTTAAGTATGAGTCAAGGATAAGTATCAACCATAATATCTTAACCAAGACAAAAAGGAAACCCTTCTAGAATAATCAAGAAAGAGCTAACCCTAATCAAACCCTAATCTCTTTTTACCATCCCTAAACATGTTTCATAATAAATCATATCATGTCACAATAATATATATCACATATATATTATATATTTGAAACAAAAGAAAATAATACAATTAACATATATCGCATATATATCAATGTATTAATCCGGTGAGAAAATGAAATAATAAAGCGAGCCAATATTAGATAATGTAATACAATATATTATATATATCATTATACATTAAATCATCGAATCAACACTTGATCCGACGATCCGGCTATATCGAATATAACCGACTAATATATCATGTACCGATTCATCGAATCAACACTTGATCCGATATCTCGGTTCATATCTAAATATCGCGAGAATATAATACGGTGTCTCATATCGCATTATCCTCGGTCCTGCACATATCACATATGTGCCTCTACTCCGTTTTGCCTGAGCCAAGAAACCTCTATGTAGGACTCTAAAGAATCGTCAATACGTCGGTAGCAGGTGATGATCATATCAAACAGCCACAAGCTGCAAGCGGTCAGCTAAATGTAACAGCCACCCAGGTATTGAGCGATCAGAAGATCAACAAGCTAGCCGATCCATTCTCCTGTGAATCCAATCAGTAACACTCCCGTATAGTCCGGTCTGTTCGTCTGATATGTCGCATATCAAGTCTAGGGATGGTCTACGTCAGACCCCAGTAACCGATAAGTCGTGTCGATGTGAGGCTCATAACAGGTCGAGAAACTACTGGTAACACTTACCAGTATATCTCTATATCAGCCCTGGCCAGGGACTTCCAGTTATAGCCAATCGAACACAGCACAACATCAACTCCCTATACCGGGAGAGACGAATCCCCTCCTATCGCTCATTGCCTCCATGTGATTCGGGACTGTACCCAAAAGCCACTGTTTTGCACGCCCTCTTGGACGTGGTAAGGTGGAAATCAAAACACAGTGGGAATCACACAAGACTCTATGACGATCTCGGGTCTACAGACTACCCTGTACCAGTGTCACCGGAGAACTGCCATCTGACGTGTGGTATATCACCATCTGGGAGTTCTCGGCGAGTCCGTCCAGTGTACCCAGTCTCCACTGAACACCCATACACCATCCTTGATGTCAAACACCGATGGATATGGGATCATCCATCGCCCATCATATGGGTCAAGATGCGTATACGCTAGTCTACTCTGGTGTATCGATGCCCCGTCTCGGTATACCCTCGACTAGGAACATTTATAGGATGTACTCATCGACTACCGTGGCCCCACTAGTATGATCTCATCATAATCGCAGTAGTCAAGTACAGATCCTAAGAGCTTTATCAACGTGTGAGAGAAAGACAGTAAACGAATACAAGTCAACATGTTAAGATAAAGTGAAACCAAATAGCATACTATCATGATGAGCAAGAAAGTCCTCTCTGTATATATCCAAGCATCCATTATATTATACATCAAATGTACAACAATGGTCTCTAGGGCATATACATAACTAACACATGACTTATCAAGATGTTGGGGTCTGACGTTATACCACCCCCGGGCTATGATATGCAACATATCAGACGAAGAGACCGGACTGTACAGTAGTGTTACTGATTATATTCGTAGGAGTATGAGCTGGCTCGCTTGTTGATCTTCTGATCGCTCAATACTCAGGTGGCCGTTACGTTTAGCAGACCGCTTGCTGCTTGTGGGTGACTGATATGATCACCACCTACTGCCGGCGTATTGACGAGTCTTTAGAGTCCTACAGAGAGGTTTCCTGGCTCAAGCGAAATGAAGTAGGAGCACATATGTGATATATGCGGGACCGAGATTAATACGCATATGTGATACCGTATTCTATTCTCGCGATATGTGATATCGGTCGGTTATATGTGATATAGCTGGGCTGTCGAATCAAGTGTTGATTCGATAAGTTGATACATTTGATATTAGTCGGTTGTATGTGATATAGCCGGATTATTAAATCAAGAGTTGATTTAATAATTTAATGTATAATTATATATTTGATATATTAAATTACATTAACTAATATTAGCTCACTTAAGATTTCTTTTTCTCACTAGTGTACACTTAGTATATATGTGATGTATATTAATGTACATCTTTTGTGTCATGCTTGATGCCACATGTTATATGGGTGTATGAGACTCACACCATGCTTATAATAATATAAGGTTTTGTTTATTTAAAGTAAATCAAATTAGTTGGAAATTAGTCACATAGTTGAAGCTTGTAGAAGCTTCTGGAACCGTTGACCAAGTCCACTAATTTTGTTTTACTTGAAGATATTTAATAACCTAACCATAATTGTTTAGCCATAATTTAGTCTCTACATGAGTTAGTATATGATATTAACTCACCCATGGTTGCTATTCTCACCACTTGATTCATTTTTCACTTGCTTCATTCCACGGTTGCTTTCTTCATCTCCTTCCTCAAGCTTTCTAGCTTGATGAGAGGTGAAGAAAATTAGTGAGAAAATTATTTCTAAAGTGAGCAAAATTTCTACTTTATCAAACTCTTCTCTACTAGCCATTTAGATTGGGTTGTTTCTTCACTAGTCCATCACTTAGAGAAGAGGTAGCTTGAGTTAATGTCTTCTCGGCATAGATCACCTTCGGCCTCGAAGACTTCAAGCAAGCTTATTCATTTCACCTTGTGGAGCCTCACTAGAGTCTGGGAGATCACTACTTGGAGCGAAGGGACTACGACACGGAGTTATTGAAGTGAAGGACCGGTCTACAAAGTTTGTATTCCTTGTTCACTTAGATATAAAGATGTTTACATGCTTGTTCGTCTATTTCTCTAGTTAAGATTCTATGTTAGGGTTCTTTAGCGCGCCAATTTTTTTGAAAATGGCATGGTCTATGCCTCCCGAAACCTTGCGGCGACCTTAGAGAACCCAGCAAAAATTTCTCAACCATGTCAGAGAAAATTCCCATCCTACACCGCTGGAAGGTAGCGGGAGCAATGCATAGCCCAAAGGACATGCAGCGATATGCGTGTTGGATATATGTATGCCCTAGAGGCCATTATATGATAGTGGATGTATTTATACATGTATATATATTCAGTGTACATTCTTGCTCGACATGATAGTATGCTATCTGGTTCTTCTTTATCAGTCATGTTGACTTGATCGTGCTATTATTCATTTACACATGTTGATAAAGCCCTGAAGATATTTGCTTGACTACTGTGATTATGATGGAGATCATACTAGTGGGACGTCTGTAGTTTATAAGCATATCCTGAAATATCCCTAGTCGTAGGTGTATCGAGATGGGGCATCGATATACCAGAGTAGACTAGCGTATATGATACTAGACCCATATGATGGGCGATGGATGTTCCCACATCCTTTGATGTTTGACATCGAGATCGTATACGGGTGCTCAGTGGTGACTGGGTACACTGGACGGACTCGCCGAGAACTCCTATATTGTATTATATCTATCATCGGATAGCAGTTCTCAGGTGACACCGGTACAGGTTAGTCTGTAGACCTGAGATCGTCATGGAGTTTTGTGTGTTCTCCCACTCTACTTTGATTACCACCATACCACGGCTCTACTGAGTCGTGCGAACAGGTGGCTTTTGGGTACAGTTCCGAGACACACGAAGACGATGAGCGATAGGAGGGGTTTCGTCTCTTCCGGTATTGGGAGTTGATATTGTGCCGTGCACGATTGGCTATATCAGTAAGTCCCTGGCCAGGGCTGTTGGGATTTACTGATAAGTGTTATTAGTAGTTTCTCGATCTGTTATAGACCATTCATCAGCACGACTTATTGAGTTATTGGGGTCGACGTTACCATCCCTAGACTCGATATACAGCATATCTGACGAAGAGACCGGACTGTACGGTAGTGTTGCCGGTTGGCTCGACAGGAGTTGTGACAGGTTTGCTTATTTTCTTCTGATCGCTCAATACCCGGGTGGCCGTTACGTTTAGCTGACCTCTTGCGGCTTGGGGGTGTTTGATATGATCATCACCCACTACCGGCGTATTGACGAGTCTTAGAGTCCCACAATGGAGTTACCTATTCCAGGCGAAACGATGTGGTGCGCATATGAGATATGCGCAGGGACCCAATTAAATGCGCGTATGTGATACCGTATATTAATCAGGCGGTTTGCTATTGGTCAGGTCGTATGTGATATGACCGGTTTCTTAAATCAAGTGTTGATTTATCATTGACCATTAGCTTTTTCACTTTTAACCCTTCTTATCTTTTGTTGTATGCAGGGATGTATGCATTTATTCTCATTGATGCACATATGGATGTGCATGCACACATACATGCATATACTCTTGTATCATGGTTGTTGATACAATGGATGGTGGCAATATAAGACTCACACACTTATAAATATGTTGATATTTTTTTTTGGATAAAAAAAATGGAAATGGAAATTCTATCATGCTTGATTATTTTATTCACCCACTAACGTTTGCATTAACCTTGTGTTAATTTCCATGGCCATTATGCATCCAAATGAAATATCTAGATATTTATAAACTAGAGTTAAGAGTGAGAAGGAGAAAATATATATATTTTTTCTTTTCTCATTCTTATCTTTATCGTTATCATTATCTCTTGAGCTCTCATTTGCCATCATCTTCTTCCTCCTCTCTCTTGCTCTCTAGCTTACATTTAGTGAGTAAGATAGTGATCAAGTTAGGGTTTTTAAGTGAGAAAACAAACCACATCATTCTACACTACTCTTGCCCATTAGTTTAGAGTGTTGGTTTCTACTTCTTCTCTTGATCTAGTGAACATCTAGCTTGGACAAAGAGGGCTCCGGGTGGATCGTTGTGGACCAAGAGGATCTCAAGCGAACTTCTTTCAACCCTCAAGTGGCCAAGGAGCGTAGGGAGCTACAAAGGTTGTATTCTCTAAACCTAGCTTTTACTACTTGTGGATTGTGGAAAAATATTTTGTTACCCTAGCTTTTCTAGTATGATCCTTAGGATATTTTCTCTAGCACCCTATAAAATTATAATATGGCTTGCGTGATGCTACCAAACCCTAATAGTGGTGCTATAGAAAAACCTTCATGGTATCAGAGCCTATCTAGAAGTCTAGACGATATTACGACAATACGAAAACGAAAACTTCCGCAAAAATACGATTTTAGAAAACCAATGAAATGCTCTCTGTAAATTTTTTTTAAAATGGCCTGAAAATTATTTAAACAACTGCAGAGTAACATTTAAGAGAATATAAGAACACAGATGCAAAACGAGAAGGGGTGACCGGATTTTGGCCGGCGGCCATATGGGATTTTCCGGAGTCGCCGGATGTTTGTGCTCCCCTGCTCCTCGTTTTGCACCAGTGCTCTTTACATTATGATCTGGGATTTCTAGTATTGTTTGGTTGTCCAGAATTGTATGTGATGTAAGTTTGGTATTGGGCTCTTTGCGGAATAGTTCGTACTCGTATTTTTATAGCATCGTAATGGTAACGTTGGCAACGTTAAACAGGTCGATCGAATTATCAAACACTCGTATTTTCCAGGTTGAACGTACTCGATATATAATGCAGGTATTCCTATGGACCCTCTAGAAGAAATTAACCCTAACTCGAGATGTGACCACCAAACTGCGACTAAACCTTAGGGTTTACCGTAGTTAGTGGCGCCACTGTTGGTGCACGGCGGCGCCCCGGCCGTCTGAACGAGGCCAAAATGCGGAAACGATAACTTTACAAAACTTTTAAACCGGCACCACCGCGCACAAAAATCCCGGATCGGGCCATTAATCTAATCCTAGCTAAATAGAGAAGGGGTAGAGAGATATACCGAACGATCCATGTCCTTCGGTCTTCTCGTCGTCGTCCCGATCTCCCCGCGGAATCTCCGGTCTTCATCTCCTCGTCGGAAGGGCACCACATCGCCGGGTTCTTTTACGGGCACCCACCTCTGGACCGAGACAACTCGGGCACGAAGTTGGCGAGCCGACGTGCCCAAGAATTGCTGTAGAATAGTGTGGAACTCTATGTCTCGTTGGGGTGTAGGAAGTTGCCATTTGGTGGAGGAAATGAACCATGAACCTTTTGTAGATGAACTTGGGGATTTTGCAAGCATGAAGAGAACAAAATCCCCACCACAATATTTTGGACAGCCCTCCCCCCCATGAGCATGGCCGGCCATTCTCCATGAGGAATAAGAATGGAGAGAGAGCAAAGTCCAAATGGGGGGTGTGGATCAATCACCAAAAACAAGAGAGAGAAAAGGTGGTGATGAGAAGAGATGATCACTAAACAAAGTCCAACACTCTATCAACCATCATGACTCCAATGGTCAAGCCATCATGAACAAAAGAAAGTCAAGTGAGGTCAATGGATGGTGCACCATCATGATGCAAAAAGTCTTCTCCTTTGCACAATTGCAAATAACCCCATCCACCAAATTTCAGCCAATGAAAGATACAAAGGAAAATGGCCTAAACGGAAATCAAACTGGCAACTTCAAAAACTGATCCCGTAATAAATTACAGGAAAACCCCGCTACTGTATATACATACCCGCATTTGTATTGCGACCGAATACAAATGCAATGAGACAAAATCTACACTGTACAATACTAAGATCCGGCTTAAACCAAAGCCCGCTAGTATTATCCGTCCGATCATGATCCGTACAATACCGTACGTATCTGATCGAACCCTGCCATATCTCCATACGGCCTCTACAGCGTTTCGCCCGAAACTTGAGAAACTGGTCTGTGGGGGACTCTAAAGACTCGTCAATCGCTTGGCTGTGGATTTAACCACTAGCACGTCAGAGGTATTAGCCATACGTGACAGGCTACCAGGTATTGACCAAAAGGGACATCAATGAGCGAACTCATCCTGACACCCTACTGAGCCTGTCAGTGGCAATATCCGTACATTCCGGTCCGTTCGTCTATGAGCATCGCATGGAGGCCCTAGGGAGTTGGTAAAAGTCAGACCCCCAAAAGCGGTACAAGTCGTGTCGGAGTGTATCCCAGAACACCCTGAGATACTACTGGAATACCTACCAGTAAACCTCCTGCCTCGGCCGAGGGCTTTTTGTAATGGCTCTCCTAGACACAGCGCGACCTCACCCCCAATACCGGGAGAGACGAACCCCTGCAGATCCGCTTACTGCCTCCATGTGGCTCAGGACTGTACCCAACTAAAACTTGTTTGCACGACTCCTTTGAGCCGTGGTAGGGTAGTAATCAAAGTACAGTGGGAACTCACACGAGACAAATGACGATCCCAGGTCGATGTACTAACCTGTGCACATGTCACCAGGGAACTGCTATCTGACGTCAGGTATAAGACCAACTAGCATGTTCCCGGCGAGTCCTGTCCAGTGTACTCATAACCCAATGAGCACCTGTATACATCTTAGGTAAACCAACTGACACCAGTGGCTTGTAAGACCGGCCACCGCCCCTCGTCGGGGTCTCGACTGTATACACTAGTCTATTCTGGAGTATCAATGCCCTGTCTCGAAACTCCTCGACTAGGGACCTTTTAAGGATGTGCTTATAGACCCCAGCTCCCACGTATATGATCGCCATCATACTGCTGGCTGTCAAGCAAGAATCCTAAGGGCTCTATCAACGCGCAATAGTGACCTGTAAGATCACCTAAAGCAGTGCGCGATGATAAAGATAACCAGATAGCATACTACCATCTTGAGTAAGACTGTCCTACCGGTATAGGTCCTCCCTCAATCATTGCAATCACGTGCCTGTGATCCAATAATTGACTCTGAGGGCACTATCTCCAACAATCTCCCATTTGCACTCAAGGCTAATTATTGCGATGTCGCATACTCACAGCCCGTGTGATACCGAACACCCAACTCCTCTACTAATCAGTCTCACAAAACCCTCTTACGAAACTAATGCGTTCGAGGAATAGCCTCAGTGAGTGGATCCGCTCTAATGTTTCTTTCTATGTCTCTCTAAATCTCAAGTTCACGGAGAAACCCATCTCCCGAAATGAGCAATACCTGTCTTAGAGTATGTCTGGATATCTGATGGGACCTAGTTCATAAATGAACTCCAAATCCAAACTTCTCAGACTGTATCGTCAACTGAAATTAATCAGTATCATGCGCCATGCCTTCCTCAGTATCCGCTTGGACCACCTGTCCAAAACACTGCCCCTCGTCAGAGGGAAAACTATAACTCTGACAGTCACTCTGTCATCCAGGTCACCTTGGAAGCCTAGAATGATAACTGTCTCCCGAAGAAGGCTGTCGTTATCAAATCCCTAGAACATCCACTTATGTTCTAAAACTGCTTCCGATTGTTTCTCCAGGATTGGATTAATATCAACTTATTGCATCTCCTGCAAAAAAAACATCTGGTGTGGTACTTGACATCTCATGATCAACTCAATTTCCTAAGCAAGTGATCTACTGATCATGCACATCCCTCTCCCCTTTAGTCTGTAAGACACCTTTAGAGAGGGTGACTCCATCACCTGCAGGTACACTACCATGCCAGGAGTCATCCATTCTAAATACCTTTAGAATGCTGTCTAAGTACCCAGATTGGGAAACTACCCAAATCTAGATCTAAAACCATAGATCCAGTAACCAGAATGTCTTGATATTATATCCAAGTCTCATATGGAGAAACCACTGTGTGACAACCAAAGTATAACCGATCGTAGTATAGGAACATCACTTCCTACTCTGTGTATGTCATCCAAATACCAGGACATCACACCCTACTACCTTCTTAACAGATCCATCCCATATTCTGATGAAGTCAAACCTATGACTGTCACATCAGAAATTGATGATCTATCTCTGCTATTTCTGCTTTAGTCTATAAATAGACATAAGCCACTGGTCTACCAATGCTTCCGCTGCTCCCACTGACTATGACAACCCTCTAGCAGAGTCATATACACGTACACTTCTAAAGCTAGTTTAGAACGACGCTATACTCATCCTCCTGCCGGGTCTCACAGCCTGAAACAGCAGCAATGGAAAGTCTGGGAAAACAAGAACCTCCCTGCCACCGTCCTTGAGGCTACCGGAGTACCTCTCGGGTGACTGAGGTTACCCATCATGTCTGCGGAGTGGCTAATGGAATGTCAAACCAGATTAAATCTTTAGGTTCTTATCAAATTTTCAGTAATCGTTTGCGGTTCTGGAAACACATCCAGTTCTACCATACTCCCACTACAGTTTTCTGAAAAAATCCATTTCTTTTAAAACTGTGGCGAGTCAAGAACAATATCACTATTGATCCTCCAGATGGTAGAAAGTCTGTAGGGTTCCTAGGCACACCCATGAGGTTCTACAAGTGATCAAACATGGCCAATTCAAATTTTTTCATGTGCCTACAAACCCTAATACGGATCGTTAACTAGATGTATAGGCAATGCAATGCAAGTTAACAACTTTAACTAAAAGGGAAGTGACTACAACCTTTGTAGATCCGGTTCTCCACCTCCATAACTCCGCTTTGACGTCCCTCCACTGCAATCATTGGATCCCGGACTCTAGCGTCGGCTTCATCGGAGAAATGGGCGGGCTAGGTCGTCGACTTCGATGCCGAAGATGATCTACGTCGAGGCAACTCAAGATCAAGCTCCAACTTCAACAAGTCATGAAACTTGTGAAGAAAACACCCTATACTACTTGGCAAGTGGTAGAGGATAAAGAAATAGGAAGTGGGTTCACTTTAGAATTGGATTTCTCACTCTTTTTCTCATGTTGCCATTGATGGTAGCAAGCTTTTCTTCATTGTTGAAGAAGAAGAAGAAGAAGAAAAGAAAATATGATAAGAATAAAAAGAATTATCTTATCATATAGCAACCATAGTTAGGTGTAGAGAATTAACTAAAGTTAGGTTGAATGGTTAGGGTTAAGTATGAAACAAAAATGGTGGACTTATTCAAAGCTTCATGAAGCTTCAACTAGAAAACAAATCAAGCCACCATTTCTCTTTATCTTTCAAAAATGAATAAATAAATAAATGAAGAGATAAGTAAATCAAAACCCTAACCATTAACATAACCATGGTTTAATTCTTTACACAAACCCAAGTTTGCATGTATCATCAAACATGATACAAACAAGTGCACAAAAATATATCACATATACAACTTGTGTACATCAAGTGAGAAAATCCATTTAAAGTGAACAAATACTAGTTAATGCAAAGTAATATATCAAATATATTATACATTAATTCATTAAATCAACACTTGATTTAACGATCTGGTCATATCGCATATAACCGACTAATATCCAATGTATCGACTTATCGAATCAATCTTCGATTCGATAACTAGGTTATATCGCATACAACCATTCGATACATCCATCGCGAGAATAGAATACGGTATCACATACACGCATTATTCTCGGTCCCGCACATATCTTATATGCGCTCCTATTTCGTTTTGCTTGAGCCAGGAAACCTCTGTGTAGGACTCAAAAGACTCGTCAATACGCCGGCAGCACGTGATGATCATATCAAACACCCGCAAGCCGCAAGCAGTCTGCTAAATGTAACGGCCACCCAGGTATTGAGCGATCAGAAGATCGACGAGCAAGCCCGCTCACACTCCTTTGAATCCAACCAGTAACACTTACCGTACAGTCCGGTCTGTTCGTCTAATATGTCGCATATCTCGCCTAGGGGTGGTAAACGTCAGACCCCAGTAGCTTGATAAGTCATGCCGACGTGAGGTCCATAACATTCGTGAAACTACTGATAACTCTCACCAGTATATCACTGCAACCCTGGCCAGGGATTTCCTGTTATGGCCAGTCGAGCATAGCGCAACATCAACCCCCATTACCGGGAGAGACGAAACCCCTCCTATCGCTCATTGCCTCCATGTGAATCGGGACTGTACCCAAAAACCACCAGTTTGCATGACTCAGTAGAGCCGTGGTAGGGTGGAAATCAAAGCACAGTGGGAGACACACAAGACTCTATGACGATCTCGGGTCAACAGACTAAGCTGTACCAGTGTCACCAGAGAACTGCCATCTGACGTGAGGTATAATACCATCTGGGAGTTCTCGGCGAGTCCGTTCAGTGTACCCAGTCTCCACTGAGCACCCGCATACCATCTCTGATGTCAAACACCAATGGATATGGGATCATCCATCGCCCATCACATGGGTCGAGAAGATATACGCTAGTCTACTCTGGAATATCGATGCCCCGTCTCGATATTCCCACGACTAGGTACATTGAAGGATGTACTCATGGACTACCCAGGCCCCACTAGTATGATCTGCATCATAGTCCTGGAAGTCGAGCACACATCCTAAGGGCTTTATCAACATGTAACAGAGAGACAGAAAGTATACATGTTAAGATAAAGAGCAACCAGATAGCGTACTATCATGTCGAGTAAGAAAGTCCTACCTATATATGACCCAGCATCCACTACAATATACATCCAATGTACAGTAATGGCCTCTAGGGCATACATATAACTAACAATCTCCCACTTGCACTAGGGCCATCTGTAGCAATGGTTGCAATATCACATACTCAACCATCCCATATAAGTCTCTCTCTGGGAAAAAGCCTTTGTGAGTTGATCCACCGTGTTGTCCTCTAAGTCTACTCCCCCAACCTCGATCACCCTGGAGATCAACTATCTCCATGATCAGGTGATGCTGCCTCAGAATATGTCTGGGTCACTGATGGGACCAGGGTTCCTGGGCCGAAGCCACACTTCCATTGTCATACAATGGTAGGAACCTAGTTCATCTCATGAACCAATATACGCCCAAACTGCCTATTTGGTAGTATCTTTAATAGCGATGTTACCAGCCTTTATCGTCTAGTTTGCCACGGTATCTAGCTTGGAACTCTTCCAACATACCGTCCCTCCACCGAGGGTGAAGACAATGCCTGTGACTGACATTCAGTCGTCCTTATCATCCTGGAACACTTCCAGTGATTCTCCCCAGGATCGATTGATACCATCTCACTACAACTAGTGAGAATCCTAACATCCATCTAGATCTATCTCATAGATCCAAAACCCAGGATTTAGGAGGTATCACTTTGATCCTATATGGAGAATCCATGTAATAAGAGGAGATTCACCGTGCGTAGCATAGGAAACTCTTTTCCTATCAAGAGTATGTTGTCTATGTACAATACGAGGATGACCACCTTACTCTCTACTACCTTTTTGTATATACAAGGTTCGTCTACCATTTTGATGAAGTCAAACACTTTGACTATCATATCAAAACAGACGTTCCAACTCCGTGATGCCTGCTTTATTCTGTAAAGCAACTTGCACACGTTTCCGCTGCTCCCACTATTTACGAAGCCCTCTGGCTGTGTTCTTATAGACATTCTCTTCTAAATCACTATTTAGAAAAGTAGTCATGGCACTCAACCACCAGATATCATAGTCATGGTATGTAGCAATGGCAAGTAGGATCTGGATGGACTTAAGCATAGCCACTGGAAAAGGTTTCATCATTATCCACGCCTGGTCGATGACGAAAACCTTTAACAAGTCTAGCTTTGAAAGTCTCAACTTTTCCATCTACACCAAGTAATCTTCTCAAGATATACTTGCTCCTGATGGGGATTTAACCCTTCAGATATAGCAACCAAAGTCCATACTTTGTTAGTGTACATGGATTCCATCTCATATCGCTAAGCATCCAGCCATTCTTACAGAGTCTCGCTCCTGATGGCCAGCTCGAAACTAGTTGGGATATCATCTCATGATGCAATCCTCGCTCCCACTGTCATAGAGAAACTGAAGTATCTCTCAAGTGGGTGAGAAACCCTACTAGATCGGCGGAGAGGCTGAGGTTCGTTGGTATCTACTGAATCCTTTGGTTGCACCAAATCATCTGCTGTAGTTTGCATAGCTGGAACCTTTCCAGTTCTACAGAACTGACCTTGCCTCGATCTTGTCCGAATTTTGCTTTTGACATAGGCCGGACAATCCCAAATCTTAACTTATTTAAGAGATAGTCTCTTCCGATACCATATCTTATATGGAGTGGTAGGCACTGATTTGATTCGAATCCAATTCAATAGGTATGCAACTTCTCAAGTGCACAACCCCCAAAAGGAAATAGGTAACTCAGTAGTACTCATCATAGAGCATACCATATCTAATATGGTGCGGTTGCTTCGCCCCGATACACCATTGTGCTATGGTGTATACGGAGGAGTAATGCTGAGAGAGATCTCATTCTCCTTTAGAATAGTCCAGGAATTCTATGCACAAGTATTCTCCTCCCTGATCTTATCATAGGACATAATACTTATACCCGTATTTTGGTTCTCTACTTCTAACTTATATTCTGTGAATATCTCAAAAGGTTCGGACTTGTGTTTCAACAGGAACATATGTTTGAATCTTGAGAGATCATCAGAGAACGTAATGAAGTATAAAAAACCGGTCCTGGCATGTGTAGACAGGAGACCTTACATACATCATCATGTATCAGTCCCAAAAGTTCACTAACTCTTTCTCTGTTTCCAATAAACAGAGCTATGGTCATCTTATATTTGTGACATGACTGGCAAGTTTCACAAGATGTAAATTCAAACTGATTTAAATATGCATCTAAAATGTAACTTCAGCCAATCGGGTCGCATTGATATGACCTAGTCTACAATGCCTCAAGAAGGATTCGTTCATATCTGAACTCTTCCCCTTGTGTGTGTTCTGTATACTAGGAACTGTAGTTTGATTTAGAACGTCAATACTTTTAGATAACGTGCCTGAACCGATCAACTTTTGATATAGGAATCGTTCAAAACATTATCCAACAATACAAAATTTTATCATTTCTTTACTTATAAAGAGACTGATATGATTTTGTATATCAGGTTCGGTATCTAATAGCATTTGTTCAAAATCAATGTATTGGTAATACAGGGTGACAGTGACCAACAGACTTGGCTGCAACACTTTCCCCATTCTCTGTCTCATGAAACTTATCACCCGTTCTCAGTTCTCTGCCTTTCTGTTGCCCTATGTAACAGATTACATATCTGGGATCCTGATCCGGTATCAGATACCCAGGATGCAGAGGATAATGAGAAACAGTTCTGTATAATGAACACACCCGAAGGAGATGCATCATATGCACTTTCTTCCTTTGGGCGGCATAGGAATTCTGGTTTTTCCCTATTTCCTGCTCTGTCTTATAACAATTATAAGTTGGAGCGGGACCAACGTTCCCCAGCTCAGTATAACAAGCGGGTTCGGTCAATACATCCATATTATTATCTTGATTAAGGCGTGATATGGTCGCTACCTGGAGAGAGAGAGAAGAAAACACTCTGCGTGCGCTCTTGCAAGATTAGATTGGTTATATACTTTATCTAATCAGGATGGCTCCCACTGTTTTTATTAAATCTTCCTTCAAACCCTAAAAGGAAAGATTAGCCGAGATTAATTACACTCTACAAGTTCGCCAATCTTTCAGCCAGGCCAGTGTCGGTACTTTGAGGGAGGTTCCCCGTGCTTTCGCACGGACCTAATTACAGTAAACCTCGTTTTCCCAGAGGCGTAACCCCGTTGACACCTTTCTAGACACCTACTTGATCGGCTAATTGCAAAGTGCAAAACTCTCCCAGGAGTAACAATTACTCGCAGTGGGTATCGGGATCCAACTATCACATAGAAAGTATGCAATCTCATTGCAAATTTCAACACTTGAAACTCCCGATAAAGGTTTTTACCCCTAGCGCTTATGACCTTAACTATGGTCAACAAATCATAAGCACTAGTCAAGTTCTACCCGTCGTTTTATGATTAATTAGACCCACCCACATGACCCTTAACTAAGGTCAACAAAGTCATGCGACTGTCCTAACTAATCGCATCATATGCGGTGTAGGAAGACATCACTTAGCTACCGTACACTGTGCCTTAACTAAGGTCAACAAACACAGCACGAATACTAAGTACTCTACTTCTTAAAATGACAGAGGGTTGCGGATGGTTTTTATGAAAACCTTTAAAGCTTTGAACTTGATCTCGTTGCGGAATCAAATGATTTTTAAATGGAATATTTTTGAGGCTTTTCTAGTTTTGCTAAAGGGGTCACTCCCGGTGAAGGGATCGTCGGCCCTTTCCTCGTCGAATGAGGTGCGGGATATATCATATATATCACTGTGCAAAGCAGAAACTATAGAATCAATCAAAAGACAAACCGAGTGTGTAGCATCTACCAGTTATTGCTAAAGGAGTCACTCCCGGTGAAGGGATCTCGATCCTTTCCTCATCGAATAAGGTGCAGGATGTTCTACAAGGAACACCGTGATGCAAAGCAAGAACTGTAGCTACCTGTTTTTATTTTGAAATTCGATTCCACAACATCAATTAGGTTTATTTTCTTTCATTAATCTCATTAATGAATATCCCATCATTTAAGTCCACCTAAACATCACAGATAAATATAACGTACGCTTATGCCATCCGCATTCGCCTCGATGTCCCGTCTGCACCGTTAGGTTAGGTAACTAACGCCAGAGTGAGGCAGGGCTAGCGCGGGTGTAAAACATAAGCAACGTCTATATAATATATCATATATACTATATATAGTATCCATCTGAACATATCTCATGATCACATCACAGATAACGCAGCAGAAAATATCATATGAAATATTGGATATACTAGGACGTCCGTGTTTTTAATACGAGCCAGTATAAAACATGGATTCCACGGTCGTGATGAATAGCCAATCCTACAACCCTAGACCCCTACGAGAGCGGCAAGCAACCCTACCAATTCTAGGGTTAGGAGACCCGGACTCGATTCCTCGAGATGGCCTCCCACTGGACCCCAGAACCCGGTTACTTGTGCTCCCCTCCTTGGGTCTATCCTAGTGCGGAAAAGTAAATAATATACAAAAGGTGACATCTTCCGCAACCTGGAAGTGCCCCAATAAAAGAATATTACATATAAGTTTTTACATGAATGAAAATGAAAAACAGTCATCTCACATAAAAAAAACCCGGCTATTCAAACACGACGATCTAATATAACATACCCAGCAACACATAACATCACATGTCATCAACGTAAGTAAATATGCGCATCCCAATTGTCGTTGACATATAGCAACGAAACCGGCGATATCACATATTACACTTACGGTGACAGGAAAGAAAGTGTAAAACTACAACAGTTGGAATCCGCAAACTCTTTAGACATCGCATGCCTAGCCAAATGAATTCCTTAGACATCGCATGCCTAACAATTATAGACCCCGCATTTTAGTCTCATTATCGAAAACTCTTTTCAATATCAAGTCGGGCAATTCAACAGGATTCCCGACATTCTGATCGAATGCTCGTCGCAAACTTTAGTAGGCAGCTGCACCCCCGACGCCGTCGACGAAGTGCACCAAGGCGGAACACCGCTGCCTCGAGCACCCGAACGGATGCTTTCGGCGACGGGGTTCTCCTACAGTCACATGGTCGGGGCTATGGGGCGAGGCTGTCTATTAAGTTTACCCGGCGAGTATCCGCGTACGCTACGTGATTGCGACTGACTTTTGATCACATCAAAATTCCGTGGCAACCGATCAAGTGAGACTAAACCGCTAGATTTATAACATTCATTCAATTATCTCAAAACTACTTGTGAATTCCAATTATTGTATCACATTCCAGATAAATAGAAAATGTTAAACTTTCCGATCGAACAATCAAACACCCAAGTTTTCCCGAAACAGATCAACACATGAAATACGTTTAAAAACATTCACTTCGTGTCACAGTACCAACGGTCCAGCCGTAGAAGGGTCAAGCCAACGCCTCACATGTGGCACGCCGTACTGCCCCAACCCCTAAGATTCAAAGGGCAGTTCAAGACGGTCACATAATCGAGTTAAGGTTTGTTGTCTTCTAGAGGGACCATCGCGTTACTTGCACTACTTCGAACGTTCTCAAACTACGGAAAAATCCAACAATTGGAAATTTCCCGGCAGGGGAAAAAGTGGGTATTTATATTCGGTCGAACTTTTTAACATTTTTCTAAAATTATCCGGAAAAACACACAGACAAAATTAGACAATCCGATCGAAACACCGAGTCCCCAATACAACCCAGAAAACTCAACTCTTGAGTGCAGATTAAAACTTCCCAGAGAACAGAGGAAACAGATACGGACATTACTGTATAAAAATTAACCTCTAATCTGTACATACGGCCGCGGAACCGCCGCGAATAGCATGCTAATGCCGCGGTTCTGCGGCGGTTTAGTGGAGTTAGGGGTTCGTTTTCAACAGTAACTCTTAGAATTTCCTGCTCTATTTTCTGAGAATTTTTAATTCATAAAAATCCCCGATTTCAAAAAATGTACAGAGAGCAATTTTGAATTAGGGTTTCGGTTCGATCGGACTTCTAACTCCGTCTACGCATCGCCTAAGGCTCTAGCTGGGCTCTGATACCACTGTAGGGTTCCTAGGCATACCCATGAGGTTCTACAAGTGATCAAACATGGCCAATTCAAATTTTTTCATGTGCCTACAAACCCTAATACGGATCGTTAACTAGATGTATAGGCGATGCAATGCAAGTTAACAACTTTAACTAAAAGGGAAGTGACTACAACCTTTGTAGATCCGGTTCTCCACCTCCATAGCTCCGCTTTGACGTCCCTCCGCTGCGATCATCGGATCCCGGACTCTAGCGTCGGCTTCATCGGAGAAATGGGCGGGCTAAGTCGTCGACTTCGATGCCGAAGATGATCTACATCGAGGCAACTCAAGATCAAGCTCCAACTTCAACAAGTCATGAAACTTATGAAGAAAACACCCTATACTACTTGGAAAGTGGTAGAGGATGAAGAAATAGGAAGTGGGTTCACTTTAGAATTGGATTTCTCACTCTTTTTCTCATGTTGCCATTGATGGTAGCAAGCTTTTCTTCATTGTTGAAGAAGAAGAAGAAGAAGAAAAGAAAATATGATAAGAATAAAAAGAATTATCTTATCATATAGCAACCATAGTTAGGTGTAGAGAATTAACTAAGGTTAGGTTGAATGGTTAGGGTTAAGTATGAAACAAAAATGGTGGACTTATTCAAAGCTTCATGAAGCTTCAACTAGAAAACAAATCAAGCCACCATTTCTCTTTATCTTTCAAAAATGAATAAATAAATAAATGAAGAGATAAGTAAATCAAAACCCTAACCATTAACATAACCATGGTTTAGTTCTTTACACAAACCCAAGTTTGCATGTATCATCAAACATGATACAAACAAGTGCACAAAAATATATCACATATACAACTTGTGTACATCAAGTGAGAAAATCCATTTAAAGTGAAAAAATACTAGTTAATGCAAAGTAATATATCAAATATATAATATATCAAATATATTATACATTAAATCATTAAATCAACACTTGATTTATCGATCCGGTCATATCGTATATAACCGACTAGTATCCAATGTATCGACTTATCGAATCAATCTTCGATTCGATAACTAGGTTATATCGCATACGACCATTCGATACATCCATCGCGAGAATAGAATACGGTATCACATACACGCATTATTCTCGGTCCCGCACATATCTCATATGCGCTCCTATTCGTTTCGCTTGAGCCAGGAAACCTCTGTGTAGGACTCTAAAGACTCGTCAATACGCCGGCAGCAGGTGATGATCATATCAAACACCCACAAGCCGCAAGCGGTCTGCTTAACGTAACGGCCACCCGGGTATTGAGCGATCAGAAGATTGACGAGCAAGCCCACTCACACTCCTGTGAATCCAACCAGTAACACTTACCGTACAGTCCGGTCTGTTCGTCTGATATGTCGCATATCTCGCCTAGGGGTGGTAAACGTCAGACCCCAGTAGCTTGATAAGTCATGCCGACGTGAGGTCCATAACATTCGTGAAACTACTGATAACTCTTACCAGTATATCACTGCAACCCTGGCCAGGGATTTCCTGTTATGGCCAGTCGAGCATAGCGCAACATCAACCCCCAATACCGGGAGAGACGAATCCCCTCCTATCGCTCATTGCCTCCATGTGAATCGGGACTGTACCCAAAAACCACCAGTTTGCATGACTCAGTAGAGCCGTGGTAAGGTGGAAATCAAAGCATGGTGGGAGACACACAAGACTCTATGACGATCTCGGGTCAACAGACTAAGCTGTACCAGTGTCACCAGAGAACTGCCATCTGACGTGAGGTATAATACCATCTGGGAGTTCTCGGCGAGTCCGTTCAGTGTACCCAGTCTCCACTGAGCACCCGCATACCATCTCTGATGTCAAACACCAATGGATATGGGATAATCCATCGCCCATCACATGGGTCGAGAAGATATACGCTAGTCTACTCTGGAATATCGATGCCCCGTCTCGATATTCCCACGACTAGGAACATTGAAGGATGTACTCATGGACTACCCTGGCCCCACTAGTATGATCTGCATCATAGTCCTGGAAGTCGAGCACACATCCTAAGGGCTTTATAAACATGTAACAGAGAGACAGAAAGTATACATGTTAAGATAAAGAGCAACCAGATAGCGTACTATCATGTCGAGCAAGAAAGTCCTACCTATATATGACCCAGCATCCACTACAATATACATCCAATGTACAGTAATGGCCTCTAGGGCATACATATAACTAACAAAGTCAACTCTTGTCATAGCCTGGGTCAACCCACAAACAGCCATTACAGAAACGTGCCTTGAGTTATCCAGAGTCTGGTTTTATGCATAAGCCGGACAACTCCCCGTACCTTAACAATATCAAGATATGAACTGTTCTATATCCAATACAGAAACAGAGGCACTAATTTAATTGAACAAGATTCAAATCATGCAACTATCTCCAGTGCATGTTAACTAAATGGAAGGAGGCCGATCAGCGTTACTCAACTTAGGAATGCTTCCAATTATGAGTGACCTGAAAGAGAAGCAAGTTCTCTTAATCATTACTACCATCTGAATACCATTCACAAGTATCTACATCTTCGATCACCTTGAAGAACCCTGATACTTGCAACACCTGGTTCTCTACTTTATTCTTATACCTATAACTTCTCAAAACTCAGATCTTGTGTTTTTACGAAACACTTGTCTAAGAACTAGAGAAGTCATAAGTAAACCGAATATAGTATGAGGACCAACCCTTCTGTCCTAATGGACACTGGACAATATACAATACTCCGTATAAGTCCCTTGAGTCTAATAACTCATTCACTGTGTGTCGTAAGTTGAAAACTGTACTTATGGTTAAGAAGAATTACACCGCTGTTTAATGCTCCTTACTTAACCATCCACTGATATAGGTAAATGTCATAGACATAATTTCAAAAAGGTATATCTCACTCTATAAAAAAAATAGACGTACAGATATATCAATTTGAAATTGGTGCATAACAGCGGATATTCAAAACCAAATATTCGCCGTCCATATCACCAATTACAACGAATTCCGATATGATGAGGATGATCACCTAATTCCCAATAACTTACTCCCACTCATCATCTGTAAAACCATACAGATGTGAGAATCATACCTGGTAAATACATACTCTGGAGTAAGTGTCTAATTGGAAAATCAGTTTTCTTTTAACAGTACACAGTGAAACTGAAACATTAAAATGTTTCGATGGGGTATCCGGGTATTCTTAGTAATGCCTCTTCCATTATCCAGATTCACAACTGTAACCGTATATTTCTCTGCCATCTCTTCAAATCCCTTTATTTGTCTTTAGTCATTACCTTCTGTACACCCTCTTAGGCTAAATGGTTTTCTTCCTTCCCTACCGTTCGGCACCAGCCTATGGTTTGGAAGAAGACTATCCAATAAGCATAATGGGTGTACTGTCCTAATCCTAGGAGCACTCGCAATGCGAGAGAAGGTGAAGATAAAAGACAACCGAATAAACCTTATTCCTATTTCTCCTGAACCAGAATCCATCCCCGAACTGGAACAAGTTCCTTTCGAGTTCGTATATAACCATACGATGGAGTATCCAATAAACTGTGGATCTTCGTAGTGATACGAAGTGTCCTGGAGAAATACAAAGGTGATTTAGGATTGGCGAAGAAATACTTGGTTTGGTCGTGAATAGCAGTCGCAATTTACTTTGCCCTCTTACTAATCCCTTGATATTTCTTTACTTAATGCCCTCTGTACACCATCGTTATGCTAATTGGTTTTCTTCATTCCCCACCGTTCGGCACCAGCCTAAGGTTTGGAAGAAGACTATCCAATTTGCGTAATAGGTGTACTATCTCCTAAACCAAGGAATACTCGCAACCTGAGAGAAGGTAAAAGGAAAAGACAACTGAATAGTCCTATTCGTTTTCTCCAGAACCGGAAACCATTCTCGAATAAATTCCTTCGAGTTCGTATATAACCATACGATGGTTTTATCCAATGGAAGTGGACGTTCGTAGAAATACGGGGTGTCCTGGAGAAAAGGGTAAAAGTAGGAGTGGCAATGAGGTTTGCAACTCTGACAATCCAAAAGCCTGTGTTTTTAAGAAGGTTCGATCAACTTGGTCACTGAGTCATAGTCAAGGGTCGGGTCATGGTCGCTGCCAAAGAGAGAGAGAAAAGAAACACTCATCGTGCACTCTAACATAGATCAGAATGGTTACCAATTTATCTAATCAGGAAACCTCCCACTGTACCGTCAAATTCTCCTCCAAACCTGAAAGAAGAATTAGTCGGGATCACCCGAGGAGTAAACCAACTCATCAGTGGGAATCGGGATCCAACAATCATCGCATGACAACGTGACGGAATCCACTCACGCTATCACACTCCAGAAGGTATGCGCATGCCTGGCAAGTTTCCATTTCTTTAGAAACTCCCGATGTAAGATTTTAGCCCTAGGACCCAAGTGACCTTGACGGAGTCAACAAATCAAAGAGTCCTAGTCAAGTTCAAGCCGTCATTATCTGGATTGCATTAAACCCACCCGTACGTGCCCTTGACGGAGTCAACAAGGCCGTACGGCTGTCCTAACCAATCCCATTTATGCAACAAACAAGCATTACTTAGCTACCGTACACTACGCCTTGACGGAGTCAACAAACGCAGCACGAATACTAAATAATACCCGTAAGAAATGACGAAGGGCTACGACTGGTTTTTAGCGAAAAACCTTTAACGTAATGAACTTGATATCGTTGAAGGAACTGCATAGCTTTTTACAAAAATATAGTGACGAGAACCTTTTGCTAAAGAGATCACTCCCGGTGAAGGGATCTCGGCTCTTTCCCCGTAGAATGAGGTGCAGGATATTCCAACTGAATACCACGATGCAAAGCAAAAAGTAATCGGCTATAGTGAAGTTATTACCATAACGCAAACTTCTGTCCAAGGGATCACTCCCGGTGAAGGGATCTCGGCCCTTGCCTCGTCGACTGAGGTGCTGGATATTCATAACAGAATACCACTGTGCAAAACAAAAGAGAACGTCCTTGCAATAACAGCTTTTTGAAAAATGTTCCAACAACATCAAACAGGTTTGTTTAACTTGCATTGATCCGAATCAACGCAGTCCAATCAATTGATCACACCAATAAAGAACGAAAATAATAATGTACGTATATGCCATCCGCATTCGCCACTAGGTCCTGTCATTACCCGTTAGGTTACTTAACTAACGACAGAGCGGGGACTGGACTAGCGCGGATGCAAAACATATACAACATCTACTAGTATATATATCAATATATAATATTCGCTCAAGGCGTGATAAAATGCAACATCACAGAAATGTAATAAGTATCACAGAACAATACAGATATCTGGGAACCCCGGGTTTCATAGAGCCGCTACTGAAACCCGACGTTCCCCTGGTCGTGTGGATAGCCTGTGCAATGAAATCCTAGACCCCTACGGGCGCGGCAAGTTACCCGCCAAAACCTGAAGCGAGGCAGCCCCCTTCAGCAACGTGAATGGACCACCCAGCACTTCACAGAATCCGGTAAATTGGGCACCCCTCCTGGGTCAACCTATACCCCCTACGAGTGCGGCGAATAGCCCGCCAATTCTAGAGTAAAGCCCCCTCCATCTCAATGCCATGAGATGCGGGCCCGTTGCCCTCTAGAACCCGGCTATCCGTGCACCCCACCGCGGGGTAATCCTAGTACAAAAACTAAAATATACATACAACGGGTACATCGACCTCAGCCCGGTCGTGCCCCAAAAGAATAATATACAAACAGGCAGTGACGGCAGTCCACATGTCGGACGTTCGCCCCGCAATATCAAATGTACATATAAAATGAAACTGTACTAATATTGGATCCAGGCTATCCCCCACGACCAATCCGCAACATCACAGCACAACACAGAACATCAACGTGAATGTCACGTTCGCAAATCCGTCTAAAAGGGCTATAGCAGTTAGACAGGGTTTACCGATCAAATGACATTCACGGTCGCAGATATAATGTAAATACTGTGAACTAACATGTTTAGAATTTTCGATCGATCAAATTTCCCAAAGTGGGCCCCAAGCACAACTGTAGCTCTCAAAATATATCTGGGCCCAAATAGAACATTCCAAAACCCCAATTTCCCTTCCAGAGAGCCTCTGTACAAATTTGGTGCAGCAAGGAAATAGAATGGCTGCGGAACTACAGCCAATGCATGGGTTTGGCCGCGGTTCCGCGGTGGAAAGGTGACATTAGGCGACCAAATTTTTACAGAACTCATAAAACACCCTGCTTGAATTTCTGCAACACACTGAAAAAAATTTTGACCGCTGCAAAAAATCGACAGAAACTGATGCAAATGGAAACGCGGTTTTGGAATTTTGTTCGATCGAACTTTTAAACACGCTAGAGCAAGCTAGACTAGGTTAATGGCATAGCTTTGATACCATGTTGGTGCACGGCGGCGCCCCGGCCGTCTGAACGAGGCCAAAATGCGGAAACGGTAACTTTACAAAACTTTTAAACCGGCACCACCGTGCACAAAAATCCCGGATCGGGCCATTAATCTAATCCTAGCTAACTAGAGAAGGGGTAGAGAGATATACCGAGCGATCCGTGTCCTTCGGTCTTCTCGTCATCGTCCCGATCTCCCCGCGGAATCTCCGGTCTTCATCTCCTCGTCGGAAGGGCACCACATCGCCGGGTTCTTTTACGGGCTCCCACCTCTGGACCGAGGCAACTCGGGCACGAAGTTGGCGAGCCGACATACCCAAGAATTGCTGTAGAATAGTGTGGAACTCTATGTCTCATTGGTGTGTAGGAAGTTGCCATTTGGTGGAGGAAATGAACCATGAACCTTTTGTAGATGAACTTGGGGATTTTGCAAGCATGAAGAGAACAAAATCCCCACCACAATATTTTGGACAGCCCCCCATGAGCATGGCCGGCCATTCTCCATGAGGAATAAGAATGGAGAGAGAGAGCAAAGTCCAAAGGGGGGGTGTGGATCAATCACCAAAAGCAAGAGAGAGAAAACGTGATGATGAGAAGAGATGATCACTAAACAAAGTCTAACACTCCATCAACCATCATGACTCCAAAGGTCAAGCCATCATGAACAAAAGAAAGTCAAGTGAGGTCAATGGATGGTGCACCATCATGATGCAAAAAGTCTTCTCCTTTGCACAATTGCAAATAACCCCCTCCACCAAATTTCAGCCAATGAAAGATACAAAGGAAAATGACCGAAACGGAAATCAAACTGGCAACTTCAAAAACTGATCCCGTAATAAATTACAGGAAAACCCCGCTACTGTATATAAATACCAGCATTTGTATTGCGACCGAATACAAATGCAATGAGACAAAATCTACATTGTACAATACTAGGATCCGGCTTAAACCAAAACCCGGTAGTATTATCCATCCGATCATGATCCGTGCAATACCGCACGTATCTGATCGAACCCTGCCATATCTCCATACGGCCTCTACAGCGTTTCGCCCGAAACTTGAGAAACTGGTCTGTGGGGGACTCTAAAGACTCGTCAATCCCTTAGCTGTGGATTTAACCACTAGCACGTCAGAGGTATTAGCCATACGTGACGGGATACCAGGTATTGACCAAAAGAGACGTCGATGAGCGAACTCATCCTGACACCCTACTGAGCCTGTCAGTGACAATATCCGTACAGTCCGGTCCGTTCGTCTATGAGCATCGCATGGCGGGCCTAGGTGGTTGTAAAAATCAGACCCCCAAAGGTGGTACAAGTCGTGTCGGAGTGTAGCCCAGAACACCGTGAGATACTACTCGAATACCTACCAGTAAATCTCCTGCCTCGTCCGAGGGCTTTGTGTAATGGCACTCCTAGACACAGCGCGACCTCACCCCCAATACCGGGAGAGACGAACCCCTGCAGATCCGCTCACTACCTCCATGTGGCTCGGGACTGTACCCAACTAAAACCTGTTTGCACGACTCCTTTGAGCCGTGGTAGGGTAGTAATCAAAGTACAGTGGGAACTTACACGAGACAAATGACGATCCCAGGTCGATGAACTAACCTGTACACATGTCACCAGGGAACTGCTATCTGACGTCAGGTATAAGACCAACTAGCATTTTCCCGGCGAGTCCTGTCCGGTGTACTCATAACCCAATGAGCACCTGTATACATCTTAGGTGAACCAACTGACACCAGTGGCTTGTGAGACCGGCCACCGCCCCTCGTTGGGGTCTCGACTGTATACACTAGTCTACTCTGGAGTATCGATGCCCTGTCTCGAAACTCCCACGACTAGGGACCTTTTAAGGATGTGCTTATAGACCCAAGCTCCCACGTATATGATCGCCATCACACTGCTGGCTGTAAAGCAAGAATCCTAAGGGCTCTATCAACGAGCAATAGTGACCTGTAAGGTCACCTAAAGCAGTACGCGATGATAAAGATAAACCAGATAGCATACTACCATCTTGAGTAAGACTGTCCTACCGGTATAGGTCCTCCCTCAATCATTGCAATCACGTGCCTGTGATCTAATAATTGACTCTGAGGGCACTATCTCCAACAGCCACATATGAGGCTTGGGTCTGCCCTTCTACGGTTGGTCCATTCAATACTGTTGTATAGATTTTGGGTATTGTTTAACGGTGCTCAAGTGTTGAGCATGCTGGGGAATATGGGCGTTCGTTAATTCAATCGAAGGGTTTAACATCGCTTAGTAGTATGTGATACTTGTTTCTGCGACCGTAAGTGTAGTATGCGTATCACCGGTTTCGTTGCTATATGTCAACTGCAATTGGGTACGCATACTTGCTTACGTTGATGACATATGATGTTATGTGTTGTTATACTGTGATGTATAGGATTGTCGGGATCGAATAGCCGGGGGATTTTATGTGAGATGAGAGTTTTACTTTTCATTCATGTAAAATTCATTTGTAATGTAATATTCTTTTATTTGGGGCACTTCCGGGTTGAGGATGTTGTCACCATTGATGTATATTATTTACTTTTCCGCATTAGGATAGACCCAAGGTGGAGAGCACAAGTGACCGGGTTCTAGAGTCCAGTAGAAGACCATCTCGAGGAGTCGAGACCGGGTCTCCTAACTCTAGAATTGGTAGGGTCGCTTGCCGCTCTCGTAGGGGTCTAGGGTGTGGGATTGGCTATTCATCACGACCGTGGAATCCGTATTTTCTATTGTTGGCTAAATACTAAATACGGACGTCCTAGTATATCCTATATTATCATATCTGTGTTTCTGCTGCCTATATTCTGTGATGTGATCGCTTAATATATCTGAGACGAATGCTATATTATACATGAGATATATATTAGACGTTGCTTATGTTTTACACACGCGCTAGTCCCGTCCCGGTATACCGTTAGTTAAGTAACCTAACGGTGCATAACGGAACATTGCGGCGAATGCGAATGGCATAAGCGTACGTTGTATTTTCGTTTCTTTTCTGTGATTGGCTTAAGGACTTAAATGATGGGACTACATTAATATGATTAATGTAAAGAAAATAAACCTAAAATGATGTTGTAGAATCGGATTTGAAAAACCACTCGGCCTTTTACGAAAAAGCTACATTTCAAAACTGCAGAGCTTAAGCCACTCCTTTTGAAAAACCATTTGATTCTATGACGATATCAAGTTCAAAGCGTTAAAGGTTTTCTTAAAAACGATCCGCAACCCTCCATCATTTTAGGAAGTAGAGTACTAAGTATTCATGCTACGTTTGTTGACTATAGTTAAGGCGTAGTGTACGGTAGCTAAGTGATGTCTTCCTACACTGCATATGATGCAGATTAATTAGGACATTCATGCGACTTTGTTGACCCTAGTTAAGGGTCATGTGAGTGGGTCTAATTAATCAAGAAATGACGGGTAGAACTTGACTAGTGCTTATGATTTGTTGACCATAGTTAAGGTCATGGGTACTAGGGGTAAAAACCACATCGGGAATTTCAATAGTTGAAATTTGCAATGAGATTGCATACCTTCCATATGATGGTTAGATCCTGATCCCACTGTGGCCAATAGTTGCTCCCAGGAGAGTTTTGCATTTTACAATTAGCTAACCCATTAGATGTCTAGAAAGGTGTTAACGGGGCTACGCCTCTGGGAAGACGAGGTTTATATTAATTAGGTCCGTACGAAAGCACGGGGAACCTCCCTCAAATACCGACACTTGCCTAGCTGAATGGTTAGCGAAGTTGTAGATTGTAATTAATCCTGGATAGTTTTCTTTTTAAAGTTTGAAAGAAAAACTTGATTAAAGAAGTGGGAGACATCGATTAGATAAGATAATAACCAATCTGATCTTTGCAAGAGCTTTCGCTGAGTGTATTCTTTTCTCTCTCTTAATGGCAGATACCAATGACAGGACTCAAGTTTCTACTAGATAAAAATAAACTGAATGGGACCAATTATAAAGACTGGCTGAGGAACCTTAACATTGCCTTGACTCATGATAAGGTATCATATGTCCTCACGGCTCCAGCCCCACCCGTCCCGGGTCCTAAATCTTCAGTTGCGGATAGGGAAGTCCGCAAGACATGGGACGCTGACTGTGCCACGGCCAAATGCCTCGCGCTTGCATCGATGGATAACACACATCAGAAGCAGCACGAGAATATGGACGTCCAAGCTATATTTCTCCATAGAAAGGAGTTGCATGGAGAGCAATCTCGCGTATTACGATATGAAGCATCCAGAAAGCTGTTTCAGATGCGAATGGCCCCTGGCACACCAGTAGGAGACCATGTTCTGAAGATGATAGCTCTCATAGAAGAGCTTGAGGACCTCGGATGGACAATGGACAATGAGCAATATACGGATATTATTCTGCAGTCTCTCCCCTCCACCTTTGCTCAATTTATAGTTAACTTCAACATGCACAACATGGAGAAGAAACTACCTGAACTTCTTAATATGTTAAGGAGTGCAGAGAGCACGCTGAAATCAATGAAAACTCTCGCTTTGAGTGTTGGGCAATCTTCCTCTTCTCGCCCAAAGGCTAAGGCCAAGGGAAAGATGAAGAAGAAACCCACCAAACCTAAGGGTGGAGTCAAAAAGGTTAAGGGCAAAGACAAGTCCAAAGCTGGGGAATCGGGGAAAGGGGAATGTTATCACTGCCACAAAACAGGACACTAGAAGCGCAACTGCACCGAGTACTTGGATCTCAAGAAGAAGCATGGGGATGCTTCCGCCTCAGGTGTGTTTGTGACAGAAAACTGTTTTTCAATAAACTCTGCTTCCTGGGTATTAGATACCGGTTCAGGTTCTCACATTTGCAATTCTATGCAGGGGCTGAGAAATAGCAAGGTTTTGAAGACAGGTGACCATACTCTCCGCGTTGGAAATGGTTCCAATATACATACAGTTGCAGTGGGAGAGTATCACTTGGGGTTGCTGTCTGGATGTATATTGGTTTTGAACCCATGTTATTATGTACCTAGTATACTTTGTAATATAATATCCGTTTCTTTGTTAGACAATGAAGGATATAATTTTGTATTGCAGAACAATGTTATGAACATTCACCTGAATCAAATGCCGGTTGGGTATGGTACGCTTAATAACGGGATATACGTCCTAAATCAACACACAGTTTTCAGCATACAATACACTCATAAAAGAAAATTTTCAGAAATAAATGAAGCTTTTCCTTGGCACTGTAGACTTGGTCATATTAACGAAACAAGACTAAACAAGTTACACAAAGATGGATATTTGACCCCTTTTGAATATAAATCTTATGCGACCTGCCAGTCTTGTATCAAGGGTAAAATGACCAAAACTCCGTTTACCGGACACGGAGAAAGAGCTACTGAGCTCTTAGGCCTCATACATAGTGATGTATGCGGGCCTATGTCTACATAGGCGAGAGGCGGTTTTTCATACTTCATTACTTTCAATGATGATTTCTCAAGATTCGGTCATGTATTTTTATTAAAACACAAATCCGAAACTTTCGAGAAATTCACTAAATATAAACTCGAAGTAGAAAAACAAACCGGCTTGAGCATCAAAATTCTTCGATCAGATCGAGGTGGTGAGTACCTCAGTACAGAGTTTACAGACTTCCTAAAAGAGAATGGGATTCTCTCTCAGCTCACTCCCCCTTACACACCACAGCACAACGGTGTGTCAGAACATCGGAATCGGACCCTATTAGATATGGTATGTTCCATGATGAGTGATGCTGAGTTACCCATCTCATTTTGGGGGCATGCATTGGAGACTACAGCGTTTCTACTGAACAGGGTCCCAACCAAAACCGTGTCTACCACACCATATGAGATATGGCATGGGAAGAGACCATCTCTAAAACGAATTAAGATTTGGGGTTGTTCGGCCTATGTCAAAAAGCAGAATCCGGATAAACTCGAGACACGGTCAGTCATGTGTAATTTTGTGGGATATCCAAAGAATTCTTATGGATATATTTTCTACCACAGGGAGGAACAAAAAGTGTTTGTTTCTCAGTATGCCACATTTTTAGAAAAAGAATTTTTTACAAATAACATAGATGGCAGTGTGGTAGACCTAGAAGAGGTTCTAGAAACACAAATTACGAATGGCGACTTGGTTGAACAGACTGTTGCAACAGAAACTGAAGAATCTCGGCCACTCCGTAGGTCTGGTAGGACTTCTCGCCCACCGGAGAGGTACTAAGGTTTCCTCATTGATGGTGATAGAGAAGACTGCATCATGGAGGATGATGATCATACCAGTTTTCAGCAAGCTATCATGAGTGGAGACTCTGTGAAGTGGATGGATGCCATGAGATCTGAAATGGAGTCTATGTACACCAACAAAGTATGGACTTTGGACGTTATACCCCCTGGGGTAAAACCTGTGGGGTGCAAATGGATCTTTAAAAGAAAGATTGGTGTAGATGGGCAGGTAGAGACCTATAAGGCAAGACTTGTGGCGAAGGGTTTTCGTCAAAAAGCAGCTTTGGACTATGACGAAACTTTTTCTCCTGTAGCCATGCTTAAATCCATTCGGATCCTACTTGCTATTGCTACTCACTACGACTATGAAATCTGGCAGATGGACGTTAAAACAACATTTCTAAATGGAGATTTAGAAGAATGCGTTTATATAGATCAGCCAGAGGGCTTCATTGACAGTGGGAGCAACGGGAAAGCATGTAGATTGCTTAAATCCATTTATGGATTAAAGCAGGTATCACGGAGTTGGAACATCTGTTTCGATGATGTTATCAAAGAGTTTGATTTCATCAAAAATCCAGATGAACCTTGTGTTTATAAGAAGGTTGTAGGAAGAGCTGTCACATTCCTCGTATTGTACGTGGATGACATTCTTCTGATAGGAAATGATATTCCTATGCTACAGTCGGTCAAATCTTTCTTATCACTAAGGTTCTCCATGAAGGACCTAGGTGATGCCACATACATTCTGGGCATTCGGATCTATAGGGATAGATCCAAAAGGTTATTGGGATTGTCCTATACCAGGTACATCAACACCATCCTAAAAAGGTTTAGTATGGAAGACTCCAAGCGGGATGCCTTACCCGCTTGCCATGGGGTCACTCTCTCTAAGGACTCTTGCCCAAAGACCGATGAAGAGAGAGCTCGCATGAGCATTATACCCTATGCTTTGGCAGTAGGATCTATAATGTATGCGATGTTGTGTACACGCCCAGATGTAGCTTATGCACTTAGTGTAGTAAGTAGGTATCAATCCAACCCAGGGGAGAATCACTGGATAGCAGTGAAGAACATTCTTAAGTACTTGTGAAGGACTAAAGAATTGTTCTTGGTGTATGGTAATGGAGATCTCCAAATGGAGGCCTTTACCGATTCGAGCTTCCAAAGTGATAAGGACGATAGCAAGTTTATCTCTGGGTTTGTATTTACCCTCAATGGAGGGGCGGTAAGTTGGAAGAGTTTCAAACAGGATACCGTTGCAGACTCTACGATGGAAGCTGAGTACATTGCTGCGAATGATGCCCCCAAGGAAGCCGTCTGGATGAAGAAGTTCATCTCGGAGCTAGGAGTAGTTCCAACCATTATTGATCCAGTACCATTGTATTGTGATAATAATGGGGCTATGGCGTTAGCCCAGGAGCCCAAGTCCCATCAGCGGTCCAGACACATCCTGAGGCGCTTTCATTTGATCCGGGAGATTGTAAATCGCCACGAGATCGAGATTAGGAGAGTTGACACAAAGAATAACACTGTGGATCCACTCACCAAGCCCTCCCTCAGCCGCAGCAAGAGCGACTTTTTGAGATGTTGGGTATGAGATACGCCAATAACTGGCCTTAGTGCAAGTGGGAGATTGTTGGATATATGTATACCCTAGAGGCTATTATATGATGGTGGATGTATTTATACATGTATATATATTCAGTGTACATTCTTGCTCGACATGAGAGTATGCTATCTGGTTCTTCATTATCAGACATGTTGACTTGATCATGCTATTATTCATTTACACATATTGATAAAGCCATGAGGATATTTTCTTGACTACTGTGATTATGATGGAGATCATACTAGTGGGACGTCTGTAGTTTATAAGCATATCCTGAAATGTCCCTAGTCGTAGGTGTATCGAGACGGGGCATCGATATACCAGAGTAGACTAGCGTATATGATACTAGACCCATATGATGGGCGATGGATGTTCCCACATCCATTGATGTTTGACATCGAGATCGTATACGGGTGCTCAGTGGTGACTGGGTACACTGGACGGACTCGCCGAGAACTCCTATATGGTATTATATCTATCGTCGGATAGCAGTTCTCAGGTGACACTGGTACAAGTTAGTCTGTAGACCCGAGATCGTCATGGAGTCTTGTGTGTTCTCCCACTCTACTTTGATTACCACCCTACCATGGCTCTATTGAGTCGTGCAAACAGGTGGCTTTTGGGTATAGTCCCGAAACACACGAAGACGATGAGCGATAGGAGAGGTTTCGTCTCTCCCGGTATTGGGAGTTGATGCTGTGCTGTGCACGATTGGCTATATCAGTAAGTCTCTGGCCAGGGCTGTTAGGATTTACTGATAAGTGTTATCAGTAGTTTCTCGATCTGTTATAGACCATTCATCGGCACTACTTATTGAGTTATTAGGGTCGACGTTACCATCCCTAGACTCGATATGCAGCATATCTGACGAAGAGACCGGAATGTACGGTAGTGCTGCCGGTTGGCTCGACGGGAGTTGTGACAGGTTCGCTTGTTTTCTTCTGATCGCTCAATACCCGGGTGGCCGTTACGTTAAGCTGAGCTCTTGCGGCTTCGGGGTGTTTGATATGATGATCACCCACTGCCAGCGTATTGACGAGTCTTAGAGTCCCACAATGGAGTTACCTAGTCTAGGCGAAACGATGTAGTGCGCATATGAGATATGTGCGAGGACCCGATTAAATGCGCGTATGTGATACCGTATATTAATCGGGCGGTTTGCTATTGGTCAGGTTGTATGTGATATGACTGGTTTGCTAAATCAAGTGTTGATTTATTATTGACCATTAGCTTTTTCACTTTAAACCCTTCTTGTTTTTGGTTGTATGCATGGATGTATGCATTTATTCTCATTGATGCACATATAGATGTGCATGCACACATACATGCATATACTCTTGTATCATGGTTGTTGATACAATGGATGGTGGCAATATAAGACTCACACACTTATAAATATGTTGATATTTCTTTTTGGATAAAAGAAAATGGAAGTGGAAATTCTATCATGCTTGATTATTTTATTCACCCACTAAACTTTACATTAACCTTGAGTTAATTTCCATGGCC
This sequence comes from Agapanthus africanus, assembly GCA_030015575.1. Taxonomy (NCBI): domain Eukaryota; kingdom Viridiplantae; phylum Streptophyta; class Magnoliopsida; order Asparagales; family Amaryllidaceae; genus Agapanthus; species Agapanthus africanus. Next base: position 225,898,877 of record CM057347.1, read on the forward strand.
ATTATGCATCCAAATGAAATATCTAGATATTTATAAACTAGAGTTAAGAGTGAGAAGGAGAATATATATATATATATATATATATATATATATATATATATATATATATATATATATATATTCTTTTCTCATTCTTATCTTTATCTTTATCATTATCTCTTGAACTCTCATTTGCCATCATCTTCTTCCTCCTCTCTCTTGCTCTCTAGCTTTCATTTAGTGAGCAAGATAGTGATCAAGTTAGGGTTTTTAAGTGAGAAAACAAACAACATCATCATTCTACACTACTTTTGCCCATTAGTTTAGAGTGTTGGCTTCTACTTCTTCTCTTGATCTAGTAAAGCATCTAGCTTGGACAAAGAGGACTCCGGGTGGATCGTTGTGGACCTAGAGGATTTCAAGCGAACTTCTTTCAACCCTCAAGTGGCCAAGGAGTCTACTGTAGGGAGCTACAATGCTTGTATTCTCTAAACCTAGCTTTTACTACTTGTGGATTGTGGAAAAATATTTTGTTACCCTAGCTTTTCTAGTATGATCCTTAGGATATTTTCTCTAGCACCCTATAAAATTTTAATATGGCTTGTGTGATACTACCAAACCCTAGTAGTGGTGCTGTAGAAAACCCTTCAATGCGAACGTGCCGAAAGGACAAGTGAAAATGGTTTTGTCCTGGTCTTTCTTGGCGATGGGAATCTATTTGTAGCGTGAGTAACTGTCCAGAAAACAGTAATAGTCATGTCCAGCTAATCGTTCGAGTATTTGGTCAATGAAAGGTAGCGGAAAATGATCTTTCCGCGTTGCGGCGTTGAGTTTCCGATAATCAATCCACACTCGCCACCCGGTTTGGGTCCAAATAGGGATCAACTCATTCGCCTCGTTTGTGATGACAGTAATGCCCGACTTCTTAGGGACAACATGTATAGGACTGACCCATTGGCTGTCTGAAATAGGGTAAATGATACCACATCCAGACATTTAACGATCTCCTTTTTCACAGCTTCCTTCAAGACTGGATTTAATTGCCTCTGTGGATCCCTTGCTGGCTTGGCATCATCCATTAGGTGCATGTGATGTTCAACGATCAGGGGACTAATCCCCTTGATGTCCGCCATCGTCTAGCCGAATGCTTGCCGATTGGATTGCAAGACCGTGAGAAGGGCTTTCTCTTGCTCTAGAGCTAGAGATGCCGAGATGATGACTGGGAGGTCTCGTTTTCACCTAAGTAAGCATACTTGAGGTGAGACGGTGGAGGCTTGAGTTCGAGCGTAGGAGGTGAAATGACTGAAGGCAAGATTGGAGAAAATGTCTTGAACTCAAAAGATTCCAAAAGGGGCTCAAAGTGAGTGTATGCGACCGAGTCGGATGGTTCAACTTGTTAGTGTTTATGCCCTAGAAGGCCATTACTGTATCATACTAGTTTGTATATTACTTAATGGAAGCTTGGGATATTCACATGTATATAACAGTCTTGCTAAACATGGTAGTATGCTACTTGGTTTTTCTATCTTAATATGTGAGTGTACGTATTGATAGAGCTCTTAGGATCTTGCTTGTCTACCAGCGTTGTGATGGCAGTCACACTAGTGGGGGCTGGGTAGTCTACAAGCACATCCTTATTCAGGTCCCTGGTCGTTGGATTATCGAGACAGAGCATCGATACTCCGGAGTAGACTAGTGTGTACGCTTCTCATCCCAGTTGGGGAGATGGTCTGTCCCACAGCCGTCAGTACGTCCTACTGGAGATAGTATGCAGGTGCTCGTTAGGTTACGGGTACACCGGACAGGACTCACAGGGAACTGTTGGTTGGTTTTATACCAGTCATCAGTGAACAGTTCCCAGGTGACATGAGTAGAGCATAGTCCGCAGACTTGACACTGCTACTTCGCCTCAAGTGTGTCCCACTGTTCTTAGATTGCTACCCTACCACGGCTCAAAGGAGTCGTGCAAACAGGTAGCAGTTGGGTGCAGTCCCGAGCACTTGGAGGCAGTGGCGGTTAGACAGGATTCGTCTCTCCCGGTATTGGGAGTTGATATCGCGCTGTGTCAGAGAGCCATTACGCAAAGTCCCTGGCCAGGGCAAGCGAGATTTGCTGGTAGGTTCCAGTAGTTTCTCAGGGTGTAATGGGCTTCGCTCCGACACGACTTATACCGCTATTAGGGGACTGACGCTTGCCGCCCCCCTAGGCCCGATATGCGATAGTCTAAGACGAACGGACCGGACTGTATGGAGATTGTCACAGCAGGCTCAGTAGGAGTTCGGATGGGTTTCCTCATCGGCCTTCTTATCGACATCTACCTGGGGACCGTTACGTACAGCTAGTGCCGCTTGCGGTCTGTGGTTAAACCCACTGCCAGCGTAGTAGTCGAGTCTCTAGAGTCCCACACAGAGAGTTTCCTACTCCAGGAGAAACGATATAGAGGTCGTATGGTTTTACGACAAAGGGTTCGGACGCATACGTGTGTTTACGCACGTACGACTTTCGGACAGTTTTTACCAGTCGGCTTTGGTTTAAGCCAGTTACTGGTATCCGGTTATTGGATTTATACAGTCTAAAGTTTTTCCGTATTTTTGCTGATTGGAGGGGCGTTCTCGTAATTGTGCGAGAAGCTTCTAGAAGATGGTGACTAAGGAGGTTTAGGTGTCATATGCATTGAATGAGTTTAGTGAGTCATGAGAGTGATTCATCCATATCATTAATGCACAATAAATGATTAATGAGTCATGGTTATGAATCACCATTAGATATTTATGAAACTTGATTATTCATCATTTGTTTTTCTTTTATTGATGAATTTTAAAGTTTCATATATATTATGATAACTTACTATTCTCATTTGATAATATCATTCACATTCTCTCTCCTCAAGCTCACTCTCTTCAAACCCTAATCCTCACCCCTCATGTGTTGAGAACAAGGATTAGTTAGACTAAACAATCCATAACCCTCACTCTATCTCATCTATCTTCTTTGATTAGCAATCCAAGAAGGTTAGTTGCCTCAAGTTTAGAGGCTAAGCTTGGAGTTTTGCTCTCGGGTGGATCATCTACTACATTGAGAAGGCCGAGGAGGACGAGGAGATCGTAAAGCCGAAGGACTTGGTTCGATAGGTATAATCCCTAAGCATAGTAGTTTAGAACAACTATGTGTTTGGTTAGTTATCGTTTAGCTTCGATTTAAGCGGTTAGTCGATGTTTGTTCACTAAACATGTTCGTTTTTGAATATTCCGCCTCCCCACAAGTATTGGGGTGTTGTATATCGACTTACAGTGGTATCAGAGCCTCGCTAAACAATAAATAACTTTTTTGCAAATTTGTATGAATTTCAAACGGAAAAAACGAAACCGGAAAACCCTAAAATATCATGTTTCTGTCGATTTATAAATGAAGTCCAAAAATTTTTCAGGGATGTTCAGAAAGCTTAAAATGATAGTAGTAGAACACACAAAAAATTTGGTGCCCTGAATCGCCTACGGCGCCGCGGATCCGCAGCGGATAGCACTGATCCCGCCGCCGATCCGCCGCCGTGTTGACGATTCAGGGACCCATTTTTCTTGTGGTGGTTCTCTGTGATATTTGGGATTTTCTGGAATATTTAATTTTTGCTCAGGTTTCAGATTTGCAGAGCAGTATTGGAGCAAAATTAAAAGTGTTTAATCGATCGAAATTATACAGTATTTGCTTGTTGGATTATATCTGTGATTGTATAATGTGTTCGTAAACCTCCCCTAACTGCTAGTATGTCAGTTGGCAGGGGGTTGCACATTTCTGAAATGGATTTTATCTGTTTGTGCATATGAACTGTGTTGGACTGTTGTGATGTATAGCCGGGGTTATGTGATGGGTTATTATTTAATTCATTTGATGTAAATGTAAGTTGTTGTATTATTATTTTGCGGGGCACATCCAGGTTGCGGTTGTAGCCACCGTTGTATTATTTCATTTTACTGTTTTTGCTCCTAGGACAGACCCAAGGTGGGGTGCACAAACTGCCGGGCGGGTAGTTTGCCGCACCCGTAGGGGTCGTGGGTGGGGTAATGGCTATTCATCACAACTGTGTAATCCGCATTTTGTTGCAGGCTCAAAACAAACACGGATTGCTTGCAAATCCAATTAAGTTCATCTGTGATCTGGAATGTATATCATTGCGTCAGACGAATGTAAAATATCTATATATATGATAGCTATTTAGACGTCACTTATGTTTTACACCCGCGCTAGCCCAGCCCCCGCTCTGTCGTTAGTTAAGTAACCTAACGGGTGATGACGGGACCCCGTGGCGAATGCGGATGGCATAAGAGGACGTTGTATTTTCGTTGTTTTCTGCAATGATAGGTTAATGATGGGACGCATTATCTATAATGCAAAGAAAAACAAACCAAAGTTTAAATCGTTGGAACAATTTAAAAGAAACCACTCGGTTAATTTTAAAAAACAGATATTTTTAAATGCGGAGCTTTAACCACTCCTTTTAAAAGCTATCAGGTTCCTTCGGTTATATCAAGTTCACTACGTTCACGGTTTCGCCAAAACCAGTCGTAGCCCTCCGTCATTTCTTATGGATGGTCAGTAGTATTCAAGCTATGCTTGTTGGCATACGTCAAGGCATAGTGTTTGGTAGCTGCTAGGGTATTTATTTGTTGCATAGATAGATGTGTTGGTTTGGGACAGTCGCATTACCTTGTTGGCATACGTCAATGGTATATACGGGTGGGTTCAAATTAACAAGATAATGATGGGCAGAACTTGACATGTGACTTATGATTTGTTGGCATACGTCAAGGTCATAAGAACATGGGGCAAAAACTTATATCGGGAATTTCTAAAGAAACTGAAATTTGCAAAGAGATGCATACCATTTGGAGTTTGATGAATGTTGGTAGGATTCCTTCAACATTATCATACGATGATATTTGGATCCTGATCCTACTGTGAGTATATGCTACTTATCAGGATATTCGTCACTTAACGATCAATACTATAAACCAAGTAAGTGTCCAGAAAAGTGTCAGCGGGGTTACGCCCCCAGAGAAAAGAGGTTATTTAATTAAGGAACTTCGCGAAAGCGTTGGAAAACCTCCCTTGAAGTATCGACACTGGCCTGGCTGAACGGTTAAGCAAGTATTGTACGGTGAGAATAGTCCTGGCTAATTCTTCTTTTATGGTTTCAGGAAGGATTCGAGAAACAGTGGGAGCCATCCAGTTTAGATAAACTAAAAACCACTCTAAACTTGCAAGAGCATCATGCTAAAGAGTTTTCTTCTCTCTCTCCTAATTGCAGCGACTCTGAAAATGACTGGACTTAAGTTACTTTTAGAGAAAAATATACTGACAGGGCCAAACTATAAAGATTGGATGCGGAATGTCAAAATGGCTTTGACCTATGACAAATTGGGGTACATCCTCACCGCTACGGCACCTGCTGTCCCTGGTCCCAAATCCAGCAATGCGGATAAGGAAATCCGCAAAACCTGGGATTTAGATTGCGCGAAAGCCAAGTGCATCGTGCTTGCCTCAATGAACAATGAACATCAGAGGAGGCACGAGGATATGACCCTAGATGGCATATTTCTCCATACAAAGGAACTTTATGGAGAGCAATCTCGTATAGCAAGATACGAGACCTCTAAGAACTTGTTTCGAGCGAGGTTGGCTGTCGGGTCATCGGTAGGAGAACATGTCCTAAAGATGATCGGCTATATTGAAGAGCTCGCAGACCTTGGGACGACTTTGGATAATGAGCTCTATACAGACCTTATTCTCCAGTCCCTTCCTCCCACCTACGCCCAGTTTATCCTGAACTTCAATCTTCAAGGAAAAGAAGTTGAACTTGCGGAACTCCTGAACATGTTAAGGAGTGCAGAGGGCACCTTGCAGAAAGCAAGGGAAACACCCGCTATGTTTGTTGGTGGTGCATCTTCTTCCGGGTCCAAGGCTAGGGCTAAAGGAAGGAAGAAGAAGGCCGCACCCAAACCTAGAGGAGGTGTAAGTAAGGTGGGAGGGAAGGGAAAGAAAAAGTTTGCAGTACCGGTAGTTGGCCAGGATGAGTGCTTCCATTGTCACAGGAAAGGGCACTGGAAGAAGGATTGCAAGGCGTGGAACGCCAAGAACCAGGAACCGAAGCAAGCTGTGGCTTCGACTTCAGGTGTGTTTGTAATTGAGAATTGTCTGTCGATCAACTCTACTTCCTGGGTATTGGATACCGGATCAGGATCTCATATTTGCAATTCATTGCAGGCACTGAGAAACCGTAGAGTGCTGAAGGAAGGTGATATGATCCTAAAGGTTGCTAACGGAGCTAGCGTGGGAGCTGCGTCCGTCTGGGATTATCACCTAGAATTGACGAGTGGACACATTTTGGTTTTACATAACTGTTATTTTGTACCAAGCTTAACGTGTAATATCATATCAGTTTCCTTGTTATCAAATAAAGGTTATGATTTCACGTTTGTAAGAGATGTTGTCAACATCCATCTTAATCATGGTTTGATTGGGTCCGGTACTCTAAATAACGGTATATATGTTTTAAACCAAGTTCAAATTTTCAATATCCAGAACACACTAAAAAGAAAGTCTCCAGATTTAAATAAAGCTTTCTTATGGCATTGTAGACTGTGTCACATCAATGAGAGAAGGTTGACTAAGTTGCATAGAGAAGGATATTTGGACTCGTTCGAATATCAAACTTATGATACTTGTCAATCTTGTCTCAAAGGAAAGATGACAAAGACTCCATTTACTGGACAAGGAGTAAGAGCGAGCGAGCTCTTAGGACTCATACACAGCGATGTATGTGATCCAATGTCTACACATGCGAGAGGTGGTTATTCCTACTTCATTACTTTTACAGATGATTTCTCTAGGTTTGGACATGTCTTCTTAATGAAGCATAAATCCGAAGCCTTTGAGAAATTCCTGGAATACAAGAGTGAAGCGGAAAACCAAACAGGCAAAAGTATTAAGACACTAAGATCTGATCGAGGTGGAGAATACTTAAGTGCCGAGTTCTTAGGTTACCTAAAAGAGAAAGGAATTCTCTCTCAGCTTACTCCTCCATACACTCCACAGCACAACGGTGTATCGGAGAGACGGAATCGAACCCTATTGGATATGGTACGATCCATGATGAGTAATGCTGAGTTACCGCGATCTTTCTGGGGTTATGCGCTAGAATCAGCGACACATCTTTTGAACAGAGTTCCAACCAAAACTGTGCCTACCACACCATATCAGATGTGGAGTGGGAAGAAACCCTATCTTCAGTACCTGAAGACATGGGGATGTCCAGCTTTTGTAAAAAAGCAGCATCCGGACAAGCTCGAGGCACGCTCAGTAGAGTGTAAGTTTGTGGGATATCCAAAGAACTCTACAGGATATTGTTTGTATTACGCAGAGGAACAAAAGGTTTTTGTTTCTCGTCATGCCCGCTTCTTAGAAACTGAATTTTTAGAAAATCAGAAGAGTGGGAGCGTAGTAGAACTGGAAGAAATTCCAGAACCACAAACTGCTACTGAAAGTTTGGTAGAACCAGTAGTTCAAGAAGAACAGGACATTCCCGCACCCCTCCGCAGGAGTAGTAGGCCGTCTCATCCGCCTGAGAGATACTACGGTTTTCTCATAGATGGGGATAGAGAGGATTGCATCATAGATGATGATGAACCTACTGACTTCCAGCAGGCCATCCAGAGCGGCGACTCGGTACGATGGCTAGATGCAATGCGGACCGAAATGGAGTCCATGTACACCAACAAAGTATGGACTTTGGACTTTGCTCCAGATGGGGTAAAACCCATAGGATGCAAATGGATCTTCAAGAAAAAGATTGGTGTAGATGGACAGGTAGAAACCTATAAGGCTAGACTTGTTGCAAAGGGTTTTCGTCAAAGACCTGGTTTGGACTATGACGAAACTTTTTCTCCAGTGGCTATGCTCAAATCCATTCGGGTCCTTCTTGCTATTGCTGCCTTCCATGATTATGAAATCTGGCAGATGGACGTAAAGACGGCTTTTCTGAATGGAAATTTAGAAGCGTGTGTCTATATGGATCAGCCAGAGGGTTTCAATCAGAGTGGGAGCAGCGGGAAAGTATGCAAGCTTCTTAAGTCCATTTATGGACTAAAGCAGGCATCGCGGAGTTGGAACATCTGTTTTGATGAGACAGTCAAAGATATGACTTTATCAAAAATCCAGATGAACCGTGCATATATAGTAAAGTTGTAGCCAGAAGTGTCGTATTCCTCGTCTTGTACGTGGATGACATTCTATTGATAGGAAATGACATTCCTATGCTACAATCTGTCAAAGGATTCTTGTCACACAGGTTCTCCATGAAAGACCTGGGTGATGCCTCTTACATTCTGGGGATCCGGATCTATCGTGATAGATCCAAGAGGATGTTGGGACTTTCGCAGTCCAGGTACATCGACACTGTACTGAAAAGATTCAGTATGGAAGATTCTAAGCGCGGTAATCTACCGGCTTGTCACGGAATCACCCTCTCCAAAGAGATGTCTCCCAAGACTGATTTGGAAAAGGAACGCATGTCATTATACCCTACGCTTCTGCGGTAGGCTCTATAATGTATGCGATGTTGTGTACCAGACCAGATGTAGCTGACGCACTAAGCGTGGTTAGCCGGTATCAGTCAGACCCAGGGGAGAAGCACTGGATAGCAGTAAAGAACATTCTCAAGTACCTGAGGAGGACTAAGGAGATGTTCTTGGTTTACGGAGGAAAAGACCTCAGGTTGGAGGCCTTTGCTGATTCCGGCTTTCAGAGTGATAAGGACGATTCCAAGTCCATGTCGGGATATGTCTTTACCCTCAATGGAGGGGCGGTGTGCTGGAAGAGCTCCAAGCAGGACACCGTTGCTGACTCGACGATGGAAGCGGAGTATATAGCTACTTGCGATGCCGCAAAAGAAGCAGTCTGGATGAAGAAGTTCCTAACAGAACTTCAGGTGGTTCCTACCATAGTTGATCCAATACCTCTGTATTGCGACAACAACGGAGCTATAGCTTTAGCGAAGGAACCAAGGTCCCATCAGAAATCCAGACACATCTTAAGGCGGTATCACCTGATCAGGGAGATCATTGATCGTCAGGAGATCGAGGTTCGGAGAGTTGCTTCTGAAGAGAACATTGCTGATCCATTCACAAAGGCCCTACCCCAGATTCAGTTCGAGAGGCTACTTGAGATCATGTAAGTCCATATTGCGACCCCCGGTGCTTACGGGGAGGCGGAAACGGTATAAAAAACAAATTTTATCGCAAGAGGCAACATGGACTAAACAAGGTCGGGATCGTGTCTAAACTAAACTAGCAAATACGCTAAAGGGAGTTAGCTACTCGGATGAAGGTTATACCTAAACTTGAACTCCTTCTTCTTCAAGACTTGTAGAGGTTGATGGTTCTCTTTTCGTCGCCTTCTTCCGTCGAAGATGGATCCACCTCGAAGGTTCGACCTTTGGGCTCTTCCTCGATCTTTGAGTGAACTAGGGCTTCCGGCTTGCTAAACCATGAACCTAGAATGAGTAGAGAGAGACTAGGGTTTGCTTTTCTTTTTAAAGAGAAGGATTCTCAACACATGAGAAGGTTTCTCTTTGCTAGAGGAAGAAGAAGATGAAATGAGGAGAGAGAGAGGTTATGATAGAATGAGCTATGTTTTTCTTTCTTGCAACCATAATGCCAAAAGAAAAATAATTATCTAAATAATAATAATTCAAAATGAGAATAGTTGATGGCAATTTGGAATGACCACTACCATGCTTCATGTAAGCATGAATCAAGGAGGACTTTGTAAAGCATGATGGTGGTCAACTTTCAACCATGGTCAACAAGTCAACCATGGTCAACAAGTCAACAAAATCAACCATAACATAATTCTCATTTAATTACTATTATTAATAGATAATTCATAAATCCATTAGGGTTTGGAAAATGATAACTGTCAACTGTGCATACGCACCCGTTCCGAAACCCTAATGAAATACCTCATCCTCCGCCTCAAGCAACTGTGCATACACACCTGCATTCTCGTTCCGAGGAACAAGAATACCAAGATATAAAAGCAACCCCAAATATATATACCAGTATCTGGCTCAAACCAGAGCCTGCCAGTATAATCCGTCCGGACTCCAAACGTGCACAAGTGCGCGGATGAGAACGAACCCTGTCGCAAAACCATGCGACCTCTACTCTGTTTTGCCCAGAGGCGAATACCCTCTGTGTGGGACTCTAAAGACTCGACACTACGCTGGCAGTGGGTTTAACCACAGACCGCAAGCGGCACTAGCTGTGCGTAACGGTCCCCAGGTAGATGTCGACAAGAAGGCTGACGAGGTGAAACCCCATCTGAACTCCTACTGAGTCTGAATGTGACATTCTCCGCACAGTCCGGTCTGTTCGTCTGATACATCGCATGGCGGGCCTAGGGGGCGGTAAACGTCAGTCCCCCAATAGCGGTACAAGTCGTGTCGGAGTGAAGCCCAAAACACCCTGAGATAACACTGGAACCTACCAGTATATCTCGCTTGCCCTGGCCAGGGACTACTCGTGTAATGGCTCTCCTAGACACAGCGCGATGTCAACCCCCAATACCGGGAGAGACGAATCCTGTCTAACCGTCACTGCCTCCAAGTGCTTCGGGACTGCACCCAACCACTACCTGTTTGCACGACTCCTTTGAGCCGTGGTAGGGTAGTGATCAAAGTATAGTGGGAACACACTCGAGGCGAAGTGCAAGTATCAAGTCAGCGGACTAAGCTGTACTCATGTCACCTGGGAACTGATAACTGACGATAGGTATAATACCAACCTTTCAGTTCCCTACGAGTCCTGTCCAGTATACCCGTAACCTAACGAGCACCCGTATACTATCTCCAGTACGACGTACAGATGGCTGTGGGACAGACCATCTCCCACACTGGGATGAGAAGCGCATACGCTAGTCTACTCCGGAGTATCGATGCCCTGTCTCGATAGTCCTGCGACTAGGGACCTGTATGAGGATGTGCTTATAGATTACCCAGCCCCCACGAGTGTGACTGCCATCACAACGCTGGTAATCAAGCAAAGATCCTAAGGGCTCCACTAATGCGTATAAGTGATATACTGAAATAAACACAAGTACACATTGAAGTAGAAACAAACCAAGTAGCATACTACTATATTGAGCAAGATTGTTTATACAAGGTGAATATCCCAAGCTTCCATTAAGTAATATACAAACTAGTATGATACAGTAATGGCCTCTAGGGCATATACACTAACAATCTCCCACTTGCACTAAGTCCATGTACTGGCGTATCGAAGACCTATCATCTCGATCAGCCGCTCGAACTGAGTCTGGGGTAGGGCCTTGGTGAATGGATCTGCAGTGTTCTCTTCTGAAGCAACCCTCCGAACCTCGATCTCCTTGCGATCCACGATCTCCCTGATCAGGTGATACCGCCTCAAGATGTGCCTGGATCTCTGATGGGACCTGGGTTCCTTTGCTAAAGCTATAGCCCCGTTGTTGTCGCAATACAGAGGTACTGGGTCAACAATGGACGGAACCACCTGAAGTTCTTTTAAGAACTTCCTTATCCAGACAGCTTCTTTTGCGGCATCAGATGCAGCGATGTATTCCGCTTCCATAGTCGAGTCTGCAACGGTTTCCTGTTTGGAACTCTTCCAACACACCGCCCCTCCATTGAGGGTAAAGACAAAACCCGACATGGACTTGGAATCATCCTTGTCACTCTGGAAGCTGGAGTCAGCAAAGGCCTCAATCTGGAGGTCTTTTCCGCCATACACCAAGAACATCTCCTTAGTCCTTCTCAGGTACTTGAGAATGTTCTTTACTGCTATCCAATGTTTCTCCCCAGGGTTTGACTGATACCGGCTTACTACACTCAGTGCATAAGCTACATCCGGTCTGGTACACAACATCGCATACATTATAGAGCCTACCGCAGAAGCGTAGGGTATAATAGACATGCGATCCCTCTCCAAATCAGTCTTGGGAGACATCTCTTTAGAGAGGGTGATCCCGTGACAAGCCGGTAGGTTACCGCGCTTGGAATCTTCCATACTGAATCTTTTCAGTACGGTGTCGATGTACCTGGACTGTGAAAGTCCTAATATCCTCTTGGATCTATCACGATGGATCCGGATCCCCAGGATGTAAGAGGCATCACCCAGGTCTTTCATGGAGAACCTGTGTGACAAGAAACCCTTGACAGATTGTAGCATAGGAATGTCATTTCCTATTAAGAGAATGTCATCCACGTATAAAACAAGGAATACTACAGTTCTCGCTACAAATCTACTATAGATGCATGGTTCATCTGGATTTTTGATAAAGTCAAATTCCTTGACCGTCTCATCAAAACAGATGTTCCAACTCCGCGATGCCTGCTTTAGTCCATAGATGGACTTAAGCAACTTGCACACCTTTCCGCTGCTCCCACTCTGAATGAAACCCTCTGGCTGATCCATATAGACACACTCCTCTAAATTTCCATTTAGAAAAGCGGTTTTTACGTCCATCTGCCAAATCTCATAATCGTGGAAGGCAGCAATGGCAAGAAGGATCCGAATGGATTTCAGCATAGCCACTGGAGAAAAGGTTTCGTCATAGTCCAAGCCAGGTCTTTGACGGAAACCCTTTGCTACAAGTCTAGCTTTATAGGTCTCAACCTGTCCATCTACACCAATCTTCCTTTTGAAGATCCACTTGCATCCTACGGGTTTTACCCCGTCTGGAGCAATGTCCAACGTCCATACTTTGTTGGTGTACATGGACTCCATTTCGGTCCGCATTGCATCCAGCCATTTTACCGAGTCAACGCTCTGAACGGCCTGCTGGAAGCTAGTAGGCTCATCATAGTCTATGATGCAATCCTCTCTATCCCCGTCTATGAGAAAACCGTAGTATCTCTCGGGCGGATGAGACTGCCTACTACTTCTGCGGAGCGGCGTAGGAATGTCCTGTTCATTTGAACCCTCTGGTTCCACTAAGCTTTCAGTAATAGTCTGAGGTTCTGGAATTTCATCCAGTTCTACTGCGCTCCCACTTATCTGATTTTCCAAAAACTCAGTTTCCAAGAAGTGGGCATGACGAGAAACAAGGACTTTTTGCTCCTCTGCGTAATAGAATAGATACCCCTTGGAGTTCTTTGGGTATCCCACAAACTTGCACTGTACTGAGCGTGCCTCGAGCTTGTCCGCATGCTGCTTTTTAACAAAAGCCGGACATCCCCATGTCTTAAAGGCTTTAAGACAGGGTTTCTTCCCACTCCACATCTGATATGGTGTGGTAGGCACAGTCTTAGTAGGAACTTGGTTCAAGAGATGTGCAGCTGTTTCTAGTGCATATCCCCAGAAAGATCGCGGTAACTCAGCCTTACTCATCATGGAACGAACCATATCCAATAGGGTTCGATTCCTCCTTTCTGATACACCGTTATGTTGCGGAGTGTATGGAGGAGTACGCTGAGAGAGAATTCCATTCTCTTTTAAATAGTCCAGGAACTCGGCACTCAAGTATTCACCACCTCGATCCGATCTTAGGATCTTGATACTTTTGCCTGTTTGTTTTTCAACTTCATTCTTGTAATCCCGAAATTTCTCAAAGGCCTCGGATTTGTGCTTCATTAAGAAGACATGTCCATACCTAGAGAAATCGTCTGTGAAAGTAATGAAGTATGAATAACCGCTTCGGGCATGTGTAGACATTGGACCACACACGTCACTGTGTATGAGTCCCAAGAGCTCGCTCGCTCTTTCTCCGTGTCCAGTGAATGGAGTCTTTGTCATCTTTCCCATGAGACAAGATTCACAAGTGGCATAAGACTGATACTCGAACAGATCCAAGTATCCTTCTTTATGTAACTTAGTCAACCGTGTCTTATTGATGTGACCCAGTCTACAATGCCATAAGAAAGCCTGATTGATATCTGGAGACTTTCTTTTGTGTGTATTCTGGACATTGAAAATCTGTGGTTGGTTTAATACGTATATACCATTGCTCAGTGTACCTGACCCAATCAGAACTTGATTAAGGTGAATGTTTACAACATTACTTACAAACGCAAATTCATAACCTTCTTTAGAAACCAAAGATACAGAAATGATATTACAAGTTGCGTTGGGTACAAAAAAGCAATTACGCAAAACCAAAACATGTCCATCTGACATTCCCAGGTGAAAGTCCCCCACGGCTTTAGCATCCATGCTAGCTCCGTTCGCAACTCTGAGGGTCATGTCACCTGCCTTCAAAAACCTACGGTTTCTCAACGCCTGCAAAGAATTACAGATATGAGATCCTGATCCGGTATCCAATACCCAGGAAGTAGAGTTTATAGAAAGACAGTTTTCAATAACATACACACCTGAAGCTGAAGCCGCAACCTGCTTCAGTTCCTATGTCCTGGCTTTCCAAGCCCTGCAATCTTTCTTCCAGTGTCCACTCTTGTGACAATAGAAGCATTCTTCTTTTCCAACAAGCTTCCCCGCTATCTTTGTTGCCTTTTCCTTTCCCTTCGTACCCACTTTACTAACACCGCCTCTTGGTTTGGCGGGGGCTTTCTTCCTCTTTCCCTTGGCTTTCGCCTTGGACCTAGAGGAAGAAGATCCTCCTACAAACAAAGCGGGTGTATCCCTACCTTTCTGTAGGGTGCCCTCTGCGCTCCTCAGCATGTTGAGGAGTTCTGAAAGTTCAACTTCCTTTTCTTGCAAGTTGAAATTCAGTATGAACTGGGCGTAAGTGGATGGAAGGGACTGGAGAATTATATCCGTATATAGTTCACTGTCCAACGTGGTCCCAAGTTCCGCGAGCTCCTCAGTGTAGCCAATCATCTTAAGCACGTGGTCCGCTACCGATGATCTGACGGCCAACTTTGTCGAAAATAACTTCTTCGACACTTCGTATCTTGCGATACGAGACTGCTCTCCATACAGTTCTTTTGTATGAAGAAATATGGATTCCAAATCCAGATTCTCGTGCCTCCTCTGATGGTCGTTGTCCATCGAGGCAAGTACGAGGCACCTGGCCTTCGCGCTGTCAATCTCCCAAGTCTTACGGATTTCCTTATCCGCGACGCTGGAGGTGGGACCTGGGACGGGGGGAGCTTTGGTGGTAAGAAGATACCCCAGCTTGTCGTAAGTGATTGCCAATTTGACATTCCTGAGCCAATCTTTGTAGTTTGGCCCTGTCAGTATGTTTTTATCTAGAAGTAACTTAAGTCCAGTCATTTCGATTTGGTCGCTGCAGGGGGGAGAGAAGAAACACTTTAGCACGATGCTCTTGCAAGTTTAGAATGGTTTTTAATTTGTCTAAACAGGATGGCTCCCACTGTCTCTCGAATCCCTCCTCAAACCACAAAGGAAGAATTAGTCGGGATCAATCCCACCGTACAATACTTGCTTAACCGTTCAGCCAGGCCAGTGTCGGTACTTCGAGGGAGGTTTTCCAATGCTTTCGCGAAGTTCCTTAATTAAATAACCTCTTTTCCCTGGGGGCGTAACCCCGCTAACACCTTTCTAGGCACCTACTAGGTTTATAGCATTGATCGTTTAGTGAGAAATTTCCCGAGGAGTAGCATATACTCACAGTAGGATCGGGATCCAAATATCATCGCGTGACGAAACTGAAGGAATCCTACCAGAATCACCACACTCCAAATGGTATGCAAATCTAGCAAGTTTCAGTACTTATGAAACTCCCGATGTGGATTTTTTCCCCATGCTCTTATGACCTTGACTAAGGCCAACAAATCATAAGTCACATGTCAAGTTCTTCCCGTCGTTATCCAGGTTAATTTGAACCCACCCGTATATACCCTTGACTATGGCCAACAAGGCAATACGACTGTCCCAAACCAACGCATTCTATCTATGCAACATATGAATATCCACCAGCTACCAATCACTGTGCCTTGACTAAGGCCAACAAACACAGCTTGAATACTGTTGAATATTCATATGAAACGACGGAGGGCTACGGATGGTTTTGGCGAAACCGTGAACGTAGTGAACTTGATATAATCGATGGAACGAGATAGCTTTTAGAAGGAGTGGCTCAAGCTCCGCATTTAAAAGTTAGTTTTGAAAAGAACCGAGTGGTTTTTCGAAAGTGTTCCATCGACTTAAACTTGGTTTATTATCTTGCATTAGTTCTTCTAATGCGTGATATTCTTGCATTAGTACTTTTAATGCGTCCCATCATTTAATCCTACCATTGCAGAAAACAACCAAAATATGACGTACGCTTATGCCATTCGCATTCGCCACGGGGCCCCGTCATTACCCGTTAGGTTACTTAACTAACGACAGAGCGGGGGCTGGGCTAGCGCGGCTGTAAAACATAAGCAACGCCTAAATAGAAAGCAATGATAGACATTACAGATCACAGATGAATACATTGGATATACTAGCAATCCGCAATCCTTTCGAGCCTGGAACGAAAAGCGGATAACACGGTCGCGGTGAATAGCCAAATACCCCACCCAAGACCCCTACGGGTGCGGCAAACTACCCGCCAAGTCCTCGGTAGTTTGTGCACCCCTCCATGGGTCTATCCTAGGAGCAAAAACAGTAAAAAGAATTATACAATGACGGCTACAACCCCGACCCGGTTGTGCGGCCAAACAAATAATAATTATTACATCAATTTACATTTACAATGAATGAAAGAAAAACAAAAGCTCATCTCACATCCACCCCGGCTATTCACCCGCGACAGTCCAACACATTCATATACACATTCCAGCACATTACAGATCATGTATAACCCCGACTAATCGACTTATAGCGATTAGCCGACGTTCAATACATGCAAACATCACAGATATAACCATCATAGTCAAAGTGCAGTGAAGTTCGGAAAAAAAATACGGAATTATAGGACCCCAAAAAGAAATTTCTTTTCTGTAAAATCTGGGCACATATAATATATTTCAAAAATCCCAAAACCAACACAGACACACACTGCACCAAAAACGATGCAGAGAACACGACAAGACGCGGCGGTTCCGCGGCAACTACCTAGATTCTGCGGCGGAAGGGCGGCGGGTTGGTCGAATCACTGTATCGTTTTTCTTGGGTGTTCACACAAAACCCTGAGTCGAATTTACAAGTATAAAGTTTTTCATTTTGAGCCAAAAAAATTTCAACAGAAACTCAGGTTTTGTAATTTTCCGGTTTTGTGATTTTTTTCGGTTCCGAACTTCGTTACACTTCACTACTAAGCTAGTTTAAGTTTAGTTAGGCTCTGATACCACTGTAAGTCCATATTGCGACCCCCGGTGCTTACGGGGAGGCGGAAACGGTATAAAAAACAAATTTTATCGCAAGAGGCAACATGGACTAAACAAGGTCGGGATCGTGTCTAAACTAAACTAGCAAATACGCTAAAGGGAGTTAGCTACTCGGATGAAGGTTATACCTAAACTTGAACTCCTTCTTCTTCAAGACTTGTAGAGGTTGATGGTTCTCTTTTCGTCACCTTCTTCCGTCGAAGATGGATCCACCTCGAAGGTTCGACCTTTGGGCTCTTCCTCGATCTTTGTGTGAACTAGGGCTTCCGGCTTGCTAAACCATGAACCTAGAATGAGTAGAGAGAGACTAGGGTTTGCTTTTCTTTTTAAAGAGAAGGATTCTCAACACATGAGAAGGTTTCTCTTTGCTAGAGGAAGAAGAAGATGAAATGAGGAGAGAGAGAGGTTATGATAGAATGAGCTATGTTTTTCTTTCTTGCAACCATAATGCCAAAAGAAAAACAATTATCTAAATAATAATAATTCAAAATGAGAATAGTTGATGGCAATTTGGAATGACCACTACCATGCTTCATGTAAGCATGAATCAAGGAGGACTTTGTAAAGCATGATGGTGGTCAACTTTCAACCATGGTCAACAAGTCAACCATGGTCAACAAGTCAACAAAATCAACCATAACATAATTCTCATTTAATTACTATTATTAATAGATAATTCATAAATCCATTAGGGTTTGGAAAATGATAACTGTCAACTGTGCATACGCACCCGTTCCGAAACCCTAATGAAATACCTCATCCTCCGCCTCAAGCAACTGTGCATACACACCTGCATTCTCGTTCCGAGGAACAAGAATACCAAGATATAAAAGCAACCCCAAATATATATACCAGTATCTGGCTCAAACCAGAGCCTGCCAGTATAATCCGTCCGGACTCCAAACGTGCACAAGTGCGCGGATGAGAACGAACCCTGTCGCAAAACCATGCGACCTCTACTCTGTTTTGCCCAGAGGCGAATACCCTCTGTGTGGGACTCTAAAGACTCGACACTACGCTGGCAGTGGGTTTAACCACAGACCGCAAGCGGCACTAGCTGTGCGTAACGGTCCCCAGGTAGATGTCGACAAGAAGGCTGACGAGGTGAAACCCCATCTGAACTCCTACTGAGTCTGAATGTGACATTCTCCGCACAGTCCGGTCTGTTCGTCTGATACATCGCATGGCGGGCCTAGGGGGCGGTAAACGTCAGTCCCCCAATAGCGGTACAAGTCGTGTCGGAGTGAAGCCCAAAACACCCTGAGATAACACTGGAACCTACCAGTATATCTCGCTTGCCCTGGCCAGGGACTACTCGTGTAATGGCTCTCCTAGACACAGCGCGATGTCAACCCCCAATACCGGGAGAGACGAATCCTGTCTAACCGTCACTGCCTCCAAGTGCTTCGGGACTGCACCCAACCACTACCTGTTTGCACGACTCCTTTGAGCCGTGGTAGGGTAGTGATCAAAGTGTAGTGGGAACACACTCGAGGCGAAGTGCCAGTATCAAGTCAGCGGACTAAGCTGTACTCATGTCACCTGGGAACTGATAACTGACGATAGGTATAATACCAACCTTTCAGTTCCCTATGAGTCCTGTCCAGTGTACCCGTAACCTAACGAGCACCCGTATACTATCTCCAGTACGACGTACTGATGGCTGTGGGACAGACCATCTCCCACACTGGGATGAGAAGCGCATACGCTAGTCTACTCCGGAGTATCGATGCCCTGTCTCGATAGTCCTGCGACTAGGGACCTGTATGAGGATGTGCTTATAGATTACCCAGCCCCCACGAGTGTGACTGCCATCACAACGCTGGTAATCAAGCAAAGATCCTAAGGGCTCCACTAATGCGTATAAGTGATATACTGAAATAAACACAAGTACACATTGAAGTAGAAACAAACCAAGTAGCATACTACTATATTGAGCAAGATTGTTTATACAAGGTGAATATCCCAAGCTTCCATTAAGTAATATACAAACTAGTATGATACAGTAATGGCCTCTAGGGCATATACAATAACAGATCATTGGTCTACGATACGCCAGTACATGGCCCTAGTGCAAGTGGGAGATTGTTAGTGTTTATGCCCTAGAAGGCCATTACTGTATCATACTAGTTTGTATATTACTTAATGGAAGCTTGGGATATTCACATGTATATAACAGTCTTGCTAAACATGGTAGTATGCTACTTGGTTTTTCTATCTTAATATATGAGTGTACGTATTGATAGAGCTCTTAGGATCTTGCTTGTCTACCAGCGTTGTGATGGCAGTCACACTAGTGGGGGCTGGGTAGTCTACAAGCACATCCTTATTCAGGTCCCTGGTCGTTGGATTATCAAGACAGAGTATCGATACTCCGGAGTAGACTAGTGTGTACGCTTCTCATCCCAGTTGGGGAGATGGTCTGTCCCACAGCCGTCAGTACGTTGTACTGGAGATAGTATGCAGGTGCTCGTTAGGTTACGGGTACACCGGACAGGACTCACAGGGAACTGTTGGTTGGTTTTATACCAGTCGTCAGTGAACAGTTCCCAGGTGACATGAGTACAGCATAGTCCGCAGACTTGACACTGCTACTTCGCCTCGAGTGTGTCCCACTGTTCTTAGATTGCTACCCTACCACGGCTCAAAGGAGTCGTGCAAACAGGTAGCAGTTGGGTGCAGTCCCGAGCACTTGGAGGCAGTGGCGGTTAGACAGGATTCGTCTCTCCCGGTATTGGGAGTTGATATCGCGCTGTGTCAGAGAGCCATTACGCAAAGTCCCTGACCAGGGCAAGCGAGATTTGCTGGTAGGTTCCAGTAGTTTCTCAGGGTGTAATGGGCTTCGCTCCGACACGACTTATACCACTATTAGGGGACTGACGCTTGCCGCCCCCCTAGGCCCGATATGCGATAGTCTAAGACGAACAGACCGGACTGTATGGAGATTGTCACAGCAGGCTCAGTAGGAGTTCGGATGGGTTTCCTCATCGGCCTTCTTATCGACATCTACCTGGGGACCGTTACGTACAGCTAGTGCCGCTTGCGGTCTGTGGTTAAACCCACTGCCAGCGTAGTAGTCGAGTCTCTAGAGTCCCACACAGAGAGTTTCCTACTCCAGGCGAAACGATATAGAGGTCGTATGGTTTTACGACAAAGGGTTCGGACGCATACGTGTGTTTACACACGTACGACTTTCGGACAGTTTTTACCAGTCGGTTTTGGTTTAAGCCAGTTACTGGTATCCGGTTATTGGATTTATACAGTCTAAAGTTTTTCCGTATTTTTGCGGATTGGAGGGGCGTTCTCGTAATTGTACGAGAAGCTTCTAAAAGATGGTGACTAAGGAGGTTTAGGTGTTATTTGCATTGAATGAGTTTAGTGAGTCATGAGAGTGATTCATCCATATCATTAATGCACAATAAATGATTAATGAGTCATGGTTATGAATCACCATTAGATATTTATGAAACTTGATTATTCATCATTTGTTTTTCTTTTATTGATGAATTTTAAAGTTTCATATATATTATGATAACTTACTATTCTCATTTGATAATATCATTCACATTCTCTCTCCTCAAGCTCACTCTCTTCAAACCCTAATCCTCACCCCTCATGTGTTGAGAACAAGGATTAGTTAGACTAAACAATCCATAACCCTCACTCTATCTCATCTATCTTCTTTGATTAGCAATCCAAGAAGGTTAGTTGCCTCAAGTTTAGAGGCTAAGCTTGGAGTTTTGCTCTCGGGTAGATCATCTACTACATCGAGAAGGCCGAGGAGGACGAGGAGATCGTAAAGCCGAAGGACTTGGTTCGATAGGTATAATCCCTAAGCATAGTAGTTTAGAACAACTATGTGTTTGGTTAGTTATCGTTTAGCTTCGATTTAAGCGGTTAGTCGATGTTTGTTCACTAAACAAGTTCGTTTTTGAAAATTCCGCCTCCCCACAAGTATTGGGGTGTTGTACATCGACTTACACAACTAACGCATCCGCAAATTCAAAAGAATCAAAATCGGGTGGTGACAAGCCAAAATTGTTTGAAAATGTGAAGAACTCGTAATCGTTGTTGGAAGCGGAAGCAGCAAGTTCAAAGAGGAACGCACTTGTGGCATCAAGATTACTGTGATCAAACAAGAATTTCTCAAATTCACAGACCTCGGGGGCGATCGCCTGAATGGAACAAACATCTAGTTTATGAGCACTTGGTTCGGGTGGCTGATTCCCTAACCTTAAAATATTTAGTTCAATTGTCATGTTGCCAAAAGATAGGTTCATCGAACCATTTCGACAATTGATTACAGCATTTGAGGTTGCAAAGAATGGGCGACCGAGTATCACTGGAATTTGATTCCGGGGGTTAGCTACAGGTTGTGTATCTAAAAAAATGAAGTCAACGGGGAATATGAAGTCCTCAACCTTAATTAACACATCCTCTATCTCACTCCTAGGATGGGTGATAGATCAGTCGGCCATTTAAAGAGTGCAATGTGTAGGTTTCAGTTCTCCTACACCTAGTTGCTCATATACAGAATAAGGAAGCAGGTTAACACTGGCACCAAGATCCAAAAGAGCGCGGTTGATGTTCTTATCCCTAATGGTTATAGAAATTGTAGGATAGCCAGGGTCCTTCCGTTTTTAGGGTAAATCTTGGGTAAGAGCATCACTCACGTTGCTAGCTAGGAAAACCTTTTTTGGTACCTGAGATTTCCTCTTCTTAGTGCACAAGTCTTTCAAGATTTTTGCATAGGAGGGGACTTATTGGATTGCATCTAAGAGGGGAATGTTGATGTTAACCTATTTGAACAACTCCAGAATCTTCTCCATTTGTGGATTTTGTTTATTGGACCTCAACCGGTTTGGAAATGGAACGTTTTTTAAATTGGTTGAGTCCAATGCTTGTGGAGGAGATTGTGGAGTTGGAACGGATCCCAAAACTGGAGTTTGAGGGGAGTGAGACGTGGATCCGTTCGGAGCAGCGGTTGAAGAAGAAGAGCCTTTTGAAGAATGGAGAATAGGCTCAAAAGAAGAAATAGGAGTAGAAGAAATGGCCGGGGTGTCATCATCATCAATTCGTGTGCCAATGTTGTTGTTTAGCATTCTTCCAGATCTCAACGTAGTCACGGCACTCACATTATGGTTTTGTTGTTCAAGAGCAACATGTACATTATGTGGGTGACCAGGATTTGGGAGTGGTTGAGATAGAAGCCTTCTTTTCTCTCGCTCGCTTAACGCCGCGTTCAGCTGTGCAATCTGGGCTTCGATGGTCTTGATGTTTTGCTCGTGTGCAGCGGTGTGTTGTACCAGAGACTGAATAGAAGACTGGATGTTGGCGGTGGATTGAGTCGATTGCTTTACAAAAGCTTCTAGACCGCGTTCTAGCGAGAAAAGCTTATCGTTATTTGACGGAACAAAGTTGTTTTGAGGAAAAGAATTGTTGCAGGGTGCAAAATTATTCGTCGGGTTCTGAAAAGGTTGGGGTTGGAAAGGCTACTGAAAGTGTTGTTGAGCTTGTTGTTGAGCTTGTTGTTGAGGAGGAGGAGGCCTCTGGAAGTTGTTGTGGCCATGGAATTGATGCTGGTTCTGATTCCAGGAGAAATTGGGATGGTTCCTCCAACCAGGATTGTATGTGGAAGAGTATGGATCGTTTCTTGGTCTTTACTGAAATGCAGCATTAACCTGATCCTGTTCTTGAGATGGTGGATTGTAAGGACACTTTTCGGTCAAATGAGATGGATCCGAACAACAAGCGCAAATGGTACGAGGGGGAAGAACAGGGGCAGGAAAAGGAGATGAGAATTTTCTCTCAATTGGTTCCCGTTTCCGCGTGACGGCTGCTATCTCGGCCTTCATTGCAATTGAGATGCCGAGTTGATGAACTCCTGTCCTAGAGAGACCTGAAGAAGAAGAAGAAGTTGAGGTGTTCGGTCGGGTGCTCTCCCCTGAAGCGTTTACTCCATAAGATCGTCAAAGAATTGCCAATCCTCCTCGTCAGATTTGGACAAGAAGTGGCCCTGACAGATAGTCTCCATCAACTGTCTGGTTGCTGGATTCAGGCCCTCATACAGAGTTTGGCAAATTTGCCATTTATCTATACCGTGATGAGGACACTGAACAAGGAGGTCATTGTACCGGTCAAAGCACTTCCAAAAAGGTTCGGTTGGAAGCTGGGTGAATTGGTTTATCTCGTTT
The DNA here is from genome assembly GCA_030015575.1 of Agapanthus africanus. Classification (NCBI taxonomy): domain Eukaryota; kingdom Viridiplantae; phylum Streptophyta; class Magnoliopsida; order Asparagales; family Amaryllidaceae; genus Agapanthus; species Agapanthus africanus. The sequence goes on from CM057347.1 coordinate 225,922,370, forward strand.
CGGATCCGTGCGGTCTTATAATTTGGGTAGAATTTTTTTAGAAACTCTTTCACAAACTCATCCCAACTTGTTATTGAATGAGATGCAGTGCTATACAGCCACTTTTCAGTAAGGTTGCACAAAGTGAAAAGAATAACTCGTAGATGTATAGCATCATCAGACAGTTGGGTTGTCTTCATCATTGCACAAACGTTATGGAATTTATTGATGAAGATATAGGCATCTTCGGATTCAAGCCCGTCAAATATTTTATTTATTAATTATATTTTGAAATGTTTTTCACCGACGATTTCAACCCTTTGTAATGCTCGTTTGGTTCCAACCATTTGGGAGACTATATAAAGCCATCCCTGAAGGCAAATAGAATAAAAACAAAAAACAAAACACACACAAAATTCTTTACTTCTTCTTTCAGTACATTTATAGCATTCTGAGTATCTGACTTCGAGAGAAAAAGGGTACTAACGCTTCTCCGACGACTTGTGCAAATCGGAGTACCAGAAAGACTGGGGGAGTTGTATCTTGAGATTGAATCGCCGCGGTAAACCTTCAAATAGGGAGATGATATATTTCTTAGGTCAATGAACTTAAGTGTATGCCTCTTTCCTATAAACATTGTCTTTCATATTTCTGATTTACAAAATTTCTGATAACAGGATTACAAGTTTTTGTTTATTTATGTTTTTGAGATAAAACGTTTTAAACAATTATTTTTAACAATATTATCCAACACCTTCGGCATATATTAGGGCACAGATAATGAATTCGGGGTTGATGATATGGTAGTTTTAAATTTTTTACTACAGCTAATCCAAAATGACGGTCAAAGTTGCCCTTGAGTTATGTATTAAAATTAGGGGGACACAAATGGGGTTAGGATCCTCTGCTCGGGGATTTTCACAAGAATCCTGTTCTAGACTTTTCTCCACCGTTGGATCACTTGGTAATCCCACACATACCATGAGCGACGGTTTTACCTCATTTTGGATTGACAAGAATGCTACTTGCTAAGTAGAGGATCCGGATTGCACAAACGGAGGAATCAGTCTTCGCACAATTGCTTTATGACCCTAGGAATTGAAGTCCTGCTTTCCTTTTAGAAAATGACAATAAACCAAATAACAACTAAACCATATTAATTCAAGTGCAAATAACAGAAATAAATCACATTAATATATACATCTATACAATTTTACCACGAAACAGTCAACTTTCAGGCATCACAATAATTAGCCCCAAAACCCCAAAAAGAAATTCCCACTCCAAAAAAATCAAAAATAAAAAAAAACTAAAAACCATTATCCTCTTCTTGCAGCTGCTGCCCTCTTCTTCTTCTAACAATAAGCGTAATAAAGCTGAACACGGCGCAAACAACGGCCACAAAATTCCCCTCCCTTATCAAAATCTTGAAGGCGAACCCCACGATATCAGCAGTGATCCTCCGCCCTTCCTTCACCAGCGCGGCCCTGGGCTTTCCCGCGAAGGCCAGCAGCACCAGCACTGTGATCCACGTCACCACCGTCGCCGGCCCCGCCACGGCCAGAGCCGCCACCATGGACAGTAAGCCGAAGACGCAGCCGTAGAGAAGCGACGCGTAGAGCGCCGGCCAGGAGCGGATGGACAGGAGGAGGCTCCAGGAGGAGTAGAGGAGCAGCGCGTAGACGATGAGGAAGAGGGATACCCAAGTCCTGCGCTTGCTTAAGGCCATGCTGAGAAACGAGCTCAATCTTGATGACGATGATGATGAGCTTGTTCTTCCGAGATCTGCCATTTTTGAATTGAGTTGGGATGCTGATTAGTTTTGGGGGAAAAGGGAAAGAGGAGAAGGGAGGAGACGCTTTACTCTTTTTCTAATGTCTTGGCTTTGCTTTTCTTTTGAGTTTCCATTTTTTGTCTTTTGTATTTTTATTGTAAGGGCATCTTTGACAATCATGGAGTAAAAAAAAAAGCAGTAAAGGAAGAAAATATTAATAAAATGAAAATAAATTATTAATTTTTATTTGTTTTGCTAAAAAGAAAATGAAGATCAAGCTGAATTGGTGCTTATGTGTTAATGAAAAATGAATTTGACTTGTTTGGTTATAAAGTTAGAAAGTAAGAAAGCAGTTTAAATAAAGTAAGAAATATGATAAATAGAAAAAAAAATATAGTTATTTAAAAACACATTCTCACTTTCTTTGATCACTTTCTTAGCATTGGCCAAACAAGTAAAGCATTTTCCACATGCCCACTTCCTCACTTTCTCATCCACGTTTTATTTACCAAACACCCTCTTATAAGAGTGAGGTGGATCTTGGTTTTGCACATAAACCCTTTTTTGTGCTAATATTAGACCAATTGAGATGATTACCTTACAATTTTCGGTTGCATACATTTGGTGTCAAATCATGTCTCACTTTTATTTATGCTCGTTGTTGGCTCTAAATACTTTTTATAAATAAAACATTTAGCATTCAATAATTCGATATTTAAAGACATGTACACATCGTCCTAAATTTGATTATAGGAAAAGAGGAAAGTAATTTTGGTTAGTGAGTTTCCCTAAAACGGTTTGGTTTTATTACTAGCCTACTAGGATCGTTTAACATGATCATTGCGGCAGAGTAATAATTAACTTGTAATTCAGACAAATCATAAGGGATTATTGAAAGCAATTATTATCATTATCATTATCATACCGCAACAACCGCAAATTTCATATACATTCCTTTTTATTTTCCGTCCTTTGATAAAACATTTTCTCTGAATCAAGTAGGTATAGGTAAATATTCTTGTAATTTATATGAAATACTATTAATAGTCCTTATTGATTACCCGCTTGCATCGCCATCTCATAGCTTACAAGTTTGATTATGATATTTACAATATCTTGTTTATTTTTCGTTTTTGGATTTCTTTTAGACCTATAGTTACACGTGCGTGCCATACGAACCAGAAAACTATATATGATAAGTATAGTATACTTTTGGCTTATTGCGACTAAGTGGGATCCACCGGCCAAGACCCAAACCAACTGGGCCTACTTGGCAAAGTGGCAACCCCAGGTGGTTGTTTGGGCTCCAGATCGCACTAGTTTTCTCGTGTGATCTTATTGGGTCCCTAGTAAGGTTTTATCACCGCCAATTTTTTATATATCTAACTAAGACACCAGAAGCCTATATAATCTTTCGTAAATCCTAGGTTTTCCTCTCTTTTAGCCGTCTCTTTCTTCTAATCCGAATTTTCTTCTCCTTTCTCTAATTCTCCTCTCTCTCAACATTTCATCTCTCAAGCCTTAGGAATTCTAGCAAGCACGAAGAAGGATTTTGAAGAAGGAGACCCTCGAAATGTCATTACCCTCTTCTCGATCAGATCGAGACATCTTCGACCTCCATCGATAAGGAAGATCATTGATTTTCCTTAATTGTAAGTTTTTCCCTCATCTTTTACCTTTCAAGCATGTGAAAACTTTAGAATTTAAAAAAATGTACCATTATTAATCAAACCCTAATTTTTTTTAAAATAAAAGATGTCATTTTATTTTCATAAGTTCATAGTTTACATTAGAACATAGGAAAGAGGTCCTAGGGGGCTTTTTGGGTTAGGTGGAGGTACAAATCACGTCCTCCACCATTTTATTCTATGATCAGCGCCGACCATCTTGATCTTCATCATCTAATATGTCGATACACCAAATTTCATGTGATTCCAACACCTTTTCACTGTTGATTCCGTGGGTACAAAATTAACGGTTTACCGACAATAGAACTTTTTACATCGCTAAATCAACGGTGAAATGGTGTTGTGATCATATGAAATTTGGTGTATCGAAAAATTCGATGATGGAGATCAAGTAGGAAGGTGTCGATCGTCGATTAAAATGGTGGAGGACGTACTTTTTGCCGTCACTTAGCGCAAAAAGCCTTCTAGGGCCTCTTTCCTCCATTGTTCTCATATATATATATATATATATATATATATATATTGTAATCTAGTTAAATCATTGTATTTGTAATCTAATTAAATCATTGTATTTGTTTATAGTTATGTGATATATGTAGCTGAAATTATGATACTTACTTGTCTACTGTTACAAGTTTATCGAATATAAGTTGCTACTCATAAGGTTTTGTCACGATCCGGAATTGGCATGTGACAGGCACGAGAATTACGTGAAATCTACGGGACCCCGCCGTACTTCAAGTAAGCCGAAACCTAGAAATCTAAACCTTTTTGCAGAAAAATAGTTGAGGTGCAGTTTTGAAACATCGGCAAAATGAATTTAAGCCTTTCATTTAAAAGTATAAGTCATATCATGTGAAAATGCAACAGTTTGCAATCTATCTTTGAAAACATTTTCGTCCTTGAAATTTAGGCAGCACTGTCACGACCCGGAATAGCCCGTTACTGGCAATGAATCATATGAAATCTACAGGACCACATCTAATTCAAGTAACCCAAAAGCCCAGAAATCTAAAACCATTTTAGGTAAGAATGAACTTATTTTAAAACGAGTCGTTTAAAAGCATAACCGAATTATGCGTTTTTAAAACATCAAGTCTTTTTTGAAAATTTCGGCAGAGTTTCCTTTGTAAAAAGTGGCCCCGAACGGGGTACAACATGATAAAAGCATATATAATGATAAAAGGCATCCCCAAGCGGGAGCTAGCTCTTCGTCAATCGACGGTCACAATCACGCAAGCAGTAATATACAACGCCGAAGGGCGAGGTTCAAAACTCAAAAGGAAGCTCAAAACATCACTGAAAACCATCATAATACAACGCGCGACTCTAAGGTCGAAATAATAAACAACTGGTCTCTAAGTCTGAATAAATATACATGTCTGGTTGATGGAGTTTCTAGATACAACAGAATATAATATATACAAGGTATAAGGGTGGTCACGATGCAAGTGAACCCACCTAACAAAGTAAATCACCCGAAATGGAAGTAGTGCCAGCAAAGCCGTAACGAAACATGTATGGCAAAACCTGCAAGAACTATGGCACAACGGGGGTGAGTTGCCAACTCGTGAGTAGAAAACATCACAGAGCAGAAATCACATGTATGACGCAATCCTAGGTCATACGATCAGTAATATCCTCAAAATGATAAGTCTGAAGCATGAAAATGTGGCAAGGGTAAACATCTATACATAAGTGTAATCTCATGTGCTCGTGTCAGTGTCTCAGGTAGTAATGTATCATATGTATGAGAGATGAATGTAATGAAATGAAATAAGTGAGACAAATGTTTTCTTTATTTTTAATGGGATTTCTGTATGTATATAAAACGAGTATCCTCAATAAAATCAACAGAGAAATCGGTGTCAAGTATCGACACAAAACATAAATCCCAAAATCTCAATATCTCAGGTTCCGGCTACCCGGAATAAACTGTATCATCAATCCCAATGCCTCAGTGTCTCAAATCTCAAATATCAATATCTCAGGCTCCGCAGAACGGATCAGCCTATAACCATCTCATGACTCCGGTCGGTATCCTCCGGATAGCTGACGAGTCCAAATAATATCACCGGTAGGTAGTGCTCCCCTGCCAGGCTCATCGAATACAACTCGAACTTCTTGCCTCGGGGTACCTTGCCGGGCCCACCATGTACCCGAGACGGTTCATTCAACCCCTAGAATCGGGTCTCGAAATCCAACAGCAATCATGAAAACTCATGGTGGACGACTCATACATCATGGGAAAACCGCGCTTTTCATTTTAAAAAGAGAAAGAAGTTTACATATTCTTGCGGTTTTCCCCAAATCCAGGAAATCTCATGGCAATCCGAAATCCAATCAACAACAGCAAGTAAACAGTGAATAATAATATGCATGAAGTAGCAAGTAATAACCGCAATGTCTAAACTAGCATATAAAGCAAGTACACTAATATCATGTCGAAACTATCAGCTAACAAGCTATATCAATGAAATAATTTTCTCTAAACTGTAAGTGACATGGCAGTTACTGATGATGATGTGTGTGAGCCGGTAAGTAAGTGTACGTGGAACATACGCATCATCGGTAATGGTGCTGGTGTCCTGACAGCATGATGTCAATAATGGTAATGAAAACACAATATAAGTAGAAGAGAATCTCAATACTGTGCGGGAGCTGAATGATAAACACCTATGATAACTAAATGTAACATTTTGAAAATCGTTTCGGTGAAATTTCGGAAAAATCGGTAAAATAAGGGGGTTTTCTGTAAAAAGTCAAAATACAAATATTTTTATTATAAAATTAAATATACATGTTCTAGCTATGGAATTGCTAGTATTTGGTGTTTATTGAGCCACTGGTAAAATTTCTAATTTTCTGAAAAATTTTCCGAAATTAATTATTTTAATATTATTTTAAGCCGTCACTAATACATTTAATTAGCGATAAATACAAATTTGAATGGGCTAATTTTAATCTATAGAACCATGACAACTAAAATCTAGTTTGTAATATAAATTTTTAGTATTTTATTTTTGTTAGTTATATGTATGCCCTAGAGGCCATTACTGTACATAGGATGTATATTGTAGTAGATGCTGGGACATATATAGGGGGGACTTTCTTGCTCGACATGATAGTACGCTATCTGGTTGATCTTTACCTTAACGTGTATACTGATTGTCTCTCTGTTACATGTTGGTAAAGCCCTTAGGATGTGTACTTGACTACCTGGACTATGATGCAGATCATACTAGTGGGGACAGATAGTCTATAAGTACATCCTTCAAAATCCCTAGTCGTGGGTGTATCGAGACGGGGCATCGATATACCAGAGTAGACTAGCGTATACCTTCTCGACCCATACAGATGGGCGATGGATGATCCCATATCCATTGGTGTTTGACATCAGAGATGATATACGGGTGCTCAGTAGAGACTGGGTACACTGGACGGACTCGCCGAGAACTCCCAGATGGTATTATACCTCACGTCAGATGGCAGTTCTCTGGTGACACTGGTACAGAGTAGTCTGTTGACCCGAGATCGTCATAGAGTCTTGTGTGGTTCCCACTATGCTTTGATTTCCATCTTACCACGTCCAAGAGGGCGTGCAAAACGGTGGTTTTTGGGTACAGTCCCGAGTCACATGGAGGCAATGAGCGATAGGAGGGGATTCGTCTCTCCCGGTATAGGGAGTTGATGTTGCGCTGTGTTCGATTGGCTATAACAGGAAATCCCTGGCCAGGGTTGCTGAGATTTACTGGTAAGTGTTACCAGTAGTTTCTCGAACAGTTATAGACCTCATATCGACACGACTTATCGAGCTATTGGGGTCTGACGTTTACCACCCCTAGGCAAGATATGCGACATATCAGACGATCAGACCGGACTGTATGGTAGTGTTACTGGTTGGATTCACTGGAGTGTGAGCGGGCTTGCTTGTCGATCTTCAGATCGCTCAATACCCGGGTGGCCGTTACGTTTAGCAGACCGCTTGCGGTTTGTGGGTGTTTGATATGATCATCACCTGCTGCCGGCGTATTGACGAGTCTTTAGAGTCCTACACAGAGGTTTCCTGGATCAAGCGAAAAGAAATAGGAGAGCATATGAGATATGTGCGGGGCCGAGAATAATGCGTGTATGTGATACCGTATTCTATTCTCGCGATGAATGTGTCGAATGGTTGTATGCGATATAACCTAGTTATCGAATCAAGGATTGATTCGATAAATCGATACATTGGATATTAGTCGGTTATATGCGATATGACCGGATCGTTAAATCAAGTGTTGATTTAATGATTTAATGTATAATTATATATTTGATATATTACTTTGCATTAACTAGTATCAGTTCACTTTAAATGGATTTTCTCGCTCGGATGTGCGCATTATATATGTGATGTGATTTTGTGCACATGCTTGTATCACATGCTTGTATCATGTTTGATGATACATGATAGTTTGGTGTATGGTTTAAACCATGGTTGGTCAATGGTTAGGGTTTCTTATTCTTCATTTACTTATTCTTTTATTTATTTATTGATTTATGAATGAAATAGAATGGTGGCCATTTTTGGATTATCCTTGAAGCTTCATGAAGCTTTGAAATGGTTGACCATTTTGTTTCTTTCTCTAACCCTAACCATACAACCTAACCTAAGTTAATTCTCTACACCTAACTAGGGTTGGATTATGATAAGTATTCATTCTTTTTTATTTTACAAAATAACTTATCATAATTTAATCATCTTCTTTCTTTCTTCTTCTTCTTCACTTCAAAGAAGAAAGCTTGCTTCATCAATGGTGATTGATGAAAACAAGTGAGAAATCCAATTCTAAAGTCTACCCACTTCCTATTTCTTCATCCTCTACCTCTTGCCAAGTAGTAGAGTGTGTTTTCTTCACAAGTTTCTTGACTTGGTGAAGTCGGAGCTTGATTTAGCGATGCCTCGATGTAGATCATCTTCGGCATCGTCGTCGATGACCTAGCCCGTCCATTCTCCGATGAAGCTGACACTAGAGCCCGGATTTGATTTGGACAGCGGAGAGGACCTCATCTCAGAGCCGTGGAGGTGGAGGACCGGATCTACAAAGGTTGTATTTCCGTATTCTCTTAGTTAATTGTTAACTAGTTTCTTTTCGCCAAGACATCTAGCAAACGATCCGTAGTTTAGGGTTTCTCGGCACGTTAAAATTTGAAATTGGCATGGTTGATGCCTTGTGAGACCTCTTGGGAGTGCCTAAGAACCCTACAGTGGTATTAGAGCCTAGCTAGAGCCTTAGGCGAAGTCTAGACGGAATTTGAAACCCGAACGAACCCGAAACTCATCTCAAAAAATGCTCTCTGTCCTTTTTTCAAAAACGTGGATTTTTCCAAATTAAAAATTGCTAAAAAATTCAGCAGGGAAAAATAAGAATTACGATGCAAAAATTTTTCTATGAACAGTATTAATTGCGGCGGAACCGCGGCAGAAGCCTAGCTTCTACGGCGGTTCCGCGGCTATCTGGTGACGTCAGCCCTCATTATTTGCACAGTAATTCCTGATATATTATGCTGAGTTTTCTGGAATTTTTAAAATTAATTCAAGAGTTGAATTTTATGTGATTGATTTGGGGATTCGGTGTTTCGATCGGAGTATCAAATTTTGTCTGTGTGGCTTTCCGGATAATTTTTAGAATATGTTAAAAAGTTCGACCGGATATAAATACCCAATTTTTCCCATGTCGGGAAATTTCCAAGTGTTGGATTTTTCCGTAGTTTAACGACGTTCTAAGTAGTGCAAGTAACTCGATGGACCCTCTAGAAGACAACAAATCTTAACTCGATTATGTGACCGTCTTGAACTGCCCTTTGAACCTTCGGGTTTGGGGCAGTACGGCGTGCCACATGTGAGGCGTTGGCTTGACCCTTCTACGGCTGGACCGTTGGTACTGAGGCACGAACGGAATGTTGTTAGACTTATTTCATGTATTGAGCTGTATCGGGAAAACTTGGGTGTTCGAATGTTCAATCGGAAAGTTTAACATTTTCTAATTATCTGGAATGGGATACAATAATTGGAATTCACAAGAAGTTATGAGATAACTGAATGAATGTTATAAACATAGCAGTTTAGTCTCACTTGATCGGTTGCCACGGAATTTTGATGTGATCAAAAGTCCGTCGCAATCACGTAGCGTACGCGGATACTCGCCGGGTAAACTTAATAGACAGCCTCACTCCATAGCCCCGACCAAGTGACTGTAGGAGAACCCCGTCGCCGAAAGCATCCGTTCGGGTGCTCGCGGTAGCGGTGTTCCGCCTTGGTGCACTTCGTCGACGGTAACGGGGGTGCGGCCGTCTACTGAAGTTTGCGACGAGCATTCGATCAGGATGTCGGGAATCTTGTTGAATAACCCGACTTGATATTGAAAAGTGTTTTCGATAATGAGACTAAAATGGGGGTTTATAATTGTTAGGCATGCGATGTCTAAGAAATTCATTTGGTCAGGCATGCGATGTCTGAGGTGGTTGCGGATTCCAACTGTTGTAGTTTTACACTTTCTTTTCTGTGACCGTAAGTGTAATATGTGATATCGCCGGTTTCGTTGCTATATGCCAACGACAATTGGGATACGCATGTTTACTTACGTTGATGACATGTGATGTTATGTGTTGCTGGATATGTTATATTGGATCGTCGTGTTTGAATAGCCGGGGGTTTTTATGTGAGATGAGTGTTTTTCATTTTCATTCATGTAAAAACTTGTATGTAATATTCTTTTATTGGGGCACTTCCAGGTTGCGGAAGTTGTCACCCTTTGTATATTATTTACTTTTCTGCACTAGGATAGACCCAAGGAGGAGGGCACAAGTAACCGGGTTCTGGAGTCCAGTGGGAGACGAACTCGAGGAGTCGAGTCCGGGTCTCCTAACTCTAGAATTGGTAGGGTTGCTTGCCGCTCTCGTAGGGGTCTAGGGGTGTGGGTTTGGCTATTCATCACGACCGTGGAATCCGTGTTTTATACTGGCTCGTATTGAAAACACGGACGTCCTAGTATATCCAATATTTCATATGTTTCTTCTGCTGCGATATCTGTGATGTGATCATGTGATGTTTTGTGATAGATACAGTATATAGTATATATGATATATTATATAGGCGTTACTTATGTTTTACACCCGCGCTAGCCCTGCCCCGCTCTGCCGTTAGTTACCTAACCTAACGGTGCACGAGGGGACATCGAGACGAATGCGGATGGCATAAGTGTACGTCGTATTTATCTATGATGTTTAGGTAACTTAAATGATGGGACTTCATTAATGCGATTAATGAAATAAAAGAAACCTAAGATGTTGTAGAATCGAATTTCAAAATAAAACAGGTAGCTACAGTTCTTGCTTTGCACAGCGGTATATATGATATATCCTGCACCTTATTCGATAAGGAAAGGACCGAGATCCCTTCACCGGGAGTGACTCCTTCAGCAATAACTGGCAGATGCTACACATTCGGTTTGTATTTTGATTGCTTTTAAGAGTTTTTGCTTTGCACAGTGATATATATGATATATCCCGCACCTCATTCGACGAGGAAAGGACCGACGATCCCTTCACCGGGAGTGATTCCTTTAGCAAAACTAGAAAAGCCTCAAAAGCACTCCATTTCAAAATTCATTCGATCCTACAACGATATCAAGTTCATTACGCAATAGGTTTTCGTAAAAACCTGTCGTAGCCCTCCGTCATTTCAGATAAATCCTGTTTAGTATTCGTGCTGCGCTTGTTGACCTTGTCAAGGCGCAGTGTGCGGTAGCTAACCAGTATTTATCTGCTTATGCATATGATGCAGATTGGGTTAGGGTAGTCGTGCGGCCTTGTTGACCTTGTCAAGGGTCGTGCGGGTGGGTTTGATTCAATCAAGAAATGACGGGTTGAACTTGACTTGCGGTCTATGGTTTGTTGACCTTGTCAAGGTCATAAATCGTTCGGGGCAAAATATTATCGGGAATTTCAAGTATTGAAATTTGCAATGAGATTGCATACCTTCTATGAGATAGTTGGATCCCGATACCCGCTGCGAGTAAGAGTTACTCCTGGGAGAGTTTTACACATTACAATTAGCCGATCAAGTAGGTGTCTAGAAAGGTGTCAACGGGGTTACGCCTCTGGGAAAACGAGGTTTACATTAATTAGGTTCGTGCGAAAGCACGGGGGACCTCCCTCAAAGTACCGACACTGGCCTGGCTGAAAGATTGGCGAACTTGTAGTGTGTAATTAATCCCGGCTAGTCTTTCCTTTTAGGGTTTGAAGGAAGATTTGATAAAAAGCAGTGGGAGCCATCCTGATTAGATAAAATAATAACCAATCTATTCTTGACAGAGCGCACGCTGAGTGTTTTCTTCTCTCTCTCTCCTGGTAGCGACCATATCACGCCTTAATCAAGATAATAATACGGAATATTGACCGAACCCGCTTGTTATACTGAGCTGGGGAACGTTGGTCCCGCTCCAACTTATAATTGTTATAAGACAGAGCAGGAAATTGGGGATTACCAGAATTCCCGTGCCGCCCAAACGAAGAGAGTGCATGCTGATGAATCATCTTCGGGTGTGTTCTTTATACAGAACTGTTTCTCAGTATCCTTTACGTCCTGGGTATATGATACCGGATCAGGATCCCAGATATGTAATCTGTTACATAGGGCTACAGAAAGGTAGAGAACTGAGAACGGGTGATAAGTTTCATGAGACAGAAAACGGGGCAAGTGTTGCAGCCAAGTCTGTTGGTCACTGTCACCCTGTATTACCGATACATTGATTCTGAACGAATGTTATTAGATACCGAACCTGATATACCAAATCATATCACTCTCTTTGGTAGAAAAGAAAGGATATAATTTTGTATTGATGGATAATGTTTTGAACATTTCCTATATCAAAAGTTGATCAGTTCAGGCACGTTATCTAAAAGCATTGATGTTCTAAATCAAACTACAGTTCTTAGTATATGGAACACACACAAGAGGAAGAGTTCAGAAATGAACGGATTCTTCTTGAGGTATTGTAGACTAGGTCAGATCAATGCGACCCGACTGGCTGAAGTTACATTTAGATGTATATTTAAATCAGTTTGAATTTACATTTTTTGAAACTCGCCAGTCATGTCACAAAGATAAGATGACCATAGCTCCGTTTACTGGAAACAGAGAAAGAGTTAGTGAACTCTTGGGACTGATACATGATGATGTATGTAAGGTCTCCTGTTTACACATGCCAGGACTGGTTCTTTCTACTTCATTACATTCTCTGATAATCTCTCAGGATTCAGACATATGTTCCTGTTGAAACATGAGTCCGAGCCTTTTGAGATATTCACAGAATATAAGCGAGAAGTAGAGAACCAAAATACGGGTATAAGTATTATGTCCTATGATGAGATCAGGGAGGAGAATACTTGAGCACGGAATTCCTGGACTATACTAAAGGAGAATGAGATTCTCTCTCAGCATTACTCCTCTGTATACACCATAGCACGATGGTATATCGGGGCGGAGCAATAACACCCTATATGATAAGGTGTGCTCTATGATGAGTACAACTGAGTTACCTATTTCCTTTTTGGGAGTTATGCACTTGAGAAGTTGCATACCTATTGAATAGGGTTCAAATCAAATCAATGCCTACCACTTCATATGTGATATGGAAACGGAAGAGCCCATATCTTAAGTTAGTTAAGATTTGGGGTTGTCCGGCCTATGTCTAAAAGCAAAATCCGGACAAGCTCGAGGCAAGGTCTGTTATGTAGAACTGGAAAGGTTCCAGCTATACAAACTACAGCAGATGATTTGGTAAAACCAAATAATTCAATAATTACCAACGAACCTCAGCCTCTCCGCCGATCTAGTAGGGTTCCTCACCCACCTGAGAGATACTTCGGTTTCTCTATGACAGTGGGAGCGAGGACTGCATCATGAGATGATGACCCAACTAGTTTCGAGCTGGCCATCAGGAGTGAGACTCTGTAAGAATGGCTGGATGCTTAGCGATCTGAGATGGAATCCTTATTCACCAACAAAGTATGGACTTTGGTTGCTATATCTGAAGGGTTAAATCCCCATCAGGAGTAAGTATATCTTGAGAAGATTACTTGGTGTAGATGGAAAAGTTGAGACTTTCAAAGCTAGACTTGTTAAAGTTTTCGTCATTAACCAGGCGTGGATAATGATGAAACCTTTTTCCAGTATCTAAGCTTAAGTCCATCCAGATCCTACTTGCCACGGCTTCATACCATGACTACGATATCTGGCGGTTGGGTGCCATGACTGCTTTTCTAAATGATGTTTTAGAAAAGTGCGTCTATAAGTACATAGCCAGAGGGCTTCGTAAACAGTGGGAGCAGCGGAAACGTGTGCAAGATGCTTTATAGGATAAAGCAGGCATCGCGGAGATGGAACATCTGTTTTGATGGATAAGTCAAAGAGTTTGACATCATCAAAATGGTAGATGAACCTTGTATAAACAAAAAGGTAGTAGGGAGTATGGTAGTGATCCTCGTAGAGTACGTGGATGACATACTCTTGATAGGGAAGGAGTTTCCTATGCTACGCTCGGTCAATCTCCGCTTATCACCACAATTCTCCATATAGGATCAAAATTGATACCTCCTAAATCCTGGTGTATGGATCTATGAGATAGATCTAATTGGATGTTAGGACTCTCACTAGTTGTAGTGAGATGGTGTCAACCGATCCTGGGGAGAATCACTGGAAGGGTTCCAGGGTGATAATGACGACTGAGTGTCAGTCGCAGGCATTGTCTTTACCCTCAGTAAAGGGACGGTATGTTGGAAAAGTTCCAAGCTAGATACCGTGGCATACTAGACGATAAAGGCAGGATACATCGCTACTTATGATGCTACCGAAGAGGCTGTTTGGGTGTATATTGGTTCATGAGATGAACTACGTTCCTACCATTGTGAGACAATGGAGTTGTGGCTTATGCCGAGGAACGCCGGTCCCATCAGTGATCCAGACATATTCTAAGGAAGTATCACCTGATCATGGAGATGGTTGATCTCCAGGGAGATCGGGGTTAGGAGAGTAGACTCAGAGGACAACACAGCGGATCCACTCACGAAGGCCTATTCACGAAGAGAGACTTTTATGGGATGGTTGAGTATGAGATACTTCAAACCACTGCTACAGATGGCCCTAGTGCAAGTGGGAGATTGTTAGTTATATGTATGCCCTAGAGGCCATTACTGTACATAGGATGTATATTGTAGTGGATGCTGGGACATATATAGGGAGGACTTTCTTGCTCGACATGATAGTACGCTATCTGGTTGATCTTTACCTTAACGTGTATACTGATTGTCTCTCTGTTACATGTTGGTAAAGCCCTTAGGATGTGTACTTGACTACCTGGACTATGATGCAGATCATACTAGTGGGGACAGATAGTCTATAAGTACATCCTTCAAAGTCCCTAGTCGTGGGTGTATCGAGACGGGGCATCGATATACCAGAGTAGACTAGCGTATACCTTCTCGACCCATACAGATGGGCGATGGATGATCCCATATCCATTGGTGTTTGACATCAGAGATGATATACGGGTGCTCAGTAGAGACTGGGTACACTGGACGGACTCGCCGAGAACTCCCAGATGGTATTATACCTCACGTCAGATAGCAGTTCTCTGGTGACACTGGTACAGAGTAGTCTGTTGACCCGAGATCGTCATAGAGTCTTGTGTGGTTCCCACTGTGCTTTGATTTCCATCTTACCACGTCCAAGAGGGCGTGCAAAATGGTGGTTTTTGGGTACAGTCCCGAGTCACATGGAGGCAATGAGCGATAGGAGGGGATTCGTCTCTCCCGGTATAGGGAGTTGATGTTGCGCTGTGTTCGATTGGCTATAACAGGAAATCCCTGGCCAGGGTTGCTGAGATTTACTGGTAAGTGTTACCAGTAGTTTCTCGAACAGTTATAGACCTCATATCGACACGACTTATCGAGCTATTGGGGTCTGACGTTTACCACCCCTAGGCAAGATATGCGACATATCAGACGATCAGACCGGACTGTACGGTAGTGTTACTGGTTGGATTCACTGGAGTGTGAGCGGGCTTGCTCGTCGATCTTCAGATCGCTCAATACCCGGGTGGCCGTTACGTTTAGCAGACCGCTTGCGGCTTGTGGGTGTTTGATATGATCATCACCTGCTGCCGGCGTATTGACGAGTCTTTAGAGTCCTACACAGAGGTTTCCTGGCTCAAGCGAAAAGAAATAGGAGCGCATATGAGATATGTGCGGGACCGAGAATAATGCGTGTATGTGATACTGTATTCTATTCTAGCGATGAATGTGTCGAATGGTTGTATGCGATATAACCTAGTTATCGAATCAAGGATTGATTCGATAAATCGATACATTGGATATTAGTCGGTTATATGCGATATGACCGGATCGTTAAATCAAGTATTGATTTAATGATTTAATGTATAATTATATATTTGATATATTACTTTGCATTAACTAGTATCGGTTCACTTTAAATGGATTTTCTCGCTCGGATGTGCGCATTATATATGTGATGTGATTTTGTGCACATGCTTGTATCACATGCTTGTATCATGTTTGATGATACATGATAGTTTGGTGTATGGTTTAAACCATGGTTGGTCAATGGTTAGGGTTTCTTATTCTTCATTTACTTATTCTTTTATTTATTTATTGATTTATGAATGAAATAGAATGGTGGCCATTTTTGGATTATCCTTGAAGCTTCATGAAGCTTTGAAATGGTTGACCATTTTGTTTCTTTCTCTAACCCTAACCATACAACCTAACCTAAGTTAATTCTCTACACCTAACTAGGGTTGGATTATGATAAGTATTCATTCTTTTTTATTTTACAAAATAAATTATCATAATTTAATCATCTTCTTGCTTTCTTCTTCTTCTTCACTTCAATGAAGAAAGCTTGCTTCATCAATGGTGATTGATGAAAACAAGTGAGAAATCCAATTCTAAAGTCTACCCACTTCCTATTTCTTCATCCTCTACCTCTTACCAAGTAGTAGAGTGTGTTTTCTTCACAAGTTTCTTGACTTGGTCAAGTCGGAGCTTGATTTAGCGATGCCTCGACGTAGATCATCTTCGGCATCGTCGTCGATGACCTAGCCCGTCCATTCTCCGATGAAGCCGACACTAGAGCCCGGATTTGATTTGGACACCGGAGAGGACCTCATCTCGGAGCCGTGGAGGTGGAGGACCGGATCTACAAAGGTTGTATTTCCGTATTCTCTTAGTTAATTGTTAACTAGTTTCTTTTCGCCTAGACATCTAGCAAACGATCCGTAGTTTAGGGTTTCTCGGCACGTTAAAATTTGAAAGTGGCATGGTTGATGCCTTGTGAGACCTCTTGGGAGTGCCTAGGAACCCTACAATTTTAAGTTCTATTTAGTTATAATCGAAGAAAACTAAAATTTTAATTAATTGAACTAAAACTTGCAATTTGGAGCTTGTGGGGGGTCTTTTTGCATAGAACTTTTTTTGTCAATCACTCACAAAACCTCACCCTCATATTGGCCGGCCCCACCACTGCTGCAACAACAGCCCATTTCCCTCCCCCATTCTTTTGCTTCTTTGACTCATTTAAATGACTTAAATATAGGTTTTTATTATATTATTTTGGATGAGGGTATTATGGTAATTTGGGAGGGGCTTTGACTTGGATTCTTTTCACACAACTCCCTCAAACTTTTCCCCATCCCTCCCCATCTCCTCTGGCCGAAAATCCTGCACCCAACAAACAGCCCCAAAAATTTTCCCCAATTCTCCTTATCTTTTGCTTCATTTTCATCTCAAAAATCCATCAAAATCCAAAAATTCCTTCACAATTCTAATGCAAACCCTTAATCCATCTCTTCTCACACCCCAATTGGTTTAAAACAAGGAGAAAGATGGAATCTTGAGAGGCTAGAGCAACCTAGGGTTTGAGCTTGTGTGGTATAAATTTCAATCTTTGGTTAATTTGTGGTCAAGTGTGCTAAATTAGAACTTGATGTGTTAATTTTTATTGTTGATTTCTAGTCTAGGTTTTTAAAGTGAGTGGTTTGATTTGAGATAGGGTTTTAGAAACCATTATTAGGTTAATTAAATTATTTTGCTATCTAGTTGTTTGCTAACCTAAGTTAACGAGCTTACTTTATTTGTGTGGGCTTCAAATTAGTGTTAATTTGGTGTTTTCATGTATAGTTTGGATTGGAATTGCTAATTATGAAAAATCAAGAAAGGGTTTGATGTTGGAAATAGGATTTGAAGCATTGCTAATGTGTTGGAAATTAGAGTAGTGGCTATCTATGGTTTAACTTGGATGATTTTGCTTGATGGTTGTCTTTTTGTCGCAAAGCGACGATGTTACACCAAATTTGCAAGTTTTGTGCTTACTAGGTTTTAAAAATATTTATAAATTGATGAGTTTAATTTATGAAAGTGATTTGTATGACCTAATTATGTTATTTAATGAGCATTTTGGCCATTTGAATCGTTAAAATTTGTAGATTGGTTAAAACATCAGGTTTTGAACCGAAATGAGAATTTGTGCTAACTAGGTTTTTGGAAAATAAAACGATTGGTTTAATTTTATGGTTTTGATGAATTAAACCCTATATCTTATACAATTAGTGTGTTTTGAACCCATGATTGGTATGTTTGGTATTTTTCTCGATCAATCGACGTTTGTACGCCGATGTAGAGGGTTTTTGGGTTGATTTGTGAAAGCAAACCATAGGTTTTGACCTATGTGGGATTCGTGTGTCGTTTTGGTCATGAGTCGGATTTTAATGCGATACGGTGCGTTATGATATGTAGGTACCCCATGTGGACTTTGAGACGACAAGCAAGCGCATGGCGACGTCGGCACCGGCGAGCGAAGATCAGGTGAGTAGATTATATCTACGGGGGAAGTCAGGTGGATGGCGTATAGCACCCCCGCAATTCGTGGTGATGTATACGAATACGTATACACACATATATTTATTATAGGTTGAATTGAGTTTATTGATGATAAAGATGGATTCTAGGTATTCTTGGATTGATTTAAGTGTTAGTTGCGAGACCCTAGAGTAGAGGTTGCACCCACACACATGCACACACATACTTGCATACATTCTTTCTTTTACCTGTACGTATATGTGGATATGTATATTTACACATGGGTATGGGACTATGTGTTCATATACTGGATTTGAGGATAGTACTTGGGATTTGAGATGAGTCGATGAGATTCGATTTGAGGCCGTGAGATCGGTGATATGACAGGGTTCATATTTAAGATACGACATGATGTTTTAGCGGGTCCTTTGGCGTAGTGTTTCATACACCTGCATGCATACATAGATGGTATCAGTATTGTAGTAGACATAGGTCATTATCCCGGATCATGATATTTGATAAGATGATACCAGATGAATAGTGTGATTGATGTGACTTTGACCCGTACCCAGATTTGGGATGCCGTACGACGGATTTACGTACGAGCTATATATTGATGATAGATCTGCACTCTTGACTTGAGGAGATCATATTATAGATATTGTATCGACTGTAATACTTTGAGGCAGGATCACCGACTGCTATATATATATATATGTATCGACTCAGATGTTAGGCGGTTTTCTTACCTTTTGTTTAGCCTGTTAGCTCAGCCCTATAGCTAGTGTAGTTGTTAGACTAGATTCGATTCCTACCTATTTCAAACTAACGAATCGTAGGTATTTTAAAAGACAGGTTAAGGGATTCTACGGATATTTCAAAGAACGTATCTTTTCTAAAAAACACCGTAGCCCTTATTTTCAAAACACCGCGATTCGTATTATTTCAAAAGGCACTACTGTACGACTTATATTTATTTCAAACGCAGATTAGTTATCGTTGTGTCTAGTATTCAGCTCCCGCACATTATTGCTGTTCGCTCCGCATTGCATACTTATTTTGTGATTCATATACCGTTATTGATATCATACTGTTAGGACACCAACACGATTACCGATGATGCGTATGTTCCACGTACACTTACTTGCCGGCTCACACACATCATCATCGGTAATTGCCATGTCACGTACACTTTAGAAAATATTATTACATTGACATAGCTTGTTAGCTAATAACTTCAACATGATATTAGTGTACTTGCCTTATATACCAGTTTAGACATTGCCGTTATTATTTGCTACTTCATGCATATTGTTATTCACTGTTATGCCGCATTCATGGATTATTATGCCTAAATCCACTGTTTACATGCTGTTGATGATTTGGATTCGGATTTTCATGAGATTTCCTGGATTTGGGGGAAAACCGCAAAAACTTATATAAACTTCTTCTCTCGCTCTTTTTAAAATGAAAAGTGCGGTTTTCCCATGATGTATGAGTCGTCCACCATGAGTTTGCTGATGGATTTCGATACCCGATTCGAGGAGTTGGATGAACCGTCTCGGGTACATGGTGGACCCGGTAAGGTACCCCGGGGCAAGAAGTTCGAGTAGTAGACGATGAGCCTGGCAGGGGCAGACTACCTACCGGTGATTTTACCTGACGCGTCGGATATCCGGAGGATACCGTCGTGGTCTTGTGATTGGATATTAGGGGCAGATCTGGACTGACAGCGCCCTAGATAGTGAGATTTAGACATTGAGAATTTGAGATATTGAGGTATTGAGATTTGATGGTACAGACCAATCCGGATAGCCGGAGCCTGAGATATTGAGATATTTGGATTTTTGTTTTGTGTCGATGCTAGACACTGTTTATGCTGATTTCATTTATGATACCTCGTTTTAAATATACAGAAATCTCACTAAGTTATGAAAGCAGTTTTCTTCATTTTCATGTATTCTGTTTTCATGCATTCATACCTCATCCATATGATATATTGCTACCTGAGGCACTGACACGAGCACATGGGATTACACTTGGGTTAGATATTTACCCTTGCCATCTTTTCATGCTCCAGACTTGTCATGTTTGAGGATTATATATATAGTGATCGTATGACCTAGGATTGCGTCATACATGCGGTTTCTGCTCGTAGATGTTTCCTATTCACGAGTTGGCAACTCACCCCCGTTGTGCCACAGTTTTTTGCAGGTTTTGCCGTACAGGTTTCATCTTTCCGGGTGATTTGCTTGGTAGGTGGGTTCACTTGCATCGTGACCACCATTATACCTTGTATATTATTTATTCAGTTGTATCTAGTTAAACTCCATCAACCAAACATGTATTTATTTCTGAGATAGAGACCAGTGATGTTTATTCTTTCGACCTTAGAGTCGCGCGTTGTATTTTTATAGATTTCTTGCTGTTTTGAGTTTTCTTTTCAGCTTTGGTCCTCGCCCTTTGGCGCTGTATATTATATTGCTTGCGTGGTTGTGACCGTCGATTGACGAAGAGCTAGCTCCCGCTTGGGGATGCCTTTTTTTGTATTTCGTATACTATTCATGTTGTATCCCGTTTGGGGCCAGTTTTTACAAAGGAGACTGTGCCGAAATTTTCAGAAAATGCTTGATGTTTTTAAAACGCATAATTCGGCTTATGCTATTAAAACTACTTGCTTTAGGTTGGTTTTTCCTTCACTCTATTGCTTCTTTGGTTTTGATTTCTGGGTTTTGGCTTACTTATATTACGTACGCCTCGAGACGTTCGTAATTTAAGTGCCAGTCATGTTCCGTACTTTTCGGGCCGTGACACTAAACTGCATTTATATAATTATGAGTCATACGATGGTGCCATTTGAAATAACACGAATCGTGGTGTTTTTGAAAATAAGGGCTACGGTGTTTTTAAGAAAAGATACGTCCTTTGAAATATCCGTAGAATCCCTTGTCCCGTCTTTAAAATACACACGATTCGTTAGTTTTTGAAATAGGTATGAGTCGAATCTAATCTATCAAATACAAGTACACTACAGGGCCAAACTATACAGACTGATCAAAAGGTAAGGAAACCGCTTAACATCTGAGTCGATACATATATATAATAACAGTCGGTGATCCCGCCTCAAAAGTATCCCATGCGATACAATATCTATAATATGACATCCTCAAGTCAAGAGTGCGGATCTATCATCAATATAGCTCGTACGGTAAATCCGTCGTACGACATCCCAAATCTGGGTACGGGTCAATGTCACATCAATCACATTATTCATCTGGTATCCTCTTTATCAAACATCAAGATCCGGGGTACTGACCTACGTCTAGTACAATACTGATACCATCTAAGTATATGCATGCGTGTGCATGAAACGCTACGTCAAAGGACCCGCTAAAACATCGTGTCGTATCTCAAATACGAACCCTGTCATATCACTGATCTCACGGCCTCAAATCCAATCTCATCGACTTATCTCAAAACCCAAGTACTATTCTCATAATCCGTGTATTTGTATACGTATATATATATATACATAGTCCCATACCCATGTGTGTGTGTATATATATATACATATCCCCATATACGCACAGGTAAAAGAAAGAATGTATGCAAGTATGTGTGTGTGTGTGTGGGTGCAACCACTACTCCAGGGTTTCATAACTAGCACTAAACCAATCCAAGAACATCTAGAATCCATCTTTATCATCAATAAACTCAAATCAACATATAATATATATATGTGTGTATACGTATTCGTATACATCACTACGAACTGCGGGGATGCTATACACCATCCACCCGACTTCCCCCGTAGATATAATCTACTCACTTTGCGTCTTGCTTGCCGATGTCGATGTCGCTACCATCTTCTTCATTGTCTCGATTCGTCGTGGGGGTACCTACATGTCACTGTTGGTGTATATGCCCTAGAGGCCATTACTGTATCATACTAGTATGTATATTACTTAATGGAAGCTTGGGATATTCACCTTGTATTGACAATCTTGCTCAAAATAGTAGTATTCTACTTGGTTTGTTTCTGCTTCAATGTGTACATGTGTTTATTTTAGTATATCACCTATACACATTAGTGGAGCCCTTAGGATCTTTGCTTGATTACCAGCGTTGTGATGGCAGTCACACTAGTGGGGGCTGGGTAATCTATAAGCACATCCTTATGCAGGTCCCTAGTCGCAGGACTATCGAGATAGGGCATCGATACTCCGGAGTAGACTGGCGCATGCGCTTCTCATCCCAGAGTGGGAGATGGTCTGTCCCACAGCCATTAGTACGTCGTACTGGAGATAGTATGCGGGTGCTCGTTAGGTTATGAATACACTGGACAGGACTCGTCGGGAACTGACCTGTTGGTATTATACCTATCGTCAGTTATCAGTTCCCAGGTGACATGAGTACAGCTTAGTCCGCTGACTTGACACTGTCACTTCACCTCGAGTGTGTTCCCACTGTACTTTGGTTACTACCCTACCACGGCTCAAAGGAGTCGTGCAAACAGGTAGTAGTTGGGTGCAGTCCCGAAGCACTTGGAGGTAGTGACGATTAGACATGATTCGTCTCTCCCGGTATTGGGGGTTGACATCGCGCTGTGTCTAAGAGAGCCATTACACGAGTAGTCCGTGGCCAGGGCAAGCGAGATATACTGGTAGGCTTCCGGTGCTATCTCAGGGTGTATTGGGCTTCACTCCGACACGACTTGTACCGCTATTAGGGGACTGACGTTTACCGCCCCCTAGGCCCGCCATGCAATGTATTAGACGAACAGACCGGACTGTACGGAGATTGTCACATTCAGGCTCAATAGGAGTTCAGATGGGTTTCACCTCGTCAGTCTTCTTGTCGGCATCTACCCGGGGACCGTTACGCACAGCTAGTGCCGCTTGCGGTCTGTGGTTAAACCCACTGCCAGCGTAGTGTCGATTCTTTAGAGTCCCACATAGAAAGCTATTCGCCTTTAGGCAAAAGAGTAGAGGTCGCATGGTTTTGCGACAGGTCGCATGGTTTTACGACAGGGTCCGGTCACATCCGTGCACTTGTGCACGTACAGTGTCCGGACAGTTAACACTAGCGGGCTTTGGTTTATGCCAGATCCTAGTGTACGTTTTGGGATTGGTTTTATCCAGTATGTATTCGTGTTCTTCGGAACGCGGATGCAGGTGTGTATGCACAGTTGACGGAGAGACAGAGGCAGAAGATTCTCATTAGGGTTGTTGACCGTTGACTGTTGACTATTGACTTTTTGCTCAACCCTAATGAGAATATGATATATATAATTAGCAATAATATTAATTAAGTATTATGGTGACATGGTTGTTGAGGGGTTGACTTTGTTGACTTGTTGACTTTGTTGACAGGTTGACTAGGTTGGACTAGTTGACCATCATCATCACAATGGTTGCCATTTTCATGCAAAGACTTTTGCTTGCTTGTTGTGGTTTGCAAAATGAGTGCATGGAAATGATATTGCCTTTGACATGATATGAACCATCACATAATAATACTTGATTAACATTATGGCTCATGATGCTTTTGGATTATGAGAGGGTGAAAGAGAAAAGAGAGGCTCATTCTTTCATGATCTTTCTCTCTCTTGGTTTTGAGCTCTCCCATTCTCTTGCTCTCACCCTCTTCCTCTTGCTCTCTCTCTTGTCTATGGTTCACTTGTCTCATGTGTTGAGAAGCAAGAACCATAGAGAAAATCCCATCACACTCTCCTCTACTCACTCCAGTTCACAAGGTTTAGCAAACCAAGTGAACTAGTTTCTTCAAAGTTCGAAGAAGAAGCCAAAGGTAGAAGCTTTCGGGTGGATCGATCTTCGGCGCAAGGAGACGACGGGGTGAAGCCAATCCGTACACCATCAAGAGATGAAGACGAAGGAGTTCAAGAAAGAAAGGTATAACCCCCTAACCGAGTAGTTAACAACTCGTAGTTAGGTTGTTAGGTAGATAGTTTAACAAAGATCCGTTTTGAGTCCATGTTACCGCCTCTAGAAAATCGTTTTTCATCAAATTCCGCAAGCCCGTAAGTACCGGGAGAGGTAGCATGGACTTACAGTGGTATCAGAGCCTAGTTAAACTTTATCTAACATGTTAGCATGGTAGCTAGAAATTCGATCGGAGAAAAAGTCCCGAAATAAACCCGAAATTCAAAGTTGCTGTCGATTTTTAAAGTTCTGTAAAATTGATAAATTTTATCTTAAAAATCGGCTCAGGGTTTTTATTAAACACCTACGAAATTTGGTCCCACGAACCGGTCAAAACGCCGCGGAAACGCGGCGGGAGCACGCTCCAGCCGCGGTTCCGCGGCCGAGTGGACTCGGACGAGGTCGAAATTTTGTGCAGTGTTTTTATGGGGTTGTTTTGGGATTTTTGGAATATGTATTTTCTGCCCAGATTTTCCAGAACGAAAATTTTGTGTTTGGGGCCTGAAAATCCGTATTTTTGATCGAACTTCTAAAAGACTTAAGCTGACGGGTTTTTTCTGTGATGTGATATTTGTATTGAACGTCTGCTAATCGCTATATGTCGATTAGTGGGAGTTATACAAATCTATGATCTGTAATGTTGCTGGAATGTGTATATGAATTCATTGGATTGTCGCGGGTGAATAGCCGGGGGTTGTGAGACGAGAATTTTCTTTTCTTTCAATTCATGTAAATTTGTAAATTGATGTAATAATTATTTGTATGGCCGCACAACCAGGTCGGGGTTGTAGCCGTCATTGTATAATTTCTTTTTACTGTTTTTGCTCCTAGGATAGACCCATGGAGGGGGTGCACAAACTACCGGGTATGCCGAAGTGCCGAGTGGCCTACTCACGGGGTTGAGGGAGGTTGCTTCGCTTCGGGTACTTGGCGGGTAGTTTGCCGCACCCGTAGGGGTCTTGGGTGGGGTATTGGCTATTCACCGCGACCGTGTAATCTGCTTTTCGTTACAGGCTCGTACGAATTGCGGGTTCCTAGTATATCCAATGTGTTCATCTGTGATCTGAAATGGCTATCATTGCAATATATCTATATATGATATTATTTAGGCGTTGCTTATGTTTTACAGCCGCGCTAGACCAGCCCCCGCTCTGTCGTTAGTTAAGTAACCTAACGGGTAATGACGGGGCCCCGTGGCGAATGCGAATGGCATAAGCGTACGTCATATTTTGGTTATTTTCTGCAATGGTAGGATTAAATGATGGGACGCATTAAAAGAACTAATGCAAGAAAATAAACCAAGTAAAAATCATTGGAACACTTTCGAAAAACCACTCGGTTCTTTTCAAAACTAACTTTTAAATGCGGAGCTTGAGCCACTCCTTCTAAAAGCTATCTCGTTCCTTCAATTATATCAAGTTCACTACGTTCAAGGTTTCGCCAAAACAATTCGTAGCCCTCCGTCATTTCGTATGAATATTCAATAGTATTCAAGCTATGTTTGTTGACCTTCGTCAAGGCATAGTGATTGGTAGCTGTTGGGTGTTCATATGTAGCATAGATAGATGCATTAGTTTGGGACAGTCGTATTACCTTGTTGACCTTCGTCAAGGGTATATACGGGTGGGTTCAAATTAACCTGGATAATGACGGGTAGAACTTGACATGTGACTTATGATTTGTTGACCTTCGTCAAGGTCATAAGAGCATGGGGCAAAAATCCACATCGGGAGTTTCAAAAGAACTGAAACTTGCTAGCGCTGCATACCATTTGGAGTGTGATGATTCTGGTAGGATTCCTTCAGTTTTGTCACGCAATTATATTTGGATCCCGATCCTACTGTGAGTATATGCTACTCCTCGGGAAATTTCTCACTTAACGATCAATGCTATAAACCAAGTAGGTGTCTAGAAAGGTGTTAGCGGGGCTACGCCCACAGGGAAAAGAGGTTATTTAATTAAAGAACTTCGCGAAAGCGTTGGAGAACCTCCCTCGAAGTACCGACACTAGCCTGGCTGAACGGTTAAGCAAGTATTGTACGGTGAGATTGATCCCGACTAATTCTTCCTTTATGGTTTGAGGAGGGATTCGAGAGACAGTGGGAGCCATCCTGTTTAGATAAATTAAAAACCAATCTAAACTTGCAAGAGCATCATGCTGAGTGTTTTCTTCTCTCTCTCTTAATTGCAGCGACCCAATGACCACACCTAGGTTACATCTAGATAATAAAATGACTGAACCTGACTGTTATGACTGGAAAAGGTCTGTCCAGATGTCCATTGCCCATAACAAGCTGGGACACCTCTTAACTGATCATACCCATACCGTCTCAGGTCCAGTTTCCCCTGTCATGGATATTTACATCCATAGGACATCGGAAAAGGATTGTGCGAAAGCCAAGTGCCTCGTGTTAGCCTCAGTTAATGGTGCAAACCAGAGGCAGCACGAGAAGATGGACTCAGTTTCTATCTTCCTCCATAACAAAGATTTATATGGAGAGCAATCTCGTATCGCAAGATATGAGACTTCGAACGAATTGCTTCAAGCGAGGTTGGCTGTCGGGTCATCTGTAGGGGACAACGTCCTTACAGAGGCCAGCTATTTTGAGCTCAAGGACCTGGAGACCACGTTGGAGAATAGGTCAAGTACTGACTTAATTCTACAGTCCCTGCCCTCTGCTTATACCCTGAAGGAAACCAGGGAAGAAAAAGGAAAAGCAAGGGCAAAAGTTTCAGGACTGGATGTAGTAAAAGAGGGACGTTCCTATTGTAACGGGAATGAACATTGGCAGAAGGATTGCAGGGCTTGCAAAACCAGTAGCCAGAATTCGAAGCATGTTGTGGTTTCGGCTTCGAGTTTGTAATTGAGAACTGTTTGTCAGTTAACCCTACTTCCTGGGTATTGGATACCGGATCAGGATCTCATATCTGTAATTCGTTACAGGCTCTGAGAAACCGTAGGGTTATTAGGAAAGGTGATATGACCCTCAGGGTTGCTAACGGAATGAGCATGGATGCTGAATCCGTAGGGGAATATCATCTTGGACTGACAACTGGGCAGATATTGATTTTGCGTAACCGTTTGTATGTACCAGGTGCGACTTGTAATATCATATCTGTATCCTTACTTTCTAAGGAAGGATATGAATTTACTTTTGTAAGCGATGTAGTACACATCCACCTAAATCAAGTTCTGATTGGGTCAGGTACATTACAGAACGGAATATACGTGTTAAATCAAGCTCAGATTTTCAGTGTCCCGAACACACTTAAAAGAAAGTCTCCGGAAATAAATCAGGCTTTCTTACGGCATTGTAGACCGGGTCACATTAATGAGACACGATTAACTAAGTTACATAAAGAAGGGTACTTGAATCCGTTCGAGTATCAGTCTTATGCCACTTGTGAATCTTGTCTCATGGGAAAGATGACAAAGACTCCGTTCACTGGACACGGAGAAAGAGCGAGCAAGCTCTTGGGACTCATACACAGTGATGTGTGTGGTCCAATGTCTACACATGCGCGAAGTGGTTATTCATACTTCATTACTTTCACAGATGATTTCTCTAGGTATGGACATGTCTTCTTAATGAAGCACAAATCCGAGGCCTTTGGGAAATTTCAAGAATACAAGAATGAAGTTGAAAAACAAACCGGCAAAAGTATCAAGATTCTAAGATCGGATCGAGGTGGAGAATACTTGAGTGCCGAGTTTCTGGACTACTTAAAAGAGAATGGAATTTTCTCTCAACTTACTCCTCCATACACACCACAACACAACGGTGTATCGAAAAGGCGGAATCGGACCCTATTGGATATGGTTCGTTCCATGATGAGTAAGGCAGAGTTACCGCGATCTTTCTGGGGTTATGCACTAGAAGCAGCTGCATATCTCTTGAACAAGGCTCCAACCAAGACTGTGCCTACCACCCCATATCAAATGTGGAGTGGGAAGAAACCCTGTCTTAAGTATCTTAAGGTATGGGGATGTCCAGCTTTTGTAAAAAAGTGGCATGCAGACAAGCTCGAGGCACGCTCAGTACTGTGTAAGTTTGTGGGATACCCAAAGAACTCCAGGGGGTATCTTTTCTATTCCGCAGAAGAACAAAAAGTTTTTGTTTCTCCGCACGCCCACTTCTTGGAAACTGAATTTTTAGAAAATCAGATAAGTGGGGGCGCAATAGAATTGGAAGAAATTCCAGAACCACAAGCTGTTACTGAAAGCTTGGATGAACCAGACGTTTCAGGAGAACCGGACATTCCTACGCCGCTCCGCAGAAGTAGTAGGCAGTCTCATCCGCCCGAGAGATACTTCGGTTTTCTCATAGATGGGGATAGAGAAGATTGTACAGTTAATTATGATGAGCCTACTAGCTTCTAGTAAGCCATTCAGAGCGGTGACTCGGTAAAATGGCTGGATGCAATGCGGACCGAGATGGAGTCCATGTACACCAACAAAGTTTGGACTTTGGACTTTGCTCCAGAAGGGGTAAAACCCGTAGGCTGCAAATGGATCTTCAGAAAGAAGATTGGTGTAGATGGGCAGGTTGAAACCTATAAAGCTAGGCTCGTTGCAAAGGGTTTTCGTCAAAGACCTGGTTTGGACTATGACGAGACCTTTTCTCCGGTAGCCATGCTTAAATCCATTCGGATCCTTCTTGCCATTGTTGCCTTCCACGATTATGAGATCTGGCAGATGGACGTAAAGACGGCTTTCCTAAATGGAAATTTGGAAGAGCGCGTCTATATGGATCAGCCAGAGGGATTCATTCAGAGTGGGAGCAGCGGTAAAGTGTGCAAGTTGCTCAAGTCCATCTATGGACTTAAGCAGGCATCGCCAAGTTGGAACATCTGCTTTGATGATGCTGTCAAAGAATTCGACTTTGTCAAAAACCCAGATGAATCATGCATTTACAGTAAGATTGTAGGGAGAAATGTGGTATTCCTCGTCATGTACGTCGATGACATTCTCCTAATAGGAAATGATATTCCTATGCTACAGTCAGTCAAAAGATTCTTGTCGCAGAGGTTCTCCATGAAGGACCTGGGCGATGCCAACTACATTCTGGGGATCCAGATCTATCGTGATAGATCTAAGAGGATGTTGGGACTTTCACAGTCAAGGTACATCGACACCATACTGAAACGATTCAGTATGGAAGATTCCAAGCGCGGTAATCTACCGGCTTGTCACGGAATCACCCTCTCCAAAAAGATGTCTCCCAAGACTGATTTGGAAAGGGCTCGCATGTTATCAATACCCTACGCATCTGCGATAGGCTCTATTATGTATGCGATGTTATGTACCAGACCAGATGTAGCATACGCATTGAGCGTTGTAAGCCGGTATCAGTCGAACCCAGGGGAGAAACACTGGAGAGCAGTAAAGAACATTCTCAAGTACCTGAGAAGGACTAAGGAGATGTTCTTGGTGTATGGCGGAAAAGACCTCCAGATTGAGGCCTTTGCTGACTCCAGCTTCCAGAGTGACAAGGATGACTCCAAGTCCATGTCTGGTTATGTCTTTACCTTCAATGGAGGGGCGGTTTGCTGGAAGAGTTCCAAGCAGGAAACCGTTGCTGACTCAACTATGGAAGCGGAGTACATAGCTGCTTGCGATGCCGCAAAGGAAGCTGTCTGGATGAAGAAGTTCCTCACGGAACTTCAGGTGGTTCCTACCAGTGTTGATCCAATACCGCTGTATTGCGACAACAACGGCGCTATAGCTTTAGCGAAGGAACCCAGGTCCCATCAGAAGTCGAGGCACATTTTGAGGCGGTTCTACCTGATCAGGGAGATCATTGATCGCCGGGAGATCATTGATCGCCGGGAGATCGAGGTAAAGAGAGTAAATTCAGAAGATAACACTGCAGATCCACTCACGAAGGCCCTACCCAGACTCAGTTCGAGCGGCTGATCGAGATGATAGGTCTTCGATACGCCAGTACATGGCCTTAGTGCAAGTGGGAGATTGTTAGTGTATATGCCCTAGAGGCCATTACTGTATCATACTAGTATGTATATTACTTAATGGAAGCTTGGGATATTCACCTTGTATTGACAATCTTGCTCAAAATAGTAGTATGCTACTTGGTTTGTTTCTGCTTCAATGTGTACATGTGTTTATTTTAGTATATCACCTATACACTTTAGTGGAGCCCTTAGGATCTTTGCTTAATTACCAGCGTTGTGATGGCAGTCACACTAGTGGGGGCTGGGTAATCTATAAGCACATCCTTATGCAGGTCCCTAGTCGCAGGACTATCGAGACAGGGCATCGATACTCCGGAGTAGACTGGCGCATGCGCTTCTCATCCCAGAGTGGGAGATGGTCTGTCCCACAGCCATCAGTACGTCGTACTGGAGATAGTATGCGGGTGCTCGTTAGGTTACGAGTACACTGGACAGGACTCGTCGGGAACTGACCGGTTGGTATTATACCTATCGTCAGTTATCAGTTCCCAGGTGACATGAGTACAGCTTAGTCCGCTGACTTGACACTGTCACTTCACCTCGAGTGTGTTCCCACTGTACTTTGGTTACTACCCTACCACGGCTCAAAGGAGTCGTGCAAACAGGTAGTAGTTGGGTGCAGTCCCGAAGCACTTAGAGGCAGTGACGGTTAGACAGGATTCGTCTCTCCCGGTATTGGGGGTTGACATCGCGCTGTGTCTAGGAGAGCCATTACACGAGTAGTCCGTGGCCAGGGCAAGCGAGATATACTGGTAGGTTTCCGGTGCTATCTCAGGGTGTATCGGGCTTCACTCCGACACGACTTGTACCGCTATTAGGGGACTGATGTTTACCGCTCCCCTAGGCCCGCCATGCGATGTATCAGACGAACAGACCGGACTGTACGGAGATTGTCACATTCAGGCTCAGTAGGAGTTCAGATGGGTTTCACCTCGTCAGTCTTCTTGTCGGCATCTACCCGGGGACCGTTACGCACAGCTAGTGCCGCTTGCGGTCTGTGGTTAAACCCACTGCCAGCGTAGTGTCGAGTCTATAGAGTCCCACATAGAAAGCTATTCGCCTTTAGGCAAAAGAGTAGAGGTCGCATGGTTTTGCGACAGGTCGCATGGTTTTGCGACAGGGTCCGGTCACATCCGTGCATTTGTGCACGTACAGTGTCCGGACAGTTAACACTAGCGGGCTTTGGTTTAAGCCAGATCCTAGTGTACGTTTTTGGATTGGTTTTATCCAGTATGTATTCGTGTTCCTCGGAATGCGGATGCGGGTGTGTATGCACAGTTGACGGAGAGACAGAGGCAGAGGATTCTCATTAGGGTTGTTGACCGTTGACTGTTGACTATTGACTTTTTGCTCAACCCTAATGAGAATATGATATATATAATTAGCAATAATATTAATTAAGTATTATAGTGACATGGTTGTTGAGGGGTTGACTTTGTTGACTTGTTGACCGGTTGGCTAGGTTGGACTAGTTGACCATCATCATCACAATGGTTGTCATTTTCATGCAAAGACTTTTGCTTGCTTGTTGTGGTTTGCAAAATGAGTGCATGGAAATGATATTGCCTTTGACATGATATGAACCATCACATAATAATACTTGATTAACATTATGGCTCATGATGGTTTTGGATTATGAGAGGGTGAAAGAGAAAAGAGAGGCTCATTCTTTCATGATCTTTCTCTCTCTTGGTTTTGAGCTCTCCCATTCTCTTGCTCTCACCCTCTTCCTCTTGCTCTCTCTCTTGTCTATGGTTCACTTGTCTCATGTGTTGAGAAGCAAGAACCATAGAGAAAATCCCATCACACTCTCCTCTACTCACTCTAGTTCACAAGGTTTAGAAAACCAAGTGAACTAGTTTCTTCAAAGTTCGAAGAAGAAGCCAAAGGTAGAAGCTTTCGGGTGGACCGATCTTCGGCGCAAGGAGACGACGGGGTGAAGCCAATCCGTACACCATCAAGATATGAAGACGAAGGAGTTCAAGAAAGAAAGGTATAACCCCCTAACCGAGTAGTTAACAACTCGTAGTTAGGTTGTTAGGTAGATAGTTTAACAAAGATCCGTTTTGAGTCTATGTTACCGCCTCTAGAAAATCGTTTTTCATCAAATTCCGCAAGCCCGTAAGTACCGGGAGAGGTAGCATGGACTTACAGTCACACGTATCGCATCGCATCAAAACCAAATCGGAAACCAAAACGACACGCGGAAACCAAAACGACATGCTTAAAAGCCTATAGGTTAGAACCTATGGTTTGCCCTCTCAAAACAACCAAATAACACTTGATTTCGACGTACAAACGTCAAGTGATCGAAGTAAAACACAAATACCAAAACTTGAATTCCAAAATAACGGAAAACATAAGGCAGCAACATTGAAAACATGCTCCAGATTTTGTCTCAGGTGAAACCAAGGTTCCAAAACAACACTAGGGTGATATATAGGGTACATATGACCTACTGAAGCAACCTGGACCCACCGCCTTACCAAGTGGCCGAGCCCTCCCCCATAAATTCCGGCCAGGCTGGCCCTAGGTGCTCCTATGTGGTTCGTCTTGCTACAGGGGGTTCCTAGGGTCTCAAATTGGTCTCTGGACTTGTTTATTTTTCCTGTAAAAATCCCAGTTCATTCCAAATTCCCTGCACACTCTAAGTTCTCTCAAACTGACATGAAAGTTCCGAAATTCCGTATTTTTGGGTTTTAGGTTATGTATATGTGTTTGGTCTGGGTTTAAAACATCATGGGGGGTTTAAGGTCACTCAAAACACTCAAGTTCACCACACAAACTCAATTTAAAACCTAACCTTCTCTAGTAATGTCCAAAGTGCACTAAACCTTGCCAAAATGATTACAAACTTGAAAAGAGGCTAAAGCATATGAAACACTACCTAATTGTGAAAAGATTACATCATTTGGGACCCAAGAATCCCCTACAGCACCAAAATGTGATTTTTCTTTGCCCAAAGGGTTGCTTGTGAGCTTGTGCACAAAATTTATGAAGTGGGAATGGGGTTTTGGTTTTGTTTTGGAGATGAAGTGAGTGGTTTTTGTGGAGGGGGAGATGAGGGCAGCAGCACAAGAGAGAAATGGAGGAGAAAATGATGAAGGAAGAAGAGGGAAACAAGTGGGCATGGCTCTCCCTTGACCCCTCACTTTCTCTCACTTGCCCATACCTCATTATAATATCATTCTTTTTCTTTTTCATTTGTTTTCTTCTCTCCTCAATAGTAAACCCAAAACAATAAATGAATAATGAAAAGAAAACCATGTAGGAAATGTCACACAAGTGTAAAAATGATATGGTGCACGTTTTGCACAAAACCCGCTTAAACCCCGATTAGTGATTTTAATCGCGATTAGCACTAAAATAGTGTCAAATAAGACATAAATTCTCATAGTTTGCATGAATCTCATAAAGCACCCTCTTTTTAGCAATTTCCATAATTTTCCAAATTTTTTCCCATTTATCGGTATTTAATAATACCGCCCTATTAAAATATTCAATATTTTATTATTAAATTATAAAAATTCCCAAAAATAATATTTTATTTTTCTGAAATATTACAAGCACCTCTCTTGTATATTTTGATTCAAAACCACATACATGCAATATATAGGCATCTGTAACACTGTAGAATGTGATTAGTGGCTAATTATACTTTAATGTGTGGTTTTTAGTAAAAAAGTTTACCAAAACGATTTTCAAATATTTTATCAAAATTTATGAATATTTTATTAGAATTTAATTGGGCTTGCACACACATGTGCATGTTAACTAGGGCTAAGTTTGGGGGTTAAACCATGTTTAGATATCCATGGTGGACTAACCCATCTTATTAGGTTAATGTGAAGTTAATTAAGGGAATTAGATTTTATAATTAAATTAACTTTATTTTTGTTTTGTGGGTTGACTTGGGACTTTGGAGAGATAGGGGGGAGCATGATGGGCTTGAGCCATGCTTGGTAATTAATGAGGAGAGAGAGGGGGTTGACTCTCATATCTCTCATTTCTTTTTTCAAACACTCAAACACTCATTTCCTCACATCATCACATCTCTCTCCCTCTCAATTTCACACACACAGGAGCAGTAGCACACACACAGCAACAAGCAGGCAGCAGCAGCAGCAGCAGGCAACAGCAGCAACAGCAACTTCTCTTCTCATCTTCTTCTCTTCTTCTTTTTCTTGCATCCAAGCTCAAACATTCTTCACCAAAGTCCATTTTCTTCACCAAATCCCTTGCAAACACTTCCATATGGCAAAGTCTTCAGTTTGAGCCACCACTAACTCACTTGGAGGTATAAAACTCACCCAAACTTCCTTTTGCTAAACTTATAGTTTATTTAGCTTAATATCTTGTTTAAGTAGTTGTATGGGGATAACTTTGTGTTTTGAGAGGAGTTTTGGGTAAAATGGGATTATTATGGTTTAATTAACTTAATTAGGTGTTATATGTGCTGTGTAAACCTAGTTGTATCACTGGATTTTTGCTAAAACACCTTAAAGTCCCAAATTTGAGTTTTAAATACGATTTTTATCAAGTTTTATGATACGAGTGACCTTCTATGTCTGTGAGAATTTTATTGTTTGGCAAACATATACAGAATGGTGTACAGGGTAGCTAGGGTTTTGGGTTGAAGTTCGAGCCCGTTCCACCACCTAAATTCCGGCGACATCCCCAGTAATTCCGGCGTCGCCGGCCCCCCTGTGCTTTGGGTGTTGGTGTTTTGCAGGGTGGTGTCTGTGTTGGTTTTACAGTGTTTGGTTTTGTTTACTTTCTGGGTTTTCTTCCAGATAAAAATCTGGGACCAGTTACCCCTTTTAGTGTGTTTTGTGACTCGCCCGACACGTACGCTTCGAGTCTGAGTTTAGTGGGTTCTGTGCATCGCAGCATATCGGGGTAATTCTAGTCTTTGCACACACACGTGTTAGTGTATCGATCTCACGCGTTTAGCTTCCGACGTGAGTTTTTCTAATAATCTTGATATCGTGTTTTTAACAAGATTGTCGCCTTATGTTGCTTGTGTGTTTCTAGGTTCGCAGGCGGGGACTTCGTACGCCGCGAAGAAGGGGAAGCAGGTGGTTGGGTAAACCTAGCACGAGATCACGGGTGAGTAGATGTAACATCTACAGGGGAAATCGTTTGGATGGCACATGACGCCCGTTAGTTTAGATAACTTAAAAACTTCTAGTAGTACTAGCATTTATGAGTATAGTTCCTAGTTAATCATCATGCTGCATTTGTGATTATATATCTATACACAGACACACACACACACATACATATGCGAATTCATCTTATACGACACTTGCACCATTACCATGGTTTTATGCAGCACGTGCCATATTCATGCAGACATACACGCCTTGGTAATTGCTATGCCACGAACACTTAACTAGTTAAATCCAAATCTTATCACTTGCGCATTATGTTTAATAACCCGCAATTGATATATTAAATTCTTTAATATGGATATGTAGGATTGCTAGGTACATGCATACATCCTATTGTATCGTTGTTCATGCATAGCTTCCCAGTTTCCGCATTGCATTTCATATTATTGATATCATAGACATTCATGTATCATGATTCGCTCGTGGATTTCCGTATTTATGATATTTATCGATTTGGAGGAACCGCAAGGATCTGAAAATATATTACCGTTTTAAAAATTGTAAGTTTGCGGTTTTCTCATGATATGTTATATGTGTCGTCCACCATGATGTTTTCTCGGTTATGAGATGGATTTCGAGACCCGATTCGAGGAGCCGGATGAACCGTCAGCGGGTACATGGTGGACCCGGTAAGGTACCCCGAGGCGAGAGTGATTTCATGGTGGATGATGAGCCTGGCAGGGGACACTACCTACCGGTGATATTATTGGGACTCTTCGGTTATTCGGAGGATACCGATCGAAGTCATGAGATGGATGCAGGCTGATCCGTTCTGCCGGAGCCAGCGGGCCGATCCCGTAGATGATACGGATGCCTGATATATAAGGATTTGAGATATTGATATGTTGATTTCATTGATAAAACTACAATCAAAATTTCAAAAGTTTATTTGAGATAAAACACAGATTTTCATGTTATTTATTTCCAGATCTCGCATTTTTATTGCATTCATGCTGCATGCATTTTACCGTATCGCATCATATTAGTATATGTTGGTTGTGATATCATCGTGTACATGTTTACGATAGCCTTTATAGATGTTTTTTATTACTCACGAGTTGGCAACTCACCCCCGTTGCGCCACAACCTTTCTGCAGGTCCGATCCGTCAGCCCTATAACAGCAGACGCACTTGCTCCTTTTGCTTGGATTGGGGATTTTTGCTTGTAGGTGGGTTGTGAGATTATTTTGTTCCACCTTTTATATTTATTGTATCTAGAGTACTCCATCTACTGTACCTGCTACTTGTATTGATGTATTTGACCTAGAGACGAGACAGTGAGATTCGTAGATTTATATGTTGTTTCTCTGGGTCGAGCTCAGTTGAGCCGACGTGATGCTTATTATTTTGATTTTTACATGCTTATTTTTTCACAGTAATGATTTTATTGCGTGGGTTTGTGAATCCGCTTTTGGGCAAAGAGCTAGCTCCTGCTTGGGGATGCCTCATTCCATGTTATATGTATATTCCTGTTTGTACCCGTTTGGGGTCAGTTTTTACAAAGGAGACTCTGCCGAAAATTTCGGAAAAATGGATGTTTTTTTTAAAATGCTTGAAGTGACTTATTTGATTAAAATCTCTTCATTAAACTGGTTTTCCTTCACTCTATTTCTTAATTGGGTTTTGATTTTTGGGTTTTGGCTTACTTAGATTGCGTACGCCTTGAGACGTTTCGTAATTTAAGTGCCAGTTACGTTCCATACTTTTCGAGTCGTGACAAAGTTGGTATCAGAGCCATGTTTACCTTTCTGAGTATAGGATGGCCCTTGGTAGATGGAGTAAGTGACTTAAACAGGGTAACGTAGAGTATGTATGTCTGCGGAATACTTGTGATACGGTACTACGCCTAAGTGACTTTAGGATATACTTGCTTGAAATTCCTTCTTCAATTCCGTGTATCCTATGATTCTATTGCATTGTTCTTATTATCCTGTTTCCTGTACCAGCCACTATGCCTCCGAAGGCTACAAGGGTGCAGAGGGCTGCCGCCCGAGATGAGATCCGAGCAGGCTCGTCCGAGACGAGGACCGAGCAGGACGGTGTACCTACCCCTCAGGCACAGACTGATCCGCCTTCTCCATACCGCATGGATAGGCTAGAGTCAGGCATGCAGGAGCTACGTCAGATGATGGGGGGTATGCAGGAGTTACAACAGATGGTGGGATCCTTAGACGAGGCCAGTCGTGCACGGAGATCGGAGGAAGTACCTACCACAGCACAGACTACGATGGTACCTGCTTCCTAGATAGTTGCTCCTACTGCTACCGTAGCTATTCCCTTGTCACTACAGGAGTTCATGAGGCTGAGACCCCCAGTCTTCACCGGCACAGATGCAGCGGAGGATCCGCAGACATTCCTCGACACATTGGCCAGGATTTGCCGTTCGCTCAGATGTTCTGACGATAGATGGGTAGAGCTTACGAGTTTCTGTCTGGAGGGCCTTGCTCAGACGTGGTGCGAGTCAGTCGAGAGAGGTCAAGCTGCAGGTCTACCTCCTATGACTTGGGATGAGTTCACAGCAGTATTTCTAGCCCGTTTCCTTCCAGAGAGTGTTCTTGATGCTCGAGCTCGTAGTTTTGAGGCGTTGCGCAAGACTCCACGGATGACAGTGTCCGAGTATGACATCCAGTTTACTCATTTGTCCAGATATGCTCCGTACTTGGTGGACACTGAAGAAAAGAGGGTAAAGAGGTTTATGCAAGGACTTGACACCCATTTATATCTTGCCATCGGCGCCCAGCACTTTGATACTTATGCAGCTGCTATGGACTCGGCCTTGCGATTTGAGGAGCGCATTTCAGAGACTTCGGTCGTTTCTGGGCCGAAGAGGATTCATACAGATATGCCAGCTCAAAGGCAGATGGGCGGGCACCGCGACAGATTCTTTCCGAGAGATGGTGGAAGCAGAGGAGTTAGACGGGGTCAGTTATTTGGTTCTTATCCGCAGCATCAGCAGGCGTTGCCAGGATGTTTTAGGTGCGGGAGTCAGTACCATCGTATCGGAGACTGTAGGGTGAGACAACCGGGAGCGGCGACAGTTCCACACGTGACTTTACCACCTTCACCACCACCTCAGAGAGCTCTACTTCCTACCCCTGGTGATGCTCCACGCCAGTTAGGCGCCACCAGAGGCCGTGGACGCGGCGGGCCTATTCAGAGAGGACGAGGAGGCCGAGGCAGAGGACGACCAGCTATTGGTGGGGGACAGGCCCGAGTGTTCGCTTTGACTCCAGAGGATGCGCAGGCATCCAATGCCGTGGTGACAGGTACATTGCCAGTATGTTCTTTCGACGCGCGGGTATTATTCGACCCAGGTTCCACACATTCGTATGTATCTACACACTTTGCACCGATGTTGGGCCGTAAGTCATCATCGTTAGATCAGCCGCTTGTTGTTATTACTCCGATAGACGAGTCGTTTGTCGCTCGTTTTGTGTTTCGTTTGTGCTCCGTTCGTATCGGGGAGAGGAATTTATCGGTTAATTTGATTCTCCTCGATATGTTGGACTTTGATGTTCTTCTGGGCATGGACTGGCTAGCCACTTGTTATGCATCTGTGGACTGCCGTGAGAAGGCAGTCAGAATTAGCTTTCCAGGAGAGCCAGTTCTTGTTATTCAGGGAGACCGCAGCGTCACCCTTCCCAGCTTGATTTCGTCTCTTCACGCCGGTCAGCTCTTACGGAGGGGATGTCAGGGATTCTTAGCATATGTTTGTGGTACTCGAGCTGCAGAGGTTCCTTTGGACCAGGTCCCGATTGTGTGTGAGTTCCCTGATGTCTTCCTTGACGAGCTTCCTGGGCTACCGCCTGAGCGTGATGTCGAGTTCTGCATTGATTTGATCCTCGGCACGGGACCTATTTCCATACCGTCTTATCGGATGGCCCCGGCGGAGCTTAGTGAGCTGAAGGATCAGTTGCAGGATTTGTTAGATAAAGGGCTTGTTCGACCCAGTGTATCTCCGTAGGGTGCTCATGTCCTGTTCGTCAAGAAGAAGGACGTCAGTTTGTGCTTATGCATTGATTAATGCAAGCTGAATAGGGTTTCCGTACAGAATAGATATCCCTTACTGCGTATCAATGATTTGTTCGACCAGCTTCAGGGTGCGGGATACTTTTCGAGGATTGACTTGTGATCGGGTTACCATCAGTTGCGGGTGCGGCAGGAGCATTTTCCGAGGACGGCTTTTCGCACATGTTATGGGTACTATGAGTTTTTAGTGATGTCGTTCGTACTCACCAATGCACCAGCCGCGTTTATGGACTTGATGAACCACATTTTTAGGCCGTATCTTGATATGTTCATCATCGTGTTTATTGACGACATCTTAGTTTATTCCCGGAGCCGAGAGGAGCACGAGCAGCATTTGCGGATCACGTTGCAGACGTTGAGAGAGCACCAGCTGTTCGCGAAATTTTCCAAGTGCGCGTTTTAGCTTGACAGCGTAGATTTCTTGGGTCACGTGGTTACGAGTGATGGTATACGTGTGGACCCGAAGAAGATCGAGGCCGTTCAGCATTGGCCCAGACCAGCATTAGTTACAGAGATCTGCAGCTTCCTAGGCCTGGCCGGCTACTACCGACGATTCATTCTGGACTTCTCTCGTATTGCTGCACCATTGACCGGATTGATCCGGAAGGGAGTTCCTTTCGATTGGACCGAGGCGTACGAGCATAGCTTCCGGCAGTTGAAGACTCGTCTGACTACTGCACCGGTGTTGTCATTGCCTTCGGGATCAGGCGGATTCGTAGTTTATTGCGAGGCTTCTCGAGTGGGACTAGGTTGCGTGTTGATGCAGCACGACAGGGTTATCGCGTATGCTTCTCGGTAGCTGAAGACACATAAACAGAACTATCCTACCTATGATTTGGAGATGGTTGCAGTAGTGTTTGCACTCAAGATCTGGAGATATTACCTATATGGTGAGTCATACCAGATATTCACGGACTACAAGATCTTGAAGTACATATTTCAGCAGCGAGACCTGAATCTGAGACAGCGCCGTTGGATGGAGCTAGTGAAGGACTACGATTGCGAGATACTTTATCATCCGGGCAAGGCGAACGTCGTGGCAGATGCTTTGAGTAGGAGGCCCGGAGGTAGTCTATCTTATTTGAGTGCAGTGCAGAGGCAGTCATCAGCAGATTGGCAGATTCTATGCGACAGCCGAGTGGAGTTCGAGTTCACTTCGATCGGGGGACAGCTTGCGCATATCCGTGCACGTCCGCAGTTGCTTGACCGTATTCAGGAGGCGCAACCCAGTGATGACCGTCTTACAGAGATCATGGAGCAGATTAGGCAGGGTAGATTTTTCGAGTTTGTGATCGATGATCAAGGGATACTCCGATTTGGGACTAGACTGTGCGTACCGGATGCTGAGGGACTGAGGCGCGAGGTTCTTGAGGAGGCACATGGATCGAAGTACAACGTTCATCCCGGTTCCACCAAGATGTACCGTGATCTGAGAGATGTTTATTGGTGGGACGGAATGAAGAGGGACGTTGCAGACTTCTTGTCGAGATGCCTGACTTGTCAGCAAGCCAAGGCCGAGCACCAGAGGCCCGCGGGAGAGCTACAGCCGTTGCCCATTCCGGAGTGGAATTAAGAGCAGATTTCTGTAGACTTCGTTGTGGGTCTACCCAGGACCAGTCGAGGGTATGACTCCATCTGGGTGATCGTGGATCGATTGATGAAAGCGGCTCACTTTCTGCCAGTAAAGACCACTTTTGGATTTGCTCAGTATGCCCAGCTTTACATCGATGAGATCGTACGATCGCATGGCGTCCCGACGTGTATCATGTCAGAACGAGGCACCCAGTTTACCAGCCGACTATGGCAGAGACTTCAGGAGGTGTTGGGCACCCGTTTGAGATTCAGCATAGCATTTCATCAGCAGACCGACGGCCAGTCAGAGTGGACTATTCAGAC
This sequence comes from Agapanthus africanus, assembly GCA_030015575.1. Classification (NCBI taxonomy): domain Eukaryota; kingdom Viridiplantae; phylum Streptophyta; class Magnoliopsida; order Asparagales; family Amaryllidaceae; genus Agapanthus; species Agapanthus africanus. Next base: position 225,963,741 of record CM057347.1, read on the forward strand.
TCTCGAGGACATGCTCCGAGCGTGCGTTTTAGACTTTGGTGGTAGCTGGGATCATCATTTACCCTTGGTGGAGTTCTCCTACAACAATAGTTTCCAAGATACTATTCAGATGGAACCTTTCGAGGCCTTGTATGGGAGGAGATGCAGATCGCCCGTCTGTTGGACAGGTCTTAACGAGAGCAGCATTTTAGGGCCGCAGATCGTGCAGGAGACGACCGAGAAGGTACAACTGATTCCAGATCGGATGAGAGCGGCCCAGAGCAGGCAGAAATCGTATGCTGACAGACGCCGGCGCAGATTAGAGTTCGCAGTTGGCGATCACGTTTTTCTGAGGGTCTCTCCGATGAAGGGCGTGATGAGATTTGGGCGGAAAGGGAAGCTTAGCCCCAGATTTGTAGGTCCCTTCGAGATCCTCGAGCGTGTGGGCGCAGTTGCATATCGTTTGGCTCTTCCACCCGACTTTCCGGAAGTTCACCCCGTATTCCACGTTTCTATGATTCGCAGATATCTTCATGACCCTTCGCATGCGATTCAGCACCCGACGATCCAGCTGGAGTGCGACCTTTCTTTTGCAGAGCAGCCGGTGGTCATCTTGGATCAGCAGGTGAAGAAATTGAGATCGAAGGTTATACCGTCAGTGAAGGTCCTTTGGCATGGCCCGAGTAGCGAGGAGGTCACCTGGGACCGAGGACGAGATGAGGAAGAAATATCCCCATCTCTTTAAAGGTACGCATAGCTAAATTTTTTTAAATTCGGGGACGAATTTCTTTAAGGGGGGAAGATTGTAACACCGTAGAATGTGATTAGTGGCTAATTATACTTTAATGTGTGGTTTTTAGTAAAAAAGTTTACCAAAACGATTTTCAAATATTTTAACAAAATTTATGAATATTTTATTAGAATTTAATTAAGCTTGCACACACATGTGCATGTTAACTAGGGCTAAGTTTGGGGGTTAAACAATGTTTAGATAGCCATGGTGGACTAACCCATCTTATTAGGTTAATGTGAAGTTAATTAAGGGAATTAGATTTTATAATTAAATTAACTTTATTTTTGTTTTGTGGGTTGACTTAGGACTTTGGAGAGAGAGAGAGGGAGCATGATAGGCTTGAGCCATGCTTGGTAATTAATGAGGAGAGAGAGAGGGGGGTTGACTCTCATATCTCTCATTTCTTTTTTCAAACACTCAAACACTCATTTCTTCACATCATCACATCTCTTTCCCTCTCATTTTCACACACACACATAGTAGTAGCACACAGCAGCAGCAGCAACACACACACAGCAGCAGCAAGCAGGCAGCAGCAGGCAACAACAAGCAGCACAACAGCAGCACACATTCTCTTCTCTTCTGTTCTTCTCTTCTCTTCTTCTTCTCTTCTTCTTTTTCTTGCATCCAAGCTCAAACATTCTTCATCAAAGTCCATTTTCTTCTCCAAATCCTTTGCAAACACTTCCATATTGCAAAGACTTCAGTTTGAGCCACTACTAACTCACTTGGAGGTATAAAATTCACCCCAACTTCCTTTTGCTAAACTTATAGTTTATTTAGCTTAATATCTTGTTTAAGTAGTGTTATGGGGATAACTTTGTGTTTTGAGAGGAGTTTTGGGTAAAATGGGATTATTATGGTTTAATTAACTTAATTAGGTGTTATATATGCGGTGTAAACCTAGTTGTATCACTGGATTTTTGCTAAAACACCTTAAAGTCCCAAATTTGAGTTTTAAATACGGTTTTTATCAAGTTTTATGATACGAGTGACCTGCTATGTCTGTGAGCCTTTTATTGTTTGGCAAACATATACATAATGGTGTACAAGGTAGCTATGGTTTTGGGTTGAAGTTCGAGCCTGTTCCACCACCTAAATTCCGGCGACATCCCCAGTAATTCCGGCGTCGCCGGCCCCCCCTGTGCTTTGGGTGTTGGTGTTTTGCAGGGTGGTGTCTGTGTTGGTTTTACAGTGTTTGGTTTTGTTTGCTTTCTGGGTTTTCTTCTAGATAAAAATCTGGGACCAGTTACCCCTTTTAGTGTGTTTTGTGACTCACGCGACATGTACGCTTCGAGTCTGAGTTTAGTGGGTTCTGTGCATCGCAGCACATCGGGGTAATTCTGGTCTTTGCACACACACGTGTTAGTGTATTGATCTCATGCGTTTGGCTTCCGACGCAAGTTTTTCTAATAATCTTGATATCGTGTTTTTAACAAGATTTTAGCCTTATGTTGCTTGTGTGTTTCTAGGTTCGCAGGCAGGGACTTTGGACGCCGCGAAGAAGGGGAAGCAGGTGGTTGGGTACACCTAGCACGAGATCACGGGTGAGTAGATGTAACATCTATGGGGGAAATCGTTTGGATGGCGCATGGCGCCCGATAGTTTAGATAACTTACAAACTTCTAGTAGTACTAGCATTTATGAGTATAGTTCCTAGTTAATCATCTTGCTGCATTTGTGATCATATATATATATATATATATACATACAAGTGCGAATTCATCTTATAGGACACTTGCACCATTACCATGGTTTTATGCAGCACGAGCACTATTCATGCGGAGACACACGCCTTGGTAATTGCTATGCCACGAACACTTAACTAGTTAAATCCAAATTTTATCACTTGCGCATTATGTTTAATAACCTGCAATTGATATATTAAATTCTTTAATATGGATATGTATGATTGCTAGGTACATGCATACATTCTATTGCATCGCTGTTCATGCATAGCTTCCCAGTTTCCGCATTGTATTTCATATTATTGATATCATAGACATTCATGTATCATGATTCACTCGTGGATTTCCGTATTTATGATATTTATGGATTTGGAGGAACCGCAAGGATCTGAAAACATATTACCATTTTAAAAATTGTATGTTTGCGGTTTTCTCATGATATGTTAATTGTGTCACCCACCATGATGTTTTCTCGGTTATGAGATGGATTTCGAGACCCGATTCAAGGAGCCGGATGAACCGTCAGCGGGTACATGGTGGAGCTGGTGAGGTACCCCGAGGCGAGAGTGATTTCATGGTGGATGATGAGCCTGGCAGGGGACACTACCTACCGGTGATATTATTGGGACTCGTCGGTTATCCGGAGGATACCGACCGGAGTCATGAGATGGATGCAGGCTGATCCGTTCTGCCGGAGCTCGCGGACCGATCCCGCAGATGATACGGATGCCTGAGATATGAGGATTTGAGATATTGATATGTTGATTTCATTGATAAAACTACAATCAAAATTTCAGAAGTTTATTTGAGATAAAACACAGATTTTCATGTTATTTATTTCCAGATCTCGCATTTTTATTGCATTCATGCTGCATGCATTTTACCGTATCGCATCATATTAGTATATGTAGGTTGTGACATCATCGTGTACATGTTTACGATAGCCTTTATAGATGTTATTTATTACTCATGAGTTGGAATCTCACCCCCGTTGTGCCACAGCCTTTCTGCAGGTCCGATCCGTCAGCCCTATAGCAGCAGACACACTTGCTCCTTTTGCTCCTTTTGCTTGGATTGGGGACTTTTGCTCGTAGGTGGGTTGTGAGATTATTTTGTTCCACCTTGTATATTTATTGTATCTAGAGTACTCCATCTAATGTACCTGCTACTTGTATTGATGTATTTGACCTAGAGACGGGACAGTGAGATTCGTGGATTTATATGTTGTTTCTCTGGGTCGAGCTCACTTGAGCCAACGTGATGCTTGTTATTTGGATTTTTCCACCTTGTATATTTATTATATCTAGTGTACTCCATCTACTGTACCTGCTACTTGTATTGATGTATTTGACCTAGAGACGAGACAGTGAGATTCATGGATTTATATGTTGTTTCTCTGGGTCGAGCTCACTTGAGCCAACGTGGTGCTTATTATTTGGATTTTTACATGCTTATTTTTGCACAGTAATGATTTTATTGCGTGGGTTTGTGAATCCGCTTTTGGGCGAAGGGCTAGCTCCCGCTTGGGATTGTCTCATTTCATGTTATCTGTATATTCCTGTTTGTACCCATTTGGGGTCAGTTTTTACAAAGGAGACTCTTCCGAGAATTTCGGAAAAATGGATGTTGCTTTTAAAAAGCTTGAAGTGATTTATTTGATTAAAATCGCTTTCATTAAACTGGTTTTCCTTCACTCTATTTCTTAATTGGGATTTGATTTCTGGGTTTTGGCTTACTTAGATTGCTTACGCCTTGAGACATTTCGTAATTTAAGTGCCAGTCACGTTCCATACTTTTCGGGTCGTGACAGCATCTCCAAGCGAAAGCTAGCTCTTTGCCAATTGGCGGAATCACAACCACGCAAAAGCATATATACGACGCCCTACGACAAAGATCAATCATAGAATGAAAGTAAATAAGACCAAGACATCATCAAACTCAAAATAGACAATACACCCATCTCGCTTTAAGTCTCGAGAATATACAAGTCTGTGTCTAGGTCTACCAAATATACAAAGTTTGGTTTCTGATTGATGGAGCTTAACTAGATATAATAGAAATAATAGTTACAAGAGTTGTCACGATCCAAATGTGTATCCCACCTACCAAAACAAAACACCCTGAAGAAACCTGTGTGCCAGCGATGCCGCTACTGATCCGAGCGGTCGAACCTACAAGAAAACTGTGGCACAATGGGGGTGAGTTGCCAACTCGTGAGTAGAAAATATCAGCAGGTAGAAATCGAATGAACAACGATCCCTAGGTCATACTGTATCATGAAGATAATACTATGGCATCTAGGGTGATCATGTATGCATATGTGTACAATAGAGTCGTGCCAATATTAGTATGTAATAGTCATCTGAACGTATATGCATGTGTATCAACCAACGTGTATCCATCAAGGACACATCGATCATCATGAAACTTGAGTGTCTAATATCGACACTCGAAACATCATAAAACCCGTGTCCAGTATCGACACGCAAATCCTCATATCTCAGGCGCTGCATCCTCAGACCGGCCCTCATATCCATCTGATCTTACGACTCCGGTCGGTATCCTACGGATAATCGCCGAGCCCAAACTATCATCTGTAGGTAATGCATCCCCTGCCAGGCTCATCGTCTGCTCCACGATCTTCTTGCCCCGGGGTACCTTACCAGGCCTACCATGTACCCGCAGACGGTTCCTCCTCACTCCTCGAATCGGGTATGCTCATAACTCAGAACCGAGAAAACTCACGGTGGACGCCTCAAATCATATCACGAGAAACCGCGTTTTTAAAAAATTCATAATTTTCTTTGAAATATAACCGCGGTTCTCAAATCCAGAGATCTCATGAAAACAGCATCTTAATGCATGCAACCATAAAGTACAGTATATGCAAATATAGAACAGTACTGTAAGCATCTCAAGTATTATCATGTAAGCATGTCATGTGATAATTACTGAACAATGATTGTACTTTACAGTTAAGAGTAATACCGTGATATAGCAGTTCTACTGTGTAAGTGGCATGACAATTCCCGATGATGAATGTGTGAGCCGGCAAATCTGTGTAAGTGTAACATGTGCATCATCGGTAATAGTGCAGGTGTAATAGTAGACAAAGCCAAATACAGGTAAGTGCTGGGAACATAGTACGTATGTCACGGGAAATAATACAGTATAACATGAACGGTGATAAGATATGTAACTAACCCTGGATACATCAAATATAACTCATTATCCACTAAGGTGTTTAGAAGCAATGATTCTCCGAATCAAGACAAATCCATAAGTCGGCGATCCAGCCTCGTAGTATCAGATGTGATATAATCCTTGTGCATCATCCTCGAGTCGAGAGTTCGGATCAATCATCCGGTATCCTATCACGTATGGTATAATCCATCGTACAGTATCATCAAATCAGAATAAGGATATATCGTCCTAATACATATACAAGGGTACAGATCTATGGTATCGTACATCATATCATCTTTCATTCTCATATATATAAATACATATATATATATATATAAATATAAATACATATATATATATATATATATATATATATATCAATACATATATATATATCATGTCATATCTATATCAACCTCTTATCATATCTATATCAATCTCACATCATATCTTATCGATTTCATAAGATATCTTGGCATATGTATTTATGTATTCATATCGCCTCGCATCCTCATATCAAGCATATCCGCTCATGTTATCTTATTTCATCATATCATCTCATACTAAATCTTTTGAACATATCCGTAAGTTCATATCATAGGTTTCTCCAAATTATATTCTATATATCGATTCTCCATTACTATGGTTACGGGGGTACTATACGCCATCCACCCGACTTCCCTCGTAGATATAGATCTACTCACCTGCAATATCCTTGCTTAGTCGAAGTTGATGAACTTATTGATCTCCTTCGTCATCTCGGAAGTCCACGTGAAGGTACCAAAAAATCAATACACATCGTAACGATATCAAAACCAAGTCCAAAAACCGATACGGCACGTGAAGTGCTCATAGGTTAGAACCTATAGCTTATGCATGCAAGAACAACCAAATAACCCTCATCGTTGACGTACAAACGTCCAACGACCGTGCCTAATCTCAAATACCAAAACCAAGTTTTCAGAAATCGGAAACCCGAAATCAGCAACATGGAGAAACACTCCCAGATTCTACCCTAGGTCAAATTAGGACATTTTGCATATAGGGTAGGTCTACATATCAGATAACAAAATAATGGTCCAAAACCCAACTCCAAACTCCATAAGGTGGCCATAATTTGTGGCTACAAGCAATAAATCTGTGGCCTGAAAGAAGGGATAGGGGCTCGGGTTTCAAGGGTAAATTCTAGGTGGTCTGCATATCTCTCTGTGATGGGAACTTATTTTATAAAGCTCTCGGATCCAAGCAGATCGTATTAGATCATCACAAATCACCAAAAACCGATATCAGGAAAATTCTAAGTTCGTGTTTTGGGGTTCTAGTCTCAAGTTGTCCAGGATTATCAACACTATGGGTTTAGGTTGTAGGGTTCCTAGGCACACTAACAAGGTTCTACAAGGCATCTACCATGCCAAAATCACAATTTATGTGCCGAACATCCCTATGCAAGATCGTATACTAGAGATTAGGCGAACCAAATAGCAAGCAAACAACTTTACTTCTAAGGGTTAGGGATTACATCCTTTGTAGATCCGGTCCTTCACTTCTAAAGCTCCGTGTTGACGTCCCTTCGCTGCGATCATCGTGATCCCGGACTCTTGTGACGGTTTCCTCGGAGAAATGAACGGGCTAGGTCGTTGACTTCGAGGCCGAAGATGATCTACGTCGAGGAGACTCAAACTCATGCTCCATCTTCACTAGGTCAAAAACTTTGTGAAGAGAACACCCTAAACTAAATGGCAAGTAGTAGAGGATGATGAAATAGGAAGTGGGTTCACTTTGGATTTGGATTTCGCACTCTAATTCTTCACTTGAAAATTTCTAGCAAGGTTTTTCTTCTTCTTGAAGAAGAAGAAGAAGAAAGAAAAGAATCTGAATTAATTAAAAGGAATAATCTAGTGAAATCTAACATAATGCAACCATGGGTGAGTTAACCTTTGTAGAGACTAAACTAGAGTTTAAGTTAATGGTTAGGTTAATGAAAATCTTATGCAAAACAAAATGATTGGACTTTGTCAAAGATGCTTGAAAGCTTCATGAAGCTTCAAGCAAAGACAAAGAAAACCACCATTTTGTTTTACCAAAATAAATAAAAACCTAAACCATTAACCTAAACATAGTGTAAGTCATATACACACCCAAGTTTGCATGTATCATCAATCATGATACAAACTAGTGCACAAACATATATCATATATACAACTTGTGCACATCAAGTGAGAAAATCAATCTTAAGTGAACCAATACTAGTCAATGTAAAGTAATATATCAAATATATAATTATACATTAAATCATTAAATCAATACTTGATTTAATGATCCGGTCATATCGCATATAACCGACTAATATCAAGTGTATCAATATATCGAATCAACATTTGATTTGGTAACCCGGCTATATCTCATTTAACCGTCCGATGATACAAATCGCGAGAATAGAATTCAGTATCACATACTGGTATTATTCTCGGTCCCGCACATATCTCATATGCGCTCCTATTTCGTTTCGCTTGAGCCAGGAACCATCTGTGTAGGACTCTAAAGACTCGTCAATACGCCGGCAGTAGGTGGTGATCATATCAATCACCCACAAGCCGCAAGCGGTCTGCTAAACGTAATGGCCACCCGGGTATTGAGCGATCAGAAGATCAACGAGTAAGCCTGCTCACACTCCTGCGAATCCAACCAGTAACACTTACCGCACAGTCCGGTCTGTTCGTCTGATATGTCGCATATCTCGCCTAGGGGTGGTAAACGTCAGAGCCCAGTAGCTTGATAAGTCATGCCGATGTAAGGTCCATAACAAGCATGAAACTACTGATAACACTTACAAGTAAATTAGTGCAACCCTGGCCAGGGATTTCCAGTTATGGCCAGTCGAGCATAGCGCAACATCAACCCCCAATACCGGGAGAGACGAATCCCCTCTTATCGCTCATTGCCTCCATGTGAATCGGGACTGTACCCAAAAATCACCTGTTTGCACGACTCAGTAGAGCCGTGGTAAGGTGGAAATCAAAGCACAGTGGGAGACACACAAGACTCTATGACGATCTCGGGTCAACAGCCTAAGCTGTACCAGTGTCACCAAAGAACTGCCATCTGACGTGAGGTATAATACCATCTGGGAGTTCTCGGCGAGTCCGTTCAGTGTACCCAGTCACCACTGAGCACCCGCATACCATCTCTGATGTCAAACACCAATGGATATGGGATCATCCATTGCCCATCACATGGGTCGAGAAGATATACGCTAGTCTACTCTGGAATATCGATGCCCCGTCTCGATATTCCCATGACTAGGAACATTGAAGGATGTACTCATGGACTACCCATGCCCCACTAGTATGATCTGCATCATAGTCCTGCAAGTCGAGTACACATCCTAAGGGCTTTATCAACATGTAATGGAGAGACAATAAGTATATATGTTAAGATAAAGAGCAACCAGATAGCATACTATCATGTCGAGCAAGAAAGTCGTACCTATATATGTCCCAGCATCCACTACAATACACATCTCATGTACAGTAATGGCCTCTAGGGCATACATATAACTAACATAGGTTCACTAACTAAACCTCAAATATATCTCTACAACTTAAATCACCCACTAAAATCATTCTAGAAATTTCTAAGGTCACTAAACTTTCTTAATCGAACTCTAAAGTTAACTATGAGGTTAAGAAACTAAATACCAAGAAGAAAAGTGAAGGTTATATCTCTTGGAGCAACTGAAGAAAATTCTAAGATGGTTGAAAGTGCTCAAAATCCAAACTTGAGCTTGCTATGGGGTGTAGGATGAGGTGGTGCATATTTTTTGTGAAGGAAGCCATGGGTTTTGATGAGGTTTTGGAAATGATTCTCATGGGCAGTGAGGTGAGGAAGGTGGAGGAGATGAAGATGAAGGAGTTGAAGAAAAAGGATGAAGTGAAGAATGAAGGAATAAGTGAGCCATGGTCAAGTGCCATCCCTCTCTTTCTCTCTTTCTCACTCTTATGCCCGTGCCCATGCCCCTATGTCCGCTCGCCATGTCATCTTTTATTTTCTTTCTCTTTTCTCTTTTTTCCTCTCATTTAAAAGCCAAAGTCCATAAATACCAAGAAGCCATGCATGAATCAACACAACACGTCATGGTGCATTAGCCATGGTTAATACAAAGTGGATTTGGTTTAATCATGATTAGTAGTGCACCAATCAAGTTTAATATAAACTTGCATATAATTAATAGCATAATTATTTATAAAATGTCCAAATCCAATATATACCTTTATAATTAATAATTCATATCATTATCCAAATATTTTCCAAATATTGGTATTTAATTATAGCATTTGTTGAAAACCCCAAATTCATACTTGAATAGTTTTCGTGAAATATATTATTTTATTATTTAAATTCCAAAAATATTATTTTATATTTCTGAAATGTTACAATCTTCCCCCTTTAAATAAATTCGGTCCCCACATTTAAATTTAAACCACCAAATACTAAAACATTTCAATTATCAGTCAAATCAACGGGGCTCCGAAATCATGGAATACTCAAGTATGCCACAGCGCATCATGTGTGCGCGATAACGAGTGCGAAACTCAAAATCGAATCTCCGTCAAGCGTCATGCAATCATGGGAGTTATAATGGAGATACAAGTCTCGAAATCCACTGCTAAAACTCGAATATACTATAGTCAAGATTATAATACGTATATAGTACGCATCCTTATAAAACCCTTTTAAAATTTGAAAAAACATATGCATAATTCTTTCCAAACTGCCGTGTGATGCGTAACTCACGGTACAAGTGGCGGACGCTCATTTGTAAAGAAATAGATATATGTCTATATATGTTTGCTCCAAAATATACGTTCCGCCTTTTTGAAATATCCCAAAAGGTTTCCTCCGTAAAAGTTCGTGTCACTATGGGCACGTAGGAAATAGAGAGACTATAACTTCCCATTTTTTTGAAAATCTCTTGGTGAACTTTTATGCATGTAAAAATACTCAGGTACTGTCCTTAGATCAGTTCTACTCGGCTACTATATAATATAGTACCTATCATAAAAATATGATACTCATGAGTAAAATCAGGCTCAAAAGGCGTATCGAATATCACGTGCATCTTGTGCGCACGGAAATCCAAGTCAAATACAAGTACCACAAATGTGCACAAAAGCAAAAACTATGTGCAACGGGTGTGCACGAAAGCATCTGTCATGTGCATCATGTGTACATGACAACAACATCTAGTGCATATAGAGTGCATGAAAAACTCAACCAAGTGCAACTACTCAAGCATGAGTAAAAATCTCGATCAAGTGCATCCGGTGTGCACAAAATCGCATCTCATGCACCCAGTGTGCGTGAAAATCTAAATCAAGTGCGTTAGGTCTGCACAAAACATCTAGTGCAACAGATGCACGAAAACCAATACCAGGTGCACTAGGTGCCCGAAAACACGTCAATATAACAAGGTATATAAAATCATAAACGTGTGCAACTACGTGCACAAATTCCGTATCAATACACTGTAAGCACATGTGAGCTATACCGAGTGCATAAGTCAAGTCGAGTGCATACAACATGCACGAAATCAAATCGACTATATTGAAATACATAGAGTCATAAATACGTTCAACAAATGCACAAAATCGATATCAAGTGCAATAGATATGCAAAAATCATAAACCAACGTAACAGATGTATAAAATATAAACCAAGTGCAATAACTGTGCATGAAAACACATGTCATGAATCCGAATCATCAGAACTCAGGTCCAAACGATAAAAGTGTGATACTCGGAGCAATAAAATGCAAATCGCAATAACTGACATTGAGATACACCTCCTTCAATATCGAAAAATGCAGGTGCGCCCAAAGCTGGCAGAGCAAGAACATCCGCTTGCTTCCTACTGACGGTCTGGCGTTCTCTGTCGCTGGGTCTTTTTTTTCTCTGTGGATTACCAATCCCACAATCTTTCTGCTCGTCGGCCCGGTTAGGTGCAATGACGGAAACGGTTACGCTCTGGCACTCCTCTGACCATCTCTTGGCCAATTAACATGACCACTCGTAAGGTAGCACGTTACTGACGGCGGCATCTGGCCCTTTGATTATGCATGATACAACTGATCCTAGGTGCAATTCCTTATCGCTATGGCATCTGTCCCTTTGATTATGCATGATACAACTAATCCTGGGTGCAATTCCTTATCGCTATGGCATCCTTGAATGAACATGCTTATGTTCTCTTCCGATCTCACCTATGCTGAACTGTACGATGGTTGGCACTCTTTACTTAAATCCTTTCTCATTTTTGGACAGCTGCGTCCTCAGCACGGCTTTCCTATAGAATTTAGCCATATCCAACGCCTCTACATATATATATCAATCCTTTGGTTTCAACGGGGAGTAACAACAGCTCGTTAATATCTCGCACGAACCTCTTATTCCACCTGTCTTCATTATCATCCACTTCGAAATCACGTCTTGCTGGCCGCGTACTGCAATTCATTCTCGGCTACAGTTAAACCGGAGTCTCTAACAAGGACTCGAAGTTACGAAATCGTTATGTTCAACACTCTGTGGAAGATATCTATTCAATTATATCCTTAGGAACTCGTCCAAGTTGTCGGAGGAATACGCTTCATTTTTCCTTTCTCGATCAACTCACAACGCGTCTGGGTGAGGTTATTTTATCTGAAGCTGGTCAACTTACTAATCTCGCATCGGAGCATCCAACGAACCATGTCCTCTCTTGATCGATTTACTCTAGATCTGAGTAAGATACTTCAAATTGGAATTCTTCAACTCAACTGAGCCTGCGTCCGCGCATCCAATTAGACGAATCATCATACTAACTCTATTCAAGATAGACTAGCGATCTTCTGTCACATCTCTATCTATAAGCTCCTGTGGTTTCAGCTTAAAAACTCTGGAGGCGACATCTTGTCAATTTCAGCAACAGCCGGGTCACCTGTCTGCACGGTAGACAACATCGCTATCTCTGGGGTAAGTTGTACATCAACAGTCCTCTCAATCAGGCAGCCGCTATCAATGGCCCGATCATCCAGTACAGATCCGAACAATCGCCTCAAACGAGAGATCTCAACACTAACAGTACATCAGTACGTTCCCACGTCACCAGAATAATATCATGGCCAGTCCTCGTCCGTGACGAGCTCGCTCTGACCACATCTCTAGCAGCAGCTCTCTCTACTCTTATAGCCATGGTGACAGGAACCTCAAGGAAATATCGATGAAAATAGATCATAGGAACGAGTGGAATTGATAGGTCTGAAATGGAAATATGATCATAGGAAGGAATGGGATCTATGGGAGTATGATCATAGGAACTATTAGAAGCACGGATCTCAGGAAATGTACATCCTAGGGTCACTTAAGCGGAGCAGCGTTTCGTAAGTATGCCATGGAACATACACACGGTACGCCACTCTACTTAAGTTACCTACTCCATCAACCAAGGTCAACCTATAAGACGAAAACTCGGGTCCCAAAACCCCCCTTTAGTCAAGTCTAGGTTCCGTAAGGTCAAGCAAAGACTCGAACCAATGTTAAACCTAAATCTCTGATACCAACTTTGTCACGACCCAGAATTGGCATGTGACCGGCACGAGAATTACGTGAAGTCTTCAGGACCCCGCCGTAATTCAAGTAAGCCGAAGCCCAAAAATCTAAACCTTTTTTGCGAAAAACAGTGGAGGTGCAGTTTTGAAACATCGGCAAAATGAATTTAAGCCTTTCATTTAAAAGTATAAGTCATATCATATGAAAATTCAACAGTTTGCAATCTATATTTGAAAACATTTTCGTCCTTGAAATTTAGGCAGCACCTCCCTAGTATATTTTGATCCAAAACCACATACATGCAATATATAGGCATCCTCAAATGGGAGCTAGCTCTTCACCAATTGGAGGAATCAAAACCACGCAAAAGCATATATACGGCGTCCTACAGAGAAAAACAATCACAGAATGAAAGTAAATAAGTCCAAGACATCATCAAGCTCAAAAGAGACAATACACCCATCTCGCTCTATGTCTCGAGAATATACAAGTCTGTATCTAGGCCTACCAAATATAGTAAGTCTAGTTTCTGATTGATGGAGCTTAACTAGATACAATAGAAATAATAGGTATAAGAGTGGTCATGATCTAAATGTATATCCCACCTACCAAAGCAAAACACCCTGAAGAAAGCTGTGTACTAGCGATGCCACTACTGATCCGAGCGGTTTAACCTGCAAGAAAGCTGTGGCACAACGGGGGTGAGTTGCCAATTCGTGAGTAGAAAATATCAGCAGGTAGAAATTGAATGAACAATGATCCCTAGTTCATACTGTATCATTAAGGTAATACTATGGTATCTAAGGTGATCATGTATGCATATTTGTACAATAGAGTCATGCCAATATCAGTATGTAATGATAGTCATCTGAACGTATATGCATGTATGCATATGTATCAACCAACGTGTGTACATCGACGACACATCGATCATCATGAAACCTGAGTGTCCAACATCAACATGTAAATCCTCATATCTTAGGCGCCGCATCCTCAGATCGGCCCTCATATCCATCTAATCTCACGACTCCGGTCGGTATCCTCTGGATAACCACCGAGCCAAAACTATCACCGGTAGTTAGTGCATCCCTTGCCAGGCTCATGTCTACTCCACGATCATTATGCCCCGGGGTACCTTACCGGGCCCACCATGTAGCCGCAGACGGTTCCTCCTCACTCCTCGAATCGGGTATGCTCATAACTCAGAACCGAGAAAACTCACGGCGGTCGCCTCAAATCACATCACGAGAAACCACATCGTCATCTCAGAAGTCAACGCGAAGGTACCAACAAATCATTACACATCGTAACGATATCAAAACCAAGTCCGAAAACCGATACGGCACGTGAAGTGCTAATAGGTTAGATCCTATAGTTTGCTCATGTAAGAACAATCAAATAACCCTCGTCGTTGACGTACAAATGTCCAACGACCGTGCCAAATCTCAAATACCAAAACCAAGTTTTCAGAAATCGGAAACTCGAAATCAGCAACATGGAGGAACACTCCAAGATTCTACCTTAGGTCAAATTAGGACATTTTGCATATTGGGTAGGTCTATATATCAGATAAGGGAACCATGGTCCAAAACCCAACTCCAAACTCCAAAAGGTGGCCGTAATTTGCAACCAAAAGCAATAAATCTGTGGCCTGAAAGAAGGGATAGGGGCTCGGGTTTCAAGGGTAAATTCTAGGCGGTCTACACATCTCTCTGTGATGGGAACTTATTTTGTAAAGCTCTCGGGACACAGCAGATCGTATTAGATCATCACAAATCACCCAAAACCAATATCGGGAAAATTCTAAGTTCGTGTTTTGGGATTCTAGTCTCAAGTTGTCCAGGATTATCAACACTAAGGGTTTAGGTTCACTAACTAAACCTCAAATACATTTCTATAACTTAAATCACCCACTAAAATCATTCTAGAAATTTCCAAGGTCACTAAACTTGCTTAATCGAACTCTAAACTTAATTAGGAGGTTAAGAAACTAAACAACAAGAAGAAAAGTGAAGGTTATATCTCTTGGAGCAACTGAAGAAAATTCCAAGATGGTTGAAAGTGCTCAAAATCCAAACTTGAGCTTGCTATGGGGTGTAGGATGAGGTGGTGCACATTTTTTGGTGAAGGAAGCCATGCGTTTTGATGAGATTTTTGGAGATGATTCTCATGGGTAGTGAGGTGAAGGAAGGAGGAGGAGATGAAGATGATGGAGTTGAAGAAAAAGGATGAAGTGAAGAATGAAGGATAAGTGAGCCATGGTCAAGGGTCATCCCTCTCTCTCTCTCTCTCTCTCTTTCTCAATCTCAATCTCATGCCCATGCCCCTATGTCCCCTCTCCATGTCATCTTTTGTTTTCTTTTTCTTTTCCCTTTTTTCTTCTCTCATTTAAAAACCAAAGTCCACAAATACAAAGAAGCCATGCATGAATCAACACAACATGCCATGGTGGACAAGCCATTGTTAATACGAAGTGGATTTGGCTTAATCATGATTAGTAGTGCACTAATCAAGTTTAATATAAACTTGCATATAATTAATTGCATAATTATTTATAAAATGTCCAAATCCAATAAATACCTTTATAATTAATTATTCTTATTAATATCCAAATATTTTCTAAATATTCGTATTTAATTATAGCATTTTACGATGACCCCAAATTCATACTCGAATAGTTTTCGTGAAATATATTATTTTATTATTTAAATTCCAAAAATATTATTTTATATTTCTGAAATGTTACGGGTTTGGTCTAACTACGTTTATACCTTCTATGTCATAAGGTAATATACTAAAAGGATTAAATCTTGTTATTGAATTTTTTTATCATGTGATACCATCCACCTCATGTCGCGGGTGCGATGGTATTTATGTTGTATATTTGAATTGATTGTTGATACGTTCACACCTCATGTCAGGGGTGTGATCGTTTGCATTATACTTATAAATTGCTACGCTGATTTATGAAACTTATAGGTTGACTAGTGTGTGTGTGTGTATGGAGTGATCCATCGTAAACCGGTCCACGTTTTTTAAAAACGGGAACTCCCGATCTTTGACTTATTTTAATGATCCGATATGTTAAAGTTGATCACCTTATCCTGAAATATATGTGTATGAAAAATCAAGAGATTTAAAGACATCTAACCTATGCATCGATGGGTGAAAAAAATGAACGTCTTTCGATGATGCAACATATACATCATCCAATGCGTAGGTCAGAGGTCTTTAAATCCATTAATTTTTCATATATATATATTTGAGGGTAGGGTGATCAACTTGAATGGATCAGATCGTTAAAATATGTCATAGATCGAGAGTTCCCGTTTTCAAAAAACGCGAACCAGTTTGTAATCGAGCAATACCACATATATATAATCGCAATCGAGAAATACCATATATATATAGACGGGGGAGGGATAATGGAGGAATGGTGTCATAGGACGGAATTTTCTCCTATGCCATCGAAAAATACACTCTCCATGATTTTGTGCGATGATCGACACCCATCATCTTTGTTGGATATATGTGCTCTAAAGGCAATTATTGTAATTGTAGGATGAAAATTACTTAGTTGAAAGAGGGCCTGTATGGATAGAACTGAAAGTATGTCTTAGCACCTCTACTAGGTTTCAAAGTGAATCAAGTATACAATTTTAAAAAATTTAGAGGTCTAAAGCATACTAACCTAGAATCTAACTAGAGAATCAGGGTTTCATTGTATGAAAAAAGGTTCTATACTAAGTGAAGAGGGTTTACAACCTTGGTAGACCAAGTCCTTCACTTCTAAAGCTCCAAGTAGTAGTCCCTAGAACTCTTCTTTGACTCCCCTTGAAGAAAGGATCGAGCTAGCACGAAGTCTTCGATGCCGAAGATGATCCACCTTGAAATCTCTCACACTCAAGCTTACTCTTCACTAATCAAGGTATTAGTGAAGCAAATAACCTAAACTATTGGGCTAGATTAGTGCTAGTTGATGAAGTAGGATCTTTGCTCACTTAGAATAATTTTCTCTTTTCATTTTACCAACTCAAGAAAAACACTAGAGTGCTCAAGAGAAGGAGATGAACTTGGATGTGTGAGGATAAGAATGAGAGTGTGAACTATGAGCTAGAGATAAGATTGAGATGAATAAATATCTAAGAGTAAAACAAAAATGGGGAGATGAGTCATAGCTTCTCAATGCTTCTCCAAGCATCCAAAGCCATGACTCATTTCCACTCATTTTCTATTTTTCTCAAAAAATAATTATCCCAATAATCTTTAGACCCTAGTGTGAGTCTCATACACCTATGTTCTATGTATCATCAACTATGATACATAACAATTTATATATATAAATGTATATATCATATATATATAATTATATATAATGAGAATAAAATCTTTAGTGAGCTAATACTAGTTAATATATATTAATATATCAAATATAAATGTATATCAAATTATTAAATCAACACTTGATTCAATAATCCGGTTATATCATATATAACCGACTAATATCATATATATATGTATATCAAATTATTAAATCAGCACTTGATTCAATAATCCGGTTATATCACATATAACCGTCTAATATTCAATATTCGATATTAAATCAACACTTGATTCAATAATCCAGTCATATCATATATAACCGGTAAATATCAAATATATATACTTATAACAAATCATTGAATCAACACTTGATTCAATAATCTGGTTATATCACATATAACCTAATCGATATCAAATATCGCCAGATTAGAATACGGTATCACATACCCGTATTTAATCACCCCCGCACATATCACCATATATGCCCTACTTCATTTCGCTTGAGCTAGGAAACCTCTATGTGGGAATCTAAAGACTCGTTAATACGCCAGCAGTAGGTAACGATCACATCGGATACCCACAAGCCATCTGCGGTATTAGCAGGACGTAACGGCTACCCAGGTATTGAACGAATAGAAGATCAACAAGCAATCTTGTCCAAACTCCCGTAAAGCCTAAAAGTAACACTTCTCGTACAGTCCGGTCTCTTCGTATGATATGTCGCATATCGAGTCTGGGGTGGAATCGTCAGACCCCAGTAACTTGATAAGTCATGCCGATGTGTGGCCTATAACCGTTCGAGAAACTACTGATAACACTTACGAGTAAATCTCATCAGCCCTGGCCAGGGACTTGCTATTATCGCCAATCGAGCATAGCGCAACATCAACTCCCAATACCGGGAGAGACGAAACCCCTCCTATCGCTCACTGCCCCCATGTGATTCGGGACTGTACCCAAAATCCACCTGTTTGCACGACTCCTTTGAGCCGTTGTAGGGAGAAAATCAAAGCACAGTGGGAGCCACACAAGACACTGTGACGATCTCGGGTCTATAGACTAACATGTACAAGTGTCACCAGAGAACTGCTATCTGACTATGGGTATGGTACCATCTAAGAGTTCTCGGTGAGTCCTATTCGGTGTACCCATTCTCTAATGAACACCTATGTACAATCTTTGATGTCAAACACCAATGGTTGTAGGATCAACCATCGCTTCATACAGGGTCAAGAAATGTACACACTAGTCTACTCTGGAATATCGATGCTCTGTCTCGATATTCCCCCGATTAGGAACTGTTAAAGGATGTGCTCGCGGACTACACAAGCCCCTGTAGTATGATCTGCATCATAGTTCTGGTAGTCAAGCCAACATCCTAAGGGCTTTATCAACATGTATCAAAGAGACAGTATAATAATACAAAGGTACATGTTAAGATAAAAAGCAACCAGACAGCATACTATCATTTCGAGCAAGAAAGTCCTCTCTATATATGTCCAAGCATCCACTATATCATACAATAATGGCCTCTAGGGCATACATATTCTTAACAATCTCCCACCTGCACTAAGGCCTATTGTTGTAGTATCTTATACCCAACATCCCCAAAAGTCTCTCAAACTGCGTCTGCGGGAGGGCCTTCGTGAGTGGATCCGCTGTGTTGTCCTTCGTATCAACTCTCATGACCTCGATCACCCGGCGATCAACTATCTCCCGGATCAGGTGATACCGCCTTAGAATATGTCTGGATCGCTGATGGTACCGGGGTTCCTTGGACAAAACCACAGTTCCATTGTTATCACAATACAAGGGTATTGGATCCTCAATGGATGGAAACACACCAAGTTCAGCAATGAACTTCTTCATCCAGACAACCACTTTGGCAGCATCATTGGCAGCGATGTATTCAGCTACCATCGTCGAGTTTGCTACGGTATCTTTCTAGGAACTCTTCCAAAATACCGCCCCTCCATTGAGGGTGAAGACAAAACAAGAGATAGACATGCTGTCGTCCTTATCACTCTGGAAGCTCGAATCGGTAAAGAACTCCACCTGGAGTTCTCCGTTACCATACACCATGAACATCTCTTTAGTCCTTCTCAAGTACTTAAGAATGTTCTTCACAGATGTCCAGTGTTTCTCCCCTGGGTTTGATTGATACCTACTTACCACACTAAGTGCATAAGCTACATTCGGTCTGATACATAACATCGCGTACATGATAGACTAACTGCAGAAGCATAGGGTATCACATGCATGCGAGCCCTCTCCAAATCAGTCTTGGGAGACATCTCTTTGGAGAGAGTGATTCCTGAACAAGCGGGTAAATTACCACCCTTAGAATCTTCCATACTAAACCTCTTTAGTATGGTGTCTATGTACCTGGATTAGGACAATCCCAAATCCTTTTAGATCTATCTCTATAAATCTTTATCCCCAGGATGTAGGAGGTATCACCCAGATCTTTCATTGAGAAATTTTGTGATAGGAAGAGTTTGACCGAGTGCAGCATAGGAACATCATTTCCTATCAAGAGCATGTCATCCACGTACAATACGAGGAAGAAAGCCTTACGCTCTACAACCTTTTTATATATACAAGGTTCATCTACGTTTTTGATGAAGTCAAACTCTTTGACTGCTACATCAAAACAGATGTTCCAGCTCCGTGATACCTGCTTTAATCCGTAAATTGATTTAAGTAGCTTGGACACCTTACCGCTGCTCCCACTGTCTACGAAGCCCTCTGGTTGTGTCATATACACACTCTCTTCTAAATCACCATTTAGAAAAGCGGTCTTGACGTCCATTTGCTAGATTTCATAGTCATGGTATGCAGCAATAACAAGTAGGATCCTGATGGACTTAAGCATAGCCACTGGATAAAAGGTCTCGTCATAGTTGACACCTGGTCGTTGACGGAAACCTTTTGCTACAAGTTTAGCTTTGCAGGTCTCAACCTTTCCATCTACACCAAGTTTCTTCTTAAGGATCCATTTGCTCCCAATGGGTTTTACCCCTTCAGGAGCAACTTCCAAAGTCCATACTTTGTTGGTGTACATGGATTCCATCTCAGATCGCACAGCATCCATCCATTTCACAGAGTCCCCACTTGTGATGGCCTGCTCGAAACTAGTTGGGTCTTCATCTTCCATGATGCAATCCTCGTTCCCACCGTTCATGAGAAAACCGTAGTATCTCTCAGGTGGATGAGGAACCCTACTAGATCTGCGGAGTGGCTGAGGTTCATCGTAGACTATCGAATCCTCCGGCTCTACCAAATTTTCTATTGCAGTTTGTGTAGGTGGAACTTCTTCCAGCTCAACCTCATTACAACTAATTTCTTTCACAAGAAATTTGTTTTTTAAAAAGGTGGCATGTTGAGCAACAAACACCTTTTGTTCCTCAGTGTGGTAGAATAGATATCCATATTAATCCTTTGGATATCCCACAAATTTACACAGAACAGACCATGCCTCGATCTTGTCCGGATTTTTCTTTTTAACATAGGCTGGACAACCCCATATCTTAACTCGTTTAAGAGATGGTCTCTTCCTATACCATATCTCATATGGAGTGGTAACCACGGATTTGGTCGGAATACTATTCAATTGGTATGCAGCTGTCTCAAGTGCAAAACCCCAAAAAGAAATAGGTAACTCAGCAATCCTCATCATAGAGCGTACCATACCTAATAGGGTGTGATTCCTCCGCTCCGATACTCCATTGTGCTGTGGTGTATACGGAGGAGTAAGCTAAGACAAAATCCCATTCTCTTTTAGTTAATATTGTTTATGCATGCGACATGCAACATAGCATGTTGCAAAACACTTATTACATTTATTTGAACCATGGTTTCTTTGCAAATATATGGTTTTGAATTGTTTTTAAAAATAAAAGAAAAAAAAGAGAAGATATTTTGATGAGAGAGAATGATGGGACTTGTATAATGGCATGTGGGAGAGAGGGGGGGGTATCTACTATGGTTCATTGCTATCTCCTTCATTTCTCTTCTTCATCCTCTTCATTCTCCTTCTCCATTCTCCACCTCCTATACCGCCCATGGCCACCCCAAAAACCACCTCAAACCACCATGTCACCTTCACAAAAAATGATCACAAGTTCATCACAAACACCTTGGATGCATCAAGTCAAGACTTTGAGGACTTTGGACAACTCAAGAAAATTCTTGAGTTGCCAAATGAGGTAATTTTTACACCCTTAGTTTAGAATTTAAGTTTCTTTAACACCGATAGTAGTTTTGAGTTGATAAAATGAGAATTAGTGAAGTTTGAAATTTTCAAAAAGAGTTTAGCGGATAATTGGAGTTGTGATAATGTACTTGAGGTTTAGTTAGAGCTTGCAAGACCTTAGTGATGTTTACTGGCCAAAACCAGGCACTTGAACCCAAGACTTGAACTTTGATTTTTCCGATGTCGGTTTTGTGGATTTTGAGGACTACAGGGAATTTGGAGCAACATAGGGACCCTATAGAAAAAACAAACAATTACATTGACCTAGTTAGACTACTAGAAGACCACCATAGAAGAACGAGACCAAAATTCTAAGGTGGGGCCGGCGGGGGCGGTTACTGTAGCATTCCGGCTGGCCAAATTTTAGCTTTTGATGTTGGGTTTTGGCCTGTAGCTCACACTCCTCATAACTTAGCCACTTTATTGTTTGTTTTGTCCCAAATTACCTAAGGCAAAATCTAGGAGCGTTTGAGTTGATTTTATCAATGGTTTTCCGATTTCTAAAAATGGATTTTGGTATTGGATTGTGGATTTGGTCGTTGGACGTTTGTACGTCAACGACGAGGGTTTTTTGATTGTTTTTGCATGCGTAGGCTATAGTCTCTAACCTATGAGCACTTCGCGTGTCGTGTCGGTTTTTGAATCGGATTTTGATGCGATACGATGTGTTGTGATATGTAGGTACCTTCGTGTGGACTTAGGGACGACAAGGGAAAGCGTGGCGTCATTGACTTCGGCAAGCAAGGATCGAGGTGAGTAGATGTATATCTGTGGGGGAAGTCGGCTGGATGGCCTGCAACCGTAGAATATGTTATATATATATTATATATGTTTATGTGGGACTTGGATACCTAGTAAATAGGGTTACTAGGAGACTATAGATTAGATTTGGCGTACTTTTAGGATAGCTTACTCTTAGTTTAGTTCCTTAGTCGTACACACGCTTACACTGTTCGATATATGTATGCCCTAGAGGCCATTATATGTATAGTGGATGCTTGAAAATGTATATATAGATATACAGATGACTTTCTTGCTCGACATGATAGTATGCAATCTGGTTTACTTTATCTTGACATGTTCATTTGATCATGCATCTTACTCATTTGGTGTATGTTGATAAAGCCCTCAGGATATTTGCTTGACTAATGCGACTATGATGCGGATAATACTAGTGGGACACGTGTAGTTTATGAGAATATCCTTGAACTGTTCCTAGTCATAGGTGTATGGAGACGGGGCATCGATATTCCAGAGTAGACTAGCGTATACCATTCTTGTCCCATATGATGGGCGATGGATGATCCCATATCCATCTGGTGTGGTGACACCAAAGATTGTATGCGGGTGCTCAGTGGAGACTGGGTATACTGAACGGACTCGCTGAGAACTCCTATATGGTATTATATCTATCGTCGGATAGCAGTTCTCAGGTGACACTGGTACAGATTAGTCTATAGACCCGAGATCGTCATAGAGTCTTGTGTGTCATCCCACTGTACTTTGATCTCTACCCTACCACGGCTCTACTGAGTCGTGCAAACAGGTGGATTTTGGGTACAGTCCCGAGGCACATGGAGGCAATGAGCGATAGGAGGGGTTTCGTCTCTTCCGGTATTAGGGGTTGATGTTGCGCTATGCTTGATTGGCTATAACAGCAAGTCCCTGGTCAGGGCTGCTGAGATTTACTGATAAGTGTTATCAGTAGTTACTCGATCTGTTATGAGCCATACACCGGCATGACTTATTGAGTTATTGGGGTCGACGATACCATCCCTAGACTCGATATGCAGCATATCTGACGAAGAGACCGGACTGTACGGTAAGTGTTGCCAGTTGGCTTAACGGGAGTTTTGACAACATCGCTTGTTTTTCTTCTGATTGCTCAATACACGGGTGGCCGTTATGTTTAGCTGTCCGCTTGCGGCTTGTGGGTGTTTGATGTGATCATCACCTATTGCCGGCGTATTGACGAGTTTTAGAGTCCCACACAGGAGTTTCCTAACTCAGGCGAAACGATGTGGTGTGCATATGAGATATGCGCGGGGACCCGATTAAATGCGTGTATGTGATACCGTATATTAATCGGGCGTTTTTCTATTGGTCGAGTCGTATGTGATATGACCGGTTTGTTAAATCAAGTGTTGATTTAACATTGACTTTATAGCTCACTTTTTGTTAAACCCTTTTCTACTTTGATGTATGCATGCATATATGCACATGTTGATGTGTATGGACACATACATGCATACATGGTATCATGGTTGTTGATACACTAGTGGTGGCAATGCAAGACTCACAAGGGAGTAATTGTGTGTGTGTGTGTGTGTGTGTAAGTGCACGACGGCGCCCCGGCCGTCAAACTGAGGCCAAAATGCGGAAACGATAATTTTCTATAACGGTTAAACCGGTACCACCGCGCACAAAAATCCTGGATCGGGCCATTAATCTAGTCCTAGCTAACTAAAGAATGGTAAGAGAGATATACCGAGTGATCCGAGTCCTCCGGTCTTCTCGTCGTCGTCCCGATCTCCCGCGGAATCTCCGGTCTCCACCTCGTCGCCGGAAGGGCACCACGTCGCCGGCTTCTTTTACGGGCTCCCATCTCTGGTCCGAGGTAACTCGGGCACGAAGTTGGCGAGTCGACGTGCCCAAGGTTTGCTGTAGAATAGTGTAGTGAGCTGTGTCTCATTTTGGGGTATATGGAAGTTGCCCTTTGGTGGAGAAAAAGAAGTATATGGAGATGAATGATTTTGTAGCAAGCAAAGGAACAAATGTGATGAACATTTTTCCCATTCCAAATGAAAAAATCCCCACAGCCCACAATGTGTGGCCGGCCTCTCATAGAGAATTGGAGAGAGTGGAAAAGCCAAGGGAGGGAAGCTATCATGCATGAGAGAGAAAAGAGTGACGATGAGAAAGAATCATCACAACAAAAACCTCACTCCAAAACCCAATCATTTCCCATCACCATCAAACAAAGGTCAAACAATCATGAACCATGGAAGTCAAATGGTGGAGGAATTATCATAATACAACAATATGCAAAGACAACCCTCCAAAATGCTTATTTGCACAAATGCAAATAAGCCCTCCTCCACCAATCTTCAGCCAATGAAAGATACAAAGAAATATGGCCGAAATGGAAAACAAACTAGCAACTTCGAAAACTGATTCCGTAATAAATTATAGGAAAACCCAGCTACTGTATATACATACCCGCATTTGTATTCCGACCGAAATACAAATGCAATGAGACAAATCTACACTGTCCAATACTAGGATCCGGCTTAAACCAAAGCCCGCTAGTATTATCCGTCCGATCATGATCCGTGCAATACCGCACGTATCTGATCGAACCCTGCCATATCTCCATACGGCCTCTACAGCGTTTCGCCCGAAACTTGAGAAACTGGTCTTTGGAGGACTCTAAAGACTCGTCAATACTTTGGTTGTGGATTTAACCACTAGCACGTCAGAGGTATTAGCCTATACGTAACGGGCTACCAGGTATTGACCAAAAGGGACGTCGATGAGCGAACTCATCCAGACACCCTACTGAGCCTGTCAGTGACAATATCTGTACAGTCCGGTCCTTTCGTCTATGAGCATCGCATGGCGGGCCTAGGGGGTTGGTAAAAGTCAGACCCCCAAAAGCGGTACAAGTCGTGTCGGAGTGTAGCCCAGAACATCCTGAGATACTACTGGAATACCTACCAATAAATCTCCTGCCTCGGCCGAGGGATTTGTGTAATGGCTCTCCTAGACACAGCGCGACCTCACCCCCAATACCGGGAGAGGCGAACCCCTGAAGATCCGCTCACTGCCTCCATGTGGCTCGGGACTGTACCCAACTAAAACCTGTTTGCACGTCTTCTTTGAGCGTGGTAGGGTAGTAATCAAAGTACAGTGGGAACTCACACAAGACAAATGACGATTCTCAGGTCGATGAACTAACCTGTACACATGTCACCAGGGAACTGCTATCTGACGTCAGGTATAAGACCAACTAGCAGGCTCCCGGCGAGTCCTGTCCGGTGTACTCATAACCCAATGAGCACCTGCATACATCTTAGGTGAACAAACTGACACCAGTGGCTTATGAGACCGGCCACCGCCCCTCGTCGGGGTCTCGACTGTATACACTAGTCTACTCTGGAGTATCGATGCCCTGTCTCGAAACTCCCATTACACAGGTCCTCCTTCAATCATTGCAATCACGTGCCTGTGATCCAATAATTGACTCTGAGGGCACTATCTCCAACAATCTCCCACTTGCACTCAAGGCTAATTATTGCCATGTCGCATACTCATAGCCCGTATGATACCGAACACCCAACTCCTCTACTAGTCAGTCTCACAAAGCTCGTTTGCGAAACTTTTGCGTTCGAGGAATAGCCTCAGTGAGTGGATCCGCCTTGATGTTTCTTTCTATGTCTCTCTATATCTTAAGTTCACGGAGAAACCCATCTCCCGAAATGAGCAATACCTGTCTTAGAATGTGTCTGGATGTCTGATGGGACCTAGCTCATAAATGAACTCCAAATCCAAACTTCTTAGACTGTATCGTCAACTAAACTTAATCAGTATGCTGAGCCATGCCTCCCTCAGTATTGCCTTGGACCACTTGTCTAAAATACTGCCCCTCGTCAGAAGGAAAAACTATAACTCTGAAAACCTCCTTGTCGTCCATGTCGCCTTGGAAGCCTAGAATGATAACTGTCTCTCGATTGAGGCTGTCGTTATCATATCCCTAGAACATCCACTTATGTTCTAAAACTGCTTCCGATTGTTTCTCTAGGATTGGATCAATACTAACTTATTGCATCTAGTGCAAAAACAACATCTGGTGTGGTACTTGACATCTCATGATTGACTCAATTGCCTAAGCAAGTGATCTGCCAATCATGCACATCCCTCTCCCCTTTAGTCTGTAAGACACATTTAGAGAGGGTGACTCCATCACCTGCAGGTACACTACCGTGCCAGGATTCGTCCATTCTAAATACTCTTAGAATGCTGTCTAAGTACCCTTAATTGGGAAACCACCCAAATCTAGATCTAAAACCAAAGATCTAGTAACCAGTATGTCTGATATAATGTCCAAGTCCCATGTGGAGAAACCACTGTGTGACGACCAAAGTATAACCGATCGTAGTATAGGAATATCACTTCCCACTCTGTGTATTTCATCCAAATACCAGGACATCACACCCTACTACCTTCTTAACAGATCTATCCCCTATTCTGATGAAGTCAAACCTATGACTGTCATGTCAGAAATAGATGATCTATCTCCGCTACATCTGCTTTAGTCTATAAATAGACATAAGCCACTTGTCCACCAATGCTTCCGCTGCTCCCACTGACCACGACAACCCTCTGGCAGAGTCATATAGACGTACACTTCTATAGCTAGTTCAGAACGACGCTATACGCATCCTCCTGCCGGGTCTCACAGCCTGGAACAACAGCAATGGCAAGTCTGGGTAAACAAGAACTTCCCTGTCACCGTCCTTGAGGCTACCGGAGTACCTCTCGGGTGCCTGAAGTTACCCACCTTATCTGCGGAGTGGCCAATGGAATGTTAAACCAGATTGAATCTTTAGGTTCCTATCAAAATCTTCAGTAATCGTTTGTGGTTCTGGAATCACTTCCAGTTCTACCATACTCCCACTACTGTTTTCTGAAAAAAAATCCATTTTTATTAAAACTGTGGCGAGTCAAGAACAATATCACTATTGATCTTCCAGATGGTAGAAAGTCAACCCTCGTCATAGCCTGGGTCAACCCACAAACAACCATTACAGAAACATGCCTTGAGTTATCCAGAGTCTGGTTTTAAGCATAAGCCGGACAACTCCCCGTACCTTAACATCGTTAAGATACGAACTGTTCTATATCCAATATAGGACCAGAGGCACTGATTTAATTGAACCAGATTCAAATCATGCAGCTGTCTCCAGTGCATGTCAACTAAATGGAGAGAGGCCGACCAGCGTTACTCAACTTAGGAATGCTTCCAATTATGAGTAACCTGAAAGAGAAGCAAGTTCTCTTTATCATTACTATCAACTGAATACCATACACAAGTATCTACATCTTCGATCACCTTGAAGAATCCCGATACTTGCAACATCTGGTTCTCTACTTTACTCTTATACCTATAACTTCTCAAAACTTGGACCCTGTGTTTCTACGAAACACCTGTCTAAGAATTAGAGAAGTCATAAGTAAACAGAATATAGTACGAGGACCAACCTCTCTGTCCTATTAGACACTGGACAATATACAATCCTCTGTATAAGTCCCTTGAGTTTAATAACTTATTCCCTGTGTGTCGTAGGTTGAAAACTGTACTTATGGTTAAGAAGAATTAAACCGTTGTTTAATGCTCCCTACCTAACCATCAACTGATATAGTTAAATGTCATAGACATAATTTCAAAAAGGTACATCTCACTCTATGAAAATAGACGTACAGATATATCAATTTGAAATTGGTGCATAACAGCGGATATTCAAAACCAAATATTTGCCGTTCGGCAAACAACCCAGGTGAATTCCTCAAATATCACCGATTACAACGAATCCCGATATAATGAGGATGATCACCCAATTCCCAATAACTTACTCCCACTCATCATCTGTAAAACCATACAGATGTGAGAATCATACCTGGTAAATACATACCCTGGAGTAAGTATCTAATCGGGAAATCAGTTTTCCTTTAACAGTTCACTGTGAAACAGAAACATTGAAATGTTTCGATGGGGTATCCTGGTATTCCTAGTAATGCCTCTTCCATTATCCAGATTCACGACTATAACCGTGTAATTCTTTGCCACCTCTCCAAATCCCTTTATATGTCTTTAGTCATTACCTTCTCCACACCCCTTTAGGCCAAATGGTTTTCTTCCTTCCCTACCGTTCGGCACCAGCCTATGGTTTGGAAGAAGACTATCCAATAAGCATAATGGGTGTGCTGTCCTAATCCTAGGAACACTCGCAACGCGAGAGAAGGTGAAGATAAAAGACACCTGAATAAACCTTATTCCTATTTCTCCTGAACCAGAATCCATCCCCGAACTGGAACAAGTTCCTTTCGAGTTCGTATATAACCATACGATGGAATATCTAATATACTGTGGATCTTCGTAGTGATACGGAGTGTCCTGGAGAAATACAAAGGTGATGTAGGAGTGGTAATGAAATATTTGGTTTGGTCGTGAATATCAGTCGCAATTTACTCTGCCCTCCTTCTAATCCCTTTCTTTGTCTTTACATAATACCTTCTGTACACCATCGTTAGGCTAATTGGTTTTCTTCATTCCCTACCGGTCAGCACCTGCCTATGGTCTGGAAGAAGACTATCCAATTTGAGTAATAGGTGTACTATCCCCTAACCTAAGGGATACTCGCAACCTGAGAGAAGGTAAAAGGAAAAGACAACTGAATAGTCCTATTCGTTTTTTTCAGAACCGGAAACCATCCTCGAATAAATTCCTTTGAGTTCGTATATAACCATACGATGGTTTTGTCCAATGGAAGTGGACGTTCGTAGTAATACGGGGTGTCCTGGAGAAAAGGGTAAAAGTAGGAGTGGCAATGAGGTGTGCAACTCTGACAATCTAAAAGCCAGTGTTTAAGAAGGTTCGGTCAACTTGGTCACTGAGTCATAGTCTAGGGTCAGGTCATTGGTCGCTGCCAAAGAGTGAGAGAAAAGAAACACTCAGCGTGCACTCTAACCTAGATCAGAATGGTTACCAATTTATCTAATCTGGAAACCTCCCACTGTACCGTCAAATTCTCCTCCAAACCTAAAAGAAGAATTAGTCGGGATCACCCGAGGAGTAAACCAACTCATCAGTGGGAATTGGGATCCAACTATCATCGCATGATAACGTGACGGAATCCACTCACGTCATCACACTCCAGAAGGTATGCGCATATCTGGCAAGTTTCAGTTTCTTTTGAAACTCCCGATGTGATTTTTGCCCCATGCTCTTATGACCTTGGCGTGAGGTCAAAATATCATAAGTCACATGTCAAGTTCTACCCATCATTATCCAAGTTAATTTGAACCCACCCGTACATACCCTTGACGTAGGCCAAAATAGTAGTACGACTGTCCCAAACCAACGCATCTATCTATGCAACAGATAAATACCCGGCAGCTACCAATCACTATGCCTTGGCATGAAGTCAAAATACATAGCTTGAATACTACCGAATATTTAACTGAAATGATGGAGGGCTACGAATGGTTTCTGGCGAAAACCTTTAACGTAATGAACTTGATATCGTTGAAGGAACCGGATAGCTTTTAAAAAATATAGTGACGAAAACTTTTGCTAAAGAGGTCACTCCCAGTCAAGAGATCTCGGCTCTTTCCCCGTAGAATGAGGTGCAGGATATTCCAACTGAATACCACGATGCAAAGCAAAAGTAATCAGCTATAGTGTAGTTATTGCCCTGACGCAAACTTCTGTCCAAGGGGTCACTCCCGGTGAAGGGATCTCGGCCCTTGCCTCGTCGACTGAGGAGCAGGATATTCCAACTGAACACCACTGTGTAAAACAAAAGTGAACGTCCTTGCAAATAACAGCTTTTTGAAAAATGTTCCAACAACATCAGATTAGGTTTTTTTTTAACTTGCATTGATCCGAATCAACGCAGTCTCATCAATTGATCACACCAATAATGAACGAAAATAATGACGTACGTATATGCCATCCGCATTCGCCACTGGGTCCCGTCATTACCCGTTAGGTTAGCTAACTAACGACAGACCTGGGACTGGACTAGCGTGGATGCAAAACATATACAACATCTACTAGTATATATATCAATATATAATTTTTCGCTCAAGGCGTGATAAAATGCAACATCACAGAAATGTATAGCATCACAGAACAATACAGATATCTGGGATCCCGGGTTTCACAGAGCCGCTACTGAAACCCCACGTTCCCCTGGTCGTGTGGATAGCCTGTGCAATAAAATCCTAGACCCCTACGGGCGCGGCAAGTTACCCGCCAAAACCTGAAGCGAGGCAGCCCCTTCAGCAACATGAATGGACCACCCAGCACTTCATGGAATCCGGTAACTTGGGCACCCCTCCTGGGTCAACCTGTACCCCCTACGAGTGCGGCGAATAGCCTGCCAATTCTAGAGTGAAGCCCATTCCTTCTCAATGCCATGAGATGCGGGCTTGTTCCCCTCTAGAACCCGGCTATCCGTGCACCCCAGCGCGGGGTAATCCTAGTACAGAAAGTAAAAATATACATGCAACGGGTACATCGACCGCAACCTGGTCGTGCCCCAAAAGAATAATACAAACAGGCAGTGACGGCAGTCCACATGTCGGACGCTCGCCCCGCAATATCAAATGTACATAATACAACAAAAACTGTACTAGCATTGCAACCAGGCTATCCCCCACGACCTATCCGCAACATCACAGCAATACACAGAACATCAACGTGAAGGTCACGTTCGCAAATCCGTCTAACCGGACTATAGCAGTTAGACAGGATTTACCGATCAAGTGACATTCACGGTCACAGATATAATATAAATACTGTGAACTAGTGTGTTTAAAATATCCGATCGATCAAAATTTCCCAAGTGGGCCCCAAGCATTACTGTAGCAGCTAAAGAAATTCTGGGCCCAAAAATGAATGTTCCAAAAGCCCTATTTTCAAGTCAGGAGGCCTCTGTAAAAAATTGATGCACTGAACTTAAAAGGTGGCGGCGGAACCGCGGCCCAAACAGGGGTTTGGCCGCGGTTCCGCGATGGTATGATGGGTTCATGCAACAAAATTTTACCAGAGTTCTCCTACTTCCCTGCACAGTATTCTGAGACAACCTGAAAAATTTTTGGAGTCCAAAAAATTTCGACAGAAACTGATGCTATTCAAAACGCGGATTTTGGAATTTTTTTGTTCGATCGGAAATGTAAACACATTAGATAAAGCTAGACTAGGTTAATGGCGAGGCTCTGATACCACTGTAAGTGCACGGCGGCGCCCCGGCCGTCAATCCGACGCCGGAATGCGGAAGCGGTGCTTTACTTTAACTTTTCAAGCCGGCACCACCACGCACTTTAACCCGGATCGGGCCATTAATCTAGTCCTAGCTAACTAAAGAATGGGAAGAGAGATATACCGAGTGATCCGAGTCCTCCGGTCTTCTCGTCGTCGTCCCGATCTCCCGCGGAATCTCCGGTCTCCACCTCGTCGCCGGAAGGGCACCACGTCGCCGGATTCTTTTATGGGCTCCCGCCTCTGGTCCGAAGCAACTCGGGCACGAAGTTGGCGAGTCGACGTGCCCAAGGTTTGCTGTAGAATAGTGTAGTGAGCTGTGTCTCATTTTGGGGTATATGGAAGTTGCCCTTTGGTGGAGAAAAAGAAGTATATGGAGATGAATGATTTTGTAGCAAGCAAAGGAACAAATGTGATGAACATTTTTCCCATTCCAAATGAAAAAATCCCCACAGCCCATAATGTGTGGCCGGCCTCTCATAGAGAATTGGAGAGAGTGGAAAAGCCAAGGGAGGGAAGCTATCATGCATGAGAGAGAAAAGAGTGATGATGAGAAAGAATCATCACAACAAAAACCTCACTCCAAAACCCAATCATTTCCCATCACCATCAAACAAAGGTCAAACAATCATGAACCATGGAAGTCAAATGGTTGAGGAATTATCATAATACAACAATATGCAAAGACAACCCTCCAAAATGCTTATTTGCACAAATGCAAATAAGCCCTCCTCCACCAATCTTCAGCCAATGAAAGATACAAAGAAATATGGCCGAAACGGAAAACAAACTGGCAACTTCGGAAAACTGATCCCGTAATAAATTACAGGAAAACCCCGCTACTGTATATACATACCCGCATTTGTATTCCGACCGAAATACAAATGCAATGAGACAAATCTACACTGTCCAATACTAGGATCCGGCTTAAACCAAAGCCCGCTAGTATTATCCGTCCGATCATGATCCGTGCAATACCGCACGTATCTGATCGAACCCTGCCATATCTCCATACGGCCGCTACAGCGTTTCGCCGGAAACTTGAGAAACTGGTCTGTGGGGGACTCTAAAGACTTGTCAATACTTTGGTTGTGGATTTAACCACTAGCACGTCAGAGGTATTAGCCTATATGTAACGGGCTACCAGGTATTGACCAAAAGGGACGTCGATGAGCGAACTCATCCCGACAACCTACTGAGCCTGTCAGTGACAATATCCATACAGTCCGGTCCGTTAGTTTATGAGCATCGCATGGCGGGCCTAGGGGGTTGGTAAAAGTCAGACCCCTAAAAGCGGTACAAGTCATGTCGGAGTGTAGCCCAGAACATCCTGACATACTACTGGAATACCTACCAGTAAATCTCATGCCTCGGCCGAGGGCTTTGTGTAATGGCTCTCCTAGACACAGCGCGACCTCACCCCCAATACCGGGAGAGACGAACCCGTGAAGATCTGCTCACTGCCTCCATGTGGTTCGGGACTGTACCCAACTAAAACCTGTTTGCACGTCTCCTTTAAGCGTGGTAGGGTAGTAATCAAAGTACAGTAGGAACTCACACGAGACAAATGACGATCTTCAAGTCGATGAACTAACCTGTACACATGTCACCAAGGAACTGCTATGTGACGTCAGGTATAAGACCAACTAGCAGGCTCCCGGCGAGTCATGTCCGGTGTACTCATAACCCAATGAGCACCTGTATATATCTTAGGTGAACCAACTGACACCAGTGGCTTGTGAGACCGGCCACCGCCCCTCGTCGGGGTCTCGACTGTATACACTAGTCTACTCTGGAGTATCGATGCCCTGTCTCGAAACTCCCACGACTAGGGACCTTTTAAGGATGTGCTTATAGACTACCAGCTCCCACGTATATGATCGCCCTCATACTGCTGGCAGTCAAGCATGAATCCTAGGGGCCCTATCAATGTGTAATAGAAACCTGTCTGGTCACCTAAAGCAGTACACGATGATAAAGATAAACCAGATAGCATACTATCATCTTGAGTAAGACTGTCCAACCGGGATAGGTCCTCCCTCAATCATTACAATCATGTGCCTGTGATCCAATAATTGACTCTGAGGGCACTATCTCCAACAATATATATATTTGGATTAAAGAAAAGGAAAATTCTCTCATGGTTGATAATTTTACACACTTCCTTCACTTAACCCTTGCTTTGACCTTGAGTTTATTTTCCTTAGTTGCTTTGACTCCAAAATAAATATCTAGATATTTATTAACCCATGGTTAATTGTGAGAGTGACTTTTATTTATATTATTCATTCTCATTTTTATTGAGAGATCATTATCTTTTGAGCTCAAGCATTTGCCATCTCCTTCTTCTTCCTCCAAGCTCTCTCGAGATTTCTAGTGAGTGAGGTTTATAAAAAGAAAGGGTTTTGAAGTGAGAAAACAAACCACATCATCATTCTATACTATTTTAGCCCATTAGTTTAGAGTGTTAGCTCCACTTCCTCATTGATCAAGTGTAGCAAGGAGCTTTGTGCAAAGGGGCTTCGGGTGGATCATCGTGGACTTGGAAGGCCTCTAGCGAGCCGGTTCAAACTCTTAAGGATCCAAGGAGTCAAGAGAAGAGGTCTACAAAGGTTGTATTCTCTTCAATTAGTGATAGTTTTCTTGTTGTATGAGATACTAGTTTGTGTTACCCTAAAATTCTATTTTCGATTCATAGTTAGATTGCTTTGCACCTTCCCAAAAATTTTATCGTGGCATGTGTGATACTTGCAAACCTTAGGCATGGTGCTAAGGAATCCCAACATACACTTGGTAAATATTGATGTGTGTATATGCATATATGTGTGTGTGCGTATATGTGTGTGTGTGTGTGTGTGTGTGTGTGTTTGTTCATATATATATATACATATACACGTGAGATGAGGATAGTATATATTATATGGATATGAGTTGATATGATCGGGCATGATGCCGTGAGGTTATGATATGTGATTGAGTCGAGACACCGTATATAATATGATATAATAAAGGATCGTTGGGCGATATGTATTCAAACATGCGATAACATGTGATTTGATGATATTAAAATGTACGGGACCTTAGATCCGTACCACTGATTTATGATATTGGTATTATACGACGATTGATACCGTACGAATGCTGATTTATTATGATATTTGGCCCGTACCCTCGATTTCGAGGATGCCTTATGATGGATATTACCGTACGTGATGTATATGATGATTGATCCGCACTCTTGACTCGAGGATGTCGTACGATGTATTATTACCGTACGTAATGATGTAAGGCTGGATCGACGACTATTAGATATATCGACTCGGAATATTGTAGATTTCTTATCACCTTCGACTAGGTTCTTAGTTTAGCCTTTTGTTGCGTAGATATAGATTAACTTAGGCTCGAGTCATACCTATTTTCAATACCGACGAATCGTAGGCTTTTTCAAAGAATAATACGAGGGAAGCTACAGATTTTCAAAAGACATCACTTTTCTCAAAACATCGTAGTCCCTACTTTTCTAAAAACAACGATTCGTGCTATTTAAACACGATAGACGGTATAGCTCGCATATAGTTTTATATACCTTATTGTTGCATTGCTGTTTACTTTCTGTTATGATCTCATCTGTTAGGACACCAGCACCATTACCGATGATGTGCATGTTCCACGTACACTTTCTTGCCGGCTCACACACATCATCATCGGTAATTGCCATGTCACGCACACTCCAGGCGCCGTTATTACCATGTATACACTGATTGTTGTAGCTAAGTAGCATTTATGATATCATACGCTAATTATAACATTGCACTTGTATTTAGATGCCACATGCATTGTTTACTTATATTCTGATTTTATACTGCAGTTGGGCTCTATGACGATATCCATTATCCATTATTAGCTCATGATTTTGAGATTACGATTTTCATGAGATTTCGGGATTTGGGAAAAACCGCAAAGGAATTCTATAAACCTATTATCTTTTCAAAATAGAAATTGCGGTTTTCTCGTGATATGATATGTGTGGCGTCCACCATGAGTTTTCTCGGTTCTTGAGTCACGTGTGTACATATACCCGATTCGAGGAGAGAGACGCCGTCTGCGGGTACATGGTGGGCCCGGTAAGGTACCCCGGGGCAAGAAGGTCTTATAGTGAGAAGTTGAGCCTGGCAGGGGAGCACTACCTACCGATGATATTTGACGCAGCGGAGATCCGGAGGATAGCAACCGTAGTCATGTGATCAGATGATTTGGGCCGATCCGGACTGACGGAGCCCGAGATACGAGGATGATGTGTCACTGATGGATACAGTTTTCATGATGTTTTGAGTGTCGATGTTGGGCACTCAGATTTTCTGATGATTTTGTGTGTCGATGCTGGACACACCTATTTGATGATGCATTCATACATACTATACATGACTTATGAATACCTTGTGACACGGACACGAGTTCTGATATTTCACATATGCTCATATACTACCTTTACTGCTACTCGATGTCTATTTATATATTTAGCGTATGGTATGACCTAGGAGATCGTCATGCATGCGATTTCTACTCACGAGTTGGCAACTCACCCCGTTGTGCCATAGTTTCTTGTAGGTTTTGCCGTACAGGTTTCGCAGCGGTTTTGCTGGCACACTGCTTTTTCTTTCGGGTGATTGCTTTGGTAGGTGGGATCACTTGCATCGTGACCACCATTGTACTTTATATTTTATTCCAATTGTATCGAGTTAAAAGCTCCATCAATCAGACTATGTATATTTATAGACTTTGAAACACCGCTTGTATATTCTTTCGACCTTAAAGTCGCGCTCTTGTATTCATTATTATTGGGATTTTCTTGGTGATACTTTAGCTTTTATTCTGTGTTTTGATTCTCATCCTTTGGCATTTTATATTTTACTTTATTGAGTGGTTGTTTCCGCCATTTGGCGAAGAGCTAGGTCTTTCTTGGGGATGCCTTATATATATTATTACTTGTATTCGTTTTTGGGTTAAAAATTACAAAGGAGGTGCTGCCCAAATTTTCACTGACGAAAATGTTTTCAAGTTAGATACAAACATTGTGTTTTCGTACACTATTATCTATGTTTTAAAGAAAGAACGTGATTTCAGTAAAAACCTTATTTCAAAACCCCACCTCCACTATTTTCCCCTAAAAGGTTTAGATTTTCTGCGCTTTTGGCTTACCTGAATAAGGCGGCGTCATATAGACTTCACATGATTCAAGTGCCAGTCACGTGCCTTTTCCAGGTCGTGACAAAATTGGTATTAGAGCGTTAGGTTTAACCTTGGTTCGAGTCTAGGTTTGACTATGAGGAGTCTAGGGCGTATATTTATATTCGGAACCTAGGATTGACCTTACGGAACTCAGACTTGGCCGAGGGGGTATTAGACCCGAACATTCATCGCGTAGGTTGACCTTGGTTGATGGAGTAGGTGACTTAAGTAGAGTGACGTACCGTGTGTATGTTCTGCGGCATACTTACGATACACCACTCCACTTAAGAAGCCTTAGGATTTACATTATTTTGCACTGTATTCTATTCGTTCCTTTGATCTATCCTCATCGATATCGGATTGTGGTTTCCGTTACCATGGTTACATGAGCAGAGAGAGATGCGGTCAACACGAGCTTGTCAGGGACAGGGACTGACCAGGATGTATCCCAGTGACACGAACGCACTGATTTATTGTGTTATTAAGATTTTTCGTAGACACGAGCGTTCGGGATCTGCAGTAGCTGATCGGGCTATTGCTAGAGGCCAGCCAGATTGCGAAGAATATTAAAGTACCATCTGTTAGTTATATGTATGCCCTAGAGGCCATTATTATACATGCGATGTATATTGTAGTGGATGCTTCGACATAAATAGGGAGGACTTTCTTGCTCGACATGATAGTACGCTATCTTGTTGCTCTTTATCTTAACATGTACTCTGATTGTCTCTATATTACATGTTGATAAAGCCCTTAGGATGAGTACTTGACTACCAGGACTATGATGCAGATCATACTAGTGGGGACAGAGTAGTCGCCAAGTACATCCTTCAAAAGTTCCTAGCCGTAGGAGTACCGAGACAGGGAATCGATACTCCAGAGTAGACTAGCGTATGCGTTTCTTGACCCATATGATGGGCGATGGATGATCCCATATCCATTGGTGTTTGACATTAGAGAAGGTAAACGGGTGCTCAGTGGAGACTGGGTACATTGGACGGACTCGCCGAGAACTCCCAGATGGTATTATACCTCACGTCAGATGGCAGTTCTCTGGTGACACTGG
The DNA here is from genome assembly GCA_030015575.1 of Agapanthus africanus. Classification (NCBI taxonomy): domain Eukaryota; kingdom Viridiplantae; phylum Streptophyta; class Magnoliopsida; order Asparagales; family Amaryllidaceae; genus Agapanthus; species Agapanthus africanus. The sequence goes on from CM057347.1 coordinate 226,001,888, forward strand.
TACAGGTTAGTCTGTAGGCCCGAGATCGCCATGGAGTATTGTGTGATTCCCACTATGCTTTGATTTCCATTATACCACGTCCAAGAGGGCATGCAAAAAGGGGGCTTTTGGGTACAGTCCCGAATCACATGGAGGCAATGAGCGATAGAAGGGGATTCGTCTCTCCCAGTATAGGGAGTTGATGTTGCGCTGTGTTCGATTGGCTATAACTGGAAATCCCTGGACAGGGTTGCTGAGATTTACTGGTAAGTGTTATCAGTAGTTTCTCGAACTATTATAGACCTCATATCGATACGACTTATCAAGCTATTGGGGTCTGACGTTTACCACCCCTAGGCGAGATATGCGACATATCAGACGAAGAGACCGGACTGTACGGGAGTGTTACTGATTGGATTCATGGGAGAAAGTACAGGCTTGCTTGTTGATCTTCGGATCGCTCAATACCTGGGTGGCTGTTACGTTTAGCTGACCGCTTGCAGCTTGTGGGTGTTCGATACAATCATCACCTACTGCCGGCGTATTGACGATTCTTTAGAGTCCTACACAGAGGTTTCTTGACTCAGGCAAAACGGAGTAGGGGCACATATGTGATATGTGTGGGATCGAGAACAATACGTGTATGTGATACCGTATTTGATTCTCGTGATATGAGATATCGACCGGGTATATGTGATATAGCCGGGTCATCGGATCAAGTGTTGATTCGATGAACTGATACAGATTATATTAGTCGGTTATTTGAGAAATAACCGGATTATCGGATCAAGTGTTGATTCGATAATTTAATGTATAATTATATATTTGATATATTAAATTACATTAACTGATATAAGCTAACTAAAAGATTCTTTTTCTCACTTGGGTAATACATTGATATATATGCGATATATGTTAATTGCATTATTTTATTTTGTTACAATAAATATTGTATATGTGATATATAATATCGTAACATGTTAGGGTTATTAATGCAACATGTTTAGTGGAGATTAAATATGGTTAGGGTTTGATTTGGGTTAATCTTTTCTAGAACCTTCTAGAAGGTTTTGTTTTGTTTTGTGCAAAGATATTTGTTTTGATATTTTGCAAGATATTTGTTTTAACCCAACCCAACCCTTTAACCTTAGTTAAATCTCTACAAGGGTTACATATACCATGGTTACATTTCTAACCTCATACTTGAGTTTCATTATTCATTACAAAGGATTCTTCTTCTTCTTCCTTGATTTCTTTCATGAAAAGCTTTCTAGCTTTTTATGAAGTGATGAAAATGAGTGAGTTAAAGAAAACAAATGAGAGCTAAAATCCCACTTCATCATCTTAATCTATTCTAGCCATTTAGATTAGGGTGTTCACTTCATTTGAGAGTGAGAGCTTGTGTTAAAGGTGTAAGTGCACGGCGGCGCCCCGGCCATCGATTCGACGCCGGAAACGCGGAAACGAAAAACTTTGCAAACTAGCAAACCGGCACCACCGCGCACAAAAATCCCGGATCGGGCCATTAACCTAGCTACTAGCAAACTAGAATAAGAGTAGAGAAGTATACCAAGCGATCCGTGTCCTTCGGTCTTCGTCTCCACTCCGATCTCCTCGTGGAATCTCCGTCCGTCACCTCCCGTCGGAAAGGGCACCACGTAGCCGATTTCTTTTACGGGCTCCTACCTCTGGACCGAGGCAACTCGGGCGCGAAGTTGGCTAGCCGACGCGTCCAAGATTTGCTGTAGGCTAGTGTAGAATGCTATGTCTCTTTGGGATAGTGAAGTTGCCATGATGGAGGTGGAGTAGAGAATGAACAATGGAGAGATATGCATGGGAATTTTTGTAGCAAGCTAGAAAGGGAGATGATAATTTTCCTACACAAAAATGAATTCCCTCACATAATGAAACCTCTCTCATCCTCTCACTAGGATGTGGCCACCCCCCCTCCCCCGCCCCCAAATGAGAATGTAATATTACAAGAGGAGAAAAAGAAAAGATAATGCTAAATTAAAGTCACACCATTTCTAATCCAGATCAACTCCTCATCTAATCTCATAAATGCAAAGGATGAGACCATAATGGAATCTCATGATAATGAAGGCAAAAAAGCAAGAAACCCCTCCACAAATAAGTTATTTGCAAACTGCAAATAACCCCCTCCATCGGAAAAGTCCGGCCACGAAGGAACAAAAGAAAACTGGCCGGAACGGAATGCAAACTGGCAACTTCAGAAAACTGATCCCATAATAAATTACAGGAAAACCACGCTACTGCATATACATGCCTGCATTGGTATTCCCACTGAAAACAAATGCAAAGAGACAAAACTACACTCTCTAATACTAGGATCCGGCTTAAGCCAAAGCCGGCTAGTAAAATCCGTCCGATCACGATTCGTGCAATACCGCACGTATCTGATCAAACCCTGCCATATCTCCATACGGCCTCTACAGTGTTTCGCCCGAAACTTGAGTAACTGTGTGTGTGGTGGACTCTAAAGACTCGTCAATACTATGGCTGTGGATTTAACCACTAGCACGTCAGAGGTATTAGCTATACATGACGGGCTACCAGCTATTGACCAAAAGGGACGTCGATGAGCGAACTCATCCTGACACCCTACTGAGCCTGTCAGTGACAATATCCGTACAGTCCGGTCCGTTCGTCTATGAGCATCGCATGGCGGGCCTAGGGGGTTGGTAAAATTCAGACCCCCAATAGCGGTACAAGTCGTGTCGGATTGTAGCCCAGAACACCCTGAGATACTACTGGAATACCTACCAGAAAATCTCCTGCCTTGGCCAAGGACTTTTCATGTACTGGCTCTCCTAGACACAGCGCGACCTCACCCCCAATACCGGGAGAGACGAATCCCAGCAGATCCGCTCACTGCCTTCATGTGGCTCGGGACTGTGCCCAACTAAAACCTGTTTGCATGACTCCTTTGAGCCATGGTAGGGTAGTAATCAAAGCACAGTGGGAACTCACACGAGACAAATGACGATCTCAGGTCGATGATCTAACCTGTACACATGTCACCAGGGAACTGCTATCTGGCGTCAGGTATAATACCAACCACCAGGCTCCCGGCGAGACCTGTCCGGTGTACTCATAACCCAATGAGCACCTGTATACATCTTAGGTGAACCAACTGACACCAGTGGCTTGTGAGACCGGCCACCGCCGCTCGTCGGGGTCTTGACTGTATACACTAGTCTACTCTGGAGTATCGATGCCCTGTCTCGAAACTCCCACAACTAGGGACCTTTTAAGGATTTGCTTATAGACCCCAGCTCTCACGTATATGATCGCCCTCATACTACTGGTAGTCAAGCAAGAATCCTAGGGGCTCTATCAACGTGTAATAGCGACTCGTAAGGTCACCTAAAGCAATACACGATGATAAAGATAAACCAGATAGCATACTATCATCTTGAGTAAGACTGTCCTACCGGCATAGGTCCTCCTCAATCATTGCAATCACGTGCCTGTGATCCAATAATTGACTCTGAGGGCACTATCTCCAACAATCTTCCACTTGCACTCGAGGCTAATTATTGCGATGTCGCATACTCACAGCCCGTGTGATACCGAACATCCAACTCCTCTACTAGTCAGTCACAAAAAGCTCGTTTGAGAAACTATTGCGTTCGAGGAATAGCCTCAGTGAGTGGATCCGCTGTGATGTTTCTTTCTATGTCTCTCTATATCCCATGTTCGTGGAGAAAGCCATCTCCCGAAATGAGCAATTCCTGTCTTAGAATGTTTGATGGAACCTAGCTCATAAATGAACTCCAAATCCAAACTTCTTAGACTGTATCGTCAACTGAACTTAATCAGTATCTGTAAGTCCATGCTACCTCTCCCGGTACTTTCGGGCATGCGGAATTTGGTGAAAAACAATTTTCTAGAGGTGGTAACATGGACTCAAAACCGGATCTTTGTTAAACATCTAACTAACAACCTAACTAGGAGTTGTTAACTACTCGGTTAGGGGGTTTATACCTTTCTTATGTCGAACTCCTTCGTCTTCAAGCCTCGATGGTTGTCCAAATCGGCTTCTCCCCGTCGTCTCCTTGCGCCGAAGATCGATCCACCTGAAAGCTTCAACCTTTGGCTCCTTCTTCGAACTTTGAAGAAACTAGTTCACTCGGTTTGCTAAACCTTGTGAACTAGAGTGAGTAGAGAAGAGTTTGTTTGGGATTTTATCTATGGTTCTTGGTTCTCAACTCATGAGACAAGTGAACCATAGACTCAAGAGAGGGAGAGCAAGAGGAGGAAGATGAGAGCTCAAGAACAAGAGAGAGAATGAGCATGAAAGAATGAGAGAAGACTTTTCTCATTTTGCTCTCATAATCCAAAACCATCATAACACATCATAGCAATCAAGTATTATGTGATGGTTTAAGCAACAATAGCCATATCATTTCATGCACTCATTTTGCACAAGAGAGCAAGCAAGCAAAAGTCTTTGCCATGAAATGATAGCTATTGTTATCATGATGGTTAACTAGTCAAGCCTAGTCAACCGGTCAACAAAGTCAACAAGTCAACAAAGTCAACAAGTCAACAAAGTCAACCCCTCAACAAGCATGTCACCATAATACTTAATTAATATAATTGTTAATTACATATCATATTCTCATTAGGGTTGAGCAAAAAGTCAATAGTCAACAGTCAACGGTCAACTACCCTAATGAGAATCCTCTGCCTCTGTCTTTCCGTCAATTGTGCATACACACCCGCATCCGTGTTCCGAGGAACACGAATACATACTGGATAAAACCAATCCCAATACGTACACTAGGATCTGGCTTAAACCAAAGCCTGCTAGTGTAAACTTTCCGGACACTAAACGTGCACAAGTGCACGGATGTGACTGAACCCTGTCGCAAAACCATGCGACCTGTCGCAAAACCATGCGACCTCTACTCTTTTGCCTAAAGGCAAATAGCTTTCTGTGTGGGACTCTAAAGACTCGACACTACGCTGGCAGTGGGTTTAACCACTGACCGCAAGCGGCACTAGCTGTGCGTAACGGTCCCCAGGTAGATGCCGACAAGAAGACTGACGAGGTGAAACCCATCGAACTCCTACTGAGCCTGAATGTGACAATCTCCGTACTGTCCGGTCTGTTCGTCTGATACATCGCATGGCGGGCCTAGGGGGCGGTAAACGTCAGTCCCCTAATAGCGGTACAAGTCGTGTCGGAGTGAAGCCCAATACACCCTGAGATAACACTGGAAAACTACCAGTATATCTCGCTTGCCCTGGCCAGGGACTACTCGTGTAATGTTTCTCCTAGACACAGCGCGATGTCAACCCCCAATACCGGGAGAGACGAATCCTGTCTAACCGTCACTGCCTCCAAGTGCTTCGGGACTGCACCCAACTACTACCTGTTTGCACGACTCCTTTGAGCCGTGGTAGGGTAGTAATCAAAGTACAGTGGGAACACACTCGAGGCGAAGTGATAGTGTCAAGTCAGCGGACTAAGCTGTACTCATGTCACCTGGGAACTGATAACTGACGATAGGTATAATACCAACCGGTCAGTTCCCGACGAGTCCTGTCCAGTGTACTCGTAATCTAACGAGCACCCGCATACTATCTCCAGTACGACGTACTGATGGCTGTGGGACAGACCATCTCCCACACTGGGATGAGAAGCGCACGCGTTAGTCTACTCCGGAGTATCGATGCCCTGTCTCGATAGTCCTGCGGCTAGGGACCTGCATAAGGATGTGCTTATAGATTACCCAGCCCCCACTAGTGTGACTGCCATCACAACGCTGGTAATCAAGCAAAGATCCTAAGGGCTCCACTAATGTGTATAGGCGATATACTAAAATAAACACATGTACACATTGAAGTAGAAACAAACCAAGTAGCATACTACTATTTTGAGCAAGATTGTATATACAAGGTGAATATCCCAAGCTTCCATTAAGTAATATACAAACTAGTATGATACAGTAATGGCCTCTAGGGCATATACACTAACAATCTCCCACTTGCACTAAGGCCATGTACTGGCGTATCGAAGACCTATCATCTCGATCATCCGCTCGAACTGAGTCTGGGGCAAGGCCTTGGTGAATGGATCTGCAGTGTTATCTTCTGAAGCAACCCTCCGAACTTCGATCTCCTGGCGATCCACGATCTCCCTGATCAGGTGATACCGCCTCAAGATGTGTCTGGATCTTTGATGGGACCTGGGTTTCTTCGCTAAAGCTATAGCCCCGTTGTTGTCGCAATACAGAGGTATTGGATCAACAATGGACGGAACCACCTGAAGTTCTTTTAAGAACTTCCTTATCCACACAGCTTCTTTTGCGGCATCAGATGTAGCGATGTATTCCGCTTCCATCGTCGAGTCTGCAACGGTTTCCTGTTTGGAACTCTTCCAACACACCGCCCCTCCATTGAGGGTAAAGAAAAAACCCGACATGGACTTGGAATCATCCTTGTCACTCTGGAAGCTGGAGTCAGCAAAGGCCTCGATCTGGAGGTCCTTTCCGCCATACACCAAGAACATCTCCTTAGTCCTTCTCAGGTACTTGAGAATATTCTTTACCGCTATCCAGTGTTTCTCCCCAGGGTTTGACTGATACCGGCTTACCACACTCAGTGCATAAGCTACATCCGGTCTGGTACACAACATCGCATACATTATAGAGCTTACCGCAGAAACGTAGGGTATAATAGACATGTGATCCCTCTCCAAATCAGTCTTGGGAGACATCTCTTTAGAAAGGGTGATCCCGTGACAAGCCGGTAGGTTACCGCGCTTGGAATCTTCCATACTAAATCTCTTCAGTATGGTGTCGATGTACCTGGACTGTGAAAGTCCTAATATCCTCTTGGATCTATCACGATGGATCCGGATCCCCAGGATGTATGAGGCATCACCCAGGTCTTTCATGGAGAACCTGTGTGATAAGAACCCCTTGACAGATTGTAGCATAGGAATGTCATTTCCTATTAAGAGAATGTCATCCACGTACAAAACGAGGAATACTACAGTTCTCGCTACAAATCTACTATAGATGCATGGTTCATCTGGATTTTTGATAAAGACAAATTCTTTGACCGTCTCGTCAAAGCAGATGTTCCAACTCCGTGATGCCTGCTTTAGTCCATAGATGGACTTAAGCAACTTGCACACCTTTCCGCTGCTCCCACTCTGAATGAAACCCTCTGGTTGGTCCATATAGACACACTCTTCTAAATTTCCATTTAGAAAAGCGGTCTTTACGTCCATTTGCCAGATTTCATAATCGTGGAAGGCAGCAATGGCAAGAAGGATCCGATTGGATTTCAGCATAGCCACTGGAGAAAAGGTTTCGTCATAGTCCAAGCCAGGTCTTTGACGGAAACCCTTTGCAACAAGTCTAGCTTTATAGGTCTCAACCTGTCCATCTACACCAATCTTCCTTTTGAAGATCCACTTGCATCCTACGGGTTTTACCCCGTCTGGAGAAATGTCCAACGTCCATACATTGTTGGTGTACATGGACTCCATTTCGGTCCGCATTGCATCCAGCCATTTTACCGAGTCAACGCTCTGAACGGCCTGCTGGAAGCTAGTAGGCTCATCATAATCTATGATGCAATCCTCTCTATCCCCTTCTATGAGAAAACCGCAGTATCTCTCGGGCAGATGAGACTGCCTAATACTCCTGCGGAGCGGCGCAGGGTTGTCCTGTTCTTTTGAACCCTCTGGTTCCAATAAGCTTTCAGTAATAGTCTGTGGTTCTGGAATTTCTTCCAGTTCTACTGCGCTCCCATTAATTTCCTTTTCCAAGAACTGGTGTTCTAGAAAGTGGGCATTACGAGAAACAAGGACTTTTTGTTCCTCTGCGTGATAGAAAAGATACACCCTGGTGTTCTTCGGGTATCCCATAAACTTGCACAGTACTGAGCGTGCCTCGAGTTTGTCCGCATGCTGCTTTTTGACAAAAGCTGGACATCCCCAGATCTTCAGATATTGAAGATAGTGTTTCTTCCCACTCCATAACTCATATGGTGTGGGAGGCACAGTCTTAGTGGGAACTCGGTTCAAAAGGTATGCGGCTGATTCTAGCGCATACCCCCAGAATGATCGCGATAACTCAGCGTTACTCATCATGGACCGTACCATATCCAATAGGGTTCGGTTCCGTCTCTCCGATACACCGTTATGTTGCGGAGTGTATGGAGGAGTAAGCTGAGAGAGAATTCCGTTCTCTTTTAAATAGTCCAGGAACTCGGCACTCAAGTATTCACCACCTCGATCCGATCTTAGGATCTTGATATTTTTGCCGGTTTGTTTTTCTACTTCATTCTTATATTCCTGGAATTTTCCAAAGGCTTCGGACTTATGTTTCATTAAGAAGACATGTCCGAATCTTGAAAAATCATCCGTAAAAGTAATGAAGTAAGAAAAACCACTTCGCGCATGTATAGACATTGGACCGCACACGTCGCTGTGTACGAGTCCCAAGAGCTCGCTCGCTCTTACTCCGTGTCCAGTGAACGGAGTCTTTGTCATCTTTCCTTTGAGACAGGATTGACAAGTGGCATACGATTGATATTCGAACGGATTCAAATATCCTTCTGTATGTAACTTCGTCAACCTTCTCTCATTGATGTGACCCAGTCTACAATGCCACAAGAAAGCCTGATTTATTTCCGGAGACTTTCTTTTGTGTGTATTCTGGACATTGAAAATCTGTGGTTAGTTTAATACGTATATACTATTGCTTAATGTACCTGACCCAATCAGAACTTGATTAAGGTGAATGTTTACAACATTACTTACAAACGCAAATTCATAACCTTCTTTAGAAGTCAAAGATACAGAAATGATATTACAAGTTGCGTTGGGTACAAAATAGCAATTACGCAAAACCAAAATGTGTCCATCTGAACCCCAGGTGATAGTCCCCCACGGCCTTAGTATCCATGCTGGCTCCGTTTGCAACTTTGAGGGTCATGTTACCTGCCTTCAAAACCCTACGGTTTCTCAACGCCTGCAAAGAATTACAGATATGAGATTCTGATCCGGTATCCAATACCCAGGAAGTAGAGTTTATTGAAAGACAGTTTTCAATAACATACACACCTGAAGCTGAAGCTGTAACCTGCTTCAATTCCTGTGTCCTGGCCTTCCAAGCCCTGCAATCATTCTTCCAGTGTCCTTTCTTATGACAATAGAAGCATTCTTCCTTATCCATAAGCTTTCCCACTTTCTTTGTTGCTTTTGTTTTTCCCTTCGTATCCACTTTACTAACACCGCCCCTTGGTTTGGCGGGGGCTTTCTTCTTCTTTCCCTTGGCTTTTGCCTTGGACCTAGAAGAAGAAGATCCTCCTACAAACAAAGTGGATGTTTCCTTACCTTTCTGTAGGGTGCCCTCTGCGCTCCTCAGCATGTTGAGGAGTTCTGAAAGTTCAACTTCCTTTTCTTGTAAGTTGAAGTTCAGTATGAACTGGGCGTAAGTGGAAGGAAGGGACTGGAGAATCAAGTCCGTATAGAGCTCATTCTCCAACGTGGTACCAAGGTCCGCGAGCTCCTCAATGTAGCCAATCATCTTAAGCACGTGTTCCGCTACCGATGATCCGACGGCCAATCTTGCCGAAAATAACTTCTTCGACACTTCGTATCTTGCGATACGAGATTGCTCTCCATACAGTTCTTTTGCATGAAGAAATATGGATTCCAGGTCCATATTCTCGTGCCTCCTCTGATGTTCATTGTCCATAGAGGCAAGCACGAGGCACTTGGCCTTCGCGCAGTCTAGTTCCCAGGTCTTACGGATTTCCTTATCCGCGACGCTGGTTTTGGGACCTGGGACAGGGGGAGCTTTGGTGGTAAGAAGATACCCCAGCTTGTCGTAAGTGATTGCCATCTTGACATTCCTGAGCCAATCTTTGTAGTTTGGCCCTGTCAGTATGTTTTTATCTAGAAGTAACTTAAGTCCAGTCATGTCGATTGGTCGCTGCAATTAGGAGAGAGAAGAAACACTCAGCTTGATGCTCTTGCAAGTTTAGAATGGTTTTTAATTTGTCTAAACAGGATGGCTCCCACTGTTTCTCGAATCCCTCCTCAAACCAAAAAGGAAGAATTAGTCAGGATCAATCTCACCGTACAATACTTGCTTAACCGTTCGGCCAGGCTGGTGTCGGTACTTCGAGGGAGGTTTTCCAACGCTTTCGCGAAGTTCCTTAATTAAATAACCTCTTTTCCCTGGGGGCGTAGCCCCGCTAACACCTTTCTAGACACCTACTTGGTTTATAGCATTGATCGTTAAGTGAGAAATTTCCCGAGGAGTAGCATATACTCACAGTAGGATCGGGATCCAAATATCATCGCGTGACGAAACTGAAGGAATCCTACCAGAATCATCACACTCCAAATGGTATGCAACTCTAGCAAGTTTCAGTACTTATGAAACTCCCGATGTGGATTTTTGCCCCATGCTCTTATGACCTTGGCGTGAGGTCAAAATGTCATAAGTCACATGTCAAGTTCTTCCCATCATTATCCAGGTTAATTTGAACCCACCCGTACCTACCCTTGACGTAGGCCAAAATGGCAGTACGGCTATCCCAAACCAACGCATTCTATCTATGCAACAGATAAATATCCGGCAGCTACCAATCACTATGCCTTGGCGTGAGGTCAAAATACATAGCTTGAATACTACCGAATTTTGAACTGAAATGATGGAGGGCTACGAATGGTTTTGGCTAAACCGTGAACGTAGTGAACTTGATATAATCGATGGAACGAGATAGCTTTTAAAAGGAGTGGCTCAAGCTCCGCATTTAAAAGTTAGTTTTGAAAAGAACCGAGTGGTTTTTCGAAAATGTTCCAACGACTTTTACTTGGTTTATTTTCTTGCATTAGTTCTTTTAATGCGTGATATTCTTGCATTAGTTCTTTTAATGCGTCCCATCATTTAATCCTACCATTGCAGAAAACAACCAAAATATGACGTACGCTTATGCCATTCGCATTCGCCATGGGGCCCCGTCATTACCCGTTAGGTTACTTAACTAACGACAGAGCGGGGGCTGGGCTAGCGCGGCTGTAAAACATAAGCAACGCCTAAATAATATCATATATAGATATACTGCAATGATAGCCATTTCAGATCACAGATGAACACATTGGATATACTAGGAATCCGCAATTCGTATGAGCCTGTAACGAAAAGCATATTACACGGTCGCGGTGAATAGCCAATACCCCACCTAAGACCCCTACGGATGCGGCAAACTACCCGCCAAGTACCCGAAGCGAAGCAACCTCCCTCAACTCCGTGAGTAGGCCACTCGGCACTTCGGCATACCCGGTAGTTTGTGCACCCCCTCCATGGGTCTATCCTAGGAGCAAAAACAGTAAAAAGAAATTATACAATGACGGCTACAACCCCGACCCGGTTGTGCGGCCATACAAATAATAATTACATCAATTTACAAATTTACATGAATTGAAAGAAAAGAAAACTCTCGTCTTACAACCCCCGGCTATTCACCCGCGACAATCCAATGAATTCATATACACATTCCAATAACAGATTTGTATAACCCCCACTAATCGACATATAGCGATTAGCAGACGTTCAATACAAATATCACATCACAGAAAAACCCGTCAGCTTAAATCTTTTAGAAGTTCGATCAAAAATACGGATTTTCAGGCCCCAAAAACAAAATTTTCGTTCTGGAAAATCTGGGCAGAAAATACATATTCCAAAAATCCCAAAATAACCCCAGAAATACTCTGCACCAAATTTGGACCTCGGCCGAGTCAACTCGGCCGCGGAACCGCTCCCGCCGCGTTTCCGCGGCTCTTTGAACGGTTCGTGGGACCAAATTTGGTGGTTATTCAAACAAAAGCCTGAGCCGATTTTTAAGATGAAAATTATCAACTTTTGAACAGAATAAAAATCGGTAGAAACTTGACAACTCGGGTTCGTTTTGTGACTTTTTCTTTGATCGATCTTCTAGTTACTTTGCTAACATGTTAGATAGAGTTTAACTAGGCTCTGATACCACTGTAAGTCTATGCTACCTCTCCCGGTACTTTCGGGCATGCGGAATTTGGTGAAAAACAATTTTCTAGAGGTGGTAACATGGACTCAAAACCGGATCTTTGTTAAACATCTAACTAACAACCTAACTAGGAGTTGTTAACTACTCGGTTAGGGGGTTTATACCTTTCTTATCTCGAACTCCTTCGTCTTCAAGCCTCGATGGTTGTCCGAATCGGCTTCTCCCCGTCGTCTCCTTACGCCGAAGATCGATCCACCTGAAAGCTTCAACCTTTGGCTCCTTCTTCGAACTTTGAAGAAACTAGTTCACTCGGTTTGCTAAACCTTGTGAACTAGAGTGAGTAGAGAAGAGTTTGTTTGGGATTTTATCTATGGTTCTTGGTTCTCAACTCATGAGACAAGTGAACCATAGACTCAAGAGAGGGAGAGCAAGAGGAGGAAGATGAGAGCTCAAGAACAAGAGAGAGAATGAGCATGAAAGAATGAGAGAAGACTTTTCTCATTTTGCTCTCATAATCCAAAACCATCATAACACATCATAGCAATCAAGTATTATGTGATGGTTTAAGCAACAATAGCCATATCATTTCATGCACTCATTTTGCACAAGAGAGCAAGCAAGCAAGAGTCTTTGCCATGAAATGATAGCTATTGTTATCATGATGGTCAACTAGTCAAGCCTAGTCAACCGGTCAACAAAGTCAACAAGTCAACAAAGTCAACAAGTCAACAAAGTCAACCCCTCAACAACCATGTCACCATAATACTTAATTAATATAATTGTTAATTACATATCATATTCTCATTAGGGTTGAGCAAAAAGTCAATAGTCAACAGTCAACGGTCAACAACCCTAATGAGAATCCTCTGCCTCTGTCTCTCCGTCAACTGTGCATACACACCCGCATCCGCGTTCCGAGGAACACGAATACATACTGGATAAAACCAATCCCAATACGTACACTAGAATCTGGCTTAAACCAAAGCCTGCTAGTGTAAACTGTTCGGACACTAAACGTGCACAAGTGCACGGATGTGACTGAACCCTGTCGCAAAACCATGCGACCTGTCGCAAAACCATGCGACCTCTACTCTTTTGCCTAAAGGCGAATAGCTTTCTGTGTGGGACTCTAAAGACTCGACACTACGCTGGCAGTGGGTTTAACCACAGACCGCAAGCGGCACTAGCTGTGCGTAACGGTCCCCAGGTAGATGCTGACAAGAAGACTGACGAGGTGAAACCCATCTGAACTCCTACTGAGCCTGAATGTGACAATCTCCGTACAGTCCGGTCTGTTCGTCTGATACATCGCATGGCGGGCCTAGGGGGGCGGTAAACGTCAGTCCCCTAATAGCGGTACAAGTCGTGTCGGAGTGAAGCCCAATACACCCTAAGATAACACTGGAAAACTACCAGTATATCTCGCTTGCCCTGGCCAGGGACTACTCGTGTAATGGCTCTCCAAGACACAGCGCGATGTCAACCCCCAATACCGGAAGAGACGAATCCTGTCTAACCGTCACTGCCTCCAAGTGCTTCGGGACTGCACCCAACTACTACCTATTTGCACGACTCCTTTGAGCCGTGGTAGTGTAGTAATCAAAGTACAGTGGGAACACACTCGAGGCGAAGTGATAGTGTCAAGTCAGCGGACTAAGCTGTACTCATGTCACCTGGGAACTGATAACTGACGATAGGTATAATACCAACCGGTCAGTTCCCGACGAGTCCTGTCCAGTGTACTCGTAATCTAACGAGCACCCGCTGTAGGGTGTTTTTCGTCACCCCATTGAGATGGGAATACGCGAGCGCTTGTCAGGCGTACTACAGATTCCCCCTGCCTAGGGTAGGCCGGGGGTTTAATGATTGTGGGGATCCGAATCTCCGGCAGCCGCGGACTAAGCTGCCGTTAATTACCCATTGCCTTTGGGGCGAGGGAACCTCCGATTAACGGGTTAAACTGGTCATGCGAACTCAATGTGCAGTGTGCGTGTGTTTTGAAAGGGGGTTTTGGATATATCGGGAGCCACGCAGAGTTTTTACGGGGGTCCCGCTACCCGGATAGCGGGCTGGGGGTCAAGGGGGCTAGCAGCCCCCCGTTAGAAATTTTTTTCTAACAGGGACAGTGTCGTGGAGTACGTGTATGTATAAATTTGTATACATATGTATATATGTATGTGTGTACACAAAAAGAGGGGGAAAAGACATCCAAGGGATGCGCAGGTGCGCAAGCGCGCGCGCCACGTGTCGGCACGCGGGCGCCTTGCGCACTTGCGCAGGTGCGCAAGCGCGCGAGCCACGTGTCGGGACGCGGGCGCCTTGCGCACTTGCGCAGGTGCCCGCGCCACGTGTCGGCACGCGGACGCCTTGCGCACTTGCGCAGGTGCACGCGCCACGTGTCGGCACGCGGGCGCCTTGCGCACTTGCGCAGGTGCACGCGCCACGTGTCGGCACGCGGGCGCCTTGCGCACTTGCGCAGGTGCGCAAGCGCGCGCGCCACGTGTCGGCACGCGGGCGCCTTGCGCACTTGCGCAAGCGCGCAGGTGCGCAAGCGCGCGCGCCACGTGTCGGCACGCTGGCGCCTTGCGCACTTGCGCTGCGCGCCGGAGAGGCACAAGAGGCTTTTAGCCTAAAAAGATTTCTCTGAAGAGAAATCAAAGAGGAGTTAGACTCCTGAGTGTTTTTTTTTTGTTGGGTTTAGTGAAAGGGGTGCTCCTTCTTCCTCCTCTGTTAGCTGGATCTTGAAGATCAAGAGATGTGGGATTTTTAAAAATCTCTTCCTTTTGAGATTTAATGGAAGATCTGAGTTCCCCTTGATGGGTTTTGTGGTGAGAAACTAATTTGTTTTATAAAAAGGAGAGTAGAACTCTTGATTTAATTCAAGAAAAAGAAGAAGGTCTTGGAACCTTGAAGAAGGAGAAAGAGATCTCAGATCTAGAAATTTCTGGAGAGAGAAAAAGTTATGAGATATTTTCATTATCTTTGCCTTTATAGGCCATACATTTTACACATAGCCCCTTGGGCTTCACAAAATGGCATTTTGCCTATTTCATGGCTCATGTGCCATTTCTTTTTGCACATAAGCCATGGGCTTTACAAGAATTTGGCTTTATGCCCATTTTCTTACATTTATCCATAAAATAAAATAAAAGAAAATGCAACAAGATTATTTATTACAAAAATTTTATCTTGGCGTGGAGGAGGCCGGCCGCTTCATGTTCGGGCTCGACTCGGGCATGGGCCCACTGGGTCTGGGCTTGGGCCCACTTGGCTTGGGGTTGACTTGGATTTTGACTTGGTCAACCGGGGTGTAAATTTTTACCCCAACAAATTGCCCCCCATCAATAAATGCACACCACATATGTGGGTCGTGTGCATGAAATTGATGGATCTTCTTTCGCGTGGAGGCGACTTGATTTGGTTCCCACCTTTTGGGAAGCTGGCACTGCCCTTTTTACGACATGGACGGTCGGTTCTGCCCTTTTTGCGTCTTGGACGGTCGGTGCTGCCCTTTTAGCGACGTGGACGGTCGGTTCTGCCCTTTTTGCGACGTGGACGGTCGGTGCTGCCCTTTTAGCGACGTGGACGGTCGGTGCTGCCCTTTTAGCGACGTGGACGGTCGGTGCTGCCCTTTTTGCGACGTGGACGGTCGGTGCTGCCCTTTTAGCGACGTGGACGGTCGGTGATGCCCTTTTAGCGACGTGGACGGTCGGTTCTGCCCTTTTTGCGACGTGGACGGTCGGTGCTGCCCTTTTAGCGACGTGGACGGTCGGTGCTGCCCTTTTAGCTACGTGGACGGTCGGTGCTGCCCTTTTTGCGACGTGGACGGTCGGTGCTGCCCTTTTAGCGACGTGGACGGTCGGTGCTGCCCTTTTAGCGACGTGGACGGTCGGTGCTGCCATTTTAGCGACGTGGACGGTCGATGCTGCCCTTTTAGCGACGTGGACGGTCGGTGCTGCCCTTTTAGCGACGTGGACGGTCGGTGCTGCCCTTTTTGCGACGTGGACGGTCGGTGCTGCCCTTTTAGCGACGTGGACGGTCGGTGCTGCCCTTTTAGCGACGTGGACGGTCGGTGCTGCCCTTTTTGAGACTTGGACGGTCGGTGCTTGATTTGACTTGCTCTGCTTCTTGCAGTGTCAGGGGTAGACTTGACTTGCTCCGCTTCTTGCGGTGTCGAGATTGGATTCTGACTTGCTCCGCTTCTTGTGGCGTCGGAGTGGAAGTTGACTTGTTGATTTTGATTTGGGTTGACATCAGCATCGCTATACTGGAATATGGTACCAGGAGCGAATCATCATCTGTCATGGAGAGGATTTTGGGATTTTGGTTTTTGTTTGGCATCTGCATTGCTGCACTGGAATAATGCCAGGAGCAACTCATCATTTGCCCCGAGAGGATTTGGGAGAAATTGGGATTGTTTTACGCCCGTGGATTGTATACGGTTTTGCAGGATGTATGATCCAGACCGTAGGGCCGGAAAAATTTCGGGACTTTGTCGGCGTCTGCATCGCTGCACTGGAATATGGTACCAGGAACGACTCATCATTCGCCGTTGGGGTATGGGATTTGGAATTTGGTTGGCGTCTGCATCGCTGCACTGGAATATGGTACTAGGAGCAACTCATCATTCGCCACTTGGGGATTGGGGGAGCGAATTTGGTTGGCGTCTGCATCGCTGCACTGGAATGTAGTACCAGGAGCGACTCATCATTCGCCTCTTGGTGCATGGGGATTGGGGAGCGATGGCTTAGGAGACAGGTTTAGATCCCTACCACCTAAGACTTTTCAATTTTATGGGCCGTGAGGGTCCCATAACGGTATTTTCTCCCTACGAGTCGTAAGGATCCCGCAGGTGTATTTTCTCCTTAAGAGTCGTGAGGACTCCTAAGTGTGTTTTCCCTTTATGAGTCGTAAGGATCCCACAAAGGTTTGTTCTCCTCATGTATCGTGAGGACACATGAGTGGGTCTTCTCAACGGAGCATAATTCCAAAGGCGGAGACCAGCCGCGTGACTGGTGATTACGGTGGGGCCTGAGGGTGATGAGAATTATTTGAGCCCGTGGATTGTATACGGTAGTCAATTTGGGGACTAACCGTAGGGCCGGGAGAATTTTGAGAAATTGGATTTTGGTTGGCGTCTGCATCGCTGCACTGGAATATGGTACCAGGAGCGACTCATCATTCGCCGTTTGGGGACTTGGAATTTGGATCTTGTTTGGCATCAGCATTGCTGCACTGGAATAATGCCAGGAGCAACTCATCATTTGCCTTGGGAGGACTTGGGATTTGGGTTTTTGGTCGGCATCAGCACCGCTAACACTGAAGCGAAATGCCAGGAGCGACTCATCATTTGCCTTTGCCCGTTGGGGAACGATGGCTTAGGAGATAGGTTTGGGTCCCTACCACCCAAGGCTTTTCAATTTTATGGGCCGTGAGGGTCCCATAAAAGCATTTTCTCCCTACGAGTCGTAAGGATCCCGCAGGTGTATTTTCTCTTTAGGAATCGTGAGGATTCCTAAGTGTGTTTCTCCTTTGTGAGTCATAAGGATCTCACGCAGGGGTTTTCTCCTCGCAAGGTCGAGAGGGCTTTGCGAGTGTATTTCATCTCTTTTCACGAGTTTGCGCCCTTTCGGGTTTTCACAGACTCGCCGGTAGTCCTGCTGTTTTTACTCACGGAGCCCTTTCGGGTTTTCATCCGTGCCCGTTTTGCTTGTGGACATACCGTTTATTTCTTCTTCTTCTTTTTTTCTTTTTATTTTTTTTTTCTCTTTTTTTTTTTTTTTTTGGCCGCTGGTGGGACTTTAAAGTAGTCTCACCGGCAGGATTTAGGAGAAATAGGGGTCATTTACGCCCTTGGATTGTATACGGTTTTGCAGGATGTCTAATCCAGACCGTAGGGCTGATGTGCTCAATTCGCCTGCGACTTGGAGCATTCATGTGTAGTATTTCTTGAGATATCGTCCATTGATGGGTGGCATGGGCCTTTCTCCCTCTGCACTTATTAGTTGGTAGGATCCTCCGTCGAACACTTTCTCGATGACGTATGGTCCTTCCCAGTTTGGCTCAAATTTTCCCTTGGCATGTCGATTGGGGATGATCGGTCTTTTGAGGACCAACACCAATTCACCTTTCTTGAAAGCGCGGAGACGGGTTATCTTGTCATAGGCCCGTGACATTTGGGCTCGGTATAGCTCCAGATTTTGCTGCACCGCGAGCCTCTTTTCTTCGAGGGCATCGAGTTCTTCAAGTCGAAGGAGCACGTTTTCTTCCTCCGTCAACTCATGTTGGACGGCCATTCTTAAGCTTGGGACTTCGACTTCGAGGGGGAGGACCGCTTCCACTCCGAAGAGCAATGAGTATGGAGTGGACTGTGTTGGAGTACGGTGCGTGGTACGATATGCCCACAACGCCTCGTGAAGTTTGAGATTCCAGTCTCTCTTGTTGGCTGAAGCATTTTTCCTCAGGAGCTTGCATAGAGTCTTATTGAAGGCTTCGGCTAGCCCGTTGGCTCTTGGATTATAGATGGAGGAATATCTCCAGTCTATCTTGTGCTGAGTAGCGAACCTTGAGACATTGAATCTCTTGAAAGAAGGCCCGTTGTCAGAAATGATTCATCTTGGTGTACCGAAGCGGTATAGAATATTATGCTGGAAGAATGTCAGAATATCTTTTGTCTTGACTTCTTTTAGCGGGACAGCTTCAGCCCATCTGGAGAAGTAGTCTGTCGCGGCCAGTATGAACCGGTGGCCTTTAGATGACGGAGGATCAATTGGGCCAACAATGTCGGTGCCCCAGACTTCGAAGGGCCACGACGCCACTGTAGGATGCAATGGATTGGGATGCTTGTGAATAAAATCACCATGAATTTGGCAGACATAACATTTCCTTGCATGCTCTCCGCAATCCCGTATCATGGTGGGCCGGTAATACCCAAGCCGTTTGATTTGAAGTCGCATCTTGGGGCCAGATTGGTGAGCACCGCAAACGCCCGAGTGGACATCTTTCATGACCTTTTGGGCTTCGGCCAATGACAGGCACCTGAGCCAGAGTTGGTCATATGACCTGCGGTATAACGTGTCATTTACAAACACGTATCGGAGAGCTCTTTTCTTCAGCTGGATCCTCGTAGATTTTTCTTCGGGCAGCTTGTCGTATCGGAGGTACTCTATGAAGGGTTCTCTCCAATCGGGCTCGTCTTGGATGATCGAAGCTTCTTCCGCAGGACTGCTCTTCTGTTCCGCGCTTTCCTCTTCTCGTAGAGAGACTGGGGGTAGAATTTGCCGGCTCCTGACTGTGATCAGAATTTCGTCCATTTCAGGATCAGCCAGTTCCTTGGCCAAGCGAGCGAGTACATCAGCCTTTCCGTTCAACGCTCTAGGGACTCTCGTTAGTTCAATATGAGTGAACCGTTTCATGAGTTCCACCACTCGACCTCTGTACCGAGCTAACTCGGGTTTGTATATCTTATAGTCGCCGCTTACTTGGTTGACGACGAGCTGGGAGTCACCGTAAACTCGTAGCCGACGGATTTCCATTTCTATGGCGAGCTCCAAACCAGCTATCAGAGCTTCATACTCAGCTTCATTGTTTGTCCGAGGCTCGGTGAGAGCAAAAGAACGCCGTAGGGTTCCCATTGATGGTGTGATGAACACCAATCCTATCCCTGCTTTTATCTCCGGGACGCTTGATTTACTGGAGGTTCTTATCGATGAGGCCCCATCGAAGTAGAGCTCCCAACATGGCTCGTCATTCTCGAGATGCAGCACTTGTTCGTCGGGTAACTCACAATTTAGTGGCGACCCTTCTGGTATGGGATGAGCAGCGAGAAAGTCTGCAAGAGCTTGCCCTTTTACTGCTTTCTGAGGAGTGTAAACTATGTCAAACTCAAGTAGCATGACAGCCCATCTTGCCATTCTGCCGGCTAGGCTTGCTTTGGTCATCAAGTGTTTGAGCGGGTCGACCTTGGAGATCAGCATAACCCGATGAGCGAGCAGATAGTGCCTCAGCTTCTTCACAGCAAATATCAGAGCCAGGCATTGCTTTTCGATTGGGGAGTAGTTGTGTTCCGCCCCGACTAGAGTTCGACTGAGGTAGTAGAGGGCATTTTCTTTTCCCTCCTCGTTGTTCTGAGCAAGGAGCGCACCAAGTGACTCATCTAGCGCGGCAGTGTAGAGAATCAGCGGTTTATTTGGAATGGGAGCAGCCAGCACTGGAGGGTGCAACAAGTATTGTTTGATGCTTTCGAACGCTGCTTGACATTCGGCATCCCAGATAAAAGGAGCTCCTTTCTTCATGAGCTTTGAGAAGGGCCTACATCTCCCTGATAAATTTGAGATAAACCTCCGTATATAAGCAAGCTTGCCTTGAAAAGATCTTAGCTGCGTCAGACTCTTCGGAGGGGGCATCTCCATGATGGCCTTTATCTTTGATGGGTCAACTTCGATCCCTCGATGTCGGACTATGAAGCCCAGGAATTTTCCCGATGACACGCCAAAAGCGCATTTCAGAGGATTCATCTTCAGGTCAAATTCCCTCAGTCTGGTGAGAACGGTCCTAAGATCCTGGATATGATCGGCCTTGGTTTCAGTCTTAACGACCAGATCATCAACATAACATTCAACGACTTTATGAATTAGGTCATCGAAGATATTGGTCATTGCCCTTTGATATGTAGCACCTGCGTTCTTCAGTCCGAACGGCATCACCTTGTAGCAATATATTCCGATCGGAGTTCGAAATGCTGTGTGCTTCTCATCCTCAGGCGACATCTTGATCTGATTATATCCAGACGAGCCATCCATAAAAGTGAACAGCTCGTAATTTGAGGTGTCATCGACCATCATTTCCATGACCGGTAGCGGGAAGTCGTCTTTAGGACATGCCTTGTTGAGGTCCCTGAAATCGACACAAACTCGGATCTGCCCATTTTTCTTCTTCACTGGGACTATGCATGCGATCCAGTCTGCATATTTCTCTTCCCTGATAAAGCCGGCATCGATGAGTTTCTTGGTTTCCTCGATGACCTTTTCTTCCAACTCCCTTCTCATTCTTCGAGGAGCTTGTTTGACTGGCTTAGCATCAGGAGATATAGCCAGCTTATGCACGGCTACCTCAGGAGAAAGGCCAGGCATTTCTTTGTACGTCCACACGAAGCAGTCGACGAACTCACGCAGCAGGGCAATTATCTGCTCTTTCATTTCCTCCGACAAGAGTGAGCTGATGTAGGTCGGCCTTGGATTATCGGGCGTTCCTAAGTCAATCTCGGCTAGCTCATCAAAGGTTGCTTGTCCTCCATCTTCGAGCTCTTGAGGAGCTTCTTCTGGCTCGGCTATCTCGTCATCATCATTTGATCTTTCGCTGGCTTCACCAACATGGATCATGTAGCACGCTTTGGAATCAGGTTGAATGTAGCCTATGCCCCGTCTATCTGGAATTCGTCCATCGATGAGTGCTCGGACCTGGGGCGGATACCATAGCCCTTCGTAAAACTTTGCTTCAGACTCCGTTTGATATAACCGGCATCCGCACTTCTTAAAGTATTCCCGCATCTTGGGCGCATAGTATCTGGGATTGAGGACGGCTCTTATGCCTCTCTCATAGGGAAGGCACGCGACAGAAAGATCGTCCGGGTGCACAACGGGGTTTGACTTGTAAAACAGGATGCCCTTCTGTCCATTTTTCCTCCCGGGCACGTAGAAAGTTTTCAGCTGGTCCACGGTAGAGACTGACAATGCGTCGAGCTCTTTGCACATCCGTTCCGGCA
The DNA here is from genome assembly GCA_030015575.1 of Agapanthus africanus. Classification (NCBI taxonomy): domain Eukaryota; kingdom Viridiplantae; phylum Streptophyta; class Magnoliopsida; order Asparagales; family Amaryllidaceae; genus Agapanthus; species Agapanthus africanus. The sequence goes on from CM057347.1 coordinate 226,023,675, forward strand.
CCCTTGTGATAGCCAGGGACCCTTCTGCGACTTCGAAGGTCTCTCGTAGTTTCGCTTGCTGCATGGGGGGTCGATCTGCACAGCTGTCGCACGGCAGGTCCTCTTCTTCTGACTCTTCAGTGTCACTGCCAAGATGAGGGCGGACTTTGCTGCTAGATGGGCCTTCAGTAATAGATTCGTCCGTATCGCTGCCGAAATGAGGGCGAGTTTGGCGGAAGGACGGGCTTCCAGCGTCGGACTCATCAGTGTCGCTGCCGAAATGCGGGCGTACTTGGGTATTTTTGCTTTTGAAAGTGATAGCCGGCGCAGATTTGCTTTTGAGTCTTGGGGCCGTTCTATCCTCAGTCAGTTGTGGCTTAGCATTTTGGTGGTTCGTAAAGTACCGAGAATCTTCATAGCGGACTTCATGCACACCGAACGGTTGGATGTCTCCGTCAATGCGTCTTTCTTCGCCATTTTTAGTATATTTCATGCATTGATGGAGAGTTGACGGAATGATGCCATAATCGTGGAGCCATGGCCGCCCCAAGAGAATCTTATAAGACGTGTCGGCGTCGATCACGTATATCTTAGCTTCAGTTTGCAGATCCCCGAATTTGATTGGCAAAGCTATAGACCCTAGAACTTGCTGGCAATTTTGGTTGAACCCTTGAATGACAATCCTTTCCCTCGACAGGTGTCGGACGTCCATTGACAAACTCTTCAGAGTTCGCAAGTTCATGATGTTCACTGAGGACCCCGGATCAATCAATATACGATTAATTCGATCTCCGTCGCTGTACCCGGTCACGTAAAGCGGCCGATTATGCTCAGCCGTTCCCAGTAGCAAGTCTTCATCCTTAAATGTGACTGCGGCGGCATGCAAAGCGTGCTGGGCTTCTTTCATGTTAATTTCCGCAAAGTGAGCCTGATACCGCTCGGGGTTTTGTAGAGCGTGAATGAGAACGTCTCTAAGCTCCTTAGATAGGACCAAGGCGTCGTAGATGCTCAGGAGAGATGGAAGCTTCCGGAGATGTGCCAAGACATTATAGTCCACCGAGGAAGGATTTATGTTTTCGTCGGCCGGTTCTCTGCCATTTTCTTCATTAGCGACTTGTTTTTCCTTCCCTTTTGGGGCGTTGCCCTGATTTTGCGGTAGAGCTCTGCCGCTTCTGAGCTGGATTTGATTGGCCTTTGTGGTGAGCTCCTCGTCCTCTTCGGGAAAACAGAGATCATCCTCGGAGTCGCTGCCAAGATGGATGGCATAGCAGGTCACTATTGGGATCTCTTCATTGGAGTCTTCTTCTAACTCCTCCAGAATTTCAGCCGCTTGTACAGGGAAGAACTCCTTCAATTGAATCAATGTTCTTTCCCTTTGTTCATATTCTTCGAGGGAATCGATATATTTTTGAATGGTCGATCTCCCTGCAGGCTCCTTTTCGCGCCGAGCTACACTTTTCTTCTTCTTGAGCTTCTTGGATTTTGAGCCTGATGGAGCCGCATAGGCAGCTGGACTGGTAGGCTTCTTCTGTCCTTCCCATTCCATCCTGGGCTCTTTCTGAAGTAGCTTTAGCATCTTCTTCGTCTTATTAGATACGTGCGTACTCCACGGAGGCCGCGATGAGTCAGTTTCATTTCTTAGGGCCGCGGGTTCGGCTGTCTGCTCCCAGAAGGCTTCGGCTTCCGTCTGTATAAAGTTGGTGGTTGCAACTTGATTGTTCACCAACACACTTTTGGACAGCTCGATCTCTCCAGCCTTGTACTGCTTCTCGACCCAATCTTTGAAGATATAGCAATCCTCGATCGCATGGCTCACTACTCGGTGGTACGGGCAATACAAAGGATTGTCGGTCATTTTTGCTTCCTGGGGTCTTTTCGACTCCGGCAATTGTAGGCCGTTGTTCAAGGCATCTTTAAATATCTTGCGGACCTTGTCCCTTCTGAAAGAGTAAACCTTGTTCTTTTTCTCCTCTAGAGAAGGCCCATCTCCTCCCAGCAATGGCTTTCGAGACCGGTTAGTTTTGGATTCGGCCGCCCTTCGCTTTTCTTCATTATCGGAGGCATTGAAGACATTGGTACTGCTGGAACTCCCGCTTCTACGGTTGTCGTCCCGCTTGCTTTTCCAAGTTTTGTCTCTCTGAGAGTCTGGCGGGGACTCTTGCTTCGAGCGTTCCAGCATTTGGACTTTCTTGGTTAGCTCCTGGAATGTTTTGAGGCCTGCTGTACATAAGAATGGGACCATCCAATTGCTGAGGTTCCCAATGAGAAGGCTAACGGACTGGTCCTGCTCCAGCGGCGGTTCGCACTTGACCGTGAGATTACGCCATCGGGCGATAAAGTCAGTGTTACTTTCATTCTTCCCCGGCTTGGTCCTCACAAGGTCGGCAATGGAGATTTTATCACTGACGCTCATGAACCTTTGCCGGAACAGAGACTCCATTTGGGCAAAGGTAATGACGGACCCATCTGGTATGCTCGCGTACCAGTCGAAAGCAACACCGGTCAGGCTGTTGACAAACTGACGAAGAAGGAGCGCGTCATTGCCCCCTGTATTTCCGCACGATGCTTTGAAGTGGGCGACGTGCTGATTTGCATTCCCCGTTCCATCAAATCTTCCGAACTTAGGAATGACGTAGCCGCTTGGGAACTCAATCAGATCGTACTGCTCGGGATATGGCCGCCCACTACTGCCGATTTCTTTTTGAGCTTCGGCTTCGGCCACCAATGTTTTAACCTTGCTGGTGACCAAATCCATTATCCGATCCTGTGTTAGCGGGATAGTGCTATCTGGGGCCAAGGCGTCCCCAGAAGCGGAGTGTGGCCGGCTTTCATGCGGCTCGACCAGTCTTGGACCCAAAGGAACAGGCATTGGCTGCCTCAGATTGTCATCACCCGGCTGATTAGTAGCGTCTTGTGCTTGATTGGGAGGCGCTCGAGCAATTTGAGCCGTAAGCTGCATCACCACGTTCGTTAAGTCGTCTATCTTCGAATAGAGCTTGGCCATCTCTTTATCTTTGCTCCTGAGCTGTTTTCGAAGCTCTTGAAGCAGCTCTTGCTCCGCAGTCCTGGGGCGGAAAGTCGGCTCCTCCTCGCTGTCCGAGCTTGACTCTGCATGGATCGAGGGGTCTTTCTGCCTATCATCCTCATCGAGAGGGTTTTCTTCATCCAGCGGGGGCGGCTGTTCTTGGGCAGCGGCAACCACATTCGGGCTAGATTGAGCTTGGGATGTGGTGGCCCCATCCTTGCTTTTGCTGCGAAGGTTGTCGCTGGGGCGTCCTCCCGCCATATAGACCGTATGGATGATGTATCCAGCCGTCTTTCTATCATTGGAAGCTGATTTCACGGATCGCTGTCTTGACCCCCTTGCTTCGGTAGCTGGTAATCGATTGAAGGCGGCTAGCCTAACCAGGTTCTTAAATGGTGCTGGCGCTTCTTTTCTGGATTTGCCCCGCTGCTTTCGTGCGGCACAGAGCGCCTGATGGACTCTTGAAGAGACAGTGTCATACTTTTTATGTTGGGGCTGGGACACCACTTTTTGTAGCACTGTTCGGACCGCTGTCTTCTTGATTCTGGCGGTCATGGCATTTTTCTGAACCCACTTCAGAGGCTCGAAGGAATTGCTGATTCTTACGTCCGACTTAGCCGTTGTCGCGGGGCAATCCTGCACTTGGAACTTCACATGATTCCATTTGGCTGAAGCCTTGGCCCTCTTGTTGGCTCGATACCTGAGCCGCTTCTGCCTTAACTTTTCTGTTCTAAGCACCTGGCAGACTTCAGCTTTTTGGGAAGACACCGCGGACTGGGCGATGGAGGGCTTTGGAGATACGCTCGATTGTGCGTTTGTTGGAGTTATCGCTTGAGCTCGTCCGCGACATTTGTTGTTGCCCTTCGCACCGGAAGTCTTGCCCCCAGCTAGAGCGTCAGGGAATCGTTCAGACACCATCTTTAGTTTCGGTTGTGGTGCCTTAGCAATCACAACATTCGGCCTCTTTCCCCTTGGGACCGGCTTGACCACCTGTTCCGCCGGGATTTCCGCCAGATGAGCGCTTCCAGCAGGGTAGATGATGACGGAGCCAAACTGGAGGGGTGGTTCCTCCCACTGTCGACTGAGGCTTGCAGGGAGAACCACCCGAGCGTTGATCTTGACCACGTATGGAATCGGGGTCACGTTGGAAGCTGAATTCGTCTGGAGAGACATTGTCGTCGAAGGTTGATTGCTGCATAGAAAAGAAAATATCACTTCAGTATAGACAATAGATATGTATATTAATTGAGTTCGCATGAACGTTTAACCCGAAATATGGGAGGAGAGAAAGGTCCCACCGGGCGTGCCAGAATCTGTAGGGTGTTTTTCGTCACCCCATTGAGATGGGAATACGCGAGCGCTTGTCAGGCGTACTACAGATTCCCCCTGCCTAGGATAGGCCGGGGGTTTAATGATTGTGGGGATCCGAATCTCCGGCAGCCGCGGACTAAGCTGCCGTTAATTACCCATTGCCTTTGGGGCGAGGGAACCTCCGATTAACGGGTTAAACTGGTCATGCGAACTCAATGTGCAGTGTGCGTGTGTTTTGAAAGGGGGTTTTGGATATATCGGGAGCCACGCAGAGTTTTTACGGGGGTCCCGCTACCCGGATAGCGGGCTGGGTGTCAAGGGGGCTAGCAGCCCCCTTGCGGGGTGCGGGGCAGTGCCCCGTTAGAAATTTTTTTCTAACAGGGACAGTGTCGTGGAGTACGTATATGTATAAATTTGTATACATATGTATATATGTATGTGTGTACACAAAAAGAGGGGGAAAAGACATCCAAGGGATGCGCAGGTGCACAAGCGCGCGCGCCACGTGTCGGCACGCGGGCGCCTTGCGCACTTGCGCAGGTGCGCAAGCGCGCGCGCCACGTGTCGGCACGCGGGCGCCTTGCGCACTTGCACAGGTGCGCAAGCGCGCGAGCCACGTGTCGGCACGCGGGCGCCTTGCGCACTTGCGCAGGTGCACGCGCCACGTGTCGGCACGCGGACGCCTTGCACACTTGCACAGGTGCACGGGCCACGTGTCGGCACGCGGGCGCCTTGCGCACTTGCGCAGGTGCGCAAGCGCGCGCGCCACGTGTCGGCACGCGGGCGCCTTGCGCCCTTGCGCAAGCGCGCAGGTGCGCAAGCGCGCGCGCCACGTGTCGGCACGCTGGCGCCTTGCGCACTTGCGCTGCGCGCCGGAGAGGCACAAGAGGCTTTTAGCCTAAAAAGATTTCTCTGAAGAGAAATCAAAGAGGAGTTAGACTCCTGAGTGTTTTTTTTTTTTTGTGTTTAGTGAAAGGGGTGCTCCTTCTTCCTCCTCTGTTAGCTGGATCTTGAAGATCAAGAGATGTGGGATTTTTAAAAATCTCTTCCTTTTGAGATTTAATGGAAGATCTGAGTTCCGCTTGATGGGTTTTGTGGTGAGAAACTAATTTGTTTTATAAAAAGGAGAGTAGAACTCTTGATTTAATTCAAGAAAAAGAAGAAGGTCTTGGAACCTTGAAGAAGGAGAAAGAGATCTCAGATCTAGAAATTTCTGGAGAGAGAAAAAGTTATGAGATATTTTCATTATCTTTGCCTTTATAGGCCATACATTTTACACATAGCCCCTTGGGCTTCACAAAATGGCATTTTGCCTATTTCATGGCTCATGTGCCATTTCTTTTTGCACATAAGCCATGGGCTTTACAAGAATTTGGCTTTATGCCCATTTTCTTACATTTATCCATAAAATAAAATAAAAGAAAATGCAACAAGATTATTTATTACAAAAATTTTATCTTGGCGTGGAGGAGGCCGGCCGCTTCATGTTCGGGCTCGACTCGGGCATGGGCCCACTGGGTCTGGGCTTGGGCCCACTTGGCTTGGGGTTGACTTGGATTTTGACTTGGTCAACCGGGGTGTAAATTTTTACCCCAACACCCGCATACTATCTCCAGTACGACGTACTGATGGCTGTGGGACAGACCATCTCCCACACTGGGATGAGAAGCGCACGCGCTAGTCTACTCCGGAGTATCGATGCCCTGTCTCAATAGTCCTGCGACTAGGGACCTGCATAAGGATGTGCTTATAGATTACCCAGCCCCCACTAGTGTGACTGCCATCACAACGCTGGTAATCAAGCAAAGATCCTAAGGGCTCCACTAATGTGTATAGGCGATATACTAAAATAAACACATGTACACATTGAAGTAGAAACAAACCAAGTAGCATACTACTATTTTGAGCAAGATTGTATATACAAGGTGAATATCCCAAGCTTCCATTAAGTAATATACAAACTAGTATGATACAGTAATGGCCTCTAGGGCATATACACTAACAGTATCCTGCGCCATCCTTCCCTTAGTATCCGCCTGGACCACCTGTCCAAAATACTGCCCCTCGTCAGAGGGAAAAATAAAACTCTGACGGCCACTCTGCCGTCCAGGTCACCATGTAAGCCTGGAATGATAACCGTCTCCTAAAGGAGGCCGCCGTTATCATTTCCCTAGAACATCCACTTATGTTCTAAAACTGCTTCCGACTATTTCCCCAGGATTGGATCAATATCAACTTATTGCATCTACTGCAAGAACAACATCTGGTGTGGTACTTGACATCTCAAGATCAACTCAATTGCCTAAGCAAGTGATCTGCCAATCATGCGTATCCCTCTCCCCTTTAGTCTGTAAGACACCTTTAGAGAGGGTGACTCCATCACCTGAAGGTATACTACCGTGCCAGGAGTCGTCCATTCTAAATACTCATAGAATGCTGTCTAAGTACCCTGATTGGGAAACTACCCAAATCTAGATCTAAAACCATAGATCTAGTAACCAGAATGTCTGATATAATATCCAAGTCCTGTGTGGAGAAACCACTGTGTGACAACCAAAGTATAACCGATCGCAGTATAGGAATATCACTTCCTACTCTATGTATGTCATCAAATACCAGGACATCACACCCTACTACCTTCTTAACAGATCCATCCCCTATTCTGATGAAGTCAAACCTATGACTGTCACATCAGAAATAGATAATCTATCTCCTCTATATCCGCTTTAGTCTATAAATAGACATAAGCCACCTGTCCACCAATGCTTCCGCTGCTCCCACTGACTACGACAACCCTCTGGCAGAGTCATATAGACGTACACTTCTAAAGCTAGTTTAGAACGACGCTATACTCATCTACCCGCCAGGTCTCACAGTCTGGAACAACAGCAATGGCAAGTCTGGGTAAACAAGAACCTCCCTGCCACCGTCCTTGAGCATACCGAAGTACCTCTTGAGTGCCTGAGGTTACCCACCATATCTGCGGAGTGGCCAATGGAATGTCAAACCAGATTGAATCTTTAAGTTCTTATCAAATCTTCAGTAATCGTTTGCGGTTCTGGAATCACTTCCAGTTCTACCATACTCCCACTACTGTTTTCTGAAAAAATCCATTTTTATTAAAACTGTGGCGAGTCAAGAACAATATCACTATTGATCTTCCAGATGGTAGAAAGTCAACCCTCGTCATAGCCCGGGTCAACCCACAAACAGCCATTACAGAAACGTGCCTTGAGTTATCCGGAGTCTGGTTTTAAGTATAAGACGGACAACTCCCCGTACCTTAACAATGTCAAGATATGAACTGTTCTATATCCAATACAGGAACAGAGGCACTGATTTAATTGAACCAGATTCAAATCATGCAGCTGTCTCCAGTGCATGTCCACTAAATGGAAAGAGGCAGATCAGCGTTACTCAACTTAGGAATGCTTCCAATTATGAGTAACCTGAAAGAGAAGCAAGTTCTCATTACTATCAACTGAATACCTTACACATGTATCTACATCTTCGATCACCTTGAAGAATCCTGATACTTGCAATACCTGGTTCTCTACTTTAATCTTATACTTATAACTTCTCAAAACTCAGACCCTATGTTTCTACGAAACACCTGTCTAAAACTAGAGAAGTCATAAGTAAACCGAATATAGTACGAGTACCTACCCCTCTGTCCTAATGGACACTGGACAATACACATAACTCTGTATAAGTCCCTTGAGTCAAATGACTCATTCACTGTGTGTCGTAGGTTGAAAAGTGTACTTATAGTTAAGAAGAATTACACCGCTGTTCAATGCTCCTTACCTAACCATCCACTGATATAGGTAAATGTCATAGACATAATTTCAAAAAGGTATATCTCACTCTATAAAAATAGACGTACAGATATATCAATTTGAAATTGGTGCATAACCGCGGATATTCAAAACCAAATATTTGCCGTCTGGCAAACAACCCAGGTGACTTCCTCAAATATCACCGATTAAAACGAATCCCAATATAATGAGGATGATCACCCAATTCCCAATAACTTACTCCCACTCATCATCTGTAAAACCATACAGATGTGAGAATCCAACCTGGTAAATACATACCCTGGAGCAAGTGTCTAATTGGGAAATCAGTTTTCTTTTAACAGTACACAGTGAAACTGAAACATTGAAATGTTTCGATGAGGTATCCTGGTATTCCTAGTAATGCCTCTTCATTATCCAGATTCACAACTGTAACCGTATAATTCTTTGCCATCTCTCCAAATCCCTTTATATGTCTTTAGTCATTACCTTCTGTACACCCCTTTAGGCCAATTGGTTTTCTTCCTTCCCTACCATTCGGCACCAGCCTATGGTTTGGAAGAAGACTATCCAATAAGCATAATGGGTGTACTGTCCTAATCCTAGGAGCACTCGCAATGCGAGAGAAGGTGAAGATAAAAGACAACTGAATAAACCTTATTCCTATTTCTCCTGAACCAGGATCCATCCCCGAACTGGAACAAGTTCCTTTCGAGTTCGTATATAACCATACGATAGAGTATCCAATAAACTTGGGATCTTCGTAGTGATACGGAGTGTCCTGGAGAAATACAAAGGTGATTTAGAATTGGTGAAGAAATACTTGGTTTGGTCGTGAATAGCAGTCGCAATTTACTTTGCCCTCTTACTAATCCCTTTCTTTGTCTTAACTTAATACCTTCTGTACACCGTTTAGGCCGATTGGTTTCCTTCATTCCCTACCGGTCGGCACCAGCCTAAGGTTTGGAAGAAGACTATCCAATTTCCGTAATAGGTGTACTGTCTCCTAAACCAAAGAGTACTCGCAACCTGAGAGAAGGTAAAAGGAAAAGTCAACTGAATAGTCCTATTCGTTTTCTCCAGAACCAGAAACTATCCTCGAATTCCTTCGAGTTCGTATATAACCATATGATGCTTTTGTCCAATGGAAGTGGACGTTCGTAGTAACATGGGGTGTCCTCGAGAAAAGGGTAAAAGTAGGAGTGGCAATGAGGTATGCAACTCTGACAATCCAAAAGCCAGTGTTAAGAAGGTTCGGTCAACTTGGTCACTGAGTCATAGTCTAGGGTCGGGTCAATGGTCGCTGCCAAAGAGAGAGAGAAAAGAAACACTCAGCATGCACACTAACCTAGATCAGAATGGTTATCATTTTATCTAATCTGGAAACCTCCCACTGTAACGTCAAATTCTTCCCCAAACCTGAAAGAAGAATTAGTCGGGATCACCCGAGGAGTAAACCAACTCATCAGTGGGAATCGAGATCCAACTATCATCGCATGATAACGTGACGGAATCTGCTCACGTTATCACACTCCAGAAGGTATGCGCATATCTGGCAAGTTTCAGTTTCTTTAGAAACTCACGATGCGGATTTTTGCCCCATGCTCTTATGACCTTGACTTTGGCCAACATATCATAAGTCACATGTCAAGTTCTACCTGTCATTGTCCAGGTTAATTTGAACCCATCCGTACATACCCTTGACTATGGCCAAAATAGTAGTACGACTGTCCCAAACCAACGCATCTATCTATGCTGCATATGAATACCCAACAGCTACCAAACACTGTGCCTTGACTTTGGCCAACATACACAGCTTGAATACTATTGACTATCCATATGAAACGACGGAGGGCTACGAATGGTTTCTGGCGAAAACCTTTAATGTAATGAGCTTGATATCGTTGAAGGAACCAAATAGCTTTTAAAATATAGTGACGAAAACCTTTGCTAAAGAGATCACTCCCGGTGAAGGGATTTCGGCTCTTTCCCCGTAGAATGAGGTGCAAGATATTCCAACTGAATACGACGATGCAAAGCAAAAGTAATCGGCTGTAGGGTTCCGGGGCACCCTAATGAGGTCTCACAAGGCATCGAACATGCCATTTTCAAAAATTCTAGGTGCCGAGAGACCCGACTACGGATCGTTTGCTAGAAAACTAGGCGAAACAAGAAACTAGTTAACACTTAACTAAGAGATACGGAAATACAACCTTTGTAGATCCGGTTCTCCACCTCCATAGCTCCGCAATGAAGTCTCCTCGCTGTCCATAACAAGTCCCGGGCTCTAGCGTCGGCTTCATCGGAGAATGGACGGGCTAGGTCATCGATGTCCATGCCGAAGATGATCTACGTCGAAGCATCGCAAGATCAAGCTCTCACTTCACCAAGTGATGAAACTTGTGAAGAAAACACACTCTACTACTTGGCAAGAGGTAGAGGATGAAGAAATGGGAAGTGGGTAGACTTTAGATTTGGATTTTTCACTCTTTATCATCAATCACCATTGATGAAGAAAGCTTTTTCTTCCTTGCTCATGAAGAAGAAGAAGAAAGAAAATATATGATAAGTTAAAAATGAAAAAGAAAAGAAAATGAATTCTTATCATAAAATTAACCATGGTCAAGTGTAGAGACTAAACTAGGGTTAGTGGGAATGGTTAGGGTTAAGGATGAGATAAGAATGGTTGACTTGATGAAAGCTTCATGAAGCTTCAACTAAAGAACAAATAAAGCCACCATTCTTTTCCCTTTTCCATTTATTTTCCAAAATGTATAAACAAATAAATAAATGAATAAATAAGTAATGGAAAATAAAACCCTAACCACTCTCACAACCATGGTTTAATCTTCACACAAATCTAAGTTAGCATGCATCATCAAACATGATACATACAAGTGCACAAAAATATATCACATATACAATGTGCACAAACCAAGTGAGAAAATCCATTCAAAGTGAACCGATACTAGTTAATGGAAAGTAATATATCAAATATATATAATTAGACATTAAATCATTAAATCAACACTTGATTCAATGATCCGGTCATGTCGCACATAACCGACTGGTATCAATAGTAACAACTTATCGAATCAACACTTGATCCGATAACCCGGCTATATCGCATATAACCGATCAATGTTACATCGCGAGAATCGAATACAGTTTCACATACTGGTATCATTCTCGGTCCCGCACATATCTCATATGCACTCCTATTTCGTTTCGCTTGAGCCAGGAAACCTCTGTGTAGGACTCTAAAGACTCGTCAATACGCCGGCAGCAGGTGATGATCATATCAATCACCCACAAGCCGCAAGCGGTCTGCTAAACGTAACGGCCACCCGGGTATTGAGCTATCTAAAGATCGACGAGCAAGCCCGCTCACACTCCAGTGAATCCAACCAGTAACACTACCGTACAGTCCGGTCTGATCGTCTGATATGTCGCATATCTCGCCTAGGGGTGGTAAACGTCAGACCCCAATAGCTCGATAAGTCGTGTCGATATGAGGTCTATAACATTCGAGAAACTACTGGTAACACTTACCAGTAAATCTCAGCAACCCTGGCCAGGGATTTCTTGTTATAGCCAATCGAACACAGCGCAACATCAACTCCCTATACCGGGAGAGACGAATCCCCTCCTATCGTTCATTGCCTCCATGTGACTCGGAACTGTACCCAAAAACCACCGTTTTGCACGCCCTCTTGGACGTGGTAAGATGGAAATCAAAGCACAGTGGGAACCACACAAGACTCTATGACGATCTCGGGTCAACAGACTACTCTGTACCAGTGTCACCAGAGAACTGCCATCTGACGTGAGGTATATTACCATCTGGGAGTTCTCGGCGAGTCCGTCCAGTGTACCCAGTCTTTACTGAGCACCCGTATATCATCTCTGATGTCAAACACCAATGGATATGGGATCATCCATCGCCCATCTGTATGGGTCGAGAAGGTACACGCTAGTCTACTCTGGTATATTGATGCCCCGTCTCGATACACCCTCGACTAGGGACTTTGAAGGATGTACTTATGGACTACCATGTCCCCACTAGTATGATCCGCATCATAGTCCAGGTAGTCAAGTATACATCCTAAGGGCTTTACCAACATGTAACAGAGAGACAAACAATATACATGTTAAGGTAAAGATCAACCAGATAGCATACTATCATGTCGAGCAAGAAAGTCCTCCCTATATATGTCCCAGCATCCACTACAATATACATCTTATGTATAGTAATGGCCTCTAGGGCATACATATAACCAACAATCTCCCACTTGCACTAGGGCCATCTGATAGCAGTGGTTGCAGTATTTCATACTCAACCATCCCATAAAAGTCTCTCTCTGGGAACAGGCCTTTGTGAGTGGATCCGCTGTGTTGTCCTCTGAGTCTACTCTCCTAACCTCGATCTCCCTGGAGATCAACCATCTTCATGATCAGGTGACACTGCCTTAGAATATGTCTGGATCACTGATGGGACGGATGTTCCTTGGCATAAGCCACAACTCCATTGTCTCACAATGGTATGAACGAAGTTCATCTCATGAACTATTATACACCCAGACTGCCTCTATGGTAGCATCTTAAGTAGCGATGTATTCAGCCTTTATCGTCTAGTATGCCACGGTATCTAGCTTGGAACTCTTCCAACATACCGTCCCTTTACTGAGGGTAAAGACAATGCCTGCGACTGACATTCAGTCGTCTTTATCACCCTGGAACCCTTCCAGTGATTCTCCCCAGGATCGATTGATACCATCTCACTACAACTAGTGAGAATCCTAACATCCAATTAGATCTATCTCATAGATCCAAAATCCAGGATTTAGTAGGTATCACTTTGATCCTATATGGAGAATTATAGTGATAAGCGGAGATTGATCGAGCGTAGCATAGGAAACTCCTTCCCTATCAAGAGTATGTCATCCACGTACTCTACGAGGATCGTCACCATGTACTCTACGAGGATCGTCACCATACTCCCTACTACCTTCTTGTTTATACAAGGTTCATCTACCATTTTGATGATGTCAACTTCTTTGACCGCTTCATCAAAACAGATGTTCCATCTCCGCGATGCCTGCTTTATCCTATAAAGCATCTTGCACACGTTTCCGCTGCTCCCACTGTCTACGAAGCCCTCTGGCTGTGTACTTATAGACACTCTCTTCTAAACATCATTTTAGAAAAGCTGTCATGACATCCAACCACCAGATATCGTAGTCATGGTATGTAGCCGTGGCAAGTAGGATCTGGATGGACTTAAGCATAGCTACTTAGAAAAGGTTTCATCATCATCCACGCCTGGTCGATGACGAAAAGCTTTAACAAGTCTAGCTTTGAAAGTCTCAACTTTTCCATCTACACCAAGTAATCTTCTCAAGATATACTTGCTCCTGATGGGGATTTAACCCTTCAGATATTGCAACCAAAGTCCATACTTTGTTGGTGTATAAAGATTCCATCTCAGATCGCTAATCATCCAGCCATTCTTACAGAGTCTTACTCCTGATGGCCAGCTCGAAGCTAGTTGGGTCATCATCTCATGATGTAATCCTGGCTCCCACTGTCATAGAGAAACAGAAGTATCTCTCAGGTGGGTGAGGAACCCTACTAGATCGGCGGAGAGGCTGAGGTTCATTGGTTTCTACTGAATCCTCTGGTTGTACCAAATCATCTGCTGCAGTTTGTATAGCTGGAACACTTCCAGTTCTACATAACAGATCTTGCCTCGAGTTTGTCCGGATTTTGCTTTTAGACATAGGCCGGACAACCCCAAATCTTAACTAGCTTAAGACATGGGCTCTTCCCTTTCCATATCTCATATGGAGTAGTAGGCAACTGATTTGATTCGAACCTATTCAATAGGTATGCAGCTTCTCAAGTGCATAACCCCTAAAAGGAAATAGGTAACTCAGTAATACTCATCATAGAGCACACCATATCATATACGGTGTGATTGCTCCGCCCCGATATACCATCGTGCAATGGTGTATATGGAGGAGTAATGCTGAGAGAGAATCTCATTCTCCTTTAGAATAGTCCAGGATTTCCGTGCTCAAGTATTCTCCTCCTTGATCACATCAAAGGACATAATACTTGTACCCGTATTGGTTCTCTACTTCTAACTTATATTCTGTGAATATCTCAAAAGGTTCGGACTTGTGTTTCAACAGGAACATATGTCTGAATCTCGAGAGATTATCAGAGAATGTAATGAAGTACAAAGAACCGGTCTTGGCATATGTAGACTGGGGATCTACATACATCAACATGTATCATCCCAAGAGTTCACTAACTCTTTCTCTGTTTCCAATAAACGGAGCTATGGTCATCTTATCTTTGTGACATGACTAGCGAGTTTCACAAGATGTAAATTCAAACTGATTTAAATATACATCTAAATGTAACTTCAGCCAATCGGGTCGCATTGATCTGACCTAGTCTACAATACCTCAAGAAGAATCCGTTCATTTCTGAACTCTTCCTCTTGTGTGTGTTCCATATACTAAGAACTGTGGTTTGATTTAGAACATCAATGCTTTTAGATAACGTGCCTGAACCGATCAACTTTTGATATAGGAAATGTTCAAAACATTATCCATCAATACAAAATTATATCCTTTCTTTTCTACCAAAGAGAGTGATATGATTTGGTATATCAGGTTCGGTATCTAATAACATTCGTTCAGAATCAATGTATTGGTAATACAGGGTGACAGTGACCGACAGACTTGGCTGCAACACTTGCCCCGTTTTCTGCCTCATGAAACTTATCACCCGTTCTTAGTTCTCTACCTTTCTGTAGCCCTATGTAACAGATTACATATCAGGGATCCTGATCTGGTATCACATACCCAGGACGTAAAAGATACTGAGAAACAGTTCTTTGTAATGAACACACCCGAAGATGATGCATCAGCATGCACTCTCTTCGTTTGGGCGGCACGGGAATTCTGGTATTCCCCAATTTCCTGCTCTGTCTTATAATAATTATAAGTTGGAGCGGGACCAACGTTCCCCAGCTCAGTATAACAAGTGGGTTCGGTCAATATTCCGTATTATTATCTTGATTAAGGCGTGATATGGTCGCTACCAGGAGAGAGAGAGAAGAAAACACTCAGCGTGCGCTCTGTCAAGAATAGATTGGTTATTATTTTATCTAATCAGGATGGCTCCCACTGCTTTTTATCAAATCTTCCTTCAAACCCTAAAAGGAAAGACTAGCCGGGATTAATTACACACTACAAGTTCGCCAATCTTTCAGCCAGGCCAGTGTCGGTACTTTGAGGGAGGTCCCCCGTGCTTTCGCACGAACCTAATTACTGTAAACCTCGTTTTCCCAGAGGCGTAACCCCGTTGACACCTTTCTAGACACCTACTTGATCGGCTAATTGTAATGTATAAAACTCTCCCAGGAGTAACTCTTACTCGCAGCGGGTATCGGGATCCAACTATCTCATAGAAGGTATGCAATCTCATTGCAAATTTCAACACTTGAAATTCCCGATAATATTTTGCCCCTAGCACCCTATGACCTTGACGGAGGTCAACAAACCATAGGCTACTAGTCAAGTTCAACCCGTCATTTCTTGATCGAATTAAACCCACCCGCACGACCCTTGACGGAGGTCAACAAGGCCGCACGACTACCCTAACTCAATCTGCATCATATGCATAAGCAGATAAATACTAGTTAGCTACCGCACACTGCGCCTTGACGGAGGCCAACAAATGCAGCACGAATACTAAACAACACTTATCTAAAATGACGGAGGGCTACGACAGGTTTTTATGAAAACCTATTGCGTAATGAACTTGATATCGTTGTAGAATCAAATGATTTTAAAATGGAGTGCTTTTGAGGCTTTTCTAGTTTTGCTAAAGGAGTCACACCCGGTGAAGGGATCGTCGGACCTTTCCTCGTCGAATGAGGTGCGGGATATATCACATATATCACTGTGCAAAGCAAAAACTCTTAAAAGCATTCAAAAGACAAACCGAATGTGTAGCATCTGCCAGTTATTGCTAAAGGAGTCACTCCCGGTGAAGGGATCTCGGTCCTTTCCTCATCGAATAAGGTGCAGGATATATCGCATATACCGCTGTGCAAAGCAAGAACTGTAGCTACCTGTTTTATTTTGAAATTCGATTCTACAACATCTTAGGTTTCTTTTATTTCATTAATCTCATTAATGAAGTCCCATCATATAAGTACCTAAACATCACAGATAAATACGACGTACACTTATGCCATCCGCATTCGCCTCGATGTCCCCTCGTGCACCGTTAGGTTAGGTAACTAACGGCAGAGCAGGGCAGGGCTAGCGCGGGTGTAAAACATAAGTAACGCCTATATAATATATCATATATACTATATACTGTATCTATCATAGAACATCACATGATCACATCACAGATATCGCAGCAGAAGAAACATATGAAATATTGGATATACTAGGACGTCCGTGTTTTCAATACGAGCCAGTACAAAACACGGATTCCACGGTCGCGATGAATAGCCAAACCCACACCCCTAGACCCCTACGAGAGCGGCAAGCAACCCTACCAATTCTGGAGTTAGGAGACCCGGACTCGACTCCTCGAGTTGGTCTCCCACTGGACTCCAGAACTCGGTTACTTGTGCTCCCCTCCTTGGGTCTATCCTAGTGCGGAAAAGTAAATAATATACAAACGGTGACAACTTCCGCAACCTGGAAGCGCCCCAATAAAAGAATATTACATACAAGTTTTTACATGAATGAAAATGAAAAACACTCATCTCACATAAAAACCCCCGGCTATTCAAATACGACGATCCAATATAACATATCCAGCAATCCATAACATCACATGTCATCAACGTAAGTAAATATGCGCATCCCAATTGTCGTTGACATATAGCAACGAAACCGGCGATATCACATATTACACTTACGGTCACAGAAAAGAAAGTGTAAAACTACAACAGTTGGAATCTGCAACCATCTCAGACATCGCATGCCTGACCAAATGAATTCCTTAGACATCGCATGCCTAACAATTATAAACCCCGCATTTTAGTCTCATTATCGAAAACACTTTTCAATATCAAGTCGGGTAATTCAACAAGATTCCCGACATCCTGATCGAATACTCGTCGCAAACCTTAGTAGGCGGCTGCACCCCAGATACCGTCGACGAAGTGCACCAAGGCAGAACACCGCTACCGCGAGCACCCGGACGGATGCTTTCGGCGACGGGGTTCTCCTACAGTCACTTGGTCGATGCTATGGAGTGAGGCTGTCTATTAAGTTTACCCGGCGAGTATCCACGAACGCTACGTGATTGCGACGGACTTTTGATCACATCAAAATTCCGTGGCAACCGATCAAGTGAGAGTAAAGTGCTATGTTTATAACATTCATTTAGTTATCTCATAACTTTTGTGAATTCCAATTATTGTATCCCATTCCAGATAATTAGAAAATGTTAAACTTTCCGATTGAACATTCGAACACCCAAGTTTTCCCGATACAGATCAACACATGAAATAAGTCTAACAACATTCAGTTCGTGCCTCAGTACCAACGGTCCAGCCGTAGAAGGGTCAAGCCAACGCCTCACATGTGGCATGCCGTACTGCCCCAAACCCGAAGGTTCAAAGGGCAGTTCAAGACGGTCACATAATCGAGTTAAGGTTTGTTGTCTTCTAGAGGGACCATCGCGTTACTTGCACTACTTAGAACGTCGTTAAACTACGGAAAAATCCAACACTTGGAAATTTCCCGACAGGGGAAAAATTGGGTATTTATATCCGGTCGAACTTTTTAACATATTGTAAAATATCCGGAAAGCCACATAGACGAAACTTGATAATCCGATCGAACCGACGACCTCCCAATACACCCCAGAAAATTCAACTCTTGAATAAATTTTAAAAATTCCCAGAAAACTCAGAAGAATTTATCAGGAATTACTGTGCAAAAATATAGGGCTGACGTCACCAGAGAGCCGCGGAACCGCCGCAGAAGCTAGGCTTCTGCCGCGGTTCCGCCGCACTAATTACTGTTCACCGAAATATTTTTGCATCGTAATTCTTATTTTTCTATGCTGAATTTTTTAGCAATTTTTAATTTACAAAAATCCAGATATTTCAAAAATGTCCAGAGAGCATTCTCGGGTGTGGGTTTCGGGTTCGTTCGGGTTTCAAATTCCGTCTGGACTTCGCCTAAGGCTCTAGCTAGGCTCTGATACCACTGTAGGGTTCCGGGGCACCCTAATGAGGTCTCACAAGGCATCGAACATACCATTTTCAAAAATTCTAGGTGCCGAGAGACCCGACTACGGATCGTTTGCTAGAAAACTAGGCGAAACAAGAAACTAGTTAACACTTAACTAAGAGATACGGAAATACAACCTTTGTAGATCCGGTTCTCCACCTCCATAGCTCCGCAATGAAGTCTCCTCGCTGTCCATAACAAGTCCCGGGCTCTAGCGTCGGCTTCATCGGAGAATGGACGGGCTAGGTCATCGATGTCCATGCCGAAGATGATCTACGTCGAAGCATCGCAAGATCAAGCTCTCACTTCACCAAGTGATGAAACTTGTGAAGAAAACACACTCTACTACTTGGCAAGAGGTAGAGGATGAAGAAATAGGAAGTGGGTAGACTTTAGATTTGGATTTCTCACTCTTTATCATCAATCACCATTGATGAAGAAAGCCTTTTCTTCCTTGCTCATGAAGAAGAAGAAGAAAGAAAATATATGATAAGTTAAAAATGAAAAAGAAAAGAAAATGAATTCTTATCATAAAATTAACCATGGTCAAGTGTAGAGACTAAACTAGGGTTAGTGGGAATGGTTAGGGTTAAGGATGAGATAAGAATGGTTGACTTGATCAAAGCTTCATGAAGCTTCAACTAAAGAACAAATAAAGTCACCATTCTTTTCTCTTTTCCATTTATTTTCCAAAATGTATAAACAAATAAATAAATGAATAAATAAGTAATGGAAAATAAAACCCTAACCACTCTCACAACCATGGTTTAATCTTCACACAAATCCAAGTTAGCATGCATCATCAAACATGATACATACAAGTGCACAAAAATATATCACATATACAATGTGCACAAACCAAGTGAGAAAATCCATTCAAAGTGAACCGATACTAGTTAATGCAAAGTAATATATCAAATATATATAATTATACATTAAATCATTAAATCAACACTTGATTCAATGATCCGGTCATGTCGCACATAACCGACTGGTATCAATAGTAACAACTTATCGAATCAACACTTGATCCGATAACCCGGCTATATCGCATCTAACCGATCAATGTTACATCGCAAGAATCGAATACAGTATCACATGTTAGTGTATATGCCCTAGAGGCCATTACTGTATCATACTAGTTTGTATATTACTTAATGGATGCTTGGGATATTCACCTTGTATATACAATCTTGCTCAAAATAGTAGTATGCTACTTGGTTTGTTTCTACTTCAATGTGTACTTGTGTTTATTTCAGTATATCACTTATACGCATTAGTGGAGCCCTTAGGATCTTTGCTTGATTACCAGCGGTGTGATGGCCGTCACACTAGTGGGGCTGGGTAATCTATAAGCACATCCTTATGCAGGTCCCTGGTCGCAGGACTATCGAGACAGGGCATCGATACTCCGGAGTAGACCAGCGCATGCGCTTCTCATCCCAGTGTGGGAGACGGTCTGTCCCACAGCCGTCAGTACGTCGTACTTGAGATAGTATGCGGGTGCTCGTTAGGTTACGGGTACACTGGACAGGACTCGTCGGGAACTGACTAGTTGGTATTATACCTATCGTCAGTTATCAGTTCCCAGGTGACATGAGTACAGCTTAGTCCGCTGACTTGACACTGTCACTTCGCCTCGGGTGTGTTCCCACTGTACTTTGATCACTACCCTACCACGGCTCAAAGGAGTCGTGCAAACAGGTGGTGGTTGGGTGCAGTCCCGAAGCACTTGGAGGCAGTGACGGTTAGACAGGATTCGTCTCTCCCGGTATTGGGGGTTGACATCGCGCTGTGTCTAGGAGAGCCATTACACGAGTAGTCCCTGGCCAGGGCAAACGAGATATACTGGTAGGTTTCCAGTGTTATCTCAGGGTGTATTGGGCTTCACTCCGGCACGACTTGTACCGCTATTGGGGGACTGACGTTTACCGCCCCCTAGGCCCGCCATGCGATGTATCAGACGAACAGACCGGACTGTACGGAGAATGTCACACTCAGGCTCAGTAGGAGTTCAGATGGGTTTCGCCTCGTCGGTCTTCTTGTCGGCATTACCTGGGGACCGTTACGCACAGCTAGTGCCGCTTGCGGTCTGTGGTTAAACCCACTGCCAGCGTAGTGTCGAGTCTTTAGAGTCCCACACAGAAAGTTTTTCGCCTTTAGGCAAAAGAGTAGAGGTTGCATGGTATTGCGACAGGTCGCGTGGTTTTGCGACAGGGTTCGGTCACATCCGTGCACTTGTGCACGTACAGTGTCCGGACAGTTTACACTAGCGGGCTTTGGTTTAAGCCAGATCCTAGTGTACCTTATGGGATTGGATTTATCCAGTTTGCATTCGTGTTCCTCAGAACGCGGATGCGGGTGTGTATGCACAGTTGACAGGGAGGCAGAGGCTGCGGATTCTCATTAGGGTTGTTGACAGTTGACCGTTGACTATTTGACTTTATGCTCAACCCTAATGAGAATATGATATGTGATTAACTATTATATTAATTAAGTATTATGGTGATATGGTTGTTGACTTGTTGACTTTTGTTGACTTGTTGACTTTGTTGACTTGTTGACTTTTGTTGACTTGTTGACCGGTTGACTAGGCTTGACTAGTTGACCATCATGATAACCATGGTTATCATTTCATGCCAAAGACTTTTTCTTGCTTGCTCATTTGAGTAAAATGAGTGCATGACATGATAAGGTTATGGTTGCTTCTAACCATCACATAAGACTTTTTTGATATGATGAGTTATGATCACTTTGGATTATGAGAGGGTGAAAGACAAAAGGGTTGCTCATTCTTTCTTGCTCATTCTCTCTCTTGTTCTTAAGCTCTCCTCTTGCTCTCACCCTCAACCTCTTGCTCCCTCTCTTGATCTATGGTTCTCTTGTCTCATGAGTTGAGAATCAAGAACCATAGATAAAATCCCATTCTAAATCATCTCTACTCATTCTAGTTCACTAGGTTTAGCAAACCAAGTGAACTAGTTTCTTCAAAGAACGAAGAAGGAGCTAAAGGTTGGAGCTTTCAAGTGGATCTATCTTCGGCGTACGGAGACAACGAGAAGGAGCCATCGAACCACCATCGGAGCTTAAAGAGAAGGAGTTCAAGTTTAGGTATAACCATCTTCATCCGAGTAGCTAAATATCTTTAGCTTAGTATGCTAGTTTTAGTTTAGGTAAAGATCCCGACCTAGCTTAGTCCATGTTGCCTCTTGCGTTAAAATCTCTGATTTTATACCGTTTCCGCCTCCCCGTAAGAACCGGGGGTCGCAACGTGGACTTACAGTGGTATCAGAGCCTAACTAAACTTAAACTAGCATGGTAGTGAAGTGTAACGAAGTTCGGAACCGAAAAAAATCCAAAAACCTAACTTTTACAAAACCTGAGTTTCTGTTGAAATTTTTTCTGGTCAAAATGAAAAACTTTACACTTGTAAATTCGGCTCAGGGTTTTGTGTGAACACCCAAGAAAAACGATACAGTAATTCGTCCAAACCGCCGCCCATCCGCCGCGTGAGCTAGGCATCCGCCGCGGAAGCGCCGCGCGTTGTCGTCTTCTGTGCATCGTTTTTCGTGCAGTGTGTGTCTGTGTTGGTTTTGGGATTTTTGAAATATATTATATGTGCCCAGATTTTCCAGAAAAGAAATTTCCTTTTGGTGTCCTATAATTCCGTATTTTTCCGAACTTCACTGCACTTTGACTATGATGGTTATATCTGTGATGTTTGCATGTATTGAACGTCGGCTAATCGCTATAAGTCGATTAGTTGGGGTTATACATGATCTGTAATGTGCTGGAATGTGTATATAAATATATTGGATTGTCGCGGGTGAATAGCCGGGGTTGTGAGACGAGAGTTTTCTTTTCTTGCAATTCATGTAAATTTGTAAATTGATGTAATAATTATTTGTATGGCCGCACAACCGGGAAGGGGTTGTAGCCGTCATTGTATAATTTCTTTTTACTGTTTTTGCTCCTAGGATAGACCCATGGAGGGGTGCACAAACTACCGGGTATGCCGAAGTGTCGAGTGGCCTACTCATGGAGATGAGGGAGGTTGCTACGCTTCGGGTACTTGGCGGGTAGTTTGCCGCACCCGTAGGGGTCTTGGGTGGGGTTTTGGCTATTCACCGCGACCGTGTAATCTGTTTTTGTTACAGGCTCGTACAAATTACAGATTCCTAGTATATCCAATGTATTTATCTGTGATCTGAAATGTTTATCATTGCAGTATATCTATATATGATATTATTTAGGCGTTGCTTATGTTTTACAGACGCGCTAGCCCAGCCCCCGCTCTGTCGTTAGTTAAGTAACCTAACGGGTAATGACGGGGCCCCGTGGCGAATGCGAATGGCATAAGCGTACGTCATATTTTGGTTGTTTTCTGCAATGGTAGGATTAAATGATGGGACGCATTAAAAGAACTAATGCAAGAATATCACGCATTAAAAGAACTAATGCAAGATAATAAACCAAGTTAAAGTCGTTGGAACACTTTCGAAAAACCACTCGGTTCTTTTCAAAACAAACTTTTAAAATACGGAGTTTGAGCCACTCCATTTAAAAGCTATCTCGTTCCATCGACCAAATCAAGTTCACTACGTTCACGGTTTTGCCAAAACCATTCGTAGCCCTCCGTCGTTTCGTATGAATATTCAATAGTATTCAAGCTGTGTTTGTTGACCTTCTTCAAGGCATAGTGATTGGTAGCTATTGGGTATTCATATGTAGCATAGATAGATGCGTTGGTTTGGGACATTCGCATTACCTTGTTGACCTTCGTCAAGGGTATATACGGGTGGATTCAAATTAACCTGGATAATGACGGGCAGAACTTGACATGTGACTTATGATTTGTTGACCTTCGTCAAGGTCATAAGAGCATGGGGCAAAAATCCACATCGGGAGTTTCATAAGTACTGAAACTTGCTAGATTTGCATACCATTTGGAGTGTGATGATTCTGGTAGGATTCCTTCAGTTTCGTCACGCAATGATATTTGGATCCCGATCCTACTGTGAGTATATGCTACTCCTCGGGAAATTTCTCACTTAACGATCAATTCTATAAACCTAGTAGGTGCCTAGAAAGGTGTTAGTGGGGCTACGCCCCCAGGGAAAAGAGGTTCTCTAATTAAGGAACTTCGCGAAAGCGTTGGAAAACCTCCCTCGAAGTACCGACACCGGCCTGGCTGAACGGTTAAGCAAGTATTGTACGGTGGGATTGATCCCGACTAATTCTTCCTTTATGGTTTAAGGAGGGATTCGAGAAACAGTGGGAGCCATCCTATTTAGACAAACTAAAAACCACTCTAAACTTGCAAGAGCATCATGCTGAGTGTTTCTTCTTCTCTCTCCTAATTGCAGCGACCAATCAACATGACTGGACTTAAGTTACTCCTAGATAAAAACAAACTAACAGGGCCAAACTACAAAGATTGGCTCAGGAATGTCACGATAGCAATCACTTATGACAAGCTGGGGTATCTTCTTACCACCAAAGCTCCTCCTGTCCCTGGTCCAACTTCCAGTGTCGCGGATAAGGAAATCCGCAAGACTTGGGAGATTGATAGCGCGAAGGCCAAGTGCCTCCTGCTTGCCTCGATGGACAACGAACATCAGAGGAGGCATGAGAATATGAACATGGAGTCCATATTGCTCCATACAAAAGAACTGTATGGAGAGCAATCACGTATCGCAAGATACGAAGCGTCGAAAAAGTTGTTTTCGACAAGAATGGCCGTCGGATCATCAGTAGCCGAGCACGTGCTAAAGATGATCGGCTACATTGAGGAGCTCGCTGACCTAGGGATCACATTAGAGAGTGAGCTATATACGGATATAGTTCTCCAGTCCCTTCCTTCCACTTACGCCCAGTTCATACTGAACTTCAACCTATAAGAAAAAGAGGTTGAACTTTCAGAGCTCCTCAACATGCTGAGGAGCGCAGAGGGCACCCTACAGAAAGGTAGGGAAACATCCACTTTGTTTGTAGGAGGATCATCTTCTTCTAGGTCCAAGGCGAAAGCCAAGGGAAAGAAGAAGAAGGCCCCCGCCAAACCAAGGGGCGGTGTTAGTAAAGTGGATACGAAGGGAAAAGGAAAAGCAACAAAGATAGCGGGGAAGCTTGTGGATAAGGAAGAATGCTTCTATTGTCATAAGAAAGGACACTGGAAGAATGATTGCAGGGCCTGGAAGGCCAGAACACAGGAATTGAAGCAGGTTGCAGCTTCAGCTTCAGGTGTGTATGTTATTGAAAACTGTCTTTCAATAAACTCTACTTCCTGGGTATTGGATACCGGATCAGGATCTCATATCTGTAATTCTTTGCAGGCGTTGAGAAACCGTAGTGTTTTGAAAGCAGGTGACATGACCCTCAGAGTTGCAAACGGAGCTAGCATGGATGCTAAAGCCGTGGGGGACTATCACCTGGGAATGTCAGATGGACATGTTTTGGTTTTGCGTAATTGCTTTTTTGTACCCAACGCAACTTGTAATATCATTTCTGTATCTTTAGTTTCTAAAGAAGGTTATGAATTTGCGTTTGTAAGTAATGTTGTAAACATTCACCTTAATCAAGTATTGATTGGGTCAGGTACTCTGAGTAATGGTATATACGTGTTAAACCAACCACAGATTTTTAATGTCCAGAATACACACAAAAGAAAGTCTCCAGAAATAAATCAGACTTTCTTATGGCATTGTAGATTGGGTCACATCAATGAGAGAAGGTTGACTAAGTTACATACAGAAGGATATTTTAATGCGTTCGAATATCAATCGTATGCCACTTGTCAATCTTGTCTCAAAGGAAAGATGACAAAGACTCCGTTTACTGGACATGGAGTAAGAGCGAGCGAGCTCTTGGGACTCGTACACAGTGACGTGTGCGGTCCAATGTCTACACATGCCCGAAGCGGACATTCTTACTTCATTACTTTTACGGATGACTTCTCAAGGTACGGTTATGTCTTCTTAATGAAACATAAGTTCGAGGCCTTTGGAAAATTCCAGGAGTATAAGAATGAAGTAGAGAAACAGACCGGCAAAAGTATTAAGATTCTAAGATCGGATCGAGGTGGAGAATACTTAAGTGCCGAATTCCTGAATTACTTAAAAGAGAATGGTATTCTCTCTCAGCTTACTCCTCCATACACTCCGCAACATAACGGTGTATCGGAGAGACGGAACCGAACCCTATTGGATATGGTTCGGTCCATGATGAGTAACGCTGAGTTACCGCGATCATTCTGGGGATATGCACTAGAAGCAGCTGCGTATCTCTTGAACAAGGCTCCCACCAAGACTGTGCCTACCACCCCATATGAGATGTGGACTGGGAAGAAACCCTGTCTTAAGTATCTTAAGGTATGGGGATGTCCAGCTTTTGTAAAAAAGCAGCATGCGGACAAGCTTGAGGCACGTTCAGTACAGTGTAAGTTTGTGGGATACCCAAGGAACTCCAGGGGGTATCTTTTCTATTCCGCTGAGGAGCAAAAGGTCTTTGTTTCTCAGCATGCCCGCTTCTTGGAAACTGAGTTTTTAGAAACCCAGATAAGTGGGAACACAATAGAACTGGAAGAAGTTCCAGAACCACAGACTGTTACTGAAAGCTTAGTGGAACCAGAGGGTTCAACAGAACAGGACATTCCTGCGCCACTCCGCAGGAGTAGTAGGCAGTCTCATCCGCCCGAGAGATACTACGGTTTTCTCATAGACGGGGATAGAGAGGATTGCATCATAGATTATGATAAGCCTACTAGCTTCCAGCAGGCCGTTCAGAGCGTTGACTCAGTGAAATGGCTGGATGCAATGCGGACCGAAATGGAGTCCATGTACACCAACAAGGTATGGACGTTGGACATTGCTCCAGACGGGGTAAAACCCGTAGGATGCAAGTGGATCTTCAAAAGGAAGATTGGTGTAGATGGACAGGTTGAGACCTATAAAGCTAGGCTGGTAGCAAAGGGTTTTCGTCAAAGACCTGGCTTGGACAACGACGAAACCTTTTCTCCAGTAGCCATGCTGAAATCCATTCGGATCCTTCTTGCCATTGCTGCCTTCCACGATTATGAGATCTGGCAAATGGACGTAAAGACAGCTTTTCTAAATGGAAATTTAGAGGAGTGTGTCTATATGGACCAGCCAGAGGGTTTCATTCAGAGTGGGAGCAGCGGAAAGGTGTGCAAGTTGCTTAAGTCCATCTATGGACTAAAGCAGGCATCGCGGAGTTGGAACATCTGCTTTGATGAGACGGTCAAAGAATTTGGCTTTATCAAAAATCCAGATGAACCATGCATCTATAGTAGATTTGTAGCGAGAACTGTAGTATTCCTCGTTTTATACGTGGATGACATTCTCTTAATAGGAAATGACATTCCTATGCTACAATCTGTCAAGGGGTTCTTGTCACACAGGTTCTCCATGAAAGACCTGGGTGATGCCTCATACATTCTGGGTATCCGGATCTACCGTGACAGATCCAAGAGGATATTAGGACTTTCTCAGTCCAGGTACATCGACACCGTGCTGAAAAGATTCAGTATGGAAGATTCCAAGCGCGGTAACCTACCGGCTTGTCACGGGATCACCCTCTCTAAAGAGATGTCTCCCAAGACTGATTTGGAGAGGGATCGCATGTCTATTATACCCTACGCTTCTGCGGTAGGCTCTATAATGTATGCGATGTTGTGTACCAGACCGGATGTAGCTTATGCACTGAGTGTGGTAAGCCGGTATCAGTCTAACCCTGGGGAGAAACACTGGATAGCGGTAAAGAACATTCTCAAGTACCTGAGAAGGACTAAGGAGATGTTCTTGGTGTATGGCGGAAAAGACCTCCAGATCGAGGCCTTTGCTGACTCCAGCTTCCAAAGTGACAAGGATGATTCCAAGTCCATGTCGGGTTTTGTCTTTACCCTCAATGGAGGGGCGGTGTGTTGGAAGAGTTCCAAACAGGAAACCGTTGCAGACTCGACGATGGAAGCGGAATACATCGCTGCATCTGATGCCGCAAAAGAAGCTGTCTGGATGAGGAAGTTCTTGAAAGAACTTCAGGTGGTTCCGTCCATTGTTGATCCAAACCTCTGTATTGCGACAACAACGGGGCTATAGCTTTAGCGAAGGAACCCAGGTCCCATCAGAGATCCAGGCACATCTTGAGGCGGTATCACCTGATCAGGGAGATCGTGGATCGCCAGGAGATCGAGGTTCGGAGAGTCGCTTCAGAAGACAACACTGCAGATCCATTCACCAAGGCCTTGCCCCAGACTCAGTTCGAGCGGCTGATCGAGATGATAGGTCTTCGATACGCCAGTACATGGCCTTAGTGCAAGTGGGAGATTGTTAGTGTATATGCCCTAGAGGCCATTACTGTATCATACTAGTTTGTATATTACTTAATGGATGCTTGGGATATTCACCTTGTATATACAATCTTGCTCAAAATAGTAGTATGCTACTTGGTTTGTTTCTACTTCAATGTGTACTTGTGTTTATTTCAGTATATCACTTATACGCATTAGTGGAGCCCTTAGGATCTTTGCTTGATTACCAGCGGTGTGATGGCCGTCACACTAGTGGGGCTGGGTAATCTATAAGCACATCCTTATGCAGGTCCCTGGTCGCAGGACTATCGAGACAGGGCATCGATACTCCGGAGTAGACCAGCGCATGCGCTTCTCATCCCAGTGTGGGAGACGGTCTGTCCCACAGCCGTCAGTACGTCGTACTTGAGATAGTATGCGGGTGCTCGTTAGGTTACGGGTACACTGGACAGGACTCGTCGGGAACTGACTAGTTGGTATTATACCTATCGTCAGTTATCAGTTCCCAGGTGACATGAGTACAGCTTAGTCCGCTGACTTGACACTGTCACTTCCCCTCGGGTGTGTTCCCACTGTACTTTGATCACTACCCTACCACGGCTCAAAGGAGTCGTGCAAACAGGTAGTGGTTGGGTGCAGTCCCGAAGCACTTGGAGGCAGTGACGGTTAGACAGGATTCGTCTCTCCCGGTATTGGGGGTTGACATCGCGCTGTGTCTAGGAGAGCCATTACACGAGTAGTCCCTGGCCAGGGCAAACGAGATATACTGGTAGGTTTTCAGTGTTATCTCAGGGTGTATTGGGCTTCACTCTGGCACGACTTGTACCGCTATTGGGGGACTGACGTTTACCGCCCCCTAGGCCCGCCATGCGATGTATCAGACGAACAGACCGGACTGTACGGAGAATGTCACACTCAGGCTCAGTAGGAGTTCAGATGGGTTTCGCCTCGTCGGTCTTCTTGTCGGCATTACCTGGGGACCGTTACGCACAGCTAGTGCCGCTTACGGTCTGTGGTTAAACCCACTGCCAGCGTAGTGTCGAGTCTTTAGAGTCCCACACAGAAAGTTTTTCGCCTTTAGGCAAAAGAGTAGAGGTCGCATGGTATTGCGACAGGTCGCGTGGTTTTGCGACAGGGTTCGGTCACATCCGTGCACTTGTGCACGTACAGTGTCCGGACAGTTTACACTAGCGGGCTTTGGTTTAAGCCAGATCCTAGTGTACCTTATGGGATTGGATTTATCCAGTTTGCATTCGTGTTCCTCAGAACGCGGATGCGGGTGTGTATGCACAGTTGACAGGGAGGCAGAGGCTGCGGATTCTCATTAGGGTTGTTGACAGTTGACCGTTGACTATTTGACTTTATGCTCAACCCTAATGAGAATATGATATGTGATTAACTATTATATTAATTAAGTATTATGGTGATATGGTTGTTGACTTGTTGACTTTTGTTGACTTGTTGACTTTGTTGACTTGTTGACTTTTGTTGACTTGTTGACCGGTTGACTAGGCTTGACTAGTTGACCATCATGATAACCATGGTTATCATTTCATGCCAAAGACTTTTTCTTGCTTGCTCATTTGAGTAAAATGAGTGCATGACATGATAAGGTTATGGTTGCTTCTAACCATCACATAAGACTTTTTTGATATGATGAGTTATGATCACTTTGGATTATGAGAGGGTGAAAGACAAAAGGGTTGCTCATTCTTTCTTGCTCATTCTCTCTCTTGTTCTTGAGCTCTCCTCTTGCTCTCACCCTCAACCTCTTGCTCCCTCTCTTGATCTATGGTTCTCTTGTCTCATGAGTTGAGAATCAAGAACCATAGATAAAATCCCATTCTAAATCATCTCTACTCATTCTAGTTCACTAGGTTTAGCAAACCAAGTGAACTAGTTTCTTCAAAGAACGAAGAAGGAGCTAAAGGTTGGAGCTTTCAAGTGGATCTATCTTCGGCGTACGGAGACAACGAGAAGGAGCCATCGAACCACCATCGGAGCTTGAAGAGAAGGAGTTCAAGTTTAGGTATAACCATCTTCATCCGAGTAGCTAAATATCTTTAGCTTAGTATGCTAGTTTTAGTTTAGGTAAAGATCCCGACCTAGCTTAGTCCATGTTGCCTCTTGCGTTAAAATCTCTGATTTTATACCGTTTCCGCCTCCCCGTAAGAACCGGGGGTCGCAACGTGGACTTACATCACATACTGGTATCATTCTCGGTCCCGCAGATATCTCATATGCACTCCTATTTCGTTTCGCTTGAGCCAGGAAACCTCTGTGTAGGACTCTAAAGACTCGTCAATACGCCGGCAGCAGGTGATGATCATATCAATCACCCACAAGCCGCAAGCGGTCTACTAAACGTAACGGCCACCCGGGTATTGAGCGATCTGAAGATCGACGAGCAAGCCCGCTCACACTCCAGTGAATCCAACCAGTAACACTACCGTACAGTCCGGTCTGATCGTCTGATATGTCGCATATCTCGCCTAGGGGTGGTAAACGTCAGACCCCAATAGCTCGATAAGTCGTGTCGATATGAGGTCTATAACATTCGAGAAACTACTGGTAACACTTACCAGTAAATCTCAGCAACCCTGGCCAGGGATTTCCTGTTATAGCCAATCGAACACAGCGCTACATCAACTCCCTATACCGGGAGAGACGAATCCCCTCCTATCGTTCATTGCCTCCATGTGACTCGGGACTGTACCCAAAAACCACCGTTTTGCACGCCTTCTTGGACGTGGTAAGATGGAAATCAAAGCACAGTGGGAACCACACAAGACACTATGACGATCTCGGGTCAACAGACTACTCTGTACCAGTGTCACCAGAGAATTGCCATCTGATGTGAGGTATATTACCATCTGGGAGTTCTCGGCGAGTCCGTCCAGTGTACCCAGTCTTTACTGAGCACCCGTATATCATCTCTGATGTCAAACACCAATGGATATGGGATCATCCATCGCCCATCTGTATGGGTCGAGAAGGTACACGCTAGTCTACTCTGGTATATTGATGCCCCGTCTCGATACACCCTCGACTAGGGACTTTGAAGGATGTACTTATGGACTACCATGTCCCCACTAGTATGATCCGCATCATAGTCCAGGTAGTCAAGTACACATCCTAAGGGCTTTACCAACATGTAACAGAGAGACAAACAATATACACGTTAAGGTAAAGATCAACCAGATAGCATACTATCATGTCGAGCAAGAAAGTCCTCCCTATATATGTCCCAGCATCCACTACAATATACATCTTATGTATAGTAATGGCCTCTAGGGCATACATATAACCAACATCGGCTATAGTGAAGTTACTGCCCTGACGCAAACTTTTGTCCAAGGGGTCACTCCCGGTGAAGGGATCTCGGCCCTTGCCTCGTCGACTGAGGAGAAGGATATTCCAACTGAATACCACTGTGCAAAATAAAGTGAACGTCCTTGCAATAACAGCTTTTTGAAAAATGTTCCAACAACATCAGAATAGGTTTGTTTAACTTGCATTGATCCGAATCAATGCAGTCCCATCAATTGATCACACCAATAAAGAACGAAAATAATGACGTACGTATATGCCATCCGCATTCGCCATTGGGTCCCGTCATCATCCGTTAGGTTAGTTAACTAACGACAGAGCGGGGACTGGACTAGCGCGGATGCAAAACATATACAACATCTACTAGTATATATATCAATATACAATATTCTCTCAAGGCGTGATAAAATGCAACATCACAGAAATGTACAGCATCACAGAACAATACAGATATCTGGGATCCCCGGGTTTCATAGAGCCGCTACTGAAACCCGACGTTCCCCTGGTCGTATGGATAGCCTGTGCAATGAAATCCTAGACCTCTACGGGCGCGGCAAGTTACCCGCCAAAACCTGAAGCGAGGCAGCCCCCTTCAGCAACGTGAATGGACCACCCAGCACTTCACGGAATCTGATAACTTGGGCACCCCTCCTGGGTCAACCTATACCCCCTACGAGTGCGGCAAATAGCCCGCCAATTCTAGAGTGAAGCCCCCTCCGTCTCAATGCCATGAGATGCGGGCCCGTTGCCCTCTAGAACCCGGCTATCCGTGCACCCCACCGCGGGGTAATCCTAGTACAGAAAGTAAAATATACATACAACGGGTACATCGACCTCGACCCGGTCGTGCCCGAAAAGAATAATACAAACAGGCAGTGACGGCAGTCCACATGTCGGACGCTCGCCCCGCAATATCAAATGTACATATAAAACAAAACTGTACTAACATTGCATCTAGGCTATCCCCCACGACCGATACGCAAAATCACAGCACAACACAGAACATCAACGTTAATGTCACGTTCGCAAATCCGTCTAAAATGGCTATAGCAGTTAGATAGGATTTACCGATCGAATGACATTCACGGTCGCAGATATATTGTAAATACTGTGAACTAGCATGTTTAAAATATCCGATCGAGCAAATTTAGCGAAGTGGGCCCCTAGCAGTACTGTAGCACTCACAAAAAATCTGGGCCCGAAAAGAATATCCCAAAACCCCCATTTTCAACTCAGAAGCTCTCTGCAAAAATTTGGTCAAATGAACAGTGAAAAGCGCGGCGGAACCGCGGCCCAATCATGGGTTTGGCCGCGGTTCCACGGTGGTATGGTGAGATCACATGACCAATTTTTCACAGAGTGCTTAGAATTCCCTGCACAGTATTCTGCAACAACCTGAAAAAATTTTAGACTCCAAAAAAATTTCGACAGAAACTTTGCAATTTGAAATCGGGTTTTCGGGATTTTTTTGTTCGATCGAGTTCTAAACATACTAGAGCAAGCTAGGCATGGTTAATGGCGTGGCTCTGATACCAGTGTAAGTGCATGGCGGCGCCCCGGCCGTCGATTCGATGCCGGAAACGCGGAAACGAAAAACTTTGCGAACTAGCAAATCGGCACCACCGCGCACAAAAATACCGGATCGGGCCATTAACCTAGATATTAGCAAACTAGAATAAGAGTAGAGAAGTATACCAAGCGATCCGTGTCCTTCGGTCTTCGTCTCCACTCTGATCTCCTCGCGGAATCTCCGTCCGTCACCTCCTCGTTGGAAAGGGCACCACGTAGCCGATTTCTTTTACGGGCTCCCACCTCTGGACCGAGGCAACTCGGGTGCGAAGTTGGCTAGCCGACGCGTCCAAGATTTGCTGTAGGCTAGTGTAAAATGCTATGTCTCTTTGGGATAGTGAAGTTTCCATGATGGAGGTGGAGTAGAGAATGAACAATGGAGTGATATGCATGGGAATTTTGGTAGCAAGCTAAAAAGGGAGATGATAATTTTCCTACACAAAAATGAATTCCCTCACATAATGAAACCTCTCTCATCCTCTCACCCTCCCCCCCAAATGAGAATGAAATATTACAATAGGAGAAAAAGAAAAGATAATGCTAAATTAAAGTCACACCATTTCTAATCCAAATCAACTCCTCATCTAATCTCATAAATGCAAAGGATGAGACCATAATGGAATCTCATGATATTGAAGGCACAAAAGCAAGAAACCCCTCCACAAATAAGTTATTTGCAAACTGCAAATAACCCCCTCCATCGGAAAAGTCCGGCCGCGAAGGAACAAAAGAAAACTGGCCGGAACGGAATGCAAACTGGCAACTTCAGAAAACTGATCCCGTAATAAATTACAGGAAAACTCCGCTACTGCATATACATGCCCGCATTTGTATTCCCACTGAACACAAATGCAAAGAGATAAAACTACACTGTCTAATACTAGATCCGGCTTAAGCCAAAGCCGGCTAGTAAAATCCGTCCGATCACGATCCGTGCAATACCGCTCGTATCTGATCGAACCCCGCCATATCTCCATACGGCCTCTATAGCGTTTCGCCCGAAACTTGAGAAACTGTGTGTGTGGTGGACTCTAAAGACTCGTCAATACTATGGCTGTGGATTTAACCACTAGCATGTCAGAGGTATTAGCCATACGTGACGGGCTACCAGCTATTGACTAAAAGGGACATCGATGAGCGAACTCATCCTGACACCTTACCGAGCCTGTCAGTGACAATTTCCGTACAGTCTGGTCCGTTCGTCTATGAGCATCGCATGGCGGGCCTAGGGGGTTGGTAAAAGTCAGACCCCCAATAGCAGTACAAGTCATGTCGGAGTATAGCCCAGAACACCCTGAGATACTACTGGAATACCTACCAGCAAATCTCCTGCCTTGGCCAAGGACTTTTCATGTACTGGATCTCCTAGACACAGCGCGACCTCACCCCCAATACCGGGAGAGACGAACCCCTGCAGATCCGCTCACTGCCTCCATGTGGCTCGGGACTGTACCCAACTAAAACTTGTTTGCACGACTCCTTTGAGCCGTGGTAGGATAGTAATCAAAGCACAGTGGGAACTCACACGAGACAAATGACGATCTCAGGTCGATGAACTAACCTGTACACATGTCACCAGGGAACTGCTATCTGACGTCAGGTATAATACCAACTAGCAGGCTCCCGGCGAGTCCTGTCCGGTGTACTCATAACCCAATGAGCACCTGTATACATCTTAGGTGAACCAACTGACACCAGTGGCTTGTGAGACCGGCCACCGCCCCTCGTCGGGGTCTCGACTGTATACACTAGTCTACTCTGGAGTATCGATGCCCTGTCTCGAAACTCCCACGACTAGGGACCTTTTAAGGATTTGCTTATAGACTCCAGCTCTCACGTATATGATCGCCCTCATACTGCTGGTAGTCAAGCAAGAATCCTAGAGGCTCTATCAACGTGTAATAGCGACTCGTAAGGTCACCTGAAGCAGTACACAATGATAAAGATAAACCAGATAGCATACTATCATCTTGAGTAAGACAGTCCTACCGGCATAGGTCCTCCTCAATCATTGCAATCACGTGCCTGTGATCCAATAATTGACTCTGAGGGCACTATCTCCAACAAAAGAAACTTCAAGGTAGATCATCTTAGTCATCGAAGATCGGAAGCAAGTTTGCATCATTCTCTTCGTGGAGCCTCTCTAGAGTCTGGGTACTCGATGATCGCAGCGAAGGGACCACAACACGGAGCTTATGAAGTGAAGGACCGGACTACAAAGGTTGTAATCCCAAACTCTTAGATGTTAAAGTGTTTAACATGCTTTGTTTCGCCTAATCTCTAGTTTAAAGATCTTGGTCAGGGTTGTTCGGCACGTCTAAATTTTAAATAAGGCATGGTTGATGCATTGTAGACCCTTGTGACAGTGCCTAGTAACCCTACAGTGGTATCAGAGCCATGCTAGAGCTTTAGGCGAAGTCTAGACGAAGTTTAAAGTCCGATCGAACTCCGAGTTTAAACCCTAGTTTCTGGAAATTTTTCAAAAAGTTGATTTTTTTCATATTAAAAATGCTCAGAAAATTCAGCAGGTAATTTTATGGTGACATGTGAAAAACGATCCCCTAAATCATTTAAAGCGCCGCTGAACCGCGGCCAAACCAGGGTATTGGCGGCGGTTCCGCGGCAAGTATTAATGATTGAGGGATAGTTTTTGCTACAGTTGATCCGTAGGTACTCCTGATGCTTCTGGGAATTTTTAATTTTACTCAAGTGTTGAGTTTTCTAGGTTGTAATGGGAGCTCGTTGATTCAATTGGAAAGTATAACTTCGTTTAGTTTGTCCGGGTAATTTTTAGAACGTGTCAAAAAGTTCGAACGGATATCAATAACTCACTTTTTCCCCTGCCGGAAAATTTCCAAGTGTTGGATTTTTCCGTAGTTTAAGAACGTTCTAAGTCGTGCAAGTAACGCGGTGGACCCTCTAGAAGAACACAAACCTTAACTCGATTATGTGACCGTCTTGAACTGCCTCTAAACCTTAGGGTTTGGGGCAGTACGGCGTTGCCACATGTGAGACGTTGGTTTGACCCTTCTACGGCTGGACCAATGGTACTGTGGCATATGATGGATATTTTTTGAACTCCGCTCAAGTGTTGAGCTATTTGGGAAATCTTGGGTGTTTGATTATTCGATCGGAAAGTTTAACATTGTCTATTTATCTGGAATAAGATACAATATTTAGAATCCACAAGTAGTTATGAGATAACTAATTTGAATGTTATAAACATAGCAGTTCAGTCTCAGATGATCGGTTGCCACGGGATTTTGATGCGATCAAAAGTCCGTCGCAATCACGTAGCGTACGCGGATACTCGTCGGGTAAACTTAATAGACAGCCACGCCCTAAAGCCCAGACCAAGTGACTGTAGGAGAACACCGTCGCCAAAAGCATCCGTTCGGGTGCTCGCGGCAGCGGTGTTCCGCCTTAGTGCACTTCGTCGACGGCATCAGGTGTGCGGCCGTCTACTAAAGTTTGTGACGAGCATTCGATAAGAATGTCGGGAATCTTGTTGAATTGCTCGACTTGATATTGAAAAGAGTTTTCGATAATGAGACTAAAATGCGGGGTTTATAATTGTTAGGAATGAGATGTCTAAGGAATTCATTTAGTTAGGCATGCGATGTCTAAGGAGGTTGCGGATTCCAACTGTTGTAGTTTTACACTTTCTTTTCTGCGAGCATAAGTGTAATATGTGGTGTATCGCCGGTTTCGTTGTTATACATCAACGACAATTAGGATACGCATATTTACTTACGTTGATGATATGTGATATTATGTGTTGCTATGATATGTTATATTGGATCGTCGTGTTTTGAATAGCCGGGGGTTTTATGTGAGATGAGCGTTTTTCTTTTTCATTCATGTAAAATTCATTTGTATATAATATTCTTTTATTGGGGCACTTCCGGGATGAGGATGATGTCACCATTGTATATTATTTAATTTTCCGCATTAGGTAGACCCAAGGCGGGGAGCACAAGTAACCGGGTTCGGAGGTCCAGTGGGAGACCATCTCGAGGAGTCGAGACCGGGTCTCTTAACCCTAAAATTGGTAGTGTTGCTTGCCGCTTTCATAGGGGTCTAGGGATGTGGGTTTGGCTATTCATCGCGACCGTGGAATCCGTGTTTTATACAATCTCATATTAAAACACGGACCTCCTAGTATATCCAATATTTCATATATGTTCTTCTGCTGCAATATTTTGTGATGAGATCATATTACTGCCTGAGACGAATATTTATATTATATAAATGAGATATATGTTATATTGCAGATTTCGTTTCAAATATTATGCTTGTGAAGCATAATAAAATAGGACTTCATTAATGAGATTAATGAAATAAAAGAAACCTAAAAATGTTGTAGAAACTTGTTTAAAAACTGGTAGCTCTAGTTCTTGCTTTGTATAGCGGTGTTCCTTGTAGAATATCCAGCACCTTATTCGATAAGGAAAGAGCCGAGATCCCTTCACCGGGAGTGACCTCTTTAGCGAAACTAGCAGATGCTACAAACACGGTTTGTCTTTTGATTGCTTATATAGTTTTTTCTTTGCATAGTGATATTTGTGAAATATCCTGTACCTTATGCGATAATGAAAGAACCGACGATCTCTTCACCGGGAGTGACCTCTTTAGCAAAATTAGAAAAAGGCCTCAAAAACATTCCATTCAAAATCGCTCGATTCTACAACGATATCAAGTTCATTACTCAAAGGGTTTTCTTAAAAACCTGTCGTAGCCCTCCGTCATTTCAGATAAGTTCTACTTAGTATTCGTACTACGTTAGTTGACCTCCGTTAAGGCGTAGTGTGCGGCAGCGAACTAGTATTTATCTGCTTATGCATATGATGCAGATTGTTTTAGGGTAGTCGTGCGGCCTTGTTGACCTCCGTCAAGGGTCGTGCGGGTGGGTTTAATTCAATCAGGAAATGACGGGTAGAACTTGACTAGCAGCCTATGGTTTGTTGACCTCTGTCAAGGTCATAGGACACTAGGGGTAAAATATTATTGGGAATTTCAAGTGTTGAAATTTGCAATGAGATTGCATACCTTCTATGAGATAGTTGGATCCTGATACCCGCTGTGAGTAAGAGTTTCTCCTGAGAGAGTTTTACACATTACAATTAGTCGATCAAGTAGGTGTCTAGAAAGGTGTTAACGGGGTTACGTCCCTGGGAAAACGAGGTTTATTTTAATTAGGTCCGTGCGAAAGCACGGGGAACCTCCCTCAAAGTACCGGCACTGGCCTGGCTGAAAGATTGGCGAACTTGCAGAGTGTAATTAATCCCGGCTAGTCTTTCCTTTTAGGGTCTGAAGGAAGATTTGACTAAAACAGTGGGAGCCATCCTGATTAGATAAATTGATAACCAATCTAATCTTGTAAAAGCGCACGCTGAGTGTTCTCTTCTCTCTCTCTCCAGGTAGCGACCATGTCACGCCTTAATCAAGATAATAATAGGGATGTATTGACCAAACCCGCTTGTTATACTGCGCTAGGGAACGTTGGTCCCACTCCAACTTATAATTGTTATAAGACAGAGCAGGAAATAGGGGATTACCAGAATTCCCGTGCCACCCAAACGAAGAAAGTGCATGCTGATGCATCTTCTTCGGGTGTGTTCATTACAGAGAACTGTTTCTCAGTATCCTTTACGTCCTGGGTATGAGATACCGGATCAGGATCCCGCAAATGTAATTTGTTACGTGGGCTACAGATAGGTAGAGAACTGAGAACGGGTGATAAGTTTCATGAGTTGGAAATGATGCAAGTGTTGCAGTCAAGTCTGTTGGCAGTTATCACCCTGTATTACTAGAATACATTGATTCTGAACGAATGTTATTAGATACCGAACCTGATATACAACATCATATCAGTCTCTTTATTAGTAAAGAAGGATATAATTTTGTATTGTTGGATAATGTTTTGAACATTTCCTATATCAAGAGTTGATCGGTTCAGGCACGTTATCTAAAATTATAGACGTTCTAAATCAAACTACAGTTCTTAGTATACAGAACACACACAAGAGGAAGAGTTCAGAAATGAACGAATCCTTCTTGAGGCATGGTAGACTAGGTCATATCAATGCGACCCGACTAGCTGAAGTTACATTTAGATGCATATTTAAATTAGTTTGAATTTACATCTTGTGAAACTTGCCGGTCGTGTCACAAAGATAAGATGACCACAGCTCTGTTTATTGGAAACAGAAAAAGAGTTAGTGAACCCTTGGGATTGATACATGATGATGTATGTAAGGTCCCCTGTCTACACATGCCAAGACCGGTTCTTTATACTTCATTACATTCACTGATGATCTCTCAAGATTCAGACATATGTTCCTGTTGAAACACAAGTCCGAAGCTTTTGAGATATTCACAGAATATAAGTTAGAAGTAGAGAACCAAAAACGGGTATAAGTATTATATCCTTTGATGAGATTAGGGAGGAGAATACTTGAGCACGGAGATTCCTGGACTATTCTAAAGGAGAAGGAGATTCTCTCTCAGCATCACTCCTCCATATACACCACAGCATGTCAGTGTATCGGGGCGGAGCAATCACACCCTATTAGATATGGTGCGCTATATGATGAGTAATATTGAGTTTCCTATTTCCTTTTGGGAGTTATGCACTTGAGAAGCTGCATACCTATTGAATAGGGTTCCAATCAAATCAGTTTCCTACCACTTCATATGTGATATGGAATGGGAAGAGCCCATATCTTAAGTACGTTAAGATTTGGGGTTGTCCAGCCTATGTCTAAAAGCATAATCCGGACAAGCTCGAGGCAAAGTCAGTTATGTGAAAGTTTGTTGGATATCCCAAGCATTCGCAAGGGAATATCTTCTACCAAACCGAGGAACAAAAGATCTTTTGTTTCTCAGCATGCCACCTTTGTGAAAGGGAATTTCTTGTGAAGAAATTAGTGGTCATGAGGTAGAACTGGAAAGAGTTCCAGCTATACAAATTGAAGCTGATGATTTGGTAGACCCGAAGGATTCAATAGTTTCCAACGAACCTCAGCCTCTCCGCCGATCAAGTAGGGTTCCTCACCCACCTGAGAGATACTTCGGTTTCTCTATGACAGTGGGAGCGAGGATTGCATCATCAGATGATGACCCAACTAGTTTCGAGCTGGCCATCAGGAGTGGGACTCTGTTAGAATGGCTGGATGCTTAGCGATCTGAGATGGAATCCTTATACACCAACGAAGTATGGATTTTGGTTGCTTTATCTGAAGGGTTAAATCCCCATCAGCAGCAAGTATATCTTGAGAAGATTATTTGGTGTACATGGAAAAGTTGAGACTTTCAAAGCTATGCTTAAATCCATCCAGATCCTACTTGCCACGGCTACATACCATGACTACGATATCTGGCGGTTGGGTGTCATGACTGCTTTTCTAAAAGATGTTTTGGAAGAGAGCGTCTATAAGTACACAGCCAGAGAGCTTCGTAGATAGTGGGAGCAGCGGAAACATGTGCAAGATGTTTTATGTGATAAAGCAGGCATCGCGGAGTTGGAACGTCTGTTTTGATATGGTAGTCAAATAGTTTGACTTCATCAAAATGGTAGATGAACCTTGTATATACAAAAAATTAGTAGGGAGTATGGTGATGATCCTCGTAGAGTACGTGGATGACATACTCTTGATAGGAAAGGAGTTTCCTATGCTACGCTCGGTTAATCTCCGCTTATCACAAGGATTCTCCATATAGGATCAGAGCGATACCTCCTAAATCCTAGGTTTTGATCTATGAGATAGATGTAATTGGATGTTAGGATTCTCACTAGTAGT
Source organism: Agapanthus africanus (assembly GCA_030015575.1). Taxonomy (NCBI): domain Eukaryota; kingdom Viridiplantae; phylum Streptophyta; class Magnoliopsida; order Asparagales; family Amaryllidaceae; genus Agapanthus; species Agapanthus africanus. The sequence goes on from CM057347.1 coordinate 226,064,093, forward strand.
AGTGAGATGGTATCAATCGATCCTGGGGAGAATCACTGGAAAGTTTACAGGGTGATAAGGACAACTGAATGTCAGTCGCAGGCATTGTCTTTACCCTCAGTGGAGGGACGGTATGTTGGAAGAGTTCCAAGCTAGATACCGTGACTTACTAGACGATTAAAGGCAAGATACGTCGTTACCAAGGATGCTACCAAAGAGGCAGTCTGGATAAATATAAGTTCATGAGATGAACTTCGTTCCTACCATTGTGTGACAATAGAGTTGTGGCTTATGCCAAGGAACCCCCGTTCCATCAGAAATCCAGATATAATTCTTAGGCAGTATCACCTGATCATGGAGATGGTTGATCTCCAGGAAGATCGAGGTTAGGAGAGTAGACACAGAGGACAACAGCGTAGATCCACTCACAAAGGCCTTTTTCCCAGTAGAGACTTTTATGGGATGGTTGAGTATGAGATACTTCAACCACAGCTAATTGTTGGGTATGTGATACCACAACAGATGGCCCTAGTGCAAGCGGGAGATTGTTAGTTATATGTATGCCCTAGAGGCCATTACTATACATGCGATGTATATTGTAGTGGATGCTTGGACATATATAGGGAGGACTTTCTTGCTCGACATGATAGTACGCTATCTGGTTGCTCTTTATCTTAAGATGTACTCTGATTGTCTCTATGTCACATGTTGATAAAGCCCTTTGGATGAGTACTTGACTACCGGGACTATGATGCAGATCATACTAGTGGGGACAGAGTAGTCGCCAAGTACATCCTTCAAAAGTTCCTAGCCGTGGGAGTACCGAGACAGGGCATCGATACTCCAGAGTAGACTAGCGTATGCGCTTCTTGACCCATATGATGGGCGATGGATGATCCCATATCCATTGGTGTTTGACATCAGAGAAGGTAAATGGGTGCTCAGTGGAGACTGGGTACACTGGACGGACTCGCCGAGAACTCTCAGATGGTATTATACCTCACTTCAGATAGCAGTTCTCTGGTGACACTGGTACAGGTTAGTCTGTAGACCTGAGATCGTCATAGAGTCTTGTGTGATTCCCACTGTGCTTTGATTTCCATCATACCACGTCCAAGAGGGCGTGCAAAAAGGTGGCTTTTGGGTACATTCCTGAATCACATGGAGGCAACGAGCGATAGGAGGGGATTCGTCTCTCCCTGTATAGGGAGTTGATGTTGCGCTGTGTTCGATTGGCTATAACTGGAAATCCCTGGCCAGGGTTGCTGAGATTTACTGGTAAGTGTTATCAGTAGTTTCTCGAACTGTTATAGACCTCATATCGACATGACTTATCAAGCTACTGGGGTCTGACGTTTACCACCCCTAGGCGAGATATGCGACATATCAGACGAAGAGACCGGACTGTATGGGAGTGTTACTGATTGGATTCACGGGAGAAAGTACAGGCTTGCTTGTTGATCTTCTGATCGCTCAATACCTGGATGGCTGTTACGTTTAGCTGACCGCTTGCAGCTTGTGGGTGTTTGATATGATCATCACCTACTGCCGGCGTATTGACGATTCTTTAGAGTCCTACACAGAGGTTTCTTGACTCAGGAAAAACGGAGTAGGGGCACATATGTGATATGTGCGGGACCGAGAACAATACGTGTATGTGATACCGTATTTGATTCTCGCGATATGAGATATCGGCCGGGTATATGTGTTATAGCCGGGTCATCGGATCAAGTGTTGATTCGATGAACTGATACAGATTATATTAGTCGGTTATTTGAGAAATAGCCGGATTATCGGATCAAGTGTTGATTCGATAATTTAATGTATAATTATATATTTGATATATTAAATTACATTAACTGATATAAGCTCACTAAAAGATTCTTTTTCTCACTCGGGTAATTGATATATATGCGATATATGTTAATTGTATTATTTTATTTTGTTACAATAAATATTGTATATGTGATATATAATATTGTAACATGTTAGAGTTATTAATGCAACATGTTTAGTGGAGATTAAACATGGTTAGGGTTTGATTTGGGTTAATCTTTTCTAGAACCTTCTGGAAGGTTTTGTTTTGTTTTGTGCAAAGATATTTGTTTTGATATTTTGCAAGATATTTGTTTTAACCCAACCCAACCCTTTAACCTTAGTTAAATCTCTATAAGGGTTACATATACCATGGTTACATTTCTAATCTCATACTTGAGTTTCATTATTCATTACAAAGAATTCTTCTTCTTCTTCCTTGAGTTCTTTCATGAAAAGCTTTCTAGCTTTTTATGAAGTGATGAAAATGAGTGAGTTAAAGAAAACAAATGAGAGTTAAAATCCCACTTCATCATCCTAATCTATCCTAGCCATTTAGATTAGGGTGTTCACTTCATTTGAGAGTGAGAGCTTGTGTTAAAGAAACTTCAAGGTAGATCATCTTAGTCATCGAAGATCGAAAGCAAGTTTGCATCATTCTCTTCGTGGAGCCTCTCTAGAGTCCGGCTACTCGATGATTGCAGCGAAGGGACCACAACACGGAGCTTCTGAAGTGAAGGACCGGACTACAAAGGTTGTAATCCCAAACTCTTAGATGTTAATGTGTTTAATATGCTTTGTTTCGCCTAATCTCTAGTTTAAAGATCTTGGTTAGGGTTGTTCGGCACGTCTAAATTTTAAATCGGGCATGGTTGATGCGTTGTAGACCCTTATGACAGTGCCTAGTAACCCTACACCATCTACTCCAGATGATAGAGGCGTTGTCTACAGTGTGGACAGATGATCCAGTTGTTGCTGAGTTGACGAGATATCACCGCCAGACTTCAGAAGCTAATGCAGCGTGAGTCTATACACGGAGATGCGATAGAAGATCGGTAGTCACTCCTGGCTAAATGAATGGGACATGTTGTTCGTTTGGATACTCCAATGCGACATCATCAGATTGACTCACTTCAGCTGGAAGAGGACCTCACAGAGGCATGCGGTGAGTCGATCGAGACAGGAAGAGCGTAAGCGTATCGCTCCGATGATTTGGACGAGTTCCTGAGAATGTAATTGGCCAGTTGCCTACTACAGGATATTGGGATGCCGAGTTCGTAGCTTCGGAAAGAAGACTCTAGATATGAGTGCAGCCGTTTGGAGCGCAGTCCACATAGCTACGAAGAGATGATTCTAATTTGGTCCATACTGAAGGGAAGCGGAGTAAGAGGTTCGGTGAGATCTTGACGAGATACGTTATGAGTGACCATGTCAATTGGTCAGGAGATCTTCAGAGAAGCGCCTGAATAGGATTGTTTCCGTCAGTATCCCGAATCGGGCTGTCAAGCCAAGAGGGTATATAACTGGTAAGCCGCAGAAAGAAAAGAGGATCTAAGGACAGAAGACGCCAGATCGTGGGCAAAAGGCAAGTGGATATTCTTGCTCTGCCAGCTTTGGATGCACCGACACCTTTTGACTTTGAAGGAGGGGCACATCTGTAAGTTGATGTACTACACCCCACGACTTGCGGGGAGGCGGAAATATGAAAAACGATCTTGTTTTTCGTTTAAACATCGACTAACCGAAGAATCTTTGCTAAATTATAACTAACGATAAACATAGGAATTCTAAACTACTATGTGAAGTGATTATACCTAATGAACCGTGTCCTTCGTCTTTTCGTTCTCTACCTCCTCCTCGGCCTTCTCCAAGTAGTAGACGATCCACCCGAGAGCTATACTTCAAGCTTCACCTCAAACTAGAGGTAACTAGGTTTCTTAAATTGCTAATCTAAGTAATCTTGGTGATATAGAGTTGGATTATGGAGTGATTAGTCTATTCTAATCCTTGATCTCAATACATGAGAGGGGAGGATTAGGGTTTGAAGAGAGAGAGCTTGAGGAGAGAGAAGGTGAGCATTAGAATGGGAATGAGATTGTGATCTATCATGATATATATGAAGCATTAATCTTTATCAAATAAATAGAAAATAGGATTTAACAACCATGCTTCATAAATACAAATGGGTGATTCATCTCCATGAGTCATTAAGCATTTATGATGCATTAATGACATGGATGAATCACTCAAATGACTCACTAATCTCATTTAATGCATATGCCACCTAAACCCCCAAGTCACCATCTTCTAGAAGCTTCTCGTGAAATTACGAGAACGCCCCTCCTATCCGTGAAAACACGGAAAAACTTTAGATTGTATAAATGCAATATCCCGACACTAGAATCTGGCTTAAACCAAAGCCGACTAGTAAAAACTGTCCGAAAGTCGTACGTGCGTAAACACACGTATGCGTCCGAACCCTTGTCGTAAAACCATACGACCTCTATATCGTTTCGCCTGAAGCAGGGAAACTCTTTATGTGTGACTCTAATGACTCGACTACTACGCTGGCAGTGGGTTGAACTACAGACCGCAAGCGGCACTAGCTGTACGTAACGGTCCCCAGGTAGATGTCGATAAGAAGGCCGATGAGGAAACCCATCCGAACTCCTACTGAGCCTGATGTGACAATCTCCGTACAGTCCGGTCTGTTCGTCTAAGACTATCGCATATCGGGCCTAGGGGGAGGCAAGCGTCAGTCCCCTAATAGAGGTATAAGTCGTGTCGGAGTGAAGCCCATTACACCCTGAGAAACTACCAGTAAATCTCGCTTGTCTTGGCCAGGGACTTTGCGTAATGGCTCTCTGACAAAGCACGATATCATCTCCCAATACCGGGAGAGACGAATCCTGTCTAACCGCCACTGCCTCCAAGTGCTCGGGACTGCACCCAACTGCTACCTATTTGCACGACTCCTTTGAGCCGTGGTAGGGTAGCAATCTAAGAACAATGGGACACACTCGAGGCGAAGTAGCAGTGTCAAGTCTGCGGACTATGCAGTACTCATGTCACCTGGGAACTGTTAACTGACGACTGGTATAAAACCCAACCAACAGTTCCCTGCGAGTCCAGTCCGGTGTACCCGTAACCCAACGAGCACCTGTATACTATCTCCAGTACGACGTACTGACGGTTGTGGGACAGACCATCTCCCCTACTGGGATGAGAAGCGTACACACTAGTCTACTCCGGAGTATCGATGCCCTGTCTCGATAATCCTACGACTAGGGACCTGAAAAAAGGATGTGCTTGTAGACTACCCAGCCCCCACTAGTATGACTGCCATCACAACGCTGGTAGTCAAGCAAGATCCTAAGAGCTCTATCAATACGTATACTCACATATTAAGATAGAATAACCAAGTAGTATACTACCATGTTTAGCAAGACTGTTATATACATGTGAATATTCCAAGCTTCCATTAAGTAATATACAAACTAGTATGATACAATAATGGCCCCTAGGGCATATACACTAACAATCTCCCACTTGCACTAGGGCCATGTACCGGCGTATCGAAGACCGATGATCTCGAGTAGCCTCTCGAACTGAATCTGAGGTAGGGCCTTCGTGAATGGATCAGCAATGTTATCCTCTGTATTTACTCTCTTTACCTCGATCTCCCAGAGATCTATGATCTCACTGATCAGGTGATACCGCCTTAAGATGTGTCTGGACTTCTGATGGGACCTGGGTTCTTTCGCTAAATCTATAGCGCCGTTGTTGTCGCAATACAGAGGTATTGGACCAACACTGGTAGGAACCACCTGAAGTTCTGTGAGGAACTTCTTCATCCAGAAAGCTTTTTTTGCGGCATCGCAAGCAGTTATATACTCCGCTTCCATCGTTGAGTCAGCAACGGTCTCCTGCTTGGAACTCTTCCAACAGACCGCCCCTCCATTGAGGGTAAAGACATAACCCGACATGGACTTGGAGTCATCCTTGTCACTCTGGAAGCCGGAGTCAGCAAAGGCCTCAATCTGGAGGTCTTTTCCACCATACACCAAGAACATCTCCTTAGTCCTTCTTAGGTACTTGAGAATGTTCTTTACTGCTATCCAGTGATTCTTCCCTAGGTTTGCCTGATACCGGCTTACAACGCTCAATGCGTATGCTACATCTGGTCTGGTACATAACATCGCATACATTATAAAGCCTACCGCAGAAGCGTAGGGTATAATCGACATGCGATCCCTTTCCAAATCAGTCTTGGGAGACATCTCTTTGGAGAGGGTGATTCCGTGACAAGCCGGTAGGTTACTGCGCTTAGAATCTTCCATACTGAATATTTTCAATATGGTGTCTATGTACCTGGACTATGAAAGTCCCAACATCCTCTTTGATCTATCACGATAGATCTGGATCCCCAGAATGTAGGTGGCATCACCCAGGTCCTTCATGGAGAATTTCTGTTACAAGAATCTTTTGACTGACTGTAGCATAGGAATATCATTTTCTATTAGGAGAATGTCATCTACGTACAAGACGAGGAATATAACAACTCTCCCTATAATCTTACTGTATATGCATGGTTCATCTGGATTCTTGATAAAGTCGAATTCTTTAACGGTATCATCAAAACAGATGTTCCAACTCCGCGATGCTTGCTTTAGTCCATAAATGGACTTAAGCAACTTGCACACTTTACTGCTGCTCCCACTCTGAATGAATCCCTCTGGCTGATCCATATAGACGCACTCTTCCAAATTACCATTTAGAAAAGCCGTCGTTACGTCCATCTGCCAGATCTCATAATCGTGGAAGGCAGCAATGGCAAGAAGGACCCGAATGGATTAGAGCATAGCCACTGGAGAAAAGGTTTCGTCATAGTCCAAACCAGGTCTTTGACGAAAACCCTTTTTAACAAGTCTAGCCTTATAGGTTTCAACCTATCCATCTACACCAATCTTCTTTCTGAAGATCCACTTGCATCCTACGGGTTTTACCCCATCTGGAGCAATGTCCAAAGTCCATACTTTGTTAGTGTACATGGACTCCATTTCGGTCCGCGTTGGATCCAGCCATTTTACCGAGTCGCCGCTCTGAATGGCTTGCTGGAAGCTAGTAGGGTCATCATTATCAATGACGCAATCTTCTCGATCCCCGTCTATGAGAAAACCATAATATCTCTCTGGCTGATGAGACTGCCTACTACTTCTGCGGATAGGCGCTGGTATGTCCCTTTCTTTTGAAACTTCTTGTTCTACCAAACTTTCAGTAACAGCTTGTGGTTCTAGAATTTCTTCTAGTTCTACTGCGCTCCAACTCTTCTGATTTTCTAAAAATTCAGCTTCTAAGAAGTGGGCATGACGAGAAACAAAAACCTTTTGTTCTTCTGCGTAATAGAAATAATATCCCTTGGAGTTCTTTGGATATCCCACAAGCTTACACTGTACTGAGCGTGCCTCGAGCTTGTCCGGATGCTACTTTTTTACAAAAGCCGGACATCCCCATGTCCTAAAATGTTTAAGACATGGTTTCTTCCCACTCCACATCTGATATGGTTTGGTAGGCATAGTTTTGGTTGGAACTTGGTTCAAAAGATATGCAGCTGATTCTAGTGCATAACCCTAGAAAGAACATGGTAACTCAGCCTTACTCATCATGGAACGAACCATATCCAATAGGGTTCGATTCCTCCTTTTCGATACACCGTTGTGTTGTGGTGTGTATGGAGGAGTAAGCTGAGAGAGAATTCCATTCTCTTTTAAGTATCCCAGGAACTCGGCACTTAAGTATTCACCACCTCGATCAGATCTCAGTGTCTTGATACTTTTGCCTTTCTGTTTTTCCACTTCATTCTTGTATTCTCGGAATTTCTCAAAGGCCTCGGATTTATGCTTCATTAAGAAGATATATCCATACCTAGAAAAATCATCCGTAAAAGTAATGAAGTAGGAATAACCACCTCACGCATGTGTAGACATTGGACCGCACACGTCACTGTGTACGAGTCCCAAGAGCTCGCTCGCTCTTACTCCGTGTCCAGTAAACGGAGTCTTTGTCATCTTTCCCATGAGACAAGATTCACAAGTAGCATAAGATTGTTAGTCGAACGGATTCAAATATCCTTCTCTATGTAACTTCGTCAACCGTGTTTCATTGATGTGACCTAGTCTACAATGTCATAAGAAAGCCTGATTTATTTCTGGAGACTTTCTTTTAAGTGTGTTCTGGACATTGAAAACTTGAGCTTGACTCAATACGTATATACCGTCATCTAATGTACCAGACCCAATCAGAACTTGATTTAGGTGGATGTGAACTACATCGCTTACGAATGTAAAATCATATCCCTCTCTCGAAAATGAGGACACTGATATGATTTTACAAGTCAAACTAGGTACATACAAACAGTTACGCAGAATCAATATCTGCTCACTTGTCAAACCTAGGCGATATTCTCCCATGGATTCAGCGTCCACGCTCATTCCGTTTGCAACTCTGAGAGACAAATCACCTATGCTTATAACTCTACGGTTTCTCAAAGCATGTAATGAATTACAGATATAAGATCCTGCTCCGGTATCTAGTACCCAGGAAGTAGAGTTAATTGACAAATAGTTCTCAATTACAAACACACTTGAGGCCGAAGCCACAACATGCTTCGTATCCTGGCCACTGGCTTCCAAAGCCCTGCAATCCTTCTGCCAATGCCCGCTCCCATAATAATAGGAACATCCCTTCTTACCTACACCAAGTCCCGAAACTTTTGCTCTTCCTTTTCCTCCTACTTTACCGACACCGTATATCGGCTTTGTAGAGGTCTTCTTCTTTTCACCCTTTGCTTTCGCCCTGGATGTCAAAGAAGAAGGTCTCCCATTAAGCAGAGCTTGTGTCTCCCTGGTTTCTTTCAGGGTGTAAGTAGAGGGTAGGGACTGTGGAAATAAGTCAGCGTAAGACCTGTCTCTCAACGTGGTCTCTAGGTCCTTGAGTTCATCAATATAGCTAGTCATTGTAAGGACGTTGTCCCCTACAGATGACCCGACAGCCATCCTCGCTTGAATTAATTCGTTCGAGGTCTCTTATCTTGCGGTATGAGATTGCTCTCCATATAAATCTTTGTTATGGAGAAAGATGGAAACTAAGTCCATCATCTCGTGCTGCTTCTAGTATACACCATCTTCTGAAGCCAACACGAGGCACTGGGCTTTCGCTTTATCCTTTTCCCTTTTCTGACGGATATCTATATCTGTGACTGTGGAAACTGGACCTGGGACAGCGGGATCTTGAGTAGTAATAGGGTGGTCCAGCTTGTCATAGGCAATGGACATCTGGACAGACCTTTGCCAGTCATATAAGTTAGATTCAGTCAACTTGTTATCTAGATGTAACCTAGTCATGGTCACAAGGTCGCTGCAATGAGAGAGAGAGAAGAAAACACTTTAGCATGATGCTCTTGCAAGTTTAGAGTGGTTTTTAGTTTATCTAAACTGGATGGCTCCCACTGTTTCTCGAATCCTTCCTCAAACCATAAAAGAAGAATTAGCCAGGACCATTCTCACCGTACAATACTTGCTTAACCGTTCGGCCAGGCCAGTGTCGATACTTCGAGGGAGGTTTTCCAACGCTTTCGCAAAGTTCCTTAATTAAATAACCTCTTTTCTCTGGGGGCGTAACCCCGCTGATACCTTTCTAGGAACCTACTTGGTTTATAGCTTTGATCGTTATGTGACGAATCTCCTGATAAGTAGCATATACTCACAGTAGGATCGGGATCCAAATATCATCGTATGATAATGTTGAAGGAATCCTACCAACATTCATCAAACTCCAAATGGTATGCAACACTAGCAAGTTTCAGTTTCTTTAGAAACTCCCGATGTGGATTTTTGCCCCATGTTCTTATAACCTTGACTAAGGGCCAACAAATCATAAGTCACATGCCAAGTTCTACCCATCATTATCTTGTTAATTTGAACCCACCCGTATATACTCTTGACTAAGGGCCAAACAAAGTAATACGACTGTCCCAAACCAACTCATCTATCTATGCAACAAATGAATACCGCAGCAGCTACCAAACACTATGTCTTGACTAAGGGCCAAACAAAAATAGCTTGAATACTACTGACCATCCATAAGAAATGACGGAGGGCTACGACTGGTTTTGGCGAAACCATGAACGTAGTGAACTTGATATAACCGAAGGAACCTGATAGCTTTTAAAAGGAGTGGTTAAAACTCCGCAATTAAAAATATCTTCTGTTTTAAAAATAACCAAGTGGTTTCTTTTAAACTGTTCCAACGATTTAACTTTGGTTTATTTTCTTTGCATTAAAAATAATGCATCTCATCATTAACCTATCATTGCAGAAAACAACGAAAATACAACGTCCTCTTATGCCATCCGCATTCGCCACTGGGTCCCGTCATCACCCGTTAGGTTACTTAACTAACGGCAGAGCGGGGGCTGGGCTAGTGCGGGTGTAAAACATAAGTGACGTCTAAATAGCTATCATATATAGATATTGTACATTCGTCAGATGCAATAATAGGCATTCCAGATCTCAGATGAACATTATTGGATATACAAGCAATCCATATTTGCATTGAGGCTGCAACAAAAGACGGATTACACAATTGTGACGAATAGCCATTACCCCACACTAGACCCCTACGGGTACGGCAAACTACTCGCCAAGTACCCGAAGTGAAGCGGTCTCCCTCAACAAAGTGAGTAGGCCACTAAACACTTCAAAGTACCCGGTAGTTTGTGCACCCCCCTTGGGTCTGTCCTAGGAGCAAAAAACAGTAAAATGAAATAATACAACGGTGGCTACAACCGCAACCTGGATGTGCCCCGCAAAATAATATTACAACAAATTACATTTACATTGAATGAATTAAAATAATAACCCATTACAAAACCCCAGCTAATCATCACAACAGTCCAATACAGTTCATAATCACAAACAGTAAAATCCATTACAAAAATGTGCAACCCCCTGCCAACCGACATACTAGCAGTTAGGAGAGGTTTACAAACACATTATACAATCACAGATATAATCAAATTAGCAAACATCACAAAATTTCGATCGAGCAAACACTTTAGATTCTACTCCAAAACTTCTCTGTGCACCTGAGACTTGAGCAGAAAAATAAACATCCCAGAAATATCATTATGAACACAGGAGAGCTACTGAAGAAATTTGGGCTGACTCGGCCACAACTCGGCCGCGGATCCGCGGCGGATCACATGGATCCGCCGCGGTTTCGCGGTGAGTTAGCTGAGTCACAAGTCCAAATTTCTGCAGTAGCCCTATTATTCCCTGCTTGTTATTCTGCAGGTCCCTGAAAAATTTTTAGGGCCTGTTTTAAATTCGATAGAAACTGTGTTAAATCGATGATTTTTCCGGTTCTTTTTGGTTTCGAAATTCTTACGACTTTGCTAATAAGTTAATTATTGTTTAGCGAGGCTCTGATACCACTGTAAGTCGATGTACAACACCCCACGACTTGCGGGGAGGCGGAAATATGAAAAACGATCTTGTTCTTTGCTATAACATCGACTAACCGCAAGAATCGGTGCTAAACGATAACTAACAAAAACATAGGAGTTCTAAACTACTATGCGAAGTGATTATACCTAATGAACCGTGTCCTTCGTCTTTTCGTTCTCCACCTCCTCCTCGGCCTTCTCCAAGTAGTAGACGATCCACCCGAGAGCTATACTGCAAGCCTCACCTCAAACTAGAGGTAACTAGGTTTCTTAAAATGCTAATCTAAGTAACCTAGGTGATATAGAGTTGGATTATGGAGTGATTAGTCTATTCTAATCCTTGATCTCAACACATGAGAGGGGAGGATTAGGGTTTGAAGAGAGAGAGCTTGAGGAGAGAGAAGGTGAGCATTAGAATGAGAATGAGATTGTGATCTATCATGATATATATGAAGCATTAATCCTTATCAAATAAATATAAAATAGGATTTAACAACCATGCTTCATAAATACAAATGGGTGATTCATCTCCATGAGTCATTAAGCATTTATGATGCATTAAAGACATGGATGAATCATTCAAATGACTCACTAATCTCATTTAATGCATATGCCACCGAAACCCCCAAGCCACCATCTTCTAGAAGCTTCTTGTGAAATAACGAGAATGCCCCTCCTATCCGTGAAAACACGGAAAAAATTTAGACTGTATAAATCCAATATCCCGATATTAGAATCTGGCTTAAACCAAAGCCGACTAGTAAAAACTGTCCGAAAGTCGTACGTGCGTAAACATACGTATGCGTCCGAACCCTTGTCGTAAAACCATACGACCTCTATATCGTTTCACCTGGAGCAGGGAAACTCTCTGTGTGGGACTCTAATGACTCGACTACTATGCTGACAGTGGGTTGAACCACAGACCGCAAGCGGCACTAGCTGTACGTAACAGTCCCCAGGTAGATGTCGATAAGAAGGCCGATGAGGAAACCCATCCGAACTCCTACTGAGCCTGATGTGACAATCTCCGTACAGTCCGGTCTGTTCGTCTAAGACTATCGCATATCGGGCCTAGGGGGCGGCAAGCGTCAGTCCCCTAAGAGCGGTATAAGTCGTGTCGGAGTGAAGCCCAATACACCCTAAGAAACTACTGGAACCTACCAGTAAATCTCGCTTGCCCTGGCCAGGGACTTTGCGTAATGGCTCTCTGACACAGCGCGATATCATCTCCCAATACCGGGAGAGACGAATCCTGTCTAACCGCCACTGCCTTCAAGTGCTCGGGACTGCACCCAACTGCTACCTGTTTGCACGACTCTTTTGAGCCGTGGTAGGGTAGCAATCTAAGAACAGTGGGACACACTCGAGGTGAAGTAGCAGTGTCAAGTCTGCGGACTATGCTGTACTCATGTCACTGGGAACTGTTAACTGACGACTGGTATAAAACCCAACCAACAGTTCCCTGCGAGTCCTGTTCGGTATACTCGTAACCCAACGAGCACCTGTATACTATCTCTAGTACGACGTACTGACGGTTGTGGGACAAACCATCTCCCCAACTGGGATGAGAAGCGTACACACTAGTCTACTCCGGAGTATCGATGCCCTGTCTCGATAATCCTACGACTAGGGACCTGAAAAAAGGATGTGCTTGTAGACTACCCAGCCCCCACTAGTGTGACTGCCATCACAACGCTGGTAGTCATGCAAGATCCTAAGAGCTCTATCAATATGTATACTCACATATTAAGATAGAATAACCAAGTAGCATACTACCATGTTTAGCAAGACTGTTATATACATGTGAATATCCCAAGCTTCTATTAAGTAATATACAAACTAGTATGATACAATAATGGCCCCTAGGACATATACACTAACAACATCGACGACAATTATTTATAATTTGTGACTTGGTGATTCGGATATCACGTTTCCGTCGTTTTTGATTCTGGCATTTTGAGGATTTCGTTTCATGATTGATATTTCTTATGTGTACCACAGCTGCACTTGATTCGTATTTTCGTGTATCAGTTGTACTGATTTTCATTTTTATGCATACCCATTTGCGCTTGATTTTGATTTCGTGCATACAATATGCACTTGATTTGGACTCATGCATTCGAGGTGGTTTACGAGCACTTTCAGTAATTGATATGGTTTTGTGCACGCAGCTGCACATGTTTATGATTTCATATACCGCGGAATACTTGATTTAATTTGGTGAATGTCATATACCGCTGATTTCGATGTTGATATTCGACAAATGTTTTCGTGCACCTTGTGCCCTTGATTTTCGTTATCGTGCACCCTGTTGCACTAGATGCTGTTGTGCGGACCTGATGCACTTGATTTAGATTTTTGTGCACACTTGGTGTGCTTGATGCGACTTTTTGCACATGAGATGCACTGGATATTGTTGTCAGGCGCACCCGTTGCATTTGACAAATGTCTGAACATTCGTTGCACTTGAGTTTTGTTTCTGTGCAAATTCGTGGAACTGTTTTTTATTTCGATTTCCGTACGCACCAGACGCACGTGGCATTCTTGTATACATTTTTGTGATTGATTTCCTTTGGAGTAGTATGTTTTATGATATTTACTATTTGGTTTAGTAACTGAGCAGGACTAGTCTGAGGACAGTACCTGAGTATTTTTACATGCATCGATATTTACGGAAGGGATTTTCAAAAAGGAGCTATAGTATAACTATTTTCCTACGTGTCCATGAGTGACATGAGAAATTACCAGAAAACCCTTCCCGAGGTTATTTTCAAAAGGCGGAACATGTATGTTAAACAAAGAATATATATATATATATATATATATATATATATATATATATATATATTTCCTTATAAAGGAATGTCCGCTACTTATGCCGTGATATGCGCATCGTACGGCGATTTGAAAAACGTTTTGCATGCATTTCTATTCGAATGTTTGACGATTTCACAAGATGCGTACTATGTACATGTTATAGTTTAATTATATCATGTTTGATTTTTGTATGGAATTTGGCAATAGTGTTTCCACATTAACTTCCAGGATGGAGTGACGCTTTACGGGGTTTTGATTTTGAGTTTTGCCCTCGTTTTCATGCGCATGCATTGCGCAATGACATGTTCAAGTATTCGTGATTTTGGAGCCCCTACGACTTCATGGTTTTGCTGAAATATTTAAGTATTTGGAGGGTTTAAATATAAATTCGGGGACCGAATTTATTTAAGGGGGAAGATTGTAACATTTGAGGAAAATAAAAATATTCTTTTCGGAATTTAAATAATTATAATAATAAATGTTAAAGAATATTGGAAAAATATGGAAATTAGTTTTAGTTAGAGGGTATAATTATATACCGATAGTTCGGAAAATATTTGGAAAATTAATATGGATTATTGATTTTGAAAGAAGGAAATGTGATTTGGTTATTTTATAAATATTTATACAATTATTTGTATATAAGTTTAATACTAAACTCGATTAACATTTCACTAATCATATATTAATCTTGTTTATGCATGTGACATGCAACATAGCATGTTGCAAAACACCTATTACTTTTATTTGAACCATGGTTTCTTTGCAAATATAAGGTTTTGAATTGTTTTTAAAAAGAAAAGAAAAAAAGAGAGAAGATATTTTGATGAGAGAGAATGATGGGACTTGATCATGGCATGGGGGGAGAGAGGGGGTATCTTTCTACTATGGTTTATTGTTATCTCCTTCATTTCTCTTCTTTATCCTCTTCATTCTCCTTCTCCACCTTCCACCTCCTCTACCATCCAAGGCCACCCTAAAAACCACCTCAAACCATTATGTCACCTTCACAAAAAATGATCACAAGTTCATCACAAACACTTTGGATGCATCAAATCAAGTCTTTAAGGACTTTGGACAACTCAAGAAAATTCTTGAGTTGCCAAATGAGGTAATTTCTACACTCTTAGTTTAGAATTTAAGTTTCTTTAACTCCGATAGTAGTTTTGAGTTGATAAAATGAGGATTAGTGAAGTTTGAAATTTTCAAGAAGAGGTTAGCGAATAATTGGAGTTGTGATAATGTAATTGTGGTTTAGTTAGAGCTTGCAAGACCTTAGTGATGTTTACTGGACAAAACCAGGTACTTGAACCCATGACTTGAACTTTGATTTTTCTGATGTCGGTTTTGTGGATTTTGAGGACTATAGGGAATCTGGAGCAACTTAGGGACCTTATAGAAAAAACAAACAACTACATTGACCTAGTTAGACTACTAGAAAACCACCACAGAAGATCGAGACCAAAATTCTAAGGTTGGGCTAGCGGGGGCGGTTACTGTAGCATTCAGGCCGGCCAAATTTTGTCTTTTGATGTTGGGTTTTGGCCTGTAGCTCACACTCCTCATAACCTAGCCACTGTATTGTTTGTTTTGTCCTAAATAACCTGAGGCAAAATCTGGGAGCGTTTGAGTTGATTTTTTCAATGGTTTTCCGATTTCTAAAACATGGATTTTGGATTTGGTCGTTGGACGTTTGTACATCAACGACGAGAGTTTTATGATTGTTTTTGCATGCGTAGGCTATAGGTTCTCACCTATGAGCACTTCACGTGTCGTGTCAGTTTTTGAATCGGATTTTGATGTGATACAATGTGTTGTGATATGTAGGTACCTTCGCGTAGACTTCGGCACGACAAGGGAGAGCGTGGCATCATTGACTTCGAGAAGCAAGGATCGAGATGAGTAGATGTATATCTACAGGGATAGTCGGGTGGATGGCGTATAGCACCCCCGCAACCGTAGAATAGGTTATATATATATTATGTTTATGTGGGACTTGGATACCTAGTAAATAAGGTTACTAGGGGACTATAGATTAGATTTGGCGTACTTTTAGGATAGCTTACTCTTAGTTTAGTTCCTTCGTCGTACACACGCTTACACTTGGTATATATTGATGTGTGTATATGCGTATATATATGTGTGTGGGTGTGTGTTTGTTCATATATATATAGATATACATATACATGTGAGATGATGATAGTATATGTTATATGGATATGAGTCGATATGATCGGGCATGATGCCGTGAGGTTATGATATGCGATTGAGTCGAGACACTGTATATGATATGATATAATAAAGGATTGTCGGGCGATATGTATTCAAGCATGCGATAACATGTGATTTGATGATATTAGAATGTACGAGACCTTAGATCCTTACCCTTGATTTATGATATTGATATTGTACGACGATTGATACCGTACGAATGATGATTTATTATGATACTTGACCTGTACCCTCGATTTTGAGGATGTCGTATGATGGATATTACCGTACGAGATGTATATGATGATTGATCATCACTCTTGACTCGAGGATGTCGTACGATGTATTATTACCGTACGTAATGATGTGAGGCTGGATCGCCGACTATTAGATATATCGACTCAGAATATTATAGATTTCTTATCACCTTCGACTAGGTTCTTTGTTTAGCCTTTAGTTGTGTAGATATAGGTTAACTTAGACTCGAGTCATACTTATTTTCAAAAACGAAGAATCGTTGGCTTTTTCAAAGAATAATACGAGGGAAGCTATAGATTTTCAAAAGACATCTCTTATCTCAAAACACCATAGTCCCCACTTTTCTAAAAACAACGATTCGTGCTATTTAAACACGATAAATGGTATGGCTCGCCTATAGTTTTATATACCTTATTGTTGCATTGCTGTTTACTTTCTCTTATGATCTCATCTGTTAGGACACCAGCACCATTACTGATGATGTGGATGTTCCACGTACACTTGCTTGCCGGCTCACACACATCATCATCGGTAATTGCCATGTCACGCACACTGCAGGCGCCGTTATTACCTTGTATACACTGATTGTTGTAGCTAAGTAGCATTTATGATATCATACGCTAATTATAACATTGCACTTGTATTTAGATGCCACATGCATTGTTTACCTATATTCTGATTTTATACTGCAGTTGGGCTCTATGCCAATATCCATTATCCATTATTTGCTCATGATTTTGAGATTTCGATTTTCATGAGATTTTGGGATTTGGGGAAAACCGTAAAGGAATTTTATAATCCTATTATCTTATCAAAATAGAAATTACGGTTTTCTCGTGATATGATAAATGTAGCATCCACCATGAGTTTTCTCGGTTCTTGAGCCACGTGTGTACACATACCCGATTCGAGGAGAGAGACGCCATCTGTGGGTACATGGTAGGCCCGGTAAGGTACCCCAGGACAAGACGGTCTTATAGCGAGAAGTTGAGCCTGGCAGGGGAGCACAACCTACCGGTGATATTTGACGTGGCGGAGATCCAAAGGATACCGACCGTAGTCGTGTGATCAGATGATTTGGGCCGATGCGGACAGACGGAGCCCGAGATATGAGGATGATGTGTAGCTGATGGACATGGTTTTCATGATGTTTTGAGTGTCGATGTTGGGCTCTCATATTTTCTGATGATTTTGTGTGTCGATGCTGGACACACCCAGTTGATGATGCATTCATACATACATACATACTATTCATGACTTATAGTAACCTCATGACACGGGCACGAGTTCTGACATTTCACATATACTCATAGTACTACCTTTACTGCTACTCGATGTCTATTTATATATTTAGCATATGGTATGACCTAGGAGATGTAGGGTTCCTAGGCACTCTCAAGAGGTCTCACAAGGTATCAACCATGCCAATTTTAGATTTTACGGGTGCCGAGAAACCCTAATACGGATCGTTGACTAGAAGTTTAGGCGAAATACGAATCTAGTTAACAACTTAACTAAAGATAAGAAGCTACAACCTTTGTAGATCCGGATATCCACTTCCTTGGCTCCACGTAGGCGTCCTCTCGCTGTCCATCTCAAATCCCGGACTCAATCGTCGGCTTGATCGGAGAAATGGGCGGACTAGGTCGTCGGCTTCGTACCGAAGATGATCTACGTCGAGGCATCACAAGTTCAAGCTCCGACTTCACAAATTTGTGAAACTTGTGAAGAAAACACCCAAAACAACTTGGCAAGAGGTAGAGGGTGAAGAAATAGGAGGTGGGTTCACTTTAGAATTGGATTTCTCACTTTAGAACTCAAGTTGCCATTGATGGCATCAAGCTTTCTTTCTTGAAGAAGAAGATCAAGAAGAAGGAAAAATTATGATAAGTCAATCAAAAAAAATGAAAAAGAAATGAATACTTATCATAATAGGAACCATGGTTAGGTGTAGAGAATTGACCAAGGTTAGAAGAGTGGTTAGGGTTAAGCATGAAGACAAATTGGTCACTTTGGTCAAAGCTTCATGAAGCTTCACAAAGGTTCAAGAATGAAAGCAACCATTTTGTATTCTTATCCCATTCTTTTTTCCAAAATCAATAAATAAAAGAATGGATAATTAAAAGCCTAATCACTTTCTTAACCTAGGTTTAATTCTTTACACTTAACCAAATGAGCAAGCATCATCAAACATGATACAAAGATGTGCACAAAAGTATATCACATATACAACTTGCACATCAAGTGAGAAAATCCATTTAAAGTGAACCAATACTAGTTAATGCAAAATAATATATCAAATATATAATTATACATTAAATCATTAAATCAACACTTGATTCAATGATCCGGTCATGTCGCACATAACCGACTAGTATACAATGTATCGATTTATCGAATCAATCCTTGATTCGATATCTAGGTTATATCGAATATAACCAATCGATACATCCATCGCGAGAATGAAATACGGTATCACATACACGCATTATTCTCGGTCCTGCACATATCTCATATGCGCTCCTATTTCGTTTCGCTTGAGCCAGGAAACCTCTGTGTAGGACTCTAAAGACTCGTCAATACGCCGGTAGCAGATGATGATCATATCAAGCACCTACAAGCCGCAAGCGGTCTGCTAAACGTAACGGCCATCCGGGTATTGAGCGATCAGAAGATCGACGAGCTATCCCGCTCACACTCCTGTGAATCCAACCAGTAACACTTACCGTACAGTCCGATCTGTTCGTCTGATATGTCGCATATCAAGTCTATGGGTGGTAAACGTCAGACCCCAATAACCGATAAGTCGTGCCGATGTGAGGCTCATAACGGGTCGAGAAACTACTGGTAACACTTACCAGCAAATC
Source organism: Agapanthus africanus (assembly GCA_030015575.1). Taxonomy (NCBI): domain Eukaryota; kingdom Viridiplantae; phylum Streptophyta; class Magnoliopsida; order Asparagales; family Amaryllidaceae; genus Agapanthus; species Agapanthus africanus. Next base: position 226,083,548 of record CM057347.1, read on the forward strand.
TCTGATCAGCCCTGGCCAGGGACTTCCCTGTTACGGCCAATCGAGCACTGCGCAACATCAACCCCCAATACCGGGAGAGACGAAACCCCTCCTATCGCTCATTGCCTCCATGTGACTCGGGACTGTACCCAAAGACCACCGTTTTGCACGCCCTCATGGACGTAGTAAGGTGGAGATCAAAGCACAGTGGGAATCACACAAGACTCTATGACGATCTCGGGTCAACAGACTAACCTGCACAAGTGTCACCTGAGAACTGCCATCTGACGTGAGGTATAATACCATCTGGGAGTTCTCGGCGAGTCCGTACAGTGTACCCAGTCTCCACTGAGCACCCGTACACCATCTCTGATGTCAAACACCAATGGATATGGGATCATCCATCGCCCATCTCATGGGTCGAGAAGCATATACGCTAGTCTACACTGGTATATCGATGCCCCGTCTCGATATACCCACGACTAGGGACCTTGAAGGATGTACCTATGGACTACCATGTCCCCACTAGTATGATCTGCATCATAGTCCAGGTAGTCAAGTACACATCCTAAGGGCTTTACCAACATGTAACTATAAGACAGTTTAAAAAGACAAGTGTACATGTTAAGATAAAGAGCAACCAGATAGCATACTATCATATCGAGCAAGAAAGTCATCTCTATATATGTCCAAGCATCCAATATATGTACATCATCTGTACAATACTGGCCTCTAGAGCATACATACAACTAACAATCTCCCACTTGGACTAGGGCCAGCTGCTGTAGTATCGCATACCGAGCATCCCGAAGAGTCTCTCAAACTGTATCTGGGGAATGGCCTTCGTGAGTGGATCCGCCGTGTTGTTCTTCGTGTCAACCCTCCTGACCTCGATCTCCCAGCGATCAACTATCTCCCGGATCAGGTGATGCCGCCTCAGAATATGCCTGGATCGCTGATGGAACCTGGGTTCCTTGGCTAAAGCCACCGCTCCATTATTATCGCAATACAAAGGTATTGGATGCTCAATGGATGGAACCACTCCAAGTTCAGTAATGAACTTCTTGATCCAGACAGCCTTTTTAGCAGCATCGTTGGCAGCGATGTATTCAGCCTCCATCGTCGAGTCTGCCACGGTTTCCTGCTTGGAACTCTTCCAGCTAACCTCCCCTCCGTAAAGGGTAAAGACAAATCCCGACTGCGACTTAGAGTCGTCCTTATCACTCTGGAAGCTCGAATCGGTAAAGGACTCCACTTGGAGTTCTCCGTTACCATACACCAAGAGCATCTCTTTAGTCCTTCGCAAGTACTTGAGAATGCTCTTCACAGCTGTCCAGTGACTCTCTCCAGGATCTGCTTGAAACCTGCTCACTACACTTAGTGAGTATGCAACATCGGGTCTGGTACATAGCATCTCGTACATGATAGAGCCTACAGCCGAAGCATAGGGTATCCCTTGCATGCGAGCTCTCTCCAAATCAGTCTTGGGAGACATCTCTTTGGAGAGAGTGACTCCAGAGATCGTGGGTAAGTTCCCACACTTGGATTCTTCCATACTAAACCTCTTTAGTATGGTGTTAATGTACCTGGATTGGGACAATCCCAATATCCGTTTGGATCTATCTCTATAGATCCTTATTCCCAATATGCAGGAGGCATCACCAAGATCTTTCATTGAGAATCTTTATGATAAGAAGAGCTTGACCGATTGCAGCATAGGAATATCATTTCCTATCAAGAGTATGTCGTCCACGTACAATACGAGGAAGACAACCTTACTCTCTGCTACCTTCTTGTAAATACAAGGTTCATCTGGATTTTTGACGAAATCAAACTCTTTGATAACGACGTCAAAGCAGATGTTCCAACTCCGCGATGCTTGCTTTAATCCATAAATGGATTTAAGCAGCTTGCACACCTTTCCGCTGCTCCCACTGTCTACGAAGCCCTCTGGCTGAGTCATGTACACGCACTCTTCTAAATCACCATTTAGAAAGGCGGTCTTAACATCCATTTGCCAGATTTCGTAATCATGATATGCAGCGATGGCAAGCATGATCCGGATGGATTTAAGCATAGCCACTGGAGAAAAGGTTTCGTCATAGTCCACACCTGGTCTTTGACGAAAACCCTTTGCTACAAGTCTAGCTTTGAAAGTCTCCACTTTCCCATCTACACCAAGTTTTTTCTTAAAGATCCACTTGCTCCCGATGGGTTTTACCCCTTCAGGAGCAACATCCAAAGTCCATACTTTGTTGGTGTACATGGATTCCATCTCGGACCGCATAGCATCCAGCCATTTCACTGAGTCCCTACTCATGATGGCCTGCTCGAAGCTAGTTGGGTTATCATCCTCCATGATGCAATCCTCGCTCCCACCATCCATGAGAAAACCATAGTATCTCTCAGGTTGGTGAGGAACCCTACTAGATCGGCGGAGAGGCTGGGGTTCATCGGGTACTACTGAATCTTCTGGTTCTACCAAATCTTCTGTTGTAGCTTTTGTAGCTGGAACCTCTTCCAGTTCTACTTTATTACCACTAATCTCTTTTTCAAGAAATTCCTTTTCTGAAAAGGTGGCATGCCGAGAAACAAACACTCTTTGTTCCTCAGGGTGGTAGAAGATATACCCTTGTGAATTTTTGGGATATCCTATAAATTTGCATAGAACAGAACGTGCCTCGAGTTTGTCCGGATTTTGTCGTTTGACATAGGCTGGACAACCCCATATCTTAACATAGTTAAGACATGGTCTCTTTCCTTTCCATATCTCATATGGAGTGGTAGGCACAGATTTGGTTGGGACCATATTCAATAGATGTATGGCTGTCTCAAGCGCATACCCCCAGAAGGAAATAGGTAACTCAGCTGTGCTCATCATAGAGCGCACCATATCTAATAGGGTGCGGTTCCTCCGTTCTGATACACCATTGTGCTGTGGTGTATATGGAGGAGTCAGCTGAGAGAGAATCCCATTCTCTTTTAGGAAGTCCAGGAATTCATTGCTCAAGTATTCTCCTCCTCGATCTGATCGAAGGATTTTAATACTTTTTCCGGTTTGGTTCTCGACTTCTTGTTTATATTCTCTAAATTTCTCAAAAGCTTCAGACTTGTGTCTTATCAAGTACACATGTCCGTATCTTGAGAGATCGTCAGTGAATGTAATGAAGTACGAAGAACCATCCCTGGCATGTGTACACATTGGACCGCATACATCACTATGTACTAGTCCCAAGAGTTCGGTAACTCTTTCTCCGTGTCCCGTAAACAGAGTTTTGGTCATCTTGCTTTTGAGACATGACTGGCAAGTGTCATAAGATGAAAATTCGAATGGTTTCAAATATCCATCCTTATGCAACTTAGCCAGTCGTGTCGCATTGATGTGACCTAGTCTACAATGCCACAAGAAGGATTCGTTCAGTTCTGAACTCTTCCTCTTGTGTGTGTTTGTTATGCTCAGAACTGTTGATTGGTTTAGAACATAAATGCCATTGCACAACGTGCCTGATCCAACCAACCTTTGGTTACGGAAAATGTTCATAATATTGTCCTGTAATACAAAATTATATCCCTCTTTACTCAATAAAGAAACCGATATAATGTTGCATATCAGGTTCGGCATGTAATAGCATTCGTTCAGAACCAATGTATTACCAGTTGGTAATACAAGGTGATATTCCCCGCCAGTCTTAGCTGCAACAATTGCACCATTTCCAACTCTAATGTCTTTATCACCATCTCCAAGTTCTCTACCTTTTCTAAGCCCATGTAACTGATTACATATATGGGATCCTGACCCGGTATCTAATACCCAGGACGTAGGGCAAATGGAGAAACAGCTCTCCGTAACGAACACACCCGAAGAAAATGCATCATCATGTACTTTCTTGAATCGGGTGGCATGGGAATCCTGGTATTCCCCTATATCCTGTTCATTCCTATAACTCTTATAAGAAAGAATGGAACCAACGTTCCCCAGCACAGTATAACATGCGGGTTCGGTCAATACATGCATATTATTATCTTTATTAGGGCATTAAATGGTCGCTACCTGGAGAGAGAGAGAAGAAAACACTTTAGCGTATGCTCTTGCAAGATCAGATTGGTTTTTATCTTATATAATCAGGATGGCTCCCACTGGTTTTTATCAAATCTTCCTTCAAACCCTAAAAGGAAAGATTAGCCGGGATTAATTACACACTACAAGTTCGCCAATCTTTCAGCCAGGCCAGTGTCGGTACTTTGAGGGAGGTCCCCCGTGCTTTCGCACGAACCTAATTAATGTAAACCTCGTTTTCCCAGAGGCGTAACCCCGTTGAAACCTTTCTAGACACCTACTTGATCTGCTAATTGCAATGTGTAAAACTCTCCCAGGAGTAACTCTTACTCGCAGTGGGTATCGGGATCCAACTATCTCATAGAAGGTATGCAATCTCATTGCAAATTTCAACACTTGAAATTCCCGATAATACTTTTGCCCCTAGCGTGCTATGACCTTGACAAAAGCCAACAAACCACAGCCCGCTAGTCAAATTCAACCCGTACATTTCTTGACTGAATTAAACCCACCCGCACGACCCTTGACGAAAGCCAACAAAGCCGTACGACTACCCTAATCCAGTCGCATCATATGCAGCAGATAAACAGCACATAGCTACCGCACACTACACCTTGACGAAAGCCAACAAATGTAGCACGAATACTATATGTAACTTATCTGAAATGACGGAGGGCTACGACAGGTTTTTCTGAAAACCTATTGCGTAATGAACTTGATATCGTTGTAGAATCAAACAAAGTTTTTAAAATGGAGTGATTTTGAGGCTTTTCTAGTTTTTGCTAAAGGGGTCACTCCCGGTGAAGGGACCGTCGGCCCTTTCCTCGTCGAATGAGGTGCGGGATATATCATATATATCGCTGTGCAAAGCAAAAATCCAAAAGCAGTCAAAAGCAAACCGAGTGTGTAGCATCTTCCAGTTATTGCTAAAGGAGTCACTCCCGGTGAAGGGATCTCGGTCCTTTCCTCATCGAATAAGGTGCATGGTATATCATATATACCGCTATGCAAAGCAAGAACTGTAGCTACCTGTTTTTAATTTTTGAAATTCGATTCTACAACATCTTAGGTTTCTTTTATTTCATTAATCACATTAATGAAGTCCCATCATTTAAATACCTAAACATTACAGATAAATACGACGTACACTTATGCCATCCGCATTCGCCTCGATGTCCCCTCGTGCACCGTTAGGTTAGGTAACTAACGACAGAGCAGGGCAGGGCTAGCGCGGGTGTAAAACATAAGTAACGTCTATATAATATATCATATATACTATATAAAGTATCTATCAGAGAACATCACATGATCACATCACAGATATCGCAGCAGAAGAAACATATGAAACATTGGATATACTAGGACGTCCGTGTTTTCAATACGAGCCAGTATAAAACACGGATTCCACGGTCATGATGAATAGCCAATCCCATACCCCTAGACTCCTACGAGAGCGGCAAGCAACCCTACCAATTTTAGGGTTAGGAGACCCGAACTCGACTCCTCGAGATGGTCTCCCACTGGACCCTAGAACTCGGTTACTTGTGCTCCCCTCCTTGGGTCTATCCTAATGCAGAAAAGTAAATAATATACAAAGGGTGACAGCTTCCGCAACCTGGAAGTGCCCCAAATAAAAGAATATTACATACAAGTTTTTAAATGAATTAAAATAAAAAACACTCATCTCACATAAAAATCCCCGGCTATTCAAACACGACAATCCAATATAACATATCCAGCAACACATAACATCACATGTCATCAACATAAGTAAATATGCGCATCCCAATTGTCGTTGACATATAGCAAAAAAACCGGCGATATCACATATTACACTTACGGTCACAGAAAAGAAAGTGTAAAACTACAACAATTGGAATCCGCAACCTCTTTAGACATCGCATGCCTAATCAAAATGAAATACTTAGACATCACATGCCTAACAGTTATAAACCCCGCATTTTAGTCTCATTATCGAAAACTCTTTTCAATATCAAATGAAACTAAACCGCTAGATTTATATCATTCATTCAGTTATCTCATAACTGTTTGTGAATTCCAATTATTGTATCCCATTCCGGATAAATAGAAAATATTAAACTTTCCGATCGAACATTCGAACACCCAAGTTTTCCCGAAACCGTCCAACACATGAAATAGGTTCAAAGACATTCACTTCATGCCTCAGTACCAACGGTCCAGCCGTAGAAGGGTCAAGCCAACGCCTCATATGTGGCACGCCGTACTGCCCCAAACCCGAAGGTTCAAAGGGCAGTTCAAGACGGTCACATAATCGAGTTAAGGTTTGTTGTCTTATAGAGGGACCATCGCGTTACTTGCACTACTCAGAACGTCCTTAAACCACACAAAAATCCAACACTTGGATATTTTCCGGCAGGGGAAAAGTTGGGTATTTATATCCGGTCGAACTTTTTAACATATTCTAAAGTCATCCGGAAATACACAAAGACGAAATTTGATAATCCGATCGAAACATCGAAGTTCTAAAACACCCCAGAAAATTCAACTCTTGAATAAATATTAAAAATACCCATAAAACTCAGCTGCTGAAATGATGAATTACTGTGCAAAGGAGGAGGGCTGACGTCATCATTAGGCCGCGGAACCGCCGCAGAAGCCATGCTTCTGCCGCGGTTCCGCCGCACACTATACTGTTCATTGGAAAAAATTTGTACCGTAATTCTTAGAATTCCCTGCTGAATTTTTTAAGCATTTTTAATCTAGAAAAATCCCAGTTTTTAGAAAAAGTCCAGAGAGCATGATGTGTTAGGGTTTCGATGTGTATTCGGGTTTCAAACGTCGTCTAGACTTCGCCTAAGGCTCTAGCTAGGCTCTGATACTACTGTAGGGTTCCTAGGCACTCTCAAGAGGTCTCACAAGGTATCAACCATGCCAATTTTAGATTTTACGGGTGCCGAGAAACCCTAATACGGATCGTTGACTAGAAGTTTAGGCGAAATACGAATCTAGTTAACAACTTAACTAAAGATAAGAAGCTACAACCTTTGTAGATCCGGATATCCACTTCCTTGGCTCCACGTAGGCGTCCTCTCGCTGTCCATCTTAAATCCCGGACTCAATCGTCGGCTTGATCGGAGAAATGGGCGGACTAGGTCGTCGGCTTCGTGCCGAAGATGATCTACGTCGAGGCATCACAAGTTCAAGCTCCGACTTCACAAATTTGTGAAACTTGTGAAGAAAACACACAAAACAACTTGGCAAGAGGTAGAGGGTGAAGAAATAGGAGGTAGGTTCACTTTAGAATTGGATTTCTCACTTTAGAACTCAAGTTGCCATTGATGGCATCAAGCTTTCTTTCTTGAAGAAGAAGATCAAGAAGAAGGAAAAATTATGATAAGTCAATCAAAAAAAATTGAAAAAGAAATGAATACTTATCATAATAGGAACCATGGTTAGGTGTAGAGAATTGACCAAGGTTAGAAGAGTGGTTAGGGTTAAGCATGAAGACAAATTGGTCACTTTGGTCAAAACTTCATGAAGCTTCACAAAGGTTCAAGAATGAAAGCAACCATTTTGTATTCTTATCCCATTCTTTTTTCCAAAATCAATAAATAAAAGAATGGATAATTAAAACCCTAATCACTTTCTTAACCTAGGTTTAATTCTTTACACTTAACCAAATGAGCAAGCATCATCAAACATGATACAAAGATGTGCACAAAAGTATATCACATATACAACTTGCACATCAAGTGAGAAAATCCATTTAAAGTGAACCAATACTAGTTAATGTAAAATAATATATCAAATATATAATTATACATTAAATCATTAAATCAACACTTGATTCAATGATCCGGTCATGTCGCACATAACCGACTAGTATATAATGTATCGATTTATCGAATCAATCCTTGATTCGATATCTAGGTTATATCGAATATAACCAATCGATACATCCATCGCGAGAATGAAATACGGTATCACATACACGCATTATTCTCGGTCCTGCACATATCTCATATGCGCTCCTATTTCGTTTCGCTTGAGCCAGGAAACCTCTGTGTAGGACTCTAAAGACTCGTCAATACGCCGGTAGCAGATGATGATCATATCAAGCACCTACAAGCCGCAAGCGGTCTGCTAAACGTAACGGCCATCCGGGTATTGAGCGATCAGAAGATCGACGAGCTAGCCCGCTCACACTCCTGTGAATCCAACCAGTAACACTTACCGTACAGTCCGGTCTGTTCGTCTGATATGTCGCATATCAAGTCTAAGGGTGGTAAACGTCAGACCCCAATAACCGATAAGTCGTGCCGATGTGAGGCTCATAACGGGTCGAGAAACTACTGGTAACACTTACCAACAAATCTCTGATCAGCCCTGGCCAGGGACTTCCCTGTTACGGCCAATCGAGCACTGCGCAACATCAACCCCCAATACCGGGAGAGACGAAACCCCTCCTATCGTTCATTGCCTCCATGTGACTCGGGACTGTACCCAAAGACCACCGTTTTGCACTCCCTCATGGACGTGGTAAGGTGGAGATCAAAGCACAGTGGGAATCACACAAGACTCTATGACGATCTCGGGTCTACAGACTAACCTGCACAAGTGTCACCTGAGAACTGCCATCTGACGTGAGGTATAATACCATCTGGGAGTTCTCGGCGAGTCCGTCCAGTGTACCCGGTCTCCACTGAGCACCCGTACACCATCTCTGATGTCAAACACCAATGGATATGGGATCATCCATCGCCCATCTCATGGGTCGAGAAGTGTATACGCTAGTCTACACTGGTATATCGATGTCCCGTCTCGATATACCCACGACTAGGGACCTTGAAGGATGTACCTATGGACTACCATGTCCCCACTAGTATGATCTGCATCATAGTCCAGGTAGTCAAGTACACATCCTAAGGGCTTTACCAACATGTAATTATAAGACAGTTTAAAAAGACAAGTGTACATGTTAAGATAAAGAGCAACCGGATAGCATACTATCATATCGAGCAAGAAAGTCATCTCTATATATGTCCAAGCATCCAATATAATATACATCATCTGTACAATACTGGCCTCTAGGGCATACATACAACTAACAGGAGATCGTCATACATGCGATTTCTACTCGGTGATGTCTTCCACTGACGAGTTGGCAACTCACCCCATTGTGCCACAGTTTCTTGCAGGTTTTGCCGTACAGGTTTCGTAGCGGCTTTGCTGGCACACTGCTTTTTCTTTCAGGTGATTTCTTTTGTAGGTGGGATCACTTGCGTCATGACCACCATTGTACTTTATATTTTATTCTAGTTGTATCTAGTTAAAAGCTCCATCAATCAGACTTTGTATATTTATAGACTTAGAAACACCGCTTGTATATTCTTTCGACCTTAGAGTCGCGCTCTTGTATTCATTATTGTTGGGATTTTCTTGGTGATACTTTAGCTTTCTTTCTTTCTTTCTGTGTTTTGATCCTCGTCCTTCGGCGTTGTATATTTTACTTTATTGCATGGTTGTTTCCGCCATTTGGCGAAGAGCTAGCTCCTGCTTGGGGATGCCTTATATATATTATTGCTTGTATTCGTTTTTGGGTTAAAAATTACAAAGGAGGTGTTGCCCAAATTTTCAATGACGAAAATGTTTTCAAGTTAGATACTAACATTGTGTTTTCGTACACTATTATCTATGTTTTAAAAAAAGAATGTGATTTCAGTAAAAACCTTATTTCAAAACTCCACCTCCATTATTTTCCCCTAAAAGGTTTAGATTTTCTGGGCTTTTGGCTTACTTGAAAAAGGTGGGGTCCTCTAGACATCACATGATTCAAGTGCCAGTCACGTGGCTTTTCCAAGTCGTGACATCAACGGTGAATGTAATGAAGTACGAGGAACCATTCCTGGCATGTGTAGACATAGGACCGCATACATCACTATGTATCAGTCCCAAGAGTTCAGTAGCTCTTTCTCCGTGTCCCGTAAACGGAGTTTTGGTCATCTTGCCTTTGAGACATGACTGGAAAGTTTGATAAGATGTAAATTCAAACGGATTCAAATACCCATGTTTATGCAACTTTGCTAGTCTTGTCGTATTGATATGACCAAGTCTATAATGCCACAAGAATGCTTCGTTCATTTCTGAACTTTTCCTTTTGTGTGTTCTGTATATTTAGAACTGTATTTTGATTTAGAACGTATATACCATTACATAATGTACCAAACCCAATCAACACTTGATTTAGGAAAATGTTCATAACATTTTCCTCTAATGCAGAGTTATATCCTTCTTTATGTAATAAAGAAACGGATATTATATTGTACATCATCTTTGGTACGAAATAACAGTCGTTCAGAATCAATGTATTACCATTTGGTAATACTAGGTAATATTCACCAATTGCTTTGGTTGCAACAATTGCTTCATTCCCTACTCTGAGAAACATATCACCATTTCCCAGTTCTCTACTTCTCTTTAACCCATTTAACAGATTACAAATGTGGGATCTTGATCTGGTATCTAATACCCAGGACGTAGAGAAGACTGAGAAACAGTTCTTAGTAACTAACACACCGGAAGAAGATGCATCAAAATGCTCTTTCTTCGTTCGGGTTGCATGGGAATCCGTGCATTCCCCTATCCCTTGCTCAAACTTATGACAGTCATAAGATAGAGCGGAACCAACGTTCCCCTTCCCAATATAATAAGCGAGTTCGGTCAATACATCTATATTATTTTCTTGATTAAGGCGTGTCATGGTCGTTACCTGGAGAGAGAGAGAGAAGAAAACATTTTAGTGTGTGCTCTTGCAAGATTAGATTGGTTATTATTTTATTTAATCAGGATGGCTCCCACTGTTTTTATCAAATCTTCCTTCAAACCCTAAAAGGAAAGATTAGCCGGGATTAATTACACCCTATAAGTTCGCCAATCGGTCAGCCAGGCAGGTATTGGTACTCCGAGGGAGTCTCCCCGTGCTTTCGCATGGAACTAATTAAATAATCTCGTTTCCACAGGGGCATAACCACGTTAACACCTTTCTTAGACACCTACTAGATTAGCTAATTGTAAAGTGGAAAACTCTCCGAGGAGTAACATTTACTCATAGTGGGTATCGGAATCCAACTATTATATAGAAGGTATGCAATCTCATTGCAAATTTCAACACTTGAAATTCCCAATATCTGTTTTTACCCCTAGCGACTTATGACCTTGGCTATGGTTAACAAATCATAAGCGCTAGTCAAGTTCAACCCGTCATTTCGTGATTAAATTAAATCCACCCGCACAACCCTTAGCTATGGTCAACAAGGCCGTACGACTACCCTAATCCAATCGCATCATATGCAGCAAGTAAGCATTAATCAGCTACCGCACACTACGCCTTGACTATGGTCAACAAACGCAACACGAATACTAAATAACACTTATCTGAAATGACGGATGGCTACGATTGGTTTTGAAGAAAACCTTTAGTGTAATGGACTTGATATCGTTGTAGAATATAGTGATTTGAAAAGGAGTGGTTTAAGCTCCGCTTTAAAATCGAGTAGTTTTCAAAACAAATAGAGTGGGTTGTAGAATATTCTAGTTTTGCTAAATAGGTCATTCCCGGAGAAGGGATCTAGGCTCTTTCCTCATCGAATGAGGTGCTGAATATTCATAATGGAATACCTCTATGCAAAGCAAGAACTGGAGCTACCTTTTTGAAAAATTTTAGTCTACAACATCTTTAAGTTTCTTTTCTTTTCATTAATCTCATTAATTGCGTCCCATCATTTATGTTTCCTAAACATCATATAAGAAACGAAAATAAAACACACATATATGCCATCCGCATTCACCACAGGTGTAAGTCGACGTTACACACCCCACATAATACGGGGAGGCGGAATAGGTAAAACGATCATTTTCGTTCAAGGTAACATCAACTATGCAAAAGGATCTTTGCTAAACCGTAACTAACAAACTAACTAGAAGTTGTTAACTACTATGAAAAATGATTATACCTCAAGATACTAGTCCTTCTTGTTCTTGTTGTTCTCCTCCTCGTCGGCCTCCTCAAATCAAAGAAGATCCACCCGAGAGTGCCCACTACAAGCTTACACCTCTAACTTGAGGTAACTAAGTGACTTAGAGTGCTAATCCAAGTGACCTAGAGAATATAGAGAGTGATTAAGGATTTAATAGTCTTGTTAACCCTAGGGTTCTCAACTCATGAGAGGATTAGGGTTAAGATGAAGAAGAGAGAGCTTGAGGAGAGAGAAAGTGTTTGTGATGATGAAATGAATTTTGACTTAATATGAATATATGAAAAATGAAAATATCTCACAAAATATCTTGTAAATAATATCAAGCATGTTTCATTTAATTCTTGAGATGAATCATCTCATGAGTCATGGTTCATTTAATGACAATTACACAACATCTCCTCCACCTCATTAAGTTTAAATCATAAAGATAAAAACACAAATGAGTCATCTCCTTCTAGAAGCTTACTGACAAATTACGAGAATGCCCCTCCCATCCGTATTTACGAAAAACATGGATATACTGAGACTATATGAAATCCAATAATCTGGCTTAAACCAAAGCCCATTAGTATAATCTTTCGGAATATCATACGTGCACAAGTATACGTATATGTCCGAACCCTGTCGTAAAACTATATGACCTCTATATCGTTTCGCCCTAAGCAGGGAAACCCTCTGTGTGGGACTCTAAAGACTCGACACTATGCTGGCAGTGGGTTTAACCGCAAGCCGCAAGCGGTACTAGCTGTACGTAACAGTCCTCAGGTAGATGTCGATAAGAAGGTCGATGAGGAAACCCATTTGAACTCCTACTGAGCCTGATGTGACAATCTCCGTACAGTCCGGTCTGTTTGTCTAAGAACGTCGCATATTGGGCCTAGGGGGCGGCAAGCGTCAGACCCCTAATAGCGGTATAAGTCGTGTTGGAGTACAATCCAAAACACCCTGAGAAACTACTGGAGCACCTACCAGCATATTTCGCTTGCCCTGGCAAGGGACCTTGCGCAATGGAGTTCCGAACACAGCGCGACATCAACCCCCAATACCGGGAGAGACGAATCCTATCTAACCGCCACTGCCTCCAAGTGCTTCGGGACTGCACCCAACTGCTACCTGTTTGCACGACTCAATAGAGCCGTGGTAGGGTACCAATCTAAGAACAGTGGGAACACACTTGAGACGAAGGAGCAGTGTCAAGTCAACGGACTATGCTGTACTCATGTCACCTGGAAACTGCTAACTGACGACGGGTATAACACCAACCAACAGTTCCCAACGAGTCCTATCTGGTGTACTCGTAACCTAACGAGCACCTTGTAACATTTTGAAAATTTAGAAACAAATAAAATTAAATAATTAAATAATAAAATGATAAATCAAAAAGTTATTAGAACCAAATAAGACATTTTCATAAACAATAGGTAAAACAAATTAAAGTAAAATTTTAATATGTAACATAAATAAATTATAAGGTTTTTTATGTGAATTTTAGCTTCATTTTAATAAAAAGGGTGTTATATAATAACATAAGTTGTGAAGGGTTTTTATACAAAGTTTAGGATATTGCGCAAATTGGGTTTTGTTAAGGGGTGTAAATAGAAAGAGTTAAACAAGATTTAGTTCAGAATAAATCAAAGGATAAATCAATTTAGAAAAGAAAAACAAACACTTCCACATCATTCTTGCATGCACACACCCACACCACACTTCCTCCTTGCATGAGGATGGCACCCTTTGGCCTTTGACACCTCCTCCTTCACCTTATCCTTCCTTTTTGTCACATATAATCCATGTTCAGGTCATTTAGATAGTTAAAATCAGAAATTTTAAAGAAAGAAAAAGAAAACAAGAACAAACATAGAAGAACAAGAGAAAGGAGAAGAGCTAAGTCTAGGATTTTCTCATCATCAAGTTAGGACTAGGAGCTTGTGCATCTTGGAGGGTGTTCTTCTAGCAAATTACTTGAAGGTAAAATCTTTAATCACAGTAGGAATTTAGATTCTGTAACTAGTTCAAATTGAAATGAAAATTTTCTATAATATCGTATTTTAGTCAAAACTAGGCTCTGTTTGAATCTGCTGTAGTTTAGAGAAAAATTTACTTAACTAAACAGGGTCTTAATGATGTATGTTGAACCTAGAGCAAACCATAGGAGTACGAACCAGAGGGCTCGGTTTTGGGCCGGCGGCCAATAGGGAAATTCCGGCGTTACCGGATTTGTAGGGAGCTAGGGTGTTTTGGGTTGTTGGGTAGGTTTCTGTGTAGAATTTTTGTCATTTTGGTATTGTTTAAATAAGTTAGTTTAACTGTATAGAAAATCTGGGATTTAATATCGGAAAAAGGTATCTAAAAACCTAAAATACGACACGGTTAAAACGTATCGCGATTTGTTTTCTGTCGCGATGCAGAGTTGGGTTAAATTCCAGTGAGGTTAAGTGTTGATAGCTTGAAATAGTCGCATACAAATATAACTAGTACATAGGAACGTGTGTTTTCATTTTCACCGTGTCGGAGTAGCCATTTCCTTATATATGTTAATTTTCGATGTTAGATTCAAATACGGGAGTTTCGGAGGCCGCGAGGAAAGGAAAAGAATTGGCGATTCCTAAGTAGATACGACGTTTTTTCGTTGAGTAGAATAACATCTACTGGGGAATTTTGTAAAGATGGCGTGTTACGCTCATAGTTAGATTTAAATTCAAGTTTGCTTTGGTACGTTAACTTTATCATATGCATGCTAAAATCTACATATATATCTCCAGGATTAATATTTGCTAGAACACTGCACCATTATCGACGAGTTATGCTACACATGCACATATCTACATGTTACACTACACCTCGTCGGTATTAACATGTCACTGTACACTTAGGAATTATCTTGTTAAAAATGATTCTTATCATATCTTAAGTGTAAATATGTCACGACCCGAAATTGGCACGTGACAGCCCTAATACTATGCAACGTCCACAGGCGTAACGCAGTAAAAGAAAGCCAAAACCCAGAAATCTAAACCAGTAAAAGACAAGAAAAGATAAGAAACATTGTTTAAAAGTCTTTGAAATCACAACCCGAATTCTTTAAAAGTCCAACTTTATTTCCTTTAAAATTTTGGCAGGACCTCCTTTTTGTAAAAACTAGCCCCAAAAATGGGTACAACATAAATATAAAGTAAAGCATCCCCAACGGGAGCAAATCCATGCCCAAAGGCAGAAAACAACCACCACAACAAATATACGACGCCGTAGCGAAAAAATAATAGATGGTAGAAAGGAAATTGTATAAAAGACAACAAGTCACAAATAATATACAATATCGTCCTCACCAAGTCTCAAAGTCAACAATAAAATATTAGATGGAGAGTACAGGGATACAACGAATATACAATACAACGAATAACCACAAAACCCACCTAAGCAAACTGCACACTGTGAGCTGATGCGGTATCCGTAGCAAAAGATGATAAGATGTGTTATAATAGCCTGCCTCTGACTATCCTGAGGAACACCTGCAAACACTGTGGCACAACGGGGGTGAGTTGCCAACTCGTGAGTAGTAAATAACATATGCAGGTAATCGCGAGTATGCACGTACAGCGTGAATCTAACATGTGCAATTAATAGCAATAAAAAGTCATATGAATGCAATAATCATGAAAGGTACACTAGAAGGTATAACTAATACATGAAGAAATGATATGAATAAAGGTATTTAAACGCAACAGTCATGGAAGGTACTCTAACAGGTACACTAATGCATGAAGCAGTGCATAAACAGTAAATATAGAGTATGGAATGAAATATGTCATTTCCACGGAATCCTGACATCGTGGTAGGATCAAAATCCATCAAGACAATCCAAATCCCAATTTCCTCAAATCAGCCCCCAATTTGGCTATCATATCAAGTAAGTCCCACATATCCTTAATGTACAATATCAAGTAGATCTCACATATCCCGTATGTACAATATCAAATATATCTCACATACCCTGAATGTACAATATCAAGTAGATCTCACATATATCCTGTAATCAATATCAAATAAATTCTCAAATGTCCTAAATCCAATGTCAATGAGTCCTTTACATTCTAGGTATATTTGCATGAATAAATATGATGATGTATATAATTTAATGTCAATACACATATATTAGCGTCCCATTCCACTCATATTGGTGTAAGGGCATATATAACAGCGGCCTAAACCCCTGTTATATATACAAAGGAGTAAAAAGAAAAATCATGAAACCAATGTGTCAAGCATCGACACAGAAATGCAGGTCTATCAGGTGCTGTCACCACGACTGGCACCCTGATAGGTACGTATCATACGCTATCCCGAAAGCTCGAGTGACTAGCTCTGACCCTCGCCTCTCGACGTATCTATACGTATATGACTCCCGTCGGTATCCCCATGATAATCGCTGAGTCATTGGTAATGTCACCGGATAGTATGGTTCCCCTAAGCCTCATCGCCTGACACCACGACATCGTTCTTGCTTCGGGGTACCTCCGGGCCCCACCATGTACCCGCACATGGACCCCTCCTTTCCTCGCGTGGGGTATACATATCGTAAACGACAAATCTCATGGTGGCTGCTGAAATATCATATCAAGGAAAACCGGGTTTTTCAAATAATGCATAATTTCATGAACTACCATGGTTCCCAAATCCAGAAAACATCATGAAAAATCCATATCTCAATGCGAAAATCCATGAATAAAGTTTACGCATCATAAATCTGAAATGCGAGCATATAAAGGAAAAGCAGCAATTAACTGTAACAAGTTAATATAATATCATGCGGTTCCTAATCTCTCCAATTCTAAAATAACATCAAGTAAAGGTAAACATGTAGCTATAACCAGATATATGTGCAACATAAAGGTATAGCAAGATATATGTATTTACCTATAAGTAATGATGTAGTATACCCCCTGGGTATAAGTGAAATAGGTGTGCAAGGTATACCTGTAGCTATGTCATAAAATGTGCATGTACCTATCACTAATGGTACGATACTCTATAGGTATACAGGTAACTAGCATGTAAGTATGTCAGAACATATGTGTAAGCATGTAGGTATACATGTATGCTATAAGTCAATGCGTAAAGAAATATGAATCAAAGTCTCAATGTCCTTAACGAAGCAATATCATATCTATAAGTGGGTTGTGTGTGACATGGTAATTATTGACGGTGTGTGTAGCATACAATCAGTGCTCGTGCAACATGAATCGTCAATAATATGTGCAGTGTCCTAAGGATACTAGTCCAAACACAACAATATCTAAGTAATAGGGTAAATGCGCAATTCTAAATATGACATAGAATATGTGACAAGTAATAAAGTCTCTAGCCCTGACGCATAACGCCATGCGGGCGATTCCCCTGTAGATGTTAAATCTACTCACCAACGCTTCTGGCTAAGTGAAGCCTACCACCTGTTTTCCCTTGTCGTAGCGTCTGAAGTCCCCGCTTGCGAACCTAAAATTTCACAAACACATCACATAAGCAAATATCCTACATCGACGAAAAGACATCGAAACGCAAGAATAACGCCCTGAAAATTACACTGCGCGCTTAGCGCATCTATCGCGCACGACATCGGCCAAAAACCCAAATTGGGGTCGCTAAACTACAAAACACAAGTCTAGACCCCGATTGTCCCGATCGCGCAACACAACACAAAAATTACGAGGAATACAATAGATATAAACTCGCAACGACCAATCGTACCCACGTCGAAAAAACCCCGAAATCTAGTAAGCAACCTATCGCAATATTTCGCACTAGTTTCAAGCTAACGCATATCTAGCGATTATAAACACCTTAAAATAGCTTAACTAAGCTATAAAAACCATTTCTAAATTTTTAATACTTGCTAAATAAATTTTGGCAAAAACCTAGTAACCAAAATCGCATAATTAAACAAAGTGTTCATTAGCAAAAATTAACATTTTCTACTAGGTTAATCTTCTCCAAAACACAAATTAACACTTCAAATAAACATTAAACACATAAATCAAGTTTTACCCTAACTAGATTATCATAAAAATCAAGTCTTGAATTTCAAACATGAAATTAAAAGCTTAAATAAACAATTAATATGCTAATTAGAAATTTAGAAACAACAAAAAGGATTAGGGTTAGGGTTTTATACCTCCACAAAAGATCAAAACCAAGAAACCAAACTCATCATCTTTTCCTCCAAAATGATGTTTTGAATGAAAATCCAAGCTACTTTTGTGAAGAAGAAAGAAGGAAAATGAATATATTTTAGTTTTGGTGATTTTATTTGGATTTTTCATGATTTATTTGATGAAAAAAGAGTTGAAAATGGGTGGAAATGATAGGGGACAGCAAGGGGAAGGGAAGGGCCGGCCAAAGGGGTGATGGGGGTATTTTTGTGAATGTTTGTGAAGAAAATGCTAGGAAAAATAGTAATAAATGCTAATTGCCACATTTACACCTTTTCTTTTCTTTTTAAAATAATTCCTTTTACACTCCAAAAATATCTAGATATTTAAAAAGAAGTTTCCAAAATATTCTAGTGACAAAAATTAATTTATTCACAAGAGAATTTTTTTTCCTATATACGTGCACAAAATACCGCTTAAAATAATATTTTATTTCGGAAAAATTCTATCTGAACCAAAACCTCCTAAATACCCCTAAAGTTCGTGCACAAGCTTTATTTTAGCTGAAAAAAGTGACGGCAAGCTTATACGGACGTTTGATCGAAATCGGGTTAAAACGGAAAATACCGACAATTTTGCCCTAAAACGGGAAAATTCGCAAAACGATTTCTGAAACGTTACAAAATAGTAGTAGAAATTAGCATATATGACATCATATTTCATATTCAGGTATTAGTAGTTGATATAAGAGACAATTGTATTATTGAGGATTTATGGTTTTAAGTTTTCACATACCATTACGAAAAATCAGTGATTTTCATGAGTTCGTGTCACGTCCACCATGAGTTGTCGATTTTATGATTTGGTTTTTATTCCGAACCGAGTTGGGGGTTATACGATTGCGGATTTACAATTTTTATCCAGACTGAGCCGGGGGGCATATAGTTGGATACATGGTGGTCCCGGTCGAGACAGAGGGGCAGGTGTAACATTTCAGAAAAATAAAATATTATTTTTATGAATTTTTATAATTTAATAATAAAATATTGAATATTTTAATAGGGCGGTATTATTAAATACCGATAAATGGGGAAAAATTTGAAAAAAATTATGAAAATTACTGAAAAGAGGATGCTTTATGAGATTCATGCAAATTATAAGTTTTTATGATTAATTATACACTAATTTAGTGCTAATCGCGATTAAAAATCGCTAATCGGGTTTTAAGCGTGTTTGGTGCAAAACATGCACAAGTCTTTTTTTTTCACTTGTTATATTTTCCTACATGATTTGGGGTATATGGGTATTTGTTTTGGCGTTACTATTGAGGAGAGAAGGAAAATAGAATAGAAAAGAAAAGAAAAGAAGTGGAATATGATTAAAGAATAAAGGTATGGGCATGAGAGAGAGTAAGAGGGGTTACCCTTGACTTTGGACATTCCTTTTTAATTCCTTCACCCTCATCATCTCTCCCCTCAACTCTCTTGCTGCTGCTGCTGCTGCTGCTCCCCTCATCTCTCTCTTCATCAAACCTTCACAAACACCTCATTTCCCTCATCAAAATCCCATCTCCTCTTCACAAAATATGTGCACAAGCTCTCAAGCAAAACACTAGACCAAGAAAGCTTGCATTTTGGACATTTGGAGCAACCCAAGAATTTTCTTGAGTTGCCAAATTAGGTATTTTCTGAATCATTAGCTTAGTATTCCCATTTCTTTTACATCCATGTTAAAATTGTAACCGATATTTTATGGTTTTGGGGAGTTTGAAAACTTGAGTTGACGATTAGGGTTTTAGTTGAAACCAAAGGTGAAATTAGGGTTATTAGAGGCTACACAACCCCTGTGGTGATTTATTGGAGACCCAAACCAGAGACTAGAACCTCGGAATACGGATTTAGAAAACCCGATATCGGAAGATTTTTGGATTCTGTGAGTGTATTATGATATCTGCTAATACCCGGAGCCTCTGAAATTTTGTTTGCAAACACAGAGTAGTGTGCAGGCAACCTGGAGTGTACCACCAAAATCCTAGCCCCTACCCTCTCCTCTAGGCCACAAATTGATTCTTTCTGGCCGCAATTTGCGGCCAGAGCAGGTTGGAAATGGTTCGTTTTTTCTTTAGGGCCTTATCTCCAGTAAATTTAACCCTTGGCATATGCAAAATTGGCTGATTTGACCTAAGGTAGAATCTGGGATCATTTTCTTGTGTTGGCGCATTGTTTTAACATGGATTTTTGTATTTGATAATTCGTTTCCGTCGAGTGGCGTTTGAACGTCAACGACTAAGGTTTTTGGTCGTGTTTGCATGCGAGGCTATAGGTTTTTACCTATGAGCGTAGCGTGTGCCGTTTTTGGTTTTCCGATGTGATTTTAAAACGCATTTGCGATTGGTTATATGTGTAGGTACCCCACGTGATGTCGAGACGTTGAAGATGAATATGGAGACATCGGCATCGGCACACAAGAAGCAAGGTGAGTAGATTATATCTACGGGAAAGTCTGGTGGATGGCGTATAGCACCCCCGCAGTTCGTAGTGAAGTATACGAATACGTATACACATATATATCTCTTTGTGATTCATGATACTTAGATGTTTAGTGTGAGATGATTATTGTGTTCATGGTTTAGTTTAGGGTATTTAGAAGTAAACTAGCATAGCTTCTTAGTCGCGAACCCTGCAATAGGTTCACACCCACACGCACACCCGCATTTGCATACATTTATGTTATTACCTGTGCGTATTTGGGAATTTGTATATATATACACATGGGTATAGGACTATGTGTACATATATTGGATTATGAGGATAGTACTTGGGATTTGTAATGAGTCGATGAGATTGGGCTTGAGGCTGTGAGATCGGTGATATGACATGATCGTATTTGAGATACAACATGATGTTTAGCGGGTTCTTTTGGCGTGGTGTTTTCATACACACACATGCATAAACATAGGTGGTATCAGTTTTGTACTAGACGTAGATCAGTAACCCGGATCATGATATTTGATAAGAGGATACCAGATGAATAAGGTGATAGATGTGACTTTTGACCCGTACCCAGATTTGGGAGGCCGTACGACGGATTTACCGTACGAGCTTTATATTGATGATAGATCTGCACTCTTGACTTGAGGATGTCATATTATAGATATTGTATCATGTGTGATACTATAGAGGCGGGATCACCGACTATTATATATATATATGTATCAACTCAGATGTTATGCGGTTTCCATACCTTTCGTTTAGCCTGTTAGCTCAGCCCTATAGTTTAGTGTAGTTGTTAGACTAGATTCGATTCCTACCTATTTCAAAACTAACGAATCGTGGGTATTTTAAAAGACAAGCCAAGGGATTCTACGGATATTTCAAAGGATGTATCTTTTCTTGAAAACACCGTAGCCCTTATTTTCAAAACACCACGATTTGTGTTATTTCAAATGGCAAAACTATATGACTCATATTATAAAAATCCAGATTAGTTATCGTTGTGTTTATTATTCAGCTCCCTCATGTTATTACTGTTCGCATCGCATTTGCAGGTTTATATTGTATTTCCATATGCCATTATTGAGATTATGCTGTCAGGACACCAGCACCATTACCGATGATGCGTATGTTCCACATACACTTACTTGCCGGCTCACACACATCATCATCGGTAATTGCGATGTCACTTACACGTTAGAGAATATTATTTCATTAATATAGCTTGTTAGCTGATAATTTTGACAGGATATTAGTGTACTAGCTTTATATGCTAGTTTAGACATTGCAGTTATTACTTGCTACTTCATGCATATGATTATTCACTGTTTACTTGCTATTGATGATTGGATTTCGGATTTTCATGAGATTTCCTGGATTTGGTGGAAAACCGCAAGAATATGTTTAAACTTCTTTCTCTTTTTAAAATGAAAAGCGCGGTTTTCCCATGATGTATGAGTCGTCCACCATGAGTTTTCATGATTGCTGTTGGATTTGGAAACCCGATTCGAGGAGTTGGATGAACCGTCTTGGGTACATGGTGGGCCTGGTAAGGTACCCCGAGGCAAGAAGTTCGAGTTGTATTCTATGAGCCTGGCAGAGGAGCACTACCTACCGGTGATATTATTTGGACTCGCCGGCTATCCGGAGGATACTGACCGGAGTCATGAGATGGTTATAGGCTGATCCGTCCAGTCAGAGCCTGAGATATTGATATTTGAGATTTGAGACACTGAGGTATTGAGTTTTAATGATACAGGTCAGTCCGGGCAGCCGGAGCCTGAGATTTTGAGATATTGGGATTTATGTTTTGTGTCGATGTTTGACATGGATTTCCCTGTTGATTTCATTGATATTATTCGATTTATATACATACAGATATCTCATTAAAAATAGAAAACAGTTGTCTCACTCATTTCATTACATTACATTCATATCTCATACATATGATATATTGCTACCTTAGGCACTGACACGAGCACTGGGATTACACTTATGTTTAGATGTTTACCCTTGCAACCTTTTCATGCTTCAGACTTTATCATTTGAGGATATTACTGATCGTATGACCTAGGTTTGCGTCATACATACAATTTCTGCTCTGTGATGTTTTCTACTCATGAGTTGGCAACTCACCCCCGTTGTGCCACAGTTTCTTGCAGGTTTTGCCGTACAGGTTCCGTTACGGCTTTGCTAGCACATTGCTTCCTTTCCGGGTGATTTGCTTTGGTAGGTGGGTTCACTTGCATCGTGACTGCCATTGTATTTATTTATATTCAGTTGTATCTAGAAACTCCATCAACCAAACATATATATATTGAAGACTTAGAGACTAGAGTTGTTATTCTTTCGACCTTAGAGTCGCGCGTTGTATTACTATGGATTTCATGCTGTTTTGAGTTTCCTTTTCAGTTTTTCCTCCCCCTTTAGCGTTTTATATTATATTGCTTGCGTGTTTGTGACCGTCGATTGACAAAGAGCTAGCTCCCGCTTGGGGATGCCTTTTATCATTCTTGTATATATTATCTTGTTGTACCCCGTTCGGGGCCAGTATTTACAAAGGAAACTCTGCCGAATTTTTTAGAAAAGACTTGATATTTTAAAAACGCATAATTCGGCTTATGCTATTAAATGACTCTTTTTAAAATAAGTTTCTTCTTACCTAAAATGGTTGTAGATTTCTGGGCTTTTGGCTTACTTGAATTATATGTGGTCCTGTAGTCTTCATATCATTCAAGTGCTAGTCACGGGCTTTTTCGGGTTGTGACAGCAGGATAGCCGCACTTTAGGCGTGGAGCCTAACAAGGTTACTCGATTCCGGAGATAGTTACGAACACGGCGGATATCTAGATGATACCGACCGGTGTTATTGATTACAGGATCGTTCGTGGAATGATGCCTGAAAGAGACAGAAGATTTGTGTCGATGTTGGACATGGAAAGGTAAACTTTATTTGGAAATAAGTGATGAGATTTCAGTTTTGGTTTATATGATTAGTAGAACAAATTCAAGTTTCTCACAAACTAGCATGCATCCTACTTACCCATATTCCATTTAGTTATAGTCGTCATATTTACACTATTAACCGTTATATGATAGTTATATTCACTGAGTTGGCAACTCACCCCCGTTGTGCCACAGTTCCTTGCAGGGGTAGACTGGACGGTTAGCAGCAGTGTAGATCCACTTTTTTGCAGCTTTTAACGCATCTTTTGTTAGGTGGGTTACATATGTAGTAACCATCTCTTTTGGTACTGTATTTTGTATCTAGAAAATCTCCATCATACCTCGTACTATGACTTAGAACGAGAGATGATTATGTATATTATTTGACTGGTGAGATCGTTGTTATATTAGTGGATGTTTCTTTTATTCATATCTGTGATTCTATTGGTCTCATATAAGTTGTAAATTTTTATTCCGCTGTTGTTATTGTTGATCCCAACAAGGGATGCAACCAAACTTAACACCTTATGCTTGCTTTATATTTTAATTACATAAAAACTGTGATTTTTACTTTAGAACTAAATTTTTATAAAAATTCCGGAAAAAGGGTTTTTGATCTTGGTTTTTGGTTTACTCGGGTTGTGTAGATATCTTTAGATATTATACAATTTAAGTGCCGGTCACATCCAAACTTTGGGTCGTGACACACCTGCATACTATCTCTAATACAATGTACTAATAGCTGTGGGACATACCATTTCCCCTGCTGGGACGAGAAGCGTATACACTTGTCTACTCCGGAGTATCGATGCCCAGTCTCGATAATCCTACGACTAGGGACATGAAAAAGGATGTGCTTGTAGATTACGCAGCCCCTACTAGTGTGACTGCGACCACAACGCTGGTAGTCAAGCAAGATCTTAAGGGCTCTATTAATATGGATTCGCGATATGCTAAAAGAAACATATACACATATTAAGATAGATACAAACCAAGTAGCATAGTACTATGTCGAGCAAGACTGTTATTGTTGGATATAATGCCCTCAGAGTCAATTATTGGATCACAGGTACGTGATTGCAATGATTGAGGGAGGACATATACCGGTAGGACAGTCTTACTCAAGATGATAGTATGCTATCTGGTTTATCTTTATCATCGTGTACTGCTTTAGGTGACCTTACAGGTCACTATTGCGCGTTGATAGAGCCCTTAGGATTCTTGCTTGACGGCTAGCAGTATGATGGCGATCATATACGTGGGAGCTGGGGTCTATAAGCACATCCTTAAAAGGTCCCCAGTCGTGGGAGTTTTCGAGACAGGGCATCGATACTCCAGAGTAGACTAGTGTATATAGTCGAGACCCCGACGAGGGGCGGTGGCCGGTCTCACAAGCCACTGGTGTCAGTTGGTTCACCTAAGATGTATACAGGTGCCCATTGGGTTATGAGTACACCGGACAGGACTCGCCGGGAACATGCTAGTTGGTCTTATACCTGACGTCAGATAGCAGTTCCCTGGTGACATGTGTACAGGTTAGTTCATCGATCTGAGATCGTCATTTGTCTCGTGTGAGTTTCCACTGTACTTTGATTACTACCCTACCACGGCTCAAAGGAGTCATGCACACAGGTTTTAATTGGGTACAGTCCCGAGCCACATGGAGGCAGTAAGCGGATCTGCAGGGGTTCGTCTCTCCCGGTATTGGGGGTGAGATCGCGCTGTGTCTAGGAGAGCCATTACACAAAGCCCTCGGCCGAGGCAGGAGATTTACTGGTAGGTATTCCAGTAGTATCTTAGGGTGTTCTGGGCTACACTCTGACACGACTTGTACCGCTTTTGGGGTCTGACTTTTACCAACCCCCTAGGCCCGCCATATGTTCATATCAGATTTTTGCATTTTCATACCGCCCAATTTTTATCACATTGCATATCGGTAGGTACTCTTGAGCCGTGTTTGCTAGTCAATTGCAGGATACAGGTTCTCGGCTCTAAACGGTGAAATCCATAGAAAAACACGACAAAATCCGGGTTCCTGCCAACCACAGATAAAACACGGGTCTCCGCTCTTTATCCGTCTGTTGCCACACACCAGTTTAGGAGACAAAATGGCAAATCGATTGTCACCTTCATGCACAAGGCTCAATGGCAACACAAGATCCAAGAAATCTACGCGGAGCTCAAGAAAATCATGACAAAAGATCCATGTCCAATCACCTTTTGATCCACTAGAATTCTGGAAGAAATGTGGAAATATTATCAGAAAATACATGTACCAGACAAAAGGGGACAGCAGACCAGGGCAGTACAGGAAAGCCCACGCCCTGACTCCACATAGGGGGTATAGGCCATGGATCCGCGGCCATACTGGCGCCACAATTGTCCAATCTTCAGGGGTAGATTGGTCTTTTCATTTGTGTTCTGATGGTTGCCCTATATTTTCAGTTTCCTGCCTATAAATAGTCCAGAACTTATGAAGCCAAAGGGTGCATAATCTTGTATTTTTCTAGGTTTAGAATACTTGTTTCTTCTTCCTCTTCTCATCTCTTCTCCATTGAAAATCTTGTAGTGAGCTTTTGTGAGTGAAGAATGATGAATAAAGAAGAACCATTTACTTATCATGCTTGTCTTGTTCTTTAGTTAACTTATTAATTGTTGTAATTTTCATTTGTTAACTTAGTTGTTGTTATTTCTTGTTGTTTCTTTCTTCTCTCTTTTTCTTTATCCTTAAAACAACCATGATGCTTACGCTTGATCCTTGCCAAGGTGAGGTCGCAAATAGCTAGTTGTTATCTTCTAATCTCCTTCTTTCTATCTTCCTCTTTTGTTTTATTTTTCCGTATTATGGGTGAGTAGTTTCCATACTTGTTAGGGTAGGATAAGGGAAGTTTGAGAGAAGGAAATCTCTTACTCTTTCCTTGCCCAACATCTTAAATCGACTCCCGTGAATTGAACCACAATCCGCTCCTTACGGCACCCTATCCTACATGATAGCGGTGATTCCGTAGTGAGACCGGTTGTGGTTGAATTAACCGGAGGTTATGGCTAAGAGCCAAGAACGGACAGACAAGCACCAAAAGGAAGAACTTATGCGTTGGAAAGCCTAGCTTATACTCGCAAGTTCCTTCCTAGTCGTGCTAATCCCCGTTGTTGCCGATTACCGTAACACCAATATTAAGAGTGGCAATGAAAGGAGTGAGGGACTCCTAACTCAAACTAACCTAATCCTAACCCTAACAAGCTCTCTTTACATATCATTTTAACACTTAGATAATCACAAACAAAATCTGGAAAACTGGACTTAACTCGTTAAAGCACATAGAAAAAGATTCCCATCTCCCTGCGGACGACCCGTACTCAATCGGCTAGCTACAAGCGAAACCGTCTTGATTGCGGTAATTAACTAAACTTGAACACGCAGAATCGCTAACAATCAAATGGCGCCTTTGCCGGGGAGACGGTAGTTTATTTCTTTATGTAATTTCGGGTTAATGTGTGAATATAAATATAACCGAAAAACAAAAAAAAAGATATACATTGTAAAAAAAAACCATCTTGTTATTCTTGATTAGTTTTTGTGCAAGTGTGAAGGAAAATACGAAGTTCAAGTTCAGTGGCCAAGACGTGGAATATACGAAGTTCAAGTTCAGTGCCAAAGACGTGGGAAGATAGACCCACATTTCGCGGCTACACCATGACGGATCAAAACGAAGCAAACGGTCTACTGTAAAAATCTGGAGCAGATACAGTGAGCAAATCAAGATTCAGAAAATCCAGAAAAGCAGAGGACAAGCACAGAAGCTCACACAAGAAAATAGAAGCCCCAATCCCTCAACTAAGCCGCGGAACCGCGGCCATTGCTGGTGTTTGGCAGCGGAACCGCGGCCAGATAGTGCCTTCATGGTGCTAAATTTTTTTGGTAAGTCTTTCTCCTCTCTCCCACTCCTCTGAACTCCACTGAACTGTGTTTTCTGCAGCCTTCTTTGCGCAAATTCTCTTCCCCCTTCCAATAAACTGTTCTTGTGCAGGATTCTTTGCGCCGCGCTAAAAAAATAAAAATTGTTTGCAGTTGATTTGTTACCGCTTTGCATTCTTTAATACGGACTTAAGGGGTTTGAAACCAATTCAGATTGGGTAGGGATTTCATCACCCTTCCCAGGACCCCAAAAATCACAAAAGCATATGCATTGTCCATTGTAAATTAAAAAATACTAGACTCGGCCCTAAGGACTTCGCGCTCATTAGGACAGAGGACTAATTACAGGCATCGGCCGTTTATCCTATCCTGACTTTGCGGTGTCTAGGCAAGTGTGACGAAGGCAAGTGGTTATTTAATTAAGGAACTTCGCGAAAGCGTTGGACAACCTCCCACTTACCTGGCACTTATCTGGCCGCAATTGGCGAAGAAGAGGCGGTTTGAGGTCCTGTTTCTAGTTCTTTGGAACAGTTAGGAGCTGTCTATTTGACCTAGGTGACCACTAGATCTAGGTGTGATTGTGCATATCTTGTTTGTGATTGCTTAAAGCCGTAAATCCGTACATATTTCTGTAAAGCTCTTTCTAAAAAAAAAAAAGGAAAAAATCACAAACTTTTATAAAAACTTGCCCTTTGTCGCCAAAATCCATTTTTCACACACCACCCATCGCCTTTCTCCATTGACGTTTTCTTACCCTCACCTTCTCCGCTTTGACTATACTAAACTCGTTTAGTGTATGTCCGCTTGGACTCGGGACACTAGCGCCCGCCTAGTCCGTGTTACGTTAGTCGCTACCGACTATGCGATCGACTCAGACGTCGAAACTCCGTCCACTCCTCTTTCACCCTTACCTTTGCCGGCCAACTCCGACGTTGACCGGAATTCTGTTCATACATCTTCACCTTCACCATCACCAACCTCTTCTTCCGCGATGTCAGGATTTAATCCGAACATCTCTTTGACTACCCCTGGATTGGCTCCACCTCCTACGGAGACCAATAACCCCCCACCACCGCCTGTTGTAGCGCCGCAGCGAATCGCGCTCCAGGATCGTTTCTATCCCACCCGTTCTGCACTTCCCACCTGCCTTTCTCTTCCACCGGCCAATGGGGATAATTTTGAAATTAAGCCCCACTTCATCAACATGCTTCCACGATTTCATGGGCTTGAATCTGAAGATGCCTATATCTTCATCAACAAATTTCAAAATGTCTGTGCCATGATGAAAACTACCCAACTGTCGGACGATGCTATACGTCTACGGGTCATTCCGTTCACTTTATGCGATCTTGCTGAAAAATGGCTGTATAGCACCGCTTCCCACTCCATAACCAGTTGGGACGAGTTTGTAAACGCGTTTCTAAAGAATTTTTATCCGAATCATAAAACCGCAAGGATTCGCAATGAAATCAACCAATTCTCTCAGCTTCCTTCTGAACCCTTCTAGAAGTGCTTTGACCGGTACAAAGACCTTCTTGTTGAGTGTCCTCACCACGGTATAGAGAAATGGCAACTTTGCCAAACCTTATACGAGGGCCTGAACCCAGCAACGAAGCAGTTGTTGGAAACCATCTGTCAGGGCCACTTCCTATCCAAATCTGACGAGGAAGCGTGGCAATTCTTTGACGACCTTGCGGAGCAAACGCTACAATGGGAGAGCACCAGACCGACTTCTTCTTCTTCTACCTCCACTTCTACCGGTCAGTCTAGGGTAGGAATTCACCAACTTGACGTCTCTATTGCGATGAAAGCTGAAATGGCTGCAATAACGAGAAAGCTTGAAGCGATAGAGAGCAAATTCTCTTCTCCTGCTCCTACCCCTGTTCTTCCCCTTCGTACCATCTGCGCTTGTTGTTCCGATCCTTCTCACTTGACCGAAGAGTGTCCTTACAATCCACCATCGCAAGGACAGGATCAGGTTAATGCTACATTTCAGCAAAGACCGAGGAATGATCCATACTCTTCCACCTACAATCCCGGTTGGAGGAACCACCCCAATTTCGCCTGGAATCAGAATCAGAATCAATTCCAAGGCAACAATTTCCAAAGGGCCCCTCCGCCGCAACAACAAGCGCAACAACAAACTCAACAGCAGTTTCAGCAACCCTTCCAACCCTAACCTTTCCAAAATCAGACGAACAACTTTGCACCCAACAATTCTTTTCCACCAAACAACTTTGTTCCGTCAAACAACGATAAGGTTTCCTTGCTCGAACGAAGTCTGGAGGCGTTCGTCAAACAATCGACTCAATCCACCGCAAACATCCAGTCTTCCATTCAGTCCTTAGTGCAACACACTGCCGCTCACGGGCAAAGCATCAAGACCATCGAGGCCCAGATTGCACAGCTGAATGCGGCCTTGAGCAAGCGAGAGAAGGGGAAGCTCCCGTCCCAACCACTCCCAAATCCCGGTCACCCACAGAATGTACATGTTGCTCTTGAACAACAGAATCATAATGTGAGTGCCGTGACCACATTGAGATCGTGAAGGATGCTGCAAAACAACATCGGCACACGGATCAATGATGACACCCCGGCCGCTTCTTCTTCTACTTCTTCTTCTTCTTCGTCTCCTGCTTCTTCGTCTTCTGAGCCTATTCTCCGTTCTTCACAAGGCTCTCCTTCCTCTTCTTCTGCTTTGAATGGACCCACTTCTCACTCCACGAAAACACCTGTTCTGGGATCCGTTCCAACTCCACAATCTCCTCTACAAGCATTAGACTCAACCAATTTTAAAAACGTCCCATTTCCAAACCGGTTGAGGTCTAATAAACAAAATCCTTAAATGGAGAAGATTCTGGAGTTATTTAAACAGGTTAACATTAACATTCCTCTTTTAGATGCCGTCCAACAAGTCCCATCCTACGCGAAAATCTTAAAGGACTTGTGCACGAAAAAGAGGAAGTCTCAGGTACCAAAGAAAGTTTTCTTGGCTAGTGCTGTGAGTGATGCCCTTACCCAATCTTTACCACAAAAACGGAAGGACCCTGGCTGTCCTACGATTTCTATTACCATTGGGGATGAGAACATCAACCGCGCACTATTAGATCTTGGTGCCAGTGTTAACCTGCTTCCGTACTCAGTATACGAGCAATTAGGCGTAGGAGAGCTGAAACCCACGCACTGCACTCACCAAATGGCCGACCGATCGATCACCCATCCTAGGGGTGAGCTAGAGGATGTGTTAATCAAAGTCGGGGACTTCATATTCCCCGTTGACTTCATTGTATTAGACACACAGCCTGTAGCTAACCCCCGAAATCAAATTCCGGTGATACTCGGTCGCCCATTCCTTGCAACCTCAAATGCTGTGATCAATTGTCGCAATGGTTCGATGAACCTATCTTTTGGAAATATGACGATTGAACTCAACATTTTTAGGTTGGGGAATCAGCCCTCCGAACCTAATGCTCATATACTGGACGTCTGCTCGATCCAGGAGATCACCCCAGAAGAATGTGAATTCGAGGAGTTTCTGTTTGATCACGATAATCTTAACGCCACTAGTGCGTTTCTCCTCGAACCTGCTGCTGTTTCTGTGCCCGACAACGACTACGAGTGTTTCACATTCTTGAACGATCTTAGCCGCTCGCAACCCGAGTTTGAATCCTTCGAATTTCCGGATGAGTTACCTGAACCATCCGACTCGGTCACTTACACTCGATTTGAACCTTTGCTGGAATCTTTTGAGTTCGAGACCGTTGCACCAATCTTGCCTTCAATCGTTTCTCCTCCCACGCTCGAACTCAAGCCTTTGCCGTCTTACCTTAAGTACGCTTACTTGGGTGAGAACGAGACCCTACCTGTCATCATCTCGGCTTCTCTAGCTCCCGAGCAAGAGAAAGCCCTTCTCGCAGTCTTGCACAGCAACAGGCAAGCTTTTGGCTGGTCCATGGCGGACATCAAGGGGATTAGTCCCCTGATCGTTGAGCATCACATTCATCTGATGGATGATGCCAAACCAGCCCGGGATCCACAAAGACGTCTCAATCCAGTCATGAAAGAGGCTGTGAAGAAGGAGATCGTAAAATGTCTAGATAGTGGTATCAGTTACCCTATCTCTGATAGCCAGTGGGTGAGCCCCATTCATGTTGTCCCCAAGAAGTCGGGCATCACGGTCATAACCAACGAGGCGAACGAGTTAATCCCTACTCGCACCCAAACTGGGTGGCGAGTATGCATTGATTACAGAAAACTCAACGCCGCAACGCGGAAGGACCACTTTCCGCTACCTTTCATTGACCAAATGCTTGAACGATTGGCTGGACACGAGTACTACTGCTTTCTTGATGGCTACTCTGGCTATAATCAAATTCCCATCGTCGAAAAAGACCAGGACAAGACCACTTTCACTTGTCCTTTCGGCACATTTGCATGTCGTCGCATGCCCTTTGGGTTATGCAATGCGCCCGCTACCTTCCAGCGGTGTATGATGGGAATATTCTCAGACATGGTGGAAAAATTTCTGGAGATCTTCATGGACGATTTCTCTATCTTCGGCGATTCCTTCAACGAGTGTTTGCTGCATCTTGACGCTGTCCTTACCCGATGTAAGGACAAGAATCTCACTTTGAATTGGGAGAAGTGCCACTTCATGGTGCGCGAAGGTATTGTCTTAGGACATATCATCTCGCAAAATGGCATAGAGGTTGACAAAGCAAAGATTGAGGTCATTTCCAATCTACCTCCTCCCCGTTGCGTCAGAGATATCCGAGCCTTCTTTGGCCATGCCGGTTTCTATAGACGGTTCATCAAGGACTTTAGCAAGATTGCTAGGCCCTTGACTCTTTTGCTGGCCAAGGATACGCCATTCGACTTCAACTCGAGCTGTATGACTGCATTTGAGTCATTGAAACGCTCACTCACTTCTGCTCCCGTTCTTTCTTCCCCTGACTGGACGCACCCATTTGAGATTATGTGCGATGCATCCGACTTTTCCATTGGTGCTGTCCTTGGACAACACATCAACAAGATGCCGCACGTAATCTATTTTGCGAGCCGAACCTTGAACGACGCCCAACTCAATTATACAACAACTGAGAAGGAATTCTTGGCTGTTGTATTTGCTTTAGAAAAGTTCAGGCCCTACCTCATCGGCTCTCCAGTCATTGTCTACACAGACCATTCTGCTCTGCGCCATCTTTTTGCGTAGAAAGATGCAAAATCTCGGTTAATACGTTGGATCCTCTTGCTTCAAGAGTTTGACCTTGTCATTAAGGACAAACGAGGATGTGAAAACGTAGTTGCCGACCATCTCTCACGACTTCCTTCTTCGCCTTCGCTTCCAATTCCGATCAACGACGTTTTCCCGGATGAACAGCTCTTGACGGTATCTTGCGAACCCTGGTTCGCAGATATTGTGAACTATTTGGCCACGGGATTACTACCGACTGAATGGTCAAGTCAGGACAGACTTCGCTTCTTATCCCAAGTAAAACACTTTTAATGGGACGAACCCTATTTGTTCAAGTACTGTCCCCACCAGATTATTCGTCGGTGTGTCCCTGATGAGGAATTCAAGAGTGTGCTGTCATTTTGCCACGATCAAGCGTGTGGCGGGCATTTTGGCCCCAGAAAGACAGCTGAGAAGATCTTGCAACGTGGTTTCTACTGGCCACAACTCTTCAAAGATGCTCATGACTATTGCAAGACTTGCTCCCGGTGCCAACACTTGGGCCGGATATCCCGGAGGAACGAGATGCCGTTCCAACCGATCTTGGTTGTGGAGATTTTCGATGTTTGGGGGATAGATTTCATGGGGCCGTTTCCCAGCTCTTTTGGGAACTTGTACATTCTTCTCGCTGTTGATTACGTCTCTAAATGGGTTGAGGCTGTGCCCAGCCGGACTAACGACAACAAGGTTGTAGTTAGGTTCCTTAAAGAAAACATTTTTTCCCGGTTTGGGCACCCCCGAGCGATCATTAGCGACAATGGAAGTCATTTCTGCAACAAGACTTTCGAGGCCTTGATGCGAAAAATATTCCATTAATCATAAGCTCTCTACGCCCTACCACCCCCAAACCTGCGGGCAGGCCGAAGTTTCAAATCGGCAAATCAAGCAGATACTGGAGAAGGCGGTTTCCAAGAACCGTAAGGATTGGTCGC
The DNA here is from genome assembly GCA_030015575.1 of Agapanthus africanus. Taxonomy (NCBI): domain Eukaryota; kingdom Viridiplantae; phylum Streptophyta; class Magnoliopsida; order Asparagales; family Amaryllidaceae; genus Agapanthus; species Agapanthus africanus. The sequence continues at coordinate 226,117,264 of CM057347.1, forward strand.
TGAAACTCACTGATGCCCTTTGGGCATTTCGAACCGCTTATAAGACCGACCTTGGCATGTCTCCCTATCGGCTTGTGTACGGAAAAGCCTGCCACCTACCTGTCGAAATAGAGCATCGCACATTTTGGGCGATAAAGGAGCTGAATCTATCTCTCGAGGATGCGGACAGCCATCGGAAGCTGCAGTTGAACGAACTGAGCGAGCTTAGGGATGAGGCTTACGATAACGCGGTTGTCGTTAAGAATCGAACGAAGGTGTTTCACGATAAACACATTTTGCGCAAAACTTTCGTACCTGGTCAGCAGGTACTGCTTTACGACACCCGACTTCACTTCCATCCAGGAAAGCTCAGATCTCGCTGGAAAGGGCCGTATTTTGTGCGGAATGTGTATCCGCAGGGCGCTGTGGATTTGGAGAATCCAAAGGACGGTTCATTTTTCAAAGTGAACGGACACCGACTTAAACCGTACCTTAGCGCCGAACCAACAGAGGAGCTCCTGTTCTTACAGGAGCCGGTTTACCCTGCATGATCTTCCTCTGCCTACCTCCAAACTTCGGTTTTCCAGCCAAAAACATGAGGACACTGTTCCAAATAAGTTTGGGGGTATGTATATACCATTTTGTACATTTTTGTGGATATTCTTTTTCTTTTTCTTTTTCTTAAAAACAAAAACAACAAAAAAAATAAAACTTTTGTGTATCGCTAACCGACAATTTTGACCCTTCACATAATCTCTTCATGCAATGACAGTGAGGACACTGTCCAATTTAAGTTTGGGGGTACGCTCGGTACGCATTTCTTACCTTCGCATTCATATGTATATTTTGCATCTGCATATTTAAAATCCATAAAATCCATAAAAATCTGAAAATTTTCTAAAAACATAAAAACTTTTCTGTCAAGTTAGCTAGTGGGAGGACTCTGATTCAACATTTCGACGGTTTTGTTTGATAAGATAAGAATAACTAAATCTTATGTTTAGATTTTGAAAACCTGAAAGATAACTCTCCTTTAAAGTTAACTATAGCTGATATACGTCTTTACATCACACTACAAGGGTTTTGGAAATTAGATGACAAGTCTTTTATATCTAAAAACTTTTAAATGGATCAATGATTTTCTGAGGATCAAATAGGTTTGTTCTGAAATAAGTAATATCAAGAATAGTTTATGAAGTGAAATGAATATGAAGGAATGTTATTGACCCCTTAATTGGAACTAAGTCTGAAAAATAACCCATCTAAAACTTGATTGGAATGATTACACACCGAACCCACTAAACACGTCTTTTATCCAAAAAAATAATTGAACTGCCGGTTATATCTCCGTTCGTATTGAATCATCATGATTTTCACGCCAAATTGTCTTTTGTTTTTGGACCTAGGTAACTTGAGTAATTAAGTCCGCTGGGGTGTTTCTACACCTAATGCCCTAAAGCCAACTGGTTTGGGTGCATTGGCCCAAAGCTCGCTAAGAAGCCTAGAAAGTCCAGATTAAAACAAAATCAAGCAAGTGTTCTCTCCGAGTTAAAATTCCTAACGGTTCTTTGTGTGAGAATAATCTTGATAAAAGACAGGCTTTTATAAAAATTTTAGCGGAGATATGAAGGTTTTATTCTATGATAAAGACTATTGCACGTTCACAGAGGTGTGTATGAAATGAAAACAAGAAAAAGGTGGAGTGAAAAAATAAGACCTAGTTTCCTGTTAAGGAAGATAGAAATTCTGAAATTGAAACCTTACTGGAAAACGAAACTTGAAAAATGCTTAACTCTTTATAAAACTTATGTGATCCTTTCAAAATTATTATCCGGGCTTTATTATGAGGACTTTATTCGACCTTTCTGGAACTTTACGACACTATTTGCACTGCACGTGAAGACATATAAAAGCTGTAGTTAAATAAGAAGCGAGGTGTGAAAAATAAAGGTTCGATAGTCTAAATTTCGGATAATAGAATTGTTATTTTCTAAAACAAAATTGTAGGGTTTGAATCTTAGTTATTTTACAAAACTAGCCTGACCGGATTTTGTGGGTAGTATCCACTGAAAACCCTTAGGAGACAACACTCCTCCTACTAGGGACACCTAGAGGTTTAACGGCTTGTTGCACATGCTCAGTGCAATCGCGTTCCCTGTGAAAGTGAGGTTAGGATTTTTTGTGAATAAATTGGCTTTGCTCGGGACGAGCAAATGATAAGTTTGGGGGGTATTTATTCATATCAGATTTTTGCATTTTCATAACGCCCAATTTTTATCACATTGCATATCGGTAGGTACTCTTGAGCCGTGCTTGCTAGTCAATTGCAGGATACAGGTTCTCGGCTCTAAACGGTGAAATCCATGGAAAAACACGACAAAATCCGGGTTCCTGCCAACCACAGATAAAACACGGGTCTCCGCTCTTTATCCGTCTGTTGCCACACACCAGTTTAGGAGACAAAATGGCAAATCGATTGTCACCTTCATGCACAAGGCTTAATGGCAACACAAGATCCAAGAAATCTACGCGGAGCTCAAGAAAATCATGACAAAAGATCCATGTCCAATCACCTTTTGATCCACTAGAATTCTGGAAGAAATGTGGAAATATTATCAGAAAATACATGTACCAGACAAAAGGGGACAGCAGACCAGGGCAGTACAGGAAGGCCCACGCCCTGACTCCACCATAGGGCCGCGGATCCGCGGCCAATAGGGGGTATAGGCCGCGGATCCGCGGCCATACTAGCGCCACAATTGTCCAATCTTCAGGGGTAGAATTGTCTTTTCATTTGTGTTCTGATGGTTGCCCTATATTTTCAGTTTCCTGCCTATAAATAGTCCAGAACTTGTGAAGCCAAAGGGTGCATAATCTTGTATTTTTCTAGGTTTAGAATACTTGTTTCTTCTTCCTCTTCTCATCTCTTCTCCGTTGAAAATCTTGTAGTGAGCTTTTGTGAGTGAAGAATGATGAATAAAGAAGAACCATTTACTTATCATGCTTGTCTTGTTCTTTAGTTAACTTATTAATTGTTGTAATTTTCATTTGTTAACTTAGTTGTTGTTATTTCTTGTTGTTTCTTTCTTCTCTCTTTTTCTTTATCTTTAAAACAACCATGATGCTTACGCTTGATCCTTGCCAAGGTGAGGTCGCAAATAGCTAGTTGTTATCTTCTAATCTCCTTCTTTCTATCTTCCTCTTTTGTTTTATTTTTCCGTATTATGGGTGAGTAGTTTCCATACTTGTTAGGGTAGGATAAGGGAAGTTTGAGAGAAGGAAATCTCTCTCACTCTTTCCTTGCCCAACATCTTAAATCGACTCCCGTGAATTGAACCACAATCCGCTCCTTACGGCACCCTATCCTACATGATAGCGGTGATTCCGTAGTGAGACCGGTTGTGGTTGAATTAACCGGAGGTTATGGCTAAGAGCCAAGAACGGACGGACAAGCACCAAAAGGAAGAACTTATGCGTTGGAAAGCCTAGCTTATACTCGCAAGTTTCTTCCTAGTCGTGCTAATCCCCGTTGTTGCCGATTACCGTAACACCGATATTAAGAGTGGCAATGAAAGAAGTGAGGGACTCCTAACTCAAACTAACCTAATCCTAACCCTAACAAGCTCTCTTTACATATCATTTTAACACTTAGATAATCACAAACAAAATCTGGAAACTGGACTTAACTCGTTAAAGCACATAGAAAAAGATTCCCATCTCCCTGCGGACGACCCGTACTCAACCGGCTAGCTACAAGCGAAACCGTCTTGATTGCGGTAATTAACTAAACTTGAACACGCAGAATCGCTAACAATCACCATGCGATACTGATAGACGAACGGACCGGACTGTACGTATATTGTCACTGACAGGCTCAGTAGGGTGTCAGGATGAGTTCGCTCATCGACGTCCCTTTTGGTCAATACCTGGTAGCCCGTTACATATGGTTAATACCTCTGACGTGCTAGTGGTTAAATCTATAGCCAAAGTGTTGACGAGTCTTTAGAGTCCCCCACAGACAGTTTCTCAAGTTTCGGGCGAAACGTTGTAGATGCCGTATGGAGATATGGCAGGGTTCGATCATATACGTGCGGTATTGCACGGATCATGATCGGACGCATAATACTAGCGGGCTTTGGTTTAAGCCGGATCTTAGTATTGTACAGTGTAGATTTTGTCTCATTGAATTTGTATTCGGTCGCAATACAAATGCAGGTATGTATATACAGTCGCGGGGTTTTCCTGTAATTTATTACGGGATCGATTTTTTGGAGTTGCCAGTTTGCTTTCCATTTCGGCCATTTTTCCTTTGTTCTTTCTTTGGCTGAAAATTGGTGTGGAGGGGCTTATTTGCAAATGTGCAAATTAGCAAAGTGGAGGGTGGTTTTTGCAAGTTGTTGCTTCATGATGGTTCAACCATCATTTGATTTCTTGGTTCATGATTGTTCATGATGGCTTGACTTTTGTGATGAGAGTGATGGGTTTTGGAGTGAGACTTGGTTGTGATAATGAATCCTCATGATCACCATTTTTTCCTCTCTCTTGCATTATTCTTATTGCTCACTCCCCCCCATCTCATTCCTGATCCTAGCCGGCTACAACTTGTAGAAGGGGGTTGTCCAATTTTTGTGGGTGGGGTTTTGATCTCTTTTGCTTGCACTAAAAACCCCTTAGCTCATCTCCAATGTTGCTCTCCTTCCCCATTTCCAAATGGCAAATTCATACAACCCCTTAAGACAAACCTCTCTACACTTAGTCTACAGCATTCTTGGATACGTCGGCTCGCCAACTTCATGCCCGAGTTGCCTCGGTCCAGAGGTGGGAGCCCGTAAAAGAACCCGGCGATATGGTGCCCTTTCCGACGAGGAGATGAAGACCGGAGATTCCGCGAGGTGATCGGGATGGAGGCCGAAGACCGAAGGACATGGATCGCTCGGAATAGCTTTCTACCCATTCTCTTGTTAGCTAGTAGTATGTTAATGGCCCGATCCGGGTTTATAGTCCGCGGTAGCGCCGATTTCTTGTTTAAAGAAATGTTTTGATTCCGCATTTTGGCCTCGTTCTGACGGCCGGGGCGCTGCCGTGGCCTAACATGGTATCAGAGCCACGCCACTAACCTTGTCTAGCTTGCTCTAACGTGTTTACAAGTTCGATCGAACGGATTTTTCAAAAACCGCATTTCCACACTTTCTGTCGAATTTTTCCTTGCTCTAAAAATTATTTGGTATATTGGAAAAATACGTGCAGGGTTTTTTTGAGAATTCTGTGAAAATTTGGTCGGCTGATATTACTGTAGCGCGGCGGATCCGCGGCCTAAACCACGTTTTGGCGGCGGATCCGCGGCCATAATGTAGCCACAGTGCACCAAATTTTTACAGTGGCTCTCTGACATGGAAATAGGATTTCTGGTATATTCTTTTTGGGCCCAGATTTTTTTGAGTGCTACAGTTGTGCTTGGGGCCCACTTCGATAAATTTAGTCGATCAAAAATTTAAACATGTTAGTTCACAGTATTTACATTATATCTACGACCGTGAATGTCACTTGATCGGTAAATCTGTTGGATATAGTGCCCTCAAAGTCAATTATTGGATCGCAGGTACGTGATTGCAATGATTGAGGAGGACCTATGCCGGTATGACAGTCTTACTCGAGATGATAGTATACTATCTGGTTTGCCTTTATCAGTCGTGTATAGGTTCAGGTGACTGATCACGATTACACTTTGATAGAGCCCTTAGGATCTTGCTTGACTACCAAAAGTATGAGGGCGATCATATACGTGAGAGTTGGATGGTCTATAAGCATTTCCTTAAAAGTGGTCCCTAGTCGTGGGAGTTTCGAGACAGGGCATTGATACTCCGGAGTAGACTAGTGTATACAGTCGAGACCCCGACGAGTGGCGGTGGCCGGTCTCACAAGCCACTGGTGTCAGTTGGATCACTTAAGATGTATACAGGTGATCATTGGGTTATGAGTACACCGGACAGGACTCGCCGGGAATCTGATAGTTGGTATTATACCTATCGTCAGATAGCAGTTCCCTGGTGACATGTGTACAGGTTAGTTCATCGACCTGAGGTCGTCATTTGTCTCGTGTGAGTTCCCACTGTGCTTTGATTTCTATTGTGCTTTGAATTCTACCCTACCACGGCTCAAAGGAGTCGTGCAAACAGGTAGTTTTTGGGTACAGTCCCGAGCCACATGGAGGCACGTGAGCGGATCGGCAGGGGATTCATCTCTCCCGGTATTGGGGGTTGAGATCGTGCTGTGTCTAGGAAAGCCATTACACCAAGTCCTTGGCCAAGGCAGGTGAGATTTACTGGTAGGTACTCCAGTAGTATCTCAGGGTGTTCAGGGCTTGTATCCGACACGACTTATACAGCTATTGGGAGTCTGATGTTACTAGCCCCCTAGGCTGGATATGCGATACTCATGTTAGTGTATATGCCCTAGAGGCCGTTACTGTATCATACTAGTTTGTATATTACTTGATGGAAGCTTGGGATATTCACAGTTGTATATACAATCTTGCTCGAAATGGTAGTATGCTACTTGGTGTTAGTGTATATGCCCTAGAGGCCATTACTGTATCATACTAGTTTGTATATTACTTAATGGAAGCTTGGGATATTCACCTTGTATATACAATCTTGCTCAAAATAGTAGTATGCTACTTGGTTTGTTTCTACTTCAATGTGTACATGTGTTTATTTTTTGTATATCGCCTATACACATTAGTGGAGCCCTTAGGATCTTTGCTTAATTACCAGTGATGTGATGACCGTCACACTAGTGGGGCTGGGTAATCTATATGCACATCCTTATGCAGGTCCCTGGTCGCAGGACTATCGAGACAGGGCATCAATACTCCGGAGTAGACCAGCGCATGCGCTTCTCATCCCAGTGTGGGAGACGGTCTGTCCCACAGCCGTCAGTACGTCGTACTTGAGATAGTATGCGGGTGCTCGTTAGGTTACGGGTACACTGGACAGGACTCGTCGGGAACTGACTAGTTGGTATTATGCCTATCGTCAGTTATCAGTTCCCAGGTGACATGAGTACAGCTTAGTCCGCTGACTTGACACTGTCACTTCGCCTCGAGTGTGTTCCCATTGTACTTTGATTACTACCCTACCACGGCTCAAAGGAGCCGTGCAAACAGGTATTAGTTGGGTGCAGTCCCGAAGCACTTGGAGGCAGTGACGGTTAGACAGGATTCGTCTCTCCCGGTATTGGGGGTTGACATCGCGTTGTGTCTAGGAGAGCCATTACACGAGTAGTCCCTGGCCAGGGCAAACGAGATATACTGGTAGGCTTCCAGTGTTATCTCAGGGTGTTTTAGGCTTCTCTCCGGCATGACTTGTACCGCTATTGGGGGACTGACGTTTACCGCCCCCTAGGCCCGCCATGCGATGTATCGGACGAACAGACCGGACTGTACGGAGAATGTCACATTCAGGCTCAGTAGGAGTTCAGATGGGTTTCGCCTCGTCGGTCTTCTTGTCGGCATTACCTGGGGACCGTTACGCACAGCTAGTGCCGCTTGCGGTCTGTGGTTAAACCCACTACCAGCGTAGTGTCGAGTCTTTAGAGTCCCACACAGAAAGCTTTTCGCCTTTAGGCAAAAGAGTAGAGGTCGCATGGTTTTGTGATAGGTCGCATGGTTTTGCGACAGGGTTCGGTCACATCCATGCACTTGTGCACGTACAGTGTCCGGACAGTTTACACTAGCGGGCTTTGGTTTAAGCCAGATCCTAGTGTACCTTTTGGGATTGGATTTATCCAGTATGCATTCGTGTTCCTCGGAACGCGGATGCGGGTGTGTATGCACAGTTGACGGGGAGACAGAGGCAGCGGATTCTCATTAGGGTTGTTGACAGTTGACCGTTGACTATTTGACTTTTTGCTCAACCCTAATGAGAATATGATATGTGATTAACTATTATATTAATTAAGTATTATGGTGACATGGTTGTTGACTTTTGTTGATTTTGTTGACTTGTTGACTTTTGTTGACTTGTTGACTTTGTTGACTGGTTGACTAGGCTTGACTAGTTGACCATCATGATAACCATAGCCATCATTTCATGGCAAAGACTTTTGCTTGCTTGCTCATTTGTGCAAAATGAGTGCATGAAATGATATGGTTATGGTTGCTTCAACCATCACATAACACTTGATTTGGTATAATGAGTTATGATGGTTTTGGATTATGAGAGGGTGAAAGACAAAAGACTTGCTCATTCTTTCTTGCTCATTCTCTCTCTTGTTCTTGAGCTCTCTTGCTCTTGCTTTCACCCTCTTCCTCTTGCTCCCTCTCTTGACTCTATGGTTCACATATCTCATGAGTTGAGAATCAAGAACCATAGATAAAATCCCATACAAACTCTTCTCTACTCATTCTAGTTCACAAGGTTTAGCAAACCGAGTGAACTAGTTTCTTCAAAGTTCGAAGAAGGAGCCAAAGGTTGGAGCTTTCAGGTGGATCTATCTTCGGCGTACGGAGACGACGGGAAGAAGCCAATCCGGACCACCATCGGAGCTTGAAGACGAAGGAGTTCAAGACAAGCAAGGTATAACCCCCTAACCGAGTAGTTAGAAACTCGTAGTTAGGTTGTTAGTTAGATGTTTAACCAAGATCCGGGTTATAGGTCCATGTTACCACCTCTATAAAAATCGTTTTTTACCAAATTCCGCATGCCCGAAAGTATCGGGAGAGGTAGCATGGACTTACAGTGGTATCAGAGCCTAGTTAAACTCTATCTAACATGTTAGCAAGTAACTAGAAGATCGATCAAAGAAAAAGTCCCGAAAACGAACCCCAAAATTCGAAGTTTCTGTCGATTTTTATACTGTTCAAAAGTTGATTATTTTCACACCTAAAATCGACTCAGGGTTTTCTGTGAATACTGTAGAAATTTGGTCCAGTGATCCCATCAAAGAGCCGCGGAAACGCGGCAATAGCTTGCTATTGCCGCGGTTCCGCGGCCGACTTGGCTCCTCTCTGTTCTTTCTTTGCTACAGTATTCTCATAGGGGTATTTTGGGATTTTTGGTATATGTGTTTTCTGCCCAGATTTTCCAGAACGAAAATTTTATTTTTGGGGTCCCGAAAATCCGTATGTTTGATCGAACTTCTAAAAGACTTAAGCTAACGGGTTTTTCTGTAATGTGATATTTGTATTGAACGTCTACTAATCGCTATATGTCGATTAGTGGGGGTTATACAAATCTGTGATCTGTAATGTTACTGGAATGTATATATGAATATGTTGGATTGTCGCGGGTGAATAGCCGGGGGTTGTGAGACGAGAGTTTTCTTTTCTTTCAATTCATGTAAATTTGTAAATTGATGTAATAATTATTTGTATGGCCGCACAACTGGGTCGGGGTTGTAGCCGTCATTGTATAATTTCTTTTTACTGTTTTTGCTCCTAGGATAGACCCATGGAGGGGGTGCACAAACTACCGGGTATGCCGAAGTGTCGAGTGGCCTACTCATGGAGATGAGGGAGGTTGCTACGCTTCGGGTACTTGGCGGGTAGTTTGCCGCACCCGTAGGGGTCTTGGGTGGGGTATTGGCTATTCACCGCGACCGTGTAATCTGTTTTTCGTTACAGGCTCGTGCGAATTACAGATTCCTAGTATATCCAATGTATTCATCTGTGATCTGAAATGTTTATCATTGCAGTATATCTATATATGATATTATTTAGGTGTTGCTTATGTTTTACAGACGCGCTAGCCCAGCCCCCGCTCTGTCGTTAGTTAAGTAACCTAACGGGTAATGACGGGGCCCAGTGGCGAATGCGAATGGCATAAGCGTACGTCATATTTTGGTTGTTTTCTGCAATGGTAGGATTAAATGATGGGACGCATTAAAAGAACTAATGCAAGATAATAAACCAAGTTAAAGTCGTTGGAACACTTTCGAAAAACCACTCGGTTCTTTTCAAAACCAACTTTTAAATGCGGAGCTTGAGCCACTCCTTTTAAAAGCTATCTCGTTCCATCGACTATATCAAGTTCACTACGTTCACGGTTTCGCTAAAACCATTCGTAGCCCTCCGTCGTTTCACATGAATAGTCAATAGTATTCAAGCTGTGTTTGTTGGCCAAAGTCAAGGCACAGTGATTGGTAGCTATTGGGTATTCATGTGCAGCATAGATAGATGCGTTGGTTTGGAACAGTCGTACTGCCTTGTTGGCCAAAGTCAAGGGTAGGTGCGGGTGGATTCAAATTAACCTGTAGAATGACGGGTAGAACTTGACATGTGACTTATGATTTGTTGGCCAAAGTCAAGGTCATAAGAGCATGGGGCAAAAATCCACATCGGGAGTTTCATAAGTACTGAAACTTGCTAGATTTGCATACTATTTGGAGTGATGATTATGGTAGGATTCCTTCAGTTTCGTCACGCGATGATATTTGTATCCCGATCCTACTGTGAGTATATGTTACTCCTCGGGAAATTTCTCACTTAACGATCAATGCTATAAACCAAGTAGGTGTCTAGAAAGGTGTTAGCGGGGCTACGCCCCCAGGGAAAGGAGGTTATTTAATTAAGGAACTTCGCGAAAGCGTTGGAAAACCTCCCTCGAAGTACCGACACCGGCCTGGCTGAACGGTTAAGCAAGTATTGTGCGGTGGGATTGATCCCGACTAATTCTTCCTTTATGGTTTGAGGAGGGATTCGAGAAACAGTGGGAGCCATCCTGTTCAGACAAACTAAAAACCACTCTAAACTTGCAAGAGCATCATGCTGAGTGTTTCTTCTTCTCTCTCCTAATTGCAGCGACCAATCGACATGACTGGACTTAAGTTACTACTAGATAAAAATATACTGACAGGGCCAAACTACAAAGATTGGCTCAGGAATGTCAAGATGGCAATCACTTACAACAAGTTGGGGTATCTTCTTACCACCAAAGCTCCCCCTGTCCCTGGTCCCACTTCCAGCGTCGCGGATAAGGAAATCCGCAAGACTTGGGAGATTGATAGCGCGAAGGCCAAGTGCCTCGCACTTGCCTCGATGGACAACGAACATCAGAGGAGGCACGAGAATATGGACCTTGAATCCATATTTCTCCATACAAAAGAACTGTATGGAGAGCAATCTCGTATCGCAAGATACGAAGCGTCGAAAAAGTTATTTTCAGCAAAGATGGCCATCGGATCATCAGTAGCCGAGCACGTGCTAAAGATGATCGGCTACATTGAGGAGCTCGCGGACCTAGGGCCCACATTGGAGAGTGAGCTCTATACGGACATAGTTCTCCAGTCCCTTCCTTCCACTTACGCCCAGTTTATACTGAACTTCATCTTGCAAGAAAAAGAAGTTGAACTTTCAGAGCTCCTCAACATGCTGAGGAGCGCAGAGGGCACCCTACAGAAAAGTAGGGAAACATCCACTTTGTTTGTAGGAGGATCATCTTCTTCTAGGTCCCAGGCGAAAGCCAAGGGAAAGAAGAAGAAAGGCCCCGCCAAACCAAGGGGCGGTGTTAGTAAAGTGGATACGAAGGGAAAAGCTAAAGCAACAAAGAAAGCGGAGAAGCTAGTGGATAAGGAAGAATGCTTATATTGTCATAAGAAAGGACACTGGAAGAATGATTGCAGGGCCTGGAAGGCCAGAACACAGGAATTGAAGCAGGTTGCAGCTTCAGCTTCAGGTGTGTATGTTATTGAAAACTGTCTTTCAATAAACTCTACTTCCTGGGTATTGGATACCGGATCAGGATCTCATATCTGTAATTCTTTGCAGGCGTTGAGAAACCGTAGGGTTTTGAAGGCAGGTGACATGACCCTCAGAGTTGCGAACGGAGCTAGCATGGATGCTAAAGCCGTGGGGGACTATCACCTGGGAATGTCAGATGGACATGTTTTGGTTTTGCGTAATTGCTTTTTTGTACCCAACGCAACTTGTAATATCATTTTTGTATCTTTAGTTTCTAAAGAAGGTTATGAATTTGCGTTTGTAAGCAATGTTGTAAACATTCACCTTAATCAAGTTCTGATTGGGTCAGGTACATTGAGTAATGGTATATACGTATTAAACCAACCACAGATTTTCAATGTCCAGAATACACACAAAAGAAAGTCTCCGGAAATAAATCAGACTTTCTTGTGGCATTGTAGACTGGGTCACATCAATGAGAGAAGGTTGACGAAGTTACATACAGAAGGATATTTGAATCCGTTCGAATATCAATCGTATGCCACTTGTCAATCCTGTCTCAAAGGAAAGATGACAAAGACTCCGTTTACTGGACATGGAGTGAAAGCGAGCTAGCTCTTAGGACTCGTACACAGTGACGTGTGCGGTCCAATGTCTACACATGCGCGAAGCGGTTATTCTTACTTCATTACTTTTACGGATGACTTCTTAAGGTACGGTTATGTCTTCTTAATGAAACATAAGTCCGAAGCCTTTGGAAAATTCCAGGAGTATAAGAATGAAGTAGAAAAACAAACCGGCAAAAGTATTAAGATTCTAAGATCGGATCGAGGTGGAGAATACTTAAGTGCCGAGTTCCTGGACTATTTAAAAGAGAACGGAATTCTCTCTCAGCTTACTCCTCCATACACGCCGCAACATAACGGTGTATCGGAGAGACAGAACCGCATCCTATTGGATATGGTGCGGTCCATGATGGGTAACGCTGAGTTACCGCGATCATTCTGGGGATATGCGCTAGAATCAGCCGCATACCTTTTGAACCGAGTTCCTACTAAGACTGTGCCTACTACACCATATGAGATGTGGTGTGGGAAGAGACCCTATCTTAAGCACATTAAGACATGGGGATGTCCAGCTTTTGTCAAACAGCAGCATGCGGACAAGCTCGAGGCACGCTCAGTACAGTGCACGTTTGTGGGATATCCAAAGAACTCCAAGGGATATTTCTTCTACTGTGAAGAGGAACAAAAAGTTCTTGTTTCTCGTCATGCCTACTTCTTGGAAACTGAGTTTTTGGAAAACGAGATAAGTGGGAGCACAGTAGAACTGGAAGAAATTCCAGAACCACGGACTATTACTGAAAGTTTAGTGGAACCAGAGGGTTCGGGAGAACAGGACATTCCTACGCCGCTCCGCAGGAGTAGTAGGCAGACTCATCCGCCCGAGAGATACTACGGTTTTCTCATAGACGGGGATAGAGAGGATTGCATCATAGATTATGATGAGCCTACTAGCTTCCAGCAGGCCGTTCAGAGCGTTGACTCAGTGAAATGGCTGGATGCAATGCGGACCGAAATGGAGTCCATGTACACCAACAAGGTATGGACGTTGGACATTGCTCCAGACGGGGTAAAACCCGTAGGATGCAAGTGGATCTTCAAATGGAAGATTGGTGTAGATGGACAGGTTGAGACCTATAAAGCTAGGCTGGTAGCAAAGGGTTTTCGTCAAAGACCTGACTTGGACTATGACGAAACCTTTTCTCCAGTAGACATGCTGAAATCCATTCGGATCCTTCTTGCCATTGCTGCCTTTCACGATTATGAGATCTGGCAAATGGACGTAAAGACCGCTTTTCTAAATGGAAATTTAGAGGAGTGTGTCTATATGGACCAACCAGAGGGTTTCATTCAGAGTGGGAGCAGCGGAAAGGTGTGCAAGTTGCTTAAGTCCATCTATGGACTAAAGCCGGCATCGCGGAGTTGGAACATCTGCTTTGATGAGACGGTCAAAGAATTTGGCTTTATCAAAAATCCAGATGAACCATGCATCTATAGTAGATTTGTAGCGAGAACTGTAGTATTCCTCGTTTTATACGTGGATGACATTCTCTTAATAGGAAATGACATTCCTATGCTACAATCTGTCAAGGGGTTCTTGTCAAAGAGGTTCTCCATGAAAGACCTGGGTGATGCCTCATACATCCTGGGGATCCGGATCCATCGTGATAGATCCAAGAGGATATTAGGACTTTCACAGTCCAGTTACATCGACACCATACTGAAAAGATTCAGTATAGAAGATTCCAAGCGCGGTAACCTACCGGCTTGTCACGGGAACACCCTCTCTAAAGAGATGTCTCCCAAGACTGATTTGGAGAGCGATCGCATGTCTATTATACCCTACGCTTCTGCGTAGGCTCTGTAATGTATGCGATGTTGTGTACCAGACCGGATGTAGCTTATGCACTGAGTGTGGTAAGCCGGTATCAGTCAAACCCTGGGGAGAAACACTGGATAGCGGTAAAGAACATTCTCAAGTACCTGAGAAGGACTAAGGAGATGTTCTTGGTGTATGGCGGAAAAGACCTCCAGATCGAGGCCTTTGCTGACTCCAGCTTCCAGAGTGACAAGGATGATTCCAAGTCCATGTCGGGTTTTGTCTTTACCCTCAATGGAGGGGCGGTGTGTTGGAAGAGTTCCAAACAAGAAACCGTTGCGGACTCGACGATGGAAGCGGAATACATCGCTGCATCTGATGCCGCAAAAGAAGCTGTCTGGATGAGGAAGTTCTTGAAAGAACTTCAGGTGGTTCCGTCCATTGTTGATCCAATACCTATGTATTGCGACAACAACGGGGCTATAGCTTTAGTGAAGGTACCCAGGTCCCATCAGAGATCCAGGCACATCTTGAGGCGGTATCACCTGATCAGGGAGATCGTGGATCGCCAGGAGATCGAGGTTCGGAGAGTCGTGATTGGAATATTTTCTGACGTGTATATGTAAAAGGTAACGACAATCAAAAAATTATATTGACCGCAATCAAACCACGGTGTCGGATGTAGTTAATGAATGAGTGCGGATCGTCCACAGGGATTGTGCAATTCAATTGTATTTTGATATGTTTGAAATGAAATGTTAAACAAAAATAAACGAAAACATGATTCAAGATGTGATTTGTATTCGAGTGTCACTATTCTTTACTCAAGAATCAAGAAACTATAAACAATCAAGAATCGGTTGTTTTGATAATATTTCCAATCAACAATCAAGAATATAAGAGAGGCTCGTAGGAATCGATCGGATCTTTAGACGTGATGCAATCTAAAGGGTTTCGTGTTCTTGTCCTTCGAAGGATTGATACTAGATCGATGATGATCGACAAGAGTTAGGGTTTTCTCGTGAAACTAGGGTTTCATCTTATCCCTTGTTCTGTTGTCGATATCATTCACATTCTAGCCTCTAGCAATTTCAAGAAACGATCGGAACTCCCCAATCTCGAGCGATATCGATCAAGAAAGCATCGCAACGAATTGGGTCGTCGATTCTTGAACTTGCTAGGGTTTACAAACTCGTGGGATTCAAGAATCGATTACAAATTTGTTACATCATCATACTAAAGATCGTTTCGACTCCCTGACGAGCGGAGTTTTATTCACACATCACCACAAAGACAATATTCAAGAATAGTAATGATAACATGATGCGGAATTTAAAGAAAACAAGATAAAAGAATATCACCTTTTATTTAATCAACAATTTCAATACATTCTTTCAAGAATCTACAAGAAGAAGAAATCGATCGTTGACTCGGCTTCGCTCGTCTCCGTGGATCGTGGATCTACTTTGATCTCTTGCCCGATTGAAGATCGGCTCGGCTCATAAAAGGGTTGAAGGCATCTTGCTTGGCTTGCACTCAAGATCTTGAATTGTTGTTGGATTTAGGGTTAGGGTTTCCTACAAGCTCTCTCACTAAACTTGAGGAAGAGGAAGATGAAGAATGGGATTGATTTTTCTAAGCTTTCCCAAGGTTGAATAATCATTGAATAATGAGCCTAGGGTCTTATTTATAGAGCTCCCAAACCCTAGGTTAGATTTGAATTAGAACTTTCCCTCCCAAAGTTTGTTGAAGGGTTTCTAGAAGGAGTTTGTTAGGAGTTAGCTTAGGGTTTAAGCTAGGGTTTTAGGGAAAGTTCTAGAAGTATTAGGCTAGTTTAGGTGTTTGCTGATCTGGAGGAAGTATCTGGAATCATCTGGAAGTTTGTGTGCATAACTGAGCAGTGGGCCATAGTACAGGAGTTGTGCACTGAAATTGGGATGCTGACGTCATCATTAGGCCGCGCTTCCGCCGCAAGAACCTGGCATTGGCCGCCCTTCCGCCGCGTATTGTTAGTCTTGGGCCTTGTGAATTCTTCAGTGGCTTGGTACTACTGTTTGGGCCTTTCTTTGATGTTTAGATTTGTACTTCCTCTTCTGTGTTGATACCAGATTTGAGTTAAGTGAGTTTACGAGCAATTGTAATGGTCGAGCACTGTAATGATCGAGCAAGCTTCTCTTTTCCTGCACAGACTTCGAAACAGGGGTTGCGATATATAGAAAATATGCTATGTAATGAAATGCAGTCAATTTCCCTAGAAATGCCGGTTTTAAGGTCGAATACATGTAATCTGATATTTTGCGACCGATTTGCTAATATGTGAATTATGAATACCGTACACTTCTATATGGATGCAAATGATGAGGAAATTGCCGGTTAAAATATGCAATATTTTCGACTGATCAAATACCCCCAAACTTAATTTCGATCGTCTCGAGCGAATGTTTTATTAAAAAGAGAAGGAGAAAATAAAGAAAGAGAAAAACTAACTAGCACACTTTCGTAGGCAACACGATTGCACTGAGCATGTGCAACAAGCCTTTAAACATCTAGGTGTCCCTAGTAGGAGGAGTGTTGTCTCCTGAGGGTTTTCAGCGGATTGCACCCACAAAATCCAATAATAAAAGCAAGATCATGAATATTACATTTAAAGAAGAGAATCGTAAAAGAAAAGCTTTGAAAATTAGGGTTTCCAACTAAGCTAGCTTTTCAGTTGTTATGAGCCCTATCTTAATGGTCATGAAAAGATGTCAGAAATCACGTCCTCCCTCAATAAAACATCGTCTTATTCTTCATTCCTATCTGTATTCCAAACATCGATCATATCACCCTGCGTGTGTGTAAAGACATCCCTACACCCGGAGAATTCAATTCAAGCTATCATACCCTTGCCCATCGGCCTCAGTACTTCTTGGCAAACGAGATTGCTTACACACTTTCATGCGACCGTTAATACTTCTTGAGGTACTAACCGACCGATTACTAATGTGCTTGCATGCTTGGTGTATTTTCCTCGTCTTGCACCACCTCAGGCATAGCAGTGACTCCCAGACCAGTTGACCTTGGGGCACTAGGTGAAGAAGCACCCTTTTGCTATATATTTTTATTGCCCTCGGTGATAACAAAACCAGTATCCATTTTTCTCACCGCTTTAAAACACATATTTTTTTTTCATACTTTTGGCTTTAAGACAAGAGCATTTCAAGGTATCCTCTACTATCCCAGGCTTCAAGACGTGTGTAAGTGCGAATAGCAGGGTAGCAACATTCAAAATGTTTGGCTTCCAGAATAGAAACTATTTTTCAGACTTATTTTTATCCTCAGATTAGTGACGTCCTTCATCTTACTAACCCTTGGGACAACGGCTCATAACTACTTATTACTAGTTCGTATAAGAAAACTTCTAATTTTCTTAGTTTTCTAAAAATTTTCCAATCTCATGGATGTAATTTTTCACTATCTAAACTTTCATTATCTTATTTATATACAAAAATATTTTTATAGTTTTGAAAATTTTTAAATTTTTATAGGTTTTCAAAAAAAATGTTTTGTGCTTATGCAAATGATATGCAAATGATGCGAAAATAAGCACAAACCTCCCCCAAACTTGTTTTCAACAGTGTCCTCACTGTTGCCATCTGCTAAAGCTCAAAAACCTGTAAGCTTGGGAGGAATTTATTAGTGGGGGCAAAATATATAAGTGAAGAACCTCCCCCAAACTTATTTTTGGCTCAAAATTTTGTAAAACTTTTCTTTTTTAAGAGCCAGAAAAAATATACCCTCCCGAACTTGAATTATGCAATGTTAAACTTTGAAAATCACCAGTGGGGTCAAAAATCATTGGTCGATGCCAAGCTTTGCAAAGACCGAAGGTTAACACCAACCATTCAAAAATTTTATCAATGCAGTGCTCGGGTTGGTGGAAGAAAAAGTGGGGAAAAGGTAAGTGGTGGAAGAGAATGTGTGTGCGTCTCATTTTGGAGAGACGATGCAGTGTATGTGATGGATTACTCGCATTCTTTTTACAGTTCAAAAGAAGGGGTGGAGGTTCAATTTCAATGATTGGGAGATGATTCATCTCAACACCCGTGCTATTTAGAAATGCGAGTTCATCAGCGAAGATTTCCTCAAAAGTTTCATCTATACCCCGAAGAATAATGTCATCACAAGGTGCGGGGTGATCTTCAGACTCTAAAAGCAGTTCATAATCAGTGTTAATTGTTGACCCGGACATCTCGGTGGAAGCGTCCGTATGTGTATGATACATAGTTGGGTCAAACAATAACATATGAAAAGAGTCAAGATCGGTATCAGGAGGATCATCAAATTCGCTGCTGTCGACATCCATTAAGTCGACAGAACAGACCTGAACAGTAGGTTCGGAGGGTACACTTCCTAACTTATAAATGTTCATCTCAATTGTCCTGTTTCCAAAGGATAGGGTCATGGAACCGTTACGACAATTGATGATAGCATTGGAAGTGGCCAAAAAGGGGCGACCTAAAATCACCGGAATTTGATTCCGTGAGTTCGCTACAGGTTGTGTATCAATTACAATAAAATCCACAGGGAAAATAAATTCCCCGATTTTTATTAACACATCCTCTAGTTCACCCCTAGGTCTGGTGATTGATCGGTCAGCCATCTGGAGAGTGCAAGGAGATGGTTTCAACTCTCCGATTCCTAACTGCTCATAAACTGAGAAAGGAAGCAGGTTAACACTTGCCCCAAGATCTAGTAGAGCACGGTTAATGTGTTTCTCCCCAATAGAGATGGAAATCGTAGGATAGACAGGATCCTTACGTTTCCTCGGTAATTGCTGGGGGAAAGCTGTGTCTACTGTCTTAGCCATGAATATCTTCTTGGGCATTTGTTTCTTCCTCTTTCTAGTGCAAAAATCTTTAAGAACTTTAGCATATGCAGGGACTTGTTGAATTGCATCTAGAAGAGGGATATTGATGTTAACCTGTTTAAACATCTCAGTGATCTTCTCCATTTGTGGACTTGGTGTGTTAGCCCTTAACCGATTAGGATAAGGTGCTTTAGCAATAAGTGCTGGGTCCATCATAGGAGAAGAGAGTGTGTTTGGAACCGATCCCAGTATAGAAGTGGGTATCGTCCGTGGAGGGGTAAAAGAGGTGGGCTGTAGTGGCGAGCCTTTTGGGAAATGGAGAATAGGCTCGGAAGAGGGTGGTGGGGTAGAAGAAGTAGGGTCAGAAGTGTGTGTGTGTATGTATGGAAAGGTCTCAGCCGGGGTGTTAATAGGATTATCAGTATCATCAACTTCTTCCCCAACATGATTGTCAAGCACTCTTCCAGATCTCAACGTGGTGATTGCATTCACATGATATGAATAACCAGGATTTGGTAAGGGTTGAGCTGGAAGTTTCCCTTTCTCTCTTGCACTTAGTTCGGCTTTTAATCGTGCAATCTCTTCTTCCATCGATTTAATACTCTCGTTTTGGGACGCAGAGTTTTTCTTCATGTCATCGACGGAAGATTTCATTTCAGCCGCAACTTGCATGATATTTGTCAAGACCAAATTCATGTATTGTGCAAAAGAAGAGGATTCATCAGTTCCGGTCAACTGTAAAGGACTAGACAGTGCAGGTGTGTTGACCGTATTTTGAAAATTATGTGCTTGAAAGGGGTGCTGACTTAATTGAAGTTGTGGCTGCTGTTGTGGTGGAGGGGCCCTTTGGAAATTGTTTTGGTTTGGAACCGTGTTTTGTGATTGTGATTGGTTCCAAGAAAAATTAGGGTGATTCCTCCAACCCTGATTATATGTAGAAGAAAAAGGATCGTTTCTAGGTCGTTGAAATGCGGCATTGGTATGCTCACGACCTTGAAACGGACATTCTTCCGTCAAGTGAGACGGATCAGAACAGCAGCTACATACAGTTTTGGAAAGTGACATTTGATTAAGGGAGGCGGCTAAAAATTTGTTTTCCATAGTCTCGAGTTTCTTTTGTATAGCTGAAATGTCAGCTCTAACTCCTATGGAAACATCCGATTGGTTATTGCCACTCCTAAATGATGGACTTTCCCACTGTAAAGACTTCTCAGCGAACTCTTCTAAGTATCGCCAAGCTTCCCCATCATCCTTAGACATGAAGGTACCTTGACACATGTTTTCAAGGCTCTGTTTAGTGTTAGGGTTACTGCCCTCATATATGATTCGGCAAAGCTCCCATCTCGGGATGCCGTGATGAGGACATTGAACCAATAGATCCTTGAAACGTTCAAAGCATTTAGAGAATGGTTCAGCGGGGAGCTAGGCAAATTGATTCAGTTCGCTACGGATTCGAGCTGTCTTTTGTATTGGGTAAAATTTCTTAAGGAATGCTGCGACGAATTCTCCCCAATTCGTAATAGAATGTGCGGTAGTGTTGTATAGCCACTTCTCGGCTATATCGCACAAGGTAAATGGGAGAAGTCGTAGACGCATAGCATCCACTGAAAGTTGTGACGTACCCATCATTGCGCATACGTTTTCAAATTTGGTAATGAAAACGTAAGCGTCCTCAGTCTCGAGTCCGTGGAATTTGGGTAAAAGATTGATATACTGGGGCTTAATCTCAAAGTTATCCCCATTGGCTGGTGGTGTGGATAAGCAGGTCGAAAGAGGACCTCTAAGTGGATAGCATCTTTCCTGGAGAGAAATGTGGGGTGGAGTAGGATTCTGCGCACCTACGGACGGTGGCAGATTAGGGTTAAAGAAGTTCGATGGATTCGGATCCATCGGTGTGGGTGTGGTAGTGGGTAAAGAAAAGGTAAATGGAGAAATATCGACTTCGGAGTCGATAAAAGGTACGCGGACTAAACGGGCACTAGAATCCCGTGTCCAGCCTATCTTGCACTAAAAAGGGTTAGTACAAGTGGCAGCGTTGACTTATAATTAGGGATGAATGAATGCGGTGCTTGCTTTGAAAAAGGGACGGATTTTGAAAAAATGATGCGACAAAACAAATGCAGCACACAACCCTAGAATCTAATGGTCACCTAGGTCCGATCTCTAGACCGCTCCTAACTGCCAAAAGACAAGCCGCAGGATAGAATCCTCCACTGCCTTTTTGTCCCCCTGTGGCCGGATAAGTGCCAGGTAAGTGGGAAGGAACCACCACTACAGTGGACCTAATTAATAACCACTAGCCTTAGACACACTCGCCTTAGGCACCACAAGAAAACGCGGATAAGCAATGAATTACCCACGACCTTCTCTTGTCCTATTGAGCGCGACAGTCCTTAGAGTCTTCTCTAGATTTCTTTTAGTTAATGGAGGTAATGCGGATGCAAGTTTGACGATTTTCGGGGCCTAGGAAGGGTAATGAAATCCCCACCTAATTTGGATTTGGTCGTGCCCCTTAAATTTCCGTATTAGAATGCAAACAACCAAGAAATCAAAATCACACACAATTTTTATTTTGCTTTTGCGCGCTGCGATTTATTTGCAAAGAATCCTGCAGCAAAGGGTTAGTTGGAGCTAAAAAGTGTGAGAGGAGAGAGCAAGAAAATACCTGCTGGAAAATTTTCCAGAGAACCCTCAAGTATGCGGCGCTTCCGCCGCAATAACCATATATATGCCGCGGATGAGCGGTCAGTTCTTGGGAACAGTGAACAAGTTTTCTTCAGCAAGCTCCTGTTGCTATCTACAGCTCTCTGATATATTCAAACAAATTTTTCCACAGAACAGAATGCTCCAGATCACCTTGCAATCAAATCACAACACACGTGTAAGAGTTTGTACGAATTTTGATTTCAAGAAGTAAAACGTAATAATTCTTTCACTTCAAACTATAAATGCAAATGAATTAGCGCGATCCCCGGCAACGGCGCCATTTTTGATTGGAATATTTTCTGACGTGTATATGTAAAAGGTAACGACAATCAAAAAATTATATTGACCGCAATCAAACCACGGTGTCGGATGTAGTTAATGAATGAGTGCGGATCGTCCACAGGGATTGTGCAATTCAATTGTATTTTGATATGTTTGAAATGAAATGTTAAACAACAATAAACGAAAACATGATTCAAGATGTGATTTGTATTCGAGTGTCACTATTCTTTACTCAAGAATCAAGAAACTATAAACAATCAAGAATCGGTTGTTTTGATAATATTTCCAATCAACAATCAAGAATATAAGAGAGGCTCGTAGGAATCGATCGGATCTTTAGACGTGATGCAATCTAAAGGGTTTCGTGTTCTTGTCCTTCGAAGGATTGATACTAGATCGATGATGATCGACAAGAGTTAGGGTTTTCTCGTGAAACTAGGGTTTCATCTTATCCCTTGTTCTGTTGTCGATATCATTCACATTCTAGCCTCTAGCAATTTCAAGAAACGATCGGAACTCCCCAATCTCGAGCGATATCGATCAAGAAAGCATCGCAACGAATTGGGTCGTCGATTCTTGAACTTGCTAGGGTTTACAAACTCGTGGGATTCAAGAATCGATTACAAATTTGTTACATCATCATACTAAAGATCGTTTCGACTCCCTGACGAGCGGAGTTTTATTCACACATCACCACAAAGACAATATTCAAGAATAGTAATGATAACATGATGCGGAATTTAAAGAAAACAAGATAAAAGAATATCACCTTTTATTTAATCAACAATTTCAATACATTCTTTCAAGAATCTACAAGAAGAAGAAATCGATCGTTGACTCGGCTTCGCTCGTCTCCGTGGATCGTGGATCTACTTTGATCTCTTGCCCGATTGAAGATCGGCTCGGCTCATAAAAGGGTTGAAGGCATCTTGCTTGGCTTGCACTCAAGATCTTGAATTGTTGTTGGATTTAGGGTTAGGGTTTCCTACAAGCTCTCTCACTAAACTTGAGGAAGAGGAAGATGAAGAATGGGATTGATTTTTCTAAGCTTTCCCAAGGTTGAATAATCATTGAATAATGAGCCTAGGGTCTTATTTATAGAGCTCCCAAACCCTAGGTTAGATTTGAATTAGAACTTTCCCTCCCAAAGTTTGTTGAAGGAGTTTGTTAGGAGTTAGCTTAGGGTTTAAGCTAGGGTTTTAGGGAAAGTTCTAGAAGTATTAGGCTAGTTTAGGTGTTTGCTGATCTGGAGGAAGTATCTGGAATCATCTGGAAGTTTGTGTGCATAATTGAGCAGTGGGCTATAGTACAGGAGTTGTGCACTGAAATTGGGATGCTGACGTCATCATTAGGCCGCGCTTCCGCCGCAAGAACCTGGCATTGGCCGCCCTTCCGCCGCGTATTGTTGGTCTTGGGCCTTGTGAATTCTTCAGTGGCTTGGTACTACTGTTTGGGCCTTTCTTTGATGTTTAGATTTGTACTTCCTCTTCTGTGTTGATACCAGATTTGAGTTAAGTGAGTTTACGAGCAATTGTAATGGTCGAGCACTGTAATGATCGAGCAAGCTTCTCTTTTCCTGCACAGACTTCGAAACAGGGGTTGCGATATATAGAAAATATGCTATGTAATGAAATGCAGTCAATTTCCCTAGAAATGCCGGTTTTAAGGTCGAATACATGTAATCTGATATTTTGCGACCGATTTGCTAATATGTGAATTATGAATACCGTACACTTCTATATGGATGCAAATGATGAGGAAATTGCCGGTTAAAATATGCAATATTTTCGACTGATCAAGTCGCTTCAGAAGATAACACTGCAGATCCATTCACCAAGGCCCTGCCCCAGACTCAGTTCGAGCGGCTGATCGAGATGATAGGTCTTCGATACGCCAGTACATGGCCCTAGTGCAAGTGGGAGATTGTTAGTGTATATGCCCTAGAGGCCATTACTGTATCATACTAGTTTGTATATTACTTAATGGAAGCTTGGGATATTCACCTTGTATATACAATCTTGCTCAAAATAGTAGTATGCTACTTGGTTTGTTTCTACTTCAATGTGTACATGTGTTTATTTTTTGTATATCGCCTATACACATTAGTGGAGCCCTTAGGATCTTTGCTTGATTACCAGCGATGTGATGGCCGTCACACTAGTGGGGCTGGGTAATCTATAAGCACATCCTTATGCAGGTCCCTGGTCGCAGGACTATCGAGACAGGGCATCGATACTCCGGAGTAGAACAGCGCATGCGCTTCTCATCCCAGTGTGGGAGACGGTCTGTCCCACAGCCGTCAGTACGTCGTACTTGAGATAGTATGCGGGTGCTCGTTAGGTTACGGGTACACTGGACAGGACTCGTCGGGAACTGACTAGTTGGTATTATGCCTGTCGTCAGTTATCAGTTCCCAGGTGACATGAGTACAGCTTAGTCCGCTGACTTGACACTGTCACTTCGCCTCGAGTGTGTTCCCACTGTACTTTGATTACTACCCTACCACGGCTCAAAGGAGCCGTGCAAACAGGTAGTAGTTGGGTGCAATCCCGAAGCACTTGGAGGCAGTGACGGTTAGACAGGATTCTTCTCTCCCGGTATTGGGGGTTGACATCGCGCTGTGTTTAGGAGAGCCATTACACGAGTAGTCCCTGGCCAGGGAAAACGAGATATACTGGTAGGCTTCCAGTGTTATCTCAGGGTGTTTTAGGCTTCGCTCCGGCACGACTTGTACCGCTATTGGGGGACTGACGTTTACCGCCCCCTAGGCCCGCCATGCGATGTATCAGACGAACAGACCGGACTGTACAGAGAATGTCACATTCAGGCTCAGTAGGAGTTCAGATGGGTTTCGCCTCGTCGGTCTTCTTATCGTCATTACCTGGGGACCGTTACGCACAGCTAGTGCCGCTTGCGGTCTGTGGTTAAACCCACTGCCAGCGTAGTGTCGAGTCTTTAGAGTCCCACACAGAAAGCTTTTCGCCTTTAGGCAAAAGAGTAGAGGTCGCATGGTTTTATGATAGGTCAGATGGTTTTGCGACAGGGTTCGGTAACATCCGTGCACTTGTGCACGTACAGTGTCCGGACAGTTTACACTAGCGGGCTTTGGTTTAAGCCAGATCCTAGTGTACCTTTTGGGATTGGATTTATCCAGTATGCATTCGTGTTCCTCGGAACGCGGATGCGGGTGTGTATGCACAGTTGACGGGGAGACAGAGGCAGCGGATTCTCATTAGGGTTGTTGACAGTTGACTGTTGACTATTTGACTTTTTGCTCAACCCTAATGAGAATATGATATGTGATTAACTATTATATTAATTAAGTATTATGGTGACATGGTTGTTGACTTTTGTTGACTTTGTTGACTTTTGTTGACTTGTTGACTTTGTTGACCGGTTGACTAGGCTTGACTAGTTGACCATCATGATAACCATAGCCATCATTTCATGGCAAAGACTTTTGCTTGCTTGCTCATTTGTGCAAAATGAGTGCATGAAATGATATGGTTATGGTTGCTTCAACCATCACATAACACTTGATTTGGTATAATGAGTTATGATGGTTTTGGATTATGAGAGGGTGAAAGACAAAAGACTTGCTCATTCTTTCTTGCTCATTCTCTCTCTTGTTCTTAAGCTCTCTTACCCTTGCTTTCACCCTCTTCCTCTTGCTCCCTCTCTTGACTCTATGGTTCACATATCTCATGAGTTGAGAATCAAGAACCATAGATAAAATCCCATACAAACTCTTCTCTACTCATTCTAGTTCACAAGGTTTAGCAAACCGAGTGAACTAGTTTCTTCAAAGTTCGAAGAAGGAGCCAAAGGTTGGAGCTTTCAGGTGGATCTATCTTCGGCGTACGGAGACGACGGGAAGAAGCCAATCCGGACCACCATCGGAGCTTGAAGACGAAGGAGTTCAAGACAAGCAAGGTATAACCCCCTAACCGAGTAGTTAGAAACTCGTAGTTAGGTTATTAGTTAGATGTTTAACCAAGATCCGGGTTATAGGTCTATGTTACCACCTCTATAAAAATCGTTTTTTACCAAATTCCGCATGCCCGAAAGTACCGGGAGAGGTAGCATGGACTTACACTTGGTTTGTCTCTGCTTTAATATGTGCATGTGTTTCTTTTAGCATATCGCTGATATACATATTAGTAGAGCCCTTAGGATCTTTACTTGATTACCAGCGTTGTGATGTCGCTCACACTCGTAGGAGCTGGGTAATCCATAAGCACATCCTTATACAGGTCCCTGGTCGTTGGACTATCGAGACAGGGCATCGATACTCCGGAGTAGACTAGCGTATGCGCTTCTCATCCCAGCGTGGGAGACGGTCTGTCCCACAGCCGTCAGTACGTCGTACTTGAGATAGTATGCGGGTGCTCGTTAGATTACGAGTACACTGGATAGGACTCGTCGGGGATTGTTGGTTGGTATTATACCTATCGTCAGTTATCAGTTCCCAGGTGACATGAGTACAGCTTAGTCCGCTGACTTGACACTGTCACTTCGCCTCGAGTGTGTTCCCACTGCACTTTGATTGCTACCCTACCACGGCTCAAAGGAGTCGTGCAAACAGGTAGTTTTTGGGTGCAGTCCCGAAGCACTTGGAGGCAGTGACGGTTAGACAGGATTCGTCTCTCCCGGTATTGGGGGTTGACATCGCGCTGTGTCCAGGAGAGCCATTACATGAGTAGTCCCTGGCCAGGGCAAGCGAGATATACTGGTAGGTTTTCAGTGTTATCTCAGGGTGTTCTGGTCTACACTCCTACACGACTTGTACCGCTATTAGGGGAATGACGTTCACCGCCCCCTAGGCCCGCCATGCGATGTATCAGACGAACAGACCGGACTGTACGGAGACTGTCACATACAGGCTTAGTAGGAGTTCAGATGGGGTTCACCTCGTCAGACTTCTTATCGACATCTACCTGGGGACCGTTACGTACAGCTAGTGTCGCTTGCGTTCTGTGGTTAAACCCACTGCCAGCGTATTGTCGAGTCTTTAGAGTCCCACACAGAGAGCTATTCGCCTTTAGGCAAAATGAGTAGAGGTCGCATGGTTTTGCGACAGGGTTCATTCACATCCGCGCACTTGTGCACGTTTGCTGTCCGGACAGCTTATACTAGCGGGCTTTGGTTTAAGCCGGATCCTAGTATATGATTTGGGATTGGTTTTATCTCATTATATTCGTGTTCCTCGGATCACGAATACGGGTGCGTATGCACAGTTGCTTGAGACAGAGGGAGAGGACTTTGATTAGGGTTAATGACTATTGTCATTTTATTAACCCTAATGCTTACGTGTGAATTATGGTTAATTGATATTAGTTTAATATAATTGTGCATGGTTATGGATGTTGACCATTTGACTATCTTGACTTGTTGACCTTAGTTGACATGTTGACCATCATCATTCCATATAAAACATGCTCTTTGATCCTTGCAATTTGCATTAAATATGAAATGATAATGCTCATGTCATGATTAACCATGACAATTATCTAACTAATTATCAATTTAAAGTAATTCACACATATATGTGAGAATGGTTATTATTCTCTCATTCTATCATTCACTTTCTCTCTCTTGTTCTTCCTCTCCCTCAAGCTCTCCCCTCTCATGTGTTGAGAAACACTTGAGCTTGAGAAAAACCCCTTCTTGATAATCTCTACTCTTATTTAGGGTTTAAGGATTAGCACTTCTTGCACCCTAGTTACTTCTAGCTTGGAGTTGAAGCCAAAGGTTGAGGCTTTCGGGTGGATCTTTCTTCAACATGAGAAGACGACAAAGGTGACCTCTTTCCACTACTCTAAGGAGCAAGGAAAGAAGGACATAAAGCCCTAGGCATAACCTTTCTAACACTTAGCTAGTTTCTAGTTTGCTTTAGCTTGTTTTTGTTTAGCAAAGATCCTGCTTTGTCTAGTCCATGTTGCCTAAGTCGATAAAAAAATTTGATTTTTATTCCGTTTTCCGCCTCCCCGTAAGTACCGGGGTGGGCAACGTGGACTTACAGTGGTATCAGAGCCTAACTAAATATAAACTAGCTAGGTAGTGAAAGTGTATGGAAGTTTGATAGGAGAAATCGAAAAACCAAAATATCAAAACCCTAACTTTCCGTTAAATTTTTTCCTGCTCAAAATAAAATTTGTCATACTCCAAAAATCGTCTCACGGTTTTGTGAAGAAAGCCACCAAACCCGGTCTAGTGAATCGACCAAAGCGCCGCGGTTTCGCGGCAATAGCAAGCTATTGCCGCGCAACCGCGGCCGAGTTGACTCGGTTCTGGTCGAGTTTGGTGCAGTGTCTTTCTGGCTTGGTTTTGGGATTTTTAAGATGGTTTATATATGCCCAGATTTTCCAGAATAGAAATTTGTTTTTGGGGGCCTATAAATCCGTATTTTTTATCGAACTTCACTACACTTTGACTAAAGGGTTATATCTATGATGTTTATATGTATTGAACGTCGGCTAATCGCTATATGTCGATTAGTCGGGGTTATACATATCTGTGATCTGTGTTTGATGATGGTATGTGTATATGAATGTGTTGGATTGTCGCGGGTGAATAGCCGGGGTGGATGTGAGATGAGTGTTTCTTTTTCTTTCATTCATTGTAATATGTAAATTGTTGTAATATTATTTGTTTGGCCGCAAAACCGGGTCGGGGTTGTAGCCGTCATTGTATAATTCTTTTTACTGTTTTTGCTCCTAGGATAGACCCATGGAAGGGGTGCACAAACTACCGGGTATCTCGAAGTGCCGAGTGGCCTACTCACGCTGGTGAGGGAGGTTGCTTCGCTTCGGGTACTTGGCGGGTAGTTTGCCGCACCCGTAGAGGTCTTGGGTAGGGTATTGGCTCTTCACCGCGACCGTGTAATCCGCTTTTCGTTGCAGGCTCGAACGGATTGCGGATTCCTAGTATATCCAATGTATTCATCTGTGATCTGAAATGTCTATCATTGCTATATATTTATATATGATAACTATTTAGGCGTTGCTTATGTTTTACAGCCGCGCTAGCCCAGCCCCCGCTCTGTCGTTAGTTAAGTAACCTAACGGGTGATGACGGGGCCCCGTGGCGAATGCGAATGGCATAAGCGTACGTCATATTTTGGTTGTTTTCTGCAATGGTAGGATTATATGATGGGACGCGTTAAAAGAACTAATGCAAGAAAATAAACCAAGTAAAAGTCGATTGGAACACTTTGAAAACCACTCGGTTCTTTTCAAAACTAAACTTTTAAACGTGGAGCTTGAACCACTCCTTTTAAAAGCTATCTCATTCCATCGATTATATCAAGTTCACTACGTTCACGGTTTCGCCAAAACCATTCGTAGCTCTCCGTCGTTTCGTATGGATATTCAATAATATTCAAGCTATGTTTGTTGACCTTCGTCAAGGCATAGTGATTGGTAGCTGTTGGGTGTTCATATGTAGCATAGATAGATGCGTTGGTTTGGGACAGTCGTACTACCTTGTTGACCTTCGACAAGGGTATGTACGGGTGGGTTCAAATTAACCTGGATAATGACGGGTAGAACTTGACATGTGACTTATGATTTGTTGACCTTCGTCAAGGTCATAAGAGCATGGGGCAAAAATCCACATCGGGAGTTTCATAAGTACTGAAACTTGCTAGCGCTGCATACCATTTGGAGTGTGATGATTCTGGTAGGATTCCTTCGGTTTTATCACGCGATGATATTTGGATCCCGATCCTACTGTGAGTATATGCTACTCCTCGGGAAAACTCTCACTTAACGATCAATGCTATAAACCTAGTAAGTGTCTAGAAAGGTGTTAGCGGGGCTACGCCCACAGGGAAAAGAGGTTACTTAATTAAGGAACTTCGCGGAAGCGTTGGAAAACCTCCCTCGAAGTACCGACACTGGCCTGGCTGAACGGTTAAGCAAGTATTGTACGGTGAGATTGATCCTGACTAATCCTTCCTTTATGGTTTGGGGAGGGATTCGAGAGACAGTGGGAGCCATCCTGTTTAGATAAATTAAAAACCAATCTAAACTTGCAAGAGCATCATGCTAAGTGTTTTCTTCTCTCTCTCTTAATTGCAGCGACCCAATGACCGCACCTAGGTTGCATCTAGATAATAAAATAACTGAATCTGACTGTTTTGACAGGCAAGGGTCTGTCCAGATGTCCATTGCCCAGGACAAGCTGGGACACCTCTTGACTGATCCAACCCCTGCCGTCTCAGGTCCAGTTTCCCCTGTCACGGATGTTGATATCCGTAGGACATCGGAAGAAGACTGTGCGAAATCCAAGTGCCTCGTGTTAGCCTCAGTTGATGGTATATACCAGAGGCAGCACGAGAAGATGGACTCAGCTTCTATCTTCCTCCATAACAAAGTTTTATATGGAGAGCAATCTCGTATCGTAAGATATGAGACCTCGAACGAATTGCTTCCAGCGAGGTTGGCTATCGGGTCATCTGTAGGGGACAACGTCCTTACAGAGACCAGCTCTTTTGAGCTCTCGGACCTGAAGACCACGTTGAAGAACGGGTCAGATGCTGACTTAGTTCAACAGTCTCTACCTACTACCCTGAAGGAAACCAGGGAAGTAGAAAGAAAGAGAAGGGCAGAAGTTTCGGGAATGGATGCAGTAAAAGAGGGTTGTTCCTATTGTTACGGGAATGAACATGGACAGAAGGATTGCAGGGCTTGCAAAGCCAGTAACCAGAATTCGAAGCATGTTGTGGCTTTGGCTTCGGGTGTGTTTGTAATAGAGAACTGTATGTCAGTTAACCCTACTTCCTGGGTATTGGATACTGGATCAGGATCTTATATCTGTAATTCGTTACAGGCTCTGAGAAACCGTTGGGTTATCAGGAAAGGTGATATGACTCTCAGGGTTGCTAACGGAATGAGCATGTATGCTGAATCCGTAGGGGAATATCATCTAGGACTGACAACTGGGTAGATATTGATTCTGCGTAACTGTTTTTATGTACCAGGTGCGACTTGTAATATCACATCTGTATCCTTAATTTCTAAGGAAGGATATGATTTTACTTTTGTAAGCGATGTAGTTAACATCCACCTAAATCAAGTTCTGATTGGGTCAGGTACATTACATAACGGGATATACGTATTGAATCAAGCTCAGATCTTCAGTGTCCAGAACACACTTAAAAGAAAGTCTCCGGAAACAAATCAGGCTTTCTTATGGCATTGTAGACTGGGTCACATTAATGAGACACGGTTAACAAAGTTACATAAAGAGGGATACTTGAATCCGCTTGAGTATCAGTCTTATGCCACTTGTGAATCTTGTCTCATGGGAAAGATGACAAAGACTCCGTTCACTGGACACGGAGAAAGAGCGAGCGAGCTCTTGGGACTCATACACAGTGATGTGTGTGGACCAATGTCTACACATGCGCGATGTGGTTATTCATACTTCATTACTTTCACAGATGATTTCTCTAGGTATGGGCATGTCTTCTTGATGAAGCACAAATCCGAGGCCTTTGAGAAATTTCATGAATACAAGAATGAAGTTGAAAAACAAACAGGCAAAAGTATCAAGATACTGAGATCTGATCGAGGTGGTGAATACTTGTGTGCCGAGTTTCTGGGCTACTTAAAAGAGAA
Organism: Agapanthus africanus; assembly: GCA_030015575.1. Lineage (NCBI taxonomy): Eukaryota > Viridiplantae > Streptophyta > Magnoliopsida > Asparagales > Amaryllidaceae > Agapanthus > Agapanthus africanus. The sequence goes on from CM057347.1 coordinate 226,148,762, forward strand.
TGGAATTCTCTCTCAGCTTACTCCTCCATACACACCACAACACAACGGTGTATCGGAAAGGCGGAATCGAACCCTATTGGATATTGTTCGTTCCATGATGAGTAAGGCTGAGTTACCGCGATCCTTCTGGGGTTATGCGCTAGAAACAGCTGCATATCTCTTGAACAAGGCTCCAACCAAGACTGTGCCTACCACCCCATATCAGATGTGGAGTGGGAAGAAACCCTGTCTCAAGTACCTTAAGACATGGGGATGTCCAGCTTTTGTAAAAAAGCAGCATGCGGACAAGCTCGAGGCACGTTCAGTACTGTGTAAGTTTGTGGGATACCCAAAGAACTCCAGGGGGTATCTTTTCTATTCCGCAGAGGAACAAAAGGTTTTTGTTTCTCAGCATGCCCACTGCTTGGAAACTGAATTTTTAGAAAATCAGATAAGTGGGAGCGCAATAGAACTGAAGAAATTCCAGAACCACAAGCTATTACTGAAAGCTTGGAAGAACCAGAAGTCTCAAGAGAACCGGACATCCCAGCGCCACTCCGCAGGAGTAGTAGGCAGTTTCATCCGCCCGAGAGATACTACGGTTTTCTCATAGACGGGGATAGAGAGGATTGCACCATGGATTATGGTGAGCCTACTAGCTTCCAACAAGCCATCCAGAGCGGCGACTCGGTAAAATGGCTGGATGCAATGCGGGCCGAGATGGAGTCCATGTACACTAACAAAGTTTGGACTTTGGACTTTGCTCCAGAAGGGGTAAAACCCGTAGGCTGCAAATGGATCTTCAGAAAGAAGATTGGTGTAGATGGGCAGGTTGAGACCTATAAAGCTAGACTTGTTGCAAAGGGTTTTCGTCAAAGACCTGGCTTGGACTATGACGAGACCTTTTCTCCAGTGGCTATGCTGAAATCCATTCGGATCCTTCTTGCCATTGCTGCCTTCCACGATTATGAAATCTGGCAGATGGACGTAAAGACGGCTTTCCTAAATGGAAATTTGGAAGAGTGCGTCTATATGGATCAGCCGGAGGGATTCATTCAGAGTGGGAGCAGCGGTAGAGTGTGCAAGTTGCTAAAGTCCATCTATGGACTTAAGCAGGCATTGCGGAGTTGGAACATCTGCTTTGATGATACTGTCAAAGAATTCGACTTTATCAAAAACCCAGATGAACCATGCATTTACAGTAAGATTGTAGGGAGAACTGTAGTTTTCCTCGTCTTGTACGTGGATGGCATTCTCCTAATAGGAAATGATATTCCTATGCTACAGTCAGTCAAAGGATTCTTGTCGCAGAGGTTCTCCATGAAGAACCTGGGCGATGCCAACTACATTCTGGGGATCCAGATCTATCGTGATAGATCTAAGAGGATGTTGGGACTTTCACAGTCAAGGTACATCGACACCATACTGAAAAGATTCAGTATGGAAGATTCCAAGCGCGGTAATCTACCGTCTTGTCACGGGATCACCCTCTCCAAAGAGATGTCTCCCAAGACTGATTTGGAAAGGGATCGCATGTCTATTATACCCTACGCTTCTGCGGTAGGCTCTATAATGTATGCGATGTTGTGTACCAGACCAGATGTAGCATACGCATTGAGCGTTGTAAGCCGGTATCAGTCAAACCCAGGGGAGAAATACTGGATAGCAGTAAAGAACATTCTCAAGTACCTGAGAAGGACTAAGGAGATGTTCTTGGTGTATGGCGGAAAAGACCTCCAGCTCGAGGCCTTTGCTGACTCCAGCTTCCAGAGTGACAAGGATGACTCCAAGTCCATGTCGGGTTATGTCTTTACCCTCAATGGAGGGGCGGTTTGCTGGAAGAGTTCCAAGCAGGAGACCGTTGCTGACTCAACTATGGAAGCGGAGTACATAGCTGCTTGCGATGCCGCAAAGGAAGCTGTCTGGATGAAGAAGTTCCTCATGGAGCTTCAGGTGGTTCCTACCATTGTTGATCCAATACCGCTGTATTGCGATAACAATGGAGCTATAGCTTTAGCGAAGGAACCCAGGTCCCATCAGAAGTCCAGGCACATTTTGAGGCGGTACCACCTGATCAGGGAGATCATAGATCGCCAGGAGATCGAGGTGAAGAGAGTAAATACGGAGAACAACAATGCAGATCCACTCACGAAGGCCCTACCCCAGACTCAGTTCGAGCGGCTGATCGAGATGATAGGTCTTCGATACGCCAGTACATGGCCTTAGTGCAAGTGGGAGATTGTTAGTGTATATGCCCTATAGGCCATTACTGTATCATACTAGTTTGTATATTACTTGATGGAAGCTTGGGATATTCACAGTTGTATATACAATCTTGCTCGAAATGGTAGTATGCTACTTGGTTTGTCTCTGCTTTAATATGTGCATGTGTTTCTTTTAGCATATCGCTGATATACATATTAGTAGAGCCCTTAGGATCTTTGCTTGATTACCAGCGTTGTGATGGCGCTCACACTCGTGAGAGCTGGGTAATCCATAAGCACATCCTTATACAGGTCCCTGGTCGTTGGACTATCGAGACAGGGAATCGATACTCCGGAGTAGACTAGCGTATGCGCTTCTCATCCCAGCGTGGGAGACGGTCTGTCCCACAGCCGTCAGTACGTCGTACTTGAGATAGTATGCGGGTGCTCGTTAGGTTACGAGTACACTGGACAGGACTCGTCGGGGACTGTTGGTTGGTATTATACCTATCGTCAGTTATCAGTTCCCAGGTGACATGAGTACAGCTTAGTCCGCTGACTTGACACTGTCACTTCGCCTCGAGTGTGTTCCCACTGCACTTTGATTGCTACCCTACCACGGCTCAAAGGAGTAGTGCAAACAGGTAGTTTTTGGGTGCTGTCCCGAAGCACTTGGATGCAGTGACGGTTAGACAGGATTCATCTCTCCCGGTATTGGGGGTTGACATCGCGCTGTGTCCAGGAGAGCCATTACACGAGTAGTCCCTGTCCAGGGCAAGCGAGATATACTGGTAGGTTTCCAGTGTTATCTCAGGGTGTTCTGGGCTATACTCCGACACAACTTTTACCGCTCTTAGGGGACTGGCGTTCACCGCCCCCCTTGGCCCGCCATGCGATGTATCAGACGAACAGACCGAACTGTACGGAGACTGTCACATACAGGCTCAGTAGGAGTTCAGATGGGGTTCACCTCGTCAGTCTTCTTATCGACATCTACCTGGGGACCGTTACGTACAGCTAGTGCTTCTTGCGGTCTGTGGTTAAACTCACTGCCAGCGTAGTGTCGAGTCTTTAGAGTCCCACACAGAGAGCTATTCGCCTTTAGGCAAAATGAGTAGAGGTCGCATGGTTTTGCGACAGGGTTCGTTCACATCCGCGCACTTATGCACGTTTGCTGTCCGGACAGCTTATACTAGCGGGCTTTGGTTTAAGCCGGATCCTAGTATATGATTTGGGATTGGTTTTATCTCATTGTATTCGTGTTCCTCGGATCACGAATACGGGTGCGTATGCACAGTTGCTTGAGACAGAGGGAGAGGACTTTGATTAGGGTTAATGACTATTGTTATTTTATTAACCCTAATGCTTATGTGTGAATTATGGTTAATTGATATTAGTTTAATATAATTGTGCATGGTTATGGATGTTGACCATTTGACTATTTTGACTTGTTGACCTTAGTTGACATGTTGACCATCATCATTCCATATAAAAATGCTCTTTAATCCTTGCAATTAGCATTAAATATGAAATGATAATGGTCATGTCATGATTAACCATGACAATTATCTAGCTAATTATCAATTTAAAGTAATTCACACATATATGTGAGAATGGTTATTATTCTCTCATTCTATCATTCACTTTCTCTCTCTTGTTCTTCCTCTCCCTCAAGCTCTCCCCTCTCATGTGTTGAGAAACACTTGAGCTTGAGAAAAACCCCTTCTTGATAATCTCTACTCTCATCTAGGGTTTAAGGATTAGCACTTCTTGCACCCTAGTTACTTCTAGCTTGGAGTTGAAGCCAAAGGTTGAGGCTTTCGGGTGGATCTTTCTTCGACGTGAGAAGACGACAAAGGTGACCTCTTTCCACTACTCCAAGGAGCAAGGAGAGAAGGACATAAAGCCCTAGGTATTACCTTTCTAACACTTAGCTAGTTTCTAGTTAGCTTTAGCTTGTTTTTGTTTAGCAAGGATCCTTCTTTGTCTAGTCCATGTTGCCTAAGTTGATAAAAAAATTTGATTTTTATTCCGTTTTCCGTCTCCCAGTAAGTACCGGGGTGGGCAACGTGGACTTACAACTCATAGACGAACGGACCAGACTGTATATACAACGTCACTGTTAGTCTCAGTAGGGTTTCTGGATGAGTTCGCTCATCAGCCTCCCTTAAGGTCAGTCCATGGGCAGCCGTTATGCACAGCTAGTGGCACTGACGGCTTGTGGTTAAACCCACTGCCAGGGTACTGACGAGTCATTAGAGTCCCCCACAGATAGTTTCCCAAGTTCGGGCGAAACGTTGTAGAGGCCGTATGGTTTTATGGCAGGGTTCGGAAAATGCACGTGCGTTTACGCACGTGTTATTTTTCGGGCTGATAATACTGGTGGGCTTTGGTTTAAGCCGGATCCATGTATTATACAGAGTAGATATAATATCTTTGTCTCAGTTGCATTTGTATTCGGTCGTAATACAAATGCGGGTATATTTATACAGTTACGGGGTTATCCTGAAATTCGTTTCAGGATCACTTTTGGAAGTTGCCAGTTTCCAGTTTTCTATCAACCGTATTTAACATTCGGTTAAATGCGGATTTATCTTTTCTTGGGTGAGTCATGGTTCTAGTAGTTTCTAGATGATGAGAGGAAGCTTCTTGGAAGGTGACTTAGTTGATGATTCATTGTTAGCATTAAATGAGAGATGAGGTGTATTGTGACTCATGCTTTAGCTTTAATGTTTCTTGTTTACCTAAGGATGTTTTCTCTTGATCTTTATTCTTATGGTTACCTCCACTCTCTCCAATACTCACCCCCTCCATATATTGTGGCCGTCCCCTCCTTGATGCCCATGAGAGATTTCACACTCACTTGATTTGATTCATTTGGAAAAAAGATGATAGATTTAGGTGTATGGAATTTCATAGCTCATTTCATTCCATCACCCGATTCCAATGACAACTTCATCAACCGTTCGTCCATGGCTTTGGAAGAAGCGAGACAAAGTCTTCTACTCATTCTCTACATCATTCTTGGTCATCTCTTCTAGCAAACTTGATGACCGAGTTGTCTCGAGTCAGAGGCGGGAGCCCGTTTAAAGATCCGATGACGTGGTGCCACTTGGACGAGGAGATCGGAGCAGCCGCAACGGAGCGTGGGATGATGGTTAAAGAACGAAGGACTCGGATCGTTCGGTATTGTTAGTTATACGTATGCCCTAGAGGCCATTACTATACATAGGATGTATATTGTAGTGGATGCTTGGACATATATAGGGAGGACTTTCTTGCTCGACATGATAGTATGCTATCTGGTAGCTCTTTACCTTAACGTGTACACTGATTGTCTCTTTGTTACATGTTGGTAAAGCCCTTAGGATGTGTACTTGACTACCTGGACTATGATGCAGATCATACTAGTGGGGACATGGTAGTCCATAAGTACATCCTTCAAGGTCCCTTGTCGTGGGTGTATCGAGACGGGGCATCGATCTACCAGAGTAGACTAGCGTATACCTTCTCGACCCATACAGATGGGCGATGGATGATCCCATATCCATTGGTGTTTGACATCAGAGATGATATACGGGTGCTCAGTGGAGACTGGGTACACTGGACGGACTCGCCGAGAACTCCCAGATGGTATTATACCTTACGTCAGATGGCAGTTCTCTGGTGACACTGGTACAGGTTAAACTGTAGACCCGAGATCGTCATAGAGTCTTGTGTGATTCCCACTGTGCTTTGATTTCCATCTTACCACGTCTAAGAAGGCATGCAAAACGGTGGTTTTTGGGTACAGTCCCGAATCACATGGAGGCAATGAGCGATAGGAGGGGATTCGTCTCTCCCGGTATAGGGAGTTGATGTTGCGCTGTGTTCGATTGGCTATAACCGGAAATCCCGGGCCAGGGTTGCTGAGATTTACTGGTAAGTGTTACCAGTAGTTTCTCGAACTGTTATAGACCTCATATCGACACGACTTATCGAGCTATTGGGGTCTGACGTTTACCACCCCTAGGCGAGATATGCGACGTATCAGACGAACAGACCGGACTGTACGGTAAGTGTTGCTGGTTGGATTCACAGGAGTGTGAGCGGGCTTGCTCATTGATCTTCTGATCGCACAATACCCGGGTGGCCGTTACGTTTAGCAGACCGCTTGCGGCTTGTGGGTGTTTGATATGATCATCACCTGCTGCTGGCGTATTGACGAGTCTTTAGAGTCCTACACAGAGGTTTCCTGACTCATGCGCAACGAAATAGGAGAGCATATGAGATATGTGCGGGACCGAGAATAATACCAGTATGTGATACTGTATTCGATTCTCGCGATTTATGACATTGATCGGTTATATGCGATATAGCCGGGTTATCGGATCAAGTGTTGATTCGATAAATTGTTACTATTGATATTAGTCGGTTATATGCAGTATGACCGGATCATTAAATCAAGTGTTGATTTAATGATTTAATGTATAATTATATATTTGATATATTACTTTACATTAACTAGTATTGGTTCACTTAAGATTATTTTCTCACTTGATTGTGCACATTGTATATATGATATATTTTTGTGCACTTGATTGTATCATGTTTGATGATACATGCAAACTTGGGTGTACGTTTGATTTAAACCATGTTTAGGTAAATGGTTAGGGTTTTTATTTATTTATTTATTTATTCATTTTGGCAAAAACAAATGTGGTGGCTTTCTTTGTTTTTCTCTTGAAGCTTCATGAAGCTTTCGTAAGTCTAGCCATTTTGTCTTTTGCCTTAACCTAACCATTAAACCTAAACCTTAGTTTATTCTCTACATGTGTTAGCCTCACCCATGGGTGCATTATGATAAGGCATCACTTGATTTTCTATTTCATTAATTCATTTTTTCATTTTCTTTCTTCTTCTTCTTCTTCATGAAGAAAGAAAACCTTTGCTAGAAATTTTCAAGTGATGAATCCAAGTGAGAAATCCAAATCAAAAGTGAACCTACTTCCTATTTCTTCATCCTCTACCACTTTCCATGTACTAGAGTGTGTTATCTTCACAAGTTTCATAACCTAGTGAAGGTGGAGCTTGAGTTTGAGTTGTCTCGACGTAGATCATCTTCGGCATCGAAGTCAACGACCTAGCCCGCCCATTTATCCGATGAAACCGACGCTAGAGTACAGGATCCCGATGATCGCAGTGGAGGGACGTCATCTCGGAGCTAAAGAAGTGGTGGACCAGATCTACAAAGGTTGTATTTCCATTCACTTAGCAATAAAGTTGTTTACTTGCTTGCTTTTCGCCTTTACCTCTAGTTAACGATCTAGCATTAGGGTTTCTCGGCATATAATTTTTGAATTTGGCATGGTTGATGCCTTGTGGAATCTCTTGAGTGTGCCTAGGAACCCTACAGCGGTATCAGAGACTAGCTTGAGCTTTAGGCGAAGTGTAGACGATGTTAGAAGTCCGATCGAACCCGAAACCCTAACCTTAAACCATTCTCTGTACATTTTTTTAAATCGGGGATTTTTGTGAATTAAAAATATCCAGAAAATTCAGCAGGCCTTTTTAAGAATTACTGTGAAGCACGTGAGCGTAACTCGACCATTTGGCCGTGGAACCGCGGCACGAGCATGGCATGTGCGGCGGTTCCGCGGCCATATAGGAGCATCTTGGCACTTTCTTTGCACAGTAATTCCTATCTGTTAGTGCTGTGTTTTCTGGGAATTTTTAACTTCTACTCAAAAGTTGAGTTTTCTGGGTTGTATTGAGAGTTCGTAGATCGATCGGATTGTCAAACTTTGTCTATGTGTTTTTCCAGGTAATTTTAGAATATGTTAAAAAGTTCGACCGGATATAAATACCCACTTTTTCCCCTGCCGGGAAATTTCCAATTGTTGGATTTTTCCGTAGTTTAATGACGTTCTAAGTAGTGCAAGTAACGCGATGGTCCCTCTAGAAGACAACAAACCTTAACTCGATTATGTGACCGTCTTGAACTGCCCTTTGAACCTTAGGGTTTGGGTCAGTACGGCGTGCCACATGTGAGGCGTTGGCTTGACCCTTCTACGGCTGGACCGTTGGTACTGAGGCATGAAGTTAATGTTTTTAAACTTATTTCATGTGTTGAGCTGTTTCGGGAAAACTTGGGTGTTTGATTGTTCGATCGGAAAGTTTAACATTTTCTATTTATCTGGAATGTGATACAATATTTGGAATTCACAAGTAGTTATGAGATAACTGATATGAATGTTATAAACATAGCACTTTAGTCTCACTTGATCGGTTGCCACGGAATTTTGATGCTATCAAAAGTCCGTCACAATCACATAGCGTACGCGGATATTCGTCGGGTAAACTTAATAGACAGCCACGCCCCATAGCCCCGACCAAGTGACTGTAGGAGAACCCCGTCGTCGAAAGCATCCGTTCGGGTGCTCATGGCAGCGGTGTTCCGCCTTGGTGCACTTCGTCGACGGCATCGGGGGTGTGGCCGCCTAATAAAGTTTGCGACGAGCATTCGATCAAAATGTCGGGAATCTTGTTGAATTGCCCGACTTGATATTGAAAAGAGTTTTCGATAATGTGACTAAAATGCGGGGTTTATAATTGTTAGGCATGCGATTTCTAAGGAATTCATTTGATTAGGCATGCAATGTCTAAAGAGGTTGCGGATTCCAACTGTTGTAGTTTTACACTTTATTTTCTGTGACCGTAAGTGTAATATGTGATATGGCCGGTTTCGTTGCTATATGTCAACGACAATTGGGATGCGCATATTTACTTACGTTGATGACATGTGATGTTATGTGTTGCTGGATATGTTATATTGGATTGTCGCGTTTTGAATAGCCGGGGTTTTTTATGTGAGATGAGTGTTTTTCATTTTCATTCATGTAAAAACTTGTATGTAATATTCTTTTATTGGGGCACTTCCAGGTTGCGGAAGATGTCACCTTTTGTATCTTATTTTCTTTTCGGCATTAGGATAGACCTAAGGAGGAGGGCACAAGTAACCGGGTTCTGGAGTCCAGTGGGAGACCAACTCGAGGAGTCGAGTCCGGGTCTCCTAACTCTAGAATTGGTAGGGTTGCTTGCCGCTCTCGTAGGGGTCTAGGGGTGTGGGTTTGGCTATTCATCGCGACTGTGGAATCCGTGTTTTATACTGGCTCGTACTAAAACACGGACGTCCTAGTATATCCAATATTTCATATATGTTTCTTCTGCTGCAATATCTGTGATGTGATCATTTGATGTTCTGTGATAAATACTGTATATAGTATATATGATATATTATATAGGCGTTACTTATGTTTTACACCCGCGCTAGCCCTGCCCCGCTCTGCCGTTAGTTACCTAACCTAACGGTGCACGAGGGGACATCGAGGCGAATGCGGATGGCATAAGTGTACGTCGTATTTATCTGTGATGTTTAGGTAATTTAAATGATGGGACTTCATTAATATGATTAATGAAAATAAAAGAAACCTAAAAGATGTTGTGGAATCGAATTTTCAAAAATAAAACAGGTAGCTACGGTTCTTGCTTTGCATCGCGGTGTTCCTTGTAGAACATCCTGCACCTTATTCGATAAGGAAAAGGCTGAGATCTCTTCACCGGGAGTGACCCCTTTAGCAATAACTGGCAGATGCTACACACTCGGTTTGTCTTTTGATTGCTTCTATAGTTTCTGCTTTGCACAGTGATATATATGATATATCCCGCACCTCATTCAACGAGGAAAGGGCCGACGATCCCTTCACCGGGAGTGACCCCTTTAGCAAAACTAGAAAAGCCTAAAAAACACTCCATTTTAAAATCATTTGATTCTACAAAGATATCAAGTTCATTACGCAATAGGTTTTCAGAAAAACCTGTCGTAGCCCTCCGTCATTTCAGATAAGTTGTATATAGTATTCGTGCTACATTTGTTGGCTTTCGTCAAGGTGTAGTGTGCGGTAGCTATATGCTGCTTATCTGCTGCATACGATGCGATTGGATTAGGGTAGTCGTGCGGCTTTGTTGGCTTTCGTCAAGGGTCGTGCGGGTGGGTTTAATTCAATCAAGAAATGTACGTGTTGAACTTGACTAGCGGGCTATGGTTTGTTGGCTTTCGTCAAGGTCATAGCACGTTAGGGGCAAAAATATTATCGGGAATTTCAAGTGTTGAAATTTGCAATGAGATTGCATACCTTCTATGAGATAGTTGGATCCCGATACCCGCTGCGAGTAAAAGTTACTCCTGGGAGAGTTTTACACATTACAATTAGCCGATCAAGTAGGTGTCTAGAAAGGTGTTAATGAGGTTACGCCTCTGGGAAAACGAGGTTTACATTAATTAGGTTCGTGCGAAAGCATGGGGGACCTCCCTCAAAGTACCGACACTGGCCTGGCTGAAAGATTGGCGAACTTGTAGCGTGTAATTAATCCCGGCTAGTCTTTCCTTTTAGGGTTTGAAGGAAGATTTGATAAAAATAGTGGGAGCCATCCTGATTAGATAAAATTTATAACCAATCTAATCTTAGAAGAGCATACGCTGAGTGTTTTCTTCTCTCTCTCTCTAGGTAGCGACCATATCACACCTTAATCAAGATAATAATACGGATATATTGACCTAACCCGCTTGTTATACTGAGCTGGGGAACGTTGGTCCCACTCCAACTTATAATTGTTATAAGACAGAGCAGGAAATTGGGGAATACCAGATTTCCCGTGCCGCCCAAACGAAGAAAGTGCATGTTGATGCATCATCTTCGGGTGTGTTCATTACAAAGAACTGTTTCTCTGTATCCTCTACGTCATGGGTATTTGATACCGGATCAGGATCCCAGATATGTAATCTGTTACATAGGGCTACAGAAAGGTAGAGAACTGAGAACGGGTGATAAGTTTCATGAGACAGAAAACAGTGCAAGTGTTGCAGCCAAGTCTGTTGGTCACTGTCACCCTGTATTCCAAATATATTGATTCTGAACAAATGTTATTAGATACCGAACCTGATATACAAAATCATATCAGTCTCTTTATTAGTAAAGAAATGATAAAATTTTGTATTGTTTGATAATGTTTTGAACATTTCCTATATCAATAGTTGATCGGTTCAGGCACGTTATCTAAAAGCATTGACGTTCTAAATCAAACTACATTTCTTAGTATACAGAACAGACACAAGAGGAAGAGTTCAGAAATGAACGGATCCTTCTTGAGGTATTGTAGACTAGGTCATATCAATGCGACCCGACTAGCTAAGTTGCACATAGATGCATATTTAAATATGTTTGAATTTACATCTTGTGAAAACTTGCCGGTCATGTCACAAAGATAAGATGACCACAGCTCTGTTTATTGGAAGCAGAGAAAGAGTTAGTGTACTCTTGGGACTGATACATGATGATGTATGAAGGTCCCCTGTCTACACATGCTAAGACCGGTTCTTTGTACTTCATTACATTCTCTGATGATCTCTTTAGATTCAGACATATGTTCCTGTTGAAACACAAGTCCGAACCTTTTGAGATATTCACAGAATATAAGTTAGAAGTAGAGAACCAAAACGGGTATAAGTATTATGTCCTTTGATATGAGCAAGGAGGAGAATACTTGAGCACGGAATTCTTGGACTTTTCTAAAGGAGAATGAGATTCTTTCTCAGGATTACTCCTCCGTATACACCACAGCACGTCGGTGTATCGGGGCAGAACAATCACACCCTATATGATAAGGTGTGCTCTATGATGAGTACTACTGAGTTACCTATTTCCTTTTGGGAGTTATGCGCTTGAGAAGCTGCATACCTATTGAATAGGGTTCCAATCAAATCAATTTCCTACCACTTCATTTGTGATATGGAAAGGGAAGAGTCCATATCTTAAGTTTGTTAAGATTTAGGGTTGTCCGGCCTATGTCTAAAAGCAAAATCCGGACAAGCTCGAGGCAAGGTCAGTTATGTAGAACTGGAAAGGTTCCAGCTATACAAACTACAGCAGATGATTTGGTAGAACCAAAGGATTCAGTAGATACTAACGAACCTCAGCCTCTCCGCCGATGTAGTAGGGCTTCTCACCCACCTGAGAGATACTTCTGTGTCTCTATAACAGTTGGAGCGAGGATTGCATCATGAGATGATGACCTAACTAGTTTCGAGCTGGCCATCGAGAGTAGGGACTCTGTAAGAATGCTGGATGCTTAGTGATCTGAGATGGAATCCTTATACACCAACAAAGTATGGACTTTGGTTGCTTTATCTGAAGGGTTAAATCCCCATCAGGAGCAAGTATATCTTGAGAAGATTACTTGGTGTACATGGAAAGGTTGAGACTTTCAAAGCTAGACTTGTTAAAGGTTTGCATCGTAGACCAGTTGTGGCTAATAATGAAACCTTTTCTGGGGCCTATGCTTAAGTCCATCCAGATCCTACTTGCCACAGCTACATACCATGACTACGATATCTGGCGGTTGGGTGCCATGACTGCTTTTCTAAGTGATGTTTTAGAAGAGAGAGTCTATAAGTACACAGTCAGAGGGCTTCGTAAACAGTGGGAGCAGCGGAAACGTGTACAAGATGCTTTATAGGATAAAGTAGGCATCGCGGAGTTGGAACATCTGTTTTGATGTAGTAGTCAAATAGTTTGACTTCATCAAAATGGTAGATGAACCTTGTATATACAAAAAGGTAGTAGGGAGTATGGTGGCGATCCTCGTAGAGTACGTGGATGACATACTCTTGATAGGGAAGGAGTTTCCTATGCTACGCTCGATCAATCTCCGCTTATCACAATGATTCTCCACATAGGATCAAAGTGATACCTACTAAATCCTGGGTTTTGGATCTATGAGATAGAAGTAACTGGATGTTAGGATTCTCACTAGTTGTAGTGAGATGGTATCAATTGATCCTGGGGAGAATCACTGGAAAGGTTCCAGAGTGATAAGGACGACTGAATGTCAGTCACAGGCATTGTCCTTACCCTCAGTAAAGGGACGGTATCTTGGAAGAGTTCCAAGCTAGATACCGTGACATACTAGACGATTAAAGGCAAGATACATCGCTACTTAAGATGCTACCAAAGAGGCTGTCTAGGTGTATAATAGTTCATGAGATGAACTTAGTTCCTCCCATTGTGTGATAATGGAGTTGTGGCTTATGCCAAGGAACGTCCATCCCATCAATGATCCAGACATATTCTATGGCAGTGTCACCTGATCATGGAGATGGTTGATCTCCAGGATGATCGAGGTAAGGAGAGTAGACTCAGAGGACAACACGGAGGATCCACTCACAAAGGCCTTTTCCAAGAGAGAGACTTTTATGGGATGGTTGAGTATGAGATACTACAACCACTGCTATCAGATGGCCCTAGTGCAAGTGGGACATTGTTAGTTATATGTATGCCCTAGAGGCCATTACTATACATAGGTTGTATATTGTAGTGGATACTTGGACATATATAGGGAGGACTTTCTTGCTCGACATAATAGTATGCTATCTGGTTGCTCTTTACCTTAACGTGTACACTGATTGTCTCTCTGTTACATGTTGGTAAAGCCCTTAGGATGTGTACTTGACTACCTGGACTATGATGCGGATCATACTAGTGGGGACATGGTAGTCCATAAGTACATCCTTCAAGGTCCCTAGTCGTGGGTGTATCGAGACGGGGCATCGATATACCAGAGTAGATTAGCGTATACCTTCTCGACCCATACAGATGGGCGATGGATGATCCCATATCCATTGGTGTTTGACATCAGAGATCATATACAGGTGCTCAGTGGAGACTGGATACACTGGACGGACTCGCCGAGAACTCCCAGATGGTATTATACCTTACGTCAGATGGCAGTTCTCTGGTGACACTGGTACAGGTTAGTCTGTAGACCCGAGATCGTCATAGAGTCTTGTGTGATTCCCACTGTTCTTTGATTTCCACCTTACCACGTCCAAGAGGGCGTGCAAAACGGTGGTTTTTGGGTACAGTCCCGAATCACATGGAGGCAATGAGCGATAGGAGGGGATTCGTCTCTCCCGGTATAGGGAGTTGATGTTGCGCTGTGTTCGATTGGCTATAACCGGAAATCCCTGGCCAGGGTTGCTGAGATTTACTGGTAAGTGTTACCAGTAGTTTCTCGAACTGTTATAGATCTCATATCGATACGACTTATCGAGCTAATAGGGTCTGACGTTTACCACCCCTAGGCGAGATATGCGACATATCAGACGAACAGACCGGACTGTACGGTAAGTGTTGCTGGTTGGATTCACAGGAGTGTGAGCGGGCTTGCTCGTTGATCTTCTGATCGCTCAATACCCGGGTGGCCGTTACGTTTAGCAGACCGCTTGCGGCTTGTGGGTGTTTGATATGATCATCACCTGCTGCTGGCGTATTGACGAGTCTTTAGAGTCCTATACAGAAGTTTCCTGGATCAAGCGAAACGAAATAGGAGCGCATATGAGATATGTGCGGGACCGAGAATGATACCAGTATGTGATACTGTATTCGATTCTCGCGATTTGTGACATTGATCGGTTATATGCGATATAGCCGGGTTATCGGATCAAGTGTTGATTCGATAAGTTGTTACTATTGATATTAGTCGGTTATATGCAGTATGACCGGATCATTAAATCAAGTATTTATTTAATGATTTAATGTATAATTATATATTTGATATATTACTTTACATTAACTAGTATTGGTTCACTTAAGATTATTTTCTCACTTGATTGTGCACATTGTATATATGATATATTTTTGTGCACTTGATTGTATCATGATTGATGATACATGCAAACTTGGGTGTATGTTTGATTTAAACCATGTTTAGGTAAATGGTTAGGGTTTTTATTTATTTATTTATTCATTTTGGCAAAAACAAATTTGGTGGCTTTCTTTGTTTTTCTCTTGAAGCTTCATGAAGCTTTCATAAGTCTAGCCATTTTGTCTTTTGCCTTAACCTACCCATTAAACCTAAACCCTAGTTTATTCTCTGCATGTGTTAGCCTCACTCATGGTTGCATTATGATAAGGCATCACTTGATTTTCTATTTCATTAATTCATTTTTTCATTTTCTTTCTTCTTCTTCTTCTTGATGAAGAAAGAAAACCTTTGCTAGAAATTTTCAAGTGATGAATCCAAGTGAGAAATCCAAATCAAAAGTGAACCCACTTCCTATTTCTTCATCCTCTACCACTTGCCATGTAGTAGAGTGTGTTATCTTCCCTAGTTTCATAACCTAGTGAAGGTGGAGCTTGAGTTTGAGTCGCCTCGACGTAGATCATCTTCGGCATCGAAGTCAACGACCTAGCCCATCCATTTCTCCGATGAAACCGACGCTAGAGTCCAGGATCCCGATGATCGCAGCGGAGGGACGTCATCTCGGAGCTAAAGAAGTGGTGGACCGGATCTACAAAGGTTGTATTTCCATTCACTTAGCAATAAAGTTGTTTATTTGCTTGCTTTTCTCCTTTACCTCTAGTTAACGATCTAGCATTAGGGTTTCTCGGCATATAATTTTTGAATTTGGCATGGTTGATGCCTTGTGGAACCTCTTGAGTGTGCCTAAGAACCCTACAGGTATAACCTTTCTACCCTCTTTACAGTTTGTTAGTTTAGCGTTAATGGCAGATCCGGGTTATAGTATGCGATAGCGCCAGTTATAAAAGTTTTTGTTCCGCATTTGGCGTCAGATTGACGGCCGGGGCGCTACCATAAACTTACAAAATCCCGTCAAATTGCTATAGCCCTTTTAGATGGATTTACGAACGTGACATTCACGTAGATGTTCTGTGTTGTGCTGTGATGTTGCGGATTTGTCGTGGTGGATAGCCTGGATGCAATTGTAGTACAGTTTGGTATTATTATGTACATTTGATATTGTGTGGCGAGCGTCCGACATGTGGACTGCCGTCACTGCCTGTTTGTATATTATTCTTTTGGGGCACGACCGGGCTGAGGTCGATATACCCGTATGTATATTTTACTTTCTGTACTAGGATTACCCCGCAGAGGGGTGCACCGATAGACGGGTTCTAGAAGGCAACGGGCCCGTATCTAATGGCAATGAGACAGAGGGGGCTTCACTCTAGAATTGGCGGGCTATTCGCCGCACTCTTAGGGGGTACAGGTTGACCCAAGGATGGGTGCCTAAGTTACCGGATTCCGTGAAGTGCTGGGTGGTCCATTCACGTTGCTGAAGGGGGCTGCCTCGCTTCAGGTTTTGGCGGCTGACTTGCCGCGCCCGTAGGGGTCTAGGACTTCATTGCACAGGCTATCCACACGAACAGGGGAACGTCGGGTTTTAGTAGCGGCTCTATGAAACCCGAGGATCCCAGATATCTGTATTGTTCTGTGATGCTTATTACATTTCTGTGATGTTGCATTTTATTACGCCATGAGCGATTATTATATATTGATATATATACTAGTAGATGTTGTATATATTTTACACCCGCGCTAGTCCAGTCCTCGCTCTGTCGTTAGTTAAGTAACCTAACGGGTGATGACGGGATCCAGTAGCGAATGCGGATGGCATATACGTACATCATTATTTTCGTTCTTTATTGGTGTGATCAATTGATGGGACTGCATTGATTCGGATCAATGCAAGCGAAACAAACCTATTCTGATGTTGTTGGAACATTTTTTAAAAAAGCTGTTATTGCAAGGACGTTCTCTTTTATTTTGCACAGTGGTATTCGGTTATGAATATCCAGCACCTCAGTCGACGAGGCAAGGGCCGAGATCCCTTCACCGGGAGTGACCCCATGGACAGAAGTTTGCGTCAGGGTAATAACTTCACTACAGCCGATTACTTTTGCTTTGCATCGTGGTATTCAGTTGAAATATCCTGCACCTCATTCTACGGGGAAAGAGCCGAGATCCCTTCACTAGGAGTGACCTCTTTAGCAAAGGTTTTCGCCACTATATTTTTATAAAAGGTTATCCAGTTCCTTCAACGATATCAAGTTCATTACGGTAAAAGGTTTTTCGCCAAAAACTATTCGTAGCCCTCCGTCATTTCAGATTAGTATTGCTTAGTATTCGCGCTACGTTTGTCGTTGCTATTCGTGTGAGGTAGCTCTGTAATGCTTTCTATCGCATGGATATGTGGATTGGTTAGGACGGTCGTACGACTTTGTTGATTATTCGTCAAGGGTCGTGCGGGTGGGTTTAACGCAATCGAGATAATGACCGGTTGAACTTGACTAGGACCTTTTGATTTGTTGATTATTCGTCAAGGTCACTTGGGTCCTAGGGGTAAAAATCACATCGGGAGTTTCTAAAGAAACTGAAACATGCCAGGATGCGCGTACCTTCTGGAGTGTGGTGACGTGAGTGGATTCCGTCACGTTATCATACGATGATAGTTGGATCCCGATTCCCACTGATGAGTTGGTTTACTCCTCGGGTAATCCCGATTAATTCTTCTTTCAGGTTTGGAGGAGAATTTGAGGACACAGTGGGAGGTTTCCTGATTAGATAAAGTGATAACCGTTCTGATCTAGGTTAGAGTGCACGCTGAGTGTTTCTTTTCTCTCTCTCTTTGGCAGCGACCATGGCCCGACCCTTGACTATGACTCAGTGACCAAAATTAACCGAACCTTCTTAAAACACTGGCTTTTGGATTGTCAGAGTTGCATACCTCATTGCCACTCCTACTTTTACCCTTTTCTCCAGAACACCCCGTATTATTACGAACATCCACTTCCATTTGATAAAACCATCGTATGGTTATATACGAACTCGAAGGAACTTGTTCCAGATTCGAGGATGGTTTCTGGTTCTGGAGAAAATGAATAGGACTATTCAGTTGTCTTTTCCTTTTACCTTCTCTCAGGTTGCGAGTGCTCCTTGGATTAGGGGATAGTACACCCGTTACGCCTATTGGATAGTCTTCTTCCAAACCTTAGGCTTGTGCCGAACGGTAGGGAATGAAGAAAGCCGATTAGCTTAAGTGTGGTGTACAGAAGGTAATAAGTTAAGACAAATAAAGGGATTAGAAGGAGGGCAAAGTAAATTGCGACTGCTATTCACGACCAAACCAAGTATTTTATTACCACTCCCACTTCACCTTTGTATTTCTCCAGAACAGTCCCTATCACTACGAAGATCCACAGGTTATTGGATACTCCATCATATAGTTATATACGAACTCGAAAGGAACTTGTTCCAGATCGGGGATGGATTCTGGTTCAGAAGAAATAGGAATAAGGTTTTATTCAGTTGTCTTTTATCTTTACCTTCTCTCGCATTGCGAGTGCTCCTAGGATTAGGACAGTACACCCATTATGCTTATTGGATAGTCTTCTTCCAAACCATAGGCTGGTGCCGAACGGTAGGGAAGGAAGAAAACCATTTAGCCTAAGAGGGTGTACAGAAGGTAATGACTAAAGACATATATAGGGATTTGGAGAGATGACAAAGAAATATACGGTTACAGTTGTGAATCTGGATGATGGAAGAGGCATTACTAGGAATACCCGGATACCCCTACGAAACATTTCAATGTTTCAGTTTCACTGTGTACTGTTAAAAGGAAAACTGATTTCCTAATTGGTCCTTGCTCCAGGGTATGTATTTACCAGGTATGATTCTCACATCTGTATGGTTTTACAGATGATGAGTAGGAGTAAGTTATTGGGAATTAGGTGATCATCCTCATTATATCGGAATTCTTTGTAATTGGTGATATTTGAGGAAATCGCCTGGGTAGTTTGCCGGACGGCAAATATTTAGTTTTGAATATCCGCTGTTATGCACCAATTTCAAATTGATATATCTGTACGTCTATTTTTATAGAGTGAGATATACCTTTTTTGAAATTATGTCCATGACATTTACCTGTATCAGTTGATGGTTAGGTAAGGAGCATTAAACAGCGGTGTAATTCTTCTTAACCATAAGTACAGTTTTCAACCTACGACACACGGGGAATGAGTTATTAGGCTCAGGGGACTTATACAGAGTATTGTATGCTGTCCAGTGTCCATGGGGACAGAGGGGTTGGTACTCGTACTATATTCTGTTTACTTGTGACTTCTCTGGTTCTTGGACATGTGATTCGTAGAAACACAAGGTCCAAGTTTTGAGAAGTTATAGGTATAAGAGTAAAGTAGAGAACCAGGTATCGCAAGTATCGGGATTCTTCAAGGTGATCGAGGATGAAGATACTTATGTATGGTATTCAGTTGATAGTAATGATTAAAAGAACTTGCTTTTTTCAAGTTACTCATAATTGGAAGCACTTCTAAGTTGAGTAACGCTGATCGGCCTCTCTCCATTTAGTTGACATGCACTGGAGACAGCTGCATGATTTGAATCTGGTTCAATTAAATCAGTGCCTCTGTTTCTGTATTAGATATAGAACAGTTTATATCTTAACGATGTTAAGCTACGGGGAGTTGTCCGGCTTATGATTAAAACCAGACTCTGGACAACTCAAGGCACGTTTCCGTAATGGCTGTTTGTGGTTTGACCCGGGCTATGACGAGGGTTGACTTTCTACCATCTGGAAGATCAATATTGATATTGAACTCGCCACAGTTTTAATAAAAATGGATTTTTTCAGAAAAACAGTAGTGTGAGTATGGTAGAACTGGAAGTGATTCCAGAACCGCAAACGATTACTGAAAATTTGATAGAAACTTAAAGATTCAATCTGGCTTGATATTCCATTGGCCACTCCGCAGATATGATGGGTAACCTCAGGCACCCGAGAGGTACTTCGGTAGCCTCAAGGACGGTGACAGGGAGGTTCTTGTTTACCCTGACTTGACACTACTGTTGTTCCAGGCTATGAGACCCGGCAGGAGGATGAGTATAGCGTCGTTCTAAACTAGCTTTAGAAGTGTACGTGTATATGATTCTGCCAGAGGGTTGTCGTATTCAGTGGGAGCAGCGGAAGTATAGTGGACAGGTGGCTTATGTCTATTTATAGACTAAAGCAGATATAGCGAAGATAGATCATCTATTTCTGATGTGACAGCCATAGGTTTGACTTCATCAGAATAGGGGATGGATCTGTTAAGAAGGTAGTAGGGTGTAATGTCCTGGTATTTGGATGACATACACAGAGTAGAAAGTGAAATTCCTATACTACAGTCGGTTATACTTTGGTTTTCACACAGTAGTTTCTCCACATAGGACTTGGATATTATATCAGACATTCTGGTTACTAGATCTATGGTTTTAGATCTAGATTTGGAAAGTGTCCCAATCTGGATACTTAGACAGCATTCTAAGAGTATTTAGAATGGATGACTCCAGGCACGGTAGTGTACCTGCAGGTAATGGAGTCACCCTCTCTAAATGTGTCTTAAAGACTAAAGGGGAGAGGGATGTGCATGATTGACAGATCACTTGCATAGGCAATTGAGTCAATCATGAGATGTCAAGTACCACACCAGATGTTGTTTTGCACGGGATGCAATTAGTTGATATTGATCCAATCCTGGAGAAACATTCGGAAGCAGTTTTAGAACATAAGTGGATGTTCTAGGGATATGATAACAACAGCCTCTTTTAGGAGACAGTTATCATTCCAGGCTTCCAAGGTGACCTGGACGACAGGGTGGCCGTCAGAGTTATAGTTTTCCCTCTGACGAGGTGCAGTGTTTTGGACAGGTGATCCAAGCGGACACTGAGGGAGGCATGGCACAGGGTACTGATTAAGTTTAGTTAACGATACAGTCTAAGAAGTTTGGATTTGGAGTTCATTTATGAACTAGGTTCCATCAGATATCCAGACATATTCTAAAACAGGTATTGCTCATTTCGGGAGATGGGTTTCTCCGCGAACTTGAGATCAAGAGAGACATAGAAAGAAACATCAGGGCGGATCCACTCACTGAGGCTATTCCTCGAACGCAATAGTTTCGCAAACGGCTTTTGTGTGACTGATTAGTAGAGGTGTTGGGTGTTCGGTATCACACGGGCTGTGAGTATGCGACATCGCAATAATTAGCCTTGAGTGCAAGTGGGAGATTTTTGGACATAATGCCCTCAGAGTCAATTATTGGATCACAGGCACGTGATTGCAATGATTGAGGGAGGACATATACCGGTAGGACAGTCTTACTCAAGATGATAGTATGCTATCTGGTTTATCTTTATCATCATGTACTGCTTTAGGTGACCTTACAGGTCACTATTGCGCGTTGATAGAGCCCTTAGGATTCTTGCTTAACGGCCAGCAGTATGATGGCGATCATATACGTGGGAGCTGGGGTCTATAAGCACATCCTTAAAAGGTCCCTAGTCGCGGGAGTTTTCGAGACAGGGTATCGATACTCCAGAGTAGACTAGTGTATACAGTCGAGACCTCGACGAGGGGCGGTGGCCGGTCTCACAAGCCACTGGTGTCAGTTGGTTCACCTAAGATGTATACAGGTGCTCATTGGGTTATGAGTACATCGAACAGGACTCCCCGGGAACATGCTAGTTGGTCTTATACCTTACGTCAGATAGCAGTTCCGTGGTGACATGTATACAGGTTAGTTCATCGACCTGAGATCGTCATTTGTCTCATGTGAGTTCCCACTGTACTTTGATTATTACCCTACCACGGCTTAAAGGAGTCGTGCAAACATGTTTTAGTTGGGTACAGTCCCGAGCCACATGGAAGCAGTGAGTGGATCTGCAGGGGTTCGTCTCTCCCGGTATTGGGGGTGAGATCGCGCTGTGTCTAGGAGAGCCATTACACAAAGCCCTTGGCCGAGGCAGGAGATTTACTGCTAGGTATTCCAGTAGTATCTCAGGGTGTTCTGGGCTACACTCCGACACGACATGTACCGCTTTTGGGGGTCTGACTTTTACCAACCCCATAGGCCTGCCATGCGATACTCATAGACGAACGGACCGGACTGTACGGATATTGTCACTGACAGGCTCAGTAGGGTATCAGGATGAGTTCGCTCATCGACGTCCCTTTTGGTCAATACCTGGTAGCCCGTTACGTATGACTAATACCTCTGACGTGCTAGTGGTTAAATCCACAGCCAAAGTGTTGACGAGTCTTTAGAGTCCCCCACAGACAGTTTCTCAAGTTTCGGGCGAAATGCTATAGAGGCCGTCTGGAGATATGTCAGGGTTCGATTATATACGTGCGGTATTGCACGGATCATGATCGGACGCATAATACTAGCGGGCTTTGGTTTAAACCGGATCCTAGTATTGTACAGTGTAGATTTTGTCTCATTGCATTTGTATTCGGTCGCAATACAAATGCAGGTATGTATATACAGTCGCAGGGTTTTCCTGTTATTTATTACGGGATCAATTTTTTGGAGTTGCCAGTTTGCTTTCCGTTTCGGCCATTTTTCCTTTGTTCTTTCTTTGGCTGAAAATTGGTATGGAGGGGCTTATTTGCAAATGAGCAAATTAGCAAAGTGGAGGGTGGTTTTTGCAAGTTGTTGCTTCATGATGGTTCAACCATCATTTGACTTCTTGGTTCATGATTGTTCATGATGGCTTGACTTTTGTGATGAGAGTGATGAGTTTTGGAGTTAGACTTGGTTGTGATAATGATTCCTCATGATCACCATTTTTTCCTCTCTCTTGCATTATTCTTATTGCTCACTCCCCCCATCTCATTCCTGATCATGGCCGGCCACAACTAGTGGAAGGGGGCTGTCCAATTTTTGTGGGTGGGGTTTTGATCTCTTTTGCTTGCACTAAAAACCCCTTAGCTCATCTCCAATGTTTCTCTCCTTCCCCACTTGCAAATGGCAACTTCATACGACCCCTTGAGACAAACCTCTCTACACTTAGCATACAGCATTCTTGGACACGTCGACTCGCCAACTTCGTGCCCGAGTTGCCTTGGTCCAGAGGTGGGAGCCCGTAAAAGAACCCGACGATGTGATGCCCTTTCCGACGAGGAGATGAAGACCGGAGATTCCGCGAGGAGATCGGGATGGAGGCTGAAGATCGAAGGACACGAATCGCTCGGTATAGCTTTCTACCCATTCTCTGGTTAGCTAGTAGTAGGTTAATGGCCCGATCTGGGTTTATAGTCCGTGGTAGCGTCGATTTCTTGTTTAAAGAAATGTTTTGATTCCGCATTTTGGCCTCGTTCTGACGGCCGGGGCGCTGCCGTGGCCTAACAGTTATAAACCCGTGTATATATCCTAAGCTTCCAAAATGTAATATACAAGCCAGTACTATACAATACTGGCCTCTAGGGCATATAACACTAACAATCTCCCAGTTGCGCTAAGGCCATGTGCTGGGGTATCGCAGACCTATCATCTCGAATAGCCTCTCGAACTGCATCAAAGGTATGGCCTTTGTGAATGGATCTGCAGTGTTCTCCTCTGTAGCAACTCTCCGTACCTCGATCTCCCGGCAATCTATGATCTCCCAGATCAGGTGATACCGCCTCAAGATGTGTCTGGACTTTTGATGGGACCTGGGTTCCTTTGCTAAAGCTATAGCCCCGTTTTTGTCACAATACCGAGGTATTGGATCAACAATGGATGGAACCACCTGAAGTTCTGTTAAGAACTTCCTTATCCAGACTGCTTCTTCTGCGGCATCAGAAGCTGCGATATACTCCGCTTCCATCGTCGAGTCAGCAACGGTGTCCTGCTTGGAACTCTTCCAGCACACCGCCCCTCCATTGAGGGTAAAGACATAACCTGATATGGACATGGAGTCATCTTTGTCACTCTGAAAGCTGGAGTCAGCAAAAGCCTCGATCTGGAGGTCTTTTCTGCCGTAAAACGAGAACATATCCTTAGTCCTTCTCAGGTACTTGAGAATGTTCTTTACTGCTATCCAGTGCTTCTCCCCTAGGTTTGACTGATACAGGCTTACCACGCTCAGTACGTAAGCTACATCTGGTCTGGTACACAACATCGCATACATTATACAGCCTACCACAGAAGCGTTAGGTATAATCGACATGCGATCCCTTTCCAAATCAGTTTTAGGAGACATCTCGTTGGAGAGGGTGATTCCGTGACAAGACGGTAAATTACCACGCTTTGAATCTTCCATACTGAATCTTTTCAGTATAGTGTCGATGTACCTGGACTGCGAAAGTCCCAACATTCTCTTAGATCTATCACGATAGATCTTGATCCCCAGAATGTAAGAGGCATCACCCAGGTCTTTCATGGAGAACCTGTGTGACAAGAATCCTTTGACAAATTGTAGCATAGGAATATCATTTCCTATCAAGAGAATGTCATCCACGTACAAAACGAGGAATACGACAGTTCGTGCTACAATCTTACTATAAATACATAGCTCATCTCGATTTTTGATAAAGTCATATTCTCTTACTGTTTCATCAAAACAGATGTTCCAACTCCGCAATGCCTGCTTTAGTCCATAAATGGACTTAAGCAACTTGCACACTTTCCCGCTGCTCCCACTCTGAATGAAACCTTCTGGCTGATCCATATAGACGCACTCTTCCAAATTTCCATTTAGAAAAGCCGTCTTTACGTCCATCTGCCAGACCTCATAATCGTGGAAGGCAGCAATGGCAAGAAGGATCCAAATGGATTTGAGCATAGCCACTGGAGAAAAGGTTTCGTCATAGTCCAAACCAGTCCTTTGACGAAAACCCTTTGCAACAAGTCTAGCCTTATATGTTTCAACCTGTCTATCTACACCAATCTTCTTTCTGAAGATCCATTTGCATCCTATGAGTTTTACCCCATCTGGAGCAAAGTCCAAAGTCCATACTTTGTTGGTGTACACGGACTCCATCTCGGTCCGCATTGCATCCAGCCATCTTACCGAGTCGCCGCTCTGAATGGCTTGCTGGAAGCTAGTTGGTTCATCAATATCAATGATGCAATCCTCTCTATTCTCGCCTACGAGAAAACCGTAGTATCTCTCAGGCGGATGAGATGGCCTACTACTCCTGCGGAGCGGTGCGGGAATGTCCTGTTCTCTTAAGACTTCTGGTTCCATCAAGCTTTCAGTAATAGCTTGTGGTTCTGGAATTTCTTCCAGTTATATTGCGCTCCCACTTGTTTCCCTTTCTAAAAACTGATGTTCCAGAAAATGGGCATTACGAGAAACAAAAACCTTTTGTTCCTCTGCGTAATAGAAAAAATACCCCTTGGAATTCCTTGGGTATCCAACAAACTTACACTGTACTGAGCGTGCCTCGAGTTTGTCCACATGCTGCTTTTTAACAAAAGCTGGACATCCCCATATCTTGAGATACTGAAGATAGGGTTTCTTCGCACTCCACATCTGATATGGTGTGGTAGGTCCAGTCTTGGTAGGAACCCTGTTCAAAAGATATGCAGCTGATTCTAGTGCATAACCCCAGAAAGATCGCGGTAACTCAGCATTACTCATTATGGAACGTACCATATCTAATAGGGTTCGGTTCCGTCTCTCCGATACACCGTTGTGTTGTGGAGTGTATGGAGGAGTAAGCTGAGTGAGAATTTCATTCTCTTTTAGGTAATCCAGGAACTCGGCACTCAAGTATTCACCACCTCAATCAGATCTTAGTGTCTTGATACCTTTGCCGGTTTGTTTTTCTACTTCATTCTTATATTCTCGGAATTTCTCAAAGGACTCGGATTTATGTTTCATCAAGAAAATATATCCATACCTAGAGAAATCATCCATAAAAGTAATGAAATAGGAAAAACCATTTCTTGCATGTGTAGACATTGGAACACATACATCGCTGTGTATGAGTCCTAAGAGCTCGCTCGCTGTTACTCCGTGTCCAGTGAACGGAGTCTTTTCCATCTTTCCTTTGAGACATGATTGACAGGTGGCATAAGATTGATATTTGAACCGATCCAAATATCCTTCTTTATGTAACTTAGTTAACATTGTCTCATTGATGTGACCCAGTCTACAATGCCATAAGAAAGCCTGATTTATATCCGGATACTTTCTTTTACGTTAGTTCTGGACATTGAAAATCTACAATTGGTTTAACACGTATATACCGTTCTCTAGTGTACCGGACCCAATCAAACCATGATTAAGGTGGATGTTGATAACATCGCTTACAAATGTAAAATCATAACCTTCTTTTGATAACAAGGATATTGATATGATATTAAATGTCAAACTAGGTACACAAAAACAGTTACGCAAAACCAAAATATGTTCACTCGTCAATCCGAGGTGATAATCCCCTATGGACACAGTATCCACGCTCGCTCCGTTAGCAACCCTGAGGGTCAAATCACCAGTCTTCAGTACTCTATGGCTTCTCAATGCCTGCAATGAATTGCATATATAAGATCCTGATCCGGTATCTAATACCCAGGAAGTAGAGTTGATTGACAGACAATTTTCAATTACAAACACACCTGAAGCCGAACCCACAACTTGTCTCGGGTCCTGGTTCTTGGCATTCCAAGCTTTGCAATCTTTCTTCCAATGGCCCTTTCTATGATAGTGGAAGCACTCGTCCTTTGCTACTATCGGCACTGCAACCTTTGCCTTTTCCCTGGCTTCCACCTTACCAACACCACCTCTCGGTTTGGTAGGGGCCTTCTTCTTCCTTCCTTTGGCTTTCGCCTTGGACCTGGAAGAGGAAGCACCACGAACAAATAGAGCGGGTGTTTCCCTTGCCTTCTGCAAGGTGCCCTCTGTACTCCTTAACATGTTAAGGAGTTCTGGAAGTTCAACTTCTTTACCTTGAATATTTAAATTCAAGATAAACTGGGCATAGGTGGAAGGAAGGGACTGGAGAATCAAGTCTGTATACAGCTCATTCTTTAATGTTGTCCCAAGGTCCGCGAGCTCCTCAATATAGCTAATCATCTTAAGGACATATTCCCCTACAGATGATCTGAAGGCCAGCCTTGACTGAAATAACTTCTTCGTGGTTTCGTAACTTGCTATACGAGATTGCTCTCCATACAGTTCCTTAGTGTGGAGAAATATGGATTCAAGATCCATATTCTCGTGCCTCCTCTGATCATTGTCCATAGAGGCAAGCACGATGCATTTGGTTTTCGCGCAGTCAATCTCCCAGGTCTTGCAGATTTCCTTATCCGCGACACTGGATTCTGGACCTGGGATGGAAGGGGCTTGAGTAGTAAGGACATACCCCAATTTGTCATAAGTGATTGCCATCTTGACATTCCTGAACCAATCTTTATAGTTTGGCCCTGTCAAAATATTTTTATCTAATAATAACTTAAGGCCCGTCATGAATAGGTCGCTGCAATTAGGAGAGACAGAGAAGAAACACTTTAGCATGATGCTCTTGCAAGTTTAGAGTGGTTTTTAGTTTATCTAAACAGGATGGCTCCCACTATTTCTCGAATCCTTCCTCAAACCATAAAAGAAGAACTAGTCAGGACTATTCTCACCGTACAATACTTGCTTAACCTTTTAGCCAGGCCATTGTTGGTACTTCGAGGGAGGTTTTACGACGCTTTCGCGAAGTTCCTTAATTAAATAACCTCTTTTCCCTGGAGGCGTAGCCCCGCTAACACCTTTCTTGACACCTACTTGGTTTATAGCATTGATCGTTAAGTGAAAGAATCTCCCGATGAGTAGCATATACTCATAGTAGGATCGAGATCCAAATATCATCGTGTGATAAAGTCGAAGGAATGCTACCAAAATTATCACACTCCAAATGGTATGCAACACTAGCAAGTTTCTGTTTCTTTAGAAACTCCCGATGTGGATTTTTTCCCCATGCTCTTATGACCTTGACGTTGGCCAAAATATCATAAGTCACATGTCAAGTTCTACCCATCATTATCCAGGTTAATTTGAACCCACCCGTACATACCCTTGACGTTTGCCAAAATGGCAGTACGACTGTCCCAAACCAACACATCTATCTATGCAACAGATGAATATCCAGCAGCTACCAAGAACTATGCCTTGGCGTTGGTCAAAATACATAGCTTCAATACCACTGAATATCCAACTGAAATGACAGAGGGCTACGAATGGTTTTGGCGAAATCGTGAACGTAGTGAACTTGATATGATTGAAGGAACATGATAGCAATTAAAAGGAGTGGTTTAAACTCTGCATTTAAAAGTTTTATTGTTTTGAAAAACCGAGTGGTTTTTAAATTGTTCCAACGATTCAGCTTTGGTTTGTTTTCTTTGCATTAATCTAATGCAGTCCCATCATTTAACCTATCATTGCAGAAAACAACAAAAATACAGCGTACGCTTATGCCATCCGCATTCTCCACTGGGTCCCGTCATCATCCGTGAGGTTACTTAACTAACGACAGAGCGGGGGCTGGGCTAGAGCGGATGCAAAACATAAGCAACGCCTACTAGATATCATATATATATATATATATATATATATATATATATGTACATTCGTCAGACGCAATAATAGGCATTCCAGATCACAGATGAACATATTGGATATACTAGGAATCCACATTTCTTTTGAGCCTGCAATGTAAAACAGATTACATAGTCGTGATGAATAGCCAACCCTACCATAGACCCCTATGGGTACGGCAAACTACCAGCCAAATACCCGAAGTGAAGCAGTCTCCTTCAACAACGTGAGTATGCCACTAAGCACTTCAAAGTACCCGGTAGTTTGTGCACTCCACCTTGGGTCTATCCTAGGATCAAAAAAACAGTAAATGAAATAATACAACGGTGACAACAACCTCAACCCGGATGTGCCCCGCGGAAAAAATATTACAACAATTTACAATTTACAATTGAATGAAAGAAACACTCGACTCATATCCCTGGCTATTCATTCACGACAATCCAACAAGTCCATATACACAAACCAGTAAAACCATCACAGAAATGTGCAATCCCCAACTAACCGACATATAGCAATTAGCGGAATTTTACGAACACATTAATCATAACACAGATATAATCCAATTATCCAAAGTTCTTAGAATTTCGATCAATAACCACATTTGAATCTACTCCAAGTACTTCTCTGTACATAAATAATCCTCAGCAGAAACAAAATATCCCAGAAAACCCAACATCAACATAGTAGACCACCTGAGGAAATTTGGACCAACTCGGAGTCGACTCGGCCGCGGATCCGCGGCAGAACGTTTGGTTCGGCCGTGGTTCTGCGGTCGTCTCACCGATTTAGGCGCCCAAATTTCTTCAATGATCTACAAAAACCCTGCTCGTATTTTTAAGGTTCCTGGAAAAATTTTTAGACCTCAATTTAAAAATGACAGAAACTACATGAAAATATCGTGTTTTCGGGATTAAACCGTGATCGAATTTCTATTGGCTTTGCTAACATCTTAGTTATGGTTTAGCTAGGCTCTGATACCACTGTAAGTGGATGTTACACACCCCACATGATGCGGGGAGGCGGAATAGGTAAAACGATCATTTTCGTTCAAGGTAACATCTACTATGCAAAAGGATCTTTGCTAAACCCTAATTAACAAACTAACTCGGAGTTGTTAACTACTATGAAAGATGATTATATCTCAAGATATTAGTCCTTCTTGTTCTTGTTGTTCTCCCCCTCGTCGGCCTCCTGAAATCAAAGAAGATCCACCCGAGAGTGCCCACTACAAGCTTACACCTCTAACTTGAGGTAACTAAGTAACTTAGAGTGCTAATCCAAGTGACCTAGAGAATATAGAGAGTGATTAAGGATTTAATAGTCTTGTTAACCCTGGGGTTCTCAACTCATGAGAGGATTAGGGTTAAGATGAAGAAGAGAGAGCTTGAGGAGAGAGAAAGTGTTTGTGATAATGATATGAATCTTGACTTAATATGAATTATATGAAGCATGAAAATATCTTATAAATAATATCAAGCATGCTTCATTTAATTTTTGAGATGAATCATCTCATGAGTCATGGTTCATTTAATGACAATTACACCTCATCTCCTCCACCTCATTAAGTTTAAATCATAAAGATAAGAACACAAATGAGTCATCTCCTTCTAGAAGCTTCCCGACAAATTACGAGAATGCCCCTCCCATCCGTATTTATGAAAAACACGGATTTATTGAGACTATATCAAATCCAATAATCAAATACTAGGATCTGGCTTAAACCAAAGCCCACTAGTATAATCTGTCCGAATATCATACGTGCACAAGTACATGTATATGTCCAAACCCTGCCGTTAAACCATACGACCTCTATATCATTTCGCCCGAAGCAGGGAAACCCTCTGCTTGGGACTCTAAAAACTTGACACTACGCTGGCAGTGGGTTTAACCACAGGCCGCAAGCGGTACTAGCTGTACGTAACTGTCCCCAGGTAGATTTCGATGAGGAAACCCATCCGAACTCCTACTGAGCCTGATGTGACAATCTTCGTACAGTCCGGTCTGTTCGTCTAAGAACGTTGCATATCGGGTCTAGGGGGCAGCAAGCGTCAGACCCCTAATAGAGGTATAAGTCATGTCGGAGTATAATTCAAAACACCCTGAGAAACTGCTAGAGCACCCACCAGCAAATCTCGCTTGCCCTGGCCAGGGACCTTGCGTAATGGAGTTTCGAACACAGCGCGACATCAACCCTAAATACCGGGAGAGACAAATCCTATCCAACCGCCACTGCCTCCAAGCGCTACGGGACTGCACCCAACTTCTACCTGTTTGCATGACTCAATAGAGCCGTGGTAGGGTAGCAATCTAAGAACAATGGGAATACACTTGAGGCGAAGCAGCAGTGTCAAGTCAACGGACTATGATGTACTTATGTCACCTAGGAACTGCTAACTGACAAAGGGTATAATACCAAGCAACAGTTCCCGACGAGTCCTGTCCGGTGTACTCGTAACCTAACGAGCATCTGCATACTATCTCCAGTACAACGTACTAATGGCTGTGGGACAGACCATCTCCCCTTCTGGGACGAGAAGCGTATACACTAGTCTACTTCGGAGTATCGATGCCCTGTCTCAATAATCCTACGACTAGGGACCTAAAAAATGATGTGCTTATAGACTACCCAGCCCCCACTAGTGTGATTGCCATCACAGCGCTGGTAGTCAAGCAAGATCCTAAGGGCTCTATCAATATGTATTTGCGATATGCTAAAAGAAACATATACACATATTAAGATAGATACAAACCAAGTAGCATACTACTATGTCGAGCAAGACCATTATAAACTCGTGTATATATCCCAAGCTTCAAAAATGTAATATACAAGCCGGTACAATACAATAATGACCTCTAGGCCTTATAACACTAACAACGGGGACCCGGGTCTTCACCGTAAGGTTACTTAACTTACGGTAGGGCGGGGTCTGGACTAGCACGGATGCAAAACATATATAGTGTATTAGCTATAATACCCTCAAGTCAATTATTGGATCGCAGCCACGCGATTGGGATAATTGAGGGAGGACCTATACGGATAGAACAGTCTTAATCGAGATGATAGTATGCTATCTGGTTTGTCTTTATGATCATGTACTTGCTTTAGGTGGCATTACAAATCACTATTACATGTTGATAGCGCCCATAGGATTCTTGCTTGACTACTAGCATTGTGATGGTGATCATATACGTGAGGGCTGGGTGGTCTATAAGCACATCCTTAAATGTCCCTAGTCGTGGGAGTTTCGAGACTGGGCATCGATACTCCAGAGTAGACTAGTGTATACTGATCGAGACCCCGACGAGGGGCGGTGGCCGGTCTCACAAGCCATTGGTGTTAGTTTGTTCACCTAAGATGTATACAGGTGCTCATTGGATTATTAGTACACCGGACGGACTCGCCGAGAACATGCTAGTTGGTATTATACCTATTGTCAGATAGCAGTTCCAAGGTGACATGTGTACAGGTTAGTCTATCGATCTGAGATCGTTATTTGTCTCATGTGAGTTCCCACTGTGCTTTGATTACTACCCTACCACGGCTCAAAGGAGTCGTGCAAATAGCTTTTAGTTGGGTACAGTCCCGAGCCACATGGAGGCAGTGGGCGGATCGTCAGGGGATTCGTCTCTCCTGTATTAGGGGTTGATGTCGCGTTGTGCACGGGTGGACATCACCAGAAATCCTTGGCCAAGGTAGTCGAGAATTACTGATCTAGGATCGGTAGTTTCTCAGGTGGTGATGGGTTTCATACCGACACTAAATGTCGTGTTATTAGAAGTCTAACTTTATCCACCCCCTAGACTCGATATGCGATACTCATAGACGAACGAACCGGACTGTACGAATATTGTCACTATCAGGCTCAGTAGGGGTTTCAGGATGAGTTTGCTCGTCGGCCTCCCTTTTGCTCAATACCTGGGTAGCCGTTACGTACAGCTAGTGCCGCTGACGTGCTTATGGTTAAACCCACTGGCAGCGTATTGACAAGTCTTTAGAGTCCCACACAAAGGGTTTCCCTACTTCGGGCTGAACGATGTAGAGGCCGTATGGTTTTACGGCAGGGTTTGATTATATACGTGCACTATTGCACGGATCATGATTTGGACGGATAATACTAGTGGGTTTTGGTTTAAGCTGGATCTTAGTATTATATTGTTGGATTATTTTCGACTCATTGTATTCGTATTCTGTCGGAATACGGATGTGGGTATGTATATACGGATGAGGGGTACTCTTGTAATTTATTACAAGATTAATTTTTGAAGATGCCATCTCATTTTTGTTTTAATCTTTTTCATTAAAAGATTTAATGAGGTGGAGGATGAGATTTGTTTTAGCATTAATTCAAGCATGACTCATGGTGGTGAGTCATGGCGAGACTCATGGTGACATGCTTGGATTTTTATTTGTGGTGTACGATATTTATTGTCAGACATGAGATATGTATTGTTGGGTTGTTTTCTTGAGTTGCTAGCATGCTTGATAAATGCTCACAACAAACAGCTCACAACACTTACCATTTTTCTCACTTGATTTTTCTTGGCCTCACACTCTCATCCTCTCATGGCTTCTTCTACCTCTACCCTACATGTCTCATGTGTTGAGAAACCTAGGGTGTATTGAGACAAAATAATCCTACACACTCTCTACTTCATCTTGGCTATCTAGTGTAGCGAACTAGGTACTCGAGTTGCCTCGGATATGAGGTTGGAGCTCGATGCAAAGACTCTCGGGTGGATCATCTTCGATGGGGGGAGACCGGAGATCAAACTTGATCAAGGAAGCCTCGAGGAGCTTGGGATAAAGGTTAAAGATCGAAGGACACGGATCATTCGGTATAACTCTTTAAACTCCTTTGTAGATTTCTAGGTTTAGGGTTTATGGTCGAT
This sequence comes from Agapanthus africanus, assembly GCA_030015575.1. Taxonomy (NCBI): domain Eukaryota; kingdom Viridiplantae; phylum Streptophyta; class Magnoliopsida; order Asparagales; family Amaryllidaceae; genus Agapanthus; species Agapanthus africanus. The sequence goes on from CM057347.1 coordinate 226,182,085, forward strand.
CCGTAGATATAGGTTCCGTTAGCGCCGATTTAGAAAAATTTTGTTTCGCATCTGGCCACGGATTGATGGCCGGGGCGCTGGCGTAACCCAACATAGTGTCTACTAGTATATCATATATATAAGTAGCATTCATCTCACACAGTTATATGATCACATCATATCACTATGATCACATCATATTACAGAATCAACAGAAGCAAATATATGAAATATCGGATATGCTAGGAGGTCCGTGTTTTAGATTAAGCCAGTAATAAAAAACACGGATTCCACGGTCGTGATGAACAGCCAAGACCACACCCCTAGACCCCTAGAAGAGCGGCAAGCAACTCAGCCAATTCTAGAGTTAGGCGACCGGTCTTGACTCCTCGAGATGACCTCCCATTGGACTCTAGAACCCGGTTACTTATGCTCCCCGCCTTGGGTCTATCCTAATGTGGAAAAGTAAATAATATACATCAAATGGTGACAAAAACCTCAACCCGGAAGTGTCCCAATAAAAGAATATTATATAAAAAAATTTACATGAATGAAAATTGAAAAACTCTCATCACACGCAAAATCCCCGGGCTATTCAATCACGACGATTCAATATAACATATCAGTAGCAACACAACAACATCATATGTCATCAACATAAGTAAATATGCGTATCCCTAATGTCATTTATGTATAGCAACGAGATTGGGGATACTCCACATATTATACTTACGGTCGCAGAAAAGAAATGAAAACTACAACAATTAGAATCCGCATCATCCTTAGACATCATAAACCCGAATTATCTTATATTCCGTATTTCATGCCTAACCCTATAAACCTTGCATTTAAGTCTCGAATTGAAAATACTTTTCAAAAACAAGACGGGTAATTCAACAAGATTCCCGATTAAATGATCGAATACTCGTCGGGAACTTTAGTAGATGGCCGCACCCCCAATGTCATCAACGAAGTGCACTTGGACGGAACACCGTGGCCGTGAGCACCCGAGTGGATGCTTTTGGCCATGGGGTTCTCCTATAGTCACTTGGTAGGGGCTATAGGGCTTGGCTATCTAGTAGTGTCTCCCAGCAAGTGTTCGCATACAATACGAGATTGCGACAGAGTTTGATCCGAATCGAAACTTTGTGGCAATCCATCAATTGAGATTAAAATGCTAGATTTACAAAATGATAACTAGTTTACACAAAACTAATCAATGTGGATTCTAAAAATTATATCACATATCCAAACTATCTAGACGATGTTAAACTTTTTGATCGATATTTCAAACACTAGCAAATCACATAGACCTCAACAACTTGAGCCTCATCAAAAATACCCAGTAAGTCAGAAATGTCAAAATTGTTGGATGTATATGCCCTAGAGGCCAGTATTGTATATGTATACATATGGATACTAGGGATATGTATGTACAGAACAATCTTGCTCAGTTTTATAGTATATTATTTGACTTGTCTTTATCGGGATATGTGTATTTATTGTTATTATATCTGTTTTGCACATATTGATAAAGACTCGATACGGTAGTATACTATTGTGGTTTGTTTTTATCTTAACATGGCATATGTCATACTTATTATTACATATTGCGGTCACATGTTGATAAAGCCCATAGGATCTTGCTTGACTACCTGCGTTGTGATGGCGATCATACTTGTGGGAGCAGGGTAGTCCATAAGCACATCCTTGAATGGTCCCTAGTCGCGTGAGTATCAAGACTGGGCACTGATACTCCAGAGTAGACTGGTGTGTACGTTTCTTGCCTTGTCGGGGGATGGTTGGTCCCGCGGCCATTGGTCTGATGCACCTATGATCGTATACAGGTGCTCACTGGGTGTGAGTACACTGGACGGACTTGTCGAGAAATTCCATATGGTACTATACCTATCGTCAGATGGAAGTTCTCAGGTGACATGTGTACAGGTTATTCTTTGGACGTGAGATCGGCATTTGTCTCGTGTGAGTTCCCACTGAACTCTGATCACTACCCTACCATGGCTCTACTGAGTCGTGCAAACAGGTTTTGGTTGGGTTCAGTCCCGAGCCATATGGAGGTAGTGGGCGATTGTCGGGAATTCGTCTCTCTCGGTATAGGGAGTCGATATCGCACTGTGATACGATTGGTCAGGACCATAAGACCTTGGCAAAGGTAGTTGGGATCTACTGATAGGCTGATCAGTAGTTTCCAGGATTGGTCCTGAACCACATCGGCACAACTTATCAGGTTGTTAGGGTCTGACGTTCACCATCCCCTAGACCCGGTATGCGATACTCGTTGACGAAGAGACCGGACTGTACGGATATTGTCACGGATAGGCTCAGTAGGAGATCCTGATGAGTTTGCTCGTCGGCCTTCCTTTTCGACAGGTACCAAGGCAGCCGTTATGTACAGCTAGTGTCGCTGACGTGCTTGTGGTTAAACCTACTGCCAGAGTACAGTCGAGTCTTTAGAGTCCCACACAGAGGGTTTTCCTGATCCAGGCAAAACGATGTAGTAGCCGTATGGGATACGTGCAGGGTTCGATCGATTGATGTACTTGGTACTCGGATTTTCGATCGGACAGTTTGTAATACTAGCCGGCTCGGGTTTGAGCCGGATTATTAAATTAGGTATTGATTTAATAATTTACATATATGTATTTCGATATATATATTCTAGTATTACGTTCTTCGTGTTATTCTATCTCTTTTTGGCGTTCGGATTTTTATCTGATTTCCGGTATATTTGTACAGTAGTTGGAAATCCGTATTTATTACAGTTTTCCTTCTAGAAGGTGGCCACCTCATTTTGTATTTTCCATTTCTTTCATAAATGGAAATGAGGTGTAAAGTAAGAGTATGGGAGGAAAAGAGGTGACCATGCTTCAATAGTAGTCAAATGAATTTATAATTCATTTTGGATTTACTATTGAAGCATGGTTGCTAATTGTTTAATGAAAGAATTGATATACAAAACCATTGTGTATATTTTCTCTTTCATGGTTGATTCATTATTTTCTTAGAGCTCTCTTTTGCTCTCATCTTCTCCCTCCTCTTGCTTTGATCCACCTTCATCTTCTTCCTCTTCACTAACATTCACATGAGTTGTGAAACAAGTGAGGAGGTTAGAAAAGAGATAGAAATCACTTAGACACCCTCACTACATCCTAGACTACTTGGTTTAGCAAACCAAGTTTTTTAGTTACTCCTTTTGTTACATAGTTAGGAGCTAGAGCTATGGATCATACTCTCCGGGTGGATCATCAAGGACCAAGGAAGACCGCAGAACAAGCTCGATCCCGGAGAATCGACGGAGCTTGGAAAGAAGATCAAGCAGGTTCAAGGTGGCTAGTAGGACCTAAGGATTAAGAACGTAGACCGAAGGACTTGGTTCGTTCGGTAAGAATTCCTCATCATAGTAGATAGCTCTCCTAGTAAGCTAGTTAGTTTTATGGAAATATCCGGTTTTAGGGTTTAGTCTTGCGCCAAGTTTTATTCGTAAGAAAAATATTTATTCCGCATTTGGCCACGTGAGATGGCCGGGGCGCTAGGATAACCCTTCATGGTATCAGAGCCATCCATAAAACTTAAACTAGCTAGTTCAAACATGTTTAGAATAACGATCGACCGAAAATTTCAAAAACTGCATTTCAAATCATGGGTTTTCTGTCGATTTTAAAAGTGCTCGAAAAATCAATATTTTGCTCTCAGAAAATCATGCTGGCTTTTTTAAGACCACAGAAGAAATATTGTCACGTGATCCCTCTAAACCGCCGCGGATCTGCCGCGCAAACCCCCCATTGGCGGCGGATCCGCGGCCGTTTTGGGGCCACGTGGTCAAATTTTCTTCTGGGCCTCATTTTTTGGAAATTGTGGTTTCCGAAATAATTACTTTTTGGGCCCAGATTTGTTACAGTGTTGGTTCAATACTTAGGGCCCACTTGGAAAGTTTAGTCGATCGTAATTTTAAAATACGCATTTTTATTTTTAGTACATTCACTTTTATCTGCGACCGGGAATGTCACAAGATCGGTAAAACTCGTCTAACTGCTATATGTCCTTTTAGACGGGTTTTGCGAACGTGACATTCGCGTTGATGTTGTGTGCTTGTGCTGTGATTATGGTTAGATTGTCGTGGTGGGTAGTGTGTTGTGCAATGTTAGAAATACAGTTAATAATTTCATTTGTACATTTGTTATTGCGGGACGAGCGTCCGACATGTGGACTGCCGTCTTTGTCGTTTGTATATTATTTTGTGGCACGACCGGGCTGAGGTCGATGTCACCGGTTGTATATATATTTTTAATATTCTGTACTAGGATTACCCCATGGAGGAGTGCACGGATAGCCGGGTTCTAGAAGGCAACAAGCCCGCATTTCATGGCATCGAGACGGAGGAAGCTTCATTCTCATGCCGCTGAGACAGAGGGGGCTTCATTCTAGAACTGGCGGGCTATTCGCCGCACTCGTAGGGGGTATAGGTTTTCATTGCACATGCTATCCACACGACCGGAACGTCGGGTTTTATTTGCGGCTCAAATGAAACCCGGGGCTCCAAGATTATCCACCATTCTGTAATGTTATCTGTGATGTTGTTTACTATCATGCCTGGGACTAATGTTATATATACTTATATATATACACTACTAGATGTTGTATATGTTTTGCACCCGCTCTAGTCCAGCCCCCGCTCTGTCATTAGTTAAGTAACCTAACGGGTGATGACGGGGCCCTGTGGCGAATGCGGATGGCATATATGTACATTTTATTTTCGTTATTTTCTGGTGTGATAGGTTACAAATTGATGGGACCGCATTAATTTTAATTAATGCAAGATAAAAAACCTAAAAAGATGTTATTGGAACCAGATTTTAAAAAACCCAAATTAGAGACGTTCTCTTTTGCTTTGCATAGTGGTATTCAGTTTGGAATATCCTGCACCTCATTCGATGAGGCAAGGGCCGAGATCCCTTCACCGGGAGTAACCCCTTGAGTAAAAGTTTCCGTCAGGGTAATAACTTTAATATAGTCGACTATTTTTACTTTGCATCGAGGTTTTCAGTTTGGAATATCCTGTACCTCATTCGACGAGGAAAGAGCCGAGATCCCTTCATATGGAGTGACCTTTTTAGCAGAAGTTTTCGCCACTATATATTTACAAAACTACCCAGGTTCCTTCAATGATATCAAGTTCATTACGTTAACGGGATTTTCACCAAAAACCCAGCCGTAGCCCTCCGTCATTTCTTACAAGTATTGCTTAGTATTCATGCTGTGTATGTTGACCTCTGTCAAGGCATAGTGAATGGTAGCCAAGTAATGCTTGTTTGTTGCATAGATATGCGATTATTTAGGATAGTCGCACGGTCATTTTGACCTCTGTCAAGAGCTTGTGCGGGTGGGTCTAAATTAATCCAGGATAATGACGGGTTGAACTGGACTTACGACTTATGACATGTTGACCTCTGTCAAGTTCATAAAGCTGCTTGGGGTAAAAACCGCATCGGGAGTTTCAAACATACAGGAAAATTGCAGATTTAGCATACCTTCTGGAGTGCGGTGACTAGAGTGGATTCCATCTAGTGCATCACACAATAATAGTTGGATCCTGATCCCACTGATGAGTAGGATTACTCTTGGGAGATTTTTTCACTTAGCAATCAATGCTATAAACCAAGTAGGTATCTAGAAAGGTGTTAGCGGGGCTTCGCCTCCAGGGAAAAGAGGTTATATAATTAAGGAACTTCGCGAAAGCGTTGGAAAACCTCCCTCGAAGTACCAACACCGGCCTGGCTGAAAGGTTAAGCAAGTATTGTGACGTGCGATTAATCCTGACTAGTTCTTCTTTTAGGGTTTGAAGAAGAATTTGAGGAAACAGTGGGACCCATCCTGATTAGATAAATTAATAAACCAATCTAATCTTGAAAGAGCGCACGCTGAGTGTTTTCCCTCTCTCTCTAGGTAGCAACCATTTTACGCCCTAATCAAGATAATAAAATGTATCGCTTGACCGATCAGAATTCTTATTCGGGGCTGAGGAAAGTCGGTTCGACTCTAACTTATGACAACGGTCATGAGTATGAGCATGGGAAAGAGGAAAGTTTGAATTCCTTGACAACCCTATCGAAGAAGAAACATACTACTGCATCTTCTTCAGGCGTTCTTGTTATTGAGAACTGTTTTTCGGTCAGTCCTACCTCCTGGGTACTCGATACTGGATCGGGATCTCATATCTGTAATTTATTGCAGGGACTGAGAAAAAGTAGGATAGTTGGACCTGGTGATATGTCCCTCAGAGTAGGGAACGAAGCACAAGTTAATGCTGCAGCCGTCGGTGAATATCACCTAGTATTGCCAAATAGCAATACTACGATTTTGAACAATTGCTACTATGTGCCTTCCATGCTTTGCAACATCATATCAGTTTCTTTACTTAATAAAGATGGATATAACTTTGTTCTTGATAGAAATATCATGAACATTTACCTTGATAAGGTACTTGTTGCAGAAGGTACACTGTGTAATGGTATTTATGTTCTAAATCAAAACACAGTTCTCAATAAACAAAACGCACGCAAGAGGAAGGATTCAGATACGAACGAATCCTACTTGTGGCATTGTAGACTTGGTCATATCGGAGAGAAAAGACTAACTAAGTTGCATAAAGATGGATTCTTGAATACGTTCGAATTTTCATCTTATGAAACTTGTCAGTCCTGTCTCAAAGGAAAGATAACCAAATCTCCGTTCACCGGGCATGGAGAAAGAGCAGCAGAGCTCTTAGGACTCATACATAGTGACGTTTGTGGTCCAATGTCTATACATGCAAGGGGTGGGTTCTTGTACTTCATCACATTCACTGACGATCTCTCTAGGTTCGGATATGTGTATCTCATGAAATACAAATCTGATACTTTTGAGAAATTCAAAGAATTCAGAAAGGAAGTAGAGAACCAGATTGGCAAAAGTATAAAGATCCTCCGATCTGATAGAGGGGGAAGTACTTAAGTACGGAATTCAGGGACTTTCTAAAAGAGAATGGTATTCTCTCTCAGCTTACTCCTCCGTATACTCCACAACACAACGGTGTGTCGGAGCGGAGGAATCGTACCCTATTGGATATGGTTCGCTCCATGATGTATAATGCTGAGTTACCTATTTCATTATGGGGACTTGCGCTCGAGACAGCAGCTTACCAATTGAATTAAGTCCCATCCAAATCTGTGCCTAAGACTCCATATGAAATATGGAGTGGAAAGAAACCATGTCTTAAAAGGGTTAAGATATGGGGTTGTCCGGTCTATGTGAAAAACCAGAATCCGGACAAACTTAAGGCATGGTCAGTTCTATGTAAGTTTTTAGGATATCCCAGGCATTCAAATGGATATCAGTTCTACCACACCGAGGAACAGAAGGTGTTTGTTGCTCAGCACGCCACATTCTTAGAGTGGCAGTTTCTTGCAAAAGAAATTAGTGGGAGCACGGTAGAACTGGAAGAAATTCCAGAGGGACAAACTACAACTGAAGATTTGGTGGAACCTCAGGATTCAATAACCCTTGACGAACCTCAGCCACTCCGCAGATCTAGTAGGATTTCTCATCCGCCTGAGAGATACTACGGTTTTCTCATAGATGGGGATCTAGAGGATTGCATCTTGGAAGAAGATGATCCTACTAGTTTCAGGCAGGCCATTATCAGTAGGGACTCTGATAAGTGGCTGGATGCTATGCAATCTGAAATGGAGTCCATGTACACCAATAAAGTGTGGACCCTGGAAGTTGCTCCACCTGGGGTAAAACCCGTTGGATGCAAATGGATCTACAAGAAGAAACTTGGTGTAGATGGGCAGGTGGAAACCTATAAGGCTAGACTCGTTGCAAAAGGTTTTCGTCAAAGATCAGGAGTAGACTATGACGAAACCTTTTCTCCAGTGGCTATGCTCAAATCCATTAGGATCATGCTTGCCATTGCTGCCTTCCATGACTATGAGCTCTGGCAGATGGACGTAAAAACGGCTTTTCTAAACGGAAGTTTAGATGAATGCGTTTATATGGATCAGCCAGAAGGTTTTATAGACAGTGGGAGCAGCGGGAAGGTGGGCAAGTTACTCAAATCCATTTATGGATTAAAGCAAGCATCGCAGAGCTGGAACATCTATTTTGATGAGACAGTCATGGACTTTGACTTCATCAAGAACGAAGATGAGCATTGCATATATAAGAAGATTGTAAGACGAACTGTCGTGTTCCTAGTCTTGTACGTGGACGACATTCTTTTGATAGGAAATGACATTCCTATGCTACAATCGGTCAAACTATTCTTATCACAAAGGTTCTCTATAAAAGACCTAGGTGATGCCTCGTACATTCTGGGGATCAAGATCTACAGAGATAGATCCAAGAGATTACTGGGGCTTTCACAGTCCAGGTACATAGAGACCGTACTAAAGAGATTTAGTATGGAAGATTCCAAGTGCGGTAACATACCCGCATTGCACGGAATCACCCTCTCCAAGGAGATGTCTCCCAAGACTGATGAGGAGAGGGTTCGCATGAGCACTATACCCTACGCTTCGGCGGTAGGATCTATAATGTATGTGATGCTATGTACAAGACCAGATGTAGCTTACTTGCTAAGCGTGGTGAGCCGGTATCAGTTGGACCCAGGTGAGGACCACTGGACAGCAGTAAAGAACATTCTCAAGTACCTTAGAAGGACTAAGGTGATGTTCCTGATTTATGGTAATGGAGACCTCAGGGTCGAGTCCTTTACCGACTCAAGCTTCCAGAGTGACAAGGATGACAGCAAGTCTGTCTCGGGTTTTGTGTTTACCCTCAACGGACGGGCGGTATGTTGGAAGAGTTCCAAACAGGATACCGTCGCAGACTCAACGATGGAGGCTAAATACATTGCTACGAGCGATGCCGCAAAAGAGGCTGTCTGGATGAAGAAGTTCATAGCTGAACTTCAGGCAGTTCCGTCCATTGTTGATCCAATACCAGTGTATTGTGATAACAATGGGGCTATAGCTTTAGTGAAGGAACCACAGTCCCATCAGAAATCCAGGCACATCTTAAGGCGGTATCACCTGATCAGGGAGATCGTAGATCGCCAGGAGATCGAGGTCCGGAGAGTAGAACGAAGGATAACACGGCGGATCCATTTACAAAGGCCCTCCCTCAAGCACAGTTCGAGCGACTTTTTGGGATGTTGGGTATGCGGTACGCCTGCAGTTGGCCTTAATGCAGACTTTGAGTATTCGGTACGCCAATCACTGGCCTTTAGTGCAAGTGGGAGATTGTTGGATGTATATGCCCTAGAGGCCAGTATTGTATATGTATACATATGGATACTAGGGATATGTATGTACAGAACAATCTTGCTCAGTTTTATAGTATATTATTTGACTTGTCTTTATCGGGATATGTGTATTTATTGTTATTATATCTGGTTTGCACATATTGATAAAGACTCGATACGGTAGTATACTATTGTGGTATGTCTTTATCTTAACATGGCGTATGTCATACTCGTTATTATATATTGCGGTTACATGTTGTAAAGCCCATAGGATCTTGCTTGACTACCTGCGTTGTGATGGCGATCATACTTGTGGGAGCAGGGTAGTCCATAAGCACATCCTTGAATGGTCCTTAGTCGCGTGAGTATCGAGACTGGGCACTGATACTCCAGAGTAGACTGGTGTGTATGTTTCTTGCCCCGTCGGGGGATGGTTGGTCCCGCAGCCATTGGTCTGATGCACCTAAGATCCTATACAGGTGCTCACTGGGTGTGAGTACACTGGACGGACTCGCCGAGAAATTCCATATGGTACTATACCTATAGTCAGATGGAAGTTCTCAGGTGACATGTGTACAGGTTAGTCTTTGGACCTAAGATCGGCATTTGTCTCGTTTGAGTTCCCACTGAACTTTGATCACTACCCTACCATGGCTCTACTAAGTCGTGTAAACAGGTTTTGGTTGGGTTCAGTCCTGAACCACATGGAGGCAGTGAGCGATTGTCGGGGATTCGTCTCTCCCGGTATAGGGAGCCAATATCGCACTGTGATTCGATTGGTCAGGACCATAAGATCTTGGCCAAGGCAGTTGGGATCTACTGATAGGCTGATCAGTAGTTTCCAGGATTGGTCCTGAGCCACATCGGCACGACTTATCAGGTTGTTAGGGTCTGACGTTCACCATCCCCTAAACCCGGTATGCGATCTTCTTTGACGAAGAGACTGGACTGTACGGATATTGTCACGGATAGGCTCAGTAGGAGATCCGTATGAGTTTGCTCGTCGGCCTTCCTTTTCGACAGGTACCTGGGTAGCCGTTACGTACAGCTAGTGCCGCTGACGTGCTTGTAGTTAAACCCACTGCTAGAGTACTGTCGAGTCTTTAGAGTCCCACACAGAGGGTTTTCCTTATCCAAGCAAAACGATATAGTAGTCGTATTGGATACGTTGATGGTTCGATCGATTGATGTACTTGGTACTCGGATTTTCGATCGGACAGTTTGTAATACTAGCCGGCTCGGGTTTGAGCCGGATTATTAAATTAGGTATTGATTTAATAATTTACATATATGTATTTCGATATATATATATTCTAGTATTACGTTCTTCGTGTTATTCTATCTCTTTTGGGCGTTCGGATTTTTATCTGATTGCCGGTATATTTGTACAGTAGTTGGAAATCCGTATTTATTACAGTTTTCCTTCTAGAAGGTGGCCACCTCATTTCGTATTTTCCATTTCTTTCATAAATGGAAATGAGGTGTAAAGTAAGAATATGGGAGGAAAAGAGGTGACCATGCTTCAATAGTAGTCAAATGAATTTATAATTCATTTTGGGTTTTCTATTGAAACATGTTTGCTAATTGTTTAATGAAAGAATTGATATACAAAACCATTCTGTATGTTTTCTCTTTCATGGTTGATTCATTATTTTCTCAGAGCTCTCTTTTGCTCTCATCTCCTCCCTCCTCTTGCTTTGATCTACCTTCATCTTTTTCCTCTTCACTAACATTCTCATGAGTTGAGATACAAGTGAAGAGGTTAGAAAAGAGATAGAAATCACTTAGACACTCTCACTACATCCTAGTGTACTTAGTTTAGCAAACCAAGTTTTCTAGTTGCTCCTTTTGTTACATAGTTAGGAGCTAAAGCCATGGATCATACTCCCCGGGTGGATCATCAAGGACCAAGGAAGACCGGAGAACAAGCTCGATCCCGGAGAACCGACGGAGCAAGGAAAGAAGATCAAGCAAGTTCAAGGTGGCCAGTAAGAGCTAAGGATGAACAACGAAGACCGAAGGACTTGGTTCGTTCGGTAAGAATTCCACATCATAGTAGATAGCTCTCCTAATAAGCTAGTTAGTTTTATGGAAAGATCCGGTTTTAAGGTTTAGTCTAGCGCCAAGTTTTATTCGTAAGAAAAAATTTTGTTCCGCATTTGGCCACGTTAGATGGCCGGGGCGCTAGGGTAACCCTTCAAAAATGAAAGAGTAGAAGAAATACGAGTCCTCAACTCTTCAAGCTGGCGGTGGAACTGCGGCCAAACCATAGGATAGGCGGCGGTTCCGCTGTGACTTGGAAGAGATAGGGCCTCGTACTTCTTGGGACTCCATAAAATTACTTGCATGATTTTTTGAGAATTTTTAATCTGGAAAATTTCAGCTTTTGTAAAATGGACAAAAAGCATGAAAATTAGGGTTTCGAAACTTCAATCGAACACTTTAACGTCGTCTAGATTTCGCCTAAGTCTCTAGCTTGGCTCTAATATCATGAAAGTATGTCCTAGCACCTATACTAGGTTTCAAAGTGAATAAAGTATACAATTTTAAAAAATCTAGAGGTATAAAGCATACTAACCTAGAATCTAACTAGAGAATTAGGGTTTCATTATAAGCAAAAAGGTTCTATACTAAGTGAAGAGGGTTTACATCCTTTGTAGACCAAGTCTTTCACTTCTAAAGCTCCAAGTAGTAGTTCCTAGAACTCTTTTTTGACTCTACTAGAAGAAAGGATCAAGCTAGCAGAAGTCTTCGATGCCGTGTTGGGTTACGCAAGCGCCCCGGCCATCAATCCGTGGCCAAATACGGAACAAAAATTTTCAAAACCCGGCGCTAACGGAACCTTAGTCTACGGATCAACCCATAAGCCCTAGATAACAAAAAAACATGCATAGGGTTAGAGTGATTATACCGAATTGATCTGTGTCCTTCGGTCTTCAACCTTCTTCACTAGCTCCTTGCGGCTTCCTTGATCAAGTTTGATCTCCGGTCTCCCCCCATCGAAGATGATCCACCCAAGAGTCTATGAATCGAGCTCCAACCTCAAATCCGAGGCAACTTGAGTATCTAGTTCGCTACACTAGATAGCCAAGGTGAAGTAGAGAGTGTGTAGGATTAGTTTGTCTCAATACACCTTTGGTTTCTTAACACATAGACAATTAGGGTGGAGGTAGAAGAAGATGCCATGAGAGGAGAGTGCAAGGCAAAGAAAATCCAAGTGAAGAAAGCTTTAGTGTTGTGAACTATTTGTTTTGAGCTTTTTTATCAAGCATGCTATCAACTAAAGAAAACCAACTAAAGAATAAATATCTCATGGCTCACCACATATATCTCACAATACAAACAAGAAACTTATCATGCCACCATGAGTCACTACATGACTCATCACCATGAGTCACCAAGTGAACATGGATGAATAAATGCCAAAATAATGACCCACACTCTCCACTTTAACAAATATTTAACCTAAATGTTTAATACAATAAGAAATGGCAACTTCTAAAAAATAATCTTGTAAAGAATTACAAGAATACCCCCCATCCGTATATACATACCCGCATCTGTATTCCGACAGAATACGAATACAACGAGACGAAAATAATCCAACAATATGATACTAGGATCCGGCTTAAATCAAAGCCCACTATTATTATCCGTCCGAAACATGATCCGTGCATACGTGCACGTATATGATCGAACCCTACTGTAAAACCATACAGCCTCTACATCGTTTCACCCGAAGCAGGGAAACCCTCTTTGTGGGACTATAATAACTCGTCGATACGCTGGCAGTGGGTTTAACTACAAGCACGTCAGCGACACTAGCTGTACGTAACGGCTACCCAGGTATTGAGTGAAAGGGAGGTCGACGAGAAAACTCATCCTCAAACCCCTACTGAGCCTGATAGTGACAATATCCATACAGTCTGGTCCGTTCGTCTATGAGTATTGCATATCGAGTCTAGGGGGATGGATAAAGTCAAACCCCTAATAACGCGACATTTAGTGTCGGTATGAAACCTATCACCACCTGAGAAACTGCCGATCCTAGATCAGTAATTCTCGATTACCTTGGCCAAGAATTTCTGGTGATGGCCACCCGTGCACAACGCGACATCAACCCCCAATACCGAGGGAGACGAAACCCCTGACGATCCGCTCACTGCCTCCATGTGGCTCGGGACTGTACCCAACTAAAACCTGTTTGCATGACTCCTTTGAGCCGTGGTAGGTTAGTAATCAAAGCACAGTAGGAACTCACACGAGAAAAATGACGATATCAGGTCGATAGACTAACCTGTACACATGTCACCTGAGAACTGCTTGTAAGTCCATGCTACCTCTCCCGGTACTTTCGGGAATGCGGAATTTGGTAAAAAACGATTTTTACGGAGGTGGTAACATGGACCTAAAACCCGGATCTTGGTTAAAGATCTATCTAGCAACCTAACTACGAGTTTCTAGCTACTCGGTTAGGGGGTTATACCTTGCTTGTCTTGAACTCTTTCGTCTTCAAGCTCCGATGGTGGTCCGGAATGGCTTCTTCTCGTCGTCTCCGTACGCCGAAGATAGATCCACCTGAAAGCTCCAACCTTTGGCTCCTTCTTCGTTCTTTGAAGAAACTAGTTCACTTGGTTTGCCAAACCTAGTGAACTAGAATGAGTAGAGAAGAGTTTGTATGGGATTTTATCTATGGTTCTTGATTCTCAACTCATGAGACAAGAGAACCATAGAATCAAGAGAGGGAGGAAGAGGTTGAGGGTGAGAGCAAAGCAAGGGAGCTCAAGAACAAGAGAGAGAATGAGCAAGAAAGAATGAGGCTCTCTTTTGTCTTTCACCCTCTCATAATCCATAGCAATCATAACTCATCATACTAACAAAAGTCTTATGTGATGGTTGAAGCAACCATAACCATATCATTTCATGCACTCATTTTACACAAATGAGCAAGCAAGTAAAAGTCTTTGCCATGAAATGATGGCTATGGTTATCATGATGGTCAACTAGTCAAGCCTAGTCAACCGGTCAACAAAGTCAACAAGTCAACAAAAGTCAACAAGTCAACAAAGTCAACAAAAGTCAACAACCATGTCACCATAATACTCAATTAATATAATAGTTAATCACATATCATATTCTCATTAGGGTTGAGCAAAAAGTCAAATAGTCAACGGTCAACTGTCAACAACCCTAATGAGAATCCGCTGCCTCTGCCTCCCTGTCAACTGTGCATACGCACCCGTATCCGCGTTCCGAGGAACACGAATGCACACTGGATAAATCCAATCCCAAAAGGTACACTAGGATCTGGCTTATACCAAAGCCCGCTAGTGTAAACTGTCCGGACACTGTACGTGCACAAGTGCACGGATGTGACCGAACCCTGTCGCAAAACCATGCGACCTGTCGCAATACCATGCGACCTCTACTCTTTTGCCTAAAGGCGAAAAGCTTTCTGTGTGGGACTCTAATGACTCGACACTACGCTGGCAGTGGGTTTAACCACAGACCGCAAGCGGCACTAGCTGTGCGTAACGGTCCCCAGGTAGTGCCGACAAGAAGACCGACGAGGCGAAACCCATCTGAACTCCTACTGAGCCTGAGTGTGACATTCTCCGTACAGTCCGGTCTGTTCGTCTGATACATCGCATGGCGGGCCTAGGGGGCGGTAAACGTCAGTCCCCCAATAGCGGTACAAGTCGTGCCGGAGCGAAGCCCAAAACACCCTGAGATAACACTGGAAACCTACCAGTATATCTCGTTTGCCCTGGCCAGGAACTACTCGTGTAATGGCTCTCCTAGACACAGCGCGATGTCAACCCCCAATACCGGGAGAGACGAATCGTGTCTAACCGTCACTGCCTCCAAGTGCTTCGGGACTGCACCCAACCACTACCTGTTTGCCCGACTCCTTTAAGCCGTGGTAGGGTAGTGATCAAAGTACAGTGGAAACACACTCGAGGCGAAGTGACAGTGTCAAGTCAGCGGACTAAGCTGTACTCATGTCACCTGGGAACTGATAACTGACGATAGGCATAATACCAACTAGTCGGTTCCCGACGAGTCCTGTCCAGTGTACCCGTAACCTAACGAGCACCCGCATACTATCTCAAGTACGACGTACTGACGGCTGTGGGACAGACCGTCTCCCACACTGGGATGAGAAGCGCATGCGCTGGTCTACTCCGGAGTATCGATGCCCTGTCTCGATAGTCCTGCGACTAGGGACCTGCATAAGGATGTGCTTATAGATTACCCAGCCCCACTAGTGTGACGGCCATCACATCGCTGGTAATCAAGCAAAGATCCTAAGGGCTCCACTAATGTGTATAGGCGATATACAAAAATAAACACATGTACACATTGAAGTAGAAACAAACCAAGTAGCATACTACTATTTTGAGCAAGATTGTATATACAAGGTGAATATCCCAAGCATCCATTAAGTAATATACAAACCAGTATGATACAGTAATGGCCTCTAGGGCATATACACTAACAATCTCCCACTTGCACTAAGGCCATGTACTGGCGTATCGAAGACCTATCATCTCGATCAGCCGCTCGAACTGAGTCTGGGGCAGGGCCTTGGTGAATGGATCTGCAGTGTTATCTTCTGAAGTGACTCTCCGAACCTCGATCTCCTGGCGATCCACGATCTCCCTATCAGGTGATACCGCCTCAAGATGTGCCTGGATCTCTGATGGGACCTGGGTTCCTTCGCTAAAGCTATAGCCCCGTTGTTGTCGCAATACAGAGGTATTGGATCAATAATGGACGGAACCACCTGAAGTTCTTTCAAGAACTTCCTCATCAAGACAGCTTCTTTTGCGGCATCAGATGCAGCGATGTATTCCGCTTCCATCGTCGAGTCTGCAACGGTTTCTTGTTTGGAACTCTTCCAACACACCGCCCCTCCATTGAGGGTAAAGACAAAACCCGACATGGACTTGGAATCATCCTTGTCACTCTGGAAGCTGGAGTCAGCAAAGGCCTCGATCTGGAGGTCTTTTCCGCCATACACCAAGAACATCTCCTTAGTCATTCTCAGGTACTTGAGAATGTACTTTACCGCTATCCAGTGTTTCTCCCCAGGGTTTGACTGATACCGGCTTACCACACTTAGTGCATAAGCTACATCCGGTCTGGTACACAATATCGCATACATTATAGAGCCTACCGCAGAAGCGTAGGGTATAATAGACATGCGATCCCTCTCCAAATCAGTCTTGGGAGACATCTCTTTAGAGAGGGTGATCCCGTGACAAGCCGGTAGGTTACCGCGCTTGGAATCTTCCATACTGAATCTTTTCAGTATGGTGTCGATGTACCTGGACTGTGAAAGTCCTAATATCCTCTTGGATCTGTCACGGTAGATTCGGATACCCAGAATGTATGAGTCATCACCCAGGTCTTTCATGGAGAACCTGTGTGACAAGAACCCCTTGACAGATTGTAGCATAGGAATGTCATTTCCTATTAAGAGAATGTCGTCCACGTATAAAACGAGGAATACCACAGTTCTCGCTACAAATCTACTATAGATGCATGGTTCATCTGGATTTTTGATAAAGCCAAATTCTTTGACCGTCTCATCAAAGCAGATGTTCCAACTCCGCGATGCCTGCTTTAGTCCATAGATGGACTTAAGCAACTTGCACACCTTTCCGCTGCTCCCACTCTGAATGAAACCCTCTGGCTGGTCCATATAGACACACTCCTCTAAATATCCATTTAGAAAAGCTGTCTTTACGTCCATTTGCCAGATCTCATAATCGTGGAAGGCAGCAATGGCAAGAAGGATCCGAATGGATTTCAGCATGGCTACTGGAGAAAAGGTTTCGTCATAGTCCAAGCCAGGTCTTTGACGAAAACCCTTTGCTACCAGCCTAGCTTTATAGGTCTCGACCTGTCCATCTACACCAATCTTCCTTTTGAAGATCCACTTGCATCCTACGGGTTTTACCCCGTCTGGAGCAATGTCCAATGTCCATACCTTGTTGGTGTACATGGACTCCATTTCGGTCCGCATTGTATCCAGCCATTTCACTAAGTCAACGCTCTGAACGGCCTGCTGGAAGCTAGTAGGCTCATCATAATCTATGATGCAATCCTCTCTATCCCCGTCTATGAGAAAACCGTAGTATCTCTCGGGCGGATGAGTCTGCCTACTACTCCTGCGGAGCGGCGTAGGAATGTCCTGTTCTGTTGAACTCTCTGGTTCCACTAAGCTTTCAGTAGCAGTCTGTGGTTCTGGAACTTCTTCCAGTTCTATTGTGCTCCCACTTATCTGGGTTTCCAAAAACTCAGTTTCCAAGAAGCGGGCATGCTGAGAAACAAAAATCTTTTGTTCCTCAGCGGAATAGAAAAGATACCCCCTGGAGTTCCTTGGGTATCCCACAAACTTACACTGTACTGAACGTGCCTCAAGCTTGTCCGCATGCTGCTTTTTTACAAAAGCTGGACATCCCCATACCTTAAGATACTTAAGACAGGGTTTCTTCCCAGTCCACATCTCATATGGGGTGGTAGGCACAGTCTTGGTGGGAGCCTTGTTCAAGAGATACGCAGCTGCTTCTAGTGCATATCCCCAGAATGATCGCGGTAACTCAGCGTTACTCATCATGGACCGAACCATATCCAATAGGGTTCGGTTCCGTCTCTCCGATACACCGTTATGTTGCGGAGTGTATGGAGGAGTAAGCTGAGAGAGAATACCATTCTCTTTTAAGTAATTCAGGAATTCGGCACTTAAGTATTCTCCACCTCGATCCGATCTTAGAATCTTAATACTTTTGCCGGTCTGTTTCTCTACTTCATTGTTATACTCCTGGAATTTTCCAAAGGCCTCGGACTTATGTTTCATTAAGAAGACATAACCGTACCTTGAGAAGTCATCCGTAAAAGTAATGAAGTAAGAATATCCGCTTCGCGCATGTGTAGACATTGGACCGCACACGTCACTGTGTACGAGTCCCAAGAGCTCGCTCGCTCTTACTCCATGTCCAGTAAACGGAGTCTTTGTCATCTTTCCTTTGAGACAAGATTGACAAGTGGCATACGATTGATATTCGAACGCATTCAAATACCCTTCTGTATGTAACTTCGTCAACCTTCTCTCATTGATGTGACCCAGTCTACAATGCCACAAGAAAGTCTGATTCATTTCCGGAGACTTTCTTTTGTGTGTATTCTGGACATTGAAAATCTGTGGTTGGTTTAATACGTATATACCATTACTCAATGTACCTGACCCAATCAAAACTTGATTAAGGTGAATGTTTACAACATTACTTACAAACGCAAATTCATAACCTTCTTTAGAAACTAAAGATACAGAAATCATATTACAAGTTGCGTTGGGTACAAAAAAGCAATTACGCAAAACCAAAACATGTCCATCTGACATTCCTAGGTGATAGTCCCCCACGGCTTTAGCATCCATGCTAGCTCCGTTCGCAACTCTGAGGGTCATGTCAGCTGCCTTCAAAACCCTACGGTTTCTCAACGCCTGCAAAGAATTACAGATATGAGATCCTGATCCGGTATCCAATACCCAGGAAGTAGAGTTTATTGAAAGACAGTTTTCAATAACATACACACCTGAAGCTGAAGCTGCAACCTGCTTCAATTCCTGTGTTCTGGCCTTCCAGGCCCTGCAATCATTCTTCCAGTGTCCTTTCTTATGACAATAGAAGCATTCTTCCTTATCCACAAGCTTCCCCGCTATCTTTGTTGCTTTACCTTTTCCCTTCGTATCCACTTTACTAACACCGCCCCTTGGTTTGGCGGGGGCCTTCTTCTTCTTTCCCTTGGCTTTCGCCTTGGACCTAGAAGAAGATGATCCTCCTACAAACAAAGTGGATGTTTCCCTACCTTTCTGTAGGGTGCCCTCTGCGCTCCTCAGCATGTTGAGGAGCTCTGAAAGTTCAACCTCTTTTTCGTGTAAGTTGAAGTTCAGTATGAACTGGGCGTAAGTGGAAGGAAGGGACTGGAGAACTATATCCGTATATAGCTCACTCTCCAATGTGATCCCTAGGTCCGCGAGCTCCTCAATGTAGCCGATCATCTTTAGCACGTGCTCGGCTATTGATGATCCGACGGCCATTTTTGTCGAAAATAACTTTTTCGACGCTTCGTATCTTGCGATACGAGATTGCTCTCCATACAGTTCTTTTGTATGAAGCAATATGGATTCCAAGTCCATATTCTCGTGCCTCCTCTGATGTTCGTTGTCCATCGAGGCAAGCACGAGGCATTTGGCCTTCGCGCTATCAATCTCCCAAGTCTTGCGGATTTCCTTATCCGCGACGCTGGAAGTTGGACCAGGGACAGGGGGAGCTTTGGTGGTAAGAAGATACCCCAGCTTGTCGTAAGTGATTGCTATCTTGACATTCCTGAGCCAATCTTTGTAGTTTGGCCCTGTCAGTTTGTTTTTATCTAGGAGTAACTTAAGTCCAGTCATGTCGATTAGGTCGCTGCAATTAGGAGAGAGAAGAAGAAACACTCAGCATGATGCTCTTGCAAGTTTAGAGTGGTTTTTAGTTTGTCTAAACAGGATGGCTCCCACTGTTTCTCGAATCCCTCCTCAAACCATAAAGGAAGAACTAGTCGGGATCAATCCCACCGCACAATACTTGCTTAACCGTTCAGCCAGGCCGGTGTCGGTACTTCGAGGGAGGTTTTCCAACGCTTTCGCGAAGTTCCTTAATTAAAGAACCTCTTTTCCCTGGGGGCGTAGCCCCGCTAACACCTTTCTAGGCACCTACTAGGTTTATAGCATTGATCGTTTAGTGTGAAATTTCCCGAGGAGTAGCATATACTCACAGTAGGATCGGGATCCAAATATCATTGCGTGACGGAACTGAAGGAATCCTACCAGAATCATCACACTCCAAATGGTATGCAAATCTAGCAAGTTTCAGTACTTATGAAACTCCCGATGTGGATTTTTGCCCCATGCTCTTATGACCTTGACGAAGGTCAACAAATCATAAGTCACATGTCAAGTTCTGCCCGTCATTATCCAGGTTAATTTGAATCCACCCGTATATACCCTTGACGAAGGTCAACAAGGTAATGCGAATGTCCCAAACCAACGCATCTATCTATGCTACATTTGAATACCCAACAGCTACCAATCACTATGCCTTGACGAAGGTCAACAAACACAGCTTGAATACTATTGAATATTCATACGAAACGACGGAGGGCTACGAATGGTTTTGGCAAAACCGTGAACGTAGTGAACTTGATTTGGTCGATGGAACGAGATAGCTTTTTAAAAGGAGTGGCTCAAGCTCCGCATTTAAAAATTGGTTTTGAAAAGAACCGAGTGGTTTTTCGAAAGTGTTCCAACGACTTTAACTTGGTTTATTATCTTGCATTAGTTTTTTAATGCGTGATATTCTTGCATTAGTTCTTTTAATGCGGCCCATCATTTAATCCTACCATTGCAGAAAACAACTAAAATATGACGTACGCTTATGACATTCGCATTCGCCACGGGGCCCCGTCATTACCCGTTAGGTTACTTAACTAACGACAGAGCTGGGGCTAGGCTAGCGCGTCTGTAAAACATAAGCAACGCCTAAATAATATCATATATAGATATACTGCAATGATAAACATTTCAGATCACAGATGAATACATTAGATATACTAGGAATCTGTAATTCGTACGAGCCTGTAACGAAAGACAGATTACACGGTCGCGGTGAATAGCCAAATACCCCACCCAAGACCCCTACGGGTGCGGCAAACTACCCTCCAAGTACCCGAAGCGCAATAACCTCCCTCATGTCCATGAGTAGGCCACTCGACACTTCGGCATACCCGGTAGTTTGTGCACCCCTTCCATGGGTCTATCCTAGGAGCAAAAACAGTAAAAAGAAATTATACAATGACGGCTACAACCCCGACCCGGTTGTGCGGCCATACAAATAATTATTACATCAATTTACAAATTTACATGAATTGAAAGAAAAGAAAACTCTCGTCTCACAACCCCCGGCTATTCACCCGCGACAATCCAACATATTCATATACACATTCCAGCACATTACAGATCACAGATTTGTATAACCCCCACTAATCGACATATAGCGATTAGTAGACGTTCAATACAAATATCACATTACAGAAAAACCCGTTAGCTTAAGTCTTATAGAAGTTCGATCAAAAATACGGATTTTCAGGACCCCAAAATAAATTTTTCGTTCTGGAAAATCTGGGTTGAAAATATATATTCCAAAAATCCCAAAATACCCCAATGAGTAAACTGCAAAAAAGAAAACCCTTGACCGAGTCAACTCGGCCGCGGTTCCGCGGCGCTTTGATCGAGTCAGGGGCCCAAATTTTTGCAGTTTCTTTAAAAAAGCCTGAGTCGATTTTAGGTGTATTTCAAAAAAAATTTCCAGCAATTTTAAAATCGACAGAAACTTCGAATTTTGGGGTTCGTTTTCGGGACTTTTTCTTTGATCGATCTTCTAGTTACTTGCTAACATGTTAGATAGAGTTTAACTAGGCTCTGATACCACTGTAAGTCCATGCTACCTCTCCCGGTACTTTCGGGAATGCGGAATTTGGTAAAAAACGATTTTTACGGAGGTGGTAACATGGACCTAAAACCCGGATCTTGGTTAAACATCTATCTAGCAACCTAACTACGAGTTTCTAGCTACTCGGTTAGGGGGTCATACCTTGCTTTTCTTGAACTCCTTCGTCTTCAAGTTCCGATGGTGGTCCGGAATGGCTTCTTGTAATACCCAGCTCCTTTTGTACGCCTTGGTTGGTATTTCTTTTCACCTATAATTTGTATTTATTATTATTGACTATTTTAAAATTTCCCACCCTATTTTTGTTCATCCCCTCCCCTTTCTCAAACCCAAAACCGTTAAACCCCAGCCTGCTCTCTCCTTATTCTTTTTAAATCGTTTATCTGAACTCGGCCCCATTCTTTTCCCAAATTTTGTTTTCCTCAACCCAACACCTTTGGTCAGCCCAGAAAGAGTAATGAAATGGAAATCATTTGTATTTAAACCAAAACCCCAAATTTCTCATTTTGCCTCCATTATTCTTTTCCTTAATTTTCCCCAAGCCCATTTCTTTATTTATTTCACAAATATTCCTTCAGCCGAGCCCAGCCCAGCCCTCTCTAATATACCAAATCCTTTCTTTAGTTTTCCCGAGCCCACAAGAGCCGGCCCTCTTCTTCTCTATTTCTCTTTTTCATTTGATTTTTTTCCTTTAAACACTGGCCCAGATTCCACGACCCACTTCCATTTAATTATAATCCTTTCTTTTTCGCTGGCCCAATGAAGCCCGGCCTTCTTATTCTATTCCCTTAATTCTTTTATTTTTATTCTTCTTTTTCAGCCAACTCTCTGGCCCGGCCCGCTCGTCACCTTCCCTCACCCGTTTCACCCTCAAACCCCATTACTGCTCATCTTCCATTTAAACCCCAACGGCTCTTCTCCCCCATTTCCGCGCGCGCTTCTCGCGATCCACCTCCTTCGCCTCTGCCTGCGCCCACGACGCGCACGTTTCTCCTGCGACCGCTCCCTCATCTCGTTCTCCATTATTCCTACTTTTTTCCCTTCTCCTCTACCTCACGCCCACTCTCTCTCGATCCCTCGAGAACCCTTGCCTCGAGCCTCGCACCCTCACCGCCGGCGCCCCGTCGTCTCGCTGACCACCAACTCCATCGAGACACTTCACCCTCCTCGCCTCCAACCACCAAACTCCGACCACCCTTGGTTGCCTCCGTCACCAATCCCCACCATCACTCTGCACCCCTCCGCTCGACCTCCAACACCACTGTTCCGGCCACTTGCCACACGCCGACGAGCCCACTGCATCGTCGACCACCACCACCATCATCACCATTGCCCTCGTCCCTGCACCTCTCTCTCTCTCTATCACCCCATCCCTCTCCCGAGCTCACCATTTATCCCCTGAGAACTCATTCCCTCTTTCTGTTTATGCAACTCTCTCTCTCTCTCTTCTCAATCTCACTGTGTCTCTCACTCACTCAGCTCTCTCTTTCTCTCTCTCCCTCTCTGCAATTTCCTCTCTCACTCTCTCTCTCTCCCTCTCTAAACCCTCACTCTCTCAGCTCTCTCTTTCTCACTCTCTCTCTGCAATTTCTTCTCTCTCTCTCTCTAAATCTAACTCTCTCTCTGTGTGTCTAACTCTAACCCTCTCTCTCTCCTTCTATCAACCGACCACCCCCACAGCCATTGCACAAAAGCCAAGCGTCACAGCCAAGCCGACCACCAAACTGCGAGCCGTCGTGCCGAGACTCGTGTTCGAGCCAAGTCAGGTGCCGAGCCGCGCGTGTGTCGCGCGTTCGTGACGTCACAGCCACCGTACATCGCCTAGACGCCTCCAGGCAAGTTCTTACTTGCTTTCATGCTATTCTGTATATATTACAAATCAGAATCGTAGATATATTCCACGTTTGCTGATGCTATATATTGTTACAAAACTGTTCGATGCTTGGTCCCATAGAAAATCATTATCGTATTTGACGGAACTGGACATATTATATTGGCTCTTGTAGAGATGGTTAATGTGTGCAAATTTCATTAGAAAATACGACTGTTAACAGTTAAAACGACTACCCCCAAGTTTAACCGTAAAGCTGAAATTCTATTGTACCTGAAAATCGTTAAATTCACCATAAATCATATACATAATAGAATGGTGCGTTCGAGGGCTCAAATCGAAGCCAACTCGATGAACTTTAACTCTATACTGGTTTTCTGACATTCCTGTACTTAAATGGTGATGATATTCGTATCGGAGTGCGACTCTGGACTGCAGTCCAGAGCGACTCCAGTTATTGGTTGCTGTCCCGTATTGAGTACCACAGGAATTACTTAACTCGTAGATTGCGGAACTCCGCTGCTTATTGTAGGTAACTCTGTTAGCTAGACAACACAATTAGTTTCATCCTGTTTCGTTATCATTTACTATTTAATCTGTAATTTAGAAGATCGGGACACATAACAGTCCCAGCAGAATCAGAATTGGCATGTTGATATTAAACAGATTATAACTCCTAACGTACAGACGCGATTGAAGATCCGTTTGTTGCGTTGAAAACTTTACTGAAAACCCTAGAATTCATCCAACTGTAGCGTCGCTAAATTATGATCCCAACAGGGATTAAAATGCGTTGCGAAATGGATTCCTGATTCTGGAACCGGATTTCCAGCCGCGTGCGCTTAAAATGAAACAGTTATAACTAATGATCCTGAAATCCGATTGGCTCGAAACCAAATTAGATGGATAGATAACTGAACATATTAATTACTACCTGTTTGTTATTTCGCCAAATTATATACATATGTTTCATGATAAATCGTGCAAGTGAAAGAATGCGGTTTCATAACATCCTCATCTTGTTTATATACTTGTTCACGCATCATATCATACCCATATCATTGTATTGATAACCTAGTGACATCGTGCATTCACCCAGTGTTAGATTTTAGTGTTGATTGTGGCAAGTACGTCAGTGATCGTGTATTCGTGATTAAGTGAAAGTGATATGTACTTGTGCACAATCAGTGTCCCTTTTATTCTATTGCATTGTCGACGTCTGTGGGATGCGTGTACGTGTGACTATAAGTGGTATGGGACACTTATGGAAGCGCTTGCACGGATGTCACAGATAAGGCATCCGACACTGCCATTTATCTTAGGTATTAGTCGGGACGTGCTTGATGGAGGTCCTGCCTCCAGTTCTCGCGCAGACTTGTCACGGATCGATTAGTATTTAGGGTGATGGTTAGCGTTTGATGTAGACCACGGGGTGTGGGGTAGTTTAAGTGTGAGTTCAACAGAATCTCGGGAGTCCCATGCCGGCTTATATATTTAGGGAGTTATATGGAGATTTACAGGGTATGTGCTATATACACCGTGATACACTCGTTACATGTTGGGCCCGTGGTCCCTTGCCCTTGGGTCCTACCCTTGGGTGGGGGACACTCACGAGTGGTTGACTCTCACACTTGGACTGACGATAGGCTTATTGACCTGTGCAGTGAGACTTAGAGACTGATAGGGTTACTGTCGTTTACATTTCTTATATACTGTGTCGACATACATGACATATCGTTATACTGCTTTACTGCTCCGCTGCATTTATCTCTGCTCATTTATATTCATGCTGTTATTGATTTACTGTTATTCATATTCTTCACCACTGTTAGAACTGTTACTTGATTATATACATTATATTGCTATTGTGTCGCTCTGACGACCTGAGTATGCATGCTCAGTGTGAGGAGAAGATTTAGCCTGGACCAGAGCTAGACGTGCATCACAGACTTCTTGATTTGCCCTCCCGAGTTACATTCTTTTGTTCCATTTCAGGTCAGTCTTTATATTGTTTCTTCAGTTACTGCATTTCTCATTACCTGCGCATTATATACTGTTTACCATGAGAAACTAGAAGCCGAAGTGTGACTACGGCAGGACTTTTCCTTGACCGTAGGAGCATGGCTGGCCTTGTCTACTCCTCGTATTCCATATTTTGGGAAGCGGGGCGTGACATGGTTTAGTTGGTATCAGAGCCAGGTTTTGCATCGATTGGGATTGCAGTTTTCCGTGTACAGTTTGGCAATCTCAGACATCCTTCGGTCTAGGTTGTAAACTGTCATTCTTGATTCATATTCATATCGTGCGTTCAGCTATCCATTCATTATGATTTCGGGTGACTTGACAAGGGTACGTGGTGGCAATTGCACTACCGTACTCTATTCAAGTGACTTAAAGTGATACAGTTGATTCTCCACTTGTAATGATATTCATCATCTATGATATTCTTGAATCCTTGTTCTATCCATATCATATTTTGATTCATTTAGCGTGTGACTCATATCATTCTCGAAATTATTGTTTCAGGATCATGTCTTCCAACGACTCTTCATCTTTATCCGCTCCCCAGAATCAGACTGTTGAGATTCTGAGTGTACTGCAAGGTTCAAGGGAAGCCCAGGAGCGGAAAAACGACTTATTAGCTGAAGGATTGAGAAGACAGGTGAATCAGGCACCAGCGGGAGTCTCCTATCATAAAGAGATCCCTATTAGACGAGGAAAGGAGAAGAAGATGAAGCGTCAACAGAAGCATCAAAAGAACCTGTGCTGTGGATATTGTAAGAGGCCAGGACACCTTCAGAGGGATTGTCGCCGTGCCCTAGGAAAATGTCTGATATGCGGTTCCAACAAGCATCTTATCAACGGGTGCCCTGAAAGGAAGGAGCTAAAAGGAGGAGACTCGTCCACACTCCCCACTTCTACCAAGTGAGGATCATCGCGTAGTTTGAACTTCGACCATAAGGCGGATCTAACGCAGGATTCAACTCGTGTAACGATGATGCAGCGTTCTGGCAATCGAAGAAGAATTCTATGATTTCCAATTTCAATAATAATGTTGTCATCTTTTACGAATATTTCTTCCATTTGAACCTTTGTATCCGTCGAACTTTACTTGAATGAAATAAAATTTGAATCATAATATGTGTACCATTCTCATGCTTTCTCTATGTCAAATTCTATTCATTATCACAGTATTTCCATTCTGATCTTTCAGTTCCTGCAACCGCATATTTTCCTATATATCGTACCCTGAGCTTTCCTTGATATAATCCACTGTCTAATCATGACTTTTCTTTTCAGACCATGGCCGACCCTGGAGCAGCACCGCATCTAGATGAGGATGCACAGTCATGCGTTTCCTTAGGCCGCACACTGACGGATTCCGACGATGAGATCAACGGTCCCCAGGTCAACTTCGAAAACAATGATTCAGAAGACGAAGGAGTAGCCGCCCCAGAGTTTAACGTGATAGCTGATTCCGACGAAGAGGAAGAAGACCCTGAAGAGAACCCAATAGAAGAAGACCCGATAGAGGAAGATCCCGAGGGAGATCCAATAGAAGAAAATCCAGTGGAGGAAGACCCCATGGAAGAAAACCCAGAAGGAGAGAATCACATGGAATCAGATCTCGATGAAGAAGCTTTATCCGAGGATGAAGGACCAGAAGATCAAGACCCTGCCGTGGAAGAACTCACTTTGGCAGTCCCCGCGAGACGCTATGGAAATGGACGTCCCTACCTGAGCGCGCGAGCCTACCGCAACCTACTGAATCTCCACAACCGCGACTGACGGAATTTCTTTTGATATTATTTTTTTTTCTGGCCAAATGAAATGTGTATAGTTTAGGGCCACTTTTCGTCTTTAGGGATGTCTTGTTTCAAATTTTCTTGAATTAAATAAATCTTCTAGAATTCGTAGGCCTTTTGATTGTTGGTTCGTTTGATACTTGTTTATTGCCCCTATCCATTTATTTCCTGCCGAGTTCCCTGACTGTCCACCCCTACTCATTGTGTAGTTTTCAATCTCATTTCGATTAGAAAGTACCGCACCCTGATCCTTGGAATGAGCCACCTTTCATCCCTCGTACGTGCCCCGTTTGAGACCCTTCCGGGAGGAGAACAGTTCCTGTGAAACTCCCAAATTCACTGACTCTTCAAATTTTGATTCGTGTGTTGTACCGACTGTTGCTTTCCCCTACAATTTTCCTTTTGTATCCCTTTGTGCTCATCCGTACTTCCTGTGCTGACCCGATCCCAAACTCCTTGATCTTCAGCCTAAAACCGACACACTTCAACCTTCTGATTGAGCCACACTTCCTTATAATCATTACCCTATCTAGCCTTAGACCTATTTGTGTTCTTCCTATTACCCTAATTATATTTAGAGACACTGTTAAGCAAAAAAAAAAAAAAAAATTTATTTTTTTTTGTACTTTGAATTTATCAAAGAGAGTGTGTTATTGATTACTCTATTTCATATATTTTAAGTACACTATTATTAATCTCGTTTTCAGTAGCGCAACCTTACACCGCGCATACTTTTAGTCCATATTTCTTAATTTCACTATACAAGTTTTCTAAATTATTTTAAACCTATTGTATCGATACATTATCTTAAATTGTTTTTTTTAATCTACCGACTACTTTTAGCCACTTTATTCTCGTTACCTTATTTTCGGGCATTGTACTTATGATTACTATATAAATAGTTGAGCCATATACCTATTATTTCTGCGTGGTTTTGCACATACTTGGGTTTCGACTTTTATCGAGTGCGCCTCGAATAATATTGTTCGTTATTGTTGTTGTTTATATTTCCGTATTTATATTTGTTCTTATGTAATTATATCTTCAAAATTTTTTCCGTCCACATATTTCTAGTAAATCTTTATGTGTTTACAATATGATAGCTTTCTGCCTATGTTTGTATAACTTATAGTTTATTTTAAATTTCGAGGACGAAATTTTTTGTAAGGGTGGTATGATGTAATACCCAGCTCCTTTTGTACGCCTTGGTTGGTATTTCTTTTCACCTATAATTTGTATTTATTATTATTGACTATTTTAAAATTTCCCACCCTATTTTAGTTCATCCCCTCCCCTTTCTCAAACCCAAAACCGTTAAACCCCAGCCTGCTCTCTCCTTATTCTTTTTAAATCGTTTATCTGAACTCGGCCCCATTCTTTTCCCAAATTTTGTTTTCCTCAACCCAACACCTTTGGTCAGCCCAGAAAGAGTAATGAAATGGAAATCATTTGTATTTAAACCAAAACCCCAAATTTCTCATTTTGTCTCCATTATTCTTTTCCTTAATTTTCCCCAAGCCCATTTCTTTATTTATTTCACAAATATTCCTTCAGCCGAGCCCAGCCCAGCCCTCTCTAATATACCAAATCCTTTCTTTAGTTTTCCCGAGCCCACAAGAGCCGGCCCTCTTCTTCTCTATTTCTCTTTTTCATTTGATTTTTTCCTTTAAACACTGGCCCAGATTCCACGACCCACTTCCATTTAATTATAATCCTTTCTTTTTCGCTGGCCCAATGAAGCCCGGCCTTCTTATTCTATTCCCTTAATTCTTTTATTTTTATTCTTCTTTTTCAGCCAACTCTCTGGCCCGGCCCGCTCGTCACCTTCCCTCACCCGTTTCACCCTCAAACCCCATTACTGCTCATCTTCCATTTAAACCCCAACGGCTCTTCTCCCCCATTTCCGCGCGCGCTTCTCGCGATCCACCTCCTTCGCCTCTGCCTGCGCCCACGACGCGCACGTTTCTCCTGCGACCGCTCCCTCATCTCGTTCTCCATTATTCCTACTTTTTTCCCTTCTCCTCTACCTCACGCCCACTCTCTCTCGATCCCTCGAGAACCCTTGCCTCGAGCCTCGCACCCTCACCGCCGGCGCCCCATCGTCTCGCTGACCACCAACTCCATCGAGACACTTCACCCTCCTCGCCTCCAACCACCAAACTCCGACCACCCTTGGTTGCCTCCGTCACCAATCCCCACCATCACTCTGCACCCCTCCGCTTGACCTCCAACACCACTGTTCCGGCCACTTGCCACACGCCGACGAGCCCACTGCATCGTCGACCACCACCACCATCATCACCATTGCCCTCGTCCCTGCACCTCTCTCTCTCTCTATCACCCCATCCCTCTCCCGAGCTCACCATTTATCCCCTGAGAACTCATTCCCTCTTTCTGTTTATGCAACTCTCTCTCTCTCTCTTCTCAATCTCACTGTGTCTCTCACTCACTCAGCTCTCTCTTTCTCTCTCTCCGTCTCTGCAATTTCCTCTCTCACTCTCTCTCTCTCCCTCTCTAAACCCTCACTCTCTCAGCTCTCTCTTTCTCACTCTCTCTCTGCAATTTCTTCTCTCTCTCTCTCTAAATCTAACTCTCTCTCTCTGTGTCTAACTCTAACCCTCTCTCTCTCCTTCTATCAACCGACCACCCCCACAGCCATTGCACAAAAGCCAAGCTTCACAGCCAAGCCGACCACCAAACTGCGAACCGTCGTGCCGAGACTCGTGTTCGAGCCAAGTCAGGTGCCGAGCCGCGCGTGTGTCGCGCGTTCGTGACGTCACAGCCACCGTACATCGCCTAGACGCCTCCAGGCAAGTTCTTACTTGCTTTCATGCTATTCTGTATATATTACAAATCAGAATCGTAGATATATTCCACGTTTGCTGATGCTATATATTGTTACAAAACTGTTCGATGCTTGGTCCCATAGAAAATCATTATCGTATTTGACGGAACTGGACATATTATATTGGCTCTTGTAGAGATGGTTAATGTGTGCAAATTTCATTAGAAAATACGACTGTTAACAGTTAAAACGACTACCCCCAAGTTTAACCGTAAAGCTGAAATTCTATTGTACCTGAAAATCGTTAAATTCACCATAAATCATATACATAATAGAATGGTGCGTTCGAGGGCTCAAATCGAAGCCAACTCGATGAACTTTAACTCTATACTGGTTTTCTGACATTCCTGTACTTAAATGGTGATGATATTCGTATCGGAGTGCGACTCTGGACTGCAGTCCAGAGCGACTCCAGTTATTGGTTGCTGTCCCGTATTGAGTACCACAGGAATTACTTAACTCGTAGATTGCGGAACTCCGCTGCTTATTGTAGGTAACTCTGTTAGCTAGACAACACAATTAGTTTCATCCTGTTTCGTTATCATTTACTATTTAATCTGTAATTTAGAAGATCGGGACACATAACAGTCTCAGCAGAATCAGAATTGGCATGTTGATATTAAACAGATTATAACTCCTAACGTACAGACGCGATTGAAGATCCGTTTGTTGCGTTGAAAACTTTACTGAAAACCCTAGAATTCATCCAACTGTAGCGTCGCTAAATTATGATCCCAACAGGGATTAAAATGCGTTGCGAAATGGATTCCTGATTCTGGAACCGGATTTCCAGCCGCGTGCGCTTAAAATGAAACAGTTATAACTAATGATCCTGAAATCCGATTGGCTCGAAACCAAATTAGATGGATAGATAACTGAACATATTAATTACTACCTGTTTGTTATTTCGCCAAATTATATACATATGTTTCATGATAAATCGTGCAAGTGAAAGAATGCGGTTTCATAACATCCTCATCTTGTTTATATACTTGTTCACGCATCATATCATACCCATATCATTGTATTGATAACCTAGTGACATCGTGCATTCACCCAGTGTTAGATTTTAGTGTTGATTGTGGCAAGTACGTCAGTGATCGTGTATTCGTGATTAAGTGAAAGTGATATGTACTTGTGCACAATCAGTGTCCCTTTTATTCTATTGCATTGTCGACGTCTGTGGGATGCGTGTACGTGTGACTATAAGTGGTATGGGACACTTATGGAAGCGCTTGCACGGATGTCACAGATAAGGCATCCGACACTGCCATTTATCTTAGGTATTAGTCGGGACGTGCTTGATGGAGGTCCTGCCTCCAGTTCTCGCGCAGACTTGTCACGGATCGATTAGTATTTAGGGTGATGGTTAGCGTTTGATGTAGACCACGGGGTGTGGGGTAGTTTAAGTGTGAGTTCAACAGAATCTCGGGAGTCCCATGCCGGCTTATATATTTAGGGAGTTATATGGAGATTTACAGGGTATGTGCTATATACACCGTGATACACTCGTTACATGTTGGGCCCGTGGTCCCTTGCCCTTGGGTCCTACCCTTGGGTGGGGGACACTCACGAGTGGTTGACTCTCACACTTGGACTGACGATAGGCTTATTGACCTGTGCAGTGAGACTTAGAGACTGATAGGGTTACTGTCGTTTACATTCCTTATATACTGTGTCGACATACATGACATATCGTTATACTGCTTTACTGCTCCGCTGCATTTATCTCTGCTCATTTATATTCATGCTGTTATTGATTTACTGTTATTCATATTCTTCACCACTGTTAGAACTGTTACTTGATTATATACATTATATTGCTATTGTGTCGCTCTGACGACCTGAGTATGCATGCTCAGTGTGAGGAGAAGATTTAGCCTGGACCAGAGCTAGACGTGCATCACAGACTTCTTGATTTGCCCTCCCGAGTTACATTCTTTTGTTCCATTTCAGGTCAGTCTTTATATTGTTTCTTCAGTTACTGCATTTCTCATTACCTGCGCATTATATACTGTTTACCATGAGAAACTAGAAGCCGAAGTGTGACTACGGCAGGACTTTTCCTTGACCGTAGGAGCATGGCTGGCCTTGTCTACTCCTCGTATTCCATATTTTGGGAAGCGGGGCGTGACACTTCTTCTCGTCGTCTCCGTACGCCGAAGATAGATCCACCTGAAAGCTCCAACCTTTGGCTCCTTCTTCGTTCTTTGAAGAAACTAGTTCACTTGGTTTGCCAAACCTAGTGAACTAGAATGAGTAGAGAAGAGTTTGTATGGGATTTTATCTATGGTTCTTGATTCTCAACTCATGAGACAAGAGAACCATAGAATCAAGAGAGGGAGGAAGAGGTTGAGGGTGAGAGCAAAGCAAGAGAGCTCAAGAACAAGAGAGAGAATGAGCAAGAAAGAATGAGGCTCTCTTTTGTCTTTCACCCTCTCATAATCCATAGCAATCATAACTCATCATACTAACAAAAGTCTTATGTGATGGTTGAAGCAACCATAACCATATCATTTCATGCACTCATTTTACACAAATGAGCAAGCAAGTAAAAGTCTTTGCCATGAAATGATGGCTATGGTTATCATGATGGTCAACTAGTCAAGCCTAGTCAACCGGTCAACAAAGTCAACAAGTCAACAAAAGTCAACAAGTCAACAAAGTCAACAAAAGTCAACAACCATGTCACCATAATACTTAATTAATATAATAGTTAATCACATATCATATTATCATTAAGGTTGAGCAAAAAGTCAAATAGTCAACGGTCAACTGTCAACAACCCTAATGAGAATCCGCTGCCTCTGCCTCCCTATCAACTGTGCATACGCACCCGCATCCGCGTTCCGAGGAACACGAATGCACACTGGATAAATCCAATCCCAAAAGGTACACTAGGATCTGGCTTATACCAAAGCCCGCTAGTGTAAACTGTCCGGACACTGTACGTGCACAAGTGCACGGATGTGACCGAACCCTGTCGCAAAACCATGCGACCTGTCGCAATACCATGCGACCTCTACTCTTTTGCCTAAAGGCGAAAAGCTTTCTGTGTGGGACTCTAAAGACTCGACACTACGCTGGCAGTGGGTTTAACCACAGACCGCAAGCGGCACTAGCTGTGCGTAACGGTCCCCAGGTAGTGCCGACAAGAAGACCGACGAGGCGAAACCCATCTGAACTCCTACTGAGCCTGAGTGTGACATTCTCCATACAGTCCGGTCTGTTCGTCTGATACATCGCATGGCGGGCCTAGGGGGCGGTAAACGTCAGTCCCCCAATAGCGGTACAAGTCGTGCCGGAGCGAAGCCCAAAACACCCTGAGATAACACTGGAAACCTACCAGTATATCTCGTTTGCCCTAGCCAGGGACTACTCGTGTAATGGCTCTCCTAGACACAGCGCGATGTCAACCCCCAATACCAGGAGAGACGAATCCTGTCTAACCGTCACTGCCTCCAAGTGCTTCGGGACTGCACCCAACCACTACCTGTTTGCATGACTCCTTTGAGCCGTGGTAGGGTAGTGATCAAAGTACAGTGGGAACACACTCGAGGCGAAGTGACAGTGTCAAGTCAGCGGACTAAGCTGTACTCATGTCACCTGGGAACTGATAACTGACGATAGGCATAATACCAACTAGTCAGTTCCCGACGAGTCCTGTCCAGTGTACCCGTAACCTAACGAGCACCCGCATACTAACCCAAGTACGACGTACTGACGGCTGTGGGACAGACCGTCTCCCACACTGGGATGAGAAGCGCATGCGCTGGTCTACTCCGGAGTATCGATGCCCTGTCTCGATAGTCCTGCGACCAGGGACCTGCATAAGGATGTGCTTATAGATTACCCAGCCCCACTAGTGTGACGGCCATCACATCGCTGGTAATCAAGCAAAGATCCTAAGGGCTCCACTAATGTGTATAGGCGATATACAAAAATAAACACATGTACACATTGAAATAGAAACAAACCAAGTAGCATACTACTATTTTGAGCAAGATTGTATATACAAGGTGAATATTCCAAGCATCCATTAAGTAATATACAAACCAGTATGATACAGTAATGGCCTCTAGGGCATATACACTAACACTGCTATCTGACAATAGGTATAATACCAACTAGCATGTTCCCGGCGAGTCCGTTCGGTGTACTCATAATCCAATAAGCACCTGTATACATCTTAGGTGAACAAACTGACACCAATGTCTTGTGAGACCGGCCACCGCCCCTTGTCGGGGTCTTGATCAGTATACACTAGTCTACTCTGGAGTATCGATGCCCAGTCTTGAAACTCGTAGGACTAGGGACATTTAAGGATGTGCTTATAGATCACCCAACTCTCACGTATATGATCGCCATCATACTGCAGGTAGTCAAGCAAGAATCCTATGGGCTCTATCAACATGTAATAGTGATCTGAAATGCCACCTGAAGCATATACATGATGATAAAGACAACCAGACAACATACTATCATCTCGAGTATGACTGTTCTATCCGTATAGGTCCTCTCTCAGTCATCGCAATCGCGTACCTACGATCTAATAATTGACTTGAGGGCACTATAGCTAACATGCCGAAGATGATCCACCATGCAGTCTCTCACAGTCAAGCTTACTCTTCACTAATAAAGGTATTCCTAAAGCAAACAACCTAAACTAATGGGCTAGATTAGTGTAGGTTGATGAAGTAGGAGATTTGCGAAGTTAGAATAATTTTCTATTTTCTTTTTACCAACTCAAGAAAAACCCTAGGGAGCTCAAGAGAAGGAGATGAACTTGGATGTGTGAGGATGAGAATGAGAGTGTGAACCACGAGCTAAAGATAAGATTATGATGAATAAATATCTAAGAGTAAAACAAAAATGATGGGATGAGTCATGGCTTCACAATGCTTCTCCAAGTATCCAAAGCCATGACTCATTTCCACTTATTTTCTATTTTTCTCAAAAAATAATTATCCAAATAATCTTTACACCCTAGTGTGAGTCTCATACACCCATGTTCTATGTATCATCAACCATGACACATAACAATTTATATATATAAATGTATATGTCATATATATATATATATATAATTATATATAATGATAATAAAATCTTTAGTGGGCTAATATTAGTTAATATATCAAATATAAATATATATCAAATTATTAAATCAACAGTTGATTCAATAATCCGGTTATATCATATATAACCGACTAATATGATATATATATATATATATCAAATTATTAAATCAACACTTGATTCAATAATCCGGTTATATCACATATAACCGTCTAATATTCAATATTCGATATTAAATCAATACTTGATTCAATAATTCGGTCATATTATATATAACCGGACAATATCAATATATATACATATAACAAATCATTGAATCAACACTTGATTCAATAATCCGGTTATATCACATATAACCTAACCAATATCAAATATCGCCAGATTAGAATACGGTATCACATACTCGTATTTAATCAAGCTCCCGCACATATCACCATATGTGCCCTACTTCGTTTCACTTGAGCTAGAAAACATCTGTATGGAACTCTAAAGACTCGTCAATACGCCAGCAGTAGGTAATGATCACATCAGATACCCAAAAGCCGTCAGCGGTACTAGCTGGACGTAACGCCTACCCAGGTATTGAACGAATAGAAGATCAACAAGCAAGCTTTTCCAAACTCCCGTAAAGCCTATAAGCAACACTTTCTGTACTGTTCGGTCTCTTCGTCTGATATGTCGCATATCGAGTCTGGGGGGGGGGAATCGTTAGACCCCAGTAAATTGATAAGTCATGCCGATGTGTGGCCTATAACCGTTCAAGAAACTACTGATAACACTTACTATTAAATCTCATCAGCCCTGGCTAGGGACTTGCTGTTATAGCCAATTGAGCATAGCGCAACATCAACTCCCAATACCGGGCAAGACAAAACCCCTCCTATCGCTCACTGCCTCCACGTGACTCGGGACTGTATCCAAAATCCACCTGTTTGCATTACTCCTTTGAGCCGTGGTAAGAAGGAAATCAAAGCACAGTGGGAGCCACACAAGACACTATTACGATCTCGAGTCTACAGAATAACCTGTACAAGTGTCACCAGAGAACTGCTATCTAACGATAGGTATGGTACCATCTAGGAGTTCTCGGCGAGTCCTGTTCGGTTTACCCATTCTCTAATGAGCACCTGTGTACAATCTTTGATTTCAAACACCAATGGTTGTGTGATCAACCATCGCCCCAAACAGGGTCAAGAAACGTACCCGCTATTCTACTCTGGAATATCGATACCCTGTCTCTATATTCCCTCGACTAGGAACTGTTAAAGGATGTGCTCGTGGACTACACAAGCCCCACTAGTATGATCTGCATCATGGTCCTGGTAGTCAAGCCAACATCCTAAGGGCTTTATCAACATGTATCAAAATCAGTATAATAATACAAATGTACAAGTTAAGATAAAGTGCAACAAGATAGCACACTATCATGTCGAGCAAGAACGTCATATATATATATATATATCTGTGTGTCCAATTATCCACTATATCATACAATAATGGCCTCTAGGGTATACATATTCTTAACAAGAACAGTCTCTCCCGAGATTATAATATGGTATCTAGTTTGTCTTTATCATTCACATGTGTACGTTTTACTCGATATCACGTATCGCTAATACATAAGATAAACCCATTGGATTTTTGCTTGACTACCAAGATTATGATAGGTATCATAGTAAATGGGCCTGGGTAGTACATAAGAAAATCCTTAAATGTCCCTAGTCATAGGAGTATCGAGACAGGGAATCGGTACTCCAGTTTAGACTAGTGTATACATTTCCTGATCCCATACGGGGCTGTCACGACCCGAAATGGCACGTGACTGGCACTTGAATTGTATGAAGTCTATAGGACCACATCTAACTCAAGTAAGCCAAAATCCCAGAAATATAAAACCATTTTAGATAATAAAAGAAGGAAAACTTGTTTAAAAGAAAGTGGTTTTAATAGCATAAGCCAAATTATGCGCTATTAAAACATCAAGTCTTTTCTGAAAATTTCGGCAGAGTTTCCTTTGTAAATAATGGTCCCGAACGGGGTACAACATGATAAATATGTACATGAATGATAAAAGGCATCCCCAAGCGGGAACTAGCTCTTCGTCGAACGACGATCACAACCACGCAAGCAATAATAATATACAATGCCGAAGGGCGAGGATCAAAACTCAAAAGGAACTCAAGTCAACATGAAAACCCATAATAATATAACGCGCGGCTCTAGGTCGAAAGAATATATAACTGGTCTCTAAGTCTAAAATAAATATACATGTCTGGTTGATGGAGTTTACTAGATACAATGAGTAAAATAAAGTACAATGGTGGTCACGATACAAGTGAACCCACCTACCAAGCAATCACCCGGAATGGAACCAGTGTGCTATCAAAGCCATAACGAAACCTGTACGGCATAACCTGCAAGAAAACTGTGGCACAACGGGAGTGAGTTGCCAACTCGTGAGTAGAAAACATCACCGAGCCGAAATCGTATGTATGACTCAATCCTAGGTCAAAACGATCAAAATATATATATTACGTCAAATGATAAAGTCTGAAGCATGAAAACGTGGCAAGGGTAAACATCTATACATAAGTGTAATCCCATGTGCTCGTGTCAGTGCCTCAGGTAGCAATATATCATAGGTATCAGGTATGAATGTAATATAATGAAAACAGTATACATGTAAATGAAGAAACCGTTTTCCTTTTTTAGTGAGATTTCTGTTTATATAACATGAGGTATCATCAATGAAATCAACATAATCAGTGTCTAGCATCGACACAAAACATAAATCCCAATACCTCAACATCTCAGGCTCCGGCTATCCGGACTGGCCTGTATCATCAAATCTCAATACCTCAATATCTCAAATCTCAATATCTCAATACCTCGGGCTCCGTCAGTCCGGATCAGCCCATATCATCAATCACACGACCACGAACGGTATCCTCCGGATATCCGCCGCGCCAAACAATCACCGGTGGGCAGTCTGCCCCTGCCGGGCTCATCATCCACCATGAAATCACTCTCGTCCCGGGGTACCATACCGAGTCCACCATGTACCCGAGACGGTTCATACTACTCCTCGAAATGGGTCTCGAAATCCAACAGCTATCATGAAAATTCATGGCGGACGACTCATACATCACGAGAAAACCGCAACTTGCATTTTAAAAAGAGGGAGAGAGAGAGAAGTTTATATATCTTCTTGCGGTTTTCCCGCAAATCCCGAAATTTCATGAAAATCCGAAATCCAAATCAAGAGTAAGTAAACAGTGAATATCGGCATAAAACCCCAAAATTCTGCATAACCAACGAATATATGAATGCATCTGATATCATATAATGAGTGCAATAGTTAAACTAGCATATGAAAGCGGTAACATATTGCAACTATCAGCTAGCAGGCTATGTCAATAAAATAATATTCACTAAATTGTACGTGACATGGCAATTACCGATGAAGATGTGTGTGAGCCGGCAAGCAAGTGTACGTAGAGCATACGCATCATCGGTAGTGGTGCTGGTGTCCTAACAGCATGATCTCAATAATGGCATATGAAAACACAATCTAAGCATGCAAAATGTGATGCAAACGGCAATAATATGCGGAAAATGAATAATAAACACAACAATGAAGAATCTACATCGATATATATATGACATTCAGTTTTGCCATTTGAAATAAGTCGAATCGTGGTGTTTAGAAAAATAAGGGCTACAGTGTTTTTTAAGAAAAGATGCATCTTTGAAAATATCCGTAGAATCCTTGGCCTGTCTTTAAAATACGCACGATTCGTTAGTTTTGAAATAGGTATGACTCGAGTCTAGTCTAACATCTACAAATAAACTACAGGACTAAACGAACAGTCTAACCGAAAGGATAAGGGAAACCACCTAAATCTGAGTCGATATATATATATATATATATATATATATATATAGTCGGTGATCTCGCCTCAATAGTATCATATATGATACAAAATACAATATGACATCCTCGAGTCAAGAGTGCAGATCTATCATCAATATATAGCTCGTACGGTAAATCCGTCGTACGGCCTCCCAAATGTGGGTACGGGTCAAATATCACACTTATCTTACTATTCGTCTGGTATCCTTTTCATCATATATCATGATCTGGGGGTACCATTCTAAGTCTAGTACAATCTGATACCATCTATGTACATGCATGCATGTGTACGAAAACACCACGCCTAAAGGACCAGCTAAAAATATCATGTCGTATCTCAAATACGAACCACGTCACATCACCGATCTCATGGCCTCAAGCCCAATCTCATCGACTCATCTCCAGTCCTAAGTACTATCTTCATAATCTATGTATACATATACGTATATGTATATATATATATACACACACACACATAGTCCCATACCCATGTGTATATATATATACATATCCTCATATACGCACATGTAAATAAAAGTATGCAAGTATGTGTGTGCGTTTGGGTGTAAACCTATTCTAGGGTTCGCGACTAAGAAGCTATGCTAGTTTACTTGTAATTACCCTAGACTAAACCATGAATACATAATCATATCTTGATAAACATCCACATATCATGAATCACATATATAAACATATATATGTCATAACTATACTACGTACTGCGGGGGTGCTATACGCCATCCACCCGACTTCCCCCGTAGATATATATCTACTCACCTTGCTCCTTTCTTGCCGAAGTCAAAGTGATTCATCATCTCGGAATCCATGCGGAGGTACCAACAACAATACGCAATCGCAAATGCGTATTAAAATCAAATCGGAAAATCAAAACGGCACCCGTTTCGCCCATAGGTCAAAACCTATAGCCTCGTGTGCAAAGAGGACCAATAACCCTAGTCGTTGGCGTCCAAATGCCACACGGCAGAAACACAATATCAAATACCAAATTCCAAATCATTAAAAGTCGCAAAACGAAATTAGAAACTTGGAAATATGCTCCAGATTTTACCCTAAGCCAAATTAGCCAAAGTTGCATACAAGGAGGGTCTGCTTTACTAGAGATAAAGCCCTAGACCAAGCACGAACGATTTCTGAAATACCCAGGCCACAAATTGCGGACATGGGGATTAAATTTGCTGTCATGGTTGAAAGGGTTTGGTCTCGGGTCTTGGGGTTAGCTTCCAGGTGGCCTGCATGACTCTCTGTGATCGCTAAATAATTTTCAGGTCACCCGGGTTAAAGCAGATGTCATTATACCATCACCAAAGTTTATAAAATACGATATTGGGCTTTCTAAGTTCATGTTGCGTTGTTTAATTCTCTGGTTTAAGTCTCTAATCACACATTAAAGGGGTTGTATGGTCACAACTAACCTCAATTATACCATTTCAATTCAATTCAAACCCTAATCCCTTCTAGGGATTTTCAAAGTTCGCTAAACCATATCAAAACACTTCTAAACATGCATGGAAGCTAAGGTAAACTAAATACTACACTAATGGTTCATAAATTACCTTATTTGGCAACTCAAGAAAATTCTTGAGTTGCCCCAAGTGTCCAAAATCCTTGCTTTCTTTGTCCAAAGTGTTGCAAAAGGGCTTGTGCACATTTTTTTGTAAAGTGGGGATGGACTTTGGATGAAGATTTGATGATGTTTTGGGGGTTGTAGTGGAGGAGGGAAAGGGGGTGCTGCCATGTCTGAGGAGAGGGAGAAGAATGAATGATGAAGGTGATGAAGACAATGAGCCATGACCATGTTGACCCCTCACCTCTCTCTCTCTCTTGCCCATGCTTCATATTATAATG
This sequence comes from Agapanthus africanus, assembly GCA_030015575.1. NCBI lineage: Eukaryota > Viridiplantae > Streptophyta > Magnoliopsida > Asparagales > Amaryllidaceae > Agapanthus > Agapanthus africanus. The sequence continues at coordinate 226,223,265 of CM057347.1, forward strand.
TTTTCCTTTTTCTTTTGTTTTCTTTTCTTCTCTCATATTAAAACAAAACCAAGCAAGAAGAATGAAGAAAATACCATGGTGAAAAATGTAATAAAGCTGTAAAAATGACATGGTGCATGTTATGTGCACAAATCCGGCTTAAAACACGATTAGCGATATTTAATCGCGATTAGCATTAAAATAGTGTATAATAAATCATAAAATTTCATAATTTTCATAAATCCAATAAAACACCCTTTTTTTAGTAATTTTTATAATTTTCCAAATTTCCCCATTTATCAGTATTTAATTATACCGCCTTATTAAAATATTCAATATATTCATTATTTAATTATAAAAATTCCTAAAAATAATATTTTATTTTTCTGAAATGTTACAGTCTTCTCCCCTTAAAGAAATTCGGTCCCCGAATTTAAATTTAAACCCCTCAAATACTAAAACATTTCAGTAAAAGTCCAAGTCATCGGGGCTCCAAAATCATCAATACATAAAACGCATCATAGCGTAATGCATGCGGATGAAAAACGGGTATGTAAACCAAAATCAAAACTCCGTCAAGCATCTCTTAATCATCGGAGTCATGGGGAAGACTGAAGGGTTTTCTACAGCACCACTACAAGGGTTTGGAGGCAACACACATACCATATTTAAAATTTATATGGTGCTAAAGAAACTATCTTAAGGATCATGCTAGAAAATATAGGGCAACAAAACTTTAACACAAACACAAGTAGTAAAACCTAGGGTTTCTAGAGTACAACCTTTGTAGCTCGCTACGCTAGTCTCCTTAGCTACTTGAGGCTTGGAAAAAGGTTCACTTGAGATCCTCTAGGTCCACGACGATCCACCCGGAGTCCTCTTTGTCCAAGCTTGAAGCTCCACTAGATCAAGAGAAGAAATGGAAGCTAACACTCTACACTAATGGGCAAGACTAGTGTAAAATGGTGATGTGTTTTGTTTTCTCACTTCAAAATCCTAACTTGGTGACTCTTTTGCTCACTTGAGAAAACTAGAGAGCAAGAGAGAAAGGAGGAAGAAGATGATGGCTTGTGAAGAGCTCAAGATAATGATAAGCTTATGAATAAAAATGAGAAATGAAAATATATATATTTTCACTTTCTCATTCTTAACCATTGTTATAAAATATCTAGATATTTAGTTTGGAACAAAAATGGCCATAGAAAATGAATCATAGTTAAACCAAAGGTTAGTGCAAGAATAAAATATTAAACCATGATAACAATTTCCATTTCCATTTTTCTTTTCCATAAAATAATATCTATATATTTATATATGGTGTGAGTCTTATATTGCCACCATCCACTATATCAACAACCATGATAGAATCATGTATGCATGTATGTGTGTATGCACATCCCATGTGCATGAATGAGAATAAATGCATACATGCATGCATACAACAAAAAGACAAGAAAAGGTTTAAAGTGAGAAACTAATGGTCAATGATAAATCAATACTTGATTTAGCAAACCGGTCATATCGCATACGACCCGACCAAAAGGAAACCACCCGATTAATATACTGTATCTCATACACGCATTTTAACCGGGTCCACACGCATATCTCATATGCGCACCACATCGTTTCGCCTGGACTAGGCAACTCCATTGTGGGACTCTAAGACTCGTCAATACGCCGGCAGTGGGTGATGATCATATCAAGCACTCCCAAGCCGCAAGCGGTCAGCTAAACATAACGGCCACCCGGGCATTGAGCGATCAGAAGAAAATAAGCGAACCTGTCACAACTCCCGTCGAGCCAACCGGCAACACTACCGTACAGTCCCGTCTCTTCATCAGATATGCTGTATATCGAGTCTAGGGATGGTAACGTCGACCCCAATAACTCAATAAGTCGTGCCGATGAATGGTCTATAACAGATTAAGAAACTACTGATAACATTCATCAGTAAATCTCAACAGCCCTAGCCAGGGACTTACTGATATAGCCAATCGAGCACAACACAGCATCAACTCCTAATACCGGGAGAGACGAAACCCCTCCTATCGCTCATCGCCTTCATGTGTCTCGGGACTGTACCCAATGGCTTCCTGTTTGCACGACTCAGTAGAGCCGTGGTAGGGTGGTAATCAAAGTACAGTAGGAGAACACACAAGAATCTATGACGATCTTGGGTCTACAGCCTAACCTGCACCAGTGTCACCTAAGAACTGCTATCCGACGATAGATATAATTCCATATAGGAGTTCTCGGTGAGTCCGTCCAGTGTACCCAGTCACCACTGAGCACCCGTATACGATCTCGATGTCAAACATCGATGAATGTGGGAACATCCATCGCCCATCATATGGGTCTAGTATCATATACGCTAGTTTACTCTGGTATATCGATGCCCCGTCTCGATACACCTACGACTAGGGACATTCCAGGATATGCTTATAAACTACAGATGTCCCACTAGTATGATCTCTATCATAATCACAGTAGTCAAGCCTATATCCTCAGGGCTTTATCAACATGTGTGAATGAATAAAAGCATGATCAAATCAACATGTTAGATAAAGAAGAACCAGATAGCATACTATCATGTCGAGTAAGAATGTACACTGAATATATATATATATATATATACATCCACTATCATATAATGGCCTCTAGGGCATACATATATCTAACAATCTCCCACTTGCACCAAGACCAGTTATTGGCGTATCTCATACCCAACATCTCAAAAAGTCGCTCATGCTGCGGCTGAGGGAGGGCCTTGGTGAGTGGATCCGCAGTGTTATTCTTTGTGTCTGCTCTCCTAATCTCGATCTCGCGGCGATATACAATCTCCCGGATCAAATGAAAGCGCCTCAGGATGTGTCAGGACCGCTGATGGGACCTGGGCTCCTTGGCTAACGCCATAGCCCCATTATTATCACAATACAATGGTATTGGATCAATAATGGTTGGAACTACTCCTAGCCCCGAGACGAACTTCTTCATCTAGACGGCTTCCTTGGCGGTATCATTCGCAGCAATGTACTCAGCCTCCATCGTATAGTTTGCAACGGTATCCTGTTTGGAACTCTTCCAACTTACCGCCCCTCCATTGAGGGTAAATACAAACCCGGAGATAGATTTGCTGTCGTCCTTATCGCTCTGGAAGCTCGAATCGGTAAAGGCCTCCATTTGGAGATCTCCATTACCATACACCAAGAACAATTCTTTAGTCCTTCGCAAGTACTTAAGAATGTTCTTCACAACTATCCAGTGATTCTACCCTAGGTTAGATTGATACCTGCTTACAACACTAAGTGCATAAGCTACATCTGGGCGTGTACATAACATCGCATACATTATAGATCATACTGCCGAAGCAAAGGGTATAATGCTCATGCGAGCTCTCTCTTCATCGGTCTTTGGGCAAGAGTCCTTAGAGAGAGTGACCCCATGGAAAGCGGGTAAGGCACCCCGCTTGGAGTCTTCCATACTAAACCTTTTTAGGATGGTGTTGATGTACCTGGTTTAGGACAATCCTAATAACCTCTTGGATCTATCCCTATAGATCCTAATGCCTAGAATGTATGTGGCATCACCCAGGTCCTTCATGGAGAACCTTAGTGATAAGAAAGATTTGACCGACTGTGACATAGGAATATCATTTCCTATCAGAAGAATGTCATCCACGTACAATACGAGGAATGCGACAGCTCTCCCTACAGCCTTCTTATAAACACAAGGTTCATCTGGATTTTTGATGAAATCAAACTCTTTGATAACATCATCGAAACAGATGTTCCAACTCCGTGATTCATGCTTTAAGCCATATATGGATTTAAGCAATCTATATGCTTTCCCGCTGCTCCCACTGTCAATGAAGCCCTCTGGCTGATCCATATAAATGCATTCTTCTAAATCTCCATTTAGAAATGACGTTTTAATGTCCATCTGCCAGATTTCATAGTCGTAGTGAGCAGCAATAGCATGTAGGATCCGAATGGATTTAAGCATGGCTAAGGGAGAAAAAGTCTCGTCATAGTCCAAACCTGGTCTTTGACGAAAACCCTTCGCCACAAGTCTTACCTTATAGGTCTCTACCTGCCCATCTACACCAATCTTTCTTTTAAAGATCCATTTGCACCCCACAGGTTTTACCTCAGGGGGTACAACGTCCAAAGTCCATACTTTGTTGGTGTACATAGACTCCATTTCAGATCTCATGGCATCCAGCCACTTCACAGAGTCTCCACTCATGATAGCTTGCTGAAAGCTGGTAGGATCATCATCCTCCATGATGCAGTCTTCTCTGTCACCATCAATGAGGAAACCGTAGTACCTCTCCGGTGGGCGAGAAGTCCTACCAGACCTACGGAGTGGTCGAGGTTCCTCAGTTTCTATTGCAACAGCCGGTTCAACCAAGTCGTCATTTGTAGTTTGTGTTTCTAGAACCTCTTCTAGATCCACCACATTGCCATCAGCTTTATCTGTAAAAAATTCTTTTTCCAAGAATGTGGCATACTGAGAAACAAACACCTTTTGTTCCTCCTTGTGGTAGAATAGATATCCATAAGAATTCTTTGGATACCCCACAAAATTACACATGACCGACCGTGTCTCGAGTTTGTCCGGATTCTGCTTTTTAACATAGGCCGGGCAACCCCAAATCTTAATTCTCTTAAGAGATGGTCTCTTCCCATGCCATATCTCATATGGCGTGGTAGACACGGTTTTGGTTGGGACCCTGTTTAGTAGAAACACTGCAGTCTCCAATGCATGCCCCCAAAATGAGACGGGTAACTCAGCATCACTCATCATGGATCGGACCATATCTAATAGGGTCCGATTCCGTCGTTCAGACACACCGTTGTGCTGTGGTGTGTAAGGAAGAGTGAGCTGAGAGAGAATCCCATTCTCTTTTAGGATGTTTGCAAACTCTGTAATGAGGTACTCCTCACCTCGATCTGATCGAAGCATTTTGATACTCAAGCCGGTTTGTTTTTCTACTTCGAGTTTATATTCAGTGAATTTCTCGAAAGCTTTGGATTTGTGCTTTAATAAAAATACATGACTGAATCTTGAGAAATCGTCAGTGAAAGTAATGAAATATGAAAAACCGACTCTAGCCTGTGTAGACATTGGCCCACACACATCACTATGTATGAGGCCTAGGAGCTCAGTAGCTTTTTCTCCGTGTCCGGTAAACGGAGTTTTGGTCATTTTACCTTTGATACAAGACTGGCAAGTCGCATAAGATTTATATTCAAAAGGGTTTAAATATCCATCTTTGTGTAACTTGTTTAGTCTTGTTTCGTTAATATGACCAAGTCTACAGTGCCAAAGAAAAGCTTCATTTATTTCTGAAAGATTTCTTTTATTAGTGTGTTGTATGCTGAAAACTGTGTGTTGATTTAGGAGTATATCCCGTTATTAAGCATACCATACCCAACCAACATTTGATTCAGGTGAATGTTCATAACATTGTTCTGCAATACAAAATTATATCCTTCATTGTCTAACAAAGAAACGGATATTATATTACAAAGCATACTAGGTACAAAATAACATGGGTTCAAAACCAATATACACCCAGACGGCAACCCCAAATGATACTCTCCCACTGCAACTGTATGTACATTGGAACCATTTTCAACGCAGAGAGTATGGTCACCTGTCTTCAAAACCTTGCTATTTCTCAGCCCCTGCATAGAATTGCAAATGTGAGAACCTGAACCGGTATCTAATACCCAGGAAGCAGAGTTTATTGAAAAACAGTTTTCTGTCACAAACACACCTGAAGCGGAAGCATCCCCATGCTTCTTCTTGAGATTTAAGTACTCCATGCAGTTGCGCTTCCAATGTCCTGTTTTGTGGCAGTGATAACATTCCCCTTTCCCTGATTCTCCAGCTTTGGACTTGTCCTTCCCCTTAACCTTTTTAACTCCACCCCTAGGACTGGTGGGCTTCTTCTTTATCTTTCCCTTCGCCTTAGCCTTTGGGCGAGAAGAGGAAGATTGCCCAACACTCAAAACGGGAGTTTTCACTGATTTCAGTGTGCTTTCTGCACTCCTTAACATATTAAGGAGTTCAGGTAGTTCCTTCTCCATGTTGTGCATGTTGATGTTAACTATAAATTGAGCAAAGGTGGAGGGGAGGGACTGCAGAATAATATCTGTATATTGTTCATTGTCCATCGTCCATCCAAGGTCCTCAAGCTCTTCTATGAAAGCTATCATCTTCAGAACATGGTCTCCTACTGGTGTGCCAGGGGCCATTCGCATCTGAAAAAGTTTCCTTGATGCTTCGTATCATAATACGCGGGATTGCTCTCCATACAACTCCTTTGTATGGAGGAATATGGCGTGAACGTCCATATTCTCGTGCTGCTTTTGATGTGTGTTATCCATCGATGCAAGCGCGAGGCATTTGGCCATGGCACAGTCAGCGTCCCATGTCTTGCGGACTTCAATATTCGCAACTGAGGATTTTGGACCAGGGACGGGCGGGGCTGGAGCCGTGAGGACATATGATACCTTATCATAAGTCAAGGAAATGTTCAGATTCCTCAGCCAATCTTTATAATTGGTCCCATTCGGTTTATTTTTATCTAGTAGAAGCTTGAGTCCTGTCATTGGTATCTGCCATTAAGAGAGAGAAAAGAATACACTCAGCGAAAGCTCTTGCAAAGATCAGATTGGTTATTATCTTATCTAATCGATGTCTCCCACTGCTTTAATCAAGTTTTTCTTTCAAACCTTAAAAAGAAAACTAGCCAGGATTAATTACAGTCTACAACTTCGCCAACCGTTCTGCCAGGCCAGTGTCGGTACTTGAGGGAGGTTCCCCGTGCTTTCGCACGGACCTAATTAAAGTAAACCTCGTCTTCCCAGAGGCGTAGCCCCATTAACACCTTTCTAGACACCTAATGGGTTAGCTAATTGTAAACTGCAAAACCCTCCTGGGAGCAACTATTGCCCACAGTGGGATCGGGATCCAACCATCCTATGGAAGGTATGCAATCTCATTGCAAATTTCAATTATTGAAATTCCTGATGTGGTTTTACCCCTAGAACCTATGACCATAACTATGGTCAACAAATCATAAATACTAGTCATGTTCTACCCGTCATTTCTTGATTAATTAGACCCACTCACATGACCCTTAACTATGGTCAATAAAGTCGCATGAATGTCCTAATTAATCTGCATCATATGCAGTGTAGGAAGACATCACTTAGCTACCGTACACTACGCCTTAACTATAGTCAACAAACGTAGCACGAATACTAAGTACTCTACTTCCTAAAATGACGGAGGGTTACGGATGATTTTTAAGAAAATCTTTAACGCTTTGAACTTGATATCGTCGTAGAATCAAATGGTTTTCAAAAGGAGTGGCTAGAGCTCCGCAGTTTTGAAATGTAGCTTTTCATAAAGAGCCGAATGGTTTTTAAATCTGATTCTACAACATCTTTTTTGGTTTATTTTCTTTACATTAATCATATTAATGTAGCCCTATCATTTAAGTCCTTAAGCCAATCACAGAAAAGAAACGAAAATACAACGTACGCTTATGCCATCCGCATTCGCCGCAATGTTCCGTTATGCAACGTTAGGTTACTTAACTAACGGCATACCGGGACGGGACTAGCGCGGGTGTAAAACATAAGCAACGTCTACTATATATCTTATATATAATATATCATTCGTCTCAGATATCACATCACAGAATACAGGCAGCAGAAACACAGATATGATAATATAGGATATACTAGGACGTCCGTATTTAGTATTTAGCCAACAATAGAAAATACGGATTCCACAGTCGCGATGAATAGCCAAGCCCACACCCCTAGACCCCTACGAGAGCGGCAAGCGACCCTACCAATTCTGGAGTTTAGGAGACCCGGTCTCGACTCCTTGAGATGGCCTCCCTCTGAACCCCAAAACCCGGTCACTTGTGTTCCCCTCCTTGGTCTATCCTAATGCGGAAAAGTAAATAATATACAACACTGGTGACATCAACCTCAACCCCGAAGTGCCCCAAATAAAAGAATATTACATACAATTGTTTTATACATGAATGAAAATAAAACTCTCATCTTACATAAAAAAAACCTGGCTATTCAATCGCGACAATCCTGCACATCATATCTCAGCAACACATAATATCTCATATCATCAACGTAAGTAAGTATGCATACACCGATCGTCGTTGATGTATAGCAACGAAAACCGGCAATACAACTACATACTACACTTACGGTCACTGAAAAGAAAGTGTAAAACTATAACATTTGGAATCCACAATAACTTTAGACATCGTAAATCCGAAATATCGCATACTTCGCATTTCATGCCTAACTATATGAATTCCACATATTGTATCACATTCCTGATAAATAGACAGTATTAAACTTTCCGATCGAATAATCAAATACCCAAGATTTCCTAAATAGCTCAACACTTGAACGGAGTTCAAAAATCCCAGAATGTGTCACAGTAGCAGTGGTCCAGCTGTACAAGGGTCAAGCCAACGCCTCACATGTGGCACGCCGTACTGCCCCAAACCCTAAGGTTTAGAGGCAGTTCAGACGGTCACATAATCGAGTTAAGGTTTGTGTTCTTCTAGAGGGTCCACCACATTACTTGCACGTATTTATGAAAGATTTAAACTCGAGAAAAATTCAACACTTGAAAGTTTTTCGTGCCGGGAAAAAGTGAGTTAATGATATCCGTTCGAACTTTTTAATACTTTCTAAATTACCCGAAAACAGCACGAAATTAAATTTTCCGATCGTATCAACGAATCCAAAATAATCCCCAGAACACTCAACACTTGAGTCAGATTAAAAATGCCTAAAAATATGTACAAGAAGCAACGAACATTACTGTACAAAAACGAGGCTATATTACTTCTGTACGGCCGCGGATCCGCGGCCCAAGCAAGGTCTGGCTGCGGTTCCGTAGCGGTATGTACGGATTATGACGTCGTTTTTTACAGTATTGCTTATATTTGCCTGCTGAATTTTTTAAGTATTTTTTATTCAGGAAAAAACACAGTTTCAAAAAATGTCCAGAGAAGGGTCTAATTCCGTATTTCGTGGTTCGATCGGAGTTTTAACTTCGCCTAAACGTCGCCTAAAGCTCTAGCTTGGCTCTGATACCATGAAGGGTTTCCTGCAGCACCACTACAAGGGTTTGGAGGCAATACACATGCCATATTTAAAATTTATATGGTTCTAAAGAAACTATCTTAAGGATCATGCTAGAAAATATAGGGCAACAAAACTTTATCATAAACACAAGTAGTAAAAGCCAGGGTTTCTAGAGTACAACCTTTTTAGCTCACAACGCTAGTCTCCTTCGCTACTTGAGGCTTGGAAAAAGGTTCACTTGAGATCCTCTAAGTCCACGACGATCCACCCGGAGTCCTCTTTGTCCAAGCTTGAAGCTCCACTAGATCAAGAGAAGAAATGGAAGCTAACACTCTACACTAATGGGCAAGACTAGTGTAGAATGGTGATGTGTTTTGTTTTCTCACATCAAAATCCTAACTTGGTGACTCTTTTGCTCACTTGAGAAAACTAGAGAGCAAGAGAGAAAGGAGGAAGAAGATGATGGCTTGTGAAGAGCTCGAGATAATGATAAGCTTATGAATTAAAATGAGAAATGAAAATATATATATTTTCACTTTCTCATTCTTAACCATAGTTATAAAATATCTAGATATTTAGTTTGGAACAAAAATGGCCATAGAAAATGAATCAAGGTTAAACCAAAGGGTTAGTGCAAGAATAAAATATTAAACCATGATAACAATTTCCATTTCCATTTTTCTTTTCTAAAAAATAATATCTATATATTTATATATGGTGTGAGTCTTATATTGGCACCATCCACTATATCAACAACCATGATAGAATCATGTATGCATGTATGTGTGTATGCACATCCCATGTGCATGAATGAGAATAAATGCATACATGCATGCATACAACAAAAAGACAAGAAAGGGTTTAAAGTGAGAAACTAATGGTCAATGATAAATCAACACTTGATTTAGCAAACCGGTCATATCGCATACGACCCGACCAAAAGCAAACCGCCCGATTAATATACGGTATCTCATACGCCCATTTTAACCGGGTCCACGCGCATATCTCATATGCGCACCACATCGTTTCGCCTGGACTAGGCAACTCCATTATGGGACTCTAAGACTCGTCAATACGCCGGCAGTGGGTGATGATCATATCAAGCACTCCCAAGCCGCAAGCGGTCAGCTAAACATAACGGCCACCCGGGCATTGAGCGATCAGAAGAAAACAAGCGAACCTGTCTCAACTCCCGTCGAGCCAACCGGCAACACTACCGTACAGTCCGGTCTCTTCATCAGATATGCTGCATATCGAGTCTAGGGATGGTAACGTCGACCCCAATAACTCAATAAGTCGTGCCGATGAATGGTTTATAACAGATCGAGAAACTACTGATAACACCTATCAGTAAATCTCAACAGCCCTGGCCAGGGACTTACTGATATATCCAATCGAGCACAGCACAGCATCAACTCCAAATACCGGGAGAGACGAAACCCCTCCTATCGCTCATCGCCTTCGTGTGTCTCGGGACTGTACCCAACGACCACCTGTTTGCACGACTCAGTAGAGCCGTGGTAGGGTGGTAACCAAAGTACAGTGGGAGAACACACAAGTCTCTATGACGATCTCGAGTCTACAGACTAACCTGCACCAGTGTTACCTGAGAACTGCTATCCGACGATAGATATAATTCGATATAGGAGTTCTCGGTGAGTCCGTCCAGTGTACCCAATCACCACTGAGTACCTGTATACGATCTCGATGTCAAACATCGATGAATGTGGGAACATCCATCGCCCATCATATGGGTCTAGTATCATATACGTTAGTCTACTCTAGTATATCGATGCCCCGTCTCGATACACCTACGACTAGGGACATTCCAGGATATGCTTATAAACTACAGATGTCCCACTAGTATGATCTCTATCATAATCACAGTAGTCAAGCCTATATCCTCAAGGCTTTATCAACATGTGTGAACGAATAAAAGCATGATCAAATCAACATGTCAGATAAAGAAGAACCAGATAGCATACTATCATGTCGAGCAAGAATATACACTGAATATATATACATGTATAAATACATCCACTATCATATAATGGCCTCTAGGGCATACATATATCCAACAAAGACGTCAATGTTAAATCCAATACGAAACCCAATATGATATACATCAAAACTATACATGTAAACATCTAGAGGAAATGCATGCCAAACCTTTCATGTTGCTGTGCGATGTGCGTATTACGGCACAGTGGCGGACGTCTGTTGTAAGAAAATAACTATATATAATTATCCTTTGTTTAATATGTATGTCCCGCCGTTTTTGAAAATAATTTAGAAGGGTTTCCTTGTTTTAAACGTTTCGTATCATATCAGACACGTAGGAAAATACTAAGACTATAGCTCCCTTTTGGAAATCTTTTCATTAACTATCAATGCATGCAAAATATATCCAGGTACTGTCCTCTGACTAGTCCTGCTCAGTACGAAAATAAATAGTAAATATCATAAAAACATACTGCTCCATAAGAAATCAATCCCAAAATGTGCATATGTAAGCTACGTGCGTCTAGTGCGCACGGAAATCAAAATCCAAGAATGTGCCATACATGTGCACAGAAACAACATCTAAGTGCAACGGGTGTATGAAACACCTGTCAGAGGCAACGTGTGTGCCTGACAGCAAAATCAGGTGCATCTGATATGCACGAAGAATCTCGATTTAATGCATCTGGCGTGCACCAAAATCGCATCTCATATCATGCGCCCAACATGCGCGAAAATCCAAATTAGGTACACAAGGTCCACAAAATACGTATCAATACACTGCAAGCATATGTGAACTATACCGAGTGCAAAAACCAAATCATGTGCATACCATATACACAAAATCAACCCAACTGTAGAAAATCCATGAAATCAAAAACATGTGCAGCAAAGGCACAAAAACGATATTAAGTGCAATAACTGTGCACAAAATATGAATACCCAGTAGGTGCAACCATGGTGCACGAAAACAAATATCATGAAACTCGGTCATTAAAATGTAAGTCAATGTACAATACCCCACGATTTGCGGGGAGGCAGAAATATGAAAAATGATCTTGTTCTTTGCTATAACATCGACTAACCGCAAGAATCGGTGCTAAACGATAACTAACAAAAACATAGGAGTTCTAAACTACTATGCGAAGTGATTATACCTAATGAACCGTGTCCTTCGTCTTTTCGTTCTCCACCTCCTCCTCGGCCTTCTCCAAGTAGTAGACGATCCACCCGAGAGCTATACTTCAAGCTTCACCTCAAATTAGAGGTAACTAGGTTTCCTAAAGTGCTAATCTAAGTAACCTAGGTGATATAGAGTTGGATTATGGAGTGATTAGTCTATTCTAATCCTTGATCTCAACACATGAGAGGGGAGGATTAGGGTTTGAAGAGAGAGAGCTTGAGGAGAGAGAAAGTGAGCATGAGAATGAGAATGAGATTGTGATCTATCATGATATATATGAAGCATTAATCTTTATCAAATAAATAGAAAATAGGATTTAACAACCATGCTTCATAAATACAAATGGGTGATTCATCTCCATGAGTCATTAAGCATTTATGATGCATTAATGACATGGATGAATCACTCAAATGACTCACTAATCTCATTTAATGCATATGCCACCTAAACCCCCAAGTCACCATCTTCAAGAAGCTTCTCGTGAAATTACGAGAACGCCCCTTCTACCCGTGAAAACACGGAAAAACTTTAGACTGTATAAATCCAATATCCCGATACTAGAATCTGGCTTAAACCAAATCGACTAGTAAAAACTGTCCGAAAATCGTACGTGCGTAAACACAGGTATGCGTCCGAACCCTTATCGTAAAACCATACGACCTCTATATCGTTTCTCCTGGAGCAGGGAAACTCTCTGTGTGGGACTCTAATGACTCGATTACTACGCTGGCAGTGGGTTGAACCACAGACCGCAAACGGCACTAGCTGTACGTAACGGTCCCCAGGTAGATGTCGATAAGAAGGCCGATGAGGAAACCCATCCGAAGTCCTACTGAGCCTGATGTGACAATCTCCATACAGTCCGGTCTGTTCGTCTAAGACTATCGCATATCGGTCCTAGGGGCGGCAAGCGTCAGTCCCCTAATAGCGGTATAAGTCGTGTCGGAGTGAAGCCCATTACACCCTGAGAAACTACTGGAACCTACCAGTAAATCTCGCTTGCCCTGGCCAGGGACTTTGCGTAATGGCTCTCTGACACAGCGCGATATCATATCCCAATACCGGGAGAGACGAATCCTATCTAACCGCCACTGCCTCCAAGTGCTTAGGACTGCACCCAACTGCTACCTGTTTGCACGACTTCTTTGAGCCGTGGTAGGGTAGCAATCTAAGAACAGTGGGACACACTCGAGGCGAAGTAGCAGTGTCAAGTCTGCGGACTATGCTGTACTCATGTCACCTGGGAACTGTTAACTGACGAATGGTATAAAACCCAACCAACAGTTCCCTGCGAGTCCTGTCCGGTGTACCCGTAACCCAACGAGCACCTGTATACTATCTCCAGTACGACGTACTGACGGCTGTTGTAACGTTTTGAAAATCGTTTCGGTGAAATTTCAAAAAAATCGGTAAAATAAGGGGGTTTTCTGTAAAAAAGTCAAAATACAAATATCTTATTATAAAAATTAAATATACATATTCTAGCTATGTAATTGCTATTATTTGGTGTTTATTGAGCCGCTGGTGAAATTTCAAATTTTCTGAAAAAAATATTATTTTATTATTATTTTAAGCCGTCACTAATACATTTAATTAGGGATAATTACAAATTGGAATGAGTCGAAACAAATTTTGTGCATCATAAAACATTAAATAAAATTTTATCATGTGGTTTTTGGAACGAAATTATTTGCCAAAACGGTTTAGAAATTATTGAAGAAAAAATGCTTTTTTTAGCGTAAATGGATGTTTGGGGTATTGTATTTATCATTTTTCATCCCCCCACACCCGTACCCACACCCACACACCCCCATTCACTTATCCCCATGGCTGAATTCAGCAGCCCCTCTTTGGTCCCCACTTGAATTTCATAGAAATGAAAGGAAAAGAAAAGATTAGTGAGAGAAGAAGTTGGTGTTGACTTGGGGGGGTATTTTACCTTGACTTGGACTTTCTTTTCCACACCCACACCCTCCACACCCCTCCCCCACCTGCTGGCCGAGCCCCATCCTCCCTCAAACTGCAGCCCCTCCTCCTTCTTCCCCTCTCTTTTCCTCATCAAAAAAGTCTTCAAAATCCATCAAATTTCCATCAAAATTAAACCAAAACTCAAATCTAACTCCTACCCATTTTTCAATAGCTATTCTTGCATGGATCTAGGAGCTTGGAGGCCATTTTGGGAGGCTAGATTTCAAGCTTGGTCTCTTGTTTTTGGTGAGGTATAAATCCCAAGCCAAATCTAATTATTGTATAGTTTCTTTGATTAAAGTCAATTAAGTTTGAATGCAACTCTAATTGGGATTTAGTTGTAATGGAAAGAGTTTGAGATCAAGTTAGGTTGTGATCATGTGTTCATGGTTGTGTGATGGTTGTTTTTTTTAGCATCTTAAGTTATGCAACTTAAATTTGTTACTTATTGCCAATTGTAACATGTAATTGTCCAAATGAAAATATTTTGGAAACTAGGTTTTAGGATAGATGTAATTAGATGAAATAAAAATCTACTTAATATTTTTGTGACCTAATTAAGTTATTTGGTGAATATTGTGGCCACTAAAATTGTAGAACAAGATTAGTAGTTAGTTGTTAACGGTTAGTTTAAGGAAATTGTGTTAATTATGCTAATTTGCTAACTAGGCTTTTGAAATTGGTTATATAATTGGGATTAAAAGTGTGATTAGGTTTTTCTTGGCTTCATTAACTTTATTAAGTGTGGTTTAATGCTTTGGATCAGGCAATTCTAAGCTAGATTGTAGTTTGTGTATTTTGCTTTGAAATTGTTAAAAATGGTATTTTTGGTAAACTAGAATATTAGGATTTTTAGAAATTAATGAGATTAAATTCCGGAAATTGTTTATACGACTTATTTAAGATATTTAATAAATATATTGGCCGCTACATTCATTTAAATATCGTGTTTTGTACAAAAACGGCGAATTGTACTTGCTAGATTTTCGGAAAAATGACTTTTTAAGTGAAATTGGCGTTTTTGTGAGTTTTAACCTAGTTTATATTAAAATTAGTGTTCGTGAATATGCAAATGAGTGTGATTAGATTTTCTCGATGGTTTAACGTTCGTACATCGACATCGAGGGTTGGTTTGACTATTCCTGCATGCGTGGGCGATAGGTTTGGACCTATGCGTGATACGCGTGCCGATTTGGTTTTCTTATGACGTTTCGATTTCGAATTGGGTTTTTATGCGATACGGTGCGTTATGATATGTAGGTACCCCAGGTGGACTTCGAGACGACAAGCAAGCGCGTGGCGACGTCGGCACCGGCGAGCGAGGTTCAGGTGAGTAGATTTATATCTACGGGGAGAAGTCGGGTGGATGGCGTATAGCACCCCCGCAGTCCGTGGTGGTGTATACGGATGCGTATACACACCAACTTTTATTATATGTTATTTGGGATTAATAACGTTGCTTAGGATGGATATTGGTGTGTTGGATTACCTTAGTGTTGCGAACCCTAGGGTAGTGTTGCACTACACATACACACACATACACACATACATACTTGCATACATTCCTATTGATATGTGCTCATGGGATTCTTTATAGTTATGTGTTCACATGGGTATGGGACTATGTGTTCACATACGGATTGAGGATGATACTTGGGATTGAGCTGAGTCGATGAGATTTGATTTGAGGCCGTGAGATCGGTGATATAGCAGGGTTCGTATCTTAGATACGACATGACGTTGTAGCGGGTCCTTGACGTAGTGTTTCACACACGTCCATGCATACGTAGGCGGTATCAGTATGGTACTAGACGTAGATCAGTACCCCGACCATGATATTTGATAAAGAGGATACCAGGTGAATAGTATGATGAATGTGATATTGACCCGTACCCAGATTGGGATGCCGTATAACGGATTTACGTACGAGCTATATTGATGATTGATCCGCACTCTTGACTTGGGATGCCTGATTATAGATATGGTATCGGATATGATATTATCGAGGCGGGATCACCGACTATACATATACAGGTATGTATATGTATCGACTCAGATGATAGGCGGTTTCCTTACCTATAGTTCAGCTTGTTAGTTCAGCCGTATAGTTTAGTGTAGTTGTTAGATTAGATTAGACTTCTTACCTATTTCAAAAACTAATGAATCGTGGGCATTTTTAAAGACAGCTCAAGGGAATCTACGGATATTTCAAAAACGACGTATCTTTTCATAAAAACACCGTAGCCCCTATTTTCAAAACCCCATGATTCGTGTTATTTCAAAAGGCACCATTCGTAGGAATTATATTAGAGTATTGCAGATTAGTTATCGTTGTGTCTAGTATTCAGCTCCCGCACATTATTGCTATTCGCTCTGCCTCGCATATTTATTTTGCTGCATATTCCATTATTGATATCATGCTGTTAGGACACCAGCACCATTACCGATGATGCGTATGTACCACGTACACCTATTTGCCGGCTCACACACATCTTCATCGGTAATTGCCATGTCACGTACACTTTAGAGAATATAATTGCTTGACTTAGATTGTTAGCTGGTAGTTTTGACATGATATTAGTGTACTTCCCTTATATGCCATTTTAGACATTGTAGTTATTACCTACCACTTCATGAATACTGTTATTCAGTTGCTCATGCCTAGTTCATTATCATTGACATATGCACTTGTGATGATTTCTTGAGATTTATGATATTTCTGGATTTCGGGGAAAGCCGCAAAATTTACAACTTATGATCTTTTAAAATATAAATGTTGCGGTTTTCTAGTGATGTAAAGTGTCGTCCACCATGAGTTTGCTGTGGTTTTGGAGATCCGTGTCGAGGAGTGGAGGAACCGTCACGGGTACATGGTGGGCCCGGTATGGTACCCCGGGGCAAGAGGAATGTGGTGTTGACGTTGAGCCTGGCTGGGGAGCACTACCTATCGGTGATATTACCCGACGCGTCGGATATCCGGAGGATACCGTCGTGGTCTTGAGATGGATGGTAGGGGCCGGTCCGGACTGACGGCGCCCTAGATATTGAGCTTGAGACATTGATATTTCGAGACAGTGAGATTTATGTTTTGTGTCGATGCTAGACACTGTTGATACTGATTTCATTATGATACCTCAGTTTAAAAATACGACGAAAATCTCACTAACTTATGAAAACAGTTTCTTCATTTACATGTATTCTGTTTCATGCATTCATACCTCATTCATATGATATATTGCTACCTGAGGCACTGACACGGGCACATGAAATTATACTCGGGTTAGATATTACCCTAGTCATTGTTATAGGCTGCCTGTTATACTTATATTTGAGGATATATTATGATCATTGACCTAGGTTGCGTTATTTATGCGATTTCTGTGCGTAGATGTTTTTCTATTCACGAGTTGGCAACTCACCACCGTTGTGCCCCAGTTTCTTGCAGATTTGCCGTACAGGTTTCAGTTCGGCTTGCGGGCTCAGTTTCATTCGGGTGATTTGCTAGTAGGTGGGTTTACTTGTATCATACCCCCATTATATATCTTGTATTTCATTATTCTGTTGTATCTAGAAGTTCCATCAACCAAACATGTATTTTTTTGAGATAGAGACCAGTGCTGTTTATTCTTTCGACCTTAGAGTCGCTCGTTATATTTCTGGTGGTTTTGAGTTCCTTTTGAGTTTTGATCCTCGCCGTTGGCGTTGTATATTATATTGCTTGTGTGGTTGTGACCGTCGATTGACGAAGAGCTAGCTCCCGCTTGGGGATGCCTTTTTATTGATTTCGTATACTATTTATGTTGTATCCCGTTTGGGAGCCAGTTTTTACAAAGGAGACTCTGCCGAAATTTTCAGTAAATTTTGATGTTCTTAAAAACCGCATAATTCGGCTTATGCTATTAAAACTACTTGTTTTAAATTGGTTTTCCTGCACTCTACTACTTTTCTTGGTTTGGATTTCTGGGTTTTCGGTTTACTTAGATTACTTACGCCTCGAGACGTTCGTAGTTTAAGTGCCGGTCATGTTCCGTACTTTCGGGTCGTGACAGAGTTGGTATCAGAGCGTTAGGTTTTACCTTTGGAGCGTAGGATGACCCTTGGTTGATGGAATAGGTGACTAAAGTAGAGTGACGTACCGTTGGTATGTTCCGCGGCATATTTACGACACGCCACTCCACTTAAGAAGCCTTAGGATGTACATTTCCTTGTTCAGTATTATATTCCTTCCTGATCTAGCCTCATCGGTACCAGTTTGGTTTTGCTGCCACGATTACGGGCAGGGAGAGCTACGGCTAGAGTTGCGGCCAGCACGAGCTCGGCACGAACGAGGACTGACCAGGGCATGATTCCGGCGACACCCGATTATAGAAAGGTGTCTTTTGACTGTGTTTCCGCGCCACGAGCGTTTGGCGGATCGCCTTTATGAGGTTACTCGGATGTGCTGATCGACATTAGAGGATTGAGCTAATGATAGAGGCCAGCCAGATCTTGATGACAGTTGGTATGTTGCTTATTCATGATGATCGAGGCACTGTTCGGCGTGCAGACGAGCGAGCCAGTTATTGCTGCGAACGACGATGTATTGCCCCAGATGCTGGAGTTAGTGCAGAACGAGTTGTACTAAGAGATGATAGAAGGTCGCTAGTCATCGTGGATGAATGACTAGGACATGTGGATCGTTCGCCTAACCCGATGCGAGGCCATCAGATAGATGGATTCCGGCTAGAGACGACTTCACGCGGAGACGTTGGGAGTCGACAGAGACGATCGAATGTCGGAAACCTATTATTCCAAGTTTAAAGCAGTCAGAAAGACATGCAGGCAATTCTATGGTCCCTCTAGAAGAATGAAACCCTAACTCGACTTAATTCGGATGCTAGGTGGTGAGATGCATTCTTGGGAGACTCCAGATACGAGGATAGCCGTTGGCGCTCAGTCCATGCAGCCACGACGAGACGAGTCCGAAGCGGTCGACATTAGAGAAAAGTGGAGTAAAAGGTTCGCACCAGATCTAGATGAGATGATGTTCCACTCCGCCGACATCAGAGAGGCGATGCGCATGCCGAGGCATGGTACTTGGACTTACCTTCCAGAAGGAGTCGCGATGAGTATGCAGTCGTTCCAGAGCAAGATGCAGATATAGGAAAGGACAACGACTTCCGGACAGTTGGCAGAGACGAGACATGGAAGAGACCGTGAGCAGGATTCCTTCCAGGACACTGCTGCAATGATACTTGCACCCAGGATCAGAGGTGTCATGTACATTCAAAGAGCCAGAGGCCGACGCCAGTGATATGCTGTCTTACGAGTGGTCGCGATGATTGACCAAGAGATGACCAGAGAAGTACCAGAACGGAATCGTCCCCGTTAGCACACCCGACAGGGCCGATGAGCCGATGGACCGAAAGATTGGTAATTCACAGTGAAGACCTTGACCCAGGAGTGGTCATAGTTACGCACACCAGCAGGACAGATTTCATGATCATCGACGAGACGTCCCACTAGTGACCGATACAGTTGGCCGAGATTCTTAGAGGATGCACTTGAGCAGTACTATTCCGCCATTATTGATTACGATGTTTTGGGTGATTTATTCGTATGATTTGATTTTGATGATTGAGGATTTACGACCTTTGCACAGTGTTGCACTTGATATCGTTTTCGTTCTTTAGTTTCACATGTTTGTGATATTACGGTTTTAAACAGTTGAGTTGGTTTTGTGCGTATGCATGCACACGATTTCGTTCCTGCACTCGGTATAGTTTATATATGCTTGCAGTGCAGTGATATGCCTTTTGTGCACTTAGATGCATTGGACTTCGATTTTGATTGAGATACTCGATATTTGTTTTGTGCACCTTGTGCACCTGATTGATTTTGCGCACGTTCGGCGCTTGATATTGGATTTCATGATTTCATGCACGATGGATGCACCTGATTGGATTTTCGCGCATGTTGGGCGCATGTTTTGAAGGGTGATTTTTGTTAGTGTATATGCCCTAGAGGCCATTACTGTATCATACTAGTTTGTATATTACTTAATGGAAGCTTGGGATATTCACCTTGTATAAACAATCTTGCTCAATATAGTAGTATGCTACTTGGTTTGTTTCTACTTCAATGTGTACTTGTGTTTATTTCAGTATATCACTTATACGCATTAGTGGAGCCCTTAGGATCTTTGCTTGATTACCAGCGTTGTGATGGCAGTCACACTAGTGGGGGCTGGGTAATCTATAGGCACATCCTTATACAGGTCCCTAGTCGTAGGACTATCGAGACAGGGCATCGATACTCCGGAGTAGACTAGCGTATGCGCTTCTCATCCCAGTGTGGGAGATGGTCTGTCCCACAGCCATCAGTACGTCGTACTGGAGATAGTATACGGGTGCTCGTTGGGTTACGAGTACACTGGACAGGACTCGTCGGGGACTGACAGGTTGGTATTATACCTATCGTCAGTTATCAGTCCCCAGGTGACATGAGTACAGCTTAGTCCGCTGACTTGACACTGGAACTTCGCCTCGAGTGTGTTCCCACTGCACTTTGATCACTACCCTACCACGGCTCAAAGGAGTCGTGCAAACAGGTGATGGTTGGGTGCAGTCCCGAAGCACTTGGAGGCAGTGACGGTTAGACAGGATTCGTCTCTCCCGGTATTGGGGGTTGACATCGCGCTGTGTCTAGGAGAGCCATTACACGAGTAGTCCCTGGCCAGGGCAAGCGAGATATACTGGTAGGTTCCAGTGTTATCTCAGGGTGTTTTGGGCTTCACTCCGACACGACTTGTACCGCTATTGGGGGACTGACGTTTTACCGCCCCCTAGGCCCGACATGCGATGTATCAGACGAACAGACCGGACTGTACGGAGAATGTCACATTCAGACTCAGTAGGAGTTCAGATGGGGTTTCACCTCGTCAGCCTTCTTGTCGGCATCTACCTGGGGACCGTTACGCACAGCTAGTGCCGCTTGCGGTCTGTGGTTAAACCCACTGCCAGCGTAGTGTCGAGTCTTTAGAGTCCCACACAGAGGGTATTCGCCTCTGGGCAAAACAGAGTAGAGGTCGCATGGTTTTGCGACAGGGTTCGTTCTCATCCGCGCACTTGTGCACGTTTGGAGTCCGGACGGATTATACTGGCAGGCTCTGGTTTGAGCCAGATACCGGTATATGTTTTGAGGGTTGCTTTTATATCTTGGTATTCTTGTTCCTCGGAACGAGAATGCAGGTGTGTATGCACAGTTGCTTGAGGCGGAGGATGAGGTTTTTCATTAGGGTTTCGGAACGGGTGCGTATGCACAGTTGACAGTTATCATTTTCCAAACCCTAATGGATTTATGAATTATCTATTAATAATAGTAATTAAATGAGAATTATGTTATGGTTGATTTTGTTGACTTGTTGACCATGGTTGACTTGTTGACCATGGTTAAATGTTGACCACCATCATGCTTTAAAAAGTCCTCCTTGATTCATGCTTACATTTCATTAAATGAAGCATGGTAGTGGTCATTCCAAATTACCATCAACTATTCTTATTTTGAATTATTATTATTTAGATAATTCTTTTTCTTTTGGCATTATGGTTGCAAGAAAGAAAAATATAGCTCATTATCTCATTTAGCTTCTCTCTCCTCACTTCTTCATCTTCTTCCTCTAGCAAAAGAGAACCCTTCTCATGTGTTGAGAATCCTTCTCTTTAAAAAGAAAAGCAAACCCTAGTCAATCTCTACTCATTCTAGGTTCAAGGTTTAGCAAGCCGGAAACCCTAGTTCACTCAAAGATCGAGAAAGAGCCCAAAGGTCGAACCTTCGAGGTGGATCCATCTTCGACGGAAGAAGGCGACGAGAAGAGAACCATCAACCTCTACAAGGTCTCAAGAAGAAAGAGTTCAAGTTTAGGTATAACCTTCATCCGAGTAGCTAACTCCCTTTAGCGTATTTGCTAGTTTAGTTTAGACACGATCCCGACCTTGTTTAGTCCATGTTGCCTCTTGCGATAGAAATTCGTTTTTTATACCGTTTCCGCCTCCCCGTAAGCACCGTGGGTCGCAATATGGACTTACAGTGGTATCAGAGCGTAACTAAACTTAAACTAGCTTGGTAGTGAAGTGTAACGAAGTTCGGAACCGGAAAAATCCAAAAACCAAACTTTTACAAAACCTGAGTTTCTGTTGAAATTTTTTTGACTCAAAATGAAAAAATTTATATACCTAAATTCGGCTCAGGGTTTTGTGTGAACACCCAAGAAAAACGTTGCCCTAATTCATTCAAACCGCCGCGCTTCCGCCGCACGAGGTAGGCATGTGCCGCGGAAGCGCCGCCGTTTGTCGTCTTCTCTGCATCGTTTTTCGTGCAGTGTTCTTCTGTATTGGTTTTGGGATTTTTAAAATATATTATATGTACCCAGATTTTCCAGAACTGAAATTCACTTTTGGGGTCCTATAATTCCGTATTTTTTTCCGAACTTCACTGCACTTTGGCTATGTTGGTTATATCTGTGATGTTTGCATGTATTGAACGTCGGCTAATCGCTATAAGTCGATTAGTCGGGGTTATACATGATCTGTGTATGATATTGGATTGTGTATATGAATCTGTTGGACTGTCGCGGGTGAATAGCCGGGGTGGATGTGAGATGAGCTTTTGTTTTTTCTTTCATTCATTTGTAAATGTAAATTGATGTAATAATATTATTTGTTTGGCCGCACAACCGGGTCGGGGTTGTAGCCGTCATTGTATAATTCTTTTTACTGTTTTTGCTCCTAGGATAGACCCATGGAGGGGTGCACAAACTGCCGAGTACTTGGCGGGTAGTTTGCCGCACCCGTAGGGGTCTTGGGTGGGGTATTTGGCTATTCACCGCGACCGTGTAATCCGCTTTTCGTTGCAGGCTCGAAAGGATTGCGGATTGCTAGTATATCCAATGTATTCATCTGTGATCTGTAATGTCTATCATTGCTTTCTATTTAGGCGTTGCTTATGTTTTACAGCCGCGCTAGCCCAGCCCCCGCTCTGTCGTTAGTTAAGTAACCTAACGAGTGATGACGGGACCCCGTGGCGAATGCGAATGGCATAAGCGTACGTCATATTTTGGTTGTTTTCTGCAATGGTAGGATTAAATGATGGGACGCATTAAAAGAACTAATGCAAGAATATCACGCATTAAAAGAACTAATGCAAGATAATAAACTAAGTTAAAGTCGTTGGAACACTTTCGAAAAACCACTCGGTTCTTTTCAAAACTAACTTTTAAATGCGGAGCTTGAGCCACTCCTTCTAAAAGCTATCTCGTTCCATCGATTATATCAAGTTCACTACGTTCACGGTTTTACCAAAACCATTCGTAGCCCTCCGTCGTTTCACATAAATAGTCAATAGAATTCAAGCTGTGTTTGTTGGCCAAAGTCAAGGCATAGTGATTGGTAGCTATTGGATATTCATGTGCAGCATAGATAGATGCGTTGATTTGGAACAGTCGTACTGCCTTGTTGGCCAAAGTCAAGGGTATGTACGGGTGGATTCAAATTAACCTGGAGAACGACGGGAAGAACTTGACATGTGACTTATGATTTGTTGGCCAAAGTCAAGATCATAAGAGCATGGGGCAAAAATCCACATTGGGAGTTTCATAAGTACTGAAACTTGCTAGATTTGCATACCATTTGGAGTGTGATGATTATGGTAGGATTCCTTCATTTTCGTCACGCGATGATATTTGGATCCCGATCCTACTGTGAGTATATGCTACTCCTCGGGAAATTTCTCACTAAACGATCAATGCTATAAACCTAGTAGGTGCCTAGAAAGGTGTTAGCGGGGCTACGCCCCCAGGGAAAAGAGGTTCTTAAATTAAGGAACTTCGCGAAAGCGTTGGAAAACCTCCCTCGAAGTACCGACACTGGCCTGGCTGAACGGTTAAGCAAGTATTGTACGGTGGGATTGATCCCGGCTAATTCTTCCTTTGTGGTTTGAGGAGGGATTCGAGAGACAGTGGGAGCCATCCTGTTTAGACAAATTAAAAACCATTCTAAACTTGCAAGAGCATCGTGCTAAGTGTTTCTTCTCTCCCCCTGCAGCGACCAAATCGAAATGACTGGACTTAAGTTACTTCTAGATAAAAACATACTGACAGGGCCAAACTACAAAGATTGGCTCAGGAATGTCAAATTGGCAATCGCTTACGACAAGCTGGGGTATCTTCTTACCACCAAAGCTCCCCCCGTCCCAGGTCCCACCTCCAGCGTCGCGGATAAGGAAATCCGTAAGACTTGGGAGATTGATTGCGCGAAGGCCAGGTGCCTCGTGCTTGCCTCTATGGACAACGAACATCAGAGGAGGCATGAGAATATGGACCTCGAGTCCATATTTCTCCATACAAAAGAACTGTATGGAGAGCAGTCTCGTATCGCAAGATACGAAGTGTCGAAAAAGTTATTTTCGACTAAGTTGGCCGTCGGATCATCGGTAGCGGACCACGTGCTTAAGATGATTGGCTACACTGAGGAGCTCGCGGAACTTGGGACCACGTTGGATAGTGAACTTTATACAGATTTAATTCTCCAGTCCCTTCCATCCACTTACGCCCAGTTCATACTGAATTTCAACTTGCAAGAAAAGGAAGTTGAACATTCAGAACTCCTCAACCTGCTGAGGAGCGCAGAGGGCACCCTACAGAAGGGTAGGGAAACACCCGCTTTGTTTGTAGGAGGATCTTCTTCCTCTAGGTCCAAGACGAAAGCCAAGGGAAAGAGAAAGAAAGCCCCCGCCAAACCAAGAGGCGGTGTTAGTAAAGTGGGTACGAAGGGAAAGGAAAAGGCAACAAAGATTGCGGGGAAGCTTGTTGGAAAGGAAGAATGCTTCTATTGTCATAAGAGTGGACACTGGAAGAAAGATTGCAGGGCTTGGAAAGCCAGGACACAGGAACTGAAGCAGGTTGCGGCTTCAGCTTCAGGTGTGTATGTTATTGAAAACTGTCTTTCTATAAACTCTACTTCCTGGGTATTGGATACCGGATCAGGATCTCATATCTGTAATTCTTTGCAGGCGTTGAGAAACCGTAGGTTTTTGAAGGAAGGTGACATGACCCTCAGAGTTGCGAACGGAGCTAGCATGGATGCTAAAGCCGTGGGGGACTATCACCTGGGAATGTCAGATGGGCATGTTTTGGTTTTGCGTAATTGCTTTTTTGTACCCAACGCAACTTGTAATATCATTTCTGTATCTTTGGTTTCTAAAGAAGGTTATGAATTTGCGTTTGTAAGTAATGTTGTAAACATTCACCTTAATCAAGTTCTGATTGGGTCAGGTACACTGAGCAATGGTATATACGTATTAAACCAACCACAGATTTTCAATGTCCAAGATACACACAAAAGAAAGTCTCCAGATATCAATCAGACTTTCTTATGGCATTGTAGACTAGGTCACATCAATGAGAGAAGGTTGACTAAGTTACATACAGAAGGATATTTGGATCCGTTCGAATATCAATCGTATGCCACTTGTCAATCCTGTCTCAAAGGAAAGATGACAAAGACTCCGTTCACTGGACACGGAGTAAGAGCGAGCGAGCTCTTGGGACTCGTACACAGCGACGTGTGCGGTCCAATGTATACACATGCGCGAAGCGGTTATTCTTACTTCATTACTTTTACGGATGATTTTTCAAGATACGGTTATGTCTTCTTAATGAAACATAAGTCAGAATCTTTTGAAAAATTCCGGGAATTTAAGAATGAAGTAGAAAAACAAACCGGCAAAAGTATCAAGATTCTAAGATCGGATCGAGGTGGAGAATACTTAAGTGCCGAGTTCCTGAATTACTTAAAAGAGAATGGGATTCTCTCTCAGCTTACTCCTCCATACACTCCGCAACATAACGGTGTATCGGAGAGACGGAACCGGACCCTATTGGATATGGTACGGTCCATGATGAGTAACGCTGAGTTACCGCGATCATTCTGGGGGTATGCACTAGAATCAGCTGCGTACCTATTGAACCGAGTTCCTACTAAAACTGTGCCTACTACACCATATGAGATGTGGTGTGGGAAGAGGCCCCATCTCAGTCACATCAAGACTTGGGGATGTCCAGCTTTTGTTAAAAAGCTGCATGTGGACAAGCTCGAGGCACGCTCAGTACAGTGTAAGTTCGTGGGATATCCAAAGAACTCTAAGGGATATTTCTTCTACTGTGAAGAGGAACAAAAAGTTCTTGTTTCTCGTCATGCCTACTTCTTGGAAACTGAGTTTTTGGAAAACCAGACAAGTGGGAGCGCAGTAGAACTGGAAGAAATTCCAGAACCACAGACTATTACTGAAAGCTTAGTGGAACCAGAGGGTTCAAATGAACAGGACATTCCTACGCCGCTCCGCAGAAGTAGTAGGCAGTCTCATCCGCCCGAGAGATACTACGGTTTTCTCATAGACGGGGATAGAGAGGATTGCATCATAGACTATGATGAGCCTACTAGCTTCCAGCAGGCCGTTCAGAGCGTAGACTCGGTAAAATGGCTGGATGCAATGCGGACCGAAATGGAGTCCATGTACACCAACAAAGTATGGACGTTGGACATTGCTCCAGACGGGGTAAAACCCGTAGGATGCAAGTGGATCTTCAAAAGGAAGATTGGTGTAGATGGACAGGTTGAGACCTATAAAGCTAGACTTGTAGCAAAGGGTTTCCGTCAAAGACCTGGCTTGGACTATGACGAAACCTTTTCTCCAGTGGCTATGCTGAAATCCATTCGGATCCTTCTTGCCATTGCTGCTTTCCACGATTATGAGATTTGGCAGATGGACGTAAAAACCGCTTTTCTAAATGGAAATTTAGAGGAGTGTGTCTATATGGATCAGCCAGAGGGTTTCATTCAGAGTGGGAGCAGCGGAAAGGTGTGCAAGTTGCTTAAGTCCATCTATGGACTAAAGCAGGCATCGCGGAGTTGGAACATCTGTTTTGATGAGACGGTCAAGGAATTTGACTTTATCAAAAATCCAGATGAACCATGCATCTATAGTAGATTTGTAGCGAGAACTGTAGTATTCCTTGTTTTATACGTGGATGACATTCTCTTAATAGGAAATGACATTCCTATGCTACAATCTGTCAAGGGTTTCTTGTCACACAGGTTCTCCATGAAAGACCTGGGTGATGCCTCCTACATCCTGGGGATCCGGATCCATCGTGATAGATCCAAGAGGATATTAGGACTTTCACAGTCCAGGTACATCGACACCGTACTGAAAAGATTCAGTATGGAAGATTCCAAGCGCGGTAACCTACCGGCTTGTCACGGGATCACCCTCTCTAAAGAGATGTCCCCCAAGACTGATTTGGAGAGGGATCGCATGTCTATTATACCCTACGCTTCTGCGGTAGGCTCTATAATGTATGCGATGTTGTGTACCAGACCGGATGTAGCTTATGCACTGAGTGTAGTAAGCCGGTATCAGTCAAACCCTGGGGAGAAACATTGGATAGCAGTAAAGAACATTCTCAAGTACCTGAGAAGGACTAAGGAGATGTTCTTGGTGTATGGCGGAAAAGACCTCCAGATTGAGGCCTTTGCTGACTCCAGCTTCCAGAGTGACAAGGATGATTCCAAGTCCATGTCGGGTTTTGTCTTTACCCTCAATGGAGGGGCGGTGTGTTGGAAGAGTTCCAAACAGGAAACCGTTGCAGACTCGACTATGGAAGCGGAATACATCGCTGCATCTGATGCCGCAAAAGAAGCTGTCTGGATAAGGAAGTTCTTAAAAGAACTTCAGGTGGTTCCGTCCATTGTTGACCCAGTACCTCTGTATTGCGACAACAACGGGGCTATAGCTTTAGCAAAGGAACCCAGGTCCCATCAGAGATCCAGGCACATCTTGAGGCGGTATCACCTGATCAGGGAGATCGTGGATCGCAAGGAGATCGAGGTTCGGAAGGTTGCTTCAGAAGAGAACACTGCAGATCCATTCACCAAGGCCCTACCCCAGACTCAGTTCGAGCGGCTGATCGAGATGATAGGTCTTCGATACGCCAGTACATGGCCTTAGTGCAAGTGGGAGATTGTTAGTGTATATGCCCTAGAGGCCATTACTGTATCATACTAGTTTGTATATTACTTAATGGAAGCTTGGGATATTCACCTTGTATAAACAATCTTGCTCAATATAGTAGTATGCTACTTGGTTTGTTTCTACTTCAATGTGTACTTGTGTTTATTTCAGTATATCACTTATACGCATTAGTGGAGCCCTTAGGATCTTTGCTTGATTACCAGCGTTGTGATGGCAGTCACACTAGTGGGGGCTGGGTAATCTATAGGCACATCCTTATACAGGTCCCTAGTCGTAGGACTATCGAGACAGGGCATCGATACTCCGGAGTAGACTAGCGTATGCGCTTCTCATCCCAGTGTGGGAGATGGTCTGTCCCACAGCCATCAGTACGTCGTACTGGAGATAGTATACGGGTGCTCGTTGGGTTACGAGTACACTGGACAGGACTCGTCGGGGACTGACAGGTTGGTATTATACCTATCGTCAGTTATCAGTTCCCAGGTGACATGAGTACAGCTTAGTCCGCTGACTTGACACTGGAACTTCGCCTCGAGTGTGTTCCCACTGCACTTTGATCACTACCCTACCACGGCTCAAAGGAGTCGTGCAAACAGGTGATGGTTGGGTGCAGTCCCGAAGCACTTGGAGGCAGTGACGGTTAGACAGGATTCGTCTCTCCCGGTATTGGGGGTTGACATCGCGCTGTGTCTAGGAGAGCCATTACACGAGTAGTCCCTGGCCAGGGCAAGCGAGATATACTGGTAGGTTCCAGTGTTATCTCAGGGTGTTTTGGGCTTCACTCCGACACGACTTGTACCGCTATTGGGGAACTGACGTTTTACCGCCCTCTAGGCCCGACATGCGATGTATCAGACGAACAGACCGGACTGTACGGAGAATGTCACATTCAGACTCAGTAGGAGTTCAGATGGGGTTTCACCTCGTCAGCCTTCTTGTCGGCATCTACCTGGGGACCGTTACGCACAGCTAGTGCCGCTTGCGGTCTGTGGTTAAACCCACTGCCAGCGTAGTGTCGAGTCTTTAGAGTCCCACACAGAGGGTATTCGCCTCTGGGCAAAACAGATTAGAGGTCGCATGGTTTTGCGACAGGGTTCGTTCTCATCCGCGCACTTGTGCACGTTTGGAGTCCGGACGGATTATACTGGCAGGCTCTGGTTTGAGCCAGATACCGGTATATGTTTTGAGGGTTGCTTTTATATCTTGGTATTCTTGTTCCTCGGAACGAGAATGCAGGTGTGTATGCACAGTTGCTTGAGGCGGAGGATGAGGTTTTTCATTAGGGTTTCGGAACGGGTGCGTATGCACAGTTGACAGTTATCATTTTCCAAACCCTAATGGATTTATGAATTATCTATTAATAATAGTAATTAAATGAGAATTATGTTATGGTTGATTTTGTTGACTTGTTGACCATGGTTGACTTGTTGACCATGGTTGAATGTTGACCACCATCATGCTTTAAAAAGTCCTCCTTGATTCATGCTTACATTTCATTAAATGAAGCATGGTAGTGGTCATTCCAAATTACCATCAACTATTCTTATTTTGAATTATTATTATTTAGATAATTCTTTTTCTTTTGGCATTATGGTTGCAAGAAAGAAAAATATAGCTCATTATCTCATTTAGCTTCTCTCTCCTCACTTCTTCATCTTCTTGCTCTAGCAAAAGAGAACCCTTCTCATGTGTTGAGAATCCTTCTCTTTAAAAAGAAAAGCAAACCCTAGTCACTCTCTACTCATTCTAGGTTCAAGGTTTAGCAAGCCGGAAACCCTAGTTCACTCAAAGATCGAGAAAGAGCCCAAAGGTCGAACCTTCGAGGTGGATCCATCTTCGACGGAAGAAGGCGACGAGAAGAGAACCATCAACCTTTACAAGGTCTCAAGAAGAAGGAGTTCAAGTTTAGGTATAACCTTCATCCGAGTAGCTAACTCCCTTTAGCGTATTTGCTAGTTTAGTTTAGACACGATCCCGACCTTGTTTAGTCCATGTTGCCTCTTGCGATAAAAATTTGTTTTTAATACCGTTTCCGCCTCCCCGTAAGCACCGGGGGTCGCAATATGGACTTACAATTTTGGTGCACACCAGAGGCACTAAATCGAGATTTTTTTTTGTGCATGTCAGATGCACCTGATTTTGCTGTCAGGCACACCTGTTGCCTACGACAGATGTTTCGTGCACACCCGATGCACTTAGATGTTGTTTCTGTGCGCATGTATGGCACATTCATGGATTTTGATTTCCGTGCGCACCAGACGCACGTAGTATTCATGTGCATATTTTGGGATTGATTTCTTATAGAGTAGTACGTTTTTATGATATTGCTATGTGTTTTCGTACTGAGCAGGACTAGTCAGAGGACAGTACCTGAATATATTTTGCATGCATTGATAGTTATTGAAGGGATTTCCAAAAAGATGAGCTATAGCCTCAGTATTTACCTACATGTCTGATGTGACACGAAATGTTTAAAACAAGGAGACCCTTCTAAATTGTTTCCAAAACGGCGGAACGTACATTTCAAACAAAGGTATATATGTATATAGTTATTTTCTTATGATAGACGTCCGCCACTGTGCAGTGTTATACGCGTTGTACAGCGACTTAAGGAGATTTGGCATGCATTTCCTTCGGATACTTACAGATATAGATTCGATATTTACATGTATGGTTTCGAGTTATATCATATTGGTTTTGATTTGGATTTGGCATTGATGTCTTCTCCATGACTCCGATGATTGCGGGATGCATGACGGAGTTGTGATTTCAGTTATATGCTCATTTTTCATGCGCATGCGCTGCGCTACGGATTGTTTTATGTATTTACAATTTCGGAGCCCCGACGACTTGATGGTTTTGGTTTAGATGTTTTAGTATTTGGGGAGAGTTTTAATTTAAATTCAGGGACCGAATTTCTTTAAGGGGGGAAGATTGTAACGTTTTGAAAATCGTTTCGGTGAAATTTCAAAAAAATCGGTAAAATAAGGGGGTTTTCTGTAAAAAAGTCAAAATACAAATATCTTATTATAAAAATTAAATATACATATTCTAGCTATGTAATTGCTATTATTTGGTGTTTATTGAGCCGCTGGTGAAATTTCAAATTTTCTGAAAAAAATATTATTTTATTATTATTTTAAGCCGTCACTAATACATTTAATTAGGGAAAATTACAAATTGGAATGAGTCGAAATAAATTTTATGCATCATAAAACATTAAATAAAATTTTATCATGTGGTTTTTGGAACGAAATTATTTGCCAAAACGGTTTAGAAATTATTGAAGAAAAAAGGCTTTTTTTAGCGTAAATGGATGTTTGGGGTATTGTATTTATCATTTTTCATCACCCCACACCCGTACCCACACCCACACACACCCATTCAGTTATCCCCATAGCTGAATTCAGCAGCCCCTCTTTGGTCCCCACTTGAATTTCATAGAAATGAAAGGAAAAGAAAAGATTAGTGAGAGAAGAAGTTGGTGTTGACTTGGGGGGGTATTTTACCTTGACTTGGACTTTCTTTTCCACACCCACACCCTCCACACCCCTCCCCCACCTGCTGGCCGAGCCCCATCCTCCCTCAAACTGCAGCCCCTCCTCCTTCTTCCCCTCTCTTTTCCTCATCAAAAAAGTCTTCAAAATCCATCAAATTTCCATCAAAATTAAACCAAAACTCAAATCTAACTCCTACCCATTTTTCAATAGCTATTCTTGCATGGATCTAGGAGCTTGGAGGCCATTTTGGGAGGCTAGATTTCAAGCTTGGTCTCTTGTTTTTGGTGAGGTATAAATCCCAAGCCAAATCTAATTATTGTATAGTTTCTTTGATTAAAGTCAATTAAGTTTGAATGCAACTCTAATTGGGATTTAGTTGTAATGGAAAGAGTTTGAGATCAAGTTAGGTTGTGATCATGTGTTCATGGTTGTGTGATGGTTGTTTTTTTTAGCATCTTAAGTTATGCAACTAAAATTTGTTACTTATTGCCAATTGTAACATGTAATTGTCCAAATGAAAATATTTTAGAAACTAGGTTTTAGGATAGATGTAATTAGATGAAATAAAAATCTACTTAATATTTTTGTGACCTAATTAAGTTATTTGGTGAATATTGTGGCCACTAAAATTGTAGAACAAGATTAGTAGTTAGTTGTTAACGGTTAGTTTAAGGAAATTGTGTTAATTATGCTAATTTGCTAACTAGGCTTTTGAAATTGGTTATATAATTGGGATTAAAAGTGTGATTAGGTTTTTCTTGGCTTCATTAACTTTATTAAGTGTGGTTTAATGCTTTGGATCATGCAATTCTAAGCTAGATTGTAGTTTGTGTATTTTGCTTTGAAATTGTTAAAAAGGGTATTTTTGGTAAACTAGAATATTAGGATTTTTGGAAATTAATGATACTAAATTCCGGAAATTGTTTATACGACTTATTTAAGATATTTAATAAATATATTGGCCGCTACATTCATTTAAATATCGTGTTTTGTACAAAAACGGCGAATTGTGCTTGCTAGATTTTCGGAAAAATGACTTTTTAAGTGAAATTGGCGTTTTTGTGAGTTTTAACCTAGTTTATATTAAAATTAGTGTTCGTGAATGTGCAAATGAGTGTGATTAGATTTTCTCGATGGTTTGACGTTCGTACATCGACATCGAGGGTTGGTTTGACTATTCCTGCATGCGTGGGCGATAGGTTTGGACCTATGCGTGATACGCGTGCCGATTTGGTTTTCTTATGACGTTTTGATTTCGAATTGGGTTTTTATGCGATACGGTGCGTTATGATATGTAGGTACCCCAGGTGGACTTCGAGACGACAAGCAAGCGCGTGGCGACGTCGGCACCGGCGAGCGAGGTTCAGGTGAGTAGATTTATATCTACGGGGAGAAGTCGGGTGGATGGCGTATAGCACCCCCGCAGTCCGTGGTGGTGTATACGGATGCGTATACACGCCAACTTTTATTATATGTTATTTGGGATTAATAACGTTGCTTAGGATGGATATTGGTGTGTTGGATTACCTTAGTGTTGCGAACCCTAGGGTAGTGTTGCACTACACATACACACATACATACACACATACATACTTGCATACATTCCTATTGATATGTGCTCATGGGATTCTTTATAGTTATGTGTTCACATAGGTATGGGACTATGTGTTCACATACGGATTGAGGATGATACTTGGGATTGAGCTGAGTCGATGAGATTTGATTTGAGGCCGTGAGATCGGTGATATAGCAGGGTTCGTATCTTAGATACGACATGACGTTGTAGCGGGTCCTTGACGTAGTGTTTCACACACGTCCATGCATACGTAGGCGGTATCAGTATGGTACTAGACGTAGATCAGTACCCCGACCATGATATTTGATAAAGAGGATACCAGGTGAATAGTATGATAAATGTGATATTGACCCGTACCCAGATTGGGATGCCGTACGACGGATTTACGTACGAGCTATATTGATGATTGATCCGCACTCTTGACTTGGGATGCCTGATTATAGATATGGTATCGGATATGATATTATCGAGGCGGGATCACCGACTATACATATACAGGTATGTATATGTATCGACTCAGATGATAGGCGGTTTCCTTACCTGTAGTTCAGCTTGTTAGTTCAGCCGTATAGTTTAGTGTAGTTGTTAGATTAGATTAGACTTCTTACCTATTTCAAAAACTAACGAATCGTGGGCATTTTTAAAGACAGCTCAAGGGAATCTACGGATATTTCAAAAACGACGTATCTTTTCATAAAAACACCGTAGCCCCTATTTTCAAAACCCCATGATTCGTGTTATTTCAAAAGGCACCATTCGTAGGACTTACATTAGAGTATTGCAGATTAGCTATCGTTGTGTCTAGTATTCAGCTCCCGCACATTATTGCTATTCGCTCTGCCTCGCATATTTATTTTGCTGCATATTCCATTATTGATATCATGCTGTTAGGACACCAGCACCATTACCGATGATGCGTATGTACCACGTACACCTACTTGCCGGCTCACACACATCTTCATCGGTAATTGCCATGTCACGTACACTTTAGAGAATATAATTGCTTGACTTAGATTGTTAGCTGGTAGTTTTGACATGATATTAGTGTACTTCCCTTATATGCCATTTTAGACATTGTAGTTATTACCTACCACTTCATGAATACTGTTATTCAGTTGCTCATGCCTAGTTCATTATCATTGACATATGCACTTGTGATGATTTCTTGAGATTTATAATATTTCTGGATTTCGGGGAAAGCCGCAAAATTTACAACTTATGATCTTTTAAAATATAAATGTTGCGGTTTTCTAGTGATGTAAAGTGTCGTCCACCAGGAGTTTGCTGTGGTTTTGGAGATCCGTGTCGAGGAGTGGAGGAACCGTCACGGGTATATGGTGGGCCCGGTATGGTATCCCGGGGCAAGAGGAATGTGGTGTTGACGTTGAGCCTGGCTGGGGAGCACTACCTACCGGTGATATTACCCGACGCGTCGGATATCCGGAGGATACCGTCGTGGTCTTGAGATGGATGGTAGGGGCCGGTCCGGACTGACGGCGCCCTAGATATTGAGCTTGAGACATTGATATTTCGAGACAGTGAGATTTATGTTTTGTGTCGATGCTAGACACTGTTGATACTGATTTCATTATGATACCTCAGTTTAAAAATACGAAGAAAATCTCACTAACTTATGAAAACAGTTTCTTCATTTACATGTATTCTGTTTCATGCATTCATACCTCATTCATATGATATATTGCTACCTGAGGCACTGACACGGGCACATGAAATTATACTCGGGTTAGATATTACCCTAGTCATTGTTATAGGCTGCCTGTTATACTTATATTTGAGGATATATTATGATCATTGACCTAGGTTGCGTTATTTATGCGATTTCTGTGCGTAGATGTTTTTCTATTCACGAGTTGGCAACTCACCCCCGTTGTGCCCCAGTTTCTTGCAGATTTGCCGTACAGGTTTCAGTTCGGCTTGCGGGCTCAGTTTCATTCGGGTGATTTGCTAGTAGGTGGGTTTACTTGTATCATACCCCATTATATATCTTGTATATCATTATTCTGTTGTATCTAGAAGTTCCATCAACCAAACATGTATTTTTTTGAGATAGAGACCAGTGCTGTTTATTCTTTCGACCTTAGAGTCGCTCGTTATATTTCTGGTGGTTTTGAGTTCCTTTTGAGTTTTGATCCTCGCCGTTGGCGTTGTATATTATATTGCTTGTGTGGTTGTGACCGTCGATTGACGAAGAGCTAGCTCCCGCTTGGGGATGCCTTTTTATTGATTTCGTATACTATTTATGTTGTATCCCGTTTGGGAGCCAGTTTTTACAAAGGAGACTCTGCCGAAATTTTCAGTAAATTTTGATGTTCTTAAAAACCGCATAATTCGGCTTATGCTATTAAAACTACTTGTTTTAAATTGGTTTTCCTGCACGCTGCTACTTTTCTTGGTTTGGATTTCTGAGTTTTCGGTTTACTTAGATTACTTACGCCTCGAGACGTTCGTAGTTTAAGTGCCGGTCATGTTCCGTACTTTCGGGTCGTGACAGCTGTGGGACATACCATCTCCCCAACTGGGATGAGAAGCGTACACACTAGTCTACTCCGGAGTATCGATGCACTGTCTCGATAATCATTCGACTTGGGACCTGAAAAAAGGATGTGCTTGTAGACTACCCAGCCCCCACTAGTGTGACTGCCATCACAACGCTGGTAGTCAAGCAAGATCCTAAGAGCTCTATCATTACGTATACTCACATATTAAGATAGAATAACCAAGTAGCATACTACCATGTTTAGCAAGACTATTATATACATGTGAATATCCCAAGCTTCTATTAAGTAATATGCAAACTAGTATGATACAATAATGGCCCCTAGGGCATATACACTAACAATCTCCCACTTGCACTAGGGCCATGTACTGGCGTATCGAAGACCGATGATCTCGAGTAGCCTCTCGAACTGAATCTGAGGTAGGGCCTTCGTGAATGGATCAGCAATGTTATCCTCTGTATTTACTCTCATTACCTCGATCTCCCGGCGATCTACCATCTCCCTGATTAGGTGATACCGCTTTAAGATGTGTCTGAACTTCTGATGGGACCTGGGTTCCTTCGCTAAAGCTATAGCGCCATTGTTGTCGCAATACAGTGGTATTGGACCAACACTGGTAGGAACCACCTGAAGTTCTGTGAGGAACTTCTTCATACAGACAGCTTCTTTTGCGGCATCGCAAGCAGCTATGTACTCCGCTTCCATCATTGAGTCAGCAACGGTCTCCTGCTTGGAACTCTTCCAATAGACCGCCCCTCCATTGAGGGTAAAGACATAACCCGACATGGACTTGGAGTCATCCTTGTCACTCTGGAAGCCGGAGTCAGCAAAGGCCTCAATCTGGAGGTCTTTTCCGCCATATACCAAGAACATCTCCTTAGTCCTTCTTAGGTACTTGAGAATGTTCTTTACTGCTATCCAGTAATTCTCTCTTGGGTTTGCCTGATACCGGCTTACAACGCTCAATGCGTATGCTACATCTGGTCTGGTACATAACATCGCATACATTATAGAGCCTACCGCAGAAGCGAAGGGTATAATCGACATGCGATCCCTTTCCAAATCAGTCTTGGAAGACATCACTTTGGAGAGGGTGATTCCGTGACAAGCCGGTAGGTTACCGCACTTAGAATCTTCCATACTGAATCTTTTCAATATGGTGTCTATCTACCTGGACTGTGAAAGTCCCAACATCCTCTTTGATCTATCACGAAAGATCTGGATCCCCAGATTGTAGGTGGCATCACCCAGGTCCTTCATGGAGAATTTCTGTGACAAGAATATTTTGACTGACTGTAGCATAGGAATATCATTTCCTATTAGGAGAATGTCATCCACGTATAAGACGAGAAATATAACAACTCTCCCTACAATCTTACTGTATATGCATGGTTCATCTGGATTCTTGATAAAGTCGAATTCTTTGACAGTATCATCAAAATAGATGTTCCAACTCCACGATCCTTGCTTTAGTCCATAAATGGACTTAAGCAACTTGCACACTTTACTGCTGCTCCCACTCTGAATGAATCCCTCTGGCTGATCCATATAGACGTACTCTTCCAAATTACCATTTAGAAAAGCCGTCTTTACGTCCATCTGCCAGATCTCATAATCATGGAAGGCAGCAATGGCAAGAAGGACCCGAATGGATTTGAGCATAGCCACTGGAGAAAAGGTTTCGTCATAGTCGAAACCAGGTCTTTGACGAAAACCCTTTGCAACAAGTCTAGCCTTAATGGTTTCAACCTGTCCATCAATACCAATCTTCTTTCTGAAGATCCACTTGCATCCTACGGGTTTTACCCTATCTGGAGCAATGTCCAAAGTCCATACTTTGTTAGTGTACATGGACTCCATTTCGGTCCGCATTGCATCCAGCCATTTTACCGAGTCGCCGCTCTGAATGGCTTGCTAGAAGCTAGTAGGGTCATCATTATCAATGACGCAATCTTCTCGATCCCCGTCTATGAGAAAACCGTAGTATCTCTCGGGCGGATGAGACTGCCTACTACTTCTGCGGATAGGCGCTGGTATGTCCCATTCTTTTGAAACTTCTTATTTTACCAAACTTTCAGTAACAGCTTGTGGTTCTGGAATTTCTTCCAGTTCTACTGCGCTCCCACTCTTCTGATTTTCTAAAAATTCAGCTTCTAAGAAGTGGGCATGACGAGAAACAAAAACCTTTTGTTTCTCTGCGTAATAGAAATAATATCCCTTGGAGTTCTTTGGATATCCCACAAGCTTACACTGTACTGAGCGTGCCTCAAGCTTGTCCGGATGTTGCTTTTTTACAAAAGCTGGACATCCCCATGTCCTAAAATGTTTAAGACAGGGTTTCTTCCCACTCCACATCTGATATGGTGTGGTAGGCACAGTTTTGGTTGGAACTTGGTTCAAAAGATATGCAGCTGATTCTAGTGCATAACCCCAGAAAGATCGCGGTAACTCAGCCTTACTCATCATGGAACAAACCATATCCAATAGGGTTCGATTCCTCCTTTCCGATACACCGTTGTGTTGTGGTGTGTATGGAGGAGTAAGCTGAGAGAGAATTTCATTCTCTTTTAAGTATCCCAGGAACTCGGCACTTAAGTATTCACTACCTCGATCAGATCTCAGTGTCTTGATACTTTTGCCTTTCTGTTTATCCACTTCATTCTTGTATTCTCGGAATTTCTCAAAGGCCTCGGATTTATGCTTCATTAAGAAGATATATCCATACCTAGAAAAATCATCCATAAAAGTAATGAAGTAGGAATAACCACCTTACGCATGTGTAGACATTGGACCGCACACGTCACTGTGTACGAGTCTCAAGAGCTCGCTCGCTCGCTCTTACTCCGTGTACAGTAAACGGAGTCTTTGTCATCTTTCACATGAGACATCACAAGTAGCATAAGATTGATATTCGAACGGATTCAAATATCCTTCTCTATGTAACTTCGTCAACCGTGTTTCATTGATGTGACCTAGTCTACAATGCCATAAGAAAGCCTGATTTATTTGTGGAGACTTTCTTTTAAGTGTGTTCTGGACATTGTAAACCCGAGCTTGACTCAATACGTATATACCGTCATCTAATGTACCGGACCAAATCAGAACTTGATTTAGGTGGATGTGAACTACATCGCTTACGAATGTAAAATCATATCCCTCTCTCGAAAGTGAGGACACTGATATGATATTACAATTCAAACTAGGTACATACAAACAGTTACGCAGAATCAATATCTGCCCACTTGTCAAACCTAGGCGATATTCTCCCACGGATTCAGCGTCCACGCTCATTCCGTTTGCAACTCTGAGAGACAAATCACATATGCTTATAACTCTACGGTTTCTCAAAGCATGTAATGAATTACAGATATGAGATCCTGCTCCGGTATCTAGTACCCAGGAAGTAGAGTTAATTGACAAACAGTTCTCAATTACAAACACACTTGAAGCCGAAGCCACAACATGCTTCGTATCCTGGCTACTGGCTTCCAAAGCCCTGCAAACCTTCTGCCAATGCCCGTTCCCATAACAATAGGAACATCCCTTCTTACCAACACCAAGTCCCGAAACTTTTGCTCTTCCCTTTCCTCCTACTTTACCGACACCGTATATCGGCTTTGTAGAGGTCTTCTTCTTTTCAACCTTTGCTTTCGCCCAGGAAGTCGAAGAAGAAGGTCCCCCATTAAGCAGAGCTTGTGTCTCCCTGGTTTCTTTCAGGGTTTAAGTAGAGGGTAGGGACTGTGGAAATAAGTCAGCGTATGACCTGTTTCTCAACGTGGTATCCAGGTCCTTGAGCTCATCAATATAGCTAGTCATTGTAAGGACGTTGTCCCCTACAGATGACCCGACAGCCATCCTCGCTTGAATTAATTCGTTCGAGGTCTCATATCTTGCGGTATGTGATTGCTCTCCATATAAATCTTTGTTATGGAGAAAGATGGAAACTAAGTCCATCTTCTCGTGCTGCTTCTGGTATACACTATCATCTAAAGCCAACACGAGGCACTGGGTTTTCGCTTTATCCTTTTTCCTTGTCTGACGGATATCCATATCCGTGACTGTGGAAACTGGACCTGGGACGGCGGGATCTTGGGTAGTAATAGGGTGGTCCAGCTTGTCATAGGCAATGGACATCTGGACAGAACTTTGCCAGTCATATAAGTTAGATTCAGTCAACTTGTTATCTAGATGTAAACTAGTCATGGTCACAAGGTCGCTGCAATGAGAGAGAGAGAAGAAAACACTTTAGCATGATGCTCTTGCAAGTTTAGAGTGGTTTTTAGTTTATCTAAACTGGATGGCTCCCACTGTTTTTCGAATCCTTCCTCAAACCATAAAAGAAGAATTAGCCAGGACCATTCTCACCGTACAATACTTGCTTAACCGTTCGGCCAGGCCAGTGTCGATACTTCGAGGGAGGTTTTCCAACGCTTTCGTGATGTTCCTTAATTAAATAACCTCTTTTCTCTGGGGGCGTAACCCCGCTGACACCTTTCTAAGCACCTACTTAGTTTATAGCATTGATCGTTAAGTGACGAATCTCCTGATAACTAGCATATACTCACAGTAGGATCGGGATCCAAATATCTTCGTATGATAATGTTGAAGGAATCCTACCAACATTCATCAAACTCCAAATGGTATGCAACACTAGCAAGTTTCAGTTTCTTTAGAAACTCCCGATGTGGATTTTTTCCCCATATTCTTATGACCTTGACTAAGGGCCAACAAATCATAAGTCACATGTCAAGTTCTACCCATCATTATCTTGTTAATTTGAACCCACCCGTATATACTCTTGACTAAGGGCCAAACAAAGTAATACGACTGTCCCAAACCAACTCATCTATCTATGCAACAAATGAATACCCCAGCAGCTACCAAACACTATGTCTTGACTAAGGGCCAAACAAACATAGCTTGAATACTACTGACCATCCATAAGAAATGACGGGAGGCTACAATTGGTTTTGGCGAAACCGTGAACGTAGTGAACTTGATATAACCAAAGGAACCTGATAGCTTTTAAGAGGAGTGGTTAAAGCTCCGCAATTAAAAATATCTTCTATTTTAAAAATAACCGAGTGGTTTCTTTTAAACTGTTCCAACGATTTAGCTTTGGTTTAATTTTTTTGCATTAATAATAATGCGTCCCATCATTAACCTATCATTGCAGAAAACAACGAAAATACAACGTCCTCTTATGCCATCCGCATTCGCCACTGGGTCCCGTCATCACCCGTTAGGTTACTTAACTAACGGCAGAGCGGGGGCTGGGCTAGTGCGGGTGTAAAATATAAGTGACGTCTAAATAGCTATCATATATAGATATTGTACATTCGTCAGATGCAATAATAGGCATTACAGATCTCAGATGAACATTATTGGATATACAAGCAATCCGTATTTGCTTTGAGCCTGCAACAAAAGACGGATTACACAATTGTGATGAATAGCCATTACCCCACCCTAGACCCCTACGGGTACGGCAAACTACCCGTCAAGTACCCGAAGTGAAGCGGTCTCCCTCAACAAAGTGAGTAGGCCACTAAACACTTCAAAGTACCCGGTAGTTTGTGCACCCCACCTTGGGTCTGTCCTAGGAGCAAAAAACAGTAAAATGAAATAATACAACGGTGGCTACAACCGCAACCTGGATGTGCCCCGCAAAATAATATTACAACAAATTACATTTACATTGAATGAATTAAAATAATAACCCATTACAGAACCCCGGCTAATCATCACAACAGTCCAATACAGTTCATAATCACAAACAGTAAAATCCATTACAGAAATGTGCAACCCCCTGCTAAGCGACATACTAGCAGTTAGGGAAGGTTTACGAACACATTATACAATCACAGATATAATCAAATTAGCAAACATCGCAAAATTTCGATCGAGCAAACACTTTAGATTCTACTCCAAAACTTCTCTGTGCACCTAAGACTTGAGCAGAAAAATTAACATCCCAGAAATATCATTATGAACACAGGAGAGTTACTGAAGAAATTTGGGCTGACTCGGCCCCAACTCGGCCGCGGATCCGCGGCAGATCACATGGATCCGCCGCGGTTCCGCGGTGAGTTAGCCGAGTCACAAGTCCAAATTTCTCCAGTAGCCCTATTATTCCCTGCTTGTTATTCTGCAGGTCCCTGAAAAATTTTTAGGGCCTGTTTTAAATTTGACAGAAACTGTGTTAAATCGATGATTTTTCCGGTTCTCTTTGCGTTCGAAATTCTTACGACTTTGCTAATAAGTTAATTATTGTTTAGCGAGGCTCTGATACCACTGTAAGTCGATGTACAACACCCCACGACTTGCGGGGAGGCGGAAATATGAAAAACGATTTTCTTCTTTGCTATAACATCGACTAACTGCAAGAATCGGTGCTAAACGATAACTAACAAAAACATAGGAGTTCTAAACTACTATGCGAAGTTATTATACCTAATGAACCGTGTCCTTCGTCTTTTCGTTCTCCACCTCTTCCTCGGCCTTCTCCAAGTAGTAGACGATCCACCCGAGAGCTATACTTCAAGCTTCACCTCAAACTAAAGGTAACTAGGTTTCTTAAAGTGCTAATCTAAGTAACCTAGGTGATATAGAGTTGGATTATGGAGTGATTAGTCTATTCTAATCCTTGATCTCAACACATGAGAGGGAAGGATTAGGGTTTGAAGAGAGAGAGCTTGAGGAGAGAGAAGGTGAGCATGAGAATGAGAATGAGATTGTGATCTATCATGATATATATGAACCATTAATCTTTATGAAATAAGTAGAAAATAGGATTTAACAACCATGCATCATAAATACAAATGGGTGATTCATCTCCATGAGTCATTAAGCATTTATGATGCATTAATGACATGGATGAACCACTCAAATGACTCACTAATCTCATTTAATGCATATGCCACCTAAACCCCCAAGTCACCATCTTCTAGAAGCTTCTTGTGAAATTACGAGAACGCCCCTTCCTATCCGTGAAAACACGGAAAAACTTTAGACTGTACAAATCTAATATCCCGATACTAGAATCTGGCTTAAACCAAAGCCGACTAGCAAAAACTGTCCGAAAGTCGTACGTGCGTAAACACACGTATGCGTCCGAACCCTTGTCATAAAAACATACGACCTCTATATCGTTTCGTCTGGAGCAGGGAAACTCTCTGTGTGGGACTCTAATAACTCGACTACTACGCTGGCAGTAGGTTGAACCACAGACCGCAAGCGGCACTAGCTGTACGTAACGGTCCCCAGGTTGATGTCGATAGAAGGCCGATGAGGAAACCCATCCGAACTCCTTCTGGGCCTGATGTGAAAATCTCCATACAGTCCGGTCCGTTCGTCTAAGACTATCGCATATCGGGCCTAGGGGGCGGCAAGCGTCAGTTCCCTAATAGCGGTATAAGTCGTGTCGGAGTGAAGCCCATTACACCCTGAGAAACTACTGGAACCTACCAGTAAATCTCGCTTGCCCTGGCCAGGGACTTTGCGTAATGGCTCTCTGACACAGCGCGATATCATCTCCCAATACCGGGAGAGACGAATCCTGTCTAACCGCCACTGCCTCCAAGTGCTCGGGACTGCACCCAACTGCTACCTGTTTGCACGACTCCTTCGAGCCGTGGTAGGATAGCAATCTAAGAACAGTGGGACACACTCGAGGCGAAGTAGCAGTGTCAAGTCTGCGGACTATGCTGTACTCATGTCACCTGGGAACTGTTAACTG
This sequence comes from Agapanthus africanus, assembly GCA_030015575.1. Taxonomy (NCBI): domain Eukaryota; kingdom Viridiplantae; phylum Streptophyta; class Magnoliopsida; order Asparagales; family Amaryllidaceae; genus Agapanthus; species Agapanthus africanus. Next base: position 226,266,942 of record CM057347.1, read on the forward strand.
ACGACTGGTATAAAACCCAACCAACAGTTCCCTGCGAGTCCTGTCCGGTGTACCCGTAACCCAACGAGCACCTGTATACTATCTTCAGTACGACGTACTGACGGCTGTGGGACAGACCATCTCCCTAACTGGGATGAGAAGCATACACACTAGTCTACTCCAGAGTATCGATGCCCTGTCTCGATAATCCTACGACTAGGGACCTGAAAAAAGGATGTGCTTGTAGACTACCCAGCCCCCACTAGTGTGACTGCAATCACAACGCTGGTAGTCAAGCAAGATCCTAAGAGCTCTATCAATACGTATACTCACATATTAAGATAGAATAACCAAGTAGCATACTACCATGTTTAGAAAGACTGTTATATACATGTGAATATCCCAAGCTTCAATTAAGTAATATACAAACTAGTATGATACAATAATGGCCCCTAGGGCATATACACTAACACAAAACTCAGTCATGCGAATAGATCGCTCAAAATACCAAAATCAAGTATGGTGGAATAGTCCCGCTCAAGCACATCCTCTAAGAATCTCTGGCCAACTGTCGTGGTCACTTATAACATGTCTTGTCGACGATGCCGAACTCTGGCCTGCTGGGTGTGCGTAAAATGACCACTCCTGGGTCCAAGTCTTCTCGTATAATATTCCAGAAAGGTTTCGTCGAAATCTCTCCCAAATCTCATTTCTGTCGAACTGCCCGGAAGTCATCGTCCTTTACTAAATCTATTTCTTTTTCCAGAACGGCTGCATACTCATCGCGACTCCTTCTGGAAGGTACATCCATATACAACGCCTTTGTATGCGTATCACATCTCTAATGTCGGTGGAGTGGAACGTCCTCTCATCAAGATCTCGTACGAACCTCTTACTCCACTTTTCTCTAATGTCGACTGCTTCGGACTCGTCTCATCATGGCTGCATGGACAGTGCTCCAACGGCTATACTCGTATCTGGAGTCTCCCAAGCAATGCATCCCATCACATAGCATCCGAATGAAGTCGAACCATTCGATCGATTCGTCAAAACCTTATAATCCCCCAAGAGATCAACATCTTCGGTACAGTTTTATAGTAACGAGTACATACCACAGCACCGGTGGGCCAGCCATAGAAGGGCAAACCCAAGTCTCACTAAAGGCACCGTGGAACTGCCACAAACCCTAGGGTTCAAAGGCTTTCACATGGTCATTATGTCGAGTTAGGGTTTTCATTCTTCTAGAGGGTCCATAGAATTGCTTGCATGTCTTTCCGAATACTTTAAACTTGGAATATGGGTTTCTGACATTCGATCGTCTCTATCAACACTCAACGTACCTGCGTGAAGTCGTCTCTAGCTGGAATCAAACTATCTGATGACCTCGCATCGGGGTATGCGAACGAACCACATGTCCTAGTCATTCATCCTTGGGTGACTAGCGTTCTGCTATCATATCTTTAAGTATAACTCCTACTGCAATAGCTCCAACATCTGGGGCGATATCTCGTCATTCGCAGCAATAACTGGCTCATTCATCTGCACGCTGAACAGTGCCTCAATCATCATGAATAAGCGATACATCAATGGTCATCACATTCTGGCTGGCCTCTATCAGTGGCTCAACCCTCCGGTGCAAATATGCGCGTCCGAGAAATCTCAAAACAGCGATCCATCAAACGCTTACGGCGCGAAAACACAATAAAACGACGCCGCTCTATGCAATTGTATGTCCCTGGAATCACGCCCTGGTCAGTCCTTGTCCGTGACGAGCTCATGCTGACGCAACTCTAGCCGTAGCTCTCTCTGCCCGTGTAATCGTGGTAGCAAAACCATAAACCGATATTGATGAGGATAGATCATGAATGAATATAACGCTGTGTAAGAAAATGTACATCCTAAGGCTTCTTAAGAGGAGTAGCGTATCGTAAGTATGCCGCGGAACATACACATGGTACGTCACTCTCCTTAAGTCACCTACTCCATCAACCAAGGTCAACCTACGCGACGAAAGTTCGGGTATAATACTACCTCGACTAAGTCTACATTCCGTAAGGTCAAGCCTAGATTCCATATATATACAAATGCCCTAGGCTCCGCATAGTCAAACATCGACTCGAACCAAGGTTAACCTAGCGCCCTGATACCAATTTTGTCACGACCCGAAATGGCACGTGGCTGGCACTTGAATTGTATGAAGTCTATAGGACCACATCTAACTCAAGTAAGCCAAAAGCCCAGAAATCTAAAACCATTTTAGATAATAAATGAAGGAAAACTTGTTTAAAAGCAAGTGGTTTTAATAGCATAAGCCGAATTATGCGCTTCTAAAACATCAAGTCTTTTCTGAAAATTTCGGCAGAGTTTCCTTTGTAAATACTGGCCCCAAACGCAGTACAACATGATAAATATGTACATGAATGATAAAAGGCATCCCTAAGCGGGAGCTAGCTCTTCCTCAAACAACGGTCACAACCACGCAAGCAATAATAATATACAACGCCGAAGGGCAAGGATCAAAACTCAAAAGGAACTCAAGTCAACGTGAAAACCCATAATAATACAACGCGTGACTCTAGGTCGAAAGAATATACAACTGGTCTCTAAGTCTAAAATAAATATACATGTCTAGTTGATGAAGATTACTAGATACAATGAGTAAAATAAAGTACAATGGTGGTCACGATACAAGTGAACCCACCTACCAAGCAATCACCCGGAATGGAAGCAGTGTGCCATCAAAGCCGTAACGAAACTTGTACGGCAAAACCTGCAAGAAAACTGTGGCACAACGTGGGTGAGTTTCCAACTCGTGAGTAAAAAACATCACCGAGCAGAAATCGTATGTATGACCCAATCCTAGGTCAAAACGATCAAAATAAATATATAACCTCAAATGATAAAGTCTGAAGCATGAAAAGGTGGCAAGGGTAAACATCTATACATAAGTGTAATCCCATGTGCTCGTGTCAGTGCCTCAGGTAGCAATATATCATAGGTATGAGGTATGAATGTAACGTAATGAAAACAGTATACCTGTAAATGAAGAAACTGTTTTCTTGTTTTAGTGAGATTTCTATTTATATAACACGAGGTATCATCAATGAAAACAACATAATCAGTGTCTAGCATCGACACAAAACATAAATCCCAATATCTCAATATCTTAGGCTCCGGCTATCCGGACTGGCCTGTATCATCAAATCTCAATACCTCAATATCTCAATACCTCGGGCTCCATCAGTCCGGATCGGCCCATATCATCAATCACACGAGCACGAACGGTATCCTCCAGATATCCGCCGCGCCAAATAATCACCCGTAGGCAGTCTGCCCCTGCCAGGCTCATCATCCACCATGAAATCACTCTCGCCCCGGGGTACCATACCGGGTCCACCATGTATCCGAGACGGTTCATACTACTCCTCGAAATGGGTCTCGAAATCCAACAGCTATCACGAAAACTCATGGTGGACGACTCATACATAACGAGAAAACCGCAACTTGCATTTTAAAAAGAACGAGGGAGAGAGAGAAGTTTATATATATTCTTGCGGTTTTCCCCTAAATCCCGAATCTCATGAAAATCCGAAATCCAAATAAAGAGTAAGTAAATAGTGAATATCGGCATAAAACCCCAAAACTGCATAACCAGTGAATATATGAATGCATCTGATAGCATACAATGAGTGCAATAGTTAAACTAGCATATGAAAGTGGTAACATATTGCAACTATCAGCTAGCAGGCTATGTCAATGAAATAATATTCACTAAAGTGTACGTGATATGGCAATTACCGATGAAGATGTGTGTGAGTCGGCAAGCAAGTGTACGTGGAGCATACGCATCATCGGTAATGGTGCTGGTGTCCTAACAGCATGATCTCAATAATGGCATATGAAAACACAATATAAGCATGCAAAATGAGATGCGAACATCAATAATATGCGGAAAATGAATAATAAACACAACAGAGAAGAATCTACATCGATATATATATGACATACAGTTTTGCCATTTGAAATAAGACGAATCGTGGTGGTTAGAAAAATAAGGGCTACGGTGTTTTTTAAGAAAAGATGCATCTTTGAAAATATCCGTAGAATCCTTTGGCCTGTCTTTAAAATACTCACGATTCGTTAGTTTTGAAATAGGTATGAGCCGAGTCTATTCTAACAACTACAAATAAACTACAGGACTAAACAAATAGTCTAACCGAAAGGATAAGGGAAACCACCTAAATCTGATTCGATATATATATAAATATAATAGTCGGTGATCCCGCCTCAATAGTATCACATAAGATACAAAATACAATATGACATTCTCGAGTCAAGAGTGCGGATCTATCATCAATACATAGCTCGTACGGTAAATCCGTCGTACGGCCTCCCAAATATGGGTACGGGTCAAATATCACACTTATCTTACTATTCGTATGGTATCATTGTCATCATATATCATGATCTAGGGGTACTGATCTAAATCTAGTACAATTTGATACCATCTATGTACATGCATGCGTGTGTATGAAAACACCATGCCTAAAGGACCCGTTATAAATATCATGTCGTATCTTAAATATGAACCACGTCACATCACCGATCTCATGGCCTCAAGCCCAATCTCATCGACTCATCTCCAGTCCCAAGTACTATCCTCATAATCCATTTATACTTATACGTATATATATATATACATAGTCTCATACCCATGTGTGTGTATATATATATAAATCCCCATATACGCACATGTAAATAAAAGTATGCAAGTGTGTGTGTGCGTGTGGCTGTAAACCTATTCTAGTGTTCGCGACTAAGAAGCTATGCTAGTTTACTTCTAATTACCCTAAATTAAACCATGAACACATAATTATATCTTGATAAACATCCACGCATCATGAATCACATATATAAACATATATATATCATAACTATACTACGAACTGCGGGAGTGCTATACGCCATCCACCCGACTTCCCCCGTAGATTTATATCTACTCACCTTGCTCCTTTCTTGCCAAAGTCGAAGTGCTTCATCTTCTCGGAATCCATGCGGAGGTAGAATCCATGCAGAGGTACCTACAACAATACGCAATCGCAAATGCGTATTAAAATCAAATCGGAAAACCAAAACGGCACCCGTTTCGCCCATAGGTCAAAACCTATAGCCTCGCGTGCAAACACGACCAATAACCCTAGTCGTTGTAAGTACACAGCGGCGCCCCGGCCGTCGATCCGAAGCCGGAAACGCGGAAACGAAAAACTTTGCAAACTAGCAATCCGGCACCACCGCGCACTTTTAACCCGGATCGGGCCATTAACCTAGCTACTAGCAAACAAGAAAAGGTGTGGAGAAGCTATACCAAGCAATCCGTGTCCTTCGGTCTTCGTCTCCACTCCGATCTCCTCGCGGAATCTCCGGTCGTCGCCTCCTCGTTGAAACGGGCACCACATCGCCGGGTTCTTTTACGGGCATCCACCTCTGGACCGAGGCAACTCGGGCACAAAGTTGGCGAGCCGACGCGTCCAAGAGATGCTGTAAGTGTAGTGTAGAAACCGTTGTTTCATTTGGAGCAGTGAAGTTGCCATTTATGTGTAGGAGGAGAAAAAGACTTTGGAGGAAAAAGAATGGTGCTCTCATTTTTTACAAGGAATGAGATGATAAAAAATCACACACCAAATGAACCTATCTCTCCCTCCCCTCAAAGTGGCCGGCCCATAAAAGAATGGATGATGGAAAAGGGAATAATGCAAGTGGGGATAATGTGTGATGATATGAATGGATAAAAGTCACACCATGTGCTAATCTCAAGCCAAATCAATTCCCATCCAAATCCTTTCTCATTTAAAGCAAGTGAAGAGATATAAAAAGAATCTCATCATGATGAAGCCACAAGTGCAAGAAACCCCTCCACAATAAGTTATTTGCAAACTTGCAAATAACCCCCTCCATCAGAAAGTCCGGCCGCGAAGGAACAAAGGAAAACCGGCCGGAACAGAATGCAAACTGGCAACTTCAGAAAACTGATCCCGTAATAAATTACAGGAAAACCCTGCAACTGCATATACATGCCCGCATTTGTATTCCCACTGAACACAAATGCAAAGAGACAAAACTACACTGTCTAATACTAGGATCCGGCTTAAGCCAAAGCCGGCTAGTAAAATCCGTCCGATCACGATCCGTGCAATACCGCACGTATCTGATCGAATCCTGCCATATCTCCATACGGCCTCTACAGCGTTTCGCCCGAAAACTGAGTAACTGTGTGTGGTGGACTCTAAAGACTCATCAATTCTATGGCTGTGGATTTAACCACTTGCACGTCAGAGGTATCAGCCATACGTGACGGCCCACCAGCTATTGACCAAAAGGGACGTCGATGAACGAACTCATCCTGACACCCTTCTGAGCCTGTCAGTGACAATATCCGTACAGTCCGGTCCGTTCTTCTATGAGCATTGTAAGTCCATGCTACCTCTCCCGGTACTTTCGGGAATGCGGAATTTGGTAAAAACCGATTTTTACGGAGGTGGTAACATGGACCTAAAACACGGATCTTGGTTAAACATCTATCTAACAACCTAACTATGAGTTTCTAGCTACTCAGTTAGGGGGTTATACCTTGCTTGTCTTGAACTCCTTCGTCTTCAAGCTCCGATGGTGGTCCGGACCGGCTTCTTCTCGTCGTCTCCGTACGCCGAAGATAGATCCACCTGAAAGCTCCAACCTTTAGCTCCTTCTTCGTTCTTTGAAGAAACTAGTTCACCTGGTTTGCTAAACCTAGTGAACTAGAATGAGTAGAGAATACTTTGTGTGGGATTTTATCTATGGTTCTTGATTCTCAACTCATGAGACAAGAGAACCATAGAATCAAGAGAGGGAGGAAGAGGTTGAGGGTGAGAGCAAAAACAAGAGAGCTCAAGAACAAGAGAGAGAATGAGCAAGAAAGAATGAGGCTCTCTTTTGTCTTTCACCCTCTCATAATCCAAAGTCATGATAACTCATCATACTAAAAAAGTCTTATGTGATGGTTTGAAGCAACCATAACCATATCATTTCATGCACTCATTTTACACAAATGAGCAAGCAAGAAAAAGTCTTTGCCATGAAATGATGGCTATGGTTATCATGATGGTCAACTAGTCAAGCCTAGTCAACCGGTCAACAAAGTCAACAAGTCAACAAAGTCAACAAAAAGTCAACAACCATGTCACCATAATACTTAATTAATATAATAGTCAATCACATATCATATTCTCATTAGGGTTGATCAAACGGTCAATAGTCAACGGTCAACTGTCAACAACCCTAATGAGAATCCACTGCCTCTGTCTCCCTGTCAACTGTGCATACACACCCGCATCCGCGTTCCGAGGAACACGAATGCAAACTGGATAAATCCAATCCCATTAGGTACACTAGGATCTGGCTTAAACCAAAGCCCGCTAGTGTAAACTGTCCGGACACTGTACGCGCACAAGTGCACGGATGTGACCGAACCCTGTCGCAAAACCATGCGACCTGTCGCAATACCATGCGACCTCTACTCTTTTGCCTAAAGGCGAAAAGCTTTCTGTGTGGGACTCTAAAGACTCGACACTGCGCTGGCAGTGGGTTTAACCACAGACCGCAAGCGGCACTAGCTGTGCGTAACGGTCCCCAGGTAGTGCCGACAAGAAGACCGACGAGGCGAAACCCATCTGAACTCCTACTGAGCCTGAGTGTGACATTCTCCGTACAGTCCGGTTTGTTCGTCTGATACATCGCATGGCGGGCCTAGGGGACGGTAAACGTCATTCCCCCAATAGCGGTACAAGTCGTGCCGGAGCGAAGCCCAAAACACCCTGAGATAACACTGGAAACCTACCAGTATATCTCGTTTGCCCTGGCCAGGGACTACTCGTGTAATGGCTCTCCTAGACACAGCGCGATGTCAACCCCCAATACCGGGAGAGACGAATCCTGTCTAACCGTCACTGCCTCCAAATGCTTCGGGACTGCACCCAACCACTACCTGTTTGCACGACTCCTTTGAGCCGTGGTAGGGTAGTGATCAAAGTACAGTGGGAACACACTCGAGGCGAAGTGACAGTGTCAAGTCAGCGGACTAAACTGTACTCATGTCACCTGGGAACTGATAACTGACGATAGGTATAATACCAACTAGTCAGTTCCCGACGAGTCCTGTCCAGTGTACCCGTAACCTAACGAGCACCCGCATACTATCTCAAGTACGACGTACTGACGGCTGTGGGACAGACCGTCTCCCACACTGGGATGAGAAGCGCATGCGCTGGTCTACTCCGGAGTATCGATGCCCTGTCTCGATAGTCCTGCGACCAGGGACCTGCATAAGGATGTGCTTATAGATTACCCAGCCCCACTAGTGTGACGGCCATCACATCGCTGGTAATCAAGCAAAGATCCTAAGGGCTCTACTAATGTGTATAGGCGATATACAAAAATAAACACATGTACACATTGAAGTAGAAACAAACCAAGTAGCATACTACTATTTTGAGCAAGATTGTATATACAAGGTGAATATCCCAAGCATCCATTAAGTAATATACAAACCAGTATGATACAGTAATGGCCTCTAGGGCATATACACTAACAATCTCCCACTTGCACTAAGGCCATGTACTGGCGTATCGAAGACCTATCATCTCGATCAGCCGCTCGAACTGAGTCTGGGGCAGGGCCATGGTGAATGGATCTGCAGTGTTATCTTCTGAAGCGACTCTCCGAACCTCGATCTCCTGGCGATCCACAATCTCCCTGATCAGGTGATACCGCCTCAAGATGTGCCTGGATCTCTGATGGGACCTGGGTTCCTTCGCTAAAGCTATAGCCCCGTTGTTGTCGCAATACAGAGGTATTGGATCAACAATGGACAGAACAACCTGAAGTTCTTTAAAGAACTTCCTCATCCAGACAGCTTCTTTTGCGGCATCAGATGCAGCGATGTATTCCGCTTCCATCGTCGAGTCTGCAACGGTTTCCTGTTTGGAACTCTTCCAACACACCGCCCCTCCATTGAGGGTAAAGACAAAACCCGACATGGACTTGGAATCATCCTTGTCACTCTGGAAGCTGGAGTCAGCAAAGGCCTCGATCTGGAGGTCTTTTCCGCCATACACCAAGAACATCTCCTTAGTCCTTCTCAGGTACTTGAGAATGTTCTTTACCGCTATCCAGTGTTTCTCCCCTGGGTTTGACTGATACCGGCTTACCACACTCAGTGCATAAGCTACATCCGGTCTGGTACACAACATCGCATACATTATAGAGCCTACCGCAGAAGCGTAGGGTATAATAGACATGCGATCCCTCTCCAAATCAGTCTTGGGAGACATCTCTTTAGAGAGGGTGATCCCGTGACAAGCCGGCAGGTTACCGCGCTTGGAATCTTCCATACTGAATGTCTTCAGTATGGTGTCGATGTACCTGGACTGTGAAAGTCCTAATATCCTCTTGGATCTGTCACGGTAGATCCGGATACCCAGAATGTATGAGGCATCACCCAGGTCTTTCATGGAGAACCTGTGTGACAAGAACCCCTTGACAGATTGTAGCATAGGAATGTCATTTCCTATTAAGAGAATGTCATCCACGTATAAAACGAGGAATACTACAGTTCTCGCTACAAATCTACTATAGATGCATGGTTCATCTGGATTTTTGATAAAGCCAAATTCTTTGACCGTCTCATCAAAGCAGATGTTCCAACTCCGCGACGCCTGCTTTAGTCCATAGATGGACTTAAGCAACTTGCACACCTTTCCGCTGCTCCCACTCTGAATGAAACCCTCTGGTTGGTCCATATAGACACACTCCTCTAAATTTCCATTTAGAAAAGCGGTCTTTACGTCCATTTGCCAGATCTCATAATCGTGGAAGGCAGCAATGGCAAGAAGGATCCGAATGGATTTCAGCATGGCTACTGGAGAAAAGGTTTCGTCATAGTCCAAGCCAGGTCTTTGACGGAAACCCTTTGCTACCAGCCTAGCTTTATAGGTCTCAACCTGCCCATCTACACCAATCTTCCTTTTGAAGATCCACTTGCATCCTACGGGTTTTACCCCGTCTGGAGCAATTCCAACGTCCATACCTTGTTGGTGTACATGGACTCCATTTCGGTCCGCATTGCATCCAGCCATTTCACTGAGTCAACGCTCTGAACGGCCTGCTGGAAGCTAGTAGGCTCATCATAATCTATGATGCAATCCTCTCTATCCCCGTCTATGAGAAAACCGTAGTATCTCTCGGGCGGATGAGTCTGCCTACTACTCCTGCGGAGCGGCGTAGGAATGTCCTGTTCTGTTGAACCCTCTGGTTCCACTAAGCTTTCAGTAATAGTCTGTGGTTCTGGAATTTCTTCCAGTTCTACTGCGCTCCCACTAATTTCCTTTTCCAAGAACTGGTGTTCTAGAAAGTGGGCATTACGAGAAACAAGGACTTTTTGTTCCTCTGCGTAGTAGAAAAGATACCCCCTGGTGTTCTTTGGGTATCCCACAAACTTGCATAGTACTGAGCGTGCCTCGAGTTTGTCCGCATGCTGCTTTTTGACAAAAGCTGGACATCCCCAGATCTTCAGATATTGAAGATAGGGTTTCATCCCACTCCACATTTCATATGGGGTGGTAGGCACAGTCTTAGTCGGAACTCGGTTCAAAAGGTATGCAGCTGATTCTAGCGCATACCCCCAGAATGATCGCGGTAACTCAGAGTTACTCATCATGGACCGCACCATATCCAATAGGGTGCGGTTCCGTCTCTCCGATACACCGTTATGTTGCGGGGTGTATGGAAGAGTAAGCTGAGAGAGAATTCCGTTCTCTTTTAAATAGTCCAGGAACTCGGCACTTAAGTATTCTCCACCTCGATCCGTTCTTAGAATCTTAATACTTTTGCCGGTCTGTTTCTCTACTTCATTCTTATACTCCTGGAATTTTCCAAAGGCTTCGGACTTATGTTTCATTAAGAAGACATAACCGTACCTTGAGAAGTCATCCGTAAAAGTAATGAAGTAAGAATGGCCGCTTCGCGCATGTGTAGACATTGGACCGCACAAATCACTGTGTACGAGTCCCAAGAGCTCGCTCGCTCTTACTCCATGTCCAGTAAACGGAGTCTTTGTCATCTTTCCTTTGAGACAAGATTGACAAGTGGCATACGATTGATATTCGAACGCATTCAAATATCCCTCTGTATGCAACTTAGTCAACCTTCTCTCATTGATGTGACCCAGTCTACAATGCCACAAGAAAGTCTGATTTATTTCTGGAGACTTTCTTTTGTGTGTATTCTGGACATTGAAAATCTGTGGTTGGTTCAATACGTATATACCATTACTCAATGTACCTGACCCAATCAAAACTTGATTAAGGTGAATATTTACAACATTACTTACAAACGCAAATTCATAACCTTCTTTAGAAACTAAAGATACAGAAATGATATTACAAGTTGCGTTGGGTACAAAAAAGCAATTACGCAAAACCAAAACATGTCCATCTGACATTCCCAGGTGATAGTCCCCCACGGCTTTAGCATCCATGCTAGCTCCGTTCGCAACTCTGAGGGTCATGTCACCTGCCTTCAAAACCCTACGGTTTCTCAACGCCTGCAAAGAATTACAGATATGAGATCCTGATCCGGTATCCAATACCCAGGAAGTAGAGTTTATTGAAAGACAGTTTTCAATAACATACACACCTGAAGCTGAAGCTGCAACCTGCTTCAATTCCTGTGTTCTGGCCTTCCAGGCCCTGCAATCATTCTTCCAGTGTCCTTTCTTATGACAATAGAAGCATTCTTCCTTATCCACAAGCTTCCCCGCTATCTTTGTTGCTTTACCTTTTCCCTTCGTATCCACCTTACTAACACCGCCCCTTGGTTTGGCGGGGGCTTTCTTCTTTTTTCCCTTGGCTTTCGCCTTGGACCTAGAAGAAGATGATCCTCCTACAAACAAAGTGGATGTATCCCTACCTTTCTGTAGGGTGCCCTCTGCGCTCCTCAGCATGTTGAGGAGCTCTAAAAGTTCAACCTCTTTTTCTTGTAAGTTGAAGTTCAGTATAAACTGGGCGTAAGTGGAAGGAAGGGACTGGAGAACTATATCCGTATATAGTTCACTCTCCAATGTGATCCCTAGGTCCGCGAGCTCCTCAATATAGCCGATCATCTTTAGCACGTGCTCGGCTACTGATGATCCGACGGCCATTCTTGTCGAAAATAACTTTTTCGACGCTTCGTATCTTGCGATACGAGATTGCTCTCCATACAGTTCTTTTGTATGAAGCAATATGGATTCCATGTCCATATTCTCGTGCCTCCTCTGATATTCGTTGTCCATCGAGGCAAGCAGGAGGCATTTGGCCTTCGCGCTATCAATCTCCCAAGTCTTGCGGATTTCCTTATCCGCGACGCTGGAAGCTGGACCAGGGACAGGGGGAGCTTTGGTGGTAAGAAGATATCCCAGCTTGTCGTAAGTGATTGCTATCTTGACATTCCTGAGCCAATCTTTGTAGTTTGGCCCTGTCAGTTTGTTTTTATCTAGGAGTAACTTAAGTCCAGTCATGTTGATTTGGTCGCTGCAATTAGGAGAGAGAAGAAGAAACACTCAGCATGATGCTCTTGCAAGTTTAGAGTGGTTTTTAGTTTGTCTAAATAGGATGGCTCCCACTGTTTCTCGAATCCCTCCTCAAACCATAAAGGAAGAATTAGTCAGGATCAATCCCACCGTACAATACTTGCTTAACCGTTCAGCCAGGCCGGTGTCGGTACTTCGAGGGAGGTTTTCCAACGCTTTCGCGAAGTTCCTTAATTAAAGAACCTCTTTTCCCTGGGGGCGTAGCCCCGCTAACACCTTTCTAGGCACCTACTAGGTTTATAGCATTGATCGTTAAGTGAGAAATTTCCCGAGGAGTAGCATATACTCACAGTAGGATCGGGATCCAAATATCATCGCGTGACGAAACTGAAGGAATCCTACCAGAATCATCACACTCCAAATGGTATGCAAATCTAGCAAGTTTCAGTACTTATGAAACTCCCGATGTGGATTTTTTCCCCATGCTCTTATGACCTTGGCGTGAGGTCAAAATGTCATAAGTCACATGTCAAGTTCGTCCCATCATTATCCAGGTTAATTTGAACCCACCCGTACATACCCTTGACGTAGGCCAAAATGGCAGTATGACTGTCTCAAACCAACGCATTCTATCTATGCAACAGATAAATATCCGGCAGCTACCAATCACTATGCCTTGGCGTGAGGTCAAAATACATAGCTTGAATACTACCGAATATTTAACTGAAATGATGGAGGGCCACGGATGGTTTTGGCAAAACCGTGAACGTAGTGAACTTGATTTGGTCGATGGAACGAGATAGCTTTTAAATGGAGTGGCTCAAACTCCGTATTTTAAAAGTTTGTTTTGAAAAGAACCGAGTGGGTTTTCGAAAGTGTTCCAACGACTTTAACTTGGTTTATTATCTTGCATTAGTTCTTTTAATGCGTGATATTCTTGCATTAGTTCTTTTAATGCGTCCCATCATTTAATCCTACCATTGCAGAAAACAACCAAAATATGACGTACGCTTATGCCATTCGCATTCGCCACGGGGCCCCGTCATTACCCGTTAGGTTACTTAACTAACGACAGAGCGGGGGCTGGGCTAGCGCGTCTGTAAAACATAAGCAACGCCTAAATAATATCATATATAGATATACTGCAATGATAAACATTTCAGATCACAGATGAATACATTGGATATACTAGGAATCTATAATTCGTACGAGCCTGTAATGAAAGACAAATTACACGGTCGCGGTGAATAGCCAAATACCCCACCCAAGACCCCTACGGGTGCGGCAAACTACCCGCCAAGTACCCGAAGCGTAGTAACCTCCCTCATCTCCTATGAGTAGGCCACTCGACACTTCGGCATACCCGGTAGTTTGTGCACCCCCTCCATGGGTCTATCCTAGGAGCAAAAACAGTAAAAAGAAATTATACAATGACGGCTACAACCCCGACCCGGTTGTGCGGCCATACAAATAATTATTACATCAATTTACAAATTTACAAGAATTGATAGAAAAGAAAACTCTCGTCTCACAACCCCCGGCTATTCACCCGCGACAATCCAACATATTCATATACACATTCCAGCAACAATACAGATCACAGATTTGTATAACCCCCACTAATCGACATATAGCGATTAGTACACGTTCAATACATATATCACATTACAGAAAAACCCGTTAGCTAAAGTCTTTTAGAAGTTCGATCAAAAATACGGATTTTCGGGAGTCCAAAATAAAATTTTCGTTCTGGAAAATCTGGGTTGAAAATATATGTACTAAAAATCCCAAAATACCCCCAGAATAACACTGCACCAAAGATTGACCTCGGCCGAGTCAACTCGGCCGCGGATCCGCGGCGGGAGCGTGCTCCCGCCGCGCTTCCGCGGCGCTTTGACTCGATCGTGGGTCCATCTTTGGTGGTTATTCAAATAAAACCCTGAGCCGATTTTTGGTGTGTTCAAAAAATTTTTTTCAGTACTTTTGAAATCGACAGAAAGTTGAAAATTCATGGGTTCGTTTTTGGGAATTTTTCTTTGATCGATCTTCTAGTTACTGGCTAACTTGATAGATAGAGTTTAACTAGGCTCTGATACCACTGTAAGTCCATGCTACCTCTCCCGGTACTTTCGGAAATGCGGAATTTGGTAAAAAACGATTTTTACCGAGGTGGTAACATGGACCTAAAACCCGAATCTTGGTTAAACATCTATCTAACAACCTAACTATGAGTTTCTAGCTACTCGGTTAGGGGGTTATACCTTGCTTGTCTTGAACTCCTTCGTCTTCAAGCTCCGATGGTGGTCCGGACCGGCTTCTTCTCGTCGTCTCCGTACGCCGAAGATAGATCCACCTGAAAGCTCCAACCTTTAGCTCCTTCTTCGTTCTTTGAAGAAACTAGTTCACTTGGTTTGCTAAACCTAGTGAACTAGAATGAGTAGAGAATACTTTGTGTGGGATTTTATCTATGGTTCTTGATTCTCAACTCATGAGACAAGAGAACCATAGAATCAAGAGAGGGAGGAAGAGGTTGAGGGTGAGAGCAAAAACATGAGAGCTCAAGAACAAGAGAGAGAATGAGCAAGAAAGAATGAGGCTCTCTTTTGTCTTTCACCCTCTCATAATCCAAAGTCATGATAACTCATCATACTAAAAAAGTCTTATGTGATGGTTTGAAGCAACCATAACCATATCATTTCATGCACTCATTTTACACAAATGAGCAAGCAAGAAAAAGTCTTTGCCATGAAATGATGGCTATGGTTATCATGATGGTCAACTAGTCAAGCCTAGTCAACCGGTCAACAAAGTCAACAAGTCAACAAAAGTCAACAAGTCAACAAAGTCAACAAAAAGTCAACAACCATGTCACCATAATACTTAATTAATATAATAGTTAATCACATATCATATTCTCATTAGGGTTGATCAAAAGGTCAATAGTCAACGGTCAACTGTCAACAACCCCAATGAGAATCCACTGCCTCTGTCTCCCTGTCAACTGTGCATACACACCCGCATCCGCGTTCCGAGGAACACGAATGCAAACTGGATAAATCCAATCCCATAAGGTACACTAGGATCTGGCTTAAACCAAAGCCCGCTAGTGTAAACTGTCCGGACACTGTACGCGCACAAGTGCACGGATGTGACCGAACCCTGTCGCAAAACCATGCGACCTGTCGCAATACCATGCGACCTCTACTCTTTTGCCTAAAGGCGAAAAGCTTTCTGTGTGGGACTCTAAAGACTCGACACTACGCTGGCAGTAGGTTTAACCACAGACCGCAAGCGGCACTAGCTGTGCGTAACGGTCCCCAGGTAGTGCCGACAAGAAGACCGACGAGGCGAAACCCATCTGAACTCCTACTGAGCCTGAGTGTGACATTCTCCGTACAGTCCGGTCTGTTCGTCTGATACATCGCATGGCGGGCCTAGGGGGCGGTAAACGTCAGTCCCCCAATAGCGGTACAAGTCGTGCCGGAGCGAAGCCCAAAACACCCTGAGATAACACTGGAAACCTACCAGTATATCTCGTTTGCCCTGGCCAGGGACTACTCGTGTAATGGCTCTCCTAGACACATCGCGATGTCAACCCCCAATACCGGGAGAGACGAATCCTGTCTAACCGTCACTGCCTCCAAGTTCTTCGGGACTGCACCCAACCACTACCTGTTTGCACGACTCCTTTGAGCCGTGGTAGGGTAGTGATCAAAGTACAGTGGCAACACACTCGAGGCGAAGTGACAGTGTCAAGTCAGCGGACTAAGCTGTACTCATGTCACCTGGGAACTGATAACTGACGATAGGTATAATACCAACTAGTCAGTTCCCGACGAGTCCTGTCCAGTGTACCCGTAACCTAACGAGCACCCGCATACTATCTCAAGTACGACGTACTGACGGCTGTGGGACAGACCGTCTCCCACACTGGGATGAGAAGCGCATCCGCTGGTCTACTCCGGAGTATTGATGCCCTGTCTCGATAGTCCTGCGACCAGGGACCTGCATAAGGATGTGCTTATAGATTACCCAGCCCCACTAGTGTGACGGCGATCATATCGCTGGTAATCAAGCAAAGATCCTAAGGGCTCTACTAATGTGTATAGGCGATATACAAAAATAAACACATGTACACATTGAAGTAGAAACAAACCAAGTAGCATACTACTATTTTGAGCAAGATTGTATATACAAGGTGAATATCCCAAGCATCCATTAAGTAATATACAAACCAGTATGATACAGTAATGGCCTCTAGGGCATATACACAAACAAGCATCGCATGGCGGTCCTGGGGGGTTGGTAAAAGTCAGACCCCCAATAGCGGTACAAGTCATGTCGGAGTGTAGCCCAGAACACCCTGAGATACTACTGGAATACCTTCTAGTAAATCTCCTGCCCAGGCCAAGGACTTTTCATGTACTGGCTCTCCTAGACACAGTGTGACCTTACCCCCAATACCGGGAGAGACGAACCCCTGCAGATCAGCTCACTGTCTCCATGTGGCTCGGGACTGTACCCAACTAAAACCTGTTTGCACGTCTCCTTTGGGCGTGGTAGGGTAGTAATAAAAGTACAGTGGGAACTCACACGAGACAAATGACGATCTCAGGTCGATGAACTAACCAGTACACATGTCACCAGGGAACTGCTATCTGACGTCTGGTATAATACCAACTAGCAGGTTCCCGGCGAGTCCTGTCCGGTGTACTCATAACCCAATGAGCACCTGTATACATCTTAGGTGAACCAACTGACACCAGTGGCTTGTGAGACCGGCCACCGCCCCTCGTCGGGGTCTCGACTGTATACACTAGTCTACTCTGGAGTATCGATGCCCTGTCTCGAAACTCCCATGACTGGGGACCTTTTAAGGATGTGCTTATAGACTCCAGCTCTCACGTATATGATCACCCTCATACTGCTGGTAGTCAAGCAAGAATCCTAGGGGCTCTATCAACGTGTAATAGCGACTCGTAAGGTCACCTAAAGCAGTACACGATGATAAAGATAAACCAGATAGCATACTATCATCTCGAGTAAGACTGTCCTACCGGTATAGGTCCTCCCTCAATCATTGCAATCACGTGCCTGTGATCCAATAATTGACTCTGAGGGCACTATATCCAACAATCTCCCACTTGCACTCAAGGCTAATTATTGCGATGTCGCATACTCACAGCTCGTGTGATACCGAACACCCAACTCCACTACTAGTTAGTCTCACAAAGCTCGTTTGTGAAACTATTGCGTTCGAGAAATAGCCTCAGTGAGTGGATCCGCTGTGATGTTTCTTTCTATGTTTCTCTTTATCTCATGTTCGCGGAGATAACCATGTCCCAAAATGAGCAATACCTGTCTTAGAATGCGTCTGGATGTCTGATGGGACCTAGCTCATAAATGAACTCCAAATCCAAACTTCTTAGACTGTATTGACAACTGAACTTAATCAGTGTCCTGCGCCATCCTTCCCTCAGTATCCCCTTGGACCACCTGTCCAAAATACTGCCCTTCGTCAGAGGGAAAACTATAACTCTGACAGCCACTCTGTCATCCAGGTCACCTTAGAAGCCTGGAATGATAACCGTCTCCTAAAGGAGGCTGCCGTTGTCATATCCCTAGAACATCCACTTATGTTCTAAAACTGCTTCCGAATGTTTCTCCAGGATTGGATCAATATCAACTTATTGCATCTACTGCAAGAACAACATCTGGTGTGGTACTTGACATCTCATGATTGACTCAATTGCCTAAGCAAGTGATCTGCCAATCATGCACATCCCTCTCTATTTTAGTCTGTAGGACACCTTTAGGGAGGGTGACTCCATCACCTGCAGGTACACTACCGTGCCAGGAGTCGTCCATTCTAAATACTCATAGAATGCTGTCTAAGTACCCAAATTGGGAAACTACCCAAATCTAGATCTAATACCATAGATCCAGTAACCAGAATGTCTGATATAATATCCAAGTCCTATGTGGAAAAACCACTGTGTGACAACCAAAGTATAACCGATCGTAGTATAGGAATTTCACTTCCTACTCTGTGTATGTCATCCAAATACCAGGACATCACACCCTACTACCTTCTTAACAGATCCATCCCCTATTCGGATGATGTCAAACCTATGACTGTCACATCAGAAATAGATGATCTATCTCCGCTATGTCTGCTTTAGTCTAAAGATAGACATAAGCCACTTGTCCACCAATGCTTCCGCTGCTCCCACTGACCACGACAACCCTCTGGCAGAGTCATATACACGTACACTTCTAAAGCAAGTTTAGAACGACGCTATACTCATCCTTCTGCCTGGTCTCGCAGTCTGGAACAACAGCAATGGCAAGTCTGGGTAAACAAGAACCTCCCTGCCACCGTCCTTGAGCATACCGAAGTACCTCTCGGGTGCCTGAGGTTACCCACCATATCTGCGGAGTGGCCAATGGAATATCAAACCAGATTGAATCTTTAGGTTCTTATCAAATCTTCAGTAATCGTTTGCGGTTCTGGAATCACTTCCAGTTCTACCATACGCCCACTACTGTTTTCTGAAAAAATCCATTTTTAATTAAAACTGTGGCGAGTCAAGAACAATATCACTATTGATCTTCCAGATGGTAGAAAGTCAACCCTCGTCATAGCCCGGGTCAACCCACAAACAGCCATTACAGAAATGTGCCTTGAGTTACCCGGAGTCTGGTTTTAAGCATAAGCCGGACAACTCCCCGTATCATAACAATGTCAAGATATGAACTGTTCTATATCCAATACAGAAACAGAGGCACTGATTTAATTGAACCAGATTCAAATCATGCAGCTGTCTCCAGTGCATGTCAACTAAATGGAAGGAGGTCGATCAGCGTTACTCAACTTAGGAGTACTTCCAATTATGAGTAACCTGAAAGAGAAGCTAGTTCTCTTAATCATTGCTATAAACTGAATACCATTCACAAGTATCTACATCTTCGATCACTTTGAAGAATCCCAATACTTGCAACATCTGGTTCTCTACTTTATTCATATACCTATAACTTCTCAAAACTTGGACCCTGTGTTTCTACGAAACACCTGTCTAAGAACCAAAGAAGTCATAAGTAAACCGAATATAGTACGAGGACCTACCCCCTTGTCCTAATGGATACTGGACAATACACAAAACTGTGTATAAGTCCCTTGAGTCAAATGACTCATTTACTGTGTGTCGTAGGTTGAAAACTGTACTTATGGTTAAGAAGAATTACACCGCTATTTAATGCTCCTTACCTAACCATCCACTGATATAGGTAAATGTGTTAGACATAATTTCAAAAAGGTATATCTCACTCTATTAAAATAGACGTACAGATATATCAATTTGAAATTGGTGCATAACAATGGATATTCAAGACCAGATATTTGCCGTCCGGCAAACAACCCATGTGACTTCCTCAATTATCACCAATTACAACGAATCCCGATATAATGAGGATGATCACCTAATCCCCAATAACTTACTCCCACTCATCATCTGTAAAACAATACAGATGAGAGAATCAAACCTGGTAAATACATACCCTGGAGCAAGTGTCTAATTGGGAAATCAGTTTTCTTTTAACAGTACACGGTGAAACTGAAACATTGAAATGTTTCGATGGGGTATCCCGGTATTCCTAGTAATGCCTCTTCCATTATCCAGATTCACAACTGTAACCGTATATCTCTTTGCCATCTCTCCAAATCCCTTTATATGTCTTTAGTCATTACCTTCTGTACACCCCTTCAGGCCAAATGGTTTTCTTCCTTCCCTACCGTTCGGCACCAGCCTATGGTTTGGAAGAAGACTATCCAATAAGCATAATGGGTGTACTGTCCTAATCCTAGGAGCACTCGCAATGCGAGAGAAGGTGAAGATAAAAGACAACCGAATAAACCTTATTCCTATTTCTCTGAACCAGAATCCATCCCCGAACTGGAACAAGTTCCTTTCGAGTTCGTATATAACCATACGAAGGAGTATCCAAACAAACCGTGGATCTTCGTAGTGATACGGAGTGTCCTGGAGAAATACAAAGGTGATTTAGGATTGGCGAAGAAATATTTGGTTTGGTCGTGAATAGCAGTCGCAATTTACTTTGCCCTCTTACTTATCATTCTTTGTCTTTACATAATACCTTCTGTACACCATCGTTATGCTAATTGGTTTTCTTCATTCCCCACCGTTTGGCACCTGCCTATGGTTTGGAAGAAGAATATCCAATTTGCGTAATAGGTGTACTATCTCCTAAACCAAGGAGTACTCGCAACCAGAGAGAAGGTAAAAGGAAAAGAAAACTGAATAGTCATATTCGTTTTCTCCAGAACCGGAAACCATCCTCGAATAAAATCCTTCGAATTCGTATATAACCATACGATGGTTTTGTCCAATGGAAGTGGACGTTCGTAGTAATACGGGGTGTCTTGGAGAAAAAGGTAAAAGTAGGAGTGGCAAAGAGGTTTGCAACTCTGACAATCTAAAAGCCAGAGTTTAAGAAGGTTCGGTCAACTTGGTCACTGAGTCATAGTCTAGGGTCGGGTCCATGGTCGCTGCCAAAGAGAGAGAGAAAAGAAACACTCAGCATGCACTCTAACCTAGATCAGAATGGTTATCACTTTATCTAATCATGAAACCTCCCACTGTAACGTCAAATTCTTCCCCAAAGCTGAAAGAAGAATTAGCCAGGATCACCCGAGGAGTAAACCAACTCATCAGTGGGAATCGGGATCCAACTATCATCGCATGATAAAGTGACGGAATCCGCTCACGTTATCACACTCCAAAAGGTATGCGCATATCTGGCAAGTTTCAGTTTCTTTAGAAACTCCCGATGTGGATTTTTGCTCCATGCTTTTATGACCTTGACGAAGGCCAACATATCATAAGTCACATGTCAAGTTCTACCCGTCATTCTCCAGGTTAATTTGAACCCACCCGAACATACCCTTGACGAAGGCCAAAATAGTAGTACGACTGTCCCAAACCAACGCATCTATCTATACTGCAGAAAAGTAACAAATAGCTACCATACACTATGCCTTGACGAAGGCCAACATACATAGCATGAATACTAAGTGCTACCGTTCTGAAATGACGGAGGGCTACGAATGGTTTCTGGCGAAAACCTTTAACGTAATGAACTTGATATCGTTGAAGGAACTGATAGCTTTATAAAAATATAGTGACGAAAACCATTGCTAAAGAGGTCACTCCCGGTGAAGGGATCTCGGCTCTTTCCCCATGGAATGAGGTGCAGGATATTCCAACTGAATACAACGATGCAAAGCAAAAGTAATTGGCTATAGTGAAGTTATTGCCCTGACACAAACTTCTGTCCAAGGGGTCACTCCCGGTGAAGGGATCTCGGCCCTTGCCTCGTCGACTGAGGAGCAGGATATTCCAACTGAATACCACGATGCAAAACAATAGTGAACGCCCTTGCAATAACAGCTTTTTGAAAAATGTTCCAACAACATCAGAATAGGTTTGTTTATCTTGCATTGATCCGAATCAACGCAGTCCCATCAATTGATCACACCAATAAAGAACAAAAATAATGATGTACGTATATGCCATCCGCATTCGCCACTGGGTCCCGTCATCACCCGTTAGGTTAGCTAACTAACGACAGAGCGGGGACTGGACTAGTGCGGATGCAAAACATATACAACATCTACTAGTATATATAATATATAATTTTCGCTCAAGGCGTGATAAAATGCAACATCATAGAAATGTAACCAGCATCACAGAACAATACAGATATCTGGGATCCCCGGGTATCACAGAGCCGCTACTGAAACCCGACGTTCCCCTGGTCGTGTGGATAGCCTGTGCAATGAGATCCTAGACCCCTACGGGCGCGGCAAGTTACCCGCCAAAACTTGAAGCGAGGCAGCCCCCTTTAGCAACGTGAATGGACCACCCAGCACTTCACGGAATCCGGTAACTTGGGCACCCCTCCTGGGTCAACCTATACCCCCTACGAGTGCAGCGAATAGCCTGCCAATTCTAGAGTAAAGCCCCCTCCGTCTCAAAATCATGAGATGCGGGCTCGTTGCCCTCTAGAACCCGGCTATTCGTGTACCCCTCCGCGGGGCAATCCTAGTACAGAAAGTAAAATATACATACAACGGGTACATCGACCTCGACCTGGTCGTGCCCCAAAAGAATAATACAAACAGGCAGTGACGAAAGTCCACATGTCGGACGCTCGCCCCGCAATTTCAATTGTACATGTAAAACAAAACTGTACTAATATTGCAACCAGGCTATCCCCCACGACCAATCCGCAACATCACAGCATAATACAGAACATCAACGTGAATGTCACGTTCGCAAATCCGTCTAAAAGGGCTATAGCAGTTAGACAGGATTTATCGATCAAATGACATTCACGGTCGCAGATATAATGTAAATACTGTGAACTAGCATGTTTAAAATATCCGATCGAACAAATTTATCGAAGTGAGCCCCATGCACTACTGTAGCACTCACAGAAAATCTGGGCCCAAAAAGAATATCCCAAAACCCCCATTTTCAACTCAGAAGCCTACTGTGAAACTTTGGTACAATGAACAGTAAAAAACGCGGCGGAACTGCGGCCCAAGCGTGGGTTTGGCCGCGGTTCCGCGGTGGTATAGTGAGTTCAGGCGACCAAATTTTTACAGAATGCTTAGAATTCCCTGCACGTGTTTCTGCAACACCCTGAAATGTTTTTGGAGCAAAAAAAATTTCGACAGAAACCCGATGCACTAGAAAATACGGTTTTGCGGTTTTATTGTTCGATCGAGTTCTAAACACGTTAGAGCAAGCTAGGCTAGATTAATGGCGTGGCTCTGATACCAGTGTAAGTGCACGGCGGTGCCCCGGCCGTCGATCCGACGCCGGAAATGCGGAAACGAAAAACTTTGCAAACTAGCAATCCGGCACCACCGCGCACTTTTAACCTGGATCGGGCCATTAACCTAGCTACTAGCAAACAAGAAAAGGAGTAGAGAAGCTATACCAAGCGATCCGTTTTCTTCGGTCTTCGTCTCCACTCCGATCTCCTCACGGAATCTCCGGTCGTCGCCTCCTCGTTGAAACGGGCACCACATCGCCGGGTTCTTTTAAGGGCGTCTACCTCTGGACCGAGGCAACTCGCGTGCGAAGTTGGTGAGCCGACGCGTCCAAGAGATGCTGTAGGTTTAGTGTAGAAACCGTTGTCTCATTTGGGGTAGTGAAGTTGCCATTTATGTGTAAGAGGAGAAAAAGACTTTGGAGGAAAAAGAATGGTGCTCTCATTTTTCATAAGGAATGAGATGATAAAAAATCACACACCAAATGAACCTATCTCTCCCTCCCCTCAAAGTGGCCGGCCCATAAAAGAATGGATGATGGAAAAGGGAATAATGCAAGTGGGGATAATGTGTGATGATATGAATGGATAAAAGTCACACCATGTGCTAATCTCAAGCCAAATCAATTCCCATCCAAATCCTTTCTCATTTAAATCAAGTGAAGAGATATAAAAAGAATCTCATCATGATGAAGCCACAAGTGCAAGAAACCCCTCCACAATAAGTTATTTGCAAACTTGAAAATAACCCCCTCCATCAGAAAGTCCGGACGCGAAGGAACAAAGGAAAACCGGCCGGAACAGAATGCAAACTGGCAACTTCAGAAAACTGATCCCGTAATAAATTACAGGAAAACCCCGCAACTGCATATACATGCCTGCATTTGTATTCCTACTGAACATAAATGCAAAGAGACAAAACTACACTGTCAAATACTAGGATCCGGCTTAAGCCAAAGCCGGCTAGTAAAATCCATCCGATAACGATCCGTACAATACCGTACGTATCTGATCGAACCCTTCCATATCTCCATACGGCCTCTACAGCGTTTCGCCCGAAACCTGAGTAACTGTGTGTGGTGGACTCTAAAGACTCGTCAATACTATGGCTGTGGATTTAACCACTAGCACGTCAGAGATATCAGCTATACGTGACGGGGCACCAGCTATTGACCAAAAAGGACGTCGATGAGCGAACTCATCCTGACACCCTACTGAGCCTGTTAGTGACAATATCCGTACAGTACGGTCCGTTCGTCTATGAGCATCGCATGGCGGGCCTAGGGGGTTGGTAAAAGTCAGACCCCCAATAGCAGTACAAGTCGTGTCGGAGTGTAGCCCAGAACACCCTGAGATACTACTGGAATACCTACCAGTAAATCTCTTGCCTTGGCCAAGGACTTTTCATGTACTGGCTCTCCTAGACACTGCGTGACCTCACCCCCAATACCGGGAGAGACGAACCCCTGCAGATCCGCTCACTACCTCCATGTGGCTCGGGACTGTACCCAACTAAAACCTGTTTGCACGTCTCCTTTGAGCGTGGTAGGGTATTAATCAAAGTACAGTGGGAACTAACACGAGACAAATGACGATCTCAGGTCGATGAACTAACCTGTACACATGTCACCAGGGAACTGCTATCTGACGTCAGGTATAATACCAACTAGCAGGTTCCCGGCGAGTCCTGTCCGGTGTACTCATAACCCAATGAGCACCTGTATACATCTTAGGTGAACCAACTGACACCAGTGGCTTGTGAGACGGGCCACCGCCCCTCGTCGGGGTCTCGACTGTATACACTAGTCTACTCCGGAGTATCGATGCCCTATCTCGAAATTCCCACGACTAGGGGCCTTTTTAGGATGTGCTTATAGACTCCAGCTCTCACGTATATGATCGCCCTCATACTGCTGGTAGTCAAACAAGAATCCTAGGGGCTCTATCAACTTGTAATAGCGACTCGTAAGGTCACCCAAAGCAGTACACGATGATAAAGATAAACCAGATAGCATACTATCATCTCGAGTAAGACTGTCCTACCGATATAGGTCTTTCCTCAATCATTGCAATCAAGTGCCTGTGATCCAATAATTGACTCTGAGGGCACTATATCCAACAGTCGTTGGCGTCCAAACGCCACACGACAGAAACACAATATCAAATACCAAATTCCAAATCATTAAAAGTCGCAAAACGATATCAGAAACTTGGAAATATGCTCCAGATTTTACCCTAAGCCAAATTAGCCAATGTTGCATACATGGAGGGTCTGTTTTACTAGAGATAAAGCCCTGGACCAAGCACGGACGATTTCTGAAGTACCCAGGCCGCAAATTGCAGCCATAGGGATTAAATTTGCGGCCATGGTGAAATGGTTTGGTCTCGGCTCTTGGGGTTAGCTTCCAGGTGGCCTGCATGACTCTCTGTGATCGCTAAATAATTTTCAGGTCACCCGGGTTAAAGCAGATGTCATTATACCATCACCAAAGTTTACAAAATACGATATCAGGGTTTCTAAGTTCATGTTGCGGGGTTTAATTCTATGGTTTAAGTCTCTAATCACACATTAAAGGGGTTGTATGGTCACATCTAACCTCAATTATACCATTTCAATTCAATTCAATTCTAACCCTAATCCCTTCTAGGGATTTTCAATGTTCGCTAAACCATATCAAAACACTTCTAAACATGCACGGAAGCTAAGGTAAACTAAATACTACACTAATGGTTCAGAAATTACCTCATTTGGCAACTCAAGAAAATTCTTGAGTTGCCCTAAGTGTCCAAAACCCTTACTTTCTTGGTCCAAAGTGTTGCTAAAGGGCTTGTGCACATTTTTTGTGAAGTGGGGATGGACTTTAGATGAAGATTTGATGATGTTTTGGGGGTTGTAGTGGAGGAGGGAAAGGGGGTGCTGCCATGTTTGAGGAGAGGAAGAAGAATGAATGGTGAAGGTGATGAAGACAATGAGCCATGACCATGTTGACCCCTCACCTCTCTCTCTCTCTCTCATGCCCATGCTTCATATTATAATGTTTTCCTTTTTCTTTTGTTTTCTTTTCTTCTCTCATATTAAAACTAAACCAAGCAAGAAGAATGAAGAAAAGACCATGGTGGAAAATGTAATAAAGGTGTAAAATGACATTGTCGCGACCTGAAATGGCACGTGACTGGCCCTTGAATCATATGAAGTCTATAGGATCCCATCTAATTGAAGCAAGACAAAAGCCCAGAAATCTAAAACCATTTTAATTAATAAATGTAGGAAAACTGGTTTTAAAGAAGTGGTTTTAATAGCATAAGACGAATTATGCGCTTTTAAAATCCCAAGTCTTTTCTGAAAATTTCGGCAGAGTTTCCTTTGTAAAAACTGGCCCCAAACGGGGTACAACATGAATAATATATGCACAATGATAAAAGGCATCCCGAAGCAGGAGCTAGCTCTTCGTCAATTGACGGTCACAACCACGCAAGCAATATAATATACAACGCCGAAGGGCGATGATCAAAACTTAAAAGGAAGCTCAAATCAACAAGAAAACCATAATAATACAGCGCTCGACTCTAAGATCGAAAGAACATACAACTGGTTTTCTAAGTCTAAAAATAATACAAGTCTGGTTGATGGAATTTTACAAGATACAACTGAAAATAAATAAGTACAATGGTGGTCACGATACAAGTGAACCCACCTAACAAAGCAAATCACCCGGAGTGAAAGCAGTGTGCCAGCAAAGCCGCAATGAAACCTGTACGGCAAAACCTGCAAGAAATTGTGGCACAACGGGGGTGAGTTGCAAACTCATGAGTAGAAAACATCATAGAGCAGAAATCATATGTATGACTCAATCCTAGGTCAAAGCGATTAGTAGTATATATCCTCAATATGATAAAGTCTGAAGTTTGGTAAGGTGGCAAGGGTAAACATTTATACATAAGTGTAATACCAAGTGCTCGTGTCAGTGCCTCAGCTAGCAACGTATCATAAATATGAGGTATTATGAATGTAATCATCATGAAATCAGTGTCAACTATATCATGAAGTCTAAGTATGTGGATATCATCTAACTATGTAATCAATGCATGTATGCATATGGATCTCGTCCATGCGTCGATCAATGACATAACAACATCATGCATGTAAAAGTCATAAAAGCATATGCATGAAAGCATGAGGATATAAATCAACGTGTGTCCCTTGCGACACATCAAAATCATGGAACCTGAGTGTCCAGGATCGACACTCGAAAACATCATGAAACTTGTGCCCCAACATCGACACGTAAATCCTCATATATCGAGCTCCGTGAGTCCGGATCGGCCCGTATCATCTCTCTACTCTGGTCGGTATCCTCCGGATATCCACTAAGCCTAAATACTATCACTGGTAGGTGGTGTTCCCTCTGCTAGGCTTACCTCTTCAACACAGCAATCCGTTCTCGCCGCGGGGTACCATACCGGGTCCACCATGTACCCGCAATCGGCCTCATCCGACTCCTCGAATCGGGTTTCACATGTCATACGTTTCAGAACCGAGAAAACGCATGGTGGACGCACTGAAATATCATATCAAGAGAAACTTGTTTTTTAAAACAGTACATGCTTTCTTCTGAAATAGCCACCGTTCTCAAATCCAGAAATCTCATGAAAATAAAATATCTCAATGCGTGTAATCATGAAGCATGATGTATGCAACATATAATAGAAATGTAAGCATATCAGTATATCATGCAACATAAACAGTAATATGCACATATCGAGGGAAAACCGCTCTTTCAAATGACTCTGGTTTTAAAATATATCTTGCGGTTCCCAAATCTCCCAAAATCTAGCCAAAATCATCTATGTATGTGCAAATATATGTATGCAAGTATGGGTGTACAATATGTATGTACGCAAGTACGAGTGTACAATATGTATGTACGCAAGTATGTCATGCAAGGAGTCATATCCTGATGCAACAATTCTACTGTGTAGTGACATGGTAATTATCGATGATGAAGTTGTAATTCTACGGTAGCACCCCGGCCGTCATTCTGATGCCAAACGTGGAACAAAAACTTTTATAACTGGCACTATCGCATACTATAACCCGGATCTTTCCATTAACGGTAAACTAACAAAAAGTAAAGATGTAGAAAGGCTATACCGATCGATCTGAGTCTTTCGGTCTTTAGCCATCACCCCACGCTCCTCGCGGCAACTCCGATCTCCTGTCTCCTTGTCGAGGTGGCACCACGTCAACGGATCTTTAAACGGGCTCCCGCCTTTATACCGAGGCAACTCGGACATGAAGTATGCTGACCGACATGTCCATGATGAAGTAGAGAATGAGTAGAATATTTTATCTCAATACACTCTTTGGTTCTCATCACATGAGAGGGTAAGAATGGAGGTTGAAGAAGATGCTAAGAATTGGAGAGTGTGAGCTCAAGAAATGAATCAAGTGAGCAAAAACCAAGTCCCAAAAATTAACCCCTTGGCTACCCAAAACTTTTGGGTGTGATATATATATGGTTTTGTTTCGGAGAAAAAAAGAAAATATCTTATAAAAATATCTCCAACTCGACCCTAAAATATCTCACCCAAAACAAACTCAATTAATTCTCTAATGACTCATTACATGAGTCATTAGTGAACGTTCTAGAATCATTGAGTCACACTAATGAGTCACACTTTCCAAAATCCATTTAATCATTTAAACTAAAATGATTAACCAAAAAGAAATGCATCTTCTAAAATATTCTCGTAACGGATTTCGAGAATACCCCTCACCTTTATATACATACCTCTATCCGTATTCCGACCGAATACGAATACGAATACGAGAGACTAAAATATTCCGACTCAACATAATACTTAGATCCGGCTTAAACCAAATCCCACCAGTATTATCTGTCCAAAATATGACACGTGCACAAGTGCACGTGCATTTTCGAACCCTGCCATAAAACCATACGGCCTCTATAACGTTTCGCCCAAACTTGGGAATCTATCTACGGGGGACTCTAAAGACTCGTCAGTACCCTAGCAGTGGGTTTAACCACAAGCACGTCAGCGGCACTAGCTGTGCGTAACGGCTGCCTATGTACTGACCGAAAGGGAAGCCGATGAGCGAACTCATCCTGGAACCCTACTGAGCCTATCAATGACAATATACGTACAGTCTGGTCCGTTCGTCTATGAGCATCGCATATTCGGCCTAGGGGGCCGGTAACGTCATACCCCCAATAGCGGTATAAGTCGTGTCGGAGAGTAGCCCTGAACACCTTAAGAAACTACTGGAATACTTACCAGTAATTCTTACCTGCCTTGGCCAAGGACTTGGTGTAATGGCTCTCCTAGACACAGCACGATCTCACCCCCAATACCGGGAGAGACGAATCCCCTGCCGATCCGCTCACTGCCCCTATGTGGCTCAGGACTGTACCCAACTAAAATCTGTTTGCATGACTCCTTTGAGCCGTGGTAGGGTAATAATCAAAGCACAGTGGGAACTCACACGAGACAAATGACGACCTCAGGTCGATGAACTAACCTGTACACATGTCACCAGGGAACTGCTATCTGACGCTAGGTATAAAACCAACTAGCAGGTTCGCAGCGAGTCCTGTCCGGTGTACTCATAACCCAATGAGTACCTGTATACATCTTAGGTGATCCAACCAACACCAATGGCTTGTGAGACCGGCCACCGCCCCTCGTCGGGGTCTCGACTGTATACACTAGTCTACTCCGGTGTATCGACGCCCTGTCTCGAAACTCCCAAGATTAGGGACCACTTTTAAGGATGTGCTTATAGACTACCCAATTCTCACGTATATGATCGCCATCATACTGTTGGTAGTCAAGCAGGATCCTAAGGGCTCTATCAACGTGTAATAGTGAACAGTAATATCACCTAAAGCTGTACACGACTGATAAAGGCAAACCAGATAGCATACTATCATCTTGAGTAAGACTGTCCTACCGGTATTGGTCCTCCCTCAATCATTGCAATCATGTACCTGCAATCCAATAATTGACTTTGAGGGCACTATATCCAACAATCTCCCACTTGCACTTAAGGCTAATTATTGTGATGTCGCATACTCACAGCCCGTGTGATACCGAACACCCAACTCTTCTACTAAACAGTTTCACAAAGCTCGTTTGTAAAAACTCTTGTGTTCGAGAAATAGCCTCAGTGAGTGGATCCGCTCTGATGTTCCTTTCTATGTTTCTCTTAATCTCAAGTTCGCGGAGAAAGCCATCTCCCGAACTGAGTAATACCCGTCTTAGAATATGTCTAGATATCTGATCGGACCTAGTTCATAATTGAACTCCAAATACAAACTTCTTAAACTGTATCGACAACTGAACCAAATCAGTATCTTGCACCATGCCTCTCACAGTATCCTCTTGGACCACCTATCTATAATACTTCCCCTTCATCAAAGGGAAAACTATAACTCTGACAATCACTCTCTCATCCATGTCACCTTTGAAGCCTGGAATGATAACCGTCTCCCGAAGGAGGCTGCCGTCATCAAATCCCTGGAACATACACTTATGTTCAAAAACTGCTTCCGTATGTTTCTCCAAGATTGGATTAATATAAACTTATTGCATCTAGTGCAAAAACAACATCTGGTGTGGTACTTGACATCTCACGATTGACTCAATTGCCTAAGCAAGTGATATGCCAATCATGCACATCCCTCTACCATTTAGTCTGTAAGACACCTTTAGAGAGGGAGACTCCATCACCTGCAGGTACACCACCATGCCAGGAGTCGTCCATTCTAAAATACTATTAGAATACTGTCAAAGTACCCACATTAGGAAACTACCCAGATCTAGATCTAAAACCATAGATCTAGTAACCAGAATGTCAGATATTATATCCATATCCTTTGTGGAGAAACAACTGTGTGACAACCACAGTATAACTGATCGTAGTATAGGAATTTTACTTCCTACTCTGTGTATGTCATCCAAATACCAGGACATCACACCCTACTACTTTCTTAACAGATCCATCCCCTATTCCGATGAAATCAAAGCCATGACTTTCACAT
This sequence comes from Agapanthus africanus, assembly GCA_030015575.1. NCBI lineage: Eukaryota > Viridiplantae > Streptophyta > Magnoliopsida > Asparagales > Amaryllidaceae > Agapanthus > Agapanthus africanus. The sequence goes on from CM057347.1 coordinate 226,298,442, forward strand.
CAAAATTAGATGATCTATCTCTGCTATATCTGCTCTAGTCTATAAATAGACATAAGCTACTTGCCCACTTACTTCCGCTGCTCCCACTAATCACAACAACCCTCTGGCAGAATAATATATACGTGCACTTCTAAAGCTAGTTTTAGAACGACGCTATACTTAACCTCCTGCCGGGTCTCATAGCCTGGAACAACAGTAGTGTCAAGTCTGGGTAAACAAGAACCTCCCTGCCACCGTTCTTGAGGCTACCGGAGTACCTCTCAGGTGTCTGAGGTTACCCACCATATCTGCGTAGTGGCTAATGGAATGTCAAACCTGATTGAATCTATACGTCCTATTAAATTTTCCGTAATCGTTTACGGTTCTAGAATCTCTTCCAGTTCTACCATACTCCCACTACTGTTTTCTGAAAAAATCCATTTTACTAAAACTGTGGCGAGTCAAGAACTATATCACCATTGATCTTCCAGATGGTAGAAAATCATCCCTCGTCATAGCCTGGGCCAACCCACAAACTGCCATTACAGAAACGTGCCTTGAGTTATCCAGAGTTTGGTTTTAAGCATAAGACGGACAACTCCCCGTACCTTAACATCGTTAAGATATGAACCATTCTATATCCAATATAGAAACATTGGCACTTATTTAATTGGAACCAGATTCAAATCATGCAGCTGTCTCCAGTGCATATCAACTTAATGGAGAGAGGCTAATAAGCATTACTCAACTTAGGAATACATCCAATTATGAGTAATCTGAAAGAGAAACAAGTTTTCTCAAAACACTTACTATCAACTAAATACCAATCACAAGTATCTATATCTTCGATGACTTTGAAGAATCCCGATACTTCCGACATCTGGTTCTCTACTTTATTCCTATACCCACAACTTCTCAAAACATAGACCTTGTATTTCTACGAAACACTTGTCTAAAAACTAGAGAAGTCACAAGTAAACAGAACATAGTATGAGGACCATCCCCTTTGTCCTGATGGACACTGGACAGCATACAATACTCTGTATGAGTCCCCTGAGTCTAATAACTCAAAACCTGTGCATCGTAGGTTGAAAACTGTACTTATGGTTAAGAACTACTCCGCTGTTCAGTGCTCCTTACCCAATCGTCAACTGATATAGGTAAATGTTACGGACATAATTTCAAAAAGTTATATCTCACTTTATAAAAATAAACGTACAGATATATCAGTTTGAAATTGGTGCACAACAACGGATTCTCAAAACCAAATACTTGCCTTCCGGCAAAAACCCAGGCGACTTCCTCAAATATCACCAATTACAACGAATTTCGATATAATGAGGATGATCACCTTATTCCCAATAACTTACTCCTACTCATCATCTGTAAAACCATGCAGATGTGAGAATCATACCTGGTAAATACATATCCTGGAGTAAGTATCTAATCGGGAAATCAGTTTTCCTTTAACAATGCACAGTGAAACTAAAACATGAAAATGTTTCGTAGGGGTATCCTGGTATTCTTAGTAATGCCTCTTCCATAAACCAATTCATGACTGTAACCCTATATTTCTTTGCCATCTCTCCAAATCCCTTTATTTGTCTTTAGTCGTTACCTTCTGTACACCATCGTTGGGCTAAATGGTTTTCTTCCTTCCCTACCGTTCGGCACCAGCCTATGGTTTGGAATAAGACTATCCAATAAGCGTAATAGGTGTATACTCCTAATCCTAGGAGTACTCGCAACTTGAGAGAAGGTGATGATAAAAGACAACTTAAATAAACCTTATTCTATTCCTCCTCAACTGGAGAAAAGCAAAGGTGAAATAGGAGTGGCGATGAACTACGCGGTTTGGTCATGAATGATAGTAGTCGCAATTTACTTTTCCCTCTTTCTAATCCCTTTATTTTTTCTTTACTTATTACCTTCTGTACACCCTACTTAGGCTAATTGGTTTTCTTCATTCCTTACCTTTCGGTGCCTGCCTATGGTTTGGAGAAAGACTATCCAATAAGCATAATAGGTGTACTCTCCTAAACCAAGGTGCCCTCACAACCTGAGAGAAGATGATGATAAACGACAACTGAATAAACCAATTCAATTTCTCCTAAACCTGAATCCATCGCCAAAGAAGTCCTTTCGAGTTTGTATATAACCATACAATGGATATATCCAATGGATGTGGATGTTCGTAGTGATACGAGGTGTTCTGGAGAAATGCAAAGGGTAAAAGAAAGAGCAGTAATGACTTGTGCAACTCGGACAATCCAAAAGCCAGTATTGCAAGAAGGTTCGGTCAACTTGGTCACTGAGTCATAGTCTAGGGTCGGTCAATGGTCGCTGCCAAAGAGAGAGAGAGAGAAAAGAAACACTCTGCGTGCACTCTAACCTAGATCAGAATGGTTATCATTTTATCTAATCAGGAAACCTCCCACTGTATTGTCAAATTCTCCTCCAAACCTAAAAGAAGAATCAATCGGGATCACCCGAAGAGTAAACCAACTCATCGGTGGGAATCGGGATCCAACTCTCATTGCATGATAACGTGAAGGAATCCACTCATGTTATCACACTCCAGAAGGTATGCGCATGCCTGGCAAGTTTCAGTTTCTTTAGAAACTCCCGATATGATTTTTATTGCCCCATGCTCTTATGACATTGACTAAGGGCCAACAAATCATAAGTCACATGTCAAGTTCTTCCCGTCATTATCTTGTTAATTTGAACCCACCCATACATACCGCTGATGTTGGCCAAATGACAGAATGACTGTCCCAAAACAACTCATCTATCTATGCAACATGTGAACACCCCAGCAGCTACCAATCACTATATCCTGACTAAGGGCCAAACAAACATAGCTTGAATACTACTGACCATTCATATGAAATGACCTCTTAACGTAACGAACTTGATATCGCTGAAGGAACCTGATAGCTTTTTACAAAATATAGTGGTGAAAACCTTCGCTAAAGAGGTCACTCCCGGTGAAGGGATCTCGGCTCTTTCCTCGTGGAATGAGGTGCAGGATATTCCAACTGAATACGACGATGTAAAGCAACAAGTAATCGACTATAGTGAAGTTATTACCCTGACGCAAACTTCTGCCCAAGGGGTCACTCCCGGTGAAGGGATCTCGGCCTTTGCCTCGTCGAATGAGGTGCAGGATATTCCAACTGAATACCACTGTGCAAAACAAAAGAAAACATCCTTGTAATAACACTTTTTAAAACTGTTCCAACAACGTCCAACAGGTTTGTTTTCCTTTGCATTGAGCAGAATCAACGCAGTCCCATCAATTAATCACACCAGAAAAGAACGAAAATAAAATGTACGTATATGCCATCCGCATTCGTCACTGGGTCCCGTCAACACCCGTTAGATTACTTAACTAACGACAGAGCGGGGATTGGACTAGCGCGGGTGCAAAACATATACAACATCTACTAGTATATATACCAATATACAATAATCGCTCCAGGCCTGATAAATGCAACATTATAGAAAAGTAATAAGCATCACAGAACAATACAGATAATCTGGGATCCCCGGGTTTCACAGAGCCGCTACTGAAACCCGACGTTCCCCTGGTCATGTGGATAGCCTGTGCAATGAAAACTAGACCCCTACGGGTGCGGCAAGTTACCCGCCAAAACCTGAAGCGAGGCTGCCCCCTATAGAAAAGTGAATAGACCACCCTATACTTCACGGATTCTGGTAACTTGAGCACCCTTCCTTTGGTCAACCTGTACCCCCTACGAGTGTGGCGAATAGTCTGCCAATTCTAGAGTGAGGCCCCTTTGCCTCTCAAAGCCATGAGATACGGACCCGTTGCCCTCTAGAACCCGGCTATCTATGCACTCCGTCGCGGGGTAAACCTAGTACAGAAATGAAAATATGTACAACGGGTACATCGACCTCTGCCCGGTCGTGCCCCAAAAAACTATTATACAAACAGGAAGAGACAGCAGTCTACATGTTGGACGCTCGTCCCGCAATATCAAATGTACAAATAAATCCAAAATGCACTACCATTGCACACAGCTATCCACCACGACAAATCCGCAATATCACAGCACAACACAGAACATCAACGCAAATGTCACGTTCGCAAACCCATCTAAAAGAACTATAGCAATTAGACACGATTTACCGCTCGAATGACATTCATGGTCGGAGATATAATGTAAGTACTATAAACTAACATATTTAAAATTCCGAACGACAAAACTTCCCGAAGTAGGCCACAAGTACAACTGCAGTACTCAAACAAAATTTGGGCCCAAACAAAATATTCCAGAAACCACAATTCAACATGAAACACACCCAGAAGAAATATGGTGTACTGTTGCCACAAATTGGAGGCAGAACCGCGGCCAAACCATGGTTTGTGCGGCGGTTCCACGGCAGTATAGTGGAATCAGTGAACCAAATTTCTTCCAGAGTCTTAATAAAGGCTGCATGATTTTCTGACATACCCAAAATAATTTTTAGACCAGTTTAAAAATTCGACAGAAACTTTAACATGAAAAATGCGGTATTCGAAATTTCGTTCGATCGATATTTTAGTCATTTTAGAACAAGTTAGTAAAGGTTATTGGCGTGGCTCTGATACCATGTAATTCTACGGTAGAGCCCCGGCCATCATTCTGACGCTAAACGCGGAACAAAAACTTTTACAACTGGCGCTATCGCATATTATAACCCGGATCTTGCCATTAACGCAAAACTAACAAACAGTAAAGAGGTAGAAAGGCTATACCGATCGATCCGAGTCCTTCGGTCTTTAGCCATCATCCCACGCTCCTCGTGGAAACTCCGATCTCCTGTCTCCTCGTCGAGGTGTCACCACGTCAACGGATCTTTAAACGGGCTCCCGCCTCTATACCGAGGCAACTTGGACATGAAGTATGCTAACCGACATGTCCAAGATGAAGTAGAGAATGAGTAGAATACTTTTTCTCAATACACTCTTTGGTTCTCATCACATGAGAGGGTAAGAGTGGAGGTTGAAGAAGATGCTAAGGATTGGAGAGTGTGAGCTTAAGAAATGAATCAAGTGAGCAAAAACCAAGTCCCAAAAATTAACCCCTTGGCTGCCCAAAACTTTTGGGTGTGATATATATATGGTTTTGTTTTGGAGAAACAAAGAAAATATCTTATAAAAATATCTCCAACTCAACCCTAGAATATCTCACCCAAAACAAACTCAATTAATTCTCTAATGACTCAATAGATGACTCATTACATGAGTCATTAGTGAACATTCTAGAATCAATGAGTCACACTAATGAGTCACACTTTCCAAAATCCATTTAATCATTTAAACTAAAATGATTAACCAAAAAGAAATGCATCTGCTAAAATATTCTCGTAACGGATTACGAGAATACCCCTCACCTGTATCCGTTTTCCGACCAAGTACGAATACGAGAGACTAAAATATTCCGACTCAATATAATACTTAGATCCGGCATAAACCAAAGCCCACCGGTATTATCTGTCCGAAATATGACACGTGCACAAGTGCATGTGCATTTTCGAACCCTGCCATAAAACCATATGGCCTCTACAACGTTTCGCCCGAACTTGGGAAACTATCTGTGGGGGACTCTAAAGACTCGTCAGTACCCTGGCAGTAGGTTTAACCACATGCACGTCAGTGGCACTAGCTGTGCGTAACGGCTGCCTATGTACTGACCGAAAGGGAAGCCGATGAGCGAACTCATCCTGGAACCCTACTGAACCTATCGGTGACAATATACGTACAGTCCGGTCCGTTCGTCTATGAACATCACATATCCGGCCTAGGTGGCTGTTAACGTCAGATCCCCAATAGCGGTATAAGTCGTGTCGGAGAGTAGCCCTGAGCACCCTGCGAAACTACTGGAATACTTACCAGTAATTCTCACCTGCCTTGGCCAAGGACTTGGTGTAATGGCTCTCCTAGACACAACATGATCTCACCCCCAATACCGGGAGAGACGAATCCCCTGCCGATCATCTCACTGCCCCTATGTGGCTCGGGACTGTACCCAACTAAAACCTGTTTGCACGACTCCTTTGAGCCGTGGTAGGGAAATAATCAAAGCACAGTTGGAACTCATACAAGACAAATGACGATCTCAGGTCGATGAACTAACCTGTACACTTGTCACCAGGGAACTGCTGTCTGACGCTAGGTATAAAACCAACTAGCAGGTTCCCGGCGAGCCCTGTCCGGTGTACTCATAACCCAATGAGCACCTGTATACATCTTAGGTGATCCAACTGACACCAATGGCTTGTGAGACTGGCCACCGCCTCTCGTCGGGGTTTCGACTGTATAAACTAGTCTACTCCGGAGTATCGATGCCCTGTCTCGAAACTCCCACGACTAGGGACCACTTTTTAGGATGTGCTTATAGACTACCCAACTCTCACGTATATGATCGCCATCATACTATTGGTAGTCAAGCAGGATCCTAAGGGCTCTATCAACGTGTAATAGTGAACAGTAATGTCACCTAAACCTGTACACGACTGATAAAGGCAAACCAGATAGCATACTATCATCTTGAGTAAGACTGTCCTACCGGTATAGGTCCTCCCTCAATCATTGCAATCACGTACCTGCGATCCAATAATTGACTTTGAGGGCACTATATCCAACAGAAGTGTGTGTGAGCCGGCAAGCAGGTGTACGTGGACATATGTATCATCGATAATGGTGCTCGTGTCCTGACAACATGGGTTTAATATAACAATAAACACATTAAAACATGCAATGCGATGCGAATAGAAAGAATATGTGGAAAATGAATAATAAACACAACAGTGAAGAATCTATATCAATATATAAATGTCTTACAGTTTTGCCATTTGAAATAAGACGAATCGTGGTGTTTAGAAAAATAAGGGCTACGGTGTTTTTAAGAAAAGAGGCGTCTTTTGAAAAGATCCGTAGAATCCCTTGGCCTGTCTTTAAAATACTCACGATTCGTTAATTTTTGAAATAGGTATGACTCGAGTCTAGTCTAACATTTATAAGTACTACAAAACTAAACGAACAGTCTAACCGAAAGGGTAAGGGAAACCACCTAAATCTGAGTCGAAATACATATAAATATAATAGTCGGTGATTCCGCCTCAGTAGTATCACATACCATACAATATACAATATGACATTCTTGAGTCAAGAGTGCGGCTCTATCATCAATATAAAGCTCGTACGTAAATCCGTCGTACGGCATCCCAAATCTGGGTATGGGTCAAATATCACATTCATGTCATTATTCATCTGGTATCAATTATCATCATATCTCAAGAACTGGCGGTACTGATCTAAGTCTAGTACAACTGATACCATCTGCATTTATATGCGTGTATGAAAACACACGCCTAAAGGCCCGCTAAAAAATCTCATGTCGTATCTCATAATACGAATCTAAACATATCACCGATCTCGTAGCATCATGCCCAATCTTATCGACTCATCTCCAAATCTCATCCACTATCCTCATCATCCATATATAGTAATACATATATATATATATAGACCTAGTCACATACCTAAGTGTGTGTGTGTGTGTTTCAATATATATATATATATATATATATATATATATATATATATATATATATGCGTATCCCCATATACGCATAAGTAATAATAATAGTGCATGCAAGGTTGTGTGTGCGTGTGTGCAAACCTATTCTATGGTTCGCGAATAAGAAATCAACCATGACACTATCATCCAAATTCACAACACATATGTAAATATATAACATATCATCAACTACACTACGAACTGCGGAGGTGCTATACGCCATCCACCCGACTTCCCCCGTAGATATAATCTACTCACCTTGTTCTTCGCTTGCCGTTGCCGACGTCGCCACGCACTTGCTTGTCTCAAAGTCCTCGTGGGCGTACCTACACGTTATAACGGATCGTATCGCATTAAAAACCAAATCAAAACCAAAACGACACGCTAAAAGCCTATAGGTTAGAACCTACAGACTACGCCTTTTAAACCAACAACAACCCCCGATATCGTCGTGCAAACGTCAAGTGATCGAGGTAAAACGAAAATTCTAAAATCTAGAATCCAAAATATGAGAAACGAAACCCCAAATCAAAACAGCAACTCTTGAAAATGATCCCAGATTTTACCCTAGGTCAAATTAGCCAATTTTGCATATGCCAAGGGTCTAGTTTACTGGAGATGGAGCTACAAAACAAGAACGAACCAAAATGAACCAGGTCTGGCCGCAAATTGCGGCCAGAACGAATATATTTGCGGCCATGGAAGGGGGTTAGGGGCTAGGGTTTCAGTGGGGGGTTCTAGGTTGCCTGCACACTCCTCTGTGTTTGCTAAATAATTTTCAGAGGCTCCGGGTGTTAGCAGATTTCCAATTCCCTTCACAAATCCACAATTTTCCATATCGGAAGATTTTCAAAGTTCGTAATTGTGGTTAAGTCTCGGGTTTTGGGTCCAGTATTCTATCACAACAGGGATTTTAAGGTCACTACAACACTCAAATTCATCTTTGGATTCAATCCAAACCCTAATCCTTTTCTACGGATTTCAAAGTTCGCTAAACCATATCGAAACACTTCTAAACTTGTATGGGTGATAAGGAAATTTAAATACAATACTAAGGGTGCAGAGATTAGCTCATTTGGCCACTCAAGAAATTTCTTGAGTTGCCCCAAGTCTCCAAAATGCAAGCTTTCTTAGTCCAAAGTGTAGCTAGAGGGCTTGTACACAAATTTTGTGAAGTGGGGAGGGACTTTGGAGTAGTTTTTAATGGAGTTTTGGGGATTGTAGTGGAGGAGGAGGAGGGTGCTGCCATGGGTCTGAAGAGGGAGAGGATAATGATGAAGATGGTGAATGAAACAAAGATCAAGACCAAGGTTGACCCCCTCACCCTCTCCTTCTCTCTCTTGCCCATACCTTTCACTATGCAACATTTTCTTTTCTTTTCTTTTTCCTTTTCTTTTCTTTTCTTCTCTCAAGATAAACCCAAACCATTCTTGATAAAAGAGAAAGCATGTAGAAAAATGTAACACAAGTGTAAAAATGATATGGTGTATGTTTTGCACAAATCACGCTTAAAGCCCAATTACCGATTTTTAATCGCGATTAACACTAAAATACTGTCAAATAAATCATAAACTTTCATAATTTGCATGAATCTCATAAAGCACTCTCATTTCAGTAATTTCCAAAATTTTCAAAATTTTCCCCGTTAATCGGTATTTAATTATACCTCAATATTAAAATATTCATTATATTTAATATTTAATTAAAAAAAATTCCCAAAAATAATATTTTATTTTTCTGAAATTTTACAATCTTCCCCCCTTAAAGAAATTCGGTCCTCGAATTTAAATTTAAACTCCCCAAATTTTCAAAATATTTCAGTAAAAGATCAAGTCGTCGGGGTCCCGAGATCAAATACATAAGGCACAGTGGCGCAATGCATGCACATGAACAATGAGCAGATAACTCAAAAACAAAACTCCGTCAAGCATCCCGCAATCATCGGAGTCATGGTGAATACACCAATGTCAAATCCAAAACGAAATCAACATTATTTGCATCAAACTATACGTGTAAACATCAAATCTATACATGTAATACCTGAAGGAAATGCATGCCAAACCTTTTTAAGTCGTTGTGCGATACGCATAACACTGCACAGTGGCGGACGTCTATAGTAAGAAAATAGCTATATCTATATATATCCTTTGTTTAATATGCACGTCCCGCCGTTTTGAAAACAATTTAGAAGGGTTTCCTTTTCGTAAAAGTTTCATGTCATCTCAGACACGTTGGTAAATACTGAGACTATAGCTCTTTCTTTGGAAATCCATTCGATAACCATCAATGCATGCAAAATATATCCAGGTACTGTCCTCTGACTAGTCCTGCTCAGTACGAAACAAAATAGTAGATACTATAAAAACGTACTGCTCCAAAAATCAATCCCAAAATGTGCATAATGATGCCGCGTACGTCTTGTGTGCACGGAAATCAAAATCCATGAATGTGCCATACATGTGCACAGAAACAAATCTAAGTGCATCGGGTGTGCACGAAACATCTGACAAGGGCAACAGGTGTGCCTGACAGCAATATCAGGTGCATCTGATATGCACGAGGAATCGATTTGGTGCATCTGATATGCACGAATAATCGATTTAGTGCATCTGGTGTGCACCTAAATCGCATCTCAAATCATGCGTCAAACATGCGCGCAAATCCAAATCAGGTGCATCCATCATGCACGAATAAAATCTAAATCATGTGCATCCAACATGTACGAAATCACGAAATCCAATATCAAGCACCGAACATGCGCAAAATCCCATCCCAGCGTGTAAAATATGTGCAAGAATCCAATCAGGTGAACAAGGTGCACAAAACAAATATCGAGTATCACAATCGAAATCGACGGTATATAACACGTCTCAAATCCAAATTAGGTATATCGTGGTATCAAATCTCACAACCATGTGCATCAGCGTGCACAAAATCTAATCAAATACTAAAAGTGCATGAAAACTATGCCGTAAGCCTAAGTCAAATCACAAGCATGCCCTAGGCATGAAATCAAAATCAATATCTCAAATAACATCAAATCGAAGTCCTATGCAACTGTTGTGTACAAAATACGTATCAATGCACTGCAAGCATATGTGATCTATACTGAGTGAAAAAACCAAATCGTGTGCGTACCATAAGCACAAAATCAACTCAACTGTATGAAATCCATGAAATCATAAACATATGCAGCCAAGGCACAAAAACGATATCAGGTGCAATAACTGTGCACCAATCATAAATCAACACAACGGTGTATAAAGCATAACTTAAGTGCAATAACTATGCACAAAATATAAATACCCAGTAGGTGAAACCATGGTGCACGAAAATGAATATCATGAAACTCAGTCATCAAACTCAATCATGCGAATAGATCGCCCAAAATACCGAAATCAAGTATGGCGGAATAGTCCCGCTCATACACATCCTCTATGAATCACTGGCCAACTGTCGTGGTCACTCATAACATGTCTCGTCGACGATGCCGAAATTTGGCCTGCTCGGTGTGCACAATATGACCACTCCTGGGTTCAAGTCTTCTCGTAAAATATTCCAGAATGGTCCTGTCGAAGACTCTCCCAAATCTCATTTCTGCTGAGCTGCCCGAAAGTTATCATCTTTTACTATATCTGTTTCTTGTTCCGGAACGGCTGCATACTCATCGCGACTCCTTCTAGAAGATATATCCATATGTAACGCCTCTGCATGCGTGTCACATCTCTGATGTTGGCGAAGTGGAACGTCATCTCATCAAGATCTCGTACGAACCTCTTACTCCCCTTTTCTTTAATGTCGACTGCTTCGGACTCGTCTCATCATGGCTGCATGGACCGTGCTCCAATGGCTATACTCGTATCTGGAGTCTCCCAAGCAATGCATCCCATCACATGATATCCGAAAGATGTCGAACCATCCGATCGACTCGTCAAAACCTCATAACCCCCAAAGAGATCAACATCTTGAGTACAGTTTAAAAATATCGAGTACATGCCACAACACCTATGGACCTACTGTAGAAGGCCAAACCCAAGCCTCATTAATGGCACCGCGGAACTGCTGCAAACCTGAAGGTTCAAAGGCTTTCACATGGTCATTATGTCGAGTTAGGGTTTCATTCTTCTAGAGGGTCCGTAGAGTTACTTGAATGTTTTGTTCAAATACATTAAACTTGGAAAATAGGTTTCTTACATTCGATCGTCTCTATCGACTCCCAACGTATCTGTGTGAAGTCTCCTCAAGCTGGAATCAATCAATCTGATGACCTCGCATCGGGGTAAGAGAACGAATCACATGTCCTAGTCATTCATCCTCGGATGACTAGCGACCATCTTTCATATCTCTAAGTACCACTCGTACTGCAATAGCTCCAACATCTGGGCGATATCTCGTCGTTCGCAGTAACAACTGGCTCATTCGTCTGCATGCTGAATAGTGCCTCGATCATCATGAATAAGCGATACATTAATGGTCATCACATTCTGGCTGGCCTCTATCAGTGGCTTAATCCTCTGGTGCTGATCTGCACGTCCGAGAAATCTCGTAAAAGCGATCCATCAAACGCTCATGGCGCGAAAACACAATAAAACGATGCCTCTCTATGCAATCGTATCCCTGGAATCACGCCCTGGTCAGTCCTCATCCATGATGAGCTCATGCTGACCACAACTCTAGCCGTAGCTCTCTCTCTGTGCTCGTGTAATCGTGGCAGCAAAACCATAAGCCGATATCGATGAGGATAGATCATGAATGAATATAATGCTGTGCAAGGAAATGTACATCCTAAGGCTTCTTAAGCGGAGTAGCGTATCGTAAGTATGCCGCGGAACATACACATGATACGTCACACTCCTTAAGTCACCTACTCCATCAACCAAGGTCAACCTATGCGATGAAAGTTCGGGTCTAATACTCCCTCGACTAAGTCTAAGTTCCGTAAGGTCAAGCGTAGATTCCGTATATATACAAACGCCCTAGGATCCACATAGTCAAACCTAGACTCGAACCAAGGTTAACCTAGCGCTCTGATACCAAATTTGACACGACCCGAAATGGCACGTGACTGGTCCTTGAATCATATGGAGTCTATAGGACCCTATCTAATTCAAGTAAACCAAAAGCCCAGAAATCTAAAACAATTTTAAATAATAAATGTAGGAAAACTGGTTTTAAAGAAGTGGTTTTAATAGCATAAGCCGAATTATGCGTTTTTAAAATCCCAAGTCTTTTCTGAAAATTTCGGCAGAGTTTCCTTTGTAAAAACTGGCGCAAACGGGGTGCAGCATGAATAATATATGCACAATGATAAAAGGCATCTGCAAGCTGGAGCAAGCTCTTCGTCAATTGACGGTCACAACCACGCAAGCAATATAATATACAACGCCGAAGGGCGAGGATCAAAACTCAAAAGGAAGCTCAAATCAACAAGAAAACCATAATAATACAACGCGCGACTCTAAGGTCGAAAGAACATACAACTGGTCTTCTAAGTCTAAAAATAATACAAGTCTGGTTGATGGAATTTTACTAGATACAACTGAAAATAAATAAGTACAATGATGGTCACGATGCAAGTGAACCCACCTACCAATGCAAATCACCCGGAATGAAAGCAGTGTGCCAGCAAAGCCGCAATGGAACTTGTACGGCAAAACCTGCAAGAAACTGTGGCACAACGGGGGTGAGTTGCCAACTCGTGAGTAGAAGACATCACAGAGCATAAATCGTATGTATGACTCAATCCTAGGTCGAAACGATCAGTAGTATATATATCCTCAATATGATAAAGTCTGAAGCATGGTAAGGTGCCAAGGGTAAACATCTGTACATAAGTGTAATACCAAGTGCTCGTGTCAGTGCCTCAGGTAGCAACGTATAATAAATATGAGGTATTATCAATGTAATCATCATGAAATCAGTGTCAACTATATCACGAAGTCTAAGTATGTGGATATCATCCAACTATGTAATCGATGCATGTATGCATGTGGATCTCGTCCACGCATCGATCAATGACATAACAACATCATGCATGTAAAAGTCATAAAAGCATATGCATGAAAGTATGAGGATATAAATCAACATGTGTCCCTCGTGACACATCAAAATCATGGAACCTGAGTGTCCAGTATGGACACTCGAAAACATCATGAAACCTGTGCCCCAGCATCTGCACGTAAATCCTTATATATCGGGCTCCGTCAGTCCGGATCGGCCCGTTTCATCTCTCTACTCCGGTCGGTATCCTCCGGATATCCACCGAGCCCGAATACTATCATTAGTAGGTAGTGGTCCCTCTGCCAGGCTCACCGTCTTCAGCACAGCAATCCGTTCTCGCCCGGGGTACCATACCGGGTCCACTATGTACCCGCAATCGGCCTCATCCGACTCCTCAAATCGGGTTTCACATGTCATACATCTCAGAACTGAGAAAACGCATGGTGGACGCACTAAAATATCATATCAAGAGAAACCGGGTTTTTAAACAGTACATGCTTTCTTTTGAAATAGCCACGGTTCTCAAATATAGAAATCTCATGAAAACAACATATCTCAATGCGTGTAATCATAAAGCATGATGTATGCGACATATAATAGAAATGTAAGCATATTAGTATATCATGCGACATAAACAATAATATGCACATATCGAGGGAAAACCGCACTTTCAAATGACTCCAGTTTTAAAATATATCTTGCGGTTCCCAAATCTCCCAAAATCTAGCCAAAATCATCTATGTATGTGCAAATATATATGTACGCAAGTATGTGTGTATAATATGTATGTACGCAAGTATGTCATGTAAGGAGCCATATCCTAATGCAACAATTCTACGGTGTAGTGACATGGCAATTATCGATGATGAAGTGTGTGAGCCGGCAAGCAGGTGTACGTGGACATACGCATCGTCGATAATGGTGCTGGTGTCCTAACAACATGGATTTAATATAACAATAAACACATTTAAACATGCAATGCGATGCGAATAGCAAGAATATGCAGAAAATGAATAATAAACAAAACAGCGAAGAATCAACATCAATATATAAATGTCATACAGTTTTTCCATTTGAAATAAGACGAATCGTGGTGTTTAGAAAAATAAGGGCTACGGTGTTTTTAAGAAAAGATGTGTCTTTTGAAAAGATCCGTAGAATCCCTTGGCCTATCTTTAAAATACTCACGATTCGTTAGTTTTTGAAATAGGTATGACTCGAGTCTAGTCTAACATCTATAAGTACTACAGAACTAAACGAACAGTCTAACCGAAAGGGTAAGGGAAACCACCTAAATCTGAGTCGAAATACATATAAATATAATAGTCGGAGATTCCGCCTCAATAGTATCATATACCATACAATATACAATATGAAATCCTCGAGTCAAGAGTGCGGATCTAACATCAATATATAGCTCGTACGTAAATCCTTCGTACGGCATCCCAAATCTGGGTACGGGTCAAATATCACATTCATGTCATTATTCATCTGGTATCTATTATCATCATATCTCAAGAACTGGGGGTACTGATCTAAGTCTAGTAGAACTGATACCATCTGCATGTATATGCGTGTATGAAAACACACGCCTAAGGCCTGCTAAAAAATCTCTTGTCATATCTCATAATACGAATCTAAACATATCACTGATCTCGTGGCATCATGCCCAATCTCATTGACTCATCTCCAAATCTCATCCACTATCCTCATCATCCATATATAGTAATACGTATATATATAGACCTAGTCACATACCTAAGTGTGTGTGTGTGTGTGTATGCGTATCCCCATATACGCACAAGTAATAATAATAATGCATGCAAGGGTGTGTGTGCGTGTGTGCTGTAGGGTTACTAGGCACACGCACAAGGGTCTATAAGGCACCATCCATGCCCGATTTAAAATTTAGCCGTGCCGAACAACCCTAAACCAAGATCTATGACTAGAGATTAGGCGAAACAAAGCATGTTAAACACTTTAACATCTAAGAGTTTGGGATTACAACCTTTGTAGTCCGGTCCTTCACTTCATAAGCTCCGTGTTGTAGTTCCTTTGCTACGATCTTCAAGTTCCGGACACTCGAGAGGCTCCACGAAGAGAAAGATGCAAGCTTGCTTCCGATCTTCGATAACAAAGATGATCTACCTTGAAGTTTCATTAACACAAGCTCCCACTCACTAAATGAAGTGAACACCCTAATCTAAATGGATAGGATAGATTAGGATGATGAAGTAGGATTTTAGCTCTCATTTGTTTTCTATTTCTCACTGAAAATCATCACATAATGAAAACCTAGAAAGCTTTCTCAAAGCTCAAGTTTGAAGAAGAAGAAGAAAAATCAATTAATTCCTTTTATGATGAATAATGAAAAAAAAGATATATCATTACAAATGCAATCATGGTCAACTATGACAAGGCTAACTCATGTAGAGAATTAACTAAGGCTAAGGGTTTGGGTTGGGTTAAGAATGAGTCACTAAAAATATCAAACATAATATCTTAGCTCAAAACAAAAAGAAACCTTCTAGAAACATCAAGAAGGAACTAACCCAAATCAAGCCCTAATCTTATTTAATCTCCACTAAACATGTTGCATTAGTAATAAGAATATGTTACAATATTATATATCACATATATAATATATTTTGTAACAAAAGAAAATAATACAATTAACATATATCGCATAGGGTGCTATTACTTCGTATGTGATATGGAAAGGGAAAAGCCCATATCTTAAGTTTGTTAAGATTTGGGGTTGTCCGGCCTATGTCTAAAAACATAATCCAGAAAAGCTCAAGGCAAAGACAGTTCTGTAGAAGTTTGTTGGATATCCCAAGCATTCGTAAGGGAAAATCTTCTACCTAACCGAGGAACAAAAGATGTTTTGTTTCTCAGCATGCCACCTTTGTGAAAGGGAATTTCTTATGAAGAAATTAGTGGTAATGAGGTAGAACTGGAAGGAGTTCCAGCTATACGAATTGCAGCTGATGATTTGGTAAACCCGGAGGATTCAATAGTTTCCAACGAACCTCAGCCTCTCCGACGATCTGGTAGGGTTCCTCATCCACCTGAGAGATACTTCGGTATTCTCTATGATAGTGGGAACAAGGATTGCATCATGAGATGAGGAACCATACCAGATCCTTGTTCCCACTGTCATAGAGAATACCGAAGTATCTCTCAGGTGGATGAGGAACCCTACCAGATCGGCGGAGAGGCTGAGGTTCGTTGGAAACTATTGAATCCTCCGGGTTTACCAAATCATCAGCTGCAATTCGTATAGCTGAAATTCCTTCCAGTTCTACCTCATTACCACTAATTTCTTCATAAGAAATTCCCTTTCACAAAGGTGGCATGCTGAGAAACAAAACATCTTTTGTTCCTCGGTTAGGTAGAAGATTTTCCCTTGCGAATGCTTGGGATATCCAACAAACTTCTACAGAACTGTCTTTGCCTTGAGCTTGTCTGGATTATGTTTTTAGACATAGGCCGGACAACCCCAAATCTTAACAACCTTATTCAATAGGTATGCAGCTTGTCAAGTGCATAACTCCCAAAAGGAAATAGGAAACTCAGTAGTACTCATCATAGAGCACACCATATCACATAGGGTGCTATTACTCCGCCCCGATATACCATCGTGCTATGGTGTGTACGGAGGAGTAATGCTGAGAGAGAATCTCATTCTCCTTTAGAATAGTCCAGGAATCCCGTGCTTAAGTATTCTCCTCCTTGATCTCATCAAAGGACATAATACTTATACCCGTTTTTAGTTCTCTACTTCTAACTTATATTCTGTGAATATCTCAAAAGCTTCGGACTTATGTTTCAACAGGAACATATGTCTGAATCTTAAGAGATGATCAGTGAATGTAATGAAGTACAAAGAACCGGTCTTGGCATTTCTAGACAGGGGACTTTCATACATCAGCATGTATCAATCCCAAGAGTTCACTAACTCTTTCTCTGTTTCCAATAAACAGAGCTGTGGTCATCTTATCTTTGTGACATGACCGACAAGATGTAAATTCAAACTAATTTAAATATGCATCTAAATGTACTTCAGCTAGTCGGGTCGCATTGATATGACCTAGTCTACAATACCTCAAGAAGGTTTCGTTCATTTCTGAACTGTTCCTCTTGTGTGTGTTCTGTATACTAAGAACTGTAGTTTGATTTAGAACGTCTATGCTTTTGGATAACGTGCCTGAACCGATCCTCTTGATATAGGAAATGTTCAAAACATTATCCAACAATACAAAATTATATCCTTCTTTACTAATAAAGAGACTGATATGATGTTGTATATCAGGTTCGGTATCTAATAACATTCGTTCAGAATCAATGTATTTATTAATACAGGGTGATAACTACCAACAGACTTGGCTGCAACACTTGCACCATTTCTATCTCATGAAACTTATCACCCGTTCTCAGTTCTCTACCTTTCTGTAGCCCATGTAACAAATTACATTTGCGGGATCCTGATCTGGTATCTCATACCTAGGACGTAAAGGATACTGAGAAACAGTTCTCGGTAATGAACACACCCGAAGAAGATGCATCAACATGTACTTGCTCCGTTTGGGCGGCACGGGAATTCTGGTAATCCCTAATTTCCTGCTCTGTCTTATAACATTTATAAGTTGGAGCGGGACCAACGTTCCCTAGCGCAGTATACCAAGCGGGTTCGGTCAATACATCCGTATTATTATCTTGATTAAGGCGTGACATAGTCGCAACCAGGAGAGAGAGAGAAGAAAACACTCAGCGTGCGCTTTCACAAGATTAGATTGGTTATCAATTTATCTAATAAGGATGTTTCCCACTGTTTTAGTTAAATCTTCCTTCAAACCCTAAAAGGAAAGACTAGCCGGGATTAATTACACCCTACAAGTTCACCAATCTTTCAGCCAGGACAAAGCCGGTACTTTGAGGAAGGCTCCCCGTGCTTTCGCACGAACCTAATTAAAATAAACCTCGTTTTCCCAGGGGCGTAACCCCGTTAACACCTTTCTAGACACCTACTTGATTGGCTAATTGTAATGTGTAAAACTCTCCCAGGAGTATCTCTTACTCACAACGGGTATCGGGATCCAACTATCTGATAGATGGTATGCAATCTCATTGCAAAATTCAACACTTGAAATTCCCAATAATATTTTACCCCTAGCGTCCTATGACCTTGACGCAGGCCAACAAACCATAGTCCGCTAGTCAAGTTCAACCCGTACATTTTCTGATTGAATTAAACCCACCCGCACGACCCTTGACGCAGGCCAACAAAGTCGCACGACTACCCTAATCCAATCGTATCGTATGCTACAGATAAGTACTAGTTAGTTACCGCACACTACGCCTTGACGCGGGCCAACAAACGTAGCACGTATACTAAACAGTCTTTATCTGAAATGACGGAGGGCTACGCAGTTTTTTAAGAAAACCTTTTGCGTAATGAACTTGATATCGTTGTAGAATCGAGTGATTTTTAAAAGGAATGTTTTTGAGGCCTTTTCTAGTTTTGCTAAAGAGGTCACTCCCGGTGAATGGATCGTCGGCTCTTTCTTCATCGAATAAGGTGCAGGATATTTCACAAATATCACTATGCAAAGAAAAAACCATAGAAACAATCAAAAGACAAACCGAGTTTGTAGCATCTGCTAGTTTCGCTAAAGAGGTCACTCCTGGTGAAGGGTGTAAGTCTACGCTAGCGCCCCGGCCGTCTACAGACGCCAAATGTGGAAAAAAAACATTTTAACTGGCGCTATCGTATACTTTAACCCGGATCTTCCATTATTGCTAAACTAACAAACTGTAAAGAGTGTAGAAAGGTTATACCGAACGATCCGAGTCCTTCGTTCTTTAACCATCATCCCACGCTCCGTCGCGGCTGCTCCGATCTCGTCGATCTCTGATCTGCTCGTCCAGGTGGCACCACATCACTGATTCTTTAAACGGGCTCCCGCCTCTGACTCGAGGCAACTCGGTCGTCAAGTTTGCTAAAAGAGACGACCAAGAATGATGTAGAGAATGAGTAGATGACTTTGTCTCACTTCGTCCAAATCCGTGGACGATCGGTTAATGAAGTTGCCATTTTATCGGGTGATGGAAATGAAAGAGGTAATGAAATTTCCATGCACCCTTAACCATAGTCTTTTCTCTCCAAAAAGGAAATCAATCTCACTCTCTCTCTCTCAAGGGGGCCGGCCACTTATAAGCAAAGTGGGAGGTGAGGGTAGGAGCAAGGAGGGGGTGACCATAAAAGAATGAAACTTATCTTGATCATTAAAGAAAAACAATGAGTCACTAAGATACAATGAATCAAAACAACCTTAGTCATCAAGCATTAATGGCACCATTAATGCACTAATGACTCACCAATCCATGTCACCCTCTCTAGAACCTTCTAGAACACAGAGTCACTCTCATCCAAGAAAAGATAAATCCGTCTTTAACCGAATGTTAAAAGACGGCTGATAGAAAACTGGAAACTGGCAACATCCAAAAGTGATCCTGAAACGACTTTCAGGATAACTCCGAAACTGTATAAATATACCCGCATTTGTATTACGACCGAATACAAATGCAACTAAGACAAAGATATTATATCTACTCAATATAATACTCGGATCCGGCTTAAACCAAAGCCGACCAGTATCAACTGCTCGAAAACTGACACGTGCGTAAACGCACGTGCATTTTCCGAACCCTGCCATAAAACCATACGGCCTCTACAACGTTTCGCCCAAACTTGGGAAACTGTCTGTGGGGGACTCTAATGACTCGTCAGTACCCTGGCAGTGGGTTTAACCACAAACCGTCAGCGGCACTAGCTATGCGTAACGGCTGCCCATGGACTGACCTCAAGGGAGGCTGATGAGCGAACTCATCCAGAAACCCTACTGAGCCTAACAGTGACAATGTATATACAGTCCGGTCCGTTCGTCTATGAGTATCGCATATCTGCCTAGGGGGCTAGTAACGTCAGACCCCCAATAGCAGTATAAGTCGTGTCGGAGTGTAGCCCAATAACACCTTAAGATACTACTGGAGTACCTACCAGTAAATCTCCTGCCATGGCCATGGACTATGTGTAATGGCTCTCCTAGACATAGCACGACCTCGCCCCCAATACCGGGAGAGACGAATCCCCTGCCGATCCGCTCACGTGCCTCCATATGGCTCGGGACTGTACCCAAAAGCTACCTGTTTGCACGACTCCTTTGAGCCGTGGTAGGGTAGAAATCAAAGCACAGTGGGAACTCACACGAGACAAATGACGACCTCTGGTCGATGAACTAACCTGTACACATGTCACCAGGGAACTGCTATCTGACAATAGGTATAGTACTAACTAGCAGATTCCCGGCGAGTCCTGTCCGGTGTACTCATAACCCAAAGAGCACCTGTATACATCTTAGGTGATCCAACTGACACCAGTGGCTTGTGAGACCGGCCACCGCCCCTCGTCGGGGTCTCGACTGTATACACTAGTCTACTCCGGAGTATCGATGCCCTGTCTCGAAACTCCCACGACTAGGGACCACAATTAAGGATATGCATATAAACTACCCAACTCTCACGTATATGATCGCCATCATACTGTTGGTAGTAAAGCAAGATCCTAAGGGCTCTATCAAAGTGTAACATGTAATCAGTCACCTGAACATGTACACGACTGATAAAGGCAAATCAGATAGCATACTATCATCTCGAGTAAGACTGTCCTACCGGTATAGGTCCTCCGCAATCATTGCAATCACGTACCTGCGATCCAATAATTGACTATGAGGGCACTATCTCCAACAATCTCCCACTTGCACTCAAGGCTAATTATTGCGATGTCGACTACTCACAGCCCGTGTGAAACCGAACATCCAACTCCTCTACTAATCAGTTTCACAAAGCCCGTTTGTAAAACTATTGTATTCGAGAAATAGCCTCAGTGAGTGGATCCGCCTAGATGTTTCTTTCTATATCTCTCTAAATCTCAAGTTCGCGGAGAAAGCCATCTCCCGAATTGAGTAATACCTGTCTTAGAATATGTCTGGATATCTGATAGGACCTAGTTCATAAATGAACTCCAAATCCAAACTTCTTAGACTGTATCGATCACTGAACCTAATCAGTATCGGGCACCATGCCTCCCACAGTATCCTCTTGGACCACCTGTCCATAATACTGTCCCTCTTCGTCAGAGGGAAAAACTATAACTCTGACAATCACTCTGTCATCCATGTCACCTTTGAAGCCTGGAATGATAACCGTCTCCCGAAAGAGGCTGCCGTCATCAAATCCGTAGAACATCCACTTATGTTCTAAAACTGCTTCCTTATGTTTCTCCAGGATTGGATTAATACAAACTCATTGCATTTAGTGCAAAAACAACATCTGGTGTGGTACTTGACATCTCATGATTGCCTCAATTGCCTAAGCAAGTGATCTGCCAATCATGCACTTCCCTCTCCCCTTTAGTCTGTAAGACATCTTTAAAGAGGGTGACTCCATCACCTGCAGGTACACCACCATGCTAGGAGTCATCTATTCTAAAAACCATTAGAATACTGTCAAAGCACCCACATTGGGAAACTACCCAAATCCAGATCTAAAACCATAGATCCAGAAACCAGAATGTCAAATATTATATCCATATCCTGTCTGGAGAAACAACTGTGTGACGACCAAAGTACAACCGATCGTAGTATAGGAATTTTACTTCCCACTCTGTGTATGTCATCCAGATACCATGACATCACACCCTACTGCCTTCTTAACAGATCCATCCCCTATTCTGATTGAAGTCAAACCCATGACTGTCACATCAAAATTAGATGATCTATCTCCGCTATAACTGCTCAAGTCTATAAATAGATATAAGCATCTTACCCACTATGCTTCCGCTGCTCCCACTGACTATGACAACCTTCCCACCGGGTCTCATAGCCTGGAACAACAGTAGTGTCAAGTCTGGGTAGATAAGAACCTCCCTGTCACCGTCCATGAGCCTACCGAAGTACCTCTCGGGTGTCTGAGGTTACCCACCATATCTGCGGAGTGGCTATTGGAATGTCAAACCTGATTGAATATATAGGTCCTATTAAATTTTCCGTAATCATTTGCGGTTCTGGAATTACTTCCAGTTCTACCATACTCCCACTACTGTTTTCTGAAAAAATCCATTTTACTAAAACTGTGGCGAGTCAAGAACAATATCACTATTGATCTTCCAAATGGTAGAATATCAACCCTCGTCATAGCCAGGGTCAACCCACAAACAGCCATTACAGAAACGTGCCCTGAGTTATCCAGAGTCTGGTTTTAAGCATAAGCTGGACAACTCCCCGTACCTTAACATCTTTTAAGGTACGAACCATTCTATATCCAATATAGAAACTTTGGCACTTTATTTAATTGGAACCAGATTCAATCATGCAGCTGTCTCCAGTGCATATCAATTTAATGGAAAGAGGCTAATCAGCATTACTCAACTTAGGAATCCACCCAATTATGAGTAACCTGAAAGAGAAACACGTTTCTCAAAACCATCACTATCATCTGAATACCAATCACAAGAATCTACATCTTCGATCTCTTTGAAGAATCCCGACACTTGTGACACCTGGTTCTCTACTTTATTCTTATACCCATAACTTCTCAAAACTTAGACCTTGTATTTCTACGAAACACTTGTCCAAATACTAGAGAAGTTATAAGTAAATAGAACATAGTACGAGGACCTACCCCTTTGTCCTGATGGACACTGGACAACATACAATACTCTGTATAAGTCCGTTGAGTTAAACAACTCAAAATCTGTGCGTCGTAGGTTGAAGACTGTACCCTGGCGATTTCCTCAACTATCACCAATTACAACGAATTCCGATATAATGAGGATAATCACCTAATTCCCAATAACTTACTCCTACTCATCATCTGTAAAACCATACAGATATGAGAATGATGTAAGTCCACGTTGCGACCCCCGGTTCTTACGGGGAGGCGGAAACGGTATAAAATCAAAATTTTAACGTAAGAGGCAACATGGACTAAGCTAGGTCGGGATCTTTACCTAAACTAAAACTAGCATACTAAGCTAAAGATATTTAGCTACTCGGATGAAGATGGTTATACCTAAACTTGAACTCCTTCTCTTCAAGCTCCGATGGTGGTTCGATGGCTCCTTCTCGTTGTCTCCGTACGCCGAAGATAGATCCACTTGAAAGCTCCAACCTTTAGCTCCTTCTTCGTTCTTTGAAGAAACTAGTTCACTTGGTTTGCTAAACCTAGTGAACTAGAATGAGTAGAGAGGAAATAAAATGGGATTTTATCTATGGTTCTTGATTCTCAACTCATGAGACAAGAGAACCATAGATCAAGAGAGGGAGCAAGAGGTTGAGGGTGAGAGCAAGAAGAGAGCTCAAGAACAAGAGAGAGAATGAGCAAGCAAGAATGAGCAACTCTTTTGTCTTTCACCCTCTCATAATCCAAAGTGATCATAACTCATCATATCAAAAAAGTCTTATGTGATGGTTAGAAGCAACCATAACCTTATCATGTCATGCACTCATTTTACTCAAATGAGCAAGCAAGAAAAAGTCTTTGGCATGAAATGATAACCATGGTTATCATGATGGTCAACTAGTCAAGCCTAGTCAACCGGTCAACAAGTCAACAAAAGTCAACAAGTCACCAAAGTCAACAAGTCAACAAAAGTCAACAAGTCAACAACCATATCACCATAATACTTAATTAATATAATAGTTAATCACATATCATATTCTCATTAGGGTTGAGCATAAAGTCAAAAAGTCAACGGTCAACTGTCAACAACCCTAATGAGAATCCGATGCCTCTGCCTCCCTGTCAACTGTGCATACACACCCGCATCCGCGTTCCGAGGAACACGAATGCAAACTGGATAAATCCAATCCCATAAGGTACACTAGGATCTGGCTTAAACCAAAGCCCGCTAGTGTAAACTGTCCGGACACTGTACGTGCACAAGTGCACGGATGTGACCGAACCCTGTCGCAAAACCATGCGACCTGTCGCAATACCATGCGACCTCTACTCTTTTGCCTAAAGGCGAAAAGCTTTCTGTGTGGGACTCTAAAGACTCGACACTACGCTGGCAGTGGGTTTAACCACAGACCGCAAGCGGCACTAGCTGTGCGTAACGGTCCCCAGGTAATGCCGACAAGAAGACCGACGAGGCGAAACCCATCTGAACTCCTACTGAGCCTGAGTGTGACATTCTCCGTACAGTCCGGTCTGTTCGTCTGATACATCGCATGGCGGGCCTAGGGGGCGGTAAACGTCAGTCCCCCAATAGCAGTACAAGTCGTGCCGGAGTGAAGCCCAATACACCCTGAGATAACACTGGAAACCTACCAGTATATCTCGTTTGCCCTGGCCAGGGACTACTCGTGTAATGGCTCTCCTAGACACAGCGCGATGTCAACCCCCAATACCGGGAGAGACGAATCCTGTCTAACCGTCACTGCCTCCAAGTGCTTCGGGACTGCACCCAACCACCACCTGTTTGCACGACTCCTTTGAGCCGTGGTAGGGTAGTGATCAAAGTACAGTGGGAACACACCCGAGGCGAAGTGACAGTGTCAAGTCAGCGGACTAAGCTGTACTCATATCACCTGGGAACTGATAACTGACGATAGGTATTATACCAACTAGTCAGTTCCCGACGAGTCCTGTCCAGTGTACCCGTAACCTAACGAGCACCCGCATACTATCTCAAGTACGACGTACTGACGGCTGTGGGACAGACCGTCTCCCACACTGGGATGAGAAGCGCATGCGCTGGTCTACTCCGGAGTATCGATGCCCTGTCTCGATAGTCCTGCGACCAGGGACCTGCATAAGGATGTGCTTATAGATTACCCAGCCCCACTAGTGTGACGGCCATCACATCGCTGGTAATCAAGCAAAGATCCTAAGGGCTCTACTAATGTGTATAGGCGATATACAAAATAAACACATGTACACATTGAAGTAGAAACAAACCAAGTAGCATACTACTATTTTGAGCAAGATTGTCAATACAAGGTGAATATCCCAAGCTTCCATTAAGTAATATACATACTAGTATGATACAGTAATGGCCTCTAGGGCATATACACTAACAATCTCCCACTTGCACTAAGGCCATGTACTGGCGTATCGAAGACCTATCATCTCGATCAGCCGCTCGAATTGAGTCTGGGGCAAGGCCTTGGTGAATGGATCTGCAGTGTTATCTTCTGATTTTACTCTCTTTACCTCGATCTCCTGGCGATCAATGATCTCCCTGATCAGGTGGAACCGCCTCAAAATGTGCCTGGACTTCTGATGGGACCTTGGTTCCTTCGCTAAAGCTATAGCGCCGTTGTTGTCACAATACAGCGGTATTGGATCAACACTGGTAGGAACCACCTGAAGTTCCGTGAGGAACTTCTTCATCCAGACAGCTTCCTTTGCGGCATCGCAAGCAGCTATGTACTCCGCTTCCATGGTTGAGTCAGCAACGGTTTCCTGCTTGGAACTCTTCCAGCAAACCGCCCCTCCATTGAGGGTAAAGACATAACCCGACATGGACTTGGAGTCATCCTTGTCACTCTGGAAGCTGGAGTCAGCAAAGGCCTCAATCTGGAGGTCTTTTCCACCATACACCAAGAACATCTCCTTAGTCCTTCTCAGGTACTTGAGAATGTTCTTTACTGCTATCCAGTGTTTCTCCCCTGGGTCCGACTGATACCGGCTTACAACGCTCAATGCGTATGCTACATCTGGTCTGGTACATAACATCGCATACATAATAGAGCCTACCGCAGATGCGTAGGGTATTGATGACATGCGAGCCCTTTCCAAATCAGTCTTGGGAGACATCTCTTTGGAGAGGGTGATTCCGTGACAAGCCGGTAGATTACCGCGCTTGGAATCTTCCATACTGAATCGTTTCAGTATGGTGTCGATGTACCTTGACTGTGAAAGTCCCAACATCCTTTTAGATCTATCACGATAGATCTGGATCCCCAGAATGTAGTTGGCATCGCCCAGGTCCTTCATGGAGAACCTCTGTGACAAGAATCCTTTGACTGACTGTAGCATAGGAATATCATTTCCTATTAGGAGAATGTCATCAACGTACAAGACGAGGAATACCACATTTCTCCCTACAATCTTACTGTAAATGCATGGTTCATCTGGGTTTTTGACAAAGTCGAATTCTTTGACAGTATCATCAAAGCAGATGTTCCAACTCCGCGATGCCTGCTTAAGTCCATAGATGGACTTGAGCAACTTGCACACTTTACCGCTGCTCCCACTCTGATTGAATCCCTCTGGCTGATCCATATAGACGCACTCTTCTAAATTTCCATTTAGGAAAGCCGTCTTAACGTCCATCTGCCAGATCTCATAATCGTGGAAGGCAGCAATGGCAAGAAGGATCCGAATGGATTTAAGCATGGCTACCGGAGAAAAAGTCTCGTCATAGTCCAAACCAGGTCTTTGACGAAAACCCTTTGCAACGAGCCTAGCTTTATAGGTTTCAACCTGCCCATCTACACCAATCTTCTTTCTGAAGATCCATTTGCAGCCTACGGGTTTTACCCCTTCTGGAGCAAAGTCCAAAGTCCAAACTTTGTTGGTGTACATGGACTCCATCTCGGTCCGCATTGCATCCAGCCATTTTACCGAGTCACAGCTCTGAATGGCTTGCTGGAAGCTAGTAGGCTCATCATAATCTATGATGCAATCCTCTCTATCCCCGTCTATGAGAAAACCGTAGTATCTCTCGGGCGGATGAGACTGCCTACTACTTCTGCGGAGCGGCGTAGGAATGTCCGGTTCCCCTGAACCTTCTGGTTCTACTAAGGTTTCAGTAATAGCTTGTGGTTCTGGAATTTCTTCTAGTTCTATTGCGCTCCCACTTATCTGATTTTCTAAAAACTCAGTTTCCAAGAAGCGGGCATGACGAGAAACAAGAACTTTTTGCTCCTCTGCGTAATAGAAAACATACCCCTTAGAGTTCTTTGGGTATCCCACAAACTTGCACTGTACTGAGCGTGCCTCGAGCTTGTCCGCATGCTGCTTTTTTACAAAAGCCGGACATCCCCATGTCTTAAAGGATTTAAGACAGGGTTTCTTCCCACTCCACATCTGATATGGTGTGGTAGGCACTGTCTTAGTAGGAACTTGGTTCAAGAGATGTGCAGCTGTTTCCAGTGCATAACCCCAGAAAGATCGCGGTAACTCAGCCTTACTCATCATGGAACGAACCATATCTAATAGGGTTCGATTCCTTCTTTCCGATACACCATTGTGTTGTGGTGTGTATGGAGGAGTACGCTGAGAGAGAATTCCATTCTCTTTTAAGTAGTCCAGAAACTCGGCACTCAAGTATTCACCACCTCGATCCGATCTTAGGATCTTGATACTTTTGCCTGTTTGTTTTTCTACTTCATTCTTATATTCTCGAAATTTCTCAAAGGCCTCGGATTTGTGCTTCATTAAGAAGACATGTCCAAACCTAGAGAAATCATCTGTGAAAGTAATGAAGTATGAATAACCGCTTCGCGCATGTGTAGACATTGGACCACACACGTCACTGTGTATAAGTCCCAAGAGCTCGCTCGCTCTTACTCCGTGTCCAGTGAACGGAGTCTTTGTCATCTTTCCCATGAGACAAGATTCACAAGTGGCATAAGACTGGTACTCGAACGGATCCAAGTATCCTTCTTTATGTAACTTAGTCAACCGTGTCTCATTGATGTGACCCAGTCTACAATGCCATAAGAAAGCCTGATTTAATTCTGGAGATTTTCTTTTAAGTGTGTTCTGGACACTGAATATCTGAGCTTGATTCAATACGTATATACCGTTATTTAATGTACCTGACCCAATCAGTGCTTGATTTAGGTGGATGTTTACTACATCGCTTACAAAAGCAAAATCATATCCTTCCTTAGAAAGTAAGGATACAGATATGATGTTACAAGTCGCACCTGGTACATACAAACAGTCACGCAGAATCAATATCTGCCCAGTTGTCAGTCCTAGGTGATATTCCCCTACGGATACAGCATCCATGCTCATTCCGTTAGCAACCCTGAGAGTCATATCACCTTTCCTGATAACCCCACGGTTTCTCAGACCCTGTAATGAATTACAGATATGAGATCCTGATCCGGTATCCAATACCCAGGAAGTAGGGTTAACTGACAAACAGTTCTCAATTACAAACACACTCGAAGCCGAAGCCACAACATGCTTCGAATTCTGGCTACAGGCTTTACAAGCCCTGCAATCTTTCTGCCATAGTTCATTCCCGTTACAATAGGAACATCCCTCTTTTACTATATCCAGTCCTGAAACTTTTGCCCTTGTTTTTCCTTTTTCTTCCCTGGTTTCTTTCAGGGTATAAGCAGAGGGCAGGGACTGTTGAATTAGGTCAGTACTTGACCCATTCGCCAACGTGGTCTCCAGGTCCGTGAGCTCAATATAGCTGGTCTCTGTAAGGACGTTGCCCCTTACAGATGACCCGACTGCCAACCTCGCTTGAAGCAATTCGTTCGAGGTCTCATATCTTGCGATACGAGATTGCTCTCCATATAAAACTTTGTTATGGAGGAAGATAGAAACTGAGTCCATCTTCTCGTGCTGCCTCTGGTTTGTACCATCAACTGAGGCTAACACGAGGCACTTGGCTTTCGCACAATCCTTTTCCGATGTCCTGCGGATGTGAACATCCGTGACAGGGGAAACTGGACCTGAGACAGCAGGGTTTAGATTAGTTAAGAGGTGTTCCAGCTTGTCATGGGCAATGGACATCTGGACAGACCTTTGCCAGTCATAACAGTCAGGTTCAGTCATATTTTTATCTAGATGTAACCTAAGCGTGGTCACAGGGTCGCTGCAATTAAGAGAGAGAAGAAGAAACACTCAGCATGATGCTCTTGCAAGTTTAGAGTGGTTTTTAGTTTGTCTAAACAGGATGGCTCCCACTGTTTCTCGAATCCCTCCTCAAACCATAAAGGAAGAATTAGTCGGGATCAATCCCACCGCACAATACTTGCTTAACCGTTCAGCCAGGCCGGTGTCGGTACTTCGAGGGAGGTTTTCCAACGCTTTCGCGAAGTTCCTTAATTAAAGAACCTCTTTTCCCTGGGGGCGTAGCCCCGCTAACACCTTTCTAGGCACCTACTAGGTTTATAGCATTGATCGTTTAGTGAGAAATTTTCCGAGGAGTAGCATATACTCACAGTAGGATCGGGATCCAAATATCATCGCGTGACGAAACTGAAGGAATCCTACCAGAATCATCACACTCCAAATGGTATGCAAATCTAGCAAGTTTCAGTACTTATGAAACTCCCGATGTATATTTTTGCCCCATGCTCTTATGACCTTGACTAAGGCCAACAAATCATAAGTCACATGTCAAGTTCTACCCGTCGTTGTCCAGGTTAATTTGAATCCACCCGTATATACCCTTGACTAAGGCCAACAAGGTAATACGACTGTCCCAAACCAACGCATTCTATCTATGCAACATATGAATACCCACCAGCTACCAAACACTGTGCCTTGACTAAGGCCAACAAACACAGCTTGAATACTGTTGAATATTCATATGAAACGACGGAGGGCTACGAATGGTTTTGGCGAAACCGTGAACGTAGTGAACTTGATTTAGTCGATGGAACGAGATAGCTTTTAAATGGAGTGGCTCAAACTCCGCATTTTAAAAGTTGTTTTTGAAAAGAACCGAGTGGTTTTTCGAAAGTGTTCCAACGACTTTAACTTGGTTTATTATCTTGCATTAGTTCTTTTAATGCGTGATATTCTTGCATTAGTTCTTTTAATGCGTCCCATCATTTAATCCTACCATTGCAGAAAACAACCAAAATATGACGTACGCTTATGCCATTCGCATTCGCCACTGGGCCCCGTCATTACCCGTTAGGTTACTTAACTAACGACAGAGCGGGGGCTGGGCTAGCGCGTCTGTAAAACATAAGCAACGCCTAAATAATATCATATATAGATATACTGCAATGATAAACATTTCAGATCACAGATAAATACATTGGATATACTAGCAATCTGTAATTTGTACGAGCCTGTAACAAAAACAGATAACACGGTCGCGGTGAATAGCCAAAACCCCATCCAAGACCCCTACGGGTGCGGCAAACTACCCGCCAAGTACCCGAAGCGTAGCAACCTCCCTCATCTCCATGAGTAGGCCACTCGACACTTCGGCATACCCGGTAGTTTGTGCACCCCTCCATGGGTCTATCCTAGGAGCAAAAACAGTAAAAAGAAATTATACAATGACGGCTACAACCCCGACCCGGTTGTGCGGCCATACAAATAATTATTACATCAATTTACAAATTTACATGAATTGCAAGAAAAGAAAACTCTCGTCTCACAACCCCCGGCTATTCACCCGCGACAATCCAACATATTTATATACACATTCCAGCACATTACAGATCATGTATAACCCCGACCAATCGACTTATAGCGATTAGCCGACGTTCAATACATGCAAACATCACAGATATAACCATCATAGTCAAAGTGCAGTGAAGTTCGGAAAAATACGGAATTATAGGACCCCAAAAGGAAATTTCTTTTCTGGAAAATCTGGGCACATATAATATATTTCAAAAATCCCAAAACCAACACAGACACACACTGCACGAAAAACGATGCACAGAAGACGACAAAGCGCGGCGGTTCCGCGGCGGATGCCTAGCTCGCGCGGCGGAAGGGCGGCGGTTTGGACGAATTACTGTATCGTTTTTCTTGGGTGTTCACACAAAACCCTGAGCCGAATTTACATGTGTAAAGTTTTTCATTTTGAGCCAAAAAAATTTCAACAGAAACTCAGTTTTTGTAAAAGTTTGGTTTTTGGATTTTTCCGGTTCCGAACTTCGTTACACTTCACTACCAAGCTAGTTTAAGTTTAGTTAGGCTCTGATACCACTGTAAGTCCACGTTGCGACCCCCGGTTCTTACGGGGAGGCGGAAACGGTATAAAATCAAAATTTTAACGCAAGAGGCAACATGGACTAAGCTAGGTCGGGATCTTTACCTAAACTAAAACTAGCATACTAAGCTAAAGATATTTAGCTACTCGGATGAAGATGGTTATACCTAAACTTGAACTCCTTCTCTTCAAGCTCCGATGGTGGTTCGATGGCTCCTTCTCGTTGTCTCCGTACGCCGAAGATAGATCCACTTGAAAGCTCCAACCTTTAGCTCCTTCTTCGTTCTTTGAAGAAACTAGTTCACTTGGTTTGCTAAACCTAGTGAACTAGAATGAGTAGAGAGGAAATAGAATGGGATTTTATCTATGGTTCTTGATTCTCAACTCATGAGACAAGAGAACCATAGATCAAGAGAGGGAGCAAGAGGTTGAGGGTGAGAGCAAGAAGAGAGCTCAAGAACAAGAGAGAGAATGAGCAAGCAAGAATGAGCAACTCTTTTGTCTTTCACCCTCTCATAATCCAAAGTGATCATAACTCATCATATCAAAAAAGTCTTATGTGATGGTTAGAAGCAACCATAACCTTATCATGTCATGCACTCATTTTACTCAAATGAGCAAGCAAGAAAAAGTCTTTGGCATGAAATGATAACCATGGTTATCATGATGGTCAACTAATCAAGCCTAGTCAACCGGTCAACAAGTCAACAAAAGTCAACAAGTCACCAAAGTCAACAAGTCAACAAAAGTCAACAAGTCAACAACCATATCACCATAATACTTAATTAATATAATAGTTAATCACATATCATATTCTCATTAGGGTTGAGCATAAAGTCAAAAAGTCAACGGTCAACTGTCAACAACCCTAATGAGAATCCGCTGCCTCTGCCTCCCTGTCAACTGTGCATACACACCCGCATCCGCGTTCCGAGGAACACGAATGCAAACTGGATAAATCCAATCCCATAAGGTACACTAGGATCTGGCTTAAACCAAAGCCCGCTAGTGTAAACTGTCCGGACACTGTACGTGCACAAGTGCACGGATGTGACCGAACCCTGTCGCAAAACCATGCGACCTGTCGCAATACCATGCGACCTCTACTCTTTTGCCTAAAGGCGAAAAGCTTTCTGTGTGGGACTCTAAAGACTCGACACTACGCTGGCAGTGGGTTTAACCACAGACCGCAAGCGGCACTAGCTGTGCGTAACGGTCCCCAGGTAATGCCGACAAGAAGACCGACGAGGCGAAACCCATCTGAACTCCTACTGAGCCTGAGTGTGACATTCTCCGTACAGTCCGGTCTGTTCGTCTGATACATCGCATGGCGGGCCTAGGGGGCGGTAAACGTCAGTCCCCCAATAGCGGTACAAGTCGTGCCGGAGTGAAGCCCAATACACCCTGAGATAACACTGGAAACCTACCAGTATATCTCGTTTGCCCTGGCCAGGGACTACTCGTGTAATGGCTCTCCTAGACACAGCGCGATGTCAACCCCCAATACCGGGAGAGACGAATCCTGTCTAACCGTCACTGCCTCCAAGTGCTTCGGGACTGCACCCAACCACCACCTGTTTGCACGACTCCTTTGAGTCGTGGTAGGGTAGTGATCAAAGTACAGTGGGAACACACCCGAGGCGAAGTGACAGTGTCAAGTCAGCGGACTAAGCTGTACTCATGTCACCTGGGAACTGATAACTGACGATAGGTATTATACCAACTAGTCAGTTCCCGACGAGTCCTGTCCAGTGTACCCGTAACCTAACGAGCACCCGCATACTATCTCAAGTACGACGTACTGACGGCTGTGGGACAGACCGTCTCCCACACTGGGATGAGAAGCGCATGCGCTGGTCTACTCCGGAGTATCGATGCCCTGTCTCGATAGTCCTGCGACCAGGGACCTGCATAAGGATGTGCTTATAAATTACCCAGCCCCACTAGTGTGACGGCCATCACATCGCTGGTAATCAAGCAAAGATCCTAAGGGCTCTACTAATGTGTATAGGCGATATACAAAATAAACACATGTACACATTGAAGTAGAAACAAACCAAGTAGCATACTACTATTTTGAGCAAGATTGTCAATACAAGGTGAATATCCCAAGCTTCCATTAAGTAATATACATACTAGTATGATACAGTAATGGCCTCTAGGGCATATACACTAACAAATGAAACCTGGTAAATACATACCCTTGGAGTAAGTATCCAATCGGGAAAACAGTTTTCCTTTAACAATGCACTGAAACATGAAAATGTTTCGTAGGGGTATCCTGGTATTCATAGCAATGCCTCTTCCATAATCCAATTCATGACTTCAACCGTATATTTTATTGCCATCTCTCCAAATCCCTTTATTTGTCTTTAGTCGTTACCTTCTGTACACCATCGTTAGACTAAATGGTTTTCTTCCTTCCCTACCGTTCGGCACCAGCCTATGGTTTGGAAGAAGACTATCCAGTAAGCATAATAGGTGTACCCTCCTAAACCAAGGAGTACTCATATCTTGAGAGAAGGTGATGATAAAAGACAACTGAATAATACCTTATTTCTTTAAAGGTGAAATAGGAGTGGCGATGAAGTACGCGGTTTTGGTCGTGAATGATATCAGTCGCAATTTACTTTGCCCTCTTTCTAATCCCTTTATTTTGTCTTTACATATTACCTTCTGCACACCCTACTTAGGCTAATTGGTTTTCTTCATTCCCTACCTTTCGGCACCCGCCTGTGGTTTGGAATAAGACTATCCAATAAGCGTAATAGGTGTACTCTCCTAAACCAAGGAGCCCTCGCAACCTGAGAGAAGGTGATAATAAAAGACAATCTGAATAAACCAATTCTATTTCTCCTGAACCTTGATCCATCCTCGAAGAAGTTCCTTCGAGTTCGTATATAACCATACGATGGATCTATCCAATGGAAGTGGATATCCGTAGTAATACGGGTGTTCTGAGAAATTCAAAGGGTAAAAGAAGGAGTGGCAATGACTTATGCAACATAGACAATCCAAAAGCCGGTATTTTAAGAAGGTTCGGTCAACTTGGTCACTGAGTCATAGTCTAGGGTCGGTCAAAGGTCGCTGCCAAAGAGAGAGAGAGAAAAGAAACACTCTGCGTGCACTCTAACCTAGATCAGAATGGTCATCACTTTATCTAATCCGGAAACCTCCCACTGTCCTGTCAAATTCTCCCCCAAACCTGAAAGAAGAATCAATCGGGATCACCCGAAGAGTAAACCAACTCATCAGTGGGAATCGGGATCCAACTCTCATCGCATGATAACGTGATGGAATGCATCCACGTTACTCATACTCCAGAAGGTATGCGCATACTTGGCAAGTTTCAGTTTCTTTAGAAACTCCCGATATGATTTATGCCCCATGCTCTTATGACCTTGGCGTATGTCAACAAATCATAAGTCACATGTCAAGTTCTGCCCGTCATTATCATGTTAATTTGAACCCACCCGTACATACCCTTGACGTATGCCAACAAGGTAATACGACTGTCCCAAACCAACTCATCTATCTGTGCAACAAATGAATACCCAGCAGCTACCAAACACTATGCCTTGACGTATGCCAACAAACATAGCTTGAATACTACTGACCATCCATAAGAAATGACGGAGGGCTACGGCTGGTTTTTGGCGAAAAACCTTTAACGTAGTGAACTTGATATCGCTGAAGGAACCTGATAGCTTTTTATAAAAATATAGTGGCGAAAACCTTTTGCTAAAGAGGTCATTCCCGATGAAGGGATCTCGGCTCTTTCCTCGTGGAATGAGGTGCAGGATATTCCACTGAATACCGCGATGCAAAGCAACTTGTAATCGACTATAGTGAAGTTATTACCCTGACGCAAACTTCTGCCCAAGGGGTCAGTCCCGGTGAAGGGATATCGACC
Source organism: Agapanthus africanus (assembly GCA_030015575.1). Lineage (NCBI taxonomy): Eukaryota > Viridiplantae > Streptophyta > Magnoliopsida > Asparagales > Amaryllidaceae > Agapanthus > Agapanthus africanus. The sequence goes on from CM057347.1 coordinate 226,333,927, forward strand.
CTTGCCCCGTCGAATGAGGTGCAGGATATTCCACTGAATACCGCTATGCATAACAAAAGAAAACGTCTTTGCAATAACACTTTTTAAATTTGTTCCAACAACTATAAACAGGTTTGTTTAACTTTTTGCATTGATCAGAATCAACGCAGTCCCATCAATAATCACACCAGAAAAGAACGAGAATAAAATGTACGTATATGCCATCCGCATTCGTCACTGGGTCCCGTCATCACCCGTTAGGTTACTTAACTAACGACAGAGCGGGGACTGGACTAGCGCGGGTGTAAAACATATACAACATCTAATAGTATATAAACCAATATACAATAATCGCTCCAGGCGTGATAATATGCAACATTACAGAAAAGTAATAAGCATCACAGAACAATACAGATAATCTGGGATCCCCGGGTTTCACAGAGCCGCTGCTGAAACCCGACGTTCCCCTGTCGTGTGGATAGCCTGTGCAATGAAACCTAGACCCCTACGGGTGCGGCAAGTTACCCGCCAAAACCTGAAGCGAGGCAGCCCCCTACAGCAAAGTGAATGGACCACCCTACACTTCACGGAATCCGGTAAACTTGGGCACCCTCCTTGGGTCAACCTGTACCCCCTACGATTGCGGCGAATAGTCTGCCAATTCTAGAGTGGGGCCCCTCTGCCTCTCAAAGCCATGAGATGCGGACCCGTTGCCCCTCAGAACCCGGCTATCCATGCACTCCGTCGCGGGGCAAAACCTAGTACAGTAATGAAAAATAGTACAACAGGTACATCGACCGCAACCTCGTCGTGCCCCAAAAGAATATTATACAACAGGCAGTGACGGCAGTCCACATGTTGGACGCTCGCCCCGCAATATCAAATGTACAAATAAACTCAAACTGTACTACCATTGCACACTGCTATCCACCACGACAAATCCGCAACATCACAGCACAACACAGAACATCAACGCGAATGTCATGTTCGCAAACCCGTCTAAAAGAACTATAGCAATCAGACGCGGTTTACGGATCAAATGACATTCCCGGTCGGAGATATAATGTAAGCACTGTAAACTAACATGTTTAAATTTCGATCAACTAAATTTCCCGAAGTGGGCCCCACGCAAATCTGCTGCACAGTAACAAAATCTGGGCCCAAAATATATATACCAAAAACCCCAATTTCCAACATGGAATGCACTGTAGAAAACTGAGTGAGTGATCCCACTTTCCTGCGGCGGATCCGCGGCAAAACCTAAGCTGGGGCCGCGGATCCGCGGCGGAACAGTGGATTCACTTCCTCGAATTTCTACAGTATTCCTCAAAAACCCTGCTTGATTTTCTGGTATGGTCAAAATGACATTTGGACCAGTTTGAAAATTAACAGAAACTTTAATACTAGAAATTGCGATTTTCGAAAAATCCGTTCGATCGATCTTTTAAACGCGTTAGCACAAGTTAGTATAGCAAAATGGTGAGGCTCTGATACCACTGTAAGTCTACGCTAGCGCCCCGGCCGTCTACAGACGCCAAATGCGGAACAAAAACTTTTTAACTGGCGCTATCGTATACTTTAACCCGGATATTCCATTATTGCTAAACTAACAAACTGTAAAGAGTGTAGAAAGGTTATACCGAACGATCCGAGTCCTTCGTTCTTTAACCATCATCCCACGCTCCGTCGCGGCTGCTCCGATCTCGTCGATCTCTGATCTGCTCGTCCAGGTGGCACCACATCACTGATTCTTTAAACAGGCTCCCGCCTCTGACTCGAGGCAACTCGGTCATCAAGTTTGCTAAAAGAGACGACCAAGAATGATGTAGAGAATGAGTAGATGACTTTGTCTCACTTCGTCCAAATCCGTGGACGATCGGTTAATGAAGTTGCCATTTTATCGGGTGATGGAAATGAAAGAGGTAATGAAATTTCCATGCACCCTTAACCATAGTCTTTTCTCTCCAAAAAGGAAATCAATCTCACTCTCTCTGTCTCAAGGGGGCCGGCCACTTATAAGCAAAGAGGGAGGTGAGGGTAGGAGCAAGGAGGGGGTGACCATAAAAGAATGAAACTTATCTTGATCATTAAAGAAAAACAATGAGTCACTAAGATACAATGAATCAAAACAACCTTAGTCATCAAGCATTAATGGCACCATTAATGCACTAATGACTCACCAATCCATGTCACCCTCTCTAGAACCTTCTAGAACACAGAGTCACTCTCATCCAAGAAAAGATAAATCCGTCTTTAACCGAATGTTAAAAGACGGCTGATAGAAAACTGGAAACTGGCAACTTCCAAAAGTGATCCTGAAACGACTTTCAGGATAACTCCGAAACTGTATAAATATACCCGCATTTGTATTACGACCGAATACAAATGCAACTAAGACAAAGATATTATATCTACTCAATATAATACTCGGATCCGGCTTAAACCAAAGCCGACCAGTATCAACTGCCCGAAAACTGACACGTGCGTAAACGCACGTGCATTTTCCAAACCCTGCCATAAAACCATACGGCCTCTACAACGTTTCGCCCTAACTTGGAAAACTGTCTGTGGGGGACTCTAATGACTCGTCAGTACCCTGGCAGTGGGTTTAACCACAAACCGTCAGCGGCACTAGCTATGCGTAACGGCTGCCCATGGACTGACCTCAAGGGAGGCTGATAAGCGAACTCATCCAGAAACCCTACTGAGCCTAACAGTGACAATGTATATACAGTCCGGTCCGTTCGTCTATGAGTATCGCATATCTGCCTAGGGGGCTAGTAACGTCAGACCCCCAATAGCAGTATAAGTCGTGTCGGAGTGTAGCCCAATAACACCTTGAGATACTACTGGAGTACCTACCAGTAAATCTCCTGCCATGGCCATGGACTATGTGTAATGGCTCTCCTAGACACAGCACGACCTCGCCCCCAATACCGGGAGAGACGAATCCCCTGCCGATCCGCTCACGTGCCTCCATATGGCTCGGGACTGTACCCAAAAGCTACCTGTTTGCACGACTCCTTTGAGCCGTGGTAGGGTAGAAATCAAAGCACAGTGGGAACTCACATGAGACCAATGACGACCTCAAGTCGATGAACTAACCTGTACACATGTCACCAGGGAACTGCTATCTGACGATAGATATAGTACTAACTAGCAGATTCCCGGCGAGTCCTGTCCGGTGTACTCATAACCCAATGAGCACCTGTATACATCTTAGGTGATCCAACTGACACCAGTGGCTTATGAGACCGGCCACCGCCCCTCGTCGGGGTCTCGACTGTATACACTAGTCTACTCCGGAGTATCGATGCCCTGTCTCGAAACTCCCACGACTAGGGACCACAATTAAGGATATGCATATAAACTACCCAACTCTCACGTATATGATCGCCATCATACTGTTGGTAGTAAAGCAAGATCCTAAGGGCTCTATCAAAGTGTAACATGTAATCAGTCACCTGAACATGTACACGACTGATAAAGGCAAACCAGATAGCATACTATCATCTCGAGTAAGACTGTCCTACCGGTATAGGTCCTCCGCAATCATTGCAATCACGTACCTGCGATCCAATAATTGACTATGAGGGCACTATCTCCAACAAAGGGATCTCGGCTCTTTCCTTATCGAATAAGGTGCTGGATGTTCTACAAGGAACACCTCTATGCAAAGCAAGAACTAGAGCTACCAGTTTTTAAACGAGTTTCTACAACATCTTTAGGTTTCTTTTAGTTTCATTAATCTCATTAATGAAGTCCCATTTTATTATGCTTCACAAGCATCACATTTGAAACGAAATCTTCAATATAACATATATCTCATATATATAATATAAACATTCGTCTCAGGCAGTAATATGATCTCATCACAGAACATTGCAGCAGAAGAACATATATGAAATATTGGATATAATAGAACGTCCGTGTTTTAATACGAGCCTGTATAAAACACGGATTCCACGGTCGCGATGAATAGCCAAACCCATATCCCTAGACCCCTACGAGAGCGGCAAGCAACACTACCAATTCTGGGGTTAGGAGACCCGGTCTCGACTCCACGAGATGGTCTCCCACTGGACACAAGAACCCGGTTACTTGTGCTCTCCGCCTTTGGTCTACCTAATGTGGAAAAGTAAATAATATACAATGGTGACATCATCCTCAGCCCGGAAGTGCCCCAATAAAAGAATATTACATACAAATGAATTTTACATGAATGAAAATAAAAACCCTCATCTCACTTAAAACCCCCGGCTATTCAGAACATGACGATCCAATATAACATATCACAGCAACACATAATATCTCATATCATTAACATAAGCAAGTATGCGTATCCCGATTGTCGTTGATGTATAGCAACGAAGCCGGCGATACACCACATACTACGCTTATGGTCACAGAAAAGAAAGTGTAAAACTACAACAGTTGGAATCCGCAACCTCTTTAGACATCGCATGCCTAACCAAATGAATTCCTTAGACATCGCATGCCTAACAATTATAAACCCCGCATTTTAGTCTCATTATCGAAAAATATTTTCAATATCAAGTTGGGCAATTCAATAAGATTCCCGACATCCTGATCGAATGCTCGTCGCAAACTTTAGTAGACGGCCGCACCCCCGATGCCGTCGACGAAGTGCACTAAGGCGGAACACCGCTGCCGTGAGCACCCGAACGGATGCTTTTGGCGACGGGGTTCTCCTTCAGTCACTTGGTCGGGGCTATAGGGCGTGGTTGTCTGTTAAGTTTACCCGGTGAGTATCCGCGTACGCTACGTGATTGCGACGGACTTTTGATCGCTTCAAAATCCCGTGGCAACCGATCATCTGAGACAGAACTGCTAGATTTATAACATTCAAATTAGTTATCTCATAACTACTTGTGGATTCCAAATATTGTATCACAATCCAGATAAATAGATAATGTTAAACTTTCCGATCGAATAAACAAACACCCAAGGTTTCCCAAATATTTCTCAACACTTGAAATTAGTTTAAAAACATCCATCACATGCCACAGTGCCAATGGTCCAGCCGTAGAAGGGTCAAGCCAACGCCTCACATGTGGCAACGCCGTACTGCCCCAAACCCTAAGGTTTAGAGGCGATTCAGATGGTCACATAATCGAGTTAAGGTTTTTGTTTTTCTTGAGGGTCTACCGCGTTACTTGCATGATTTTCCGGAAGTTTCAAACTCGAGAAAAAATCCAACTTTTGAAAAATTTTCGACTGGGGAAAAAGTGAGTTATTGATATCCGTTCGAACTTTTTAACAGGTTCTAAAATTATCCGGAAAAACTTAAACGAAGTTAAATTATCCGATCGAATCAACGAGTTTCCAATACAACCCCGAAAACTCAAAACTTGAGTATAATTAAAAATTCCCAGAACTATCAAAAAGGACCCAGGAATATATTCCTGAAGTAGTGGGCCCCAACTCAAATTATTGGCCGTAGAACCGCCGCCAAACGTGTGGTTTGGCCGCGATTCCGCAGTCACGTGAGGGATTTAGGGGTTCGTACTTCATACTAATTCCTATATTTCCCTGCAAGATTTTCTAAATATTTTCAATAAGAAAAAAATCAACATTTTAAAATAATTTCCAGAAACTAGGTTTTATCGGGTATTTGGAGTTCGATCGGACTTTAAACTTTGTCTAGACTTTGCCTAAAGCTCTAGCTTGGCTCTGATACCAATGTAGGGTTACTAGGCACACGCAGAAGGGTTTATAAGGCATCATCCATGCCCGATTTATAATTTAGCCATGCCGAACAACCCTAAACCAAGATCTTAGACTAGAGATTAGGCGAAACAAAGCATGTTAAACACTTTAACATCTAAGAGTTTAGGATTACAACCTTTGTAGTCCGGTCCTTCACTTCATAAGCTCCGTGTTGTGGTCCCTTCGCTGCGATCATCAAGTTCCGGACTCTCGAGAGGCTCCACGAAGAGAAAGATGCAAGCTTGCTTCCGATCTTCGATAACAAAGATGATCTACCTTGAAGATTCATTAACACAAGCTCTCACTCACTAAATGAAATGAACAACCTAATCTAAATGGCTAGGATAGATTGGGATGATGAAGTAGGATTTTAGCTCTCATTTGTTTTCTATTTCTCACTCAAAATCATCACAAAATGAAAACATAGAAAGCTTTCTCGAAGCTCAAGGTTAAAGAAGAAGAAGAAAAATCAATTAATTCCTTTTGTGATGAATAATGCAAAAAGATATATCATTACAAATGCAACCATGGTCAACTATGACAAGGCTAACTCATGTAGAGAACTAACTAAGGCCAAGGGTTTGGGTTGGGCTAAGAATGAGTTACTAAAAATATCGAACATAATATCTTAGCTCAAAACAAAAAGAAACTTTCTAGAAACATCAAGAAGGAACTAACCCAAATCAAACCCCAATCTTGTTTAATCTCCACTAAACATGTTGCATTAGTAATAATAATATGTTACAATATTATATATCACATATATAATATATTTTGTAACAAAAGAAAATAATACAATTAACATATATATCAATGTATTACCTGGTGAGAAAATGAATCAATAAGTGAGCTAATATTAGTTAATGTAATTTAATATATCAAATATATAATTATACATTAAATTATCAAATCAACACTTGATCCGATAATCTGGCTATTTCACAAATAACCGACTAATATAATCTGTATCAGTTCATCGAATCAACACTTGATCCGATGACCCGGCTATATCTCATATACCCGGCCGATATCTCATATCGTGAGAATCTAATACGGTATCACATACACGTATTGTTCTCGGTCCCATACATATCATATATGTGCTCCTACTCCGTTTTGCCTGAGCCAAGAAAGCTATGTGTAGGACTCTAAAGAATCGTCAATAAGCCGGCAGTAGGTGATGATCATATCAAACACCCACAAGTTGCAAGCGGTCAGCTAAACGTAACAGCCACCCAGGTATTGAGCGCTCAGAAGATCAACAAGCAAGCCTATACATTCTTTTGTGAATCCAGTCAGTAACACTCCCGTACAGTCCGGTCTCTTCGTCTGATATGTCGCATATCTCACCTAGGGGTGGTAAACGTCAGACCCCAGTAGCTTGATAAGTTGTGTCGATATGAGGTCTATAACAGTTCGAGAAACTACTTATTACACTTACCAGTAAATCTCAGCAACCCTGACCAGGGATTTCCAGTTATAGCCAATCGAACACAGCACAACATCAACTCCCTATACCGGGAGAGACGAATCCCCTCCTATCGCTCATTGCCTCCATGTGATTCGGGACTGTACCAAAAAGCCACCGTTTTGCACGCCCTCTTGGACGTGGTATGATGGAAATCAAAGAACAGTGGGAATCACACAAGACTCTATGACGATCTCGGGTCTACAGACTACTCTGTACCAGTGTCACAAGAAAACTGCTATCTGACGTGAGGTATAATACCATCCGGGAGTTCTCGGGGAGTCTGTCCAGTGTACCCAGTCTCCACTGATCACCCGTATACCTTCTCTGATGTCAAACACCAATGGATATGAGATCATCCATCACCCATCATATGAGTCAAGAAGCGCATACGCTAGTCTACTCTGAAGTATCGATGCCCTGTCCGGTACTCCCACGACTAGGAACATTTGAAGGATGTACTTGGCGTCTACACTGTCCTCACTAGTATGATCCGCATCATAGTCCTGGTAGTCAAGTTCTCATCCTAAGGGCTTTATCAACATGTAACATAGAGACACTCAGAGTACATGTTAAGATAAAGAGCAACCAGATAGCGTACTATCATGTTGAGCAAGAAAGTCCTCCCTATATATATGTCCAAGCATCCACTACAATATACATCATATGTACAGTAATAGCCTCTACGGCGTACATATAACTAACATGTGCAAACCTATTCTATGGTTCGCGACTAAGAAATCAACCATGACACAATCATCCAAATTCCTAACACATATGTAAATATATAACATATCATCGACTACACTACGAACTACGGGGTTGCTATACGCCATCCACCCGACTTCCCCCGTAGATATAATCTACTCACCTTGCTCTTCGCTTGCCGTTGTCGACGTCGCCACGCTCTTGCTTGTCGTCTCGAAGTCCTCGTGGGGGTACCTACACGTCATAACGGATCGTATCGCATTAAAAACCAAATCAAAACCAAAACGACACGCTAAAAGCCTATAGGTTAGAACCTACGGACTACGCCTTTCAAACCACCACCAACCCTCGATAACGTCGTGCAAACATCATGTGATCGAGGTAAAACGCAAATACTAAAATCCAGAATCCAAAATATGATAAACGAAACCCCGAATCAAAACATCAATTATTGAAAATGGTCCCAGATTTTACCCTAGGTCAAATTAGCCAATTTTGCATATTCCAAGGATCTAGTTTGCTGGAGATGGAGCTAAAGAACAAGCACGAACCAAAATGAACCAGGTCTGGCCGCAAATTGCAGCCAGAACGAATATATTTGCGGCTATGGAAGGGGGTTAGGGGCTAGGGTATCAGTGAGGGGTTCTAGGTTGCCTGCACACTCCTCTGTGTTTGCTAAACAATTTTCAGAGGCTCCGGGTGTTAGCAGATTTCCAATTCCCTTCACAAATCCACAATTTTCCGTATCGGCAGATTTTCAAAGTTCGTAATTGGGGTTAAGTCTCGGGTTTTGGGTCTAATATGCTATCACAACAGGGGTTTTAAGGTCATTACTACACTCAAAATTCACCTTTGGATTCAATCCAAACCCTAATCCTTTTCTAGGGATTTCAAAGTTCGCTAAACCATATCGAAACACTTCTAAACTTGCATGGGTGATAAGGAAATTGAAATACAATACTAAGGGTGCCGAGATTACCTCATTTGGCAACTCAAGAAATTTCTTGAGTTGCCCAAGTCTCCAAAATGCAAGCTTTCTTGGTCCAAAGTGTAGCTAAAGGGCTTGTGAACAAATTCTATGAAGTGGGGAGGAACTTTGGAGTAGTTTTTAATGGAGTTTTAGGGATTGTAGCAGAGGAGGAGGAGGGTGCTGCCATGGGGCTGAAGAGGGAGAGGATAATAATGAAGATGGTGAATGAAACAAAGACCAAGACCAAGGTTGACCCCCTCACCCTCTCCTTCTCTCTCTTGCCCATACCTTTCACTATGCGACATTTTCTATTCTTTTCTTTTTCCTCTTCTTTTCTTTTCTTCTCTCAAGATAAACCCAAACCATGCATGATAAAAGAGAAAGCATGTAGGAAAATGTAACACTAGTGTAAAAATGATATGGTGTATATTTTGCACAAAACACGCTTAAAGCCCGATTTGCGATTTTTAATCGCGATTAACACTAAAATAGTGATAAATAAATCATAAACTTTCATAATTTGCATGAATCTCATAAAGCACCCCCATTTTCAGTAATTTCCAAAAATTTTCAAAATTTTCCCCATTTATCGGTATTTAATTATGCCTCAATATTAAAATATTCATTATATTTAATATTTAATTAAAAAAATTCCCAAAAATAATAATTTATTTTTCTGAAATGTTACAGACATGGTGCATGTCATGTGCACAAATCCGGCTTAAAGCACGATTAGCGATATTTAATCGCGATTAGCATTAAAATAGTGCATAATAAATCATAAAATTTCATAATTTGTGTAAATCCAATAAAACACTCTCTTTTTACTAATTTCTATAATTTTCCGAAATTTTCCCAATTTATCGGTATTTAATTATACCGCCTTATTAAAATATTCAATATATGCATTATTTAATTATAAAAATTCCCAAAAATAATATTTTATTTTTTTGAAATGTTACAGGGGCAATGGTTGATCCCATACTATTGGTGTTTGACACCAAAAATTGTATACATGTGCTCATTAGGTTATGAGTTACCCTGGACGGATTCACCGAGAACTCCTAGATGGTATTATACCTATTGTCAGACAGTAGTTCTCTGATGACGATACTATATGGTAGTCCCTTGACCTGAAATTGCCATAGTGTCTTGTGTGTGTTCCTACTATGCTTTAATTACTACCCTACCACAGCTTTAAAGAATCGTGCAAACAGGTTTTAGTTGGGTATAGTCCCAAAGCATATGGAAGAAGTGCGTGGTCTAAGAGATTCGTCTCTTTTGGTACAGAGAGTCGATATCGTGCATTGCAGGACATGACTACAATCAGAATTCCGTAGCCATGACAGTGGAGATAAACTGATAAGTGTTATCAGTTGTATCTCTGGTGGTTATGAGTTATCTGTCAGTATTATTGGATATAGTGCCCTCAAGGCAATTATTGTAATTGCAGGTAGATAATTATGGTAATTGAGGAAGGACCTATATGGGTAGAATAGTATTGCTCGAGATGATAGTAAGCTATCTAGTTTGTATTTATCATTCATGTGTATATGTTTTACTTGCTATTATGTGTCACTAATCTATAATTATAAAGCCCGTAGGATCCTTGCTTGACTACCTGCATTATGATAGCGATCATACTTATGAGAGCTGGGTAGTCCATAAGCACATCCTTAAATGTTCTTAGTCGAGGGAATATCGAGAGTGGGTATCGATATTCCAGAGTAGACTAGTGTATACGTTTCTAGACCCTGTGGGGTTGCTAGGCACGCGCACAAGGGTCTACGAGGCATCAACCATGCCTGATTTAAAATTTAGCCGTGCCGAACAACCCGAATACGGAACTTTATACTAGAGATTAGGCGAAAACTAGCATGCTAAACACTTTAACACTAAGTGACAGGGATTACAACCTTTGTAGATCCGGTCCTTCACTTCATATGCTCCGTGTTGTGGTCCCTTCGCTGCGATCATCGGGATCCGGACTCTCGAGAGGTTCCACGAAGAGAAAGACGCAACCTTTGCTTCCTATCTTCGATACTAAGATGATCTACCTTGAAGTTTCTTTAACACAAGCTAACACTCATGAAATGATGTGAACACTCTCATCTAAATGGCAAGGGAAGATGAGGATGATGAAGTAGGATTTTGGCTCTCTTTATTTATCTTTTTCTCATATTTATTCATCACTTTTGAAAAATCAAGCAAGGTTTTTCATGAAAGAATGAAGGAAGAAGAAGAATAGTGATCCATTTTCTTTTGAGATGAATAATGAAAGGATTAATATGAAGAATAATGCAACCATGGTTGACTTAACCATTGTAGAGAATTAACCAAGGGTTAGGGTTTGGGTTGAGTTAAGAATGAGTCACTCACAAATATCTTTATCATGACAAAATGAAAAGCTTCTAGAATCAAATAGAAGACTTAATTCTAATCCAAACCCTAATAATGTTTAAACTCCACAAAACATGTTGCATTATTTATCATATAATGTTACAATATTATATATCATATATATAATATTTATCATAACAAAATAAAATAATTCATTTAACATATATCGCATATATATCAATGTATTACCCGAGTGAGAAAAAGAATCTTTTAGTGAGCAAATATTAGTTAATGCAATTTAATATATCATATATATTATTATACATTAAATCATCGAATCAACACTTGATCCGACAATCCGGCTATATCGCATATAACCGGCTAATATTTATCCGTACCGATTCATCGAATCAACACTTGATCCGATGACCCGGCTGATATCAAATATCGCGAGAATATAATACGGTATCACATATCGCATTATCCTCGGTCCCGCACATATCACATATGTGCTCCTACTCCGTTTTGCCTGAGTCAAGAAACCTCTGTGTAGGACTCTAAAGAATCGTCAATACGCCGGCAGTAGGTGATGATCATATCAAACACCCACAAGCTGCAAGCGGTCAGCTAAACGTAACAGCTACCCAGGTATTGAGTGCTAAGAAGATCAACATGCAAGCCTGTACATTCTCCTGCGAATCCAAACAGTAACACTCCCGTACAGTCCGGTCTCGTCGTTTGATATGTTGCATATCTCGCCTAGGGGTTGTAAACGTCAGACCCCAGTAGCTCGATAAGTCGTGTCGATTTGAGGTCTATAACAGTTCGAGAAACTACTGATAACACTTACCAGTAAATCTCAACAACCCTGGCCAGGGATTTCCGGTTATAGCCAATCGAACACGGCACAACATCAACTCCCTATACCGGGAGAGACGAATCCCCTTCTATCGCTCATTGCCTCCATGTGATTCGGGAATGTATCCAAAAGCCACCTTTTTGCACGCCCTCTTGGACGTGGTATGATGGAAATCAAAGCACAGTGGGAATCACACAAGACTCTATGACGATCTCGGGTCGACAGACTACTCTGTACCAGTGTCACCGGAGAACTGCCATCTAACGTATGGTATAATACCATCTGGGAGTTCTCGGCGAGTCCGTCCAGTGTACCCAGTCTCCACTGAGCACCCGTACACCATCCTTGATGTCAAACACCGATGGATATGGGATCATCCATCGCCCATCATATGGGTCAAGATGCGTATACGCTAGTCTACTCTGGTGTATCGATGCCCTGTCTCGATACACCCTCGACTAGGAACAGTTATCGGATGTACTCGTCGACTACCGTGTCCCCACTAGTATGATCTCATCATAGTCCCAGTAGTCGAGTACATATCCTAAGGGCTTTATCAACATGTAACATAGAGACAATCAGAGTACATGTTAAGATAAAGTACAACCAGATAGCATACTATCATGTCGAGCAAGAAAGTCCTCCCTATATATGTCCTAGCATCCACTACAATATACATCGTATGTACAGTAATGGCCTGTAGGGCATACATATAACTAACAATCTCCCACTTGCACTAGGGCCATCTGTTATGGTATCGCATACCCAACAATTAGCTGCGGTTGAAGTATCTCATACTCAACCATCCCATAAAAGTCTCTACTGGGAAAAAAGCCTTTGTGAGTGGATCCGCGCTGTTGTCCTCTGTGTCTACTCTCCTAGCCTTGATTTCCCTGGAGATCAATCATCTCCATGATCAGGTGATACTGTCTAAGAATTATATCTGGATTTCTGATGGGACGGTAGTTCCTTGGCATAAGCCACAACTCCATTGTCACACAATGGTAGGAACGAAGTTCATCTTATGAACTTATAAATATCCAGACTGCCTCTTTTGTAGTATCCTTGGTAACGATGTATCTTGCCTTTAATCGTCTAGTATGTCACGGTATCTAGCTTGGAACTCTTCCAACATACCGTCCCTCCACTGAGGGTAAAGACAATGCCCGCGACTGACATTCGGTCGTCCTTATCACCCTGGAACCTTTCCAGTGATTCTCCTCAGGATCGATTGATACCATCTCACTACAACTAGTGAGTATCCTAACATCCAATTAGATCTATCTCATAGATCCATAAAACCCAGGATTTAGGAGGTATCACTTTGATCCTATATGGAGAATCCTTGTGATAAGCGGAGATTGACCGTGCGTAGCATAGGAAATTCCTTCATTATCAAGAGTATGTCATCCACGTACTCTACGAGGATCACCACCATACTCTCTACTACCTTTTCGTATATACAAGGTTCATCTACCATTTTGATGAAGTCAAATTCTTTGACTACCACATCAAAACAGATGTTCCAACTCCGCGATGCCTGTTTTATCATATAAAACATCTTGCATACGTTTCCGCTGCTCCCACTGTCTACGAAGCCCTCTGGCTGTGTACTTATAGACGCTCTTTTCTAAAACATCATTTAGAAAAGCAGTCATGACACCCAACCACCAGATATCATAGTCATGGTATGCAGCCGTGGCAAGTAGGATCTGGATGGACTTAAGCATAGCTTTGAAAGTCTCAACTTTTCCATGTACACCAAGTAATCTTCTCAAGATATACTCGCTCCTGATGGGGATTTAACCCTTCAGATAAAGCAACCAAAGTCCATACTTTGTTGGTGTATAAGGATTCCATCTCAGATCGCATAAGCATCCAGCCATTCTTACAGAGTCCCACTCCTGATGGCCAGCTCGAAACTAGTTGGGTCATCATCTCATGATGCAATCCTCGCTCCCACTGTCATAGAGAAACCGAAGTATCTCTCAGGTGGGTGAGGAACCCTGCTGGATTGGCGGAGAGGCTGAGGTTCGTTGGAAACTATTGAATCCTTTGGTTCTACCAAATCATCATCTACAGTTTGTATAGCTGGAACCTTTCCAGTTCTACAGAACAGACCTTGCCTCGAGCTTGTCCGGATTTTTCTTTTAGACATAAGACGGACAACCCCAAATCTTAATAAACTTAAGATATGGGCTCTTCCCATTCCATATCACATATGAAGTGGTGGGCAGCTGATTTGATTTGAACCCTATTCAATAGGTATGCAGCTTCTTAAGTGCATAACTCCCAAAAGGAAATAGGAAACTCAGTAGTACTCATCATAGAGCACACCATATCACATAGGGTGCTATTGCTCCGCCCCGATACACTATCGTGCTATGGTGTATACGGAGGAGTAATGCTGAGAGAGAATCTCATTCTCCTTTAGAATAGTCCAGGAATCCCATGCTCAAGTATTCTCCTCCTTGATCTCATCAAAGGACATAATACTTATACCCGTATTTTGGTTCTCTACTTCTAACTTATATTCTGTGAATATCTCAAAAGGTTCGGACTTGTGTTTCAGCAGGAACATATGTCTGAATCTTGAGAGATTATCAGAGAATGTAATGAAGTACAAAGAACCAATCTTGGCATGTGTGGACAGGGGACCTTACATACATCAGCATGTATCAATCCCAAGAGTTCACTAACTCTTTCTCTGTTTCCAATAAACAGAGCTGTGGTCATCTTATCTTTGTGACATGACCGGCAAGTTTCACAAGATGTAAATTCAAACTAATTTTAAATATGCATCTATATGTAACTTAGCTAGTCGGGTCGCATTGATATGACCTAGTCTACAATACCTCAAGATGGATTCGTTCATTTATGAACTCTTCCTCTTGTGTGTGTTCTTTATACTAAGAACTGTAGTTTGATTTAGAACGTCAATGCTTTTAGATAACGTGCCTGAACCGATCAACTCTTGATATAGGAAATGTTCAAAACATTATCCAACAATACAAAATTATATCCTTTCTTTACTAATAAAGAGACTGATATGATTTTGTATATCAGGTTCGGTATCTAATAACATTTGTTCAGAATCAATGTATTCTGGTAATACAGGGTGATAGTGACCAACAGACTTGGCTGCAACACTTGCACCGTTTTCTGTCTCATGAAACTTATCACCCGTTCTCAGTTTTTTACCTATCTGTAGCCAATGTAACAGATTACATATACGGGATCCTGATCCGGTATCACATACCCAGGACGTAAAGGATACTGAGAAACAGTACTGTGTAATGAACACACCCGAAGATGATGCATCAACATGCACTTTCTTCGTTTGGGCGGCACGGGAAATCTGGTATTCCTCAATTTCCTGCTCTGTCTTATAACAATTATAAGTTGGAGCGGGACCAATGTTCCCCAACTCAGTATAACAAGCGGGTTCGGTCAATATATCCGTATTATTATCTTGATTAAGGCGTGATATGGTCGCTACCTGGAGATAGAGAGAAGAAAACACTCAGCGTATGCTCTTGCAAGATTAGATTGGTTATCTAATATATCTAATCAGGATGTCTCCCACTGTTTTAATCAAATCTTCCTTCAAACCCCAAAAGGAAAGACTAGCCGGGATTAATTACACGCTACAAGTTCGCCAATCTTTCAGCCAGGCCAGTGTCGGTACTTTGAGGGAGGTCCCCCGTGCTCTCGCACGAACCTAATTACAGTAAACCTCGTTTTCCCAGGGGCGTAACCTCGTTAACACCTTTCTAGACACCTACTTGATCGGCTAATTGTAATGTGTAAAACTCTCCCAGGAGTAACTCTTACTCGCAGTGGGTATCGGGATCCAACTATCTTATAGAAGGTATGCAATCTCATTGCAAATTTCAACACTTGAAATTCCCAATAATATTTTACCCCTAGCATCCTATGACCTTGACGGAGGTCAACAAACCATAGGCTACTAGTCAAGTTCAACCCGTCATTTCCTGATTGAATTAAACCCACCCGCACGACCCTTGACGGAGGTCAACAAGGCCGCACGACTACCCTAATCCAATCTGCATCATATGCATAAGCAGATAAATACTAGTCAGCTACCGCACACTACGCCTTGACGGAGGCCAACAAACATAGCACGAATACTAAGTAGGACTTATCTGAAATGACGGAGGGCTACGATAGGTTTTTCAGAAAACCTATTGCGTAATGAACTTGATATCGTTGTAGAATCGAGTGATTTTAAATGGAGTGTTTTTTAGGCTTTTCCAGTTTTTGCTAAAGGGGTCACTCCCGGTGAAGGGATCGTCGGCCCTTTCCTCATCGAATAAGGTGCAGGATATTTCACAAATATCACTATGCATAGCAAGAACTATAGAAGCAATCAAAAAACAAACCGAGTTTGTAGCATCTGCCAGTTATTGCTAAAGGAGTCACTCCCGGTGAAGGGATCTCGGTCCTTTCCTTATCGAATAAGGTGCTGGATGTTCTACAAGGAACACCGCTATGCAAAGCAAGAACTAGAGCTACCAGTTTTTAATTTTAAACAAGTTTCTACAACATCTTAGGTTTCTTTTATTTCATTAATCTCATTAATGAAGTCCCATTTTAATATGCTTCACTCTTTTGAAACGAAATCTGCAATATAACATATATCTCATATATATAAAATATAAACATTCGTCTCAGGCAGTAATATGATCTCATCACAGAACATTGCAGCAGAAGAACATATATGAAATATTGGATATACTAGGACGTCCGTGTTTTCAATACGAGCCTGTATAAAACACGGATTCCACGGTCGCGATGAATAGCCAAACCCACATCCCTAGACCCCTACGAGAGCGGCAAGTAACACTGCCAATTCTAGGGTCAGGAGACCCGGTCTCGACTCCTCGAGATGGTCTCCCACTGGACCCTAGAACACGGTTACTTGTACTCCCCGCCTTGGGTCTACCTAATGCGGAAAAGTAAATAATATACAACGGTGACAGCTTCCGCTACCTGGAAGTGTCCCAATAAAAGAATATTACATACAAATGAATTTTACATGAATGAAAAAGAAAAACTCTCATCTCACATAAAACCCCCGGCTATTCAAACGCGACGATCCAATATAACATAACACAGCAACACATAATATCTCATATCATCAACGTAAGCAAGTATGCGTATCCCGATTGTCGTTGATGTATAGCAACGAAGCCGGCGATACACCACATACTATGCTTACGGTCACAGAAAAGAAAGTGTAAAACTACAACAGTTGGAATCCGCAACCTCCTTAGACATCACATGCCTAACCAAATGAATTCCTTAGACATCACATGCCTAACAATTATAAACCCCGCATTTTAGTCTCATTATCGAAAACTCTTTTCAATATCAAGTCGGGCAATTCAACAAGATTCCCGACGTCCTAATCGAATGCTCGTCGCAAACTTTAGTAGACGGCCGCACCCCCAGATGCCGTCGACGAAGTGCACTAAGGAGGAACACCGCTGCCGCGAGCACCCGAACGGATGCTTTCGGCGACGGTGTTCTCCTACAGTCACTTGGTCGGGGCTATGGGGCGTGGCTGTCTGTTAAGTTTACCCGGCGAGTATCCGCGTATGCTACGTGATTGCGACGGACTTTTGATCACATCAAAATTCCGTGGCAACCGATCATCTGAGACTAAAGTGCTATGTTTATAATATTCAAATTAGTTATCTCATAACTACCTGTGGATTCCAAATATTGTATCACATTCCAGATAAATAGAAAAAGTTAAACTTTCCGATCGAATCATCAAGCACCCAAGATTTCCCCAATATATCTCAACACTTGAAATCAGTTTAAAAACATTCATTACATGCCACAGTACCAATGGTCCAGCCGTAGAAGGGTCAAGCCAACGCCTCACATGTGGCACGCCGTACTGCCCCAAACCCTAAGGTTCAAAGGGCAGTTCAAGACGGTCACATAATCGAGTTAAGGTTTGTTGTCTT
This sequence comes from Agapanthus africanus, assembly GCA_030015575.1. Classification (NCBI taxonomy): domain Eukaryota; kingdom Viridiplantae; phylum Streptophyta; class Magnoliopsida; order Asparagales; family Amaryllidaceae; genus Agapanthus; species Agapanthus africanus. The sequence continues at coordinate 226,351,980 of CM057347.1, forward strand.
CTAGAGAGTCCACCGCGTTACCTGCACGACTTAGAATGTTCTTAAACACGAGGAAAAATCCAACTTTTAAAAAAATTTCCGACAGGGGAAAAAGTGAGTTATTGATATCCGTTCGAACTTTTTAACAGTTTCTATAAATTACCCGGACAAAACACAAAAGACGCAGTTAAAGTTCCCGATCGAATCATCGAATCCCCAATACAACCCAGAATGTTCAACAGTTGAATAAATATTAAAAATTCCCAGAAAATACAACACTAAAAGGCAAGAATTACTGTGCAAATTTCAAACAGTACAGTGACAAAAGCGCGGCGGAACCGCGGCACATGCATGGCATGTGCGGCGGTTCCGCGGCTCTATGGTGGAATCAAGCGCACGTGCTTCACAGTAACTCTTGTATTTCCCTGCTGATTTTTTTGAGCATTTTTAATTTGGAAAAAATCACAGTTTAAAAAAATTTCCAGAAACTAGGTTATATCGGGTTTTCCGGGTTCGATCGGACTTTAAATTTCGTCTAGACTTCGCCTAAAGCTCTAGCTTGGCTCTGATACCACTGTGGGGTTGCTAGGCACGCGCACAAGGGTCTATGAGGCATCAACCATGCCCGATTTAAAATTTAGCCGTGCCGAACAACCCGAATACGGAACTTTAAACTAGAGATTAGGCGAAAACTAGCATGCTAAACACTTTAACACTAAGTGAGAGGGATTACAACCTTTGTAGATCCGGTCCTTCACTTCATATGCTCCGTGTTGTGGTCCCTTCGCTGCGATCATCGGGATCCGGACTCTCGAGAGGTTCCACGAAGAGAAAGACGCAACCTTTGCTTCCTATCTTCGATACTAAGATGATCTACCTTGAAGTTTCTTTAACACAAGCTAACACTCATAAAATGATGTGAACACTCTCATCTAAATGGCAAGGGAAGATGAGGATGATGAAGTAGGATTTTTTCTCTCTTTATTTATCTTTTTCTCATATTTATTCATCACTTTTGAAAAATCAAGCAAGGTTTTTCATGAAAGAATGAAGGAAGAAGAAGAATAGTGATCCCTTTTCTTTTGTGATGAATAATGAAAGGATTAATATGAAGAATAATGCAACCATGGTTGACTTAACCATTGTAGAGAATTAACCAAGGGTTAGGGTTTGGGTCGAGTTAAGAATGAGTCACTCACAAATATCTTTATCATGACAAAATGAAAAGCTTCTAGAATCAACTAGAAGACTTAACCCTAATCCAAACCCTAATCATGTTTAAACTCCACAAAACATGTTGCATTATTTATCATATCATGTTACAATATTATATATCATATATATAATATTTATCGTAACAAAATAAAATAATACATTTAACATATATCGCATATATATCAATGTATTACCCGAGTGAGAAAAAGAATCTTTTAGTGAGCAAATATTAGTTAATGCAATTTAATATATCATATATATTATTATACATTAAATCATCGAATCAACACTTGATCCGACAATCCGGCTATATCGCATATAACCGGCTAATATTTATCCGTACCGATTCATCGAATCAACATTTGATCCGATGACCCCGCTGATATCAAATATCGCGAGAATATAATACGGTATCACATATCGCATTATCCTCGGTCCTGCACATATCACATATGTGCTCCTACTCCGTTTTGCCTGAGTTAAGAAACCTCTGTGTAGGACTCTAAAGAATCGTCAATACGCCGGCAGTAGGTGATGATCATATCAAACACCCACAAGCTGTAAGCGGTCAGCTAAACGTAACAGCAACCCAGGTATTGAGCGCTCAGAAGATCAACAAGCAAGCCTGTACATTCTCCTGCGAATCCAAACAGTAACACTCCCGTAAAGTCCGGTCTCGTCGTCTGATATGTTGCATATCTCGCCTAGGGGTGGTAAACGTCAGACTCCAGTAGCTCGATAAGTCATGTCGATTTGAGGTCTATAACAGTTCGAGAAACTACTGATAACACTTACCAGTAAATCTCAACAACCCTGGCAAGGGATTTCCGGTTATAGCCAATCGAACACAGCACAACATCAACTCCCTATATCGGGAGAGACGAATCCCCTCCTATCGCTCATTGCCTCCATGTGATTCGGGACTGTACCCAAAAGCCACCTTTTTACACGCCCTCTTGGACGTGGTATGATGGAAATCAAAGCACAGTGGGAATCACACAAGACTCTATGACGATCTCGGGTCGACAGACTACTCTGTACCAGTGTCACCGGAGAACTGCCATCTGACGTATGGTATAATACCATCTGGGAGTTCTCGGCGAGTCCGTCCAGTGTACCCAGTCTCCACTGAGCACCCGTACACCATCCTTGATGTCAAACACCGATGGATATGGGATCATCCATCGCCCATCATATGGGTCAAGATGCGTATACGCTAGTCTACTCTGGTGTATCGATGCCCTGTCTTGATACACCCTCGACTAGGAACAGTTATAGGATGTACTCGTCGACTACCGTGGCCCCACTAGTATGATCTCATCATAGTCCCAGTAGTCGAGTACATATCCTAAAGGCTTTATCAACATGTAACATAGAGACAATCAGAGTACATGTTAAGATAAAGTACAACCAGATAGCATACTATCATGTCGAGCAAGAAAGTCCTCCCTATATATGTCCTAGCATCCACTACAATATACATCGTATGTACTGTAATGGCCTCTAGGGCATACATATAACTAACAGACCCCGACGAGGGGTGCTGGCCGGTCTCACAGTCATTAGTGTATAGAACCTAAGATTTTAAATAGGTGCTCACTAGAGGTGAGTATATCGAACGGACACGCCGAGAACTTCTAGATGGTATTATACCTATTGTTAGATAGCAGTTCTCTGGTGACATCAGTACAAAGTAGTCTTTAGACCTGAGATCATCATTTGTCTTGTATAAGCTCCAACTGTACATAGATTATTACCCTGGCACGGTTCAATGGAGATATACAAATGAGTTTTAGTTGGGTATAGTTTCGAGCTACATGGAGGAAGTGAGCGATCGAAAGGGATTCGTCTCTCCCGGTATAGGGAGTTAATGTCGCGTTGTGTTCGGTTGGCCATCACCACAAATTCCTGTCCATGGTGGATGAGATTTACTTATAGGAGATTAGTAGTTTCTCGGTAGGTGATGAGTTTGACGCGGACATGACTTATTGGGTTATTAGGGGTATGATGTTATCCACCCTTAGACTTGGTATGCGACACTCTTAGATTAAGAGACCGGAATGTACGAAGATTGTCACTTACAAGCTCAATAGGGTACAGACGGGCATGACTGTCGACCTCCCTTCCGACATATACCTAGGTAGCCATTACGTACAGCTAATGCCGCTGACGTGCTTATGGTTATGGATTAATCTAATAACTCACTGCTAGCGTATTGTCGAGCCTTTAGAGTCCCACACAGAGGGTTTTTTCGGTTCAAGCGATAAGATGGAGAGGTCGTATGATGATACTTGTTGGAGTCCGCTTAAATATGTGTGCTGGCTACACGAACTTTAATCGGACGTTTTATGATACTAGCCTGTTTAGATTTAAGCCGGGTTATTAAATCAGGTTTCGATTTAATTATACAGACACATACATACATATATACATATTGATATATATATATATATATATATATATATTCTAGTATATGTTCACTATTCATTTTCTTTCTTTTCTATTCGTATTTTTATATGGATATGTGTATATGTGTGTTGTAAGTCGATGTCACACACCCCACAAGGTTTGTGGGAAGGCGGAATTTACAAAAACGATTTTTAAGTCAAGCAACATCGACTAAACATCCAGAATTTTTTAGAAACCCTAACTAGCTAAACACAAGGGGTTCTAAACTTCTATGATAGAGTTTTATACCTCCTAGAAACAAGTCCTTCGGGACTTCTTCTCATTTTCTTGAGCTCCTTGAAGGTGCGGATCTAGCTCGGTTGTCGGCCTCCTCGTATCGAAGACGATCCACCCGAGATTCTATGGTTCAAGCTCCAACCACAAAACCGAGGTATCTAAATTACCTAGTTCGCTAATCTAGGTAGCTTAGGAGATGTAGAGAGTTAATTAGACTATTTTAGCTCATAAAACCCTAGGATTCACAACTCATGTGAGGGTTAGGGTTTTGAGGAAGAAGGAGGAAAGAAAAATGGAGAGAGAATGAGAAAATGCAAATGAACAACCTCTAGGCAAGTGAAGAATGGCTCATTATTTTTCTCACAATCAAGCATGCAATATTTTCAATAGAATTAGCCATGCTTCACCCACGCCACAAATATCTCCATTTTCCACCTCATTAATCTATTTTCCAAAAATAAATTAAACCAAAATGAGGTGTCCCCTTCTAAAAGCATCTCTTGTAAAAATTACAAGAATGCCCTAACCGTATATACATACCCGTATTCGTATTGCAAAAAATACGAATACAAAGAGATAAAAATAATCCAATAATATAATACTAGAATCCGGCTTAATCCTAAGCCCACTAGTATTATCCGTCCGAACAACATCCGTGTAGCCAGTACACGTATATGATCGGAACCCTGCACGTAAAACCATACGGCCTTTACATCGGTTCGCCTGAACCAGGGAAACCCTCTGTGTGGGACTCTAAAGACTCGATAGTACATTGGCAGTGGGTTTAACCATAAGTTCCTCAGCGGCACTAGCTGTACGTAAAGGCTATAGGGTTCCTATGAACGACAGCAAGGTTTCGGGAGGCATCGTCTATGCCATTTTCAAAATTTTGCCGTTTTAAAGAACCCTAAACTAGAATCGATAACTAGAGAATCATACGAAACAACATGTAAACTATTTTACATCTAAGTGATAACAGAATACAAGCTTTGTAGACCGGTCCTTCACTTCATTAGTTCCTTGTAGTGGTCCCTTTGCTGCGATCATGGAACTCCCGGACTCTTACTTGGCTTCTCAAGGCGAAAAGAACGATCTTTCTTGAAGTCTTCGAGGCCGAAGATGAGCTACGTCGAGGAGACACTAACTCAAGCTACTACTTCACTAATGAGAGATTAGTGAAGTAAACACCCTATACTAAAGTGCTAATCTAGTAAAGGATGATCAAGTAGGAAGCGGGCTCACTTTAGTTTTATTTTTCTCACAATATTTTGTCTCTTTAGAAATGCCTAGCAAGCTTTTGCTCAAGGAAGAAGAAAATGAGCAAAAGAAATGAGAATGAACTAATGAGGTGAGAGAATGAACCATGCGTGAGTTTGTATCATATACTAACTCATGTAGAGACATAACCATAGCTAAATTATAATGGGTAGGTTAATAAATTTCTTAAGTAAAACAAAACTAGTGGACTAAGTCATTGCATCCATAAGCTTCATGAAGCTTAATGCATGTGAGCTCATTATCCACTAATTTTGGAATTACTTTAAATATTAAAACCCAACATTATAATTAGTGTGGTGTAAGTCTCATACACCCATGTAATGTGTATCAACAACCATGATACAAAAAGAACACAATTAATATATATCACATATACAATAAGTGTGCACATGTGAGAATAAATAAATGCTTAAGTGAGCTAATATTAGTTAATGTAAATTAGTATATCAAATATACAATTATACATTAAATTATTAAATCAACACTTGATTTAATAATCCGGCTATATCACATATAACCGACTAATATTAAATGTACCATTTTATCGAATCAACACTTGATTCAATAACCCGGCTATATCACATATAACCGTCCGATACAAATATCACGAGAATAGAATACGGTATCACATGCTCGCATTATTCTCGGTCCCACACATATCACAAATGTGCTCTTATTTTGTTTTCCCTGAGCCAGTAAAACCTCTATGTAGGACTCTAAAGACTCGTCAATACGACGGCAGTAGGTGATGATCACATCAAGCAACCACAAGCCGTCAGCGGTACTAGCTGGACGTAACGGCTACCCGGGTATTGAGCAATCAGAAGATCAGCAAGCAAGCCCGCTCTAACTCCTGTAAAAGCCTGACAGTAACTCTGCCGTACAGTTCGGTCTCCTCTTCTGATATGTCGTATATCCTGTCTAGGGGTGGTAAACTTCAGACCCCAATAACCGATAATTCATGCCGATATGAGGCTCATAACGGGTCAAGAAACTACTGACAACACTTACCAGTAAATCTCTAAATCAGCCCTGGCCAGGGACTTCCCTGTTATGGCCAATCGAGCACAGCACAACATCAACCCCCAATACCGGGAGAGACGAAACCCCTCCTATCGCTCATTGCCTCCATGTGATTCAGGATTGTACCCAAAAACCACCGTTTTGCACGTCCTCTTGAACATGGTAAGGTGGAAATCAAAGTACTGTGGGAATCACACACGACTCTATGACGATCTCTGGTCTACAGACTAACCTGTACCAGTGTCACAAGAGAACTGCTATCTGACGTAATGTATAATACCATCTGGGACTTCTCGGCGATTCCGTCCAGTGTACCCAGACCCCACTGAGCACCCATATACCATCTCTAATGTCAAACACCAATGGATATGGGATCATCCATCGCCCATCACATGGGTCGAGAAGCGTATACGCTAGTCTACTCTGGTATATCGATGACTTGTCTCGATACACCCACGACTAGGAACATTAAAGGATGAATTTATGGACTACCATGGCCCCACTAGTATGATCTGCATCATAATCCTGGTAGTCAAGTACACATCCTAAGGGCTTTACCAACATGTAACTATAAGACAGTATCAAGAGACAAGTATACATATTAAGATAAAAAGCAACTAGATAGCATACTATCATGTCGAGCAAGTAAGTCCTCTCTATATATGTCCAATCATCCAATATAATATACATCATATGTACAATAATGGCCTCTAGGGCATACATACAACTAATAATCTCCCACTTGCATTAGGGCCGGCTGCTGTAGTATCGCATACCCAGCATCCCGAAGAGACTCTCGAACTGTATATGGTGAATGGCCTTCGTGAGTGGATCTGTAGTGTTATTCTTAGTGTCAACTCTCCTGACCTCGATCTCCTGGCGATCAACTATCTCCCGGATCAGGTGATACCGCCTCAGAATATGCCTGGATCGCTGATGGGACCTGGGTTCCTTGGCCAAAGCCACCGCTCTATTGTTATTACAATACAAAGGTATTGGATACTCAATGGATAAAACCACTCCAAGTTCAGTTATGAACTTCTTCATCCAGACAACCTCTTTGGCAGAATCGTTAGCAGCGATGTATTCAGCCTCCATCGTTGAGTCTGCAACAGTTTCTTGCTTAGAACTCTTCCAGCAAACCGCCCCTCCATTGAGGGTAAAGACAAATCCCGAGTGCGACTTAGATTCGTCCTTATCACTCTGGAAGCTCGAATCGGTAAAGGACTCCACTTGGAGTTCTCCGTTACCATACACCAAGAGCATCTCTTTAGTCCTTCTCAAGTACTTGAGAATGCTCTTTACAACTGTCCAGTGACTCTCTCTAGGATCTGCTTGATACCTACTCACTACACATAGTGAGTGTGCTAATCGGGTCTGGTACATAGCATTGCGTACATGATAAAGCCTACTGCCGAGGCATAGGGTATCCCTTGCATGCGAGCTCTCTCTAAATCAGTCTTGGGAGACTTCTCTTTGGAGAGAGTGAGTCCTGAGATCGTGGGTAAAAAACCGCGCCTGGATTCATCCATACTAAACCCCTTTAGTATGGTGTCAATTACCTGGATTTGGAAAATCCCAGTATCCGTTTAGATCTATCTCTATAGATCTTAATCCCCAAGATGTAGGAGGCATCCCTAGATCTTTCATTGAGAATCTTTTTGATAAGAAGAGCTTGACCGATTGCAGCATAGGAATGTCATTTCTTATCAAGAGTATGTCATCCACGTACAATACGAGGAAGACAACCTTACTCTCTGCCACCTTCTTGTATATACAAGGTTCATCTACGTTTTTGACGAAATCAAACTCTTTGATAACGACATCAAAGCAGATGTTCCAACTCCGCGATACTTGCTTTAACCCATAGATGGATTTAAGAAGCTTGCATACCATTCCGCTGCTCCCACTATCTACGAAGCCCTCTGGCTGAGTCATGTATACGCACTCTTCCAAATCACCATTTAGAAATGCGGTCTTAACATCCATTTGCCAGATTTCGTAGTCATGGTATGCAGCGATGGCAAGCATGATCCGGATGGACTTAAGCATTAACACTGGAGAAAAAGTTTCGTTATAATCTACACCTGGTCATTGACGAAAACCCTTTGCAAAAAGTCTAGCTATGAAAGTCTCAACTTTTTCATCTACACCAAGTTTCTTCTGAAAGATCCATTTGCTCCCAATGGGTTTTACCCCTTCAGGAGCAACTTCTAAAGTCCATACTTTGTTGGTGTACATGTATTCCATCTCAGATCGCATTGCATCCAGCCACTTCACAGAGTCTCCACTCGTGATGGCCTGCTCGAAACTAGTCGGGTCATCATCCTCCATGATGCAATCCTTGCTTCCACCATCAATGAGAAAACCATAGTATCTCTCACGTGGATGAGGAACCCTACTATATCGGCGGAGAGGCTGGGGTTCGTTGGGCACTATCGAATCACCTGGTTCCACTAAATCTTCAGTTACAGTTTGTGTATCTGGAACTTCTTCCAGTTCTGCCTCTTTGCCACTAATTTCTTTTACAAGAAATTTCTTTTCTAAAAAGGTGGCATGCTGAGCAACAAACACCTTTTGTTCCTCACTGTGGTAGAAAAAATATTCATATGAATTCTTTGGATATCCCACAAACTTGCAAAGAACTGATCGTGCCTCGAGTTTGTCCGGATTTTTTCTTTTGACATAGGCCGGACAACCCCATATCTTAACTCGTTTAAGATATAGTCTCTTCCCACTCCATATCTCATATGGTGTGGTAGGTACAGATTTAGATGGAACTTGATTCAATAGGTATGCTGCTGTCTCAAGCGCATAACCCCAAAAGAAAATAGGCAACTCAGCAGTGCTCATCATAGAGCGCACAATATCTAATTGGGTGCGATTCCTCCATTCTGATACACCTTTGTGTTGTGGTTTATACGGAGGAGTAAGCTGAGAGAGAATCTCATTCTCTTTTACGAAGTCCGTGCTCAAGTATTCACCTCCTCGATCAGATCGAAGGATTTTAATACTTTTACCCGTTTGGTTCTCGACTTCAGATTTATATTCTTTGAATTTCTCAAAAGCTTCAGACTTGTGTTTCATCAGGAATACATGTTCGAATCTTGAGAGATCGTCAGTGAATGTAATGAAGTACGAAGAACCATTCCTGGCATGTGTAGACATGGGACCGCATACATCACTATGTATTAGTCCTAAGAGTTCCGTAACTCTTTCTCCGTGTCCTGTAAACGGAGTTTTGGTCATCTTGCCTTTGTGACATGACTGGCAAGTGTCATAAGATGAAAATTCGAACGGATTCAAATATCCATCCTTATGCAACTTAGCTAGTCGTGTCGTATTGATATGAACTAGTCTACAATGCCACAAGAAGGATTCGTTCATTTCTGAACTCTTCCTCTTGTTTGTGTTTTGTACATTAAGAACTGTGGTTTGATCTAGAATGTATATGCCATTATTTAACGAGCCTGATCCAATCAACTTTTGATTCAGGAAGATGTTCATAATATTATCCTGTACTAAAAAATTATATCCTTCTTTACTCAGTAAAGAAACTGATATAAGATTGCATATCAGGGTCGGAATGTAATAGCACTCGTTCAAATCAATGTATTACCATTTAGTAATATAAGGTGATATTCGCCAACTGCTTTGGATGCAACATTCGCCCCATTCCCTACTCTTACGGAATGATCACCTACTCCCAGTTTTCTACCTTTCCTTAGCCCATGTAACATATTACATATGTGGGATCCCGATCCGGTATCTAATACCCAGGACATAGCGTGAACCGAGAAACAGTTCTCAATAACTAACACACCAGAAGACGGTGCATCAACATGCTTATTCTTCGTTTGGGCGGCGTGGGAATCCGGATATGTCCCTATTCCCTGTTCAGTCTTATAACAATTATAAGAAAGAACGGAACCAACGTTCCCCAGCATAGTATAACATGCGGGTTCGGTCAATACATCCATATTATATCTTGATTAAGACCTGACATGGTCGCTACCTGGAGAGAGAGAGAAGAAAACACTTTAGCGTATGCTCTTGCAAGATCAGATTGGTTATTATTTTATCTAATCAGGATGGCTCCCACTGTTTTTATCAAATCTTCCTTCAAACCCTAAAAGGAAAGACTAGCTGGGATTACACCCTACAATTTCTCCAATCTTTCAGCCAGGCCAGTGCCGGTACTTTGAGGGAGGTTCCCCTTGCTTTCGCACGGACCTAATTAAAATAAACCTTGTTTTCCCAGAGGCATAACCCCGTTGACATCTTTCTAGACACCTACTTGTTCGGCTAATTGTCATGTGTAAAACTCTCCCAGGAGTAACTCTTACTTGCAGTGGGTATCGGGATCCAACTATCTCATAGAAGGTATGCAATCTCATTGCAAATTTCAACACTTGAAATTCCCGATAATATTTTGCCCCAAGCGATTTATGACCTTGACAAGGTCAACAAACCATAGACCGCAAGTCAAGTTCAACCCGTCATTTCTTGATTGAATTAAACCCATCCGTACGACCCTTGACAAGGTTAACAAGGCCGTACGACTACCCTAATCCAATCGCATCATATGCTTTGCAGATAAGCACTAATCAGCTACCGCACACTACGCCTTGACAAGGTCAACAAGCGCAGCACGAATACTAAATACTACTTATCTGAAATGACGGAGGGCTACGACAGGTTTTTCAGAAAACTTATTGCGTCATGAACTTGATATCGTTGAAAAATCGAGTGAATTTTCAAAAGGAGCGTTTTAGAGGCTTTCACTAGTTTTGCTAAAGAGGTCACTCCCGGTGAATGGATCTCGGCTCAGGATATTTCATAAATATCACTGTGCAAAGCAGAAACTATAAAAGCAATCAAAAGACAAACCGAGTGTTGTAGTATCTGCTAGCTTTTGCTAAAGTGGTCACTCCCGGTGAAGGGATCTTGGCTCTTTCCTTATCGAATAAGGTGCTGGATATTCTACAAGGAATACCGCTATGGAAAGCAAAAACTAGAGCTAACCTTTTTGAAAATTTGATTCTACAACTTCTTTTAGGTTTCTTTTCTTTCATTGATCACATTAATGAAGTCCCATCATTTATGCTTCCTAAGCATCACAGAAGAAACGAAAATACAACATACGCTTATGCCATCCGCATTCGCTATAGTGTCCCGTTATGCACCGTTAGGTTACTTAACTAACGGCAAACCGGGATGGGACTATCGCGGGTGCAAAACATAAGCAACGTCTACTATATATCTCATATATAATGTATATCCATTCGTCTCAGAATCCACAGTGATCACATCACAGAGCAGCAGAAGAAACATATGAAATATTGGATATACTAGGAGGTCCGTGTTTTATTTTGATCCTGTATAAAACACGGATTCCACGGTCGCGATGAATAGCCAAACCCATATCCCTAGACCCCTACGGGAGCGGCAAGCAACCCTACCAATTCTAGAGTTAGGAGACCCGGACTCAACTCCTCGAATTGGTCTCCCACTGGACTCTAGAACCTGGTTACTTGTGCTCCCCTCCTTGGGTCTATCCTAATGCGGAAAAGTAAATAATATAAAACAATGGTGACATCATCCTCAACCCAAAAGTTCCCCAATAAAGAATGAAAATATAAACTCTCATCTCATATAAAACCCCCGGCTATTCAAAACACGACAATCCAATATAACATATACAGCAACACATAACATCATATGTCATCAACGTAAGTAAATATGCGTATCCCAATTGTCGTTGACATATAGCAACAAAACCGGCGATACACCACATATTACACTTACGGTCGCAGAAAAAACTAGACGATTTTAAACATTCCGATTGAATCAACAAACAACCACAATTACCCAAAAAGCTCAACACTTGAGCATAGTTTAAAATTATTCAGCATATGCCACAGTACCAATGGACCAGCCGTAGAAGGGTCAACCAACGCCTCATATGTGGCACCGCTGAACCACCACAAACCTGAGGGTTTAGTGGCGGTTCTGACGGTCACATAATTGAGTTAAGGTTTTGTTCTTCTAGAGGTTACATCGCATAACTTGCATGATTTTTGAATGCTTTTTAACTACAGAAAAAATCCAACACTTGGAAAATTTTCCGGCAAGGGTTAAAGCGGGTTTTTGATATCCGATCGAACTTTTTAACACCGTCTAAATTAACCCAAAAAGAGTTAGAATCAGGAATATGAAACACTCCAAGTTTCCTTTATAGTAAATCAATATCACATGAAAATTTAGAAAAAATAAACAACACCTGAAACACCAAAACCCATGCAATGGAACACTGGAAAAATTTGGAGGGGGGCACGGATTTGGACGAGATTGGGGGGTGGGGCTGGCCAAAAAAAGTCCAAATGGCTCCAAATTTCACCAGTGTTCATGTTATCACAAATATATGATTCTGCACTTGTTTGAAAATTTTTTTGACTCCATTTAAAAATCGACAGAAACCCGTATTTGGTGTTTCAAGTTTCGAAGTTCGTTTCGGTTTCGTAATCTAACACAATCCGTCTAATTCTCTAGCTAGGCTCTGATACCACTGTAGGGTTCCTATGAACGGCTGCAAGGTTTCGGGAGGCATCGTCCATACCATTTTCAAAATTTTTCCGTTTTAAAGAACCCTAAACTAGAATCGATAACTAGAGAATCATACGAAACAACATGTAAACTATTTTACATCTAAGTGATAATAGAATACAACCTTTGTAGACCGGTCCTTCACTTTATTAGCTCCTTGTAGTGGTCCCTTCACTGCGATCATGGAACTCCCGGACTCTTGCATGGTTTCTCAAGGAGAAAGGAACGATCTTGCTTGAAGTCTTCAAGGCCGAAGATGAGCTACGTCGAGGAGACACTAACTCAAGCTACTACTTCACTAATGAGAGATTAGTGAAGTAAACACCCTTTACTAATGTGCTAATCTAGTAGAGGATGATGAAGTAGGAAGCGGGCTCACTTTAGTTTTATTTTTCTCACAATATTTTGGCTCTTTAGAAATGCCCAGCAAGCTTTTGCTCAAGGAAGAAGAAGATGAGCAAAAGAAATGAGAATGAACTAATGAGGTGAGAGAATGAACCATGCGAGAGTTTGTATCATATACTAACTCATGTAGAGACATAGCCATAGCTAAATTATAATGGGTAGGTTAATAAATATCTTAAGTAAAACAAAACTAGTGGACTAAGTCAATGTATCCATAAGCTTCATGAAGCTTAATGCATGTGAGCTCATTATCCACTAATTTTGAAATTACTTTAAATATTAAAACCCAACATTATAATTAGTGTGGTGTAAGTCTCATACACCCATGTAACGTGTATCAACAACCATGATACAAAAAGAACACAATTAATATATATCACATATACAATAAGTGTGCATATGTGAGAATAAATAAATGCTTAAGTGAGCTAATATTAGTTAATGTAAATTAGTATATCAAAAATACAATTATACACTAAATTATTAAATCAACACTTGATTTAATAATTCGGCTATATCACATATAACCGACTAATATTAAATGTACCATTTTATCGAATCAACACTTGATTCGATAACCCGGTTATATCACATATAACCGTCCGATACAAATATCGCGAGAACAGAATATGGTATCACATACTCACATTATTCTCGGTCCCGCACATTTCACAAATGTGCTCCTACTTCGTTTTGCCTGAGCCAGTATAAACTCTATGTAAGACTCTAAAGACTCGTCAATACGCCGGTAGTAGGTGATGATCAAATCAAGCACCCACAAGCCGTCAGCGGTACTAGCTGGACGTAATGGCTACCCGGGTATTGAGCGATCAGAAGATCAGCAAGCAAACCCGATCTAACTCTTGCAAAAGCTTGACAGTAACACTACCGTACAGTCCGGTTTCCTCGTCTGATATGTCGCATATCCAGTCTAGGGGTGGTAAACGTCAGACCCCAATAACCGATAAGTCATGCCGATATGAGGTTCATAACGGGTCGAGAAACTACTGATAACACGTACTAGTAAATCTCTAAATCAGCCATGTCCAAGGACTTCCCTATTATGGCCAATCGAGCACAGCGCAACATCAACCCCCAATACCGGGAGAAACGAAACCCTTCCTATCGCTCATTGCCTCCATGTGACTCGGGACTGTACCCAAAAACCACCGTTTTGCACGTCCTCTTGAACGTGGTAAGGTGGAAATCAAAGCATAATAGGAATCAAACAAGACTCTATGACGATCTCGGGTCTACAGACTAACCTGTACCAGTGTCACCAGAGAACTGCCATCTGACGTGAGGTATAATACCATCTGGGAGTTCTCGATGAGTCCATCCAGTGTACCCAGTCTCCACTGAGCACTCGTATACCATCTCTGATGTCAAACACCAATGGATATGGGATCATCCATCGCCCATCACATGCGTAGAGAATCGTATACGCTAGTCTACTCTGGTATATCGATGCCCTGTCTCGATGCACCCATGACTAGGAACATTAAATGATGAACTTATGGACTATCATGGCCCTAGTAGTATGATTTGCATCATAATCCTGGTAGTCAAGTACACATCCTAAGGGCTTTACCAACATGTAACCGTAAGATAATATCAAGAGACAAATATACATGTTAAGATAAAGCGCAACCAGATAGCATACTATCATGTCGAGCAAGAAAGTCCTCTCTATATATGTCCAAGCATCCAATATAATATATATCATATGTACAATAATGGCCTCTAGGGCATACATACAACTAACAACGGCTACCCAGGTACCTGTCGAAAAGAAGGCCGACGAGCGAAATCATCTGAACCCCTAAGGAGCCTATCCATGATAATCTCCGTATAGTTCGGTCTGTTCGTCTAAGAGTATCGCATATCGGGCCTTGTGGGTGGTAAACGTCAGACCCCTAATAGCGCAATAACTCGTGTCGGTGTAGAGCCCAATACACCATGAGAAACTATTGGTGTACCTACCAGTAAATCTCACTTTCCCTGGCCAGGATCATTGTGTATTGGCTAACCGTACACAACGCGATATCAACTACCAATACCGGGAGAGACGAATCCCTTATAACCCCTACTACCTCCAGGTGATTCGGGACTGCACCCAACCACTACCTATTTGCACGACTCATTTGAGCCGTGGTAGGGTAGTAATCTAAGTATAGTGGGAACACAATCGAGACGAATAGTGATGTCAAGTCAACGGACTGACCTGTACTCATGTCACCGGGGAACTGGTAACTGACGATAGGTATAATACCAAGCAGCAGTTCCCAGCGAGTTCGTCCAGTGTAACTCATAACCCAATGAGCACCTGTATATTATCTCTGGTACTGTATACCAATGGCTGCGGGACATGCCACCTCCCCTGACGGGGATAAGAAGTGTATACACTAGTCTACTCTGGAGTATTGATGCATTGCCTTGATAATCCTACGACTAAGGACAAGCTTAAGGATGCACTTATAGACTACACAACTCCTACTAGTGTGACTGCCATCACAACCCTGGTAGTCAAGCAAAGATCTTAAGGGCTCTATCAATATGTATTAGCGATATATTAAAAGAAACATATACACATATTAAGATAGAATCAAACCAGATAGCATACTATCATATTTAGCAAGACTGTTATTATATCTATGTATATCCCAAGCTTACAAAATGTAATATACAATCCAGTACTATACTATTAGTTATGTATATGCCCTAGAGGCCATTGTTGTACATATGATGTATATTATGATGGAGCTTGGATATATACAGAGAGGACTTTCTTGCTCGTCATGATAGTATGCTATTTGGTTTCACTTTATCTTAACATGTTGACTTGTATTGGTTTATTGTCTTACTCTCACATGTTGATAAAGCCCTTAGGATCTGTACTCGACAACTGGGACTTTGATGAGATCATACTAGTGGGGCCATGGTAGTCGATGAGTACATCCTATAACTGTTCCTAGTCGAGGGTATATCGAGACAGGGCATCGATACACTGGAGTAGGCTAGCGTATACGCATCTTGACCCATATGATGGGCGATGGATGATCCCATATCCATCGGTGTTAAACATCAAGGATGGTGTACGAGTGCTCAGTGGAGACTGGGTACACTGGACGGACTCGCCGAGAACTCCTAGATGGTGATATACCACACGTCAGATGGAAGTTCTCCGGTGACACTGGTACAGCGTAGTCTGTAGACCCGAGATCGTCATAGAGTCTTGTGTGATTCCCACTGTGCTTTGATTTCCACCTTACCACGTCCAAGAGGGCGCGCAAAACGGTGGCTTTTAGGTACAGTCCCGAATCACATGGAGGCAATGAGCGATAGGAGGGGATTCGTCTCTCCCGGTATTGGGAGTTGATGTTGTGCTGTGTTCGATTGGCTATAACTGGAAGTCCCTGGCCAGGGCTGTTATAAATATTTACTGGTAAGTGTTATCAGTAGATTCTCGACCCGTTATGAGCCTCACATCGTCACGACTTATCGGTTATTGGGGTCTGACGTATACCACCCCTAGACTTGATATGTGACATATCAGACGAACAGACCGGACTGTATGGGAGTGTTACTGATTGGATTCATAGGAGAACGTACAGGCTAGCTTGTTGATCTTCTAATCGCTCAATACCTGGGTGGCTGTTACGTTTAGCTGACGGCTTGAAGCTTGTGGGTGTTTGATATGATCATCACCTGCTACCGGCGTATTGACGATTCTTTAGAGTCCTACACAGAGGTTTCTTGGCTCAGGCAAAATGGAGTAGAGGCACATATGTGATATGTGCAGGACCGAGGATATTGCGATATGAGATACCGTATTATATTCTCGCGATATTTAGATATGAACCGGGTCATCGGATCAAGTGTTGATTCGATGAATCGGTACATGATATATTAGTCCGTTATATTCGATATAACCGGATTGTCGGGTCAAGTGTTGATTCGATGATTTAATGTATAATAATATATATGATATATTATATTACATTATCTAATATTGGCTCGCTTTATTATTTCATTTTCTCACCGGATTAATACATTGATATATATGCGATATATGTTAATTGTATTATTTTCTTTTGTTGCAAATATATAATATATATGTGATATATATTATTGTGACATGATATGGTTGATAATAGAACATGTTTAGTGGAGATTAAGCAAGGTTAGGGTTTGATTAGGGTTAGCTCCTTCTTGCACCATCTAGAAGCTTTCCTTTTGTCAAGTGTAAGATATTATGTTTGATATTATCTTATGACTCATTATTTAACCTAACCTAACCCTAGCCCTAGTTTATTCTCTACAAAGGTTAACCTTCTCATCCTTGACAATGGTTCTATGATCAATCATATATTCTTATCTACTATTCATCACAAAAGGATTACTCTCATTATCTATCATCTTCTTCTCTCTTTAGCTTTGAGAAAGCTTACTAGAAATTCCTTTTGTGAAGATTTCTTGTGAGATTATGATATAAAAAGAAAGCATAAATACTACTCTATCATCCTCATCTAATTTAGCCCATTAGATTAGGGTGTTCACCTCATTAGAGTGAGAGAGCTTGAGTTATTGCAACTTCGACGTAGATCATCGGAGAAACGGAACACTACAAGCTAGCATGGATCGTTCAAGTCGTGGAGCCTCTCTTGAGTCCGGGAGATCATGGATCGCGGCGAAGGGACTTCTACTCGGAGCTTATGAAGCGAAGGCACGGACTACAAAGGTTGTAATCCCTCACACTAAGTAGTAAAGATGTTTACTTGCATGTTAAACCCTAATAATCTAGCAAAGATCCCGGCTTTGGGTTGTTCGGCACATCTAAAATTTTATTCGGGCATGTTTGATGCCTTATGAACCCACACAAGAGTGCCTAGGAACCCTACAGTGGTATCAGAGCCTAGCTAGAGCATTAGGCGACGTGTATACGAAGTTAAAACTCCGATCGAACCTGATACGACTAAATAGAACCCCTCTCTGGATATTTTTTAAAAACTGTGATTTTTCAGATTTAAAAATGGTTAAAAATACCAGCAGGAAAATATAAGCATCTCTGTGAAACACATGTCAATGATCCGTACAATAAGCTGTGGAACCGCGGCAATACCGTGCTCCTGCCGCGGATCCACGGCCGTACAGACAAATCGTTGACTCGTTTTTCCATGGTTATATTCGTAGGTGAATATATATTTTTCGGGGTACTTTTAATCTGGCTCAAGTGTTGAGTGTTCTGGGGTTTATTTTGTAATCGTTGATTCGATCAGAAAATTTAATTTTGTGGTGTTTTCCGGATATTTAGAAACTGTTAAAATGTTCGAGCGGATATCATTAACTCACTTTTTCCCGGCACGAAAAAACTTTCAAGTGTTGAATTTTTATCGGGTTTAAATCTTTCGGAAAAATGTGCAAGTAGCACGGTGGACCCTTTAGAAGACAACAAACCTTAACTCGATTATGTGACCGTTTTGAACTGCCTCTAAACCTTAGGGTTTGGGGCAGTGCGGCGTGCCACATGTGAGGCGTTGGCTTGACCCTTCTACGGCTGGATCACCGGTACTGTGACATATTCTGGGATTATTTGAACTCCGCTCAAGTGTTGAGCTATTTAGGAAATCTTGGGTATTTGATTATCTGTTCGAAAAGTTTAATACTGTCTATTTATCTGGAATGTGATACAATATGTAGAATTCATACAGTTAGGCATGAAATGCGAAGTATGTGATATTTCGGATTTACGATGTCTAAAGTGATTGTAGATTCCAAATATTGTAGTTTTACAATTTCTTTTCTGTGACCATAAGTGTAGTATGTAGTTGTATTGCCGGTCTTCGTTGCTATACATCAACGACGATCAGTGTATGCATACTTACTTACGTTGATGATATGTGATATTATGTGTTGCTGTGATATGTTATATTGGATCGTCGTGTTATGAATAGCCGGGGGTTTTATGTGAGATGAGGGTTTTTATTTTCATTCATGTAAAATTCATTTGTATGTAATATTCTTTTATTGGGGAACTTCCGGGATGAGGTTGATGTCACCATTGTATATTATTTACTTTTCCGCATTTGGTAGACACAAGGTGGAGAGCACAAGTAACCGGGTTCTGGGGTCCAGTGGGAGGCCAACTCGAGGAGTCGAGACCGGGTCTCCTAACCCTAGAATTGGCAGTGTTACTTGCCGCTCTCAATGGGGTCTAGGGATGTGGGTTTGGCTATTCGTTGCGACCGTGGAATCCGTGTTTTATACAGGCTCGTATTGAAAATACGGACGTCCTAGTATATCCAATATTTCATATATGTTCTTCTGCTGCAATGTTCTGTGATGAGATCATATTACTGCCTGAGACGAATGCTTATACTATATATATATATATGCTGATATATAAATATTACTGCTTTCGTTTCTTCTGTGATGCTTAGGAAGCATAAGCTGATGAGATTTTATTAATAAGATTAATAAAAAGAAAAGAAACCTAAAAGATGTTGTAGAATCAAAACTTTATAAAAAGGGTAGCTACAGTTTTGCTTTGCATAGCGGTATATATGATATACCCTGCATCTTATTCGATGAGGAAAGAGCTGAGATCCCTTCACCGGGAGTGACCTCTTTAGCAAAACTGGCAGATGCTACAACTCTCGGTTTGTCTTTTGATTGCTTTTAGAGTTTTGCTTTGCGTAGCGATATATATGATATATCCTGCACCTTATTCGATGGGGAAAGAGCCGAGATCCCTTCACCGGGAGTGACCTCTTTAGCAAAACTAATGAAAGCCTCAAAATCACTCCATTTCAAAATTTCACTTGATTCTACAACGATATCAAGTTCATTACGCAATAGGTTTTCAGAAAAACCTGTCGTAGCCGTCCGACATTTCAGATAGATATTACTTAGTATTCGTGCTACGGTTGTTTGGCATTCGTCAAGGCGTAGTGTACGGTAGCTATTTACTATTTATCTGTAGCATATGATGCGATTGGATTAGGGTATTCGTACGGCGTTGTTTGGCATTCGTCAAGGGTCGTGCGGGTGGGTTTAATTCAATCAAGAAATGTACGGGTTGAACTTAACTAGCGGACTATGAGTTGTTTGGCATTCGTCAAGGTCATAGCACGTTAGGGGCAAAAGCATTATCGGGGATTTCAAGTGTTGAAATTTGCAATGAGATTGCATACCTCCAATGAGATAGTTGGATCCCGATACCCACTGCGAGTAAGAGTTACTCCTGGGAGAGTTTTACACAGGACAATTAGCCGATCAAGTAGGTGTCTAGAAAAGTGTTAACGGGGTTACGCCTCTGGGAAAATGAGGTTTACTTTAATTAGGTCCGTGCGAAAGCACGGGGAACCTCCCTCAAAGTACCGACACTGATCTGGCTGAAAGATTGACGAAATTGTAGGGTGTAATTAATCCCGGCTAATCTTACCTTTTAGGGTTTGAAGGAAGATTTGATAAAAACAGTGGGAGACATCCTGATTAGATAAGATAATAACCAATCTAATCTTGCAAGAGCATATGCTAAAGTGTTTTCTTCTCTCTCTCTCCAGGTAGCGACCATGTCAGGCCATAATCAAGATAATAATATGGATGTATTGACTGAACCCGCTTATTATACTGAGCAGGGGAACGTTGGACCCGTTCTTTCTTATAAGACTTATAAGACTGAACAGGGAATAGAAGAATATCTGGATTCTCAAGCCGCCCAAAAGAACATGCATGTTGATGCATCTTC
The DNA here is from genome assembly GCA_030015575.1 of Agapanthus africanus. NCBI lineage: Eukaryota > Viridiplantae > Streptophyta > Magnoliopsida > Asparagales > Amaryllidaceae > Agapanthus > Agapanthus africanus. The sequence goes on from CM057347.1 coordinate 226,372,921, forward strand.
TTCGGGTGTGTTAGTTATTGAGAACTGTTTCTCAGTTCACCCTACGTCCTGGGTATTAGATACCGGATCAGGATCCCACATATGTAAATTGTTACATGGGCTACGTAAAGGTAGAGAATTGGGAAAAGGTAATCATTCCGTTTAAATAGGGAACGGTGCAAGTATTGTAGCCAAAGCAGTTGGCGAATATCACCTTGTATTACCAAGTCGTAATACACTGATTCTGAATGAGTGCTATTATATACCGAACATGATGTGCAATATTATATCAGTTTCTTTATTAAGTAAAGAAGGATATAATTTTGTAGTACAGGATAATGTTATGAACATATTCCTAAATCAAAAGTTGATTGCATCAGGCTCATTATATAATGGCATATTCATTCTCAATCAAAATACAGTCCTCAATATACAAAATACACACAAGAGGAAGAGTTTCGAAATGAACGAATCCTTCTTGTTGCATTATAGACTTGGTCATATCAATGCGACACGACTGGCTAAGTTACATAAGGATGGATATTTGAATCCATTCAAATTATCATCTTATGATACTTACCATTCATGTCTCAAAGGAAAAATGACCAAAGCTCCATTTAGTGGACACGGAGAAAGAGTTACAGAACTCTTAGGACTGGTACATAGTGATGTATGCTATCCCATGTCTACACACGCCAGGAACGGTTCTTCCTACTTCATTACATTCACTGACGATCTCTCTAGATACGGGCATGTGTTCCTGTTGAAACACAAGTCTGAAGCTTTTAAGAAATTCAGAGAATATAAGCACGAAGTAGAGAACCAAACGGGAAAAAGTATTAAGATCCTTCGATCTGATCGAGGAGGAGAATACTTAAGAAATGAGTTCCTAGATTATCTAAAAGAGAATGGGATTCTCTCTCAGCTTACTCCACCTTATACACCACAGCACAACGGTGTATCGGAACGGAGGAATCGCACCCTATTAGATATTGTGCGCTCTATGATGAGCACTGCTGAGTTACCTATTTCCTTCTGGGGGTATGCGCTTGAGACAACCATACACCTATTGAATATGGTTCCTACCAAATCAGTGCCTACCACTCCATATGAGATATGGAAAGGGAAGAGACCATCTCTTAAGTATGTTAAGATATGGGGTTGTCCAGCCTATGTCAAAAGACAAAATCCGGACAAACTCGAGGCAAGATCTGCCTTATGTAAGTTTGTAGGATATCCCAAAAATTCACAAGGGTATATCTTCTACTACCTCGAGGAACAAAAGGTGTTTGTTTCTTGACATGCCACTTTCTTAGAAAAAAGGTTTTCTTATGAAACAGATTAGTGGCATTGAGGTAGAACTGGAAGAGGTTCCAGCGACACAAACTATAACAGAAGACTTGGTAGAACCAGCGGATTCAGTAGTACCCGACGAACCCCAGCCTCTCCGCCGATCTAGCAGGGTTTCTCATCCACCTGAGAGATACTACAGTTTTCTCATTGATGGTGGAAACGAGGATTGCATCATGGAAGATGATGACCTAACTAGTTTCGAGCAGGCCATCACGAGTGGTGACTCTGTGAAGTGGCTGGATGCAATGCAATCTGAGATGGAATCCATGTACACCAACAAAGTATGGACTTTGGAAAATGCTCCTGAAGGGGTAAAACCCATTGGGAGCAAGTGGATCTTTAAAAAGAAATTTGGTGTAGATGGAAAAGTTGAGACTTTCAAAGCTAGACTTGTAGCAAAGGGTTTTCGTCAACGACCAGGTGTGGATTATGACGAAACCTTTTCTCCAGTGGCTATGCTTAAGTCCATCCGGATCTTACTTGCCATTGCCGCATACCATGACTACGAAATCTGGCAAATGGATGTTAAGACCGCATTTCTAAACGGTGATTTAGAAGAGTGCGTGTATATGACTCAGCCAGAGGGCTTCGTAGATAGTGGGAGCAGCGGAAAGGTGTGCAAGCTGCTTAAATCCATTTATGGGTTAAAGCAAGCATCGCGGAGTTGGAACATCTGTTTTGATGTTGTAGTCAAAGAGTTTGACTTCATCAAAAATATAGATGAACCTTGTATCTATAAAAAGATAGCAGAGAGTAAGGTTGTCTTCCTCGTATTGTACCTGGATGACATACTCTTGATAGGAAATGATATTCCTATGCTGCAATCAGTCAAGCTCTTCTTATCACAAAGATTCTCAATGAAAGATCTAGTTTATGCCTCCTGTATATTGGGAATCATGATCTATAGAGATAGATCTAAACGGATACTGGGATTGTCCCAGTCCAGGCACATTGACAACATACTAAAGAGGTTTAGTACGGAAGAATCCAAGCATGGGAACCAACCCACAATCTCTGGACTCAGTCTCTCCAAAGAGATGTCTCCCAAGACTGATTTGGAGAGAGATCGTATGCAAGGGATACCCTATGCTTCGGCAGTAGGCTCTATCATGTATGCGATACTATGTACCAGACCCGATGTAGCATACTCACTAAGTGTAGTGAGTCGGTATCAAGCAGATCCTGGAGAGAGTCACTGGACAGCTGTGAAGAACATTCTCAAGTACTTACGAAGGACTAAAGTGATTTTCTTGGTGTATGGTAACGGAGAACTCCGGGTGGAGTCCTTTACCGATTCCAGCTTCCAAAGTGATAAGGACGACTCTAAGTCGCACTCGGGATTTGTCTTTACCCGCAATGGAGGGGCGGTATGTTGGAAGAGTTCCAAACAGGATACCGTTGCAGACTCGACGATGGAGGCTGAATACATCGCTGCCAACGATGCTGCCAAAGAGGCTGTCTGGATAAAGAAGTTCATTAGCGAACTTGGTGTGGTTCGATCCATTGAGCATCCAATACCTTTGTATTGCGATAACAATGGAGCTGTGGCTTTGGCCAAGGAACCCAGGTCCCATCAGAAGTCCAGACATATTCTGAGGCGGTATCACCTGATCAGGGAGATAGTTGATCGCTGGGAGATCGAGATCAGGAGAGTAGATACGAAGGACAACACTGCGGATCCACTCATGAAGGCCATTCCCCAGATACAGTTTAAGAGATTATTCGGGATGCTAGGTATGAGATACTACAGCAGCTGGCCTTAGTGCAAGTGGGAGATTGTTAGTTATGTATATGCCCTAGAGGCCATTGTTGTACATATGATGTATATTATGATGGATGCTTGGATATATACAGAAAGGACTTTGTTGCTCGTCATGATATTGTGCTATTTGGTTTCACTTTATCTTAACATGTTGACTTGTATTGGTTTACTGTCTTTCTCTCACATGTTGATAAAACCCTTAGGATCTGTACTCGACTACTGGGACTATGATGAGATCATACTAGTGGGGCCATGGTAGTCGATGAGTACATCCTATAACTGTTCCTAGTCGAGGGTATTCGAGACAGGGCATCGATACACCGGAGTAGACTAGCGTATACGCATCTTGACCCATATGATGGGCGATGGATGATCCCATATCTGTAACATTTTAAAAATAATTAAATAAATAAAATCGTTTAAGTGAATTTTATAATTTTCGGTAAAGTAAAACGTAGTTTTCATAAAACTAAACCGTAATTATTTTTCACTATAAATTTAAAAATACCTATTTTAATTATGTTATTACTAGTAAATGGTGTTTATTTAGCCACTTATAAATTTTTATTTTATTAAAATATTTTTCTTAAATTAATTATTTTAAATATTAACATAAGCTTTATTTTTACACTAAATTAGTGTAAATTACAAATTTGATTGGGTTAAATTTGCAAAAATGAACCATTGCATCTTAGAATCAAGTGTGTTTCATGCAAAATTTAACAATGGTTCTAGACCATTCTAGGTCAAATGAAGTGAAGAAAATAAAGTATTTTTAAATAAATTCATGAAAAGACTTAATTGTGTGATATTTTTGTGAAACCTTCTACACTTTTCTTCACCTTTTCTCACTCTCCTCTCTTTTCCTTACCTCATGGCCGGCCTCACCTCCATGGGCAGCCCCAAAATTTTCCCCCCATCATTTTTGCATTAAAAATCATCAAAATTCATCAAGAATTCAATAAAAAATCCACAAAATCCTAATAAATTCCTACCCTCTATTCTTTGCTCATCTTTACATGGATTTTGGAGATGGAAAGCATTCATTTTGGAGGCTTATTTTCATATTTGGATTTCATGTTGTGGAGGTATAAATCTTCTTCTTTTGATTTATTGTTATTAGATGTTTCATTTAAGCATAATTAGATTTAATAAATAATTTCTATCTACAAGTTTTAAAATTCAAGTTAGGGTTTATAAAATTAAGTTATATTTTTTATTAATTAAGTATGGTTATAATAACTAGTTTTACATTTTTAGAAGTGGAAAATCTTGTATGGATGATATATTGTAAATTATTTAAATTAATCCATTTTGCAAACTAGATTTCTATATATTGTATATATTGGTGAGATAAAATTCATATTAATGTTTGTAACACTAGATTGTGGTTTTAAAGAGGATATTAACTTGTTGGTGGAATGAAAAACTTAATTTGGTTACTAGTTTCTTTTCATAATTGAAAAATACTAATAAAAATGCTATTTTTTGCTAACTAGTTTTTGGAAATTCTTAAATGAATGAGAGTTAAAATCTAATTTATGGTTTCATTATACCATTATCATCATGAATTGTAGTTTGATAAGTTAATTTAGGCAAAATCAAGTTTAGTCGTGAAATTATGGAATTTTTGCTTGCAAGGTGTTGAAATTGATAAAATTGCAAACTAGAAATTTATTTTTAATACAAATTAGTGTAATAAAAATATGGTAATGGTTTCTATAACTTAGTTATGTTATTTAATGAATATTATGACCATTAGTTTCATTAAACGTAAAGTTTTGAAGTAAAACGGTGAATTGACATTTCCAAGGTTTTCGGAATTGGATGATTTGATCGATTTTAGGGTTCCGATTATTTGAACCAAGTTTTAGATTATAAGTAATGGGTTTTGAAACTACAGGTTGTTTATTGGTTTTTATCTCGATCAATCGGCGTTTGTACGCCGATATCGAGCGATATTTGGTTCTTTTGCGTGAACGGGACATAGGTTTTAACCTATGCGCGTTCCGTGCGTCGTTTTGACTTTTGTCCATGATTCAGTTTACGATACTATATATGTTTCCGTATAGGTACCCCTCACGTGGACTGCGGGCGATAAAGAGGAGGGCGGCGACATCATTTTCGGCAGAAAAGGACCAGGTGAGTAGATGTATATCTACGGGAGGAAGTCGGGTGGATGGTGTTTAGCACCCCCGCAAACGTAGAATAGGGATAGTACTTATTGTCATTAGGAAGCCAGACCTGACCTTAGATTCTTGATGAGTAGGACCCTAGTAATGACCCTAGGTTGGGCTAGACTGATTTAGAAAGACCATACCAGAGGATGAATACCTTGGAAGAGAATCATAGGTTTCAGGTTGATACACACACACGCATACACTGAGACTCGATGTGGTGTATACGTGTATGTGTATATATATATAGGACTAGGTGTAGGTATATATATATATATATATATATATACACAATACGTATATGCGATACAAGGATGTGATATGATACACGGGGATGAAACATTATAACTTTGCTGATGCCGTGATTCTTGGCTACGGTCGTGTTATGATGTTAGCGGATCATTAGGAAATGAGTTAATGAATAGGTATACATAGATAATAAAGGGTGGTGATGATATTGAGGTACATGGGACTCTAAAATAGCACCCGGACCGTAACATGTGATTGAAATTCTGATATGATATATGTGTTACTTGATTACGACATCATACAGGTGTGACTTGATTTCGATATCATATATGCGTGGCTTAATTACGATATCATATAGGTGTGATTTGATTATGGTATGATCTAAGTGTGACTTAATCATAATATGATACTTATGACATGATATTTCTGAGGATAAATTATGATGTATATTTATACTGGCAATAATATATGATTGATGTATGCGATTACAGTATAGAACCTTGATCTTGACATGAGTTGATGATGATATCATACGAATGATGAGACACGTAGGTGATACTTGACCCGTACCCCGATATTGGGATGTCGTACGATGGATTTTACCGTACGAGGCATAGATATGATGATTGATCCGCACTCTTGTTTCGAGAAAGCCGTACTATGTACGTGACGCTATTGAGGCTGGATCGCCGACTATTAGAGATACGGACTCAGATTTTAGGTGTACTCTTATTTCTTATCGACTAGTTTCTTAGGTTTAGTTCCTCAGGAGGTTAGATGGACACTAGTTTAGGTTCGAGTCATATAGTGGTAGTTGTACTTGTATATCGCATATGAGTGGTTATTACACATCCGTCTTTACATTCATACCGTAATCATAATGTTGCATGTTCATACATATGTTTCTATAACCAGTATAAAACTTTGCCTGTTAGGACACCAGCACCATTACCGATGATGCGCATATTCCACGCACACTTATTTGCCGGCTCACACACATCATCATCGGTAATTGCTATGTCACATACACTTTAGATCATATTATCTTTTATTGATACAATCAGCAAACAACTAGATCGATATAATATTGTGATTACTCTCTGGTGTTAGTATAGATATGGTATTTATTACTTAGACATTTCATGCATTTGCATTTTCATGTTATCATGCAGTATTATGGGGCATATGCCGACACTTATCACATACTTACTCATGATTTTGGGATTTTTGATTTCTATGAGATTTCTGGATTTTTGGGGAAAACCGCAAGAATATATAAAAACTTCTCTCTCTCTCCTCCTTTAGTTTTAAAATATAGGATGCGGTTTTCTCGTGATGTATGTGTCGTCCACCATGAGATTTCGTGTTTTCTGTTGGATTTCGAGACCCGATTCGAGGAGTGGATGAACCGTCTTGGGTACATGGTTGGCCCGGTATGGTACCCCGAGGCAAGAAGATCGAGTTGTAGACGATGAGCCTGGCAGGGGAGGACTACCTACCGGTGATGTCTGGCGCGACGGATATCCGGAGGATACCGACCGTTGTCGTGAGATTTGATGATATTGGCCGATTCGGACTGACGGAGCCCGAGATATTTAGACTATGAGACATTGAGATTATGAGGTATTGAGACTTGAGATTTACATGTTTTGTGTCGATGCTTGACACGGATTTCTATGGATTTCATCGTTGATATTTCAGATTTCTATACACATTTTACCATGATAAAAGCTAAAGATTTCTTATACAGATATATCTAGATTTCAGGATTGGTTATTTCACATTCATGGTGCATGCATACTCATTCACATGACATAGTACTATATGAGGCACTGATACGAGCACGGAGCATTTGCACTTACACGTAGCGTATTATCCTGTCTTACTTGATGACTAGTAGTATATTAGTATATTATTATGACCTAGGACAGCGTCGTGCATTCGATTTCTTTTCGCAGATATCTTCTACTCACGAGTTGGCAACTCACCCCCGTTGTGCCAAATTTTATTACAGGTTCGATGTACAGGTTTTCCTGGCAGCTTGCTGGCACATCTTTTCATTTAGGATGATTTGCGCGGTAGGTTGGTTCATTTGTATCTGAACCGCCGTTGTACTTTTATTATTTCATTTGTATCTAGTAAGCTCCATCAACCAAACTTGTATTACTTGATAGTTTACAGGATCTGTTGTTTATTTCGACCATAGAGTCGCGCTTGTATTATTATGATATCTGGTGGTTTTGTTTTTTTTGAGTTTTGTGCCTCGCCCTTTGGCGTTGTATACTATTGTGCATTGATGTGGTTGTTTCCGCCTTTTGGCGTAGAGCTAGCTCCCGTTTGGGGATACTTTTTTATTGTTTGTATATATATTATTCTTGTTTGTACCCGTTTGGGGCCATTTTTTACAAAGGAGACTCTGCCGAAATTTTTGAGAAAATTGGATGTTGCTTTTAAACTTGTTTTCTACATGTTTTCCTTTACTTCTTCTTCTTTTTATGGTTTAGATTTCTGGGCTTCGTCTTACTTAGGTTACGTTGCGCCTCTAGACGCTTCGTAATCTAAGTGCCATTCACGTTCCGTACTTTCGGGTCCTGACAAAATTGGTATCAGAGCTCTAGGTTTAACCTTGTATATGTCTAGGGTGAACCTTGGTTGATGGAGTAGGCGACTTAGGTAGAGTGACGTACCGTGGGTATGATCCGCGGCATACTTACGATACGCTACTCTTCTTAAGTAGCCTTAGAATGTACATTTGTTTGCACCGCATTTCATTCGTTCCTTTGATCTATCTTCGTTGATATCGGAGGGTGGTTTCTGTTACCACGGGCGCACGGGCAGAGGGAGCTGCGGTTCGAATACGATAACCATTAGGGTATCGTTCATTCTTGAGGATTGAAATATTGTTTAGCGTGCGGACGAAGGGTATTCACATGCCGTCTAGACGAAGTTAAAGGATTCGAACGATTGTCAGAAACCCATTTTCCTAAGTTTAAAGTATTCGGAAGAACATGCAGGTATTTCTATGGACCCTCTAGAAGAATGAAACCCTAACTCGACATAATGACCACGAGAACGTCCTTGAACCTTAAGGTTTACGGCAGTTCCGCGGTGCCATTAGTGAGGCTTGGGTTTGCCCTTCTACGGCTGGACCATCGATGCTGCGGTATGTACCGGATATTTTAAAACTGAACTTGAGTGTTGAGCTCTCTGAGAATTATGGGATTTTGATGGATCGATCGAAAAGTTTAATGTAGTCCAGATATCAGGTGAAGGGATCGACTACGTGGGAGACTCTCGATATGAGTATTGCCGTTGGTAGCGCAGGCAACACACCTATGAAGAGACAAGTTCGAAGCAGTCGACACCAGAGGAAAGGGGGAAAAAGGCGCATATTGACGATTGTGTTTACGATTGTGATTCGGTGATTTGAATTTCATATTTTCGTTGATTGGATTTTGGTATTTTGAGGACTTTGTTCTACGATTGGTATTTCTTATGTGTACCTTCATTACATTCTATTTGTGTTTCATATATCAGTTGTATTGATGTTGTTTAGTACATACCCGGTACACTCGATTTGGTTTTATACATTTTGATATTTTGATTTGATTTCGTGCATATGGGTTACACATGATTTTGACATATGCTTCGACCTAGTGTTCATGCATTTTCGTACTGTGATTTCGATTTTGATATTCGGTGTATGTTTTCGTGCACCATGTGCACCTGATTGAGATTCTTGCGCACACTTGGCGCACTTAATGCGATTTTGTGCACACCAGATGCACTAAATCGGGGTTTTGTGCAGATTAGATGCACCTGATATTAGAGTCGTGCACGCCCGTTGCACTTGACAGATGTTTTTGGTGCACACATGTTGCACTTAGTTTTGTTTTTGTGTGTATTCATGGTATCTGTATTTGGTCGATTTCAGTGCGCACCGGACGCACATGATATTTTTATGATGTGATTGGGATTGATTTCAGCTTGAGCAGTATGTTTTTATAATCATTACTATTTGATTTAGTAACCAGGCGGGACGTGTATGTTAAATAAAAGATATATATAGCTATTTTTTTTAAAATAAACGTCCGCTACTTATGCCTTGACACGTGCATCGCACGGCGATTTTCAAGAGGGGTTTTTGTATGCTTCTTTATTAAGATGTTTAGGCGATTTTACTACGATGCACACTATATATATATATATAAGTTATAGTTTTGATATATATTATGTTGGTTTTCGTATTGGGTTTTGATATTTTATCTTTACCATAACTCCGATGATTGCGTTATGCTTGACGGAGTTGATTTTAGTTATGTATTGATGATTTCAGAGCCCCGACAATTTGAGTGTTTTGGCTGAATGTTTTAATAATTGGGGGGAGTTTTAATTTAAATTCGGGGACCGAATTTATTAAAGGGGGTAAGATTGTAACATTTTAAAAATAATTAAATAATTAATTAAATAAATAAAATCGTTTAAGTTAATTTTATAATTTTCGGTAAAGTAAAACATAGTTTTTATAAAACTAAACCGTAATTATTTTTCACTATAAATTTAAAAATACCTATTTTAATTATGTTATTACTACTAAATGGTGTTTATTTAGCCACTTATAAATTTTTATTTTAATTAAATATTTTTCTTAAATTAATTATTTTAAATATTAACGTAAGCTTTATTTTTACACTAAATTAGTGTAAATTACAAATTTGAATGGGTTAAATTTGCAAAAATGAACCATTGCATCTTAGAATCAAGTGTGTTTCATGAAAAAAAAAATTCAAAATTTTACAATGGTTCTAGACCATTCTAGGTCAAATGAAGTGAAGAAAATAAAGAATTTTTAAATAAATTAATGAAAAGACTTAATTGTGAAACCTTCTACACTTTTCTTTACCTTTTCTCACTCTCCTCTTTTTTCCTCACCTCATGGCCGGCCTCACCTCCATGGGTAGCCCCAAAATTTTTCCCCCATCATTTTTGCATTAAAAATCATCAAAATTCATCAAGAATTCAATAAAAAATCCACAAAATCCTAATAAATTCCTACCCTCTATTCTTTGCTCATATTTACATGGATTTTGGAGATGGAAAGCATTCATTTTGGAGTCTTATTTTCATGTTTGGATTTCATGTCGTGGAGGTATAAATCTTCGTCTTTTGTTTTATTGTTATTAGATGTTTCATTTAAGCATAATTAGATTTAATAATAATTTCTATCTACAAGTTTTAAAATTCAAGTTAGGGTTTATAAAATTAAGTTATGGTTTTTATTAATTAAGTAGGGTTATAATATCTAGTTTAACATTTTTAGAAGTGGAAAATCTTGTATGGATGATATATTGTAAATTGTTTATCCAAAATTGTTTAAATTAATCCATTTTGCAAACTAGATTTCTATATATTGTATATATTGATGAGATAAAATTCAAATTAATGTTTGTAACACTAGATTGTGGTTTTAAAGAGGATATTAACTTGTTGGTGGAATGAAAAACTTAATTTGGTTACTAGTTTCTTTTGATAATTGAAAAATACTAATAAAAATGCTATTTTTTGCTAACTAGTTTTTGGGAATTCTTAAATAAATGAGAGTTAAAATATAATTTATGGTTTCATTATACCATTATCATCATGAATTGTAGTTTGATAAGTTAATTTAGGCAAAATCAAGTTTAGTCGTGAAATTATGGAATTTTTTCTTGTAAGGTGTTGAAATTGATAAAATTGCAAACTAGAAATTTATTTTTAATACAAATTAGTGTAATAAAAATATGGTAATGGTTTCTATAACTTAGTTATGTTATTTAATGAATATTATGACCATTAGTTTCATTAAATGTCAAGTTTTGAAGTAAAACGGTGAATTGACATTTTCAAGGTTTTCAGAATTGGATGATTTGATCGATTTTAGGGTCCCGATGATTTGAACCAAGTTTTATATTATAAGTAATGGGTTTTGAAACTACGGGTTCTTTATTGGTTTTATCTCGATCAATCGGCGTTTGTACGCCGATATCGAGCGATATTTGGTTCTTTTGCGTGAACGGGACATAGGTTTTAACCTATGCGCCTTCCATGCGTCGTTTTGACTTTTGTCCGTGATTCAGTTTACGATACTATATATGTTTGCGTATAGGTACCCCTCACGTGGACTGCGGACGATAAAGAGGAGGATGGCGACATCATTTTCGGCAGAAAAGGACCAGGTGAGTAGATGTATATCTACGGGGGGAAGTCGGGTGGATGGCGTTTAGCACCCCCGCAAACGTAGAATAGGGATAGTACTTACTTTCATTAGGAAGCCAGACGTGACCTTAGATTCTTGATGAGTAGGACCCTAGTAATGACCCTAGGTTGGACTAGACTGATTTAGAAAGACCATACTAGAGGATGAATACCTTGGAAGAGAATCGTAGGTTTCAGGTAGATACACACACATGCACACACTGAGACTCGATGTGGTGTATACGTGTATGTGTATATATATATATATAGGACTAGGTGTAGGTATATATATATATACACAATACGTATATGTGATACAAGGATGTGATATGATACACGGGGATGAAACAATATAACTTGGCTGATGCCGTGATTCTTGGCTACGGTAGTGTTATGATGTTAGCGGATCATTAGGAAATGAGTTAACGAATAGGTATACATAGATAATAAAGGGTGGTGATGATATTGAGGTACATGGGACTCTAAAATAGCATCCGGACCGTAACATGTGATTGAAATTCTGATATGATATATGTGTGACTTGATTACGACATCATACAGGTGTGACTTGATTTTGATATCATATATGCGTGACTTGATTACGATATCATATAGGTGTGATTTGATTACGATATGATCTAAGTGTGACTTAATCACAATATGATACTTATGACATGATATTTCTGAGGATAAATTACGATGTATATTTATACTGGCAATAATATATGATTGATGTATGCGATTACAGTATAGAACCTTGATCTTGACATGAGTTGATGATGATATCATACGAATGATGAGACACGTAGGTGATACTTGACCCGTACCCGATATTGGGATGTCGTACGATGGATTTTACCGTACGAGGCATAGATATGATAATTGATCCGCACTCTTGTTTCGAGGAAGCCGTACTATGTACGTGACGCTATTGAGGATGGATCGCCGACTATTAGAGATACGGACTCAGATTTTAGGCGTACTCTTATTTCTTATCGACTAGTTTCTTAGGTTTAGTTCCTTAGGAGGTTAGATAGACAATAGTTTAGGTTCGAGTCATATAGTGGTAGTTGTACTTGTATATCGCAGATGATTGGTTATTACACATCCGTCTTTACGTTCATACCGTAATCATAATGTTGCATGTTCATACATATGTTTCTATAACCAGTATAAAACTTTGCCTGTTAGGACACCAGCACCATTACCGATGATGCGCATATTCCACGCACACTTATTTGCCGGCTCACACACATCATCATCGGTAATTGCTATGTCACGTACACTTTAGATCATATTATCTTTTATTGATACAATCAGCAAACAGCTAGATCGATATAATATTGTGATTACTCTCTGGTGTTAGTATAGATATGGTATTTATTACTTAGACATTTCATGCATTCGCATTTTCATGTTATCATGCAGTATTATGGGGCATATGCCGACACTTATTACATACTTACTCAAGATTTTGGGATTTTGGATTTCTATGAGATTTCTGGATTTTTAGGGAAAACCGCAAGAATATATAAAAACTTCTCTCTCTCTCCTCCTCTTTTTTTAAAACATAAGATGCGGTTTTCTCGTGATGTATGTGTCGTCCACCATGAGATTTCATGTTTTCTGTTGGATTTCGAGACCCGATTCGAGGAGTGGATGAACCATCTCGGGTACATGGTCGGCCCGGTATGGTACCCCGGGGCAAGAAGATCAAGTTGTAGACGATGAGTCTGGCAGGGGAGGAGTACCTACCGGTGATTTCCGACGCGGCGGATATCCGGAGGATACCGAGCGTTGTCGTGAGATTTGATGATATGGGCCGATCCGGACTGACGGAGCCCGAGATATTGAGACTATGAGACATTGAGATTATGAGGTATTGAGACTTGAGATTTACATGTTTTGTGTCGATACGTGACACGGATTTCTATGGATTTCATCTTTGATATTTCAGATTTCTATACACATTTTACCATGATAAAAGATAAAGATTTCTTATACAGATATATCTAGATTTCAGGATTGGTTATTTCACATTCATGGTGCATGCATACTCATTCACATGACATAGTACTATATGAGGCACCGATACGAGCATGGAGCATTTGCACTTACACGTAGCGTATTATCCTGTCTTACTTGATGACTAGTAGTATATTAGTATATTATTATAACCTAGGACAGCGTCGTGCATTCGATTTCTTTTCGCAGATATCTTCTACTCATGAGTTGGCAACTCACCCCCGTTGTGCCAAATTTTATTACAGGTTCGATGTACAGGTTTTCCTGGCAGCTTGCTGGCACATCTTTTCATTCAGGGTGATTTGCGTGGTAGGTTGGTTCATTTGTATCTGAACCGCCGTTGTACTTTTATTATTTCATTTGTATCTAGTAAGCTCCATCATCCAAACTTGTATTACTTGATAGTTTACTGGATCAGTTGTTTATTTCGACCTTAGAGTAGCGTTTGTATTATTATGATATCTGGTGGTTTTGTTTTCTTTTGAGTTTTGAGCCTCGTCCTTTGGCGTTGTATACTATTGTGCATTGATGTGGTTGTTTCCGCCTTTTGGCGTAGAGCTAGCTCCCGTTTGGGGATGCTTTTTATTGTTTGTATATATATTATTCTTGTTTGTACCCGTTTGGGGCCAGTTTTTACAAAGGAGACTCTACCGAAATTTTTGAGAAAATTGGATGTTGCTTTTAAACTTATTTTCTACATATTTTCCTTTACTTCTTCTTCTTTTTATGGTTTAGATTTCTAGGCTTCGGCTTACTTAGGTTACGTTGCGCCTCTAGACGCTTCGTAATCTAAGTGCCGGTCGCGTTCCGTACTTTCGGGTCGTGACAATATCCATCGGTGTTAGACATCAAGGATGGTGTACGGGTGCTCAGTGGAGACTGGGTACACTGGACGGACTCGCCGAGAACTCCCAGATGGTGATATACCACACGTCAGATGGCAGTTCTCCGGTGACACTGGTACAGCGTAGTCTGTAGACGCGAGATCGTCATAGAGTCTTGTGTGATTCCCACTGTGCTTTGATTTCCACCTTACCACGTCTAAGAGGGCGTGCAAAACGGTGGCTTTTGGGTACAGTCCCGAATCACATGGAGGCAATGAGCGATAGGAAGGGAATCGTCTCTCCCGGTATAGGGAGTTGATGTTGTGCTGTGTTCGATTGGCTATAACTGAAAGTCCCTAGCCAGGGCTGATATAGAGATTTACTGGTAAGTGTTATCAGTAGTTTCTCGACCCGTTATGAGCCTCACATAGACACGACTTATCGGTTATTGGGGTCTGACGTATACCACCCCTAGACTTGATATGCGACATATCAGACGAACAGACCGGACTGTACGGGAGTGTTACTGATTAGATTCACAGGAGAACGTACAGGCTAGCTTGTAGATCTTCTAATCGCTCAATACCTGGGTGGCTGTTACGTTTAGCTGACCGCTTGCAGCTTGTGGGTGTTTGATATGATCATCACCTGCTACCGGCGTATTGACGATTCTTTAGAGTCCTACACAGAGGTTTCTTGGCTCAGGCAAAACGGACTAGAGGCACATATGTGATATGTGCAGGACCGAGGATAATGCGATATGAGATACCGTACTATATTCTCGCGATATTTAGATATGAACCGGGTCATCGGATCAAGTGTTGATTCGATGAATCGGTACATGATATATTAGTCGGTTATATTCGATATAACCGGATTGTCAGGTCAAGTATTGATTCGATGATTTAATGTATAATAATATATATGATATATTATATTACATTATCTAATATTGGCTCGCTTTATTATTTCATTTTCTCACCGGATTATTACATTGATATATATGCGATATATGTTAATTGTATTATTTTATTTTGTTGCAAATATATAATATATATGTGATATATATTATTGTGACATGATATGGTTGATAATAGAACATGTTTAGTGGAGATTAAGCAAGGTTAGGGTTTGATTAGGGTTAGCTCCTTCTTGCACCATCTAGAAGCTTTCCTTTTGTCAAGTGTAAGATATTATGTTTGATATTATCTTATAACTCATTATTTAACCTAACTAAACTCTAGCCCTAGTTTATTCTCTACAAAGGTTAACCTTCTCATCCTTGACCATGGTTCTATGATCAATCATATATTCTTATCTAGTATTCATAACAAAAGGATTACTCTCGTTATCTATCATCTTCTTCTCTCTTTAGTTTTGAGAAAGCTTACTAGAAATTCCTTTTGTGATGATTTCATGTGAGATTATGATATAAAAAAAAGCATAAATACTACTCCATCATCCTCATCTAATCTAGCCCATTAGATTAGGGTGTTCACCTCATTAGAGTGAGAGAGCTTGAGTTATTGCAACTTCGACGTAGATCATCGGAGAAACGGAACACTACAAGCTAGCATGGATTGTTCGAGTCGTGGAGCCTCTCTTGAGTCTAGGAGATCATGGATCGCGGCGAAGGGACTTCTACTTGGAGCGTATGAAGCGAAGACATGGACTACAAAGGTTGTAATCCCTCACACTAAGTAGTAAAGATGTTTACTTGCATGTTAAACCCTAATAATCTATCAAAGATCCCGGCTTTGGGTTGTTCGGCACGTCTAAAATTTTATTCGGGCATGTTTGATGCCTTCTGAACCCTCACAAGTGTGCCTAGGAACCCTACATATACAATAATTGCTTTTAGGGCATATATCAGAGATAATCTCCCACTTGCACTAAGGCCATGTATTGGCATATCGCAGACCTTGCATCTCGAATAACCTCTCGAACTGCATATGAGGGATGGCCTTTATGAGTGGATCTGCAGTGTTGTTCTCCGTGTCTACTCTCCGCACCTCGATCTCTCGGCGATCCACGATCTCCCTTATCAGGTGATACCGTCTCAAGATATGTCTGAACTTCAGATAGGACCTTGGTTCCTTCACTAAAGCTATAGCCCCGTTGTTGTCATAATACAAAGGTATTGGATTAACAATGGACGGAACCACTTGATGTTCTGTAACGAAATTCTTCATCCACAGTGCTTCTTTCACGGCGTCACATGCAGTGATATACTCTGCCTCCATCGTCGAGTCAGCAACGGTATCCTTCTTGGAGCTCTTCTAACAGACCGCCCCTCCATTGAGGGTAAAGACATAACCCGACATGGATTTGGAGTCATCCTTGTCACTATGAAAGCTGGAGTCAGCGAGGGCCTCGATCTGGAGGTCTTTACTTCCGTACACCAAGAACTTCTCCTTAGTCCTTCTCAGGTACTTGAGAATGTTCTTAACTGCTATCCAATGCATCTCTCCAGGGTTTGACAGATACCTACTTACCACGCTCAGTGCGTAAGCAACATCTGGTCTGGTATACAACATCACATACATTATAAATCCTACCGTAGATGCGTAGGGTATAATACTCATACGAACCTTTTCCAAATCAGTCTTAGGAGACATCTCTTTGGAGAGGGTGATCGCATGACAAGACGGTAGATTACCGCGCTTGGAATCTTCCATACTAAATATTTTCAGTATAGTGTCGATGTACCTGGACTGTGAAAGTCCCAACATCCTCTTAGATCTATCATGATAGATCTGGATCCCCAGAATGTAGGAGGAATCAACCAGGTCTTTCATTGAGAACTTGTGTGACAAGAATCCTTTGACTGATTGTAGCATTGGAATGTCATTTGCTATCAGTAGAATGTCATCCATGTACAAGACGAGGAATATTACAGTTCTTGATATAATCTTACTATAACTGCTTGGTTCATCTTGATTTTTGATAAAGTCAAATAATTTGACCGTCTCATCAAAGCAGATCTTCCAACTCTGTGATGCCTTGTCATGACCCGAAGGTATGGAACGTGACTGGCACTTAAATTACGAAACGTCTCAAGGTGTAACGTAGTCTAAGTAAACCAAAGCCCAAAAATCTAAACCGTTTAAAAGCAATAGAGTGAAGGAAAACTTAACTTTAAAAAGTGATTTAAAAAAAAATAAAGTCATATCAAAAGCATTTTATAACATCAAACTTTCCTAAAAATTTCGGCAGAGTCTCCACTGTAAATATTGGCCCCGAAACGGGTTCAACACAAAATATGCATAAATAATGAATAAAGGCATACCCAAGCGGGAGCTAGCTCTTCGCCAATAGCGGAATCACAACAACATGCAATATATATCATCATAATATGAAATCAACATTTAAAGCAAGAAATAAAACCAAGAGTAAAGTCGGCTCACACGAGCTCGACACCAGAAATCAGAATATAAATATATACCAACGAACCTCTCAAGCTCATAGTCTAGGTCCAATATACGAAGGGTAGATGGAGTATACTAGAGACAAAATAAAATACATTGTTGGGGAAAAAGAAAATCCTCCAAAACCCACCTACGAGCAAGCTGTACGTCGATGCAAACGAAGCAGAAGAGAAAGTACGCCCGCCGCTACTATGCTGACGGGTCGGACTTGCAAGATACTGTGGCACAACAGGGGTGAGTTGCCAACTCGTGAGTAGTAAGTAATATCTAATAAGGCCATCGTAAACAAGCACGCAAATGCATCACATCCTACGTATATCAATATGATACGATGTACTAGCATGAATGCAACATGAATGCATAATCAAACACGAAACCTGAACATGTCTAATATAAGAAAATCTTTATTCTTATCTTAGAAAAACCTCTGGGCAATAAACTGAAGTATGATCAATGAAATCAACAGAAAATCCGTGTCAAGCATCGACACAATATATGTATATCTCAATGTCTCAATGTCTCAATATCTCTATATCTCAATATCTCGGGCTCCGTCAGTCCGGATCGACCCATATCATCAAATCTCACGACTACGATCGGCATCCACCAGATATCCGCCGCGTCCGACATCACCGGTAGGTAGTCTGCCCCTGCCAGGCTCATCGTCTACAACTCGAGCTTCTTTCCCCGGGGTACCTTCCCGGGCCCACCATGTACCCGAGACGATTCATCCTACTGCTCGAATCGGGTCTCGAAAACAAACAAAAATTAAGAAAACAGATAGTGGACGACACATACATCATATCATAAGAAAACTTTATCACGGCCTGAAATATTAGCTCGTGACCGGCACTTAAATCACGCAACGTCTAAAGGCGCAACGTAAATTAAGTAAGCCGAAGCCCGGAAATATAAAACCTTTTTTAGAAAAATAGAAGAGGTGGAGTTTTGAAATAAGGGTATGATGGAAAATCAAATCATTTTCTTAAATGCAAAAATAATAGGACATGAAAATGCAAGTGGATTTTATTAGTTGGAAAACATGTTTCGTCTTTTGAAAATTTTGGGCAGCACCTCCTTTGTATATTTTAATCCAAAACCATATATACATAATAATGATAAAGGCATCCCCAAGCGTGTAACGTTTTAGAAATCGTTATGTGCATTTCTCCGTTTTTGGGTAAATTGTCGGTATTTTCTGTTTTAACCCGACTGTGATCAAACGACCATCTAGCCTTTCCAGCACCTAGTTTAGTTAAAATAAAACTAATGTGCAAGCTTTGGGGGTATATGGGACGTTTTGGTTCAATTTGAATTTTTCCCAATTTTAATATTATTTTAATGCGGTATTTACATTTTGGGAAATTTCTCTAAAGAGATCTTTTCATCAAATTATATTGGGTTAAATCAAACCTTTCTCTTTTTATCTAGATCCTTGTGTTAACTTAGGGTTTTAGATTAAAAGAAAAGAAAAAGAAATCAAGTGGTGCATGCATGTGTGTGTGAAAGCATTTATGTATGCATTTATTGCAAATTGAGCTAGAACACTCCACAACTCTCCATTCTTCTCCCTTGTCCGAGCTCCTCCCTCTCTCTTCTATTCTTGATCAATTCCTTCTCCTCTTTCATCAATTCCAGCACAATAAATCCCCAAAATCCCACAATATCTCACAAAAATACCAAAAGTCTTGATTTTTGCTCTTGGATCACTTGGAGCTAGGAAAGCTTGGATCTTGTGAGCTAAAGTTGATAGGTATAATCCCTACACTGATAATTAGAAGTTTTTATGTAGTTTAGCTCGTGGGTTGTAGCGTAGAACACTTTGTATTTCGATTTGTGCAATATCGGGGTTTTTAGTGTCTTTTAGAGCCTCTGTGAACTGCTGTGACCTGGGTTTTTTTTACAGAAAAACCGAACAAAATTTTAGAGATGTGCTAGTGACCCTGGAGCACCACATGAGACATGAGGACCACCCCACCGGCCGAGGCCGGCGACCCCTTTGATGAACTCCGGCGACGCCGGTTTTGTAGGATGGTGCTGGGGTTAGGCTTTTGTGGGTAGTTGTCTGCTGTTGGTTAGGGGTGTTCGGTACTGTTTACTTTTTTTGTATTTACAGTATGCAAAATCTAGGTTCATTTTCCTATAATTTAGTGTTTTGTGTCCACGCGATACGTTATACGACACGGACCGTGCACTTTGTGAGTTTTTACTTTTAGGTTGTTTTCGTCGTATCGCTACGCACGTTAGCCACAATACGAACACTCAGGAGTAGGTTTGGGGTTGGTGTGTCGTTAAAACGTAGTTTGTGCATGCTTTTGGTCGTTTTCTAATATATACTTGCTTTGTCGTGTTGTGCTTTAAGTTCGTAGGCGGGGACTTCGGACGCTGCGACGAAGGGAGAAACAGGTGGTTGGCTTTGCTTAGCGGGGATGGTTGGTGAGTAGATTTAACATCTACAGAGGAATCGCCCGCATGGCGTTATGCGTCTGGGCTAGAGTTGTTATGTTTTGTCGCATATTCAATTGCATATATAGAATTGTGCATACACATATTACTACTTGGTTAGTGTTGTGCTTCGACCAGTATCCTTAGGATACTGCACTATTATCGACGGCTTATGTTGCACGAGCACTGATTGTATGACACACACACCGTCAATAATTGCCATAACAGGCACAACACCTCTATAGATATGATATTGTTACTTCGGGACGTTGGGACATGGTCGTTATTTATATTATGCTTATGACATATAGCATACCTGTATACTTACTTTCTAGTTACCCATGTACCTATATGGTATTGTACCATTGTGATAGGTATATACACATATGAGACATAGCTACCTGTACATCTGGCATACATACATACATATACCTGGAGGGTATTATGGATAGGTATAGACACATACCTTACTACAGCTACTTTGACATCATACATACTTACATTTGGACACACATATCTTCGTATACCGACATGGTTACGCAGACCTTGTTATAGCTACATGTTCACCTGTTTATGATGTTGCATCTGATTTCGGGAAAATCAGGAACCACGTGATATATTTAGTAACTTGTTGTAGTTAATTAGCTATTTTCCTTTATATGCTCATATTATTGTTTCATGTTGCATATATTACATTCATGAATTTCATATGATGTCTCTGATATTTTTACTCCTGTATATATAACAGTGGAATGGGACACTGTTATATATGCCCTTATACCAATATTAGTGGAATGGGACGCTAATATATGTGTATTGATTCATGCATTCATACGTATTCACTACCTGATGTTTTCTGGATTTGAGGACCTTGGTGGTTTCATGGAAATTTGCAAGTATTCTATTTCTTTACTTGATATTGGATGGATCCACTTGAGATTTGTTTTATACCGATACGGGGATCGAGAGTGTCGTTGTTGGGGGCACTTAAGATTCGAGGACGTATATTACCGATACGGGGATCGAGAGTGTCGGTGTTGGGCACTTAAGATTCGAGGACGTATATTACCGATACGGGGATCGAGAGTGTCGGTGTTGGGCACTTAAGATTCGAGGACGTATAAACATGTATTTTTGTGTCGATACTAGACACTTATTTCATGATATTTTTGGGTGTCGATACGGTACATTAACCTTATATTGGACATACGGGATATGTGAGATATATTGATATTGGACATACATGATATGTGAGATATTTTGATATTGGACATACAGGATATATGAGATATATTGATATTGGACATAGAGGATATGTGAGATATATTGATACTGGATATACAGGATATGTGAGATATACTGATATTGTACATACAGCATATACGAGACTTACATGATATGAGAGCCAATTTGGGGGCTGATTGTGGAAATTGGGAATTTGATTGTCTTGTTGGCTTTTGGTCCTACCACGAGGTTAGGATTTCCGTGGGAATGACATGTTTTATTCGATACTCCACATTCATTATTTATGCACTGCTTCATGTATTTTTTGTACCGGATAGAGTACTTTCCATGACTGTTGCATTTACATACTATTTTGCGTTGCTCCATGTATTAGTTGTACCTGATAAAGTACCTTACATGATTATTGCATACAGATCGTCATATTAGTACGTCATGTATTAGTAGTACCTGCTAATGTACCTTTCATGACTGATGCATTACATATGACCATTTACTGCTGATAGTTTGCATATGTTAAATTCGCGCTGTACGTGCATACTTGCGATTACCTGCATATGTTATTTTACTATTCACGAGTTGGCAACTCACCCCCGTTGTGCCACAGTGTGTTGCAGGTGTTCCTCAGGATAGTCAGAGGCAGGGCTATTTTCATCCATCGTATCATCTTTTGCTGCGGATACCACTTCGCCTGACAGTGTGCAGTTTTGCCCAGGTGGGTTTGTGGTTATCCGATGTTGTATTGTATATTCGTTGTACCCATGTACTCTCCATCTACCACTATATTGTATGACTTAGAGACTTGATGAGGGGACGATATTTTATATTATTTTGTGACTTGCAGGCTTTTATGCAGTTTTATTTTTAACGTCTCTATCTTCGCTACGGCGTCGTATATCTGTTGTGGTGGTTGTTTTCCGCCTTTTTGGCGTGGATTTGCTCCCGTTGGGGATGCTTTACTTTGTATTTATGTTGTACCCATTTTGGAGGCTTGTTTTACAAAGGGAGTGCTGCCAAAATTTTAAGGAATAAAAGTAAGACTTTAAAGAATTTGGGTTGTGATTTCAAAGGTTTTGAAAATACTATTATCACTTTCTTGCTACTTTTGATGGTTTAGATTGCTGGGTTTTGGCTTTCTTTTACTACGTTACGCCTGTAGACGTTGCGTAGTATTAGGGCCGTCACGTGCCAATTTCGGTCGTGACAAAGTTGGTATCAGAGCGCTAGGTTTTACCTTTCGGAGTGTAGGATGACCTTGGTATGATGGAGTAGGTAGCTTAAAACTGAGTAACGTAGTGTGTGTATGTCCGCAGCATACTCACGACGCGGTATTCCGCCTAAAGTGACCTAAGTACAAATTGCTTGAAATTCCTTCCTTGATGATACATATCCTTATGATTCGATTTCCGTGTTCATATCGAATCCTTCTTCCGTTTATAGCCTTTGCCGCTGATGACTATGAGGACTTGAGTGATGCAGCGAGTGCCGAGGTCAGAGTGGACTCACGTGGGACGAGGACTGACTAGGATGGCATGCTCGTTGTATCGGACTATATGGATCCGCTTTCGATAGATCATATTGATAGGCTTGTGGTAGAGATGCAGAGCTTGCGCCAGACGATGCGTTCTTTGGTAGAGGCCATTCGAACGCAGCGACAGGAGGTTGTCACCCCTGTTACCCAGTTGTTCCTTGCAGTCAGCACTCAGCCTCGTGTTACTTATACAGCACCAGTAGACGCAGCCGTCTTGACAAGGAGCGTTTTTCCGAGACTTTGGGATTTCCGGAACAGAGAAGGGCTCGTACAGGTGTACCAGCCCAGAGACAGAGGCTTAGGCGTCGAGAGAGATTTCATGACTGTCGCGGGAGTAGCAGAGGCCTGGGACGAGGACAGTCGTCTAGCTCTTATCCCCAGGATGGTCAGCAGTTTTCTTCTGGATATCATCATGCGAGAGTTTTCCGACGTTGTTCCAGATGAGCCGTCGGAGCTTAGGGAGCTTAAGTATCAGCTGCAGAGTTGTGCGTTGGGGGACTTATGCGTCAGAGTGTTTCGCCTTGGGGAGCTCCTTTTCTGTTCGTCAGGGAGAAGGACGGCAGTTTGAGGTTGTGTATTGATGGATCGTCAATTGAACCGATTTACGGTGCAGATAGGTATCCTTTACCTCGCATTGACGATTTCTTCGATCAGCTCCAGAGTGCGAGACTCTTTCTGAGTTTGTTGTGATCAGGTCATCATTTTTGTGGGTTCGGAGTGATGACATTCTGGAGACTGCTTTTGTGCGTGCTATGGGTTTTATGTGTTTTGGTGGTGTCGTTGGACTCACCAGTACCCTAGCAGCAATCGTGGATATGATGAACCAGATTTCTTCAAGCCGTTCCTCGACCAGTTGTTGTTGTGTCTTTGATGACATTCTGGTCTATTCTAATGTGTCGCGAGTGGGGCTCGATTTTGCGTTGATGTGGCACTATAGAGTTATTGCTTTTGCTTCCTGACAGTTAGAGGAAGTACGAGCAGGATATCCCACTCATGATCTAGAGATGGCCGAGGTGGTCGTGTGTTGAAGATCCGAGGACACTACTTGTTCGGAGTATCGTGTCAGATTTTCATGGACCACCAGAGCTTAACGTACGTCTTCTTGCAGCAGGGTTTTGTTTGTTGAGACAGCGCCGTTGGATGGAACGAGTGGAGGATTGTGTTTGTGATATCCTTTGGTTACCCGTGGCAAGGCGATTGTGGTAGCTGATGCTTGAGTCGTAGGCCCGGGGTTAGCTTGTTCCGGTGGTGCGCAGTTCAGAGATAGTCTTCTGCAGATTTACAGTTTTGTGTGATCGTGGAGTACGGCTAGGTTCGCCTCTTCTGAGGGGACAGCTTGCTTATGTCCGTGCCCGACCTCTTTTCCTTAATCGTTTTCGGGAGCACTACTAAAATAGTGGGTTGCCCCTACGGATAACAACATCCATAGGGGCAGATAAAGTTTGGCCCTACGGATTAATCCGTAGGGCCAAACGGTTTCCCCTACGGTCCTTACATATTTATTTAAAAATTATTAAATCTTAAATTGTTTTTTGCCCGTACGGAGCCGCAAACCAAGAACCTACGGACTTATCCGTAGGGGTATCTAAATAGGGATTTATGTAAAAAGGCAGATCGATCCCTACGCTGATTATCTTTTATTTTCTCATCACCGCACGCGAACCCAAATCCCCAAACCTTCGTTCCCGCCGATCGCGGTTCTCGTCGTCGCCGTTCTCGTCGTCGCCAGCGCCGGCCGATTCATCGTCACCACCGCCTGCTTCTTCCTCATCTCCGTTCGTCGTCGCCACCGCCTGCTACTTCCTCATCTCCGTTCGTCGTCGCCACCGATTCGTCATCGCCACCGCCTGCACAGGTTAGGAAATCTTCAATTAAATAAATTTTTGATTGTTTTTGGGCTATGGTTCATGGTTTGGGTACCGATGAGGCATCGGTTGGGGTTAGCGTTTGGGTTAGGGCTGGGGCTGGGAGGCTGCAGTTGCGGTCGGGGTCGGGGTCGGCAGGGGGTTGTGGTTGGGGTTGGGCTTGGGGTTAGGGTTAGGGTTGGGGTTCGGCTGGGGTTAGGGTTGGGGCTGGTGGTAGGGTTTTCCCTGAAACAATCCCTTTGTACTCATTTCTCAATTTAAAAAAAGAAGGGTAACATTTTTTGGAGAAGAAACCTTAATCCTACGTTCGAAGAAAATCATGCACTAGCCCTTTCTCTTCCATCTCTTCCTAATCTTCTTGTTTCGCACGCTCCATCCTACAATAGGCACAATCCTTAATATATTTTAGATAGGCTTCTTAAAATTTGTTGAATAAACCATAGTTTTGTGTTTTGGATATTCTTTGTTGTTGTTTCTTGATTAAATTAAGATTTATCATA
Organism: Agapanthus africanus; assembly: GCA_030015575.1. Lineage (NCBI taxonomy): Eukaryota > Viridiplantae > Streptophyta > Magnoliopsida > Asparagales > Amaryllidaceae > Agapanthus > Agapanthus africanus. Next base: position 226,398,535 of record CM057347.1, read on the forward strand.
ATCTTTTTTTTAATGAAAAAAGATAGTTTTTCTCTAAATTGGATCAAATATATAATGATTATGATATAAGTGAATTATTTTATATTTTATTTCGTATGGTTGTTCTCTAAATTGGATCAAATTGATTATCATCATACAATAGATATTAATTATTTTAGATTTTATTTAATATCGTAAATGAATCAAACAAATTAAGAATCTTTAAAATTCTATTTAAGACCGGTGTAAAAAAGTGACAAAGGAACGATATGATTTTTGTAAAAATCGATTGCAATATCTCATTTCTATCAAAGTTTTCAATGACTTCATTTAGATTCGTGAATTATTTTTTATTTTATTATTCGAAACCTGGGGTTAGGATTAGGGTTGGGGTTGGGGTTAGAAACTGGATGCTGTTACCGCAGTAGATTGCAAAGGCTGATATTTTGCCAGTGAGATTACAAAATTCGGTAAATACATCTTTGACATAGCCTAAAAACAAAAGAAGCGATGTTGGAAAGCTATAACTGAGCGAGCTAGACACTGTTAAGAAGTTGAAGTTTCAAGAATTATAAAATATATTTGTGGAGCTTAATGTATGTATATGCTACCTGCCTTTATCTTAGCATATCTTACATGTTGTTTTTCCGTCGTTAATCATAAGAATTGAATTAGGAATCTAGGATGATGCAACTTAAGTTGCTTTATCTACTTTTATCATATGATTTTGGAAATAAATTTGAACATAGGATTATGACATTCTTTCTTTTTCTTTTCGTTATAACCTTTAACTGATTTTAGCAATAAAATGTCCTTTAAACAAGAGAAGCCAGTGTCTTGTCAAGAAATTTGACTTTCTTAATTGTTTTAACCTTATCTATTGATGTATGCTTGGTATTGTAGGCAGAACTTTACAGGGTGAGGAAAGCATTTGATAAAGCTGAGCCATTATTATTAGAAGCCATAACTATTCTGGAGGAAGTGTTTGGTTCTGATGACGTACGGTGTGTATATTATTTCAGTTGAAATTTATTTTATTTTCTAACCTTGTAGACATGTATGCTTAGTAAGTAACTAATGTTAAATCTAATAATTTGTATAAATAGTTATTAATGAAGTTCAGTGAAGGGTCTTTAAGCCTTTTTGACTTTTTTTTAATGATATATACTTACATTATATGTGTAGAACAGATATAGTAATTCTGTTTTTTAATATATGATTTTATTTATTTTTACCTTTTTAGTCACCTAAATTGGATGATGGACACATTTGTCATTCTTTAAGGTTTCTTGCTTTTGCAGAGTAGGCGCTGATTTACACAACCTAGGACAATTTTACCTTGTCCAGCGAAAACTTGAGCAGGCTCAGAAGTCCTATGAGGTATAAGTTCTTTCGAAGCACTTTTTTCTTTATGAATTTTTCTATTTTAATAATATTTTTTCCATGAACCATGATACTTGATATGATAGTTAGTAATAAAGCATAAATTTCAAGGCAAGGTTCTCAGAACTCTAATGTTGTATTTCGATAAATTTATATCTAAGCTTTAAGGCAATCAACTTTCATCTTTTATGGGCTATTTCTCATCTCCTTCCCCCAAAAGAAAACCCCACTACTTCTATGTCTTCCCCTCCAATTCATATTTTCAGGTTCTCCTAAAAGAAATTATAATAACATGTCACATCTTCTTTAAGCAGCATAAGTTAATTGTTTATTTATCTATCAATTCCTATGTGATAATTTGTTCTATTGTCTTTCTGTTTCTTTTGGCAGCGTGCTCAAAGGTATGAAATAATGCTTGAATTCTCTGTCTTTCATCTCCGATATGGTGGTTCTTTTCCTTTTATTGATATATGCTGTTTATGTTTTGCGTAGATAGAAGGACATGTTCTGGGCTATGGTGTGCTTATACAATATATTATCTTAAGAAGGGTAATACCGTGTTTTTCTAATAGGGATAATTTGTCATTGTTAATCCATCTTCCTGAAAACGGTTTATACGGAGGAAGTATATTTCATGGTACTTGAGAAAAATATATGTTGAAGTCAAAAGTTATCAAGATTTAAATGCTCCGCTTATAGTCTTCCAAGATATTTTATATTCCAAGGCAAGGTGACAATAATTGCATGCTTGTGCACGATTTGGTATGTAGATTCAAGGTTATGCATGGCTATGACCCTTTCTTATGGTTTCTTATCATAATTTTCTGTACACTTGTAGTTTATATAGGCAGTTAGATCATATCACTATACGAAATATTGTATTGTGTTCTATTGTGTATGGTGGATCACACACTAGAAACCAAGACATTGCATGCCTGTGCACGTTTTGGTATATTCCTCGATACGTGAAACAAATTTGATTTAATAAGGGAAAACTTAAAATAACAACCTTTATACTAAAAAAATTATATATGCTATTACTTAGTAGTTTATGGTTTTCAGATGCAAAATCTATTTGAGAAATACTTTTCCTACACACTATTAATCCATATTCTCAATATAGTCATCATAACCTACACTTTATATGATACAGTCTAACATGGCCCATGAGTACGTCAGGGTTAAGGACTGGATGTATGTGAATTGGCAACAACGTATGCAACCTAAGTTTGTCACTGGAGTTTCTTCTTTCATTGAATTTGCACGCGTACATAATAAGAAGGAGAAGATAGTAATGTGGCAGAAGAAGAAGGAGAAGATAGTAATGTGGCAGAAGAAGAAGAAAATGACATTCCTTGTTCTCTGTTTCAGTATCAATCTTCTGATATAACTAATGATGGCTTTCACATTGGCTTTTCCTATTAGAGACTTCTTAGTGTCCAATGGAAAGTATACATCAGATTTGTGCAGGTCAGGTTCTTCTATGATTTTTAAGAGTTTCATCTGATTCTGTAAATTACACCCTTATTGGGTGATACTTTTACCACTTCTCACTGCAGGTGCGTTCTCTAATATCCATTTTGAATGTAATATTATAGATATTCATGCCCGTTTATGTCAAAATTACTTATATTGTCAATGTTTGATTGTCTAGTTGTTGGTGATGCGTCCATATCAGAGACAGAGGCCACTCCCGCTCCTCCAGGTATGTTTATATATCATATAGTGCATGTATATTGATTTAGAATGCCATATCATAAATATACACACATTTCTTTTGCTCTTACTTAGATAGTAATTTTTATTATTGTCTAGCTGTAGGTGGTGACAGTAGTTGACAATAAAATTTGTCATCCTAGAAACTATGATTTTTATATGTGCTCGCATGCGGAAATGATTGTAAGTCGTGGACCTGGACAATAAATTCTTATTTCGTATTTGTTTGAAATCAAATTGAATACTATATAATTGATAAGTTTGTTATATTTGTATTTAGTTTGGAATTAACACAATATTTATTCACGCAGCATGCACTTATGAGAAATAGGGCACCACGCGTCCAACTCATTATCATGTGCTGCTTGATGAGATTAGATTTGCACCTGATGATCTACAAGAGCTTGTTCACTCCCTGTCTTATGTGTAAGCAGCGCTATATGCGAGTTTATCTTGTTAATATGTATGTACTGAAATTAATTAATATTATTCAAATTTTGATACATGCAGATACCAGTCCTCATGCCGAGAGGTTCGGCCGGTATATGGGGGATGAGAGCCGGCTCAGAATACAGAGAACAGGAAGTCGGCGAAGAGCGGTCGCCCCACTTACACAGGTGGCTCGAGGAACATTACTCGAGCCATGGAGTTATCGGTAAATTACAATAGACCGACCTTTGTGATATTCTGCAATATTAAGAGTTATTTTCTAATATTTCTAATATTAAGAGTAACTTTCTAATATTGTAGACATCTCGGACCGTGGCGTCAGGTGGTACACCGAGCGTGCTGTCCGCATATCTTGCCGTCCACGGCACCTCGACAGATCCCGCCACGGGCGAGCTTCGATATCCCGACGTCGCTACCCAGGAGTACTGCGTAAGTGTTAATATTTTTTCTACCCAAATTTGAAATTTTAGTTTTGGAAGGTTCAAGTTTAAATTTTATACTTATACTTTACTGCTTAATGTGGGTGTAGGAGCGGGTGGTTGAGTAGGCCCAGGCCTCGGGGATCGATTTTACCGGACAGAGCGATCCGAGGCTGCAGACCCCAGTTCTGGACGACGCACACGGAGGGCACCACGGAGGTTGGGAGAGAGGCTGGGGACTGGGCCCTAGCAGGGCCTATATGAGGTTGGACTCCACCCCGGCGGTTACTTCCTCTGTCTCCAATGACCGACGTGTCCATCAGGAACTGGAAAGCTTGATGGTCACCGTTCAGGAGTTGAAAGAGATGCTGGTATGTATACTACTTTATAGTAAAATATCATGTCATATTATATAGATATCAACATATTCATAATTAGTACGTAGCTTGAGCTTATTTGGTTTTAGACTTAAGTTTGATTAATCATACATACAGATGTAATTAAAATAAACAACAAACTAGATATCCAAACGGGGTTTTGAAATAACTTAATAATGATACGAATTCGAATAATACACAGTTCTTACATGCTTATTACACACTTTAGGTCCAGACGCGACAGGGTACATCGGCCGAGCCTCCACATGCATCTCCTTCGGCTGCGGCTCCGCAAGCCACTACATCGGCTGCGGCTCCGCAAGCCACTACATCGGCTGCGGTTCCGCAGACAGCTCCTATAGCTCCACCGCCCGCTCAGACTCCCGCAGCCGCGGCTCCGCAAGCGACTACCTCGATGACGGCTGCGCAGACCACATCGCCAGCTCCACAGGCCACTCACACTCCCGCTCGCGCCGAATTGCAGAGTTTATTGACCGAGGAGCAAGCGCGCGTTATTCTATCGTTATTCAGAGGTGGAGCTGGATCGAACTAGGGTAGCTTTTTGGTTCTTATTTTTTGAAACATGTATTTATTTATATCATACACATTGTACTACATTTTGAAACGATATTGATATTGGTTTATATTTATTTCATATTCAGTTTTTGGGTTTCTTTTGTATATTATATATATGCGTGAGATGTGATTATGAATACTGCGATATATGTTGTGTGATGATTAATTTTATATTTGATTGATGTATATATTATTGTGCACAGGGCGGGAAAAAATCAAGCAGCCCATTTTTTTAAAAAAAATACAGATAATATGTATCTACGGATTAATCCGTACGTACACATGTTGCCCCTACGGCTTACACCGTAGGGGCAAAATATCAGCAGTAACTGATATTTCCCCCCTGATTTCAGTACCAGGGGGTTGGGAGTGCCTCTACGGATATGTCCGTAGGGTCCATTGCCTCGCCCCTACGGAGTTATCCATAGGGGCAAAATATCAGGATTCCTGATATTTTGCCCCTACGGATAGGTACCTACGTAGATATCCATATGGGGTAGTACTTGGCCCTACGGTCATATCCGTAGGTATATTTAATATATTAAAAAACCGTAAATAATATAAATTTTTTTACCCTACGGCCTAGTCCGTAGGGGCAACATGACCTACACAGAAATCCGTAGGGGCAAAAATTTGCCCGTAGGGGCAAGTTCAGGGCTTCAACTTGCACCTGCGGCCTTTGCACCTACGGGGTATTTTTTCGCCCCAACGGATAAATCCGTAGGGGCAACCCTTATTTGTAGTAGTGGAGGCACCGCCTACCGATGCTCGTTGTCTGTGATACTTGAGCACGTTCGGCTGGGTAAAGATTCGGAATCCTAGATTTGTGACTAGGGTGTGCTATGTTCCGGACTCATTGGTGTGTACCTGATACTGATAGGTAGAGACGCGAGGTCTTAGAGCAGGCACATCGGTCAGCTTTCAGTGTTCATCCAAGTGCCGCCAAGAAGTAACGTGACTTGAGAGTCAGTTACTGGTGGGCAGGATGAAAAGGTGAAGTTTCGTATTTCGTTCAAGATGTCTGTCTGGTTGTGAGTTAGGGTGAGCATTTGAGACCGGCTGGAGAGTTGCAATCTTTAACCGTTCCGGAGAGAGAATGGGAGCAGATCTCCATGAATTTTTGTTGTGACGTCTACCCAGGTTTAGTCAGAGTGTGACTCCATTTGGGGTGTTTGTTTTCCGGTTATTCTCAGTTTGCTCAGTTGTTTCTTGTTAAGTTTGTGCGTTGCACGGAGTTCCTTCATGCGTTGTATCCAATTGGGGGCACCCTATTTGCTAGCCGTAGTTAGAAGAAGCTTCAGGAACCCTTGGGTACTGGTTGAGCTTTAGCTCCGCTTTTCCGTCTATGGGACGATGGTCAATTGAGCAGACTATACAAACTCTGGAGGATATGCATGTGCGTACGTACTAAGTGTTGTTGGCAGTTAGGATTGTTACTTGCCATTGTTTGGGTTTTCCTTCGATAGCTGTTATCAGGAGACATTCCAATTGGCAACCTTTAGGTTTTGTTGTTAGGTAGTGTCGATCGCCATTCTATTTTCTAACTCTGCGTGAGTAGGATTTTTGGACCCAGCTAGTCTAGCGACTTCGGAGATGATCCAGTTGGTTTAGGTCATGATGAGAGTGGTCCAGTGCAGACAGAGGTCTTATGCCGACCATGGTGGTCGCAGACTTGAGTTCGCAGTGGGAGATCATGGATTCCTATGAATTTTCCGATGAATGACGTGTTGAGTTTTGGGAAGTTTATTCCAGGATTGTAGGTCCTTTTGAGATCCTTAAAGCGAGTTAGTTCCGTTGCCTTTGATTTGGCACTTCTGCGCAGATTATTGAGTATTCACCCCGTATTCCTTGTGTCGATACTTTGCAAATACCTTCACGACCTTCCTCACATGATTCAGCACCAGACCCTTTAGCTTGGAGGCGATCTTTTCGTTCACTGGCAGCCATATGTGTTAGTGGCTCGGCAGGTGGAGAAACTTCGGTCAAAGGTCTTGCCATCTGTGGAGAGTTTTCTTAGGCATAGCCGTATATCGAGGTGATCACTTGGGAGGCCACGAGAGAGATTTGGGAGTTTTTGTACGCATCTCGTTGAAGGTACGCTTAGTGAGAATTTTAAATTCGGGGACGAATTTTTATAAGGGGGGAGATTGTAACGTTTTAGAAATCGTTATGTGAATTTCTCCGTTTTTGGGTAAATTGTCGGTATTTTCTGTTTTAACCCGACTGTGATCAAATGACCATATAGACTTGCCAGGACCTAGTTTAGCTAAAATAAAGCTAGTGCGCAAGCTTTGGGGGTATATGGGACGTTTTGGTTCAATTTGAATTTTTCCCAATTTTAATATTATTTTAATGCGGTATTTACATTTTGGAAAATTTCTCTAAAGCGATCTTTTCATCAAATTATGTTGGGTTAAATCAATCCTTTCTCTTCTTATCTAGATCCTTGTGTTGACTTAGGGTTTTAGATTAAAAGAAAAGAAAAAGAAATCAAGAGGTGCATGCATGTGTGTGTGAAAGCATTTATGTATGCATTTATTGCAAATTGAGCTAGAACACTCCACAACTCTCCATTCTTCTCCCTTGGCCGAGCTCCTCCCTCTCACTTCTGTTTTTGATCAATTCCTTCTCCTCTTTCATCAATTCTAGCATAATAAATCCCCAAAATCCCATAATATATCACAAAAATACCATAAGTCTTGATTTTTGCTCTTGGATCACTTGGAGCTAGGAAAGCTTGGATCTTGTGAGCTAAAGTTGATAGGTATAATCCCTACACTGATAATTAGAAGTTTTTATGTGGTTTAGCTCGTGGGTTGTAGCGTAGAACACTTTGTATTTCGATTTGTGCAATATCGGGGTTTTTAGTGTCTTTTAGAGCCTCTGTGAACTGCTGTGACCTGGGTTTTTTTTACAGAAAAACCAAACAAAATTTTAGAGATATGCTAGTGACCCTGGAGCACCACCTGAGACACGAGGACCACCCCATCGGCCGGGGCCGGCGACCCCTTTGATGAACTCCGGTGACGCCGGTTTTGTAGGATGGTGCTGGGGTTAGGCTTTTGTGGGTAGTTATCTGCTGTTGGTTAGGGGTGTTTGGTACTGTTTACTTTTTTTGTATTTATAGTATGCAAAATCTGGGATCATTTTCCTATAATTTAGTGTTTTGTGTCCGCACGATACGTTATACGACACGGACCGTGCACTTTGTGTGTTTTTGCTCTTAGGGTGTTTTCGTCGTGTCGCTACGCACGTTAGCCACAATACGAACACTCGGGAGTAGGTTTGGGGTTAGTGTGTCGTGAAAACGTAGTTTGTGCATGCTTTTGGTCATTTGCAAATATATACTTGCTTTGTCGTGTTATGCTTTAGGTTCGTAGGCGGGGACTTCGGACGCTGCGACGAAGGGGGAAACAGGCGGTTGGCTATGCTTAGCGAGGATGGTTGGTGAGTAGATTTAACATCTACAGGGGAATCACCTGTAAGTCCACGTTGCGACCCCCGGTTCTTACGGGGAGGCGGAAACGGTATAAAATCAAAATTTTAACGCAAGAGGCAACATGGACTAAGCTAGGTCGGGATCTTTACCTAAACTAAAACTAGCAAACTAAGCTAAAGATATTTAGCTACTCGGATGAAGATGGTTATACCTAAACTTGAACTCCTTCTCTTCAAGCTCCGATGGTGGTCCGATGGCTCCTTCTCGTCGTCTCCGTACGCCGAAGATAGATCCACTTGAAAGCTCCAACCTTTAGCTCCTTCTTCGTTCTTTGAAGAAACTAGTTCACTTGGTTTGCTAAACCTAGTGAACTAGAATGAGTAGAGAGGAAATAGAATGGGATTTTATCTATGGTTCTTGATTCTCAACTCATGAGACAAGAGAACCATAGATCAAGAGAGGGAGCAAGAGGTTGAGGGTGAGAGCAAGAGGAGAGCTCAAGAACAAGAGAGAGAATGAGCAAGAAAGAATCAGCAACTCTTTTGACTTTCACCCTCTCATAATCCAAAGTGATCATAACTCATCATATCAAAAAAGTCTTATGTGATGGTTAGAAGCAACCATAACCTTATCATGTCATGCACTCATTTTACTCAAATGAGCAAGCAAGAAAAAGTCTTTGGCATGAAATGATAACCATGGTTATCATGATGGTCAACTAGTCAAGCCTAGTCAACCGGTCAACAAGTCAACAAAAGTCAACAAGTCAACAAAGTCAACAAGTCAACAAAAGTCAACAAGTCAACAACCATATCACCATAATACTTAATTAATATAATAGTTAATCACATATCATATTCTCATTAGGGTTGAGCATAAAGTCAAATAGTCAACGGTCAACTGTCAACAACCCTAATGAGAATCCGCAGCCTCTGCCTCCCTGTCAACTGTGCATACACACCCGCATCCGCGTTCCGAGGAACACGAATGCAAACTGGATAAATCCAATCCCATAAGGTACACTAGGATCTGGCTTAAACCAAAGCCCGCTAGTGTAAACTGTCCGGACACTGTACGTGCACAAGTGCACGGATGTGACCGAACCCTGTCGCAAAACCATGCGACCTGTCGCAATACCATGCGACCTCTACTCTTTTGCCTAAAGGCGAAAAGCTTTCTGTGTGGGACTCTAAAGACTCGACACTACGCTGGCAGTGGGTTTAACCACAGACCGCAAGCGGCACTAGCTGTGCGTAACGGTCCCTAGGTAATGCCGACAAGAAGACCGACGAGGCGAAACCCATCTGAACTCCTACTGAGCCTGAGTGTGACATTCTCCGTACAGTCCGGTCTGTTCGTCTGATACATCGCATGGCAGGCCTAGGGGGCGGTAAACGTCAGTCCCCCAATAGCGGTACAAGTCGTGCCGGAGCGAAGCCCAAAACACCCTGAGATAACACTGGAAACCTACCAGTATATCTCGTTTGCCCTGGCCAGGGACTACTCGTGTAATGGCTCTCCTAGACACAGCGCGATGTCAACCCCCAATACCGGGAGAGACGAATCCTGTCTAACCGTCACTGCCTCCAAGTGCTTCGGGACTGCACCCAACCACTACCTGTTTGCACGACTCCTTTGAGCCGTGGTAGGGTAGTGATCAAAGTACAGTGGGAACACACTCGAGGCGGAGTGACAGTGTCAAGTCAGCGGACTAAGCTGTACTCATGTCACCTGGGAACTGATAACTGACGATAGGTATAATACCAACTAGTCAGTTCCCGACGAGTCCTGTCCAGTGTACCCGTAACCTAACGAGCACCCGCATACTATCTCAAGTACAACGTACTGACGGCTGTGGGACAGACCGTCTCCCACACTGGGATGAGAAGCGCATGCGCTGGTCTACTCCGGAGTATCGATGCCCTGTCTCGATAGTCCTGCGACCAGGGACCTGCATAAGGATGTGCTTATAGATTACCCAGCCCCACTAGTGTGACGGCCATCACATCGCTGGTAATCAAGCAAAGATCCTAAGGGCTCTACTAATGTGTATAGGCGATATACAAAAATAAACACATGTACACATTGAAGTAGAAACAAACCAAGTAGCATACTACTATTTTGAGCAAGATTGTATATACAAGGTGAATATCCCAAGCATCCATTAAGTAATATACAAACTAGTATGATACAGTAATGGCCTCTAGGGCATATACACTAACAATCTCCCACTTGCACTAAGGCCATGTACTGGCGTATCGAAGACCTATCATCTCGATCAGCCGCTCGAACTGAGTCTGGGGCAGGGCCTTGGTGAATGGATCAGCAGTGTTATCTTCTGAAGCGACTCTCCGAACCTCGATCTCCTGGCGATCTACGATCTCCCTGATCAGGTGATACCGCCTCAAGATGTGCCTGGATCTCTGATGGGACCTGGGTTCCTTCGCTAAAGCTATAGCCCCGTTGTTGTCGCAATACAGAGGGATTGGATCAACAATGGACGGAACCACCTGAAGTTCTTTCAAGAACTTCCTCATCCAGACAGCTTCTTTTGCGGCATCAGATGCAGCGATGTATTCCGCTTCCATCGTCGAGTCTGCAACGGTTTCCTGTTTGGAACTCTTCCAACACACCGCCCCTCCATTGAGGGTAAAGACAAAACCCGACATGGACTTGGAATCATCCTTGTCACTCTGGAAGCTGGAGTCAGCAAAGGCCTCGATCTGGAGGTCTTTTCCGCCATACACCAAGAACATCTCCTTAGTCCTTCTCAGGTACTTGAGAATGTTCTTTACCGCTATCCAGTGTTTCTCCCCAGGGTTTGACTGATACCGGCTTACCACACTCAGTGCATAAGCTACATCCGGTCTGGTACACAACATCGCATACATTATAGAGCCTACCGCAGAAGCGTAGGGTATAATAAACATGCGATCCCTCTCCAAATCAGTCTTGGGAGACATCTCTTTAGAGAGGGTGATCCCGTGACAAGCCGGTAGGTTACCGCGCTTGGAATCTTCCATACTGAACCTCTTCAGTATGGTGTCGATGTACCTGGACTGTGAAAGTCCTAATATCCTCTTGGATCTGTCACGGTAGATCCGGATACCCAGAATGTATGAGGCATCACCCAGGTCTTTCATGGAGAACCTGTGTGACAAGAACCCCTTGACAGATTGTAGCATAGGAATGTCATTTCCTATTAAGAGAATGTCATCCACGTATAAAACGAGGAATACTACAGTTCTCGCTACAAATCTACTATAGATACATGGTTCATCTGGATTTTTGATAAAGCCAAATTCCTTGACCGTCTCATCAAAGCAGATGTTCCAACTCCGCGACGCCTGCTTTAGTCCATAGATGGACTTAAGCAACTTGCACACCTTTCCGCTGCTCCCACTCTGAATGAAACCCTCCGGCTGGTCCATATAGACACACTCCTCTAAATTTCCATTTAGAAAAGCTGTCTTTACGTCCATTTGCCAGATCTCATAATCGTGGAAGGCAGCAATGGCAAGAAGGATCCGAATGGATTTCAGCATGGCTACTGGAGAAAAGGTTTCGTCGTAGTCCAAGCCAGGTCTTTGACGAAAACCCTTTGCTACCAGCCTAGCTTTATAGGTCTCAACCTGTCCATCTACACCAATCTTCCTTTTGAAGATCCACTTGCATCCTACGGGTTTTACCCCGTCTGGAGCAATGTCCAACGTCCATACCTTGTTGGTGTACATGGACTCCATTTCGGTCCGCATTGCATCCAGCCATTTCACTGAGTCAACGCTCTGAACGGTCTGCTGGAAGCTAGTAGGCTCATCATAATCTATGATGCAATCCTCTCTATCCCCGTCTATGAGAAAACCGCAGTATCTCTCGGGCGGATGAGACTGCCTACTACTCCTGCGGAGCGGCGTAGGAATGTCCTGTTCTGTTGAACCCTCTGGTTCCACTAACCTTTCAGTAATAGTCTATGGTTCTGGAATTTCTTCCAGTTCTACTGCGCTCCCACTAATTTCCTTTTCCAAGAACTGGTGTTCTAGAAAGTGGGCATTACGAGAAACAAGGACTTTTTGTTCCTCTGCGTAGTAGAAAAGATACCCCCTGGTGTTCTTTGGGTATCCCACAAACTTGCACAGTACTGAGCGTGCCTCGAGTTTGTCCGCATGCTGCTTTTTGACAAAAGCTGGACATCCCCAGATCTTCAGATATTGAAGATAGGGTTTCTTCCCACTCCACATTTCATATGGGGTGGTAGGCACAGTCTTAGTCGGAACTCGGTTCAAAAGGTATGCAGCTGATTCTAGCGCATACCCCCAGAACGATCGCGGTAACTCAGCGTTACTCATCATGGACCGCACCATATCCAATAGGGTGCGGTTCCGTCTCTCCGATACACCATTATGTTGCGGGGTGTATGGAGGAGTAAGCTGAGAGAGAATTCCGTTCTCTTTTAAATAGTCCAGGAACTCGGCACTTAAGTATTCTCCACCTCGATCCGATCTTAGAATCTTAATACTTTTGCCGGTCTGTTTCTCTACTTCATTCTTATACTCCTGGAATTTTCCAAAGGCCTCGGACTTATGTTTCATTAAGAAGACATAACCGTACCTTGAGAAGTCATCCGTAAAAGTAATGAAGTAAGAAAGTCCGCTTCGGGCATGTGTAGACATTGGACCGCACACGTCACTGTGTACGAGTCCCAAGAGCTCGCTCGCTCTTACTCCTTGTCCAGTAAACGGAGTCTTTGTCATCTTTCCTTTGAGACAAGATTGACAAGTGGCATACGATTGATATTCGAACGCATTCAAATATCCTTCTGTATGTAACTTAGTCAACCTTCTCTCATTGATGTGACCCAATCTACAATGCCATAAGAAAGTCTGATTTATTTCTGGAGACTTTCTTTTATGTGTATTCTGGACGTTAAAAATCTGTGGTTGGTTTAACACGTATATACCATTACTCAATGTACCTGACCCAATCAGAACTTGATTAAGGTGAATGTTTACAACATTACTTACAAACGCAAATTCATAACCTTCTTTAGAAACTAAAGATACAGAAATGATATTACAAGTTGCGTTGGGTACAAAAAAGCAATTACGCAAAACCAAAACATGTCCATCTGACATTCCCAGGTGATAGTCCCCCACGGCTTTAGCATCCATGCTAGCTCCGTTTGCAACTCTGAGGGTCATGTCACCTGCCTTCAAAACCCTACGGTTTCTCAACGCCTGCAAAGAATTACAGATATGAGATCCTGATCCGGTATCCAATACCCAGGAAGTAGAGTTTATTGAAAGACAGTTTTCAATAACATACACACCTGAAGCTGAAGCTGCAACCTGCTTCAATTCCTGTGTTCTGGCTTTCCAGGCCCTGCAATCATTCTTCCAGTGTCCTTTCTTATGACAATAGAAGCATTCTTCCTTATCCACAAGCTTCCCCGCTATCTTTGTTGCTTTTGCTTTTCCCTTCGTATCCACTTTACTAACACCGCCCCTTGGTTTGGCGGGGGCCTTCTTCTTCTTTCCCTTGGCTTTCGCCTTGGACCTAGAAGAAGATGATCCTCCTACAAACAAAGTGGATGTATCCCTACCTTTCTGTAGGGTGCCCTCTGCGCTCCTCAGCATGTTGAGGAGCTCTGAAAGTTCAACCACTTTTTCTTGTAGGTTGAAGTTCAGTATGAACTGGGCGTAAGTGGAAGGAAGGGACTGGAGAACTATATCCGTATATAGCTCACTCTCCAATGTGATCCCTAGGTCAGCGAGCTCCTCAATGAAGCCGATCATCTTTAGCACGTGCTCGGCTACTGATGATCCGACGGCCATTCTTGTCGAAAATAACTTTTTCGACGCTTCGTATCTTGCGATACGTGATTGCTCTCCATACAGTTCTTTTGTATGGAGCAATATGGACTCCATGTCCATATTCTCATGCCTCCTCTGATGTTCGTTGTCCATCGAGGCAAGCAGGAGGCACTTGGCTTTCGCGCTATCAATCTCCCAAGTCTTGCGGATTTCCTTATCCGCGACACTGGAAGTTGGACCAGGGACAGGGGGAGCTTTGGTGGTAAGAAGATACCCCAGCTTGTCATAAGTGATTGCTATCTTGACATTCCTGAGCCAATCTTTGTAGTTTGGCCCTGTCAGTTTGTTTTTATCTAGGAGTAACTTAAGTCCAGTCATGTTGATTGGTCGCTGCAATTAGGAGAGAGAAGAAGAAACACTCAGCATGATGCTCTTGCAAGTTTAGAGTGGTTTTTAGTTTGTCTAAACAGGATGGCTCCCACTGTTTCTCGAATCCCTCCTCAAACCATAAAGGAAGAATTAGTCAGGATCAATCCCACCGTACAATACTTGCTTAACCGTTCAGCCAGGCCGGTGTCGGTACTTCGAGGGAGGTTTTCCAACGCTTTCGCGAAGTTCCTTAATTAAAGAACCTCTTTTCCCTGGGGGCGTAGCCCCGCTAACACCTTTCTAGGCACCTACTAGGTTTATAGCATTGATCGTTAAGTGAGAAATTTCCCGAGGAGTAGCATATACTCACAGTAGGATCGGGATCCAAATATCATCGCGTGACGAAACTGAAGGAATCCTACCAGAATCATCACACTCCAAATGGTATGCAAATCTAGCAAGTTTCAGTACTTATGAAACTCCCGATGTGGATTTTTGCCCCATGCTCTTATGACCTTGGCGTGAGGTCAAAATGTCATAAGTCACATGTCAAGTTCGTCCCATCATTATCCAGGTTAATTTGAACCCACCCGTACATACCCTTGACGTAGGCCAAAATGGCAGTACGACTGTCTCAAACCAACGCATTCTATCTATGCAACAGATAAATATCCGGCAGCTACCAATCACTATGCCTTGGCGTGAGGTCAAAATACATAGCTTGAATACTACCGAATATTTAACTGAAATGATGGAGGGCTACGGATGGTTTTGGCAAAACCGTGAACGTAGTGAACTTGATTTGGTCGATGGAACGAGATAGCTTTTAAATGGAGTGGCTCAAACTCCGTATTTTAAAAGTTTGTTTTGAAAAGAACCGAGTGGTTTTTCGAAAGTGTTCCAACGACTTTAACTTGGTTTATTATCTTGCATTAGTTCTTTTAATGCGTGATATTCTTGCATTAGTTCTTTTAATGCGTCCCATCATTTAATCCTACCATTGCAGAAAACAACCAAAATATGACGTACGCTTATGCCATTCGCATTCGCCACGGGGCCCCGTCATTACCCGTTAGGTTACTTAACTAACGACAGAGCGGGGGCTGGGCTAGCGCGTCTGTAAAACATAAGCAACGCCTAAATAATATCATATATAGATATACTGCAATGATAAACATTTCAGATCACAGATAAATACATTGGATATACTAGCAATCTGTAATTTGTACGAGCCTGTAACAAAAACAGATAACACGGTCGCGGTGAATAGCCAAAACCCCACCCAAGACCCCTACGGGTGCGGCAAACTACCCGCCAAGTACCCGAAGCGTAGCAACCTCCCTCATCTCCATGAGTAGGCCACTCGACACTTCGGCATACCCGGTAGTTTGTGCACCCCTCCATGGGTCTATCCTAGGAGCAAAAACAGTAAAAAGAAATTATACAATGACGGCTACAACCCCGACCCGGTTGTGCGGTCATACAAATAATTATTACATCAATTTACAAATTTACATGAAATGCAAGAAAAGAAAACTCTCGTCTCACAACCCTCGGCTATTCACCCGCGACAATCCAACATATTTATATACACATTCCAGCACATTACAGATCATGTATAACCCCGACCAATCGACTTATAGCGATTAGCCGACGTTCAATACATGCAAACATCACAGATATAACCATCATAGTCAAAGTGCAGTGAAGTTCGGAAAAAATACGGAATTATAGGACCCCAAAAGGAAATTTCTTTTCTGGAAAATCTGGGCACATATAATATATTTCAAAAATCCCAAAACCAACACAGACACACACTGCACGAAAAACGATGCACAGAAGACGACAAAGCGCGGCGTTTCCGTGGCGGATGCCTAGCTCGCGCGGCGGAAGGGCGGCGGTTTGGACGAGTTACTGTATCGTTTTTCTTGGGTGTTCACACAAAACCCTGAGCCGAATTTACAAGTGTAAATTTTTTCATTTTGAGCCAAAAAAATTTCAACAGAAACTCAGTTTTTGTAAAAGTTTGGTTTTTGGATTTTTCCGGTTCCGAACTTCGTTACACTTCACTACCAAGCTAGTTTAAGTTTAGTTAGGCTCTGATACCACTGTAAGTCCACGATGCGACCCCCGGTTCTTACGGGGAGGCGGAAACGGTATAAAATCAAAATTTTAACGCAAGAGGCAACATGGACTAAGCTAGGTCGGGATCTTTACCTAAACTAAAACTAGCAAACTAAGCTAAAGATATTTAGCTACTCGGATGAAGATGGTTATACCTAAACTTGAACTCCTTCTCTTCAAGCTCCGATGGTGGTCCGATGGCTCCTTCTCGTCGTCTCCGTACGCCGAAGATAGATCCACTTGAAAGCTCCAACCTTTAGCTCCTTCTTCGTTCTTTGAAGAAACTAGTTCACTTGGTTTGCTAAACCTAGTGAACTAGAATGAGTAGAGAGGAAATAGAATGGGATTTTATCTATGGTTCTTGATTCTCAACTCATGAGACAAGAGAACCATAGATCAAGAGAGGGAGCAAGAGGTTGAGGGTGAGAGCAAGAGGAGAGCTCAAGAACAAGAGAGAGAATGAGCAAGAAAGAATCAGCAACTCTTTTGACTTTCACCCTCTCATAATCCAAAGTGATCATAACTCATCATATCAAAAAAGTCTTATGTGATGGTTAGAAGCAACCATAACCTTATCATGTCATGCACTCATTTTACTCAAATGAGCAAGCAAGAAAAAGTCTTTGGCATGAAATGATAACCATGGTTATCATGATGGTCAACTAGTCAAGCCTAGTCAACCGGTCAACAAGTCAACAAAAGTCAACAAGTCAACAAAATCAACAAGTCAACAAAAGTCAACAAGTCAACAACCATATCACCATAATACTTAATTAATATAATAGTTAATCACATATCATATTCTCATTAGGGTTGAGCATAAAGTCAAATAGTCAACGGTCAACTGTCAACAACCCTAATGAGAATCCGCAGCCTCTGCCTCCCTGTCAACTGTGCATACACACCCGCATCCGCGTTCCGAGGAACACGAATGCAAACTGGATAAATCCAATCCCATAAGGTACACTAGGATCTAGCTTAAACCAAAGCCCGCTAGTGTAAACTGTCCGGACACTGTACGTGCACAAGTGCACGGATGTGACCGAACCCTGTCGCAAAACCATGCGACCTGTCGCAATACCATGCGACCTCTACTCTTTTGCCTAAAGGCGAAAAGCTTTCTGTGTGGGACTCTAAAGACTCGACACTACGCTGGCAGTGGGTTTAACCACAGACCGCAAGCGGCACTAGCTGTGCGTAACGGTCCCCAGGTAATGCCGACAAGAAGACCGACGAGGCGAAACCCATCTGAACTCCTACTGAGCCTGAGTGTGACATTCTCCGTACAGTCCGGTCTGTTCGTCTGATACATCGCATGGCGGGCCTAGGGGGCGGTAAACGTCAGTCCCCCAATAGCGGTACAAGTCGTGCCGGAGCGAAGCCCAAAACACCCTGAGATAACACTGGAAACCTACCAGTATATCTCGTTTGCCCTGGCCAGGGACTACTCGTGTAATGGCTCTCCTAGACACAGCGCGATGTCAACCCCCAATACCGGGAGAGACGAATCCTGTCTAACCGTCACTGCCTCCAAGTGCTTCGGGACTGCACCCAACCACTACCTGTTTGCACGACTCCTTTGAGCCGTGGTAGGGTAGTGATCAAAGTACAGTGGGAACACACTCGAGGCGGAGTGACAGTGTCAAGTCAGCGGACTAAGCTGTACTCATGTCACCTGGGAACTGATAACTGACGATAGGTATAATACCAACTAGTCAGTTCCCGACGAGTCCTGTCCAGTGTACCCGTAACCTAACGAGCACCCGCATACTATCTCAAGTACAACGTACTGACGGCTGTGGGACAGACCGTCTCCCACACTGGGATGAGAAGCGCATGCGCTGGTCTACTCCGGAGTATCGATGCCCTGTCTCGATAGTCCTGCGACCAGGGACCTGCATAAGGATGTGCTTATAGATTACCCAGCCCCACTAGTGTGATGGCCATCACATCGCTGGTAATCAAGCAAAGATCCTAAGGGCTCTACTAATGTGTATAGGCGATATACAAAAATAAACACATGTACACATTGAAGTAGAAACAAACCAAGTAGCATACTACTATTTTGAGCAAGATTGTATATACAAGGTGAATATCCCAAGCATCCATTAAGTAATATACAAACTAGTATGATACAGTAATGGCCTCTAGGGCATATACACTAACATCACCCGCATGGCGTTATGCGTCTGGGCTAGAGTTGTTATATTTTGTTGCATATTCTATTGCATATATAGAATTGCGCATACACATATTACTACTTGGTTAGTGTTGTGCTTGGACTAGTATCCATAGGACACTGCCCTATTATCAACGGCTTATGTTGCACGAGCACTGATTGTATGCCAGCCACATACACCGTCAATAATTGCCATGACACCCACAACACCTCTATAGATAGGATATTGTTACTTAGGGACGTTAGGACATGGTCCTTATTTATATTATGCTTATGACATATAGCATACATGTATACTTACATGCTAGTTACCCATATACCTATATGTTATTGTACCATTGTGATAGGTATATACACATATGAGACATAGCTACCTGTATATCTGGCATACATATATACATATACCTGGAGGGTATTATTGATAGGTATAGACACATACCTTGCTACAGCTACTTTGACATCATACATACTTACATATGGACACACATATCTTGCTATACCGACATGGTTACGCAGACCTTGTTACAGCTACATGTTCACCGATTTATGATGTTGCATCTGATTTCGAGGAAATCAGGAACCGCGTGATATATTTAGTAAATTGTTGCAGTTAAATAGCTGTTTTCCTTTATATGCTCATATTATTGTTTCATGTTGCATATATTACATTCATGAATTTCATATGATGTCTCTGATATTTTTACTCCTGTATATATAACAGTGGAATGGGACGCTGTTATATGTGCCCTTACAACAATATTAGTGGAATGGGACGCTAATATATGTGTATTGATTCATGCATTCATACGTATTCACTACCTGATGTTTTCTGGATTTGAGGACCTTGGTGGTTTCATGGAATTTTGCAAGTATTCTATTTCTTTATTTGATATTGGATGGATCCACTTGAGATTTGTTTTATACAGATACGGGGATCGAGAGTGTCGATGTTGGGGGCACTTAAGATTCGAGGACGTATATTACCGATACGGGGATCGAGAGTGTCGGTGTTGGGCACTTAAGATTCGAGGACGTATATTACCGATACGGGGATCGAGAGTGTCGGTGTTGGGCACTTATGATTCGAGGACGTATATTACCGATACGGAGATCGAGAGTGTCGGTGTTGGGCATTTAAGATTTGAGGACGTATATTACCGATACGGGGATCGAGAGTGTCCGTGTTGGGCACTTATGATTCGAGAACGTATAAACATGTATTTTTGTGTCGATGCCAGACACTTATTTCATGATTTTTTTGGGTGTCGATATGGTACATTCACCTTATATTGGGCATACAGGATCTGTGAGATATATTGATATTGGACATACATGATATGTGAGATATTTTGATATTGGACATACTTGATATGTGAGATATATTGATATTGGACATACATGATATGTGAGATATATTGATATTGGACATACACCATATGTGAGATATACTGATACTGGATATACAGGATATGTGAGATATACTGATATTGTACATACAGGATATATGAGACTTACATGATATGAGAGCCAATTTGGGGGTTGATTGTGGAAATTGGGAATTTGATTGTCTTGTTCGATTTTGGTCCTACCACGAGGTTAGGATTTCCGTGGGAATGACATGTTTTATTCCATACTCTACATTTATTATTTATGCACTGCTTCATGTATTATTTGTACAGGATAGAGTACTTTCCATGACTTTTGCATTTACATTCTATTCTGCGTTGCTCCATGTATTAGTTGTACCTGATAGAGTACCTTACATGATTATTGCATACAGATCGTCATATTATTGCGTCATGTATTAGTAGTACCTGCTAGTGTACCTTTCATGACTGATGCATTACATATGACCATTTACTGCTGATAGTTTGCATATGTTAGATTCGCGCTGTACGTGCATATTTGCGATTACCTGCATATGTTATTTTACTATTCACGAGTTGGAAACTCACCCCCGTTGTGCCACAGTGTTTTGCAGGTGTTCCTCAGGATAGTCAGAGGCAGGGCTATTTTCATCCATCGTATCATCTTTTGCTGTGGATACCACTTCGCCTGATAGTGTGCTGTTTTGCCCAGGTGGGTTTGTGGTTATCCGATGTTGTATTGTATATTCGTTGTACCCATGTACTCTTCATCTACCACTATATTGTATGACTTAGAGACTTGATGAGTGGACGATATTGTATATTATTTTGTGACTTGCAGGCTTTTATGCAGTTTTATTTTTATCGTCTCTATCTTCACTACGGCGTCGTATATCTGTTGTGGTTGTTGTTTTCGGCCTTTTTGGCATGGATTTGCTCCCGTTGGGGATGCTTTACTTTATATTTATGTTGTACCCATTTTAGGGGCTTGTTTTACAAAGGGGGTGCTGCCAAAATTTTATGGAATAAAAGTAAGACTTTAAATAATTTGGGTTGTGATTTCAAAGGTTTTGAAAATACTATTATCACTTTATTGCTACTTTTGATGGTTTAGATTGCTGGGTTTTGGCTTTCTTTTACTACGTTACGCCTGTAGACGTTGTGTAGTATTAGGGTCGTCACGTGCCAATTTCGGTTCGTGACAAAGCGGGAGCTAGCTCTTCGCCAAACGGCGGATTAACAACCACGCAAGTGATAAAATAATTATACGACGTCCAACGGAGAAGATCAACACAAAAGATAATGAATAAAGTAAGACATCAACCCAATAAGCGAACATAAAACCCATCGCTCAAGTCTCGCTACTACAAGTTTTTCTAAGTCTCACTAGATATACAAATACTAGTTTTGATTGATGGAGTTGATTAGATACAATATGAATAATAAATACAAGAGGGGTACGATCCAACATGTACTACCTACCAAAGCAAAACACCCGAATGCAGCTATGTGCCAGCGATGCCACTACTGATCCATGCGGTCAACCTGCAAGAACTGTGGCACAACGGGGGTGAGTTGCCAACTCGTGAGTAGAAAACATCATCATGTAGAAATCGAATAAACAACGACTTCCTAGGTTAACTGTATCATAAAGGTAATACTATGATATCTAGGATGACTGCATCTGCATATGTGCTAACTGTTAGTGTATATGCCCTAGAGGCCATTACTGTATCATACTAGTTTGTATATTACTTAATGGAAGCTTGGGATATTCACCTTGTATAAACAATCTTGCTCAATATAGTAGTATGCTACTTGGTTTGTTTCTACTTCAATGTGTACATGTGTTTATTTTGCGATATCACCTATACGCATTAGTGGAGCCCTTAGGATCTTTGCTTGATTACCAGCGTTGTGATGGCAGTCACACTAGTGGGGGCTGGGTAATCTATAAGCACATCCTTATACAGGTCCCTAGTCGCAGGACTATCGAGACAGGGCATCGATACTCCGGAGTAGACTAGCGTATGCGCTTCTCATTCCAGTGTGGGAGATGGTCTGTCCCACAGCCATCAGTACGTCGTACTGGAGATAGTATACGGGTGCTCGTTAGGTTACGGGTACACTGGACAGGACTCGTCGGGAACTGAGAGGTTGGTATTATACCTATCGTCAGTTATCAGTTCCCAGGTGACATGAGTACAGCTTAGTCCGCTGACTTGATACTGGCACTTCGCCTCGAGTGTGTTCCCACTACACTTTGATCACTACCCTACCACGGCTCAAAGGAGTCGTGCAAACAGGTAGTGGTTGGGTGCAGTCCCGAAGCACTTGGAGGCAGTGATGGTTAGACAGGATTCGTCTCTCCCGGTATTTGGGGTTGACATCGCGCTGTGTCTAGGAGAGCCATTACACGAGTAGTCCCTGGCCAGGGCAAGCGAGATATACTGGTAGGCTTCCAGTATTATCTCAGGGTGTTTTGGGCTTCACTCCGACACGACTTGTACCGCTATTGGGGGACTGACGTTTTACCGCCCCCTAGGCCCGACATGCGATGTATCAGACGAACAGACCGGACTGTACGGAGAATGTCACATTCAGACTCAGTAGGAGTTCAGATGGGGTTTCACCTCGTCAGCCTTCTTGTCGGCATCTACCTGGGGACCGTTACGCACAGCTAGTGCCGCTTGCGGTCTGTGGTTAAACCCATTGCCAGCGTAGTGTCGAGTCTTTGGAGTCCCACACAGAGGGTATTCGCCTCTGGGCAAAACAGAGTAGAGGTCGCATGGTTTTGCGGCAGCGTTCGTTCTCATCCGCGCACTTGTGCACGTTTGGAGTCCGGACGGATTATACTGGCAGGCTCTGGTTTGAGCCAGATACTGGTATATCTTTTGGGGGTTGCTTTTATATCTCGGTATTCTTGTTCCTCGGAACGAGAATGCAGGTGTGTATGCACAGTTGCTTGAGGCGGAGGATGAGGTATTTCATTAGGGTTTCGGAACGTGTGCGTATGCACAGTTGACAGTCATCATTTTCCAAACCCTAATGGATTTATGGATTATCTATTAATAATAGTAATTAAATGAGAATTATGTTATGGTTGATTTTGTTGACTTGTTGACCATAGTTGACTTATTGACCATGGTTGAATGTTGACCACCATCATGCTTTGTAAAGATACTCCTTGATTCATGCTTACATTTCATTTAATGAAGCATGATGGTGGTCATTCCAAAACTACCATCAACTATTCTCATTTTGAATTATTATTATTTAGATAATTCTTTTTCTTTTGATATGGTTGCAAAAGAAAAAGATAGCTCATTTTCTATCATAACCTCTCTCTCTCCTCATTTCATCTTCTTCTTCCTCAAGCTCAAGGTGATTCCTTCTCATGTGTTGAGAATCCATCACCTTGAAAAGAAAGCACTCCATAGATACTCTCTACTCTCTCTAGGGTTCAAGGTTTAGCAAGCCGGAGATCCTAGTTCACTCAAAGTTCGAGGAAGAGCCCGAAGGTAGAACCCTCAGGTGGATCCATCTTCGACGGAAGAAGGCTACGAGGCAAGAACCATCAACCTCTACAAGGTTTGAAGAAGAAGGAGTTCAAGTTTAGGTATAACTCTTCATCCGAGTAGCTAACGCTCCTTTGTATGATTGCTAGTTTAGTTTAGACACGATCCCGACCTTGTAAGTCCACGTTGCGCCTCCCCGTAAGCACCGGGGGTCGCAACGTGGACTTACAGTGGTATCAGAGCCTAACTAAACTTAAACTAGCTTGGTAGCGAAGTGTATGGAAGTTCGAAACCGAAAAATCGCAAAACCGGAAAAACTAAAACCCTAAGTTTCTGTTGAAATTTTTTCTGCTCTAAATGAAAAACTTTATACTTCTAAATTCGGCTCAGGGTTTTGTGTGAACACCTATGAAAAACGATCCATTGATTCATCTAAACCGCCGCGGTTTCGCGGCATGAGGTAGGCATTTGCCGCGGAACCGCCGCCGTTTGTTGTCCTCTCTGCATCGTTTTTCATGCAGTGTGTCTCTGTGTTGGTTTTGGGATTTTTAAGATATATTATATGTGCCCAGATTTTCCAGAACAGAAATTTACTTTTGGGGTCCTATAATTCCGTATTTTTTTCGAACTTCGCTACACTTTGGCTATGTTGGTTATATCTGTGATGTTTGCATGTATTGAACGTCGGCTAATCGCTATAAGTCGATTAGTCGGGGTTATACATGATCTGTGTTTGATATTGGATTGTGTATATGAATGTGTTGGACTGTCGCGGGTGAATAGCCGGGGTGGATGTGAGATGAGCTTTTGTTTTTCTTTCATTCATTGTAAATGTAAATTGATGTAATATTATTATTTGTTTGGCCGCACAACCGGGTCGGGGTTGTAGCCGTCATTGTATAATTCTTTTTACTGTTTTTGCTCCTAGGATAGACCCATGGAGGGGTGCACAAACTGCCGAGTACTTGGCGGGTAGTTTGCCGCACCCGTAGGGGTCTTGGGTGGGGTATTTGGCTATTCACCGCGACCGTGTAATCCGCTTTTCGTTGCAGGCTCGAAAGGATTGCGGATTGCTAGTATATCCAATATATTCATCTGTGATCTGTAATGTCTATCATTGCTTTCTATTTAGGCGTTGCTTATGTTTTACAGCCGCGCTAGCCCAGCCCCCGCTCTGTCGTTAGTTAAGTAACCTAACGAGTGATGACGGGACCCCGTGGCGAATGCGAATGGCATAAGCGTACGTCATATTTTGGTTGTTTTCTGCAATGGTAGGATTAAATGATGGGACGCATTAAAAGAACTAATGCAAGAATATCACGCATTAAAAGAACTAATGCAAGATAATAAACCAAGTTAAAGTCGTTGGAACACTTTCGAAAAACCACTCGGTTCTTTTCAAAACTAACTTTTAAATGCGGAGCTTGAGCCACTCCTTCTAAAAGCTATCTCGTTCCATCGATTATATCAAGTTCACTACGTTCACGGTTTTACCAAAACCATTCATAGCCCTCCGTCGTTTCACATAAATAGTCAATAGTATTCAAGCTGTGTTTGTTGGCCAAAGTCAAGGCATAGTGATTGGTAGCTATTGGATATTCATGTGCAGCATAGATAGATGCGTTGATTTGGAACAGTCGTACTGCCTTGTTGGCCAAAGTCAAGGGTATGTACGGGTGGATTCAAATTAACCTGGAGAACGACGGGAAGAACTTGACATGTGACTTATGATTTGTTGGCCAAAGTCAAGATCATAAGAGCATGGGGCAAAAATCCACATCGGGAGTTTCATAAGTACTGAAACTTGCTAGATTTGCATACCATTTGGAGTGTGATGATTATGGTAGGATTCCTTCATTTTCGTCACGCGATGATATTTGGATCCCGATCCTACTGTGAGTATGTGCTACTCCTCGGGAAATCTCTCACTAAACAATCAATGCTATAAACCTAGTAGGTGCCTAGAAAGGTGTTAGCGGGGCTACGCCCCAGGGAAAAGAGGTTCTTAAATTAAGGAACTTCGTGAAAGCGTTGGAAAACCTCCCTCGAAGTACCGACACTGGCCTGGCTGAACGGTTAAGCAAGTATTGTACGGTGGGATTGATCCCGACTAATTCTTCCTTTGTGGTTTGAGGAGGGATTCGAGAGACAGTGGGAGCCATCCTGTTTAGACAAATTAAAAACCATTCTAAACTTGCAAGAGCATCGTGCTAAGTGTTTCTTCTCTCCCCCTGCAGCGACCAATTCGAAATGACTGGACTTAAGTTACTTCTAGATAAAAACATACTGACAGGGCCAAACTACAAAGATTGGCTCAGGAATGTCAAATTGGCAATCGCTTACGACAAGCTGGGGTATCTTCTTACCACCAAAGCTCCCCCCGTCCCAGGTCCCACCTCCAGCGTCGCGGATAAGGAAATCCGTAAGACTTGGGAGATTGATTGCGCGAAGGCCAGGTGCCTCGTGCTTGCCTCTATGGATAACGAACATCAGAGGAGGCATGAGAATATGGACCTTGAGTCCATATTTCTCCATACAAAAGAACTGTATGGAGAGCAGTCTCGTATCGCAAGATACGAAGTGTCGAAGAAGTTATTTTCGACAAAGTTGGCCGTCGGATCATCGGTAGCGGACCACGTGCTTAAGATGATTGGCTACACTGAGGAGCTCACGGAACTTGGGACCACGTTGGACAGTGAACTCTATACGGATTTAATTCTCCAGTCCCTTCCATCCACTTACGCCCAGTTTATACTGAACTTCAACTTACAAGAAAAGGAAGTTGAACTTTCAGAACTCCTCAACCTGCTGAGGAGCGCAGAGGGCACCCTACAGAAGGGTAGGGAAACACCCGCTTTGTTTGTAGGAGGATCTTCTTCCTCTAGGTCCAAGGCGAAAGCCAAGGGAAAGAGGAAGAAAGCCCCCGCCAAACCAAGAGGCGGTGTTAGTAAAGTGGGTACGAAGGGAAAGGAAAAGGCAACAAAGATTGCGGGGAAGCTTGTTGGAAAAGAGGAATGCTTCTATTGTCACAAGAGCGGACACTGGAAGAAAGATTGCAGGGCTTGGAAAGCCAGGACACAGGAACTGAAGCAGGTTGCGGCTTCAGCTTCAGGTGTGTATGTTATTGAAAACTGTCTTTCTATAAACTCTACTTCCTGGGTATTGGATACCGGATCAGGATCTCATATCTGTAATTCTTTACAGGCGTTGAGAAACCGTAGGGTTTTGAAGGCAGGTGACATGACCCTCAGAGTTGCGAACGGAGCTAGCATGGATGCTAAAGCCGTGGGGGACTATCACCTGGGAATGTCAGATGGGCATGTTTTGGTTTTACGTAATTGCTTTTTTGTACCCAACGCAACTTGTAATATCATTTCTGTATCTTTGGTTTCTAAAGAAGGTTATGAATTTGCGTTTGTAAGTAATGTTGTAAACATTCACCTTAATCAAGTTCTGATTGGGTCAGGTACACTGAGCAATGGTATATACGTATTAAACCAACCACAGATTTTCAATGTCCAGAATACACACAAAAGAAAGTCTCCAGATATCAATCAGACTTTCTTATGGCATTGTAGACTGGGTCACATCAATGAGAGAAGGTTGACTAAGTTACATACAGAAGGATATTTGGATCCGTTCGAATATCAATCATATGCCACTTGTCAATCCTGTCTCAAAGGAAAGATGACAAAGACTCCGTTCACTGGACACGGAGTAAGAGCGAGCGAGCTCTTAGGACTCGTACACAGTGACGTGTGCGGTCCAATGTCTACACATGCGCGAAGCGGTTATTCTTACTTCATTACTTTTACGGATGACTTTTCAAGGTACGGTTATGTCTTCTTAATGAAACATAAGTCCGAAGCTTTTGAAAAATTCCAGGAATATAAGAATGAAGTTGAAAAACAAACCGGCAAAAGTATCAAGATTCTAAGATCGGATCGAGGTGGAGAATACTTAAGTGCCGAGTTCCTGAATTACTTAAAAGAGAATGGGATTCTCTCTCAGCTTACTCCTCCATACACTCCGCAACATAACGGTGTATCGGAGAGACGGAACCGAACCCTATTGGATATGGTACGGTCCATGATGAGTAACGCTGAGTTACCGCGATCATTCTGGGGGTATGCACTAGAATCAGCTGCATACCTATTGAACCGAGTTCCTACTAAAACTGTGCCTACTACACCATATGAGATGTGGTGTGGGAAGAGGCCCCATCTCAGTCATATTAAGACTTGGGGATGTCCAGCTTTTGTTAAAAAACAGCATGCGGACAAGCTCGAGGCACGCTCAGTACAGTGTAAGTTCGTGGGATATCCAAAGAACTCTAAGGGATATTTCTTCTACTGTGAAGAGGAACAAAAAGTTCTTGTTTCTCGTCATGCCTACTTCTTGGAAACTGAGTTTTTGGAAAACCAGATAAGTGGGAGCACAGTAGAACTGGAAGAAATTCCAGAACCACGAGCTATTACTGAAAGCTTAGTAGAACCAGAGGGTTCAAATGAACAGGACATTCCTACGCCGCTCCGCAGAAGTAGTAGGCAGTCTCATCCGCCCGAGAGATACTACGGTTTTCTCATAGACGGGGATAGACAGGATTGCGTCATAGATTATGACGAGCCTACTAGCTTCCAACAGGCCGTTCAGAGCGTTGACTCGGTAAAATGGCTGGATGCAATGCGGACCGAAATGGAGTCCATGTACACCAACAAAGTATGGACGTTGGACATTGCTCCAGACGGGGTAAAACCCGTAGGATGCAAGTGGATCTTCAAAAGGAAGATTGGTGTAGATGGACAGGTTGAGACCTATAAAGCTAGACTTGTAGCAAAGGGTTTCCGTCAAAAACCTGGCTTGGACTATGACGAAACCTTTTCTCCAGTGGCTATGCTGAAATCCATTCGGATCCTTCTTGCCATTGCTGCCTTCCACGATTATGAGATTTGGCAGATGGACGTAAAAACCGCTTTTCTAAATGGAAATTTAGAGGAGTGTGTCTATATGGATCAGCCAGAGGGTTTCATTCAGAGTGGGAGCAGCGGAAAGGTGTGCAAGTTGCTTAAGTCCATCTATGGACTAAAGCAGGCATCGCGGAGTTGGAACATCTGTTTTGATGAGACGGTCAAGGAATTTGACATTATCAAAAATCCAGATGAACCATGCATCTATAGTAGATTTGTAGCGAGAACTGTAGTATTCCTTGTTTTATACGTGGATGACATTCTCTTAATAGGAAATGACATTCCTATGCTACAATCTGTCAAAGGTTTCTTGTCACACAGGTTCTCCATGAAAGACCTGGGTGATGCCTCTTACATCCTGGGGATCCGGATCCATCGTGATAGATCCAAGAGGATATTAGGACTTTCACAGTCCAGGTACATCGACACCGTACTGAAAAGATTCAGTATGGAAGATTCCAAGCGCGGTAACCTACCGGCTTGTCACGGGATCACCCTCTCTAAAGAGATGTCTCCCAAGACTGATTTGGAGAGGGATCGCATGTCTATTATACCCTACGCTTCTGCGGTAGGCTCTATAATGTATGCGATGTTGTGTACCAGACCGGATGTAGCTTATGCACTGAGTGTAGTAAGCCGGTATCAGTCAAACCCTGGGGAGAAACATTGGATAGCAGTAAAGAACATTCTCAAGTACCTGAGAAGGACTAAGGAGATGTTCTTGGTGTATGGCGGAAAAGACCTCCAGATCGAGGCCTTTGCTGACTCCAGCTTCCAGAGTGACAAGGATGATTCCAAGTCCATGTCGGGTTTTGTCTTTACCCTCAATGGAGGGGCGGTGTGTTGGAAGAGTTCCAAACAGGAAACCGTTGCAGACTCGACGATGGAAGCGGAATACATCGCTGCATCTGATGCCGCAAAAGAAGCTGTCTGGATAAGGAAGTTCTTGAAAGAACTTCAGGTGGTTCCGTCCATTGTTGACCCAATACCTCTGTATTGCGACAACAACGGGGCTATAGCTTTAGCGAAGGAACCCAGGTCCCATCAGAGATCCAGGCACATCTTGAGGCGGTATCACCTGATCAGGGAGATCGTGGATCGCAAGGAGATCGAGGTTCGGAGGGTTGCTTCAGAAGAAAACACTGCAGATCCATTCACCAAGGCCCTACCCCAGACTCAGTTCGAGCGGCTGATCGAGATGATAGGTCTTCGATACGCCAGTACATGGCCTTAGTGCAAGTGGGAGATTGTTAGTGTATATGCCCTAGAGGCCATTACTGTATCATACTAGTTTGTATATTACTTAATGGAAGCTCGGGATATTCACCTTGTATAAACAATCTTGCTCAATATAGTAGTATGCTACTTGGTTTGTTTCTACTTCAATGTGTACATGTGTTTATTTTGCGATATCACCTATACGCATTAGTGGAGCCCTTAGGATCTTTGCTTGATTACCAGCGTTGTGATGGCAGTCACACTAGTGGGGGCTGGGTAATCTATAAGCACATCCTTATACAGGTCCTTAGTCGTAGGACTATCGAGACAGGGCATCGATACTCCGGAGTAGACTAGCGTATGCGCTTCTCATCCCAGTGTGGGAGATGGTCTGTCCCACAGCCATCAGTACGTCGTACTGGAGATAGTATACGGGTGCTCGTTAGGTTACGGGTACACTGGACAGGACTCGTCGGGAACTGAGAGGTTGGTATTATACCTATCGTCAGTTATCAGTTCCCAGGTGACATGAGTACAGCTTAGTCCGCTGACTTGATACTGGCACTTCGCCTCGAGTGTGTTCCCACTACACTTTGATCACTACCCTACCACGGCTCAAAGGAGTCGTGCAAACAGGTAGTGGTTGGGTGCAGTCCCGAAGCACTTGGAGGCAGTGACGGTTAGACAGGATTCGTCTCTCCCGGTATTGGGGGTTGACATCACGCTGTGTCTAGGAGAGCCATTACACGAGTAGTCCCTGGCCAGGGCAAGCGAGATATACTGGTAGGCTTCCAGTATTATCTCAGGGTGTTTTGGGCTTCACTCCGACACGACTTGTACCGCTATTGGGGGACGACGTTTTACCGCCCCCTAGGCCCGACATGCGATGTATCAGACGAACAGACCGGACTGTACGGAGAATGTCACATTCAGACTCAGTAGGAGTTCAGATGGGGTTTCACCTCGTCAGCCTTCTTGTCGGCATCTACCTGGGGACCGTTACGCACAGCTAGTGCCGCTTGCGGTCTGTGGTTAAACCCATTGCCAGCGTAGTGTCGAGTCTTTAGAGTCCCACACAGAGGGTATTCGCCTCTGGGCAAAACAGAGTAGAGGTCGCATGGTTTTGCGGCAGCGTTCGTTCTCATCCGCGCACTTGTGCACGTTTGGAGTCCGGACGGATTATACTGGCAGGCTCTGGTTTGAGCCAGATACTGGTATATCTTTTGGGGGTTGCTTTTATATCTCGGTATTCTTGTTCCTCGGAACGAGAATGCAGGTGTGTATGCACAGTTGCTTGAGGCGGAGGATGAGGTATTTCATTAGGGTTTCGGAACGGGTGCGTATGCACAGTTGACAGTCATCATTTTCCAAACCCTAATGGATTTATGGATTATCTATTAATAATAGTAATTAAATGAGAATTATGTTATGGTTGATTTTGTTGACTTGTTGACCATGGTTGACTTGTTGACCATGGTTGAATGTTGACCACCATCATGCTTTGTAAAGATACTCCTTGATTCATGCTTACATTTCATTTAATGAATCATGATAGTGGCCATTCCAAAACTACCATCAACTATTCTCATTTTGAATTATTATTATTTAGATAATTCTTTTTCTTTTGATATGGTTGCAAAAGAAAAAGATAGCTCATTTTCTATCATAACCTCTCTCTCTCCTCATTTCATCTTCTTCTTCCTCAAGCTCAAGATGATTCCTTCTCATGTGTTGAGAATCCATCACCTTGAAAAGAAAGCACTCCATAGATACTCTCTACTCTCTCTAGGGTTCAAGGTTTAGCAAGCCGGAGATCCTAGTTCACTAAAAGTTCGAGGAAGAGCCCGAAGGTAGAACCCTCAGGTGGATCCATCTTCGACGGAAGAAGGATACGAGGCAAGAACCATCAACCTCTACAAGGTTTGAAGAAGAAGGAGTTCAAGTTTAGGTATAACTCTTCATCCGAGTAGCTAACGCTCCTTTGTATGATTGCTAGTTTAGTTTAGACACAATCCCGACCTTGTTTAGTCCATGTTGCCTCTTGCGATAAAAATTTGTTTTTTATACCGTTTCCGCCTCCCCGTAAGCACCGGGGGTCGCAACGTGGACTTACACTAACAATGTAATCAATGCCTATATGCATGTGGCTAACATCTGCATGTCCATAAATGACATAACGACATCATGCATGTAAATATCATGAAAGCATATGCATGAAAATATGAGGATATAAGTCAAAGCGTGTCCCTCGTGACACATCAAAATCATGGAACCTGAGTGTCTAGTATCGACACTCGAAACATCATGAAACCCGTGCCCAGCATCGACACGTAAATCCTCATATCTTGACTCCGTCTGCCGGATCGGCCCGCGGGCTCCGGCAGAACGGGTCGGCCCATATCTATCTCATAACTCCGGTCGGTATCCTCCAGATAACCGCCGAGTTCAAATAATATCACCGGTAGGTAATACTCACCCTGCCATGCTCATCGTCTACACCACGAAAATCACCTCTCGCCCCGGGGAACCATACCGGGTCCACCATGAACCCGCAAACGGATCATCCACCTCCTCGAATCGGGTTTCTATCATACGTCTTAGAACCGAGAAAAAGCATGGTGGACCAACTGAAATATCATATATGTTAGTTATATGTATGCTCTAGAGGCCATTACTGTACATATGATGTATATTGTATTAGATGCTTGGACATATATAGGGAGGACTTTCTTGCTCGACATGATAGTATGCTATCTGGTTGTACTTTATCTTAACATGTACTCTGGTTGTCTCTATGTTACATGTTGATAAAGCCCTTAGGATATGTACTCGACTACTGGGACTATGATGAGATCATACTAGTGGGGCCACGGTAGTCGGTGAGTACATCCTATAACTGTTCCTAGTCGAGGGTGTATCGAGACAGGGCATCGATACACAAGAGTAGAATAGCGTATACGCATCTTGACCAATATGATGGGCGATGGATGATCCCATATCCATCGGTGTTTGACATCAAGGATGGTGTACGGGTGCTCAGTGGAGACTGGGTACACTGGACGGACTCGCCGAGAACTCCCAGATGGTATTATACCTCACGTCAGATGGCAGTTCTCCGGTGACACTGGTACATAGTAGTCTATTGACCCGAGATCGTCATAGAGTCTTGTGTGATTCCCACTGTGCTTTGATTTCCATCATACCACGTCCAAGAGGGCGTGCAAAAAGGTGGGTTTTGGGTACAGTCCCGAATCACATGGAGGCAATGAGCGATAGGAGGGGATTCGTCTCTCCCGGTATAGGGAGTTGATGTTGTATTGTGTTCGATTGGCTATAACTGGAAATCCCTGGGCAGTGTTGCTGAGATTTACTGATAAGTGTTATCAGTAGTTTCTCGAACTATTATAGACCTCATATCGACACGACTTATCAAGCTACTGGGGTCTGACGTTTACCACCCCTAGGCGAGATATGCGACATATCAGACGACGAGACCGGACTGTACGGGAGTGTTACTGATTGGATTCGCAGGAGAATGTACAGGCTTGCTTGTTGATCTTCTTATCGCTCAATACCTGGGTGGCTGTTACGTTTAGCTGACCGCTTGCAGCTTGTGGGTGTTTGATATGATCATCACCTACTGTTGGCGTATTGATGATTCTTTAGATTCCTGCACAGAGGTTTCTTGACTCAGGAAAAACGGAGTAGGAGCACATATGTGACATGTGCGGGAATGAGGATAATGCGATATGAGATACCGTATTCTATTCTCGCGATATTTGATATCAGCCTGGTCATCGGATCAAGTGTTGATTCGATGAATCGGTAAATGAGATATTAGTCGGTTATATGCGATATAGCCGGATTGTCGGATCAAGTGTTGATTTGATAATTTAATGTATAATAATATATATGATATATTAAATTACATTAACTAATATAAGCTCACTAAAAGATTCTTTTTCTCACTCGGGTAATACATTGATATATATGCGATATATGTTAATTGTATTATTTTATTTTGTTACAATAAATATTATATATGTGATATATAATATTGTAACATGATATGATTACTAATGCAACATGTTTAGTGGAGATTAAACAAGGTTGGGGTTTGAATTGGGTTAGTTCATTCATGAACAATCTAGAAGGTTTTTCTTTTGTCATGAAAAAGATATTATGCTTGGTATTTTTGTGTGACTCCCAACCCAAACCCTAGCCCTAGTTAAATCTCTACATGGGTCATCCTTGACCATGGTTGCATGATTAATCATTGTTATATCTTTCATTATTCATCACAAAAGGATTACTATTATTCGTCTTCTTCTTGCTTGATAAAAAGCTTTCTTGCTTTGCTTAGAATAAGAAAACAAATGAGAGCAAAGATCCTACATCATAATCCTCATCTACCCTTTCCATTTAGATGAGGGAGTTCACTTCATTTAGTGAGTGAGAGCTTGTGTTAATGAAACTTCAAGGTAGATCATCTTTGTTATCGAAAATCGGAAGCAAGTTTGCATCATTCTCTTCGTGGAGCCTCTCTAGAGTCTGAATGCACGATGATCGTAGCGAAGGGACCTCAACACGGAGCTTAAGAAGTGAAGGACCGGATCTACAAAGGTTGTAATCCCTCTCACTTAGTGTTAAAGTGTTTAACATGTTTGTTTTCACCTAATCTCTAGTTTAAAGATCTTGTTTTGGGTTGTTCGGCACGGCTAAATTTTAAAATCGGGCATGGTTGATGCCTCGTAGACCCTTGTGGTAGTGCCTAGCATCCCTACAGTGGTATCAGAGCCAAGCTAGAGCTTTAGGCGAAGTTTAAAATCCGATCGAACCTCGAAACCTCGACACGAACCCCTTCTCTGGAAATTTTTTAAAATGTTGATTTTTTCGTATTAAAAATACTTAAAAAATTCAGCAGGGAAATATAAGGATTACTGTGCAAAACGATACACTGAAACCATTAAACCGCCGCGGAACCGCGGCCGTACCATGGCTTGCGCGGCGGTTCCGCGGCGGAACAGTGGAATTAAGTTTTCAATTTTGTACAGTAAAATCCGTACTGTTTACCTGATTGTTCTGGGATATTTTTTAATTTACTCAAGTGTTGAGTTTTCTGGGTTGTATTGGGGACTCGTTGGTTCGATCGGATAATTTAACTTCGTTTAAGTTTTGTCCGGGTAATTTTTAGAACGTGTTAAAAAGTTCGAACGGATATCAATAACCCACTTTTTCCCTTGCCAGAAAATTTCCAAGCGTTGGATTTTTCCGTAGTTTAAGAACGTTCTAAGTCATGCAAGTAACGCGGTGCACCCTTTAGAAGACAACAAACCTTAACTCGATTATGTGACCGTCTTGAACAGCCTCTAAACCTTAGGGTTTGGGACAGTACGGCGTGCCACATGTGAGGCGTTGGCTTGACCCTTCTACGGCTGGACCATTGGTACTGTGGCATGTGATGGATGTTTTTAAACTAATCTCAAGTGTTGAGAACTATTTGGGAAAAATTGGGTGTTTGATTATTCGATCGGAAAGTTTAACATTTTCTATTTATCTGGAATGTGATACAATATTTGGAATCCACAAGTAGTTATGAGATAACTAAATTGAATGTTATAAATCTAGCAGTTAAGTCTCAATGGATCGGTTGCCACGGAATTTTGATGTGATCAAAAGTCCGTCGCAATCACGTAGCGTACGCGGATACTCGTCGGGTAAACTTAATAGACAGCCACGCCCCATAGCCCCGACCAAGTGACTATAGGAGAACCCCGTCGCTAAAAGCATCCGTTCGGGTGCTCGCGGCAGCGGTGTTCCGCCTTAGTGCACTTCGTCGACGGCATCCGGGGGTGCGGCCGTCTACTAAAGTTTGCTACGAGCATTCGATCAGGATGTCGGGAATCTTGTTGAATTGCCCGACTTGATATTGAAAAGAGTTTTCGATAATGAGACTAAAATGCGCGGTTTATAATTGTTAGGCATGAGATGTCTAAGGAATTCATTTGGTTAGGCATGCGATGTCTAAAGAAGGTTGCGGATTCCAACTGTTGTAGTTTTACACTTTCTTTTCTGTGATCGTAAGTGTAGTATGTAGTTGTATCGCCGGTTTTCTTTGCTATACATCGACGACAATCGGTGTTTGCATACTTACTTACGTTGATGATATGAGATATTATGTGTTGCTGTGATATATTATATTCGATTGTCGTGTTCTGAATAGCCGGGGGTTTTATGTGAGATGAGAGTTTTTCTTTTTCATTCATGTAAAATTCATTTGTATGTAATATTCTTTTATTGGGGCACTTTCGGGATGAGGATGCTGTCACCGTTGTATATTATTTACTTTTTCGCATTAGGTAGACCCAAGGTGGGGAGCACAAGTAACCGAGTTCTAGGGTCCAGTGGGAGACCATCTCGAGGAGTCGAGACCGGGTCTCCTAACCCTAAAATTGACAGTGTTGCTTGCCATTCTCGTAGGGGTCTAGGGATGTGGGTTTTGCTATTCATCGCGACCGTGGAATCTGTGTTTTATACAGGATCGTATTAAAAACATAGACATCATAGTATATCCAATATTTCATATATGTTCTTCTGCTGCAATGTTCTGTGATGAGATCATATTACTGCCTGAGACGAATGTTTATATTATATATATGAGATATATGTTATATTGCAGATTTCGTTTCAAATGTGATGCTTGTGAAGCATATTAAAATGGGACTTCATTAATGAGATTAATGAAACTAAAAGAAACCTAAAGATATTGTAGAAACTTGTTTAAAAACTGGTAGCTCTAGTTCTTGCTTTGTATAACGGTGTTCTTTGTAGAACATCCAGCACCTTATTCGATAAGGAAAGAGCCGAGATCTCTTCACCGGGAGTGACCTCTTTAGCGAAACTAGCAGATTGTAGGGTTCCTAGGCACACTAATGAGGTCTCACAAGTGATCAAAAATGGCTAATTCAAAATTTTCCATGTGCATACAAACCCTAATACGGATCGTTAACTAGATTTATAGGTGATGCGATGCAAGTAAACAACTTTAACTTAAAGGAAAGAAGCTACAACCTTTGTAGATCCGGTCCTCCACCTCCTAGGCTCCGTGATGACGTCCCTCTGCTGTCCAAATCGAATCCAGGACTCTAGCATCGGCTTCATCTGAGAAATGGGCGGGCTAGGTCATCGACTTCGATGCCGAAGATGATCTACGTCAAGGCAACACAAGATCAAGCTCCAACTTCACCAAGCCATTAAACTTGTGAAGAAAACACCCTATACTACTTGGCAAGTGGTAGAGGATGAAGAAATAGGAGGTGGGTTTACTTTAGAATTGGATTTCTCACTCTTTTTCTCAAGTTGCCATTGATGGAGGCAAGCTTTCTTCCTTTGTTGTAGAAGAAGAAGATGAAGAAAAGAATATGATAATTCCTTTTTAAAAAAGAAAATAATATGAATACTTATCATATACCAACCATGGTTAGGTGTAGAGAATAGACTATGGTTAGTTTGAATGGTTAGGGTTAAGTATGAAGACAAAATGGTCACTTAGTCAAAACTTCATGAAGCTTCAACAAAAAACAAAGAAAGCCACCATTGTCTCTTTTATATTTTCCAAAATAAATAAATAAATAAATAAGTAAATAAACAAAACCCTAACCATTCATATAACCATGGTTTAATTCTTTACACAAACCCAAGTGAGCATGTATCATCAAACATGATACAAACAAGTGCACAAAAGTATATCACATATACACCTTGTGTACATCAAGTGAGAAAATCCATTTAAAGTGAACAAATACTAGTTAATGTAAACTAATATATCAAATATATAATTATGCATTAAATCATTAAATCAACACATGATTCAATGATCCGGTCATGTCGCATATAACTGACTAGTATCCAATGTATCGACTTATCGAATCAATCCTCGATTCGATAACTAGGTTATATCGCATACAACCAATCGATACATTCATAGCGAGAATGGAATACGGTATCACATACACGCATTATTCTCGGTCCCGCACACATCTCATATGCGCTTGATCGCACGCTTTTGGCGTGTCGGATGTTCAAAGAATTTAAGTGTAACCGCGATCAGGACGGTGTCGCTTTGCAGCTAGCCGGTGAGCACGGGTCGGTCCACAGGGAGATGGTGTTATCTTACCTTCTTGCTTTAGACGAGTCAATAAAGAATCTTGTAAGTTTGTTTGTTCTAACCTATGTGTTTATCTGCAAGTAAGAGGTTGTTAAGAAAAGATACGAGATTATAAGCTAAGAAATCCTTACTCAAAACCTTTGAGCCGAGTCTTGACCAATTGAAGCTAAGCAATCGGCAACAACGTGGATTAGGGGATTTAAGCGCGGTATTCGTGGAATCCGGCTTATTTACCCTTGTCCTTCCGTTCTTGTCTCTTGCTTTCGCCTCCGGCCAAACCGAACGCAACCGGTCGCGGTTAGGAATCACCGTTACCTTGTCAGGGTACGGTGCCTAACGGAGCGCTTGCGTATGGTTTGGGCGAAGTTCAAATGAAAAATAACGGGAAAAGGAATTGGCAAAGAAACGTTAACTTATAATACCGTATTTTATCTTAACAACAATAATTACATACATTCACAAAATGAACAAAAAAGAGAACAAAAAGAAAAGAACAAAGAAAAGAAAAGATACAAGTATTAAAGTGCATGAATAAAATTGCAAGTAATAAAAGCAAGTAATAAAAGTGCATGGAAATAAAAAGCGAGCAATGAAAAGAACACGGAAGTAGAACCCAAGCCAAGCATGTGCTCAATAGCCAACCCTTAAACTTGCAAGCTCAATGAAGAGGTTGCAAGATCAAGGGAAGGGTAGAGAACGCATGTGAAGAGAAGAACTAGTCCCGTGAGAAAATACGACCTTTGAGATCAATAACTAACCCTTACCCATTCAAGCTCAATGAAGAGGTTGAATGAGCAAGAGAAAGCAAAAATCTCAAAGGGGAAGAAGAAACACAAGAGAATGATACAAAGCCTTCATCTTTATTCACATCCACAAAAAAGCTTCTCACTTACAATTTCATGGAAGAGGAATGAAGAGGAAGAAGAAGAACTATACAAAATCCTAACAAAAGAGGCTACAAAAATGAACAAAAGAATCCCTTGGCTTTGGCAAGTTCTGCTGTATTTATAGGCAGGGAAATGGGGTTCTAGGGCAACCAGAAGAGCATAGGTAAAAGTACCAAAATAACCCCAAAATTCGGCTCAGAGAGGGGCCCACACTGCCGCGGAAGGGCGGCCAAAACCCCCATTTGGCCGCGCTTCAGCGGCCGTTTGATGGAGTTGGGCTTGGCAATTTCTTGTGGGTTCCTGGTTTTGTGTCCCCTGTTGTCTGGTACATGTAGTTTCTGAAAATACTTTTACATTTCTTCCAGAATTTCTGTTGAGGAAAGGTGGACTTTTGTGGATGCTTTTGTCATGATTGCCTCGAGCTCCGCGTAGATCTCTTGGATCTTGTGCTACCATTGAGCCTTGTGCATGAAAGCGATATTGATTTGACATTTTGTCTCTTAACTGATATCTGGTAACATACGGATGAAGAGCGGAGACCGTGTTTTATCAGTGGTTGGCAGGAACCCGGATATTGTCGTGTTTTCCATGAATTTACCGTTTTAGAACCGAGAACCTGTATCCTGCAAATATATAACAAACACGGATTAAAAGCACCTACCTATAAACAACCGAGCGTAAGAATGGGCGGTATAAAATGCAGTATTCTGTTATGAACAAATACCCCCAAACTTAACTTTTGCTCGTCCCGAGCAAAACCAATTATTCACAAAAATAAAATGATAACCGCACTTTCGCAGGGAACGCGATTGCACTGAGCGCGTGCAACAAGCCGTTAAACCTCTAGGTGTCCCTAGTAGGAGGAGTGTTGTCTCCTGAGGGTTTTCAGCGGATTACACCCACAAAATCCGGTCAAGCTAGCTTTGTAAAATAACTAAGATTCAAGCCCCAAAAGCTTTGTTTTAGAAAATAACAATTCTATAATCCTAAGTCTAGACCATCGAACCTTTATTTTTCACACCTCGCTTCTTATTTAACTACAGATTTTATATGTCTTTACGTGCAGTGCAAAATAGTGTCGTTAAGTTCCTGAAAGGTCGAATAAAGTCATTATGTCACACAATAAAGCCCAGATAACAATTTTAAAAGGATCACATAAGTTTTATAGAGAGTTAAGCATTTTTCAAGTTTCGTTTTCCAGTAAAGTTTCAACTTCAGAATTTCTATCTTCCCTAACAGGAAACTAGGTCTTATTCTTCACTCCACCTTTTTCTTGTTTTCATTTCATACACACCTCTGTGAACGTGCAATAGTCTTTATCAAAGAGTAAAACCTTCATATCTCCGTTAAGAAATTTTTATAAAAGCCTGTCTTTTATCAAGATTATTCTCACACAAAGAACCTTTAGGAATTTTAACTCGGAGAGAACACTTGCTTGACTTTGTTTTAAAACTGGGCTTTCTAGGCTTCTTAGCGAGCTTTGGGCCAATGCACCCAAACCAGTTGGTTTTAGGGCATTAGGTGTAGAAACACCCCAGCGGACTTAATTACTCAAGTTACCTAGGTCCAAAAACAAAAGACAGTTTGGCGTGAAAAACATGATGATTCAATACGAACGGAGATATAACCGGTAGTTCAATTATTTTTTTGGATAAAAGACGTGTTTAGTGAGTTCGGTGTGTAATCATTCCAATCAAGTTTCAGATGGGTTATTTTTCAGACTTAGTTCCAATTAAGGCATCAATAACATTCCTTCATATTTACTTACTTCATAAACTATTCTTGATATATTACTTATTTCAGAACAAACCTATTTGATCCTCAGAAAATCATTTATCTTATTTAAAAGTTTTTTAAACATAAAAGACTTGTCATCTAATTTCCAAGACTCACAACACGTGTAGTGTGATGTAAAGACGTATATCAACTATAGTTAATTTCAAAGGAGAGTTATCTTTCAGGTTTTCAAAATCTAAACATAAGATTTAGTTATTCCTATCTTTTCAAACAAAAACCGTCGAATGTTGAATCAGAGTTCTTCCACAAGCTAACTTGACAAAAAGTTTTTATATTTTTAGAACTTTTTCAGATTTTTATGGATTTTATGGATTTAATATGCAGATGCAAAATATACATATGAATGCGAAGGAAGAAAGCTTACCGAGCACACCCCCAAACTTAAACTTGACAGTGCCCTCACTGTCAGGCTATACTAAGAGTGTCAAAATTGCCGGCGCTTCCTCCTAAAGACAAATTATATACAAAACAAAAAACAAAAAACTATATACAAAAAAGGAGCCCCCCCAAACTTAAGTTACACAGTGTTTCTACTGTTAAGCGTTGAAATTCAGGATTAGGGGGGAAAGAACAGTATCCATCTATACAAGGCCTTACACAGGCCAAAAGTGAGCACCAACCATTCAAAGATTTTATCTCTATAAAGCAGTGGCTGGTGGAAGAATGCGGAGAGGTAAGAAATGGAGACTACGCGAGACCGCTTGTGGAGAGAAGTGGAGTGCGGTCTCGGTAGATGAGAAGAAGAATGGGGAAAGGGAAAAAGAAGTGGAATACGAACTTGAGGGTGCAAATGGAGTAAATAGATTAGCACAATTTGTGATGAGCGATGTGTAAAAAGCGATTGTGCTAATATATTTACCCGTCGAGAGATTGGGTCAAATCCCTCAAGGTTCGTGAGAAACCATGGGTACGCCGAACTTGGTAAACCAGACATAGTAAATGAAAGTGAGACGGGTTCTTGTAAGGTCGGAACGACGGACAGGATGGAGGGAAGTGGTTGAGGAAGGGTATCGGTTATAGGCTCAGGAGGGTGTACACAGTCAGTGGAAGGAACAGGATGAATTGGTAAATCCGACTCATCCAACAAAACTGGTTCATCCTCAAGACTATCCTCAAAATTTTCCTCAAAATTAAGCTCATCCATGCATATTTCATCAAAATCCAGACGCATATGAGGTTCGGGAAAAACAGTTAAAGACTCGGGATGATGATTTGAACAGACAAACTCAGCCAAATCAACGGGTTCATCATCCAAAATGTTCCCTGCGTCAATATCCTCAATCAAGTGAAAATCAAAATTCTCTGACACCTCAACCAAAGCATGGATATTAATCGATTCGGGTTCTAGAGTGGAGGTGTAGAGGTCAAGAGGATTGGGTATGGTTTCACTCAAAAGGGACCCTTCACAATCGGGCAAATCAAACACTACGAAGTCGCACAACTCATTAATCATTCTATCTTCAACTGGTGAATCGTTTGGAACACTAGATAGACATTCAAAACAGGAGTTGTGGGATTCAATTTGGACGGGGTAGGTTTGATTTGGAAGGGGGTATATCTCACTCTCTCCACTCAAATTCACAGCCTGTCCTACCGCCTCATCATATATTAAAAAATTTGGAGCTAGTTGAAAACTAGCTACCGGATCACTAGGTTGTATGAGGGCGGCCATTGACGCATTCAAATCCATCGTCTGTTGTGAAGCTACCCTAAATTCTTCCAAGGACTGTTCTAAGCTAGACATAGGTTGTGATGGGGTTTCAGTAAAAGATGCGAAGTTGGTTGGATACTGGAAACCCCCAATTGGATGTGTAGAAGCAATGTCTAGGGAAGGTGCAAAAGTAGGGTAGGATTGGTAGAAATTGAATGGCTGGACAGGAGTGGGATCAACATTGGGATAAGAAGGTGAATGGAATTGTTGATCCCGAGAATTCGAAGTGGTGAAAGGAGTGAAAGATCGGCTACGAGATTGTTCAATATGTTCAGCAATAGACATAGGTCTAGGGGTGACAACTGGATTTTCAAAAGGTGTATCAACGTACGAAGGGGTGAATGTTTGAAATGGTTGATACGAAGTGGATTGCGGGGTCCAGTTGTTTGTCCTAGACGCGTCTATCCGATCTTTCAATGAAATTTTTGGCATGGAGAGGTCATTAGAAGTTCGACCAAAACAAGAACCGTATGAAGTTATGTCTGGTTGTGGGTACCAAAGTTCGGCAAGAGTTTTGCGAGGTGGAGTACCCATGATATGAAGAGAGAATGAAAGAAAGGTGGAGAAAAAGGAGGGGAAAGAATGTGATTTTTTTTTTTTTTAAAATATTTTTTATTAGTTAGTTGTTAGCAAAAGAATGAAATATACACAAAAAAAAAAAAAAGAATATGGACAAAAATCACGACACAAAAAATAC
This sequence comes from Agapanthus africanus, assembly GCA_030015575.1. Taxonomy (NCBI): domain Eukaryota; kingdom Viridiplantae; phylum Streptophyta; class Magnoliopsida; order Asparagales; family Amaryllidaceae; genus Agapanthus; species Agapanthus africanus. The sequence goes on from CM057347.1 coordinate 226,441,685, forward strand.
CACACACCTAATCGTTCTAGGGTTCACCTAGGTCAACTAGACCTACTCAAGAACTTGATTGTCGAAGTACAACTGTGTCGAGAAACAGGCTTAAAAATACACTGATCACGAGGCCAGGTAAGTGCAGAGATAAGGGGAGGTTTTCCAACGCTTTCGCGAAGTTCCTTAATTAAATAACCCTTTCTCTTTTGGCGGTTTCGCCGTTAACACTTTCCTAGACACCCCGTAAACAATATACCGTTAAGCAAGCTTCTAAATACAGTTAACTTCTCCTAGTGAGCGCGAAGTCCTTAAGGCTTAAAGTCTAGTTTCTTTTAAAATTTTGTGCGGTTAATCGTTATGCTCAAGTTCGTGATTTGTGGGCCACGGAAAAGGTGATGAAATCCTTTACCGTATGTTGTGGGGTTCGCTTGCCCTTAAGTCCGTATTAATGTATGCAATGCGCAATTCAAAAATTCTTTAAAGAATCGAACAATCGTTTTTTTTTTAAATTTTAAGCGCGGCGCTGCAACAAATACGGGTTAGTCAATTTTGGCGTTTGCTAGCGAACTTGCAAAGAATCCTGCAAAAGAATAGTTTATTGGAAGCGTCGGATTTGAGAAGAAGGTGTTAGTAAAATACGTACCGTTAAGTTTTGGGTTAGGAAACCCCCGTTGAATCAAATCCGGTAAGCTTGAAAGGTTCGCTTGCGCGGGTCAAACTACCCGGATCTTTGGCACTGTACTTCGTAAACACCTTAGCCTTGAATGTACACTTTGCTCCCCACAATTGCAGTTTGCAGATACGCAAAAATCTGCACACTTGCCCACAAAAATATTGTCCAAAGAAAAAAAAACAAAAAGAATATTTTTTTTTTTATATATATACAAAAAGAATATTAACCCGAATGACAAGAAAGAAAATACGCTACCGTTTCCCCGGCAACGGCGCCATTTGATCGCACGCTTTTGGCGTGTCGGATGTTCAAAGAATTTAAGTGTAACCGCGATCAGGACGGTGTCGCTTTGCAGCTAGCCGGTGAGCACGGGTCGGTCCACAGGGAGATGGTGTTATCTTACCTTCTTGCTTTAGACGAGTCAATAAAGAATCTTGTAAGTTTGTTTGTTCTAACCTATGTGTTTATCTGCAAGTAAGAGGTTGTTAAGAAAAGATACGAGATTATAAGCTAAGAAATCCTTACTCAAAACCTTTGAGCCGAGTCTTGACCAATTGAAGCTAAGCAATCGGCAACAACGTGGATTAGGGGATTTAAGCGCGGTATTCGTGGAATCCGGCTTATTTACCCTTGTCCTTCCGTTCTTGTCTCTTGCTTTCGCCTCCGGCCAAACCGAACGCAACCGGTCGCGGTTAGGAATCACCGTTACCTTGTCAGGGTACGGTGCCTAACGGAGCGCTTGCGTATGGTTTGGGCGAAGTTCAAATGAAAAATAACGGGAAAAGGAATTGGCAAAGAAACGTTAACTTATAATACCGTATTTTATCTTAACAACAATAATTACATACATTCACAAAATGAACAAAAAAGAGAACAAAAAGAAAAGAACAAAGAAAAGAAAAGATACAAGTATTAAAGTGCATGAATAAAATTGCAAGTAATAAAAGCAAGTAATAAAAGTGCATGGAAATAAAAAGCGAGCAATGAAAAGAACACGGAAGTAGAACCCAAGCCAAGCATGTGCTCAATAGCCAACCCTTAAACTTGCAAGCTCAATGAAGAGGTTGCAAGATCAAGGGAAGGGTAGAGAACGCATGTGAAGAGAAGAACTAGTCCCGTGAGAAAATACGACCTTTGAGATCAATAACTAACCCTTACCCATTCAAGCTCAATGAAGAGGTTGAATGAGCAAGAGAAAGCAAAAATCTCAAAGGGGAAGAAGAAACACAAGAGAATGATACAAAGCCTTCATCTTTATTCACATCCACAAAAAAGCTTCTCACTTACAATTTCATGGAAGAGGAATGAAGAGGAAGAAGAAGAACTATACAAAATCCTAACAAAAGAGGCTACAAAAATGAACAAAAGAATCCCTTGGCTTTGGCAAGTTCTGCTGTATTTATAGGCAGGGAAATGGGGTTCTAGGGCAACCAGAAGAGCATAGGTAAAAGTACCAAAATAACCCCAAAATTCGGCTCAGAGAGGGGCCCACACTGCCGCGGAAGGGCGGCCAAAACCCCCATTTGGCCGCGCTTCAGCGGCCGTTTGGTGGAGTTGGGCTTGGCAATTTCTTGTGGGTTCCTGGTTTTGTGTCCCCTGTTGTCTGGTACATGTAGTTTCTGAAAATACTTTTACATTTCTTCCAGAATTTCTGTTGAGGAAAGGTGGACTTTTGTGGATGCTTTTGTCATGATTGCCTCGAGCTCCGCGTAGATCTCTTGGATCTTGTGCTACCATTGAGCCTTGTGCATGAAAGCGACATTGATTTGACATTTTGTCTCTTAACTGATATCTGGTAACATACGGATGAAGAGCGGAGACCGTGTTTTATCAGTGGTTGGCAGGAACCCGGATATTGTCGTGTTTTCCATGAATTTACCGTTTTAGAACCGAGAACCTGTATCCTGCAAATATATAACAAACACGGATTAAAAGCACCTACCTATAAACAACCGAGCGTAAGAATGGGCGGTATAAAATGCAGTATTCTGTTATGAACAGCGCTCCTATTTCGTTTCGCTTGAGCCAGGAAACCTCTGTGTAGGACTCTAAAGACTCGTCAATACGCCGGCAGCAGATGATGATCATATCAAGCACCCACAAGCCGCAAGCGGTCTGCTTAACGTAACGGCCACCCGGGTATTGAGCGATCAGAAGATCGACGAGCAAGCCCGCTCACACTCCTGTGAATCCAACCAGTAACACTTACCGTACAGTCCGGTCTGTTCGTCTGATATGTCGCATATCTCGCCTAGGGGTGGTAAACGTCAGACCCCAGTAGCTTGATAAGTCATGCCGACGTAAGGTCCATAACATTCGTGAAACTACTGATAACTCTTACCAGTATATCACTGCAGCCCTGGCCAGGGATTTCCTGTTATGGCCAGTCGAGCATAGCACAACATCAACCCCCAATACCGGGAGAGACGGATCCCCTCCTATCGCTCATTGCCTCCATGTGAATCGGGACTGTACCCAAAAACCACCTGTTTGCACGACTTAGTAGAGCCGTGGTAGGGTGGAAATCAAAGCACAGTGGGAGACACACAAGACTCTATGACGATCTCGGGTCAACAGACTAAGCTGCACAAATGTCTCCAGAGAACTGCCATCTGACGTGAGGTATAATACCATCTGAGAGTTCTCGGCGAGTCCGTTCAGTATACCCAGTCTCCACTGAGCACCCACATACCATCTCCGATGTCAAACACCAATGGATATGGGATCATCCATCGCCCATCACATGGGTCGAGAAGATATACGCTAGTCTACTCTGGAATATCGATGCCCCGTCTCGATATTCCCACGACTAGGAACATTGAAGGATGTACTCATTGACTACCAAGACCCCACTAGTATGATCTGCATTATAGTCCTGAAAGTCGAGTACACATCCTAAGGGCTTTATCAACATGTAATCAGAGAGACAGAAAGTATACATGTTAAGATAAAGAGCAACCAGATAGCGTACTATCATGTCGAGCAAGAAAGTCCTACCTATATATGTCCCAGCATCCACTACAATATACATCCAATGTACAGTAATGGCCTCTAGGGCATACATATAACTAACAACCTCCCACTTGCACTAGGGCCATCTGTAGCAGTAGTTGTAGTATCTAATACTCAACCATCCCCTAAAATTCTCTCTTTGGGAAAAGGCCTTCGTGAGTGGATCCGCCGTGTTGTCCTCTGAATCTACTCTCCTAAACTCGATCACCCTGGGGATGATGCTGCCTCAGAATATGTCTGGGTCACTGATGGGACCAGGGTTCCTTGGCCAAAGCCACCCTTCCATTGTCATACAATGGTAGGAACCTAGTTCATCTTATGAACCAATATACACCAAAACTGCCACTTTGGTAGTATCTTTAATAGCGATGTTACCAGCCTTTATCGTCTAGTTTGTCACGGTATCTAGCTTGGAAATCCTCCAACATACCGTCCCTTTACTGAGGGTAAAGACAATGCCTGTGACTGACATTCAGTCGTCTTTATCATCCTGGAACCCTTCAAGTGATTCTCCCCAGGATCGATTGATACCATCTCACTACATCTGGTGAGAATCCTAGCATCCAATTACATCTATCTCATAGATGAAAACTCAGGATTTAGGAGGTATCGCTTTGATCCTATTGGAGAATCCTTGTGATAAGCGGAGATTGACCGAGCGTAGCATAGGAAACTCTTTTCCTATCAAGAGTATGTTGTCCACGTACAATATGAGGATAACCACCATACTCTCTACTACCGTTTTGTATATACAAGGTTCATCTACCATTTTGATGAAGTCAAACACTTTGACCACCACATCAAAACAGATGTTCCAACTCCGCGATGCCTGCTTTATTCTATAAAGCAACTTGCACACGTTTCCGCTGCTCCCACTGTTTACGAAGCCCTCTGGCTGTGTTCTTATAGACGTTCTCTTCTAAATCACTATTTAGAAAAGTAGTCATGGCACCCAACCACCAGATATCGTAGTCATGGTATGTAGCAATGGCAAGTAGGATCTGGATGGACTTAAGCATAGTCCCCTGAAAAGATTTCATCATTATCAATGCCTGGTCGATGACGAAAACCTTTAACAAGTCTAGCTTTGAAAGTCTCAACCTTTCCATCTATACCAAGTAATCTTCTCAAGATATACTTGCTCCTGATGGGGATTTAACCCTTCAGATATTGCAGCCAAAGTCCATACTTTGCTGGTGTACATGGATTCCATCTCTGATCGCTAAGCATCCAGCCATTCTTACAGAGTCCCTACTCTCGATGGCCTGCTCGAAACTAGTTGGTTCATCATCTCATGATGCATTCCTCGCTCCCACTGTCATCGAGAAACCGAGGTATCTCTCAGGCGGATGAGGAACCCTACTAGATCGGCGGAGAGGCTGAGGTTCGTCAGGAACTATTGAATCCTTTGGTTCTGTCAAATCATCAGCTGCAGTTTTGTATAGCTGGAACCTTTCCAGTTCTACAGAACTGACCCTGACTCGATCTTGTCCGGATTTTGCTTTTGACACAGGCCGGACAATCCCAAATCTTAACTTGCTTAAGAGATAGGCTCTTCCCATACCATATCTTATATGGAGTGGTAGGCACTGATTTGAATCGAACCCTATTCAATAGGTATGCAACTTCATAAGTGCATAACTCCCTAAAAGGAAACAGGAAACTCAGTAGTACTCATCATAGAGCGCACCATATCATATAGGGTGTGATTGCTCCGTCCCGATATACCATCGTGCTATGGTGTATACGGAGGAGTAATGCTGAGAGAGAATCTCATTCTCCTTTAGAATAGTCCAGGAATTCCATGCACAAGTATTCTCCTCCCTGATCTCATCATAGGACATAATACTTATACCCGATTATCGGTTCTCTACCTATAACTTATATTCTGTGAATATCTCAAAAGCTTCGGGCCTATGTTTCAACAGGAACATATGTCTGAATATTAAGAGATAATCAGAGAACGTAATGAAGTACAAAGAACCTGTCCTGGCATGTGTAGACAGGAGACCTTACATACATCATCATGTATCAGTCCCAAGAGTTTACTAACTCTTTCTCTGTTTCCAGTAAACGGAGCTATGGTCATCTAATCTTTGTGACATGACTGGCAAGTTTCACAAGATGTAAATTCAAACTGATTTAAATATGCATCTAAAATGTAACTTCAGCCAGTCAGGTCGCATTGATATGACCCAGTCTATAATACCTCAAGAAGGAATCGTTCATTTCTGAACTCTTCCTCTTGTGTGTGTTCTGTATACTAGGAACTGTAGTTTGATCTAGAACGTCAATGCTTTTAGATAACGTACCTGAACCGATCAACTTTTGATATAGGAAATGTTCAAAACATTATCCATCAATACAAAATTTTATCATTTCTTTACTAATAAAGAGACTGATATGATTTTGTATATCAGGTTCGGTATCTAATAACATTTGTTCAGAATCAATGTATTGGTAATACAGGTGACAGTGACCAACAGACTTGGCTGCAACACTTGCCCCGTTTTCTGTCTCATGAAACTTATCACCCGTTCTCAGTTTTCTACCCTTTTGTAGCCCTATGTAACAGATTACATATCTGGGATCCTGATCCAGTATCAAATACCTAGGATGCAGAGGATACTGAGAAACAGTTCTTTATAATGAACACACCCGAAGGAGATGCATCTCATGCACTTTCTTCGTTTGGGCGGCATAGGAATTCTGGTATTCCCCTATTTCCTGCTCTGTCTTATAACAATTATAAGTTGGAGCGGGACCAACGTTCCCCAGCTCAATATGACAAGCGAGTTCGGTCAATACATCCATATTATTATCTTGATTAAGGCGTGATATGGTCGCTACCTGGAGAGAGAGAAAAGAAAACACTCTGCGTGCGCTCTTGCAAGATTAGATTGGTTATATATTTTATCTAATCAGGATGGCTCCCACTGTTTTTATCAAATCTTCCTTCAAATCTTAAAAGGAAAGACTAGCCGGGATTAATTACACTCTACAAGTTCGCCAATCTTTAAGCCAGGCTAGTGTCGGTACTTTGAGGGAGGTTCCCCGTGCTTTCGCACGGACCTAATTACAGTAAACCTCATTTTCCCAGAGGCGTAACCCCGTTGACACCTTTCTAGACACCTACTTGATCGGCTAATTGTAAAGTGCAAAACTCTCACAGGAGTAACAATTACTCGCAGTGGGTATCGGGATCCAACTATCACATAGAAGGTATGCAATCTCATTGCAAATTTAAACACTTGAAACTCCCAATAATGGTTTTTTACCCCTAGCACCTATGACCTTGGCTAAGGTCAACAAATCATAGGTACTAGTCAAGTTCTACCCGTCATTTCGTGATTAATTAGACCCACCCACATGACCCTTGGCTAAGGTCAACAAAGCCACATGACTGTCCTAACTAATCACATCATATGCTGTATAGGAAGACATCATTTAGCTACCGCACACTACGCCTCGGCTATGGTCGACAAACGTAGCACGAATACTAAGTACTCTACTTCATAAAATGACGGAGGGTTGCGAATGGTTTTTAAGAAAACCTTTAACGCTTTGAACTTGATCTCATTGCGGAATCAAATGGTTTTTAAATGGAATGTTTTTTAGGCTTTTCTAGTTTTGCTAAAGGGGTCACTCCCGGTGATGGGATCGTCGGCCCTTTCCTCGTCGAATGAGGTGCGGGATATATCATATATATTACTGTGCAAAGCGGAAACTATAGAAGCGATCAAATGACAAACCGAGTGTGTAGCATCTGCCAGTTAATGCTAAAGGAGTCACTCCCGGTGAAGGGATCTCGGTCCTTTCCTCATCGAATAAGGTGCAGGATGTTCTACAATGAACACCGCGATGCAAAGCAAGAACTGTAGCTACCTGTTTTATTTTGAAATTCGATTCCACAACATCATTTAGGTTTATTTTCTTTCATTAATCTCATTAACGAATATCCCATCATTTAAGTCCACCTAAAGATCACAGATAAATATAACGTACGCTTATGCCATCCGCATTTGCCTCGATGTCCCGTCTGCACCGTTAGGTTAGGTAACTAACGCCAGAGTGAGGCAGGGCTAGTGCGGGTGTAAAACATAAGCAACGTCTATATAATATATCATATATACTATATATAATATCTATCTGAAACAAATCACATGATCACATCACAGATAACACAGCAGAAGAATCATATGAAACATTGGATATACTAGGATGCCCGTGTTTTTAATACGAGCCAGTATAAAACACGGATTCCATGGTTGTGATGAATAGCCAATCCCACACCCCTAGACCCCTACGAGAGCGACAAGCAACCCTACCAATTCTAGGGTTAGAAGACCCGGACTCGACTCCTCGAGTTGGTCTCCCACTGAACCCTAGAACTCGGTTACTTGTGCTCCCCTCCATGGGTCTATCCTAATGCGGAAAAGTAAATAATATACAAATGGTGACATCATCCGCAACCTGGAAGTGCCCCAATAAAAGAATATTACATACAAGTTCTTTACATGAATGAAAAAGAAAAACACTCATCTCACATAAAAAAAACCCGGCTATTCAAACACGACGATCCAATATAACATATCCAGCAACACATAACATCACATGTCATCAACGTAAGTAAATATGCGCATCCCAATTGTCGTTGACATATAGCAACGAAACCGGCGATATCACATATTACACTTACGGTCACAGAAAAGAAAGCGTAAAACTACAACAGTTGGAATCCGCAACCTCTTTAGATATCGCATGCCTAATCAAATGAATTCCTTAGACATCACATGCCTAACAATTATAAACCCCGCATTTTAGTCTCATTATCGAAAACACTTTTCAATATCAAGTCGGGCAATTCAACAAGATTCCCGACACCCTGATCGAATGCTCGTCGCAAACTTTAGTAGGCGGCTGCACCCCTGATACCGTCTACGAAGTGCACCAAGGCGGAACACCGCTGCCGCGAGCACCCGAACGGATGCTTTCGGCGACGGGGTTCTCCTACAGTCACTTGGTAGGGGCTATGGAGTGAGGCTGTCTATTAAGTTTACCCGGCGAGTATCCGCGTACGCTACGTGATTGCGACGGACTTTTGATCACATCAAAATTCCGTGGCAACCGATCAAGTGAGACTAAAGTGCTAAGTTTATAACATTCATTCAGTTATCTCATAACAACTTGTGGATTCCAAATATTATATCACATTCTGGGTAAATAGAAAATGTTAAACTTTTCGATCGAACAATCGAACACCCAAGTTTTTTCGATACAGCTCAACACATGAAATAAGACTAAAAACATTCAGTTCATGCCTCAGTACCAACGGTCCAGCCGTAGAAGGGTCAAGCCAACGCCTCACATGTGGCACGCCGTACTGCCCCAAACCCTAAGGTTCAAAGGGCAGTTCAAGACGGTCACATAATCGAGTTAAGGTTTGTTGTCTTCTAGAGGGACCATCGCGTTACTTGCACTACTTAGAACGTCTTTAAAACACGGAAAAATCCAACAATTGGAAATTTCCCGGCAGGGGAAAAAGTGGGTATTTATATTCGGTTGAACTTTTTAACATATTCTAAAATTACCCGGAAAAAACACACAGAAAAAATTAGACAATCGATTGAAACACCGAGTCCCCAATACAACCTAGAAAACTCAACTCTTGAGTTCACATTAAAAATTCCCAGGAAAACCAGCACTGTAAAATAGGAATTACTGTGCAAAATTCAATGCAAGAGGAGACTAAAAGGCCGCGGAACCGCCGCATTAGCATGCTAATGCCGCGGTTCCGCCGCACGTTTATGGACTCAGGAGTACAGGCTTCTCAGTAATTCTTAGAATCTCCTGCTGGTTTTTCTGCATATTTTTAATTCTCAAAAATCCCCGATTTCAAAAATTGTACAGATAGCTACTTTGAATTAGGGTTTCGGTTCGATCGGACTTCTAACTCTGTCTACGCATCGCCTAAAGCTCTAGTTAGGCTCTGATACCACTGTAGGGTTCCTAGGCACACTAATGAGGTCTCACAAGTGATCAAAAATGGCTAATTCAAAATTTTCCATGTGCCTACAAACCCTAATACGGATCATTAACTAGATTTATAGGTGATGCGATGCAAGTAAACAACTTTAACTTAAAGGAAAGAAGCTACAACCTTTGTATATCCGGTCCTCCACCTCCTAGGCTTCGTGATGATGTCCCTCCGCTGTCCAAATCGAATCCAGGACTCTAGCATCGGCTTCATCGGATAAATGGGCGGGCTAGGTCATCGACTTCGATGCCGAAGATGATCTACGTCAAGGCAATACAAGATCAAGCTCCAACTTCACCAAGCCATGAAACTTGTGAAGAAAACACCATATACTACTTGGAAAGTGGTAGAGGATGAAGAAATAGGAGGTGGGTTTACTTTAGAATTGGATTTCTCACTCATTTTCTCAAGTTGCCATTGATGGAGGCAAGCTTTCTTCCTTTGTTGAAGAAGAAGAAGATGAAGAAAAGAATATGATAATTCCTTTTTAAAAAAGAAAATAATATGAATACTGATCATATACCAACCATGGTTAGGTGTAGAGAATAGACTATGGTTAGTTTGAATGGTTAGGCTAAAGCATGAAGACAAAATGGTCACTTAGTCAAAACTTCATGAAGCTTCAACAAAAAACAAAGAAAGCCACCATTTTCTCTTTTATCTTTTCCAAAATAAATAAATAAATAAATAAGTAAATAAACAAAACCCTAACCATTCATATAACCATGGTTTAATTCTTTACACAAACCCAAGTGAGCATGTATCATCAAACATGATACAAACAAGTGCACAAAAGTATATCACATATACAACTTGTGTACATCAAGTGAGAAAATCCATTTAAAGTGAACAAATACTAGTTAATGTAAACTAATATATCAAATATATAATTATGCATTAAATCATTAAATCAACACATGATTCAATGATCCGGTCATGTCGCATATAACCGACTAGTATCCAATGTATCGACTTATCGAATCAATCCTCAATTCGATAACTAGGTTATATCGCATACAACCAATCGATACATTCATAGCGAGAATGGAATACGGTATAACATACACGCATTATTCTTGGTCCCGCACACATCTCATATGCGCTCCTATTTCGTTTCGCTTGAGCCAGGAAACCTCTGTGTAGGACTCTAAAGACTCGTCAATACGCCGGCAGCAGATGATGATCATATCATGTACCCACAAGCCGCAAGCGGTCTGCTAAACGTAACGGCCACCCGGGTATTGAGCGATCAGAAGAACGACGAGCAAGCCCTCTCACACTCCTGTGAATCCAACCAGTAACACTTACCGTACAGTCCGGTCTGTTCGTCTGATATGTCGCATATCTCGCCTAGGGATGGTAAACGTCAGACCCCAGTAGCTTGATAAGTCATGCCGACGTATGGTCCATAACATTCGTGAAACTACTGATAAATCTTACCAGTATATCACTGCAACCCTGGCCAGGGATTTCCTGTTATGGCCAGTCGAGCATAGCACAACATCAACCCCCAATACCGGGAGAGACGAATCCCCTCCTATCGCTCATTGCCTCCATGTGAATCGGGACTGTACCCAAAAACCACCTGTTTGCACGCCTCAGTAGAGCCGTGGTAGGGTGGAAATCAAAGCACAGTGGGAGACACACAAGACTCTATGACGATCTCGGGTCAACAGACTAAGCTGCACCAGTATCACCAGAGAACTGCCATCTGACGTGAGGTATAATACCATCTGGGAGTTCTCGGCGAGTCCGTTCAGTGTACCCAGTCTCCACTTAGCACCCGCATACCATCTCCGATGTCAAACACTAATGGATATGGGATCATCCATCGCCCATCACATTGGTCGAGAAGATATACGCTAGTCTACTCTGGAATATCGATGCCCCGTCTCGATATTCCCACGACTAGGAACATTGAAGGATGTACTCATTGACTACCAAGACCCCACTGGTATGATCTGCATCATAGTCCTGAAAGTCGAGTACACATCCTAAGGGCTTTATCAACATGTAATCAGAGAGACAGAAAGTATACATGTTAAGATAAAGAGCAACCAGATAGCGTAATATCATGTCGAGCAAGAAAGTCCTACCTGTTAGTGTATATGCCCTAGAGGCCATTACTGTATCATACTAGTTTGTATATTACTTAATGGATGCTTGGGATATTCACCTTGTATGTACAATCTTGCTCAAAATAGTAGTATGCTACTTGGTTTGTTTCTACTTCAATGTGTACATGTGTTTATTTTGTATATCGCCTATACACATTAGTAGAGCCCTTAGGATCTTTGCTTGATTACCAGCGATGTGATGGCCGTCACACTAGTGGGGCTGGGTAATCTATAAGCACATCCTTATGCAGGTCCCTGGTCGCAGGACTATCGAGACAGGGCATCGATACTCCGGAGTAGACCAGCGCATGCGCTTCTCATCCCAGTGTGGGAGACGGTCTGTCCCACAGCCGTCAGTACGTCGTACTTGAGATAGTATGCGGGTGCTCGTTAGGTTACGGGTACACTGGACAGGACTCGTCGGGAACTGACTAGTTGGTATTATACCTATCGTCAGTTATCAGTTCCCAGGTGACATGAGTACAGCTTAGTCCGCTGACTTGACACTGTCACTTCGCCTCAAGTGTGTTCCCACTGTACTTTGATCACTATCCTACCACGGCTCAAAGGAGTCGTGCAAACAGGTAGTGGTTGGGTGCAGTCCCGAAGCACTTGGAGGCAGTGACGGTTAGACAGGATTCGTCTCTCCCGGTATTGGGGGTTGACATCGCGCTGTGTCTAGGAGAGCCATTACACGAGTAGTCCCTGGCCAGGGCAAACGAGATATACTGGTAGGTTTCCAGTGTTATCTCAGGGTGTTTTGGGCTTCGCTCCGGCACGACTTGTACCGCTATTGGGGGACTGACGTATACCACCCCCTAGGCCCGCCATGCGATGTATCAGACGAACAGACCGGACTGTACGGAGAATGTCACACTCAGGCTCAGTAGGAGTTCAGATGGGTTTCGCCTCGTCCGTCTTCTTGTCGGCATTACCTGGGGACCGTTACGCACAGCTAGTGCCGCTTGCGGTCTGTGGTTAAACCCACTGCCAGCGTAGTGTCGAGTCTTTAGAGTCCCACACAGAAAGCTTTTCGCTTTTAGGCAAAAGAGTAGAGGTCGCATGGTATTGCGACAGGTCGCATGGTTTTGCGACAGGGTTCGGTCACATCCGTGCACTTGTGCACGTACAGTGTCCGGACAGTTTACACTAGCGGGCTTTGGTTTAAGCCAGATCCTAGTGTACCTTATGGGATTGGATTTATCCAGTTTGCATTCGTGTTCCTCGGAACGCGGATGCGGGTGTGTATGCACAGTTGACAGGGAGGCAGAGGCAGTGGATTCTCATTAGGGTTGTTGACAGTTGACCGTTGACTATTTGACTTTATGCTCAACCCTAATGAGAATGTGATATGTGATTAACTATTATATTAATTAAGTATTATGGTGATATGGTTGTTGACTTGTTGACTTTTGTTGACTTGTTGACTTTGTTGACTTGTTGACTTTTGTTGACTTGTTGACCGGTTGACTAGGCTTGACTAGTTGACCATCATGATAACCATAGCCATCATTTCATGGCAAAGACTTTTGTTTACTTGCTCATTTGTGTAAAATGAGTGCATGAAATGATATGGTTGTGGTTGCTTCAAACCATCACATAAGACTTTTTTGATATGATGAGTTATGATCACTTTGGATTATGAGAGGGTGAAAGACAAAAGAGAGCCTCATTCTTTCTTGCTCATTCTCTCTCTTGTTCTTGAGCTCTCCTCTTGCTCTCACCCTCAACCTCTTGCTCCCTCTCTTGATCTATGGTTCTCTTGTCTCATGAGTTGAGAATCAAGAACCATAGATAAAATCCCATTCTATTTCTTCTCTACTCATTCTAGTTCACTAGGTTTAGCAAACCAAGTGAACTAGTTTCTTCAAAGAACGAAGAAGGAGCTAAAGGTTGGAGCTTTCAGGTGGATCTATCTTCGGCGTACGGAGACGACGAGAAGAAGCCATCGGACCACCATCGGAGCTTTGAAGACGAAGGAGTTCAAGACAAGCAAGGTATAACCCCCTAACCGAGTAGCTAAAACTCATAGTTAGGATGTTAGATAGATGTTTAACCAAGATCCGGGTTTTAGGTCCATGTTACCATCTTTAAGAAAATCGTTTTTTACCAAATTCCGCATTCCCGAAAGTACCGGGAGAGGTAGCATGGACTTACAGTGGTATCAGAGACAGGTTAAACTCTATCTAGCATGTTAGCAAGTAACTAGAAGATCGATCAAAGAAAAAGTCCCGAAAACTAAACCCCAATTTTTCAACTTTCTGTCGATTTCAAAAGTACTGGAAAAACTTTTTGGAACACACCTAAAATCGACTCAGGCTTTTTTAAAGAATCTACAAAATTTTGGGCCCCTGACTCGATCAAAGCGCCGCGTTTCCGCGGCGGGAGCACGCTCCCGCCGCGGAAACGCGGCCGAGTTGACTCGGTCAGGAGTTTTATTTTTTGCAGTTTATTCTTGGGGGTATTTTGGGATTTTTGGTATATATATTTTCTGCCCAGATTTTCCAGAACGAAAATTTTATTTTGGGGTCCCGAAAATCCGTATTTTTGATCGAACTTCTAAAAGACTTAAGCTAACGGGTTTTCTGTAATGTGATATTTGTATTGAACGTCTACTAATCGCTATATGTCGATTAGTGGGGGTTATACAAATCTGTGATCTGTAATGTGCTGGAATGTGTATATAAATATGTTGGATTGTCGCGGGTGAATAGCCGGGGGTTGTGAGACGAGAGTTTTCTTTTCTTGCAATTCATGTAAATTTGTAAATTGATGTAATAATTATTTGTATGGCCGCACAACCGGGTCGGTGTTGTAGCCGTCATTGTATAATTTCTTTTTACTGTTTTTGCTCCTAGGATAGACCCATGGAGGGGTGCACAAACTACCGGGTATGCCGAAGTGTCGAGTGGCCTACTCATGGAGATGAGGGAGGTTGCTACGCTTCGGGTACTTGGCGGGTAGTTTGCCGCACCCGTAGGGGTCTTGGGTGGGGTATTGGCTATTCACCGCGACCGTGTAATCTGTTTTTTTTACAGGCTCGTACAAATTACAGATTCCTAGTATATCCAATGTATTTATCTGTGATCTGAAATGTTTATCATTGCAGTATATCTATATATGATATTATTTAGGCGTTGCTTATGTTTTACAGACGTGCTAGCCCAGCCCCCGCTCTGTCGTTAGTTAAGTAACCTAACGGGTAATGACAGGGCCCCGTGGCGAATGCGAATGGCATAAGCGTACGTCATATTTTGGTTGTTTTCTGCAATGGTAGGATTAAATGATGGGACGCATTAAAAGAACTAATGCAAGAATATCACGCATTAAAAGAACTAATGCAAGATAATAAACCAAGTTAAAGTCGCTGGAACACTTTCGAAAAACCACTCGGTTCTTTTCAAAAACAACTTTTAAATGCGGAGCTTGAGCCACTCCTTTTAAAAGCTATCTCGTTCCATCGACCATATCAAGTTCACTACGTTCACGGTTTTGCCAAAACCATCCGTAGCCCTCCGTCGTTTCACATGAATAGTCAATAGTATTCAAGCTGTGTATGTTGGCCAAAGTCAAGGCACAGTGATTGGTAGCTATTGGGTGTTCATGTGTAGCATAGATAGATGCGTTGGTTTGGGACAGTCGTACTGCCATTTTGGCCAAAGTCAAGGGTAGGTACGGATGGATCCAAATTAACCTGGATAATGACGGGTAGAACTTGACATGTGACTTATGATATTTTGGCCAAAGTCAAGGTCATAAGAGCATGGGGCAAAAATCCATATTGGGAGTTTCATAAGTACTGAAACTTGCTAGATTTGCATACCATTTGGAGTGTGATGATTCTGGTAGGATTCCTTCAGTTTCGTCACGCAATGATATTTGGATCCCGATCCTACTATGAGTATATGCTACTCCTCGGGAAATTTCTCACTAATCGATCAATGCTATAAACCTAGTAGGTGCCTAGAAAGGTGTTAGCGGGGCTACGCCCCCAGGGAAAAGAGGTTATCTAATTAAGGAACTTCGCGAAAGCGTTGGAAAACCTCCCTCGAAGTACCGACACCGGCCTGGCTGAACGGTTAAGCAAGTATTGTGCGGTGGGATTGATCCCGGCTAATTCTTCCTTTATGGTTTGAGGAGGGATTCGAGAAACAGTGGGAGCCATCCTGTTTAGACAAACTAAAAACCACTCTAAACTTGCAAGAGCATCATGCTGAGTGTTTCTTCTTCTCTCTCCTAATTGCAGCGACCAAATCAACATGACTGGACTTAAGTTACTCCTAGATAAAAATAAACTGACAGGGCCAAACTACAAAGATTGGCTCAGGAATGTCAAGATAGCAATCACTTATGACAAGCTGGGGTATCTTCTTACCACCAAAGCTCCCCCTGTCCCTGGTCCAACTTCCAGTGTCGCGGATAAGGAAATCCGCAAGACTTGGGAGATTGATAGCGCGAAGGCCAAGTGCCTCCTGCTTGCCTCGATGGACAACGAACATCAGAGGAGGCATGAGAATATGGACATAGAATCCATATTGCTCCATACAAAAGAACTGTATGGAGAGCAATCTCGTATCGCAAGATACGAAGCGTCGAAAAAGTTATTCTCGACTAGAATGGCCGTCGGATCATCAGTAGCCGAGCACGTGCTAAAGATGATCGGCTACATTGAGGAGCTCGCTGACCTAGGGATCACATTGGAGAGTGAGCTATATACGGATATAGTTCTCCAGTCCCTTCCTTCCACTTACGCCCAGTTTATACTGAACTTCAACTTACAAGAAAAAGAGGTTGAACTTTCAGAGCTCCTCAACATGCTGAGGAGCGCAGAGGGCACCCTACAGAAAGGTAGGGAAACATCCACTTTGTTTGTAGGAGGATCATCTTCTTCTAGGTCCAAGGCGAAAGCCAAGGGAAAGAAGAAGAAGGCCCCCGCCAAACCAAGGGGCGGTGTTAGTAAAGTGGATACGAAGGGAAAAGGTAAAGCAACAAAGATAGCGGGGAAGCTTGTGGATAAGGAAGAATGCTTCTATTGTCATAAGAGAGGACACTGGAAGAATGATTGCAGGGCCTGGAAGGCCAGAACACAGGAATTGAAGCAGGTTGCAGCTTCAGCTTCAGGTGTATATGTTATTGAAAACTGTCTTTCAATAAACTCTACTTCCTGGGTATTGGATACCGGATCAGGATCTCATATCTGTAATTCTTTGCAGGCGTTGAGAAACCGTAGGGTTTTGAAGGCAGGTGACATGACCCTCAGAGTTGCGAACGGAGCTAGCATGGATGCTAAAGCCGTGGGGGACTATCACCTGGGAATGTCAGATGGACATGTTTTGGTTTTGCGTAATTGCTTTTTTGTACCCAACGCAACTTGTAATATCATTTCTGTATCTTTAGTTTCTAAAGAAGGTTATGAATTTGCGTTTGTAAGTAATGTTGTAAACATTCACCTTAATCAAGTTTTGATTGGGTCAGGTACTTTGAGTAATGGTATATACGTGTTAAACCAACCACAGATTTTTAATGTCCAGAATACACACAAAAGAAAGTCTCCAGAAATAAATCAGACTTTCTTATGGCATTGTAGATTGGGTCACATCAATGAGAGAAGGTTGACGAAGTTACATACAGAAGGGTATTTGAATGCGTTCGAATATCAGTCGTATGCCACTTGTCAATCCTGTCTCAAAGGAAAGATGACAAAGACTCCGTTTACTGGACATGGAGTAAGAGCGAGCGAGCTCTTGGGACTCGTACACAGTGACGTGTGCGGTCCAATGTCTACACATGCCCGAAGCGGACATTCTTACTTCATTACTTTTACGGATGACTTCTCAAGGTACAGTTATGTCTTCTTAATGAAACATAAGTCCGAGGCCTTTGGAAAATTCCAGGAGTATAAGAATGAAGTAGAGAAACAGACCGGCAAAAGTATTAAGATTCTAAGATCGGATCGAGGTGGAGAATACTTAAGTGCCGAGTTCCTGGACTATTTAAAAGAGAACGGAATTCTCTCTCAGCTTACTCATCCTTACACCCCGCAACATAACGGTGTATCGGAGAGACGGAACCGCACCCTATTGGATATGGTGCGGTCCATGATGAGTAACGCTGAGTTGCCGCGATCATTCTGGGGATATGCGCTAGAATCAGCCGCATACCTTTTGAACCGAGTTCCCACTAAGACTGTGCCTACCACGCCATTTGAGATGTGGTGTGGGAAGAGACCCCATCTTAATCACATTAAGATATGGGGAAGTCCAGCTTTTGTCAAAAAGCAGCATGCGGACAAGCTCGAGGCACGCTCAGTACTGTGCAAGTTTGTGGGATATCCAAAGAATTCCAAGGGATATTTCTTCTACTGTGATGAGGAACAAAAAGTTCTTGTTTCTCGTCATGCCCACTTTCTAGAACACCAGTTCATAGAAAAAGAAATAAGTGGGAGCGCAGTAGAACTGGAAGAAATTCCAGAACCACGGACTATTACTGAAAGTTTAGTGGAACCAGAGGGTTCGGAAGAACAGGACATTCCTACGCCGCTCCGCAGGAGTAGTAGGCAGACTCATCCGCCCGAGAGATACTACGGTTTTCTCATAGACGGGGATAGAGAGGATTGCATCATAGATTATGATGAGCCTACTAGCTTCCAGCAGGCCGTTCAGAGCGTTGACTCAGTGAAATGGCTGGATGCAATGCGGACCGAAATGGAGTCCATGTACACCAACAAGGTATGGACGTTGGACATTGCTCCAGACGGGGTAAAACCCGTAGGATGCAAGTGGATCTTCAAAAGGAAGATTGGTGTAGATGGACAGGTTGAGACCTATAAAGCTAGGCTGGTAGCAAAGGGTTTTCGTCAAAGACCTGGCTTGGACTACGACGAAACCTTTTCTCCAGTAGCCATGCTGAAATCCATTCGGATCCTTCTTGCCATTGCTGCCTTCCACGATTATGAGATCTGGCAAATGGACGTAAAGACAGCTTTTCTAAATGGAAATTTAGAGGAGTGTGTCTATATGGACCAGCCAGAGGGTTTCATTCAGAGTGGGAGCAGCGGAAAGGTGTGCAAGTTGCTTAAGTCCATCTATGGACTAAAGCAGGCATCGCGGAGTTGGAACATCTGCTTTGATGAGACGGTCAAAGAATTTGGCTTTATCAAAAATCCAGATGAACCATGCATCTATAGTAGATTTGTAGCGAGAACTGTAGTATTCCTCGTTTTATACGTGGATGACATTCTCTTAATAGGAAATGACATTCCTATGCTACAATCTGTCAAGGGGTTCTTGTCACAAAGGTTCTCCATGAAAGACCTGGGTGATGCCTCGTACATTCTGGGTATCCGGATCTACCGTGACAGATCCAAGAGGATATTAGGACTTTCTCAGTCCAGGTACATCGACACCATACTGAAGAGATTCAGTATGGAAGATTCCAAGCGCGGTAACCTACCGGCTTGTCACGGGATCACCCTCTCTAAAGAGATGTCTCCCAAGACTGATTTGGAGAGGGATCGCATGTCTATTATACCCTACGCTTCTGCGGTAGGCTCTATAATGTATGCGATGTTATGTACCAGACCGGATGTAGCTTATGCACTGAGTGTGGTAAGCCGGTATCAGTCAAACCCTGGGGAGAAACACTGGATAGCGGTAAAGAACATTCTCAAGTACCTGAGAAGGACTAAGGAGATGTTCTTGGTGTATGGCGGAAAAGACCTCCAGATCGAGGCCTTTGCTGACTCCAGCTTCCAGAGTGACAAGGATGATTCCAAGTCCATGTCGGGTTTTGTCTTTACCCTCAATGGAGGGGCGGTGTGTTGGAAGAGTTCCAAACAAGAAACCGTTGCAGACTCGACGATGGAAGCGGAATACATCGCTGCATCTGATGCCGCAAAAGAAGCTGTCTGGATGAGGAAGTTCTAGAAAGAACTTCAGGTGGTTCCGTCCATTGTTGATCCAATACCTTTGTATTGCGACAACAACGGGGCTATAGCTTTAGCGAAGGAACCCAGGTCCCATCAGAAATCCAGGCACATCTTGAGGCGGTATCACCTGATCAGGGAGATCGTAGATCGCCAGGAGATCGAGGTTCGGAGAGTCGCTTCAGAAGATAACACTGCTGATCCATTCACCAAGGCCCTGCCCCAGACTCAGTTCGAGCGGCTGATCGAGATGATAGGTCTTCGATACGCCAGTACATGGCCTTAGTGCAAGTGGGAGATTGTTAGTGTATATGCCCTAGAGGCCATTACTGTATCATACTAGTTTGTATATTACTTAATGGATGCTTGGGATATTCACCTTGTATGTACAATCTTGCTCAAAATAGTAGTATGCTACTTGGTTTGTTTCTACTTCAATGTGTACATGTGTTTATTTTGTATATCGCCTATACACATTAGTAGAGCCCTTAGGATCTTTGCTTGATTACCAGCGATGTGATGGCCGTCACACTAGTGGGGCTGGGTAATCTATAAGCACATCCTTATGCAGGTCCCTGGTCGCAGGACTATCGAGACAGGGCATCGATACTCCGGAGTAGACCAGCGCATGCGCTTCTCATCCCAGTGTGGGAGACGGTCTGTCCCACAGCCGTCAGTACGTCGTACTTGAGATAGTATGCGGGTGCTCGTTAGGTTACGGGTACACTGGACAGGACTCGTCGGGAACTGACTAGTTGGTATTATACCTATCGTCAGTTATCAGTTCCCAGGTGACATGAGTACAGCTTAGTCCGCTGACTTGACACTGTCACTTCGCCTCAAGTGTGTTCCCACTGTACTTTGATCACTACCCTACCACGGCTCAAAGGAGTCGTGCAAACAGGTAGTGGTTGGGTGCAGTCCCGAAGCACTTGGAGGCAGTGACGGTTAGACAGGATTCGTCTCTCCCGGTATTGGGGGTTGACATCGCGCTGTGTTTAGGAGAGCCATTACACGAGTAGTCCCTGGCCAGGGCAAACGAGATATACTGGTAGGTTTCCAGTGTTATCTCAGGGTGTTTTGGGCTTCGCTCCGGCACGACTTGTACCGCTATTGGGGGACTGACGTATACCACCCCTAGGCCCGCCATGCGATGTATCAGACGAACAGACCGGACTGTACGGAGAATGTCACACTCAGGCTCAGTAGGAGTTCATATGGGTTTCGCCTCGCCCGTCTTCTTGTCGGCATTACCTGGGGACCGTTACGCACAGCTAGTGCTGTAGGGTTCCTAGGCACTCTCAAGGGGTCTCACAAGGCTTCAACCATGCCCGTTTCAAAAATACGGTGCCGAGAAACCCTAAACTACAGATCGTTTGCTAGAAATCTAGACGAACAAGCTAACTAGTTAGCAATTAACTAAGAGATACGGAAATACAACCTTTGTAGATCCGGTGCTCCACCTCCATAGCTCCGCAACGAAGTCCTCTCCGCTGTCCAAAAATAATCCGGGCTCTAGCGTCGACTTCATCGGAGAATAAGCGAGCTAGGTCGTCGATGTCCATGCCGAAGATGATCTACGTCGAAGCATCGCAAGATCAAGCTCTCACTTCACCAAGTCAAGAAACTTGTGAAGGAAACACACTCTACTACTTGGCAAGAGGTAGAGGATGAAGAAATAGGAAGTGGGTAGACTTTAGAATTGGATTTCTCACTCAAATCATCAATCCACCATTGATGACCTCAAGCTTCTTCACTTGAAGCAAGGAAGAAGAAGAAGAATAATGATAAGAAAAGATAGATCAAAAAGAAAAGAATTATCCATTCTTATCATAAGTGAACCATGGTAAAGTGTAGAGAGTTAACCAAGGTTAGTTGAATGGTTAGGGTTAAGAATGAGATAAGAATGGTGGACTTAGGTCAAAGCTTCATGAAGTTTCAACTAAACAACAAAAGAAGCCACCATTCTTTTCTCATTTTCTTTTCTCACTTTCTTTTATTCATTTATCAAAAAGAATAAATGAATAATTAAGAAAATAAAACCCTAAACATAAACACAACCTTGGTTCAAACTTTACACTTAACCAAAGTGGTATGCATCATCAAACATGATACAAGCAAGTGCACAAAATCATATCGCATATGTAATGCGCACACCCGAGTGAGAAAATCCATTTAAAGTAAACCGATACTAGTTGATGCAAAGTAATATATCAAATATATAAATATGCATTAAATCATTAAATCAACACTTGATTCAATGATCCGGTTATGTCGCACACAACCGACTAGTATACAATATATCGGCTTATCGAATCAACGCTTGAATCGATAACTAGGTTATATCGCATACAACCATTCGATACATTTATCGCGAGAATAGAATACGGTATCACATACACGCATTATTCTCGGTCCCGCACATATCTCATATGCGCTCCTATTTCGTTTCGCTTGAGCCAGGAAACCTCTGTGTAGGACTCTAAAGACTCGTCAATACGCCGGCAGCAGATGATGATCATATCAAGCATCCACAAGCCGCAAGCGGTCTGCTAAACATAACGGCCACCCGGGTATTGAGCGATCTGAAGATCGACGAGCAAGCCCGCTCACACTCCAGTGAATCCGACCAGTAACACTACCGTACAGTCCGGTCTGATCGTCTGATATGTCGCATATCTCGCCTAGGGGTGGTAAACGTCAGACCCCAATAGCTCGATAAGTCGTGTCGATATGAGGTCTATAACTATTCGAGAAACTACTGGTAACACTTACCAGTAAATCTCAGCAACCCTGGCCAGGGATTTCCTGTTATAGCCAATCGAACACAGCGCAACATCAACCCCATATACCGGGAGAGACGAATCCCCTCCTATCGCTCATTGCCTCCATGTGACTCGGGACTGTACCCAAAAACCACCGTTTTGCACGCCCTCTTGGACGTGGTAAGATGGAAATCAAAGCACAGTGGGAACCACACAAGACTCTATGACGATCTCGGGTCAACAGACTACTCTGTACCAGTGTCACCAGAGAACTGCCATCTGACGTGAGGTATAATACCATCTGGGAGTTCTCGGCGAGTCCGTCCAGTGTACCCAGTCTCTACTGAGCACCCGTATATCATCTCTGATGTCAAACACCGATGGATATGGGATCATCCATCGCCCATCTGTATGGGTCGAGAAGGTATACGCTAGTCTACTCTGGTATATCGATGCCCCGTCTCGATACACCCACGACTAGGGACTTTGAAGGATGCACTTATGGACTACCATGTCCCCACTAGTATGATCCGCATCATAGTCCAGGTAGTCAAGTACACATCCTAAGGGCTTTACCAACATGTAACAAAGAGACAATCAGTATACACGTTAAGGTAAAGATCAACCAGATAGCATACTATCATGTCGAGCAAGAAAGTCCTCCCTATATATGTCCTAGCATCCACTACAATATACATCCTATGTACAGTAATGGCCTCTAGGGCATACATATAACTAACAAGTGCCTCTTGCGGTCTGTGGTTAAACCCACTGCCAGCATAGTGTCGAGTCTTTAGAGTCCCACACAGAAAGCTTTTCGCCTTTAGGCAAAAGAGTAGAGGTCGCATGGTATTGCGACAGGTCGCATGGTTTTGCGACAGGGTTCGGTCACATCCGTGCACTTGTGCACGTACAGTGTCCGGACAGTTTACACTAGCGGGATTTGGTTTAAGCCAGATCCTAGTGTACCTTATGGGATTGGATTTATCCAGTTTGCATTCGTGTTCCTCGGAACGCGGATGCGGGTGTGTATGCACAGTTGACAGGGAGGCAGAGGCAGTGGATTCTCATTAGGGTTGTTGACAGTTGACCGTTGACTATTTGACTTTATGCTCAACCCTAATGAGAATGTGATATGTGATTAACTATTATATTAATTAAGTATTATGGTGATATGGTTGTTGACTTGTTGACTTTTGTTGACTTGTTGACTTTGTTGACTTGTTGACTTTTGTTGACTTGTTGACCGGTTGACTAGGCTTGACTAGTTGACCATCATGATAACCATAGCCATCATTTCATGGCAAAGACTTTTGTTTACTTGCTCATTTGTGTAAAATGAGTGCATGAAATGATATGGTTGTGGTTGCTTCAAACCATCACATAAGACTTTTTTGATATGATGAGTTATGATCACTTTGGATTATGAGAGGGTGAAAGACAAAAGAGAGCCTCATTCTTTCTTGCTCATTCTCTCTCTTGTTCTTGAGCTCTCCTCTTGCTCTCACCCTCAACCTCTTGCTCCCTCTCTTGATCTATGGTTCTCTTGTCTCATGAGTTGAGAATCAAGAACCATAGATAAAATCCCATTCTATTTCTTCTCTACTCATTCTAGTTCACTAGGTTTAGCAAACCAAGTGAACTAGTTTCTTCAAAGAACGAAGAAGGAGCTAAAGGTTGGAGCTTTCAGGTGGATCTATCTTCGGCGTACGGAGACGACGAGAAGAAGCCATCGGACCACCATCGGAGCTTTGAAGACGAAGGAGTTCAAGACAAGCAAGGTATAACCCCCTAACCGAGTAGCTAAAACTCATAGTTAGGATGTTAGATAGATGTTTAACCAAGATCCGGGTTTTAGGTCCATGTTACCATCTTTAAGAAAATCGTTTTTTACCAAATTCCGCATTCCTGAAAGTACCGGGAGAGGTAGCATGGACTTACACTACCTATATATATCCCAGCATCCACTACAATATACATCCAATGTACAGTAATGGCCTCTAGGGCATACATATAACTAACACAGATGCTACAAACTCGGTTTGTCTTTTGATTATTTTATAGTTCTTGCTTTGCACTGTGATATTTGTGAAATATCCTGCACCTTATTCGATGCGGAAAGAGCCGACGATCCCTTCACCGGGAGTGACCTCTTTAGCAAAACTAGAAAAGGCTCAAAAACATTCCATTCAAAATCACTCGATTCTACAACGATATCAAGTTCATTAGGCAAAAGGTTTTCTTAAAAACCTGTCGTAGCCCTCCGTCATTTCAGATAAGTACTACTTAGTATTAGTGCTGCGTTTGTTGACCTTAGCCAAGGCGTAGTGTGAGGTAGCTAATTAGCGCTTATCTGTATAAGCATATGATGCGATTGAGTTAGGGTAGTCGTGCGACTTTGTTGACCTTAGCCAAAGGTCGTGCGGGTGGGTTTGATTCAATCGGGAAATGACGGGTTGAACTTGGCTAGCACTTAATATTTGTTGACCTTAGCCAAGGTCATAAGCTGCTAGGGGTAAAATATTATTGGGAATTTCAAGTTTTGAAATTTGCAATGAGATTGCATACCTTATATGAGATAGTTGGATCCCGATACCCGCTGCGAGTAAGAGTTACTCCTGCGAGAGTTTTACACATTACAATTAGCCGATCAAGTAGGTGTCTAGAAAGGTGTCAACGGGGTTACGCCCCTGGGAAAACGAGATTTATTTTATTTAGGTCCGTGCGAAAGCACGGGGAACCTCCCTCAAAGTACCGATACTGGCCTGGCTAAAAGTTTGACGAACTTGTAGGGTGTAATTAATCCCGGCCAGTCTTTCCTTTTAGGGTTTGAAGGAAGATTTGACTAAAACAGTGGGAGACATCCTGATTAGATAAACTGATAACCAATCTAATCTTGTAAAAGCGCACGCTGAGTGTTTTCTTCTCTCTCTCTCCAGGTAGCGACCATATCACGCCTTAATCAAGATAATAATACGGATGTATTGACCAAACCCGCTTGTTATACTGCGCTAAGGAACGTTGGTCCCGCTCCAATTTATAATTGTTATAAGACAGAGCAGGAAATAGGGGATTACCAGAATTCTCGTGCCGCCCAAACGAAGAATGTGCATGTTGATGCATCTTCTTCGGGTGCGTTCATTATAGAAAACTGTTTCTCAGTATCCTTTACGTCCTGGGTATGAGATACCGGATCAGGATCCCACATATGTAATCTGTTACATGGGCTACAGATAGGTAGAGAACTGAGAATGGGTGATAAGTTTCATGAGATAGAAACGGTTCAAGTGTTGCAGCCAAGTGGTTGGTAACTATCACCCTGTATTAGCAAATACATTGATTCTGAACGAATGTTATTAGATACCGAACCTGATATACAACATCATATCAGTCTCTTTATTAGTAAAGAAGGATATAATTTTGTATTGTTGGATAATGTTTTAAACATTTCCTATATCAGGAGTTGATCGGGTCAGGCACGTTATCTAAAAGCATTGACGTTCTAAATCAAACTACAGTTCTTAGTATACAGAACACACTCAAGAGGAAGAGTTCAGAAATGAACGAATCCTTCTTGAGGCATTGTAGACTAGGTCATATCAATGCGACCCGACTAGCTAAAGTTATATTTAGATGCATATTTAAATTAGTTTGAATTTACATCTTGTGAAACTTGCCGGTCATGTCACAAAGATAAGATGAACATAGCTCTGTTTATTGGAAACATGGAAAGAGTTAGTTAACTCTTAGGATTGATACATGCTGATGTATGAAGGTCCCTAGTCTACACATGCCAAGACCGGTTCTTTGTACTTTATTATATTCGCTGATAGTCTCTCAAGATTCGCACATGTGTTCCTGTTGAAACACAAGTCTGAACCTTTTGAGAAATTCAATGAATATAAGTTAGAAGTAGAGAACACAAACGGGTATAAGTATTATGTCCTTTGATGAGATCAGGGAGGAGAATACTTGAGCACGGAATTCCTGGACTATTCTAAAGGAGAATGAGATTCTCTCTCGGCATTACTCCTCCATATACACCATAGCACGATGGTATATCGGGGTGGAGCAATAGCACCCTATGTGATATGGTGTGCTCTATGATGAGTACTACCGAGTTTCCTATTTCCTTTTACGAGTTATGCACTTGAGAAGTTGCATACCTATTGAATAGGGTTCAAATCAAATCGGTTGCCTACCACTTCATATGTGATATGGAAAGGGAAGAGCCCATATCTTAAGTTTGTTATGATTTGAGGTTGTCCGGCCTATGTCTAAAGAGCGAAATCCGGACAAGCTCGAGGAAAAGTCAGATCTATGGAAGTTTGTTGGATATCCCAAGCATACGCAAGGGAATATCTTCTACCTAACCGAGGAACAAAATATGTTTTGTTTCTCAGCATGCCACCTTTGTGAAAGGGAATTTCTTGTGAAGAAATTAGTGGTCATGAGGTAGAACTGGAAACAGTTCTAGGTATACAAACTGCAGCTGATGATTTGGTAGAACCAAAGGATTCAATAGTAACCAACGAACCTCAGCCTCTCCACCGATCTAGTAGGGTTCCTCACCCACCTGAGAGATACTTCAGTTTCTCTATGACAGTGGGAGCGAGGATTGCATCATGAGATGATGACCCAACTTGTTTCGAGCTGGCCATCAGGAGTGGGACTCTGTAAGAATGGCTGGATGCTTAATGATCAGAGATGGAATCCTTATACTCCAACAAAGTATGGACTTTGGTTGCTTTATCTGAAGGGTTAAATCCCCATCAGGAGCAAGTATATCTTGAGAAGATTACTTGGTGTACATGGAAAAATTGGGACTTTCAAAGCTATGCTTAAGTCCATCCAGATCCTACTTGCCACTGCTATATACCATGACTGCGATATCTGGTGGTTGGGTGTCATGACTGCTTTTCTAAATGATGTTTTGGAAGAGAGCGTCTATAAGTACACAGCCAGAGGGCTTCGTAGATAGTGGGAGCAGCGGAAACGCGTGCAAGATGTTTTATGTTGATAAAGCAGGCATCACGGAGTTGGAACATCTGTTTTGATGTGGTAGTCAAAGAGTTTGACTTCATCAAAATGGTAGATGAACCTTGTATATACAAAAAGGTAGTAGAGAGTATGTTGGTGATCCTCGTAGAGTACGTGGATGACATACTCTTGATAGGGAAGGAGTTTCCTATGCTACGATCGGTCAATCTCCGCTTATCACAAGGATTCTCCATATAGGATCAAAGTGATACTTCCTAAATCCGAGGTTTTGGATCTATGAGATAGATCTAATTGGATGTTAGGATACTCACTAGTTGTA
Source organism: Agapanthus africanus (assembly GCA_030015575.1). Taxonomy (NCBI): domain Eukaryota; kingdom Viridiplantae; phylum Streptophyta; class Magnoliopsida; order Asparagales; family Amaryllidaceae; genus Agapanthus; species Agapanthus africanus. The sequence continues at coordinate 226,469,515 of CM057347.1, forward strand.
GTGAGATGGTATCTATCGATCCTGGGGAGAATCACTGGAAAGGTTTCAGGATAATAAGGACGACTGAATGTCTGTCACAGGCATTGTCTTTACCCTCAGTGGAGGGACGGTATGTTGGAAGAGTTCCAAGCTAGATGCCGTGACATACTAGACGATTAAAGGCAAGATATATCGTTACCAAGGATGCTACAAAAGAGGAAGTCTGGATATATATAAGTTCATGATATGAACTTCGTTCCTACCATTGTGTGACAATGGAGTTGTGGCTTTTGCCAAGGAACCCCCCGTCCCATCAGAAATCCAGATATAATTCTTAGGCAGTATCACCTGATCATGGAGATGGTTGATCTCCAGGGAGATCGAGGTTAAGAGAGTAGACACAGAGGACAACAGCGCGGATCCACCCACAAAGGCCTTTTTCCCAGTAGAGACTTTTATGGGATGGTTGATTATGAGATACTTCAACCACAGCTAATTGTTGGGTATGTGATACCACAACACATGGCCCTAGTGCAAGTGGAGATTGTTAGTTATATGTATGCCCTAGAGGCCATTACTGTACATATGACGTATATTGTAATGGATGCTTGGACATATATAGGGAGGACTTTCTTGCTAGACATGATAGTAAGCTATCTGGTTGTACATTATCTTATCATGTACTCTGGTTGTCTCTATGTTACATGTTGATAAAGCCCTTAGGATATGTACTCGACTACTGGGACTATGATGAGATCATACTAGTGGGGCCACGGTAGTCGGTGAGTACATCCTATAACTGTTCCTAGTTGAGGGTGTATCGAGACAGGGCATCGATACACCAGAGTAGACTAGCGTATACGCATCTTGACCCATATGATGGGCGATGGATGATCCCATATCCATCGGTGTTTGAAATCAAGGATGGTGTACGGGTGCTCAGTGGAGACTGGGTACACTGGACGGACTCGCCGAGAACTCCCAGATGGTATTATACCTCACGTCAGATGGCAGTTCTCCGGTGACACTGGTACAGAGTAGTCTGTTCACCCGAGATCGTCATAGAGTCTTGTGTGATTCCCACTGTGCTTTGATTTCCATCATACCACGTCCAAGAGGGCGTGCAAAAAGGTGGCTTTTGGGTACAGTCCCGAATCACATAGAGGCAATTAGCGATAGGAGGGGATTCGTCTCTCCCGGTATAGGGAGTTGATGTTGTGCTGTGTTCGATTGTGCTGAGATTTACTGTTAAGTGTTATCAATAGTTTCTCGAACTGTTATTGACCTTATATCGACACGACTTATTAAGCTACTGGGGTCTGACGTTTACCACCCCTAGGCGAGATATGCGACATATCAGACAACGAGACCAGACTATACGGGAGTGTTACTGATTGGATTCACAGGAGAATGTACAGGCTTGCTTGTTGATCTTCTGATCGCTCAATACCTGGGTGGCTGTTACGTTTAGCTGACCGCTTGCAGCTTGTGGGTGTTTGATATGATCATCACCTACTGTTGGCGTATTGATGATTCTTTAGAGTCCTGCACAGAGGTTTCTTGACTCAGGAAAAACGGAGTAGGAGCACATATGTGACATGTGCGGGAATGAGGATAATGTGATATAAGATACCGTATTCTATTCTCGCGATATTTGAGATCAGCCTGGTCATCGGATCAAGTGTTGATTCGATGAATCGGTAAATGAGATATTAGTCGGTTATATGCGATATAGCCGGATTGTCGGATCAAGTGTTGATTTGATAATTTAATGTATAATAATATATATGATATATTAAATTACATTAACTAATATAAGCTCACTAAAAGATTCTTTTTCTCACTCGGGTAATACATTGATATATATGCGATATATGTTAATTGTATTATTTTATTTTGTTACAATAAATATTATATATATGATATATAATATTGTAACATGATATGATTACTAATGCAACATGTTTAGTGGAGATTAAACAAGGTTAGGGTTTGAATTGGGTTAGTACATTCATGAACATTCTAGAAGGTTTTTCTTTTGTCATGAAAGAGATATTATGCTTGATATTTTTGTGTGACTCATTCTTAACCCAACCCAAACTCTAGCCCTAGTTAAATCTCTACATGGGTCATCCTTGACCATGGTTGCATGATTAATCATTGTTATATCTTTCATTATTCATCACAAAAGGATTACTATTCTTGTTCTTCTTCTTGCTTGATAAAAAGCTTTCTTGCTTTGCTTTTTGTGATGAAAGTGAGTGAGAATAAGAAAACAAATGAGATCAAAAATCCTACTTCATAATCCTCATCTACCCTTGCTATTTAGATGAGGGTGTACACTTCATTTAGTGAGTGAGAGCTTGTGTTAATGAAACTTCAAGGTAGATCATCTTTGTTATCGAAGATCGGAAGCTTGTTTGCATCATTCTCTTCGTGGAGCCTCTCTAGAGTCTGGATACACGATGATCGCAGCGAAGGGACCTCAACACGGAGCTTAAGAAGTGAAGGACCGGATCTACAATGGTTGTAATCCCTCCCACTTAGTGTTAAAGTGTTTAACATGTTTGTTTCCGCCTAATCTCTAGTTTAAAAATCTTGTTTAGGGTTGTTCGACAAGGCTAAATTTTAAATCGGGCATGGTTGATGCCTCGTAGACCCTTGTGGCAGTGCCTAGCATCCCTACAATATCAAGAGAAACCGGGTTTTTAAAACAATACATACATTCTTTTGAAATAACCACGGTTCTCAATTCCAGAAATCTCATGAAAACAGCATATTTCAATGCGTATAATCATAAAGCATTATGTATGCAACATATGATAGAAATGTAAGCATATTCGTATATCATGCACATTGAACAGTAATATGCACATATCAAGGGAAAACCGCTCTTTTAAATGATTCCAGTTTTAAAATATATCCCGCGGATCCCAATTTCTCCAAAGTCAAATGCAACATCGTATAAAGGCGCATATGTAACTATAGTAAGTAAATTATGCAAGGAGTCATATCATGATGCGACAATTCTACCGTGTAGTGACATGGCAATTATCGATGATGATGTATATGAGCCGGCCAATCTGTGTACGTGTAACATACGCATCATCGATAATGGTGTGGGTGTACTAGCACAGGTATATGTAATGCAATGAGAATGACATGAACGTAGCATAAAGTAAATCGTCAGCTAAATGCTATAAGGTATACGACTCTATCACATATCCGAGTCGGTGAATCTATTAATCGGCATCCAGCCTCACAACATCATATACGGTATAATCCATCGTATGAAATCCTCTAGTCATGAGTATGGATCAATCATCATAAAACTCATCACGTACGGTAAATTATCGTACGACGGCATTAAACCATTAGGGATCCTATCAACCTTTAAGACAATGAGGGTACGGATCTAACGTCTCGTACGGCATATCACTCATGATTCACAACATTATATAAATCTATATACCTACATCCCAGGTCGCATCCATAACAGTCTCATATCAGGGGACCGGCAAAGGTATCAATCATCTTTAATCGACTCCCATCCATATACCGACATATCAATCAAGTCATCATATCACATCGTATTTTCTTTTCATCACATTAAGTCATCTTACATCAAGTCAATTTTATATATACATTCTACCTTATACATCAACTGTCATAATACTCTAAAACTTAAACCTATTCTAGGGCAACTACCTAACTATAAGTCGTGAGTCACATTCACTTTTCATATCCCTAAGCTTTCATCCCATATCTCAATATATATATTCAATCACTCATAATAGGCCACTAAAATCTCCTATTGCTTCTCTTTACAACTACTTATCTATATCTATAGTAATTTGCATTCTTAACATCTATTCGAGACATCTTTCCTAACATATCATGTCACCTAAACCATAAGCAATAACTTTAAGTCATGGTATTTCTTATATCCTACCAATTCTTCAACCCTATTCATAAGTTTCTAACACGGTTACCTTAACCATACTCTATATATCAGTTTCCATCAAAGTTTGCGGGGGTGCTATACGCCATCCACCCGACTTCCCCCGTAGATATAGATCTACTCATCTTGATCCTTTCTTTCCGAAGTCGATGACGCCATGCTCCGTGGTCTCGAAATCCACGTGAAGGTACCTACAATAATACACAATCGCAATCGCTATTAAAATCGAATCCAGAAAACCGATACGGCCACACGGTGCGCTCATAGGTTAGAACCTATAGCTTACGCATGCAAAACAATCAAACAACCCTAGTTGTTGACATACAAATTCCCAACAACCAAACACAAATCCAAACACCAAAACCAAGCATTCCAAAATATGGAACATAACCAAAACCACTCACAATAGCACCCAGATTCTCTCTTAGGTAAAATGGGGATAAACAAACAGTACTATGGGGTAGTATATGGTGTGTGTGAGCTACTGGACCAATTCCAGCACCAAACACCACAAAGGGGCTGGCCAAATCCCTCGAAAATCCGGCTAACTCGACCTGGGTTGCTCCGATGGGGTTCGTACTTGCATGGCGGTCTCCTAGTGTCTTAATTAGGTTAATGGAGTTGTTTGTTTTTCTCGTAAACGTTCCAGGTCATCCAAGATTCCCTGTTGGCACACAAATCTTCACAAAACCGACACGGGTAATTCTTAATTTCGTATTTTGGGTTCTATACACTGGTCCTGGTCAAGAATCACCTCTAAAGTCTTGTAAACAGCCACCACATCACCACATGTCCACACAATCACTCAACCCTTCTTTAGGAATTTCCAATATCACTAATCATCACTAAACCAATTCTAAACTACAATAGAAACTAAAGAAACAAAATTATTAAGCTAATGTTATAGGAAATACCTCTTTTGGGCAACTCAAGAAAAACCTAGATGCCCAAGGTCATCAAAATCTAACTTTGATTGGTCCAATGGGTTTGTAGAGAGGTGGGGATCATCTTTTGTGAAGGGAGTATAGGGTTTTGGTGAGAGAATTGAGATGGGTCATGAGGGTAGAGGAGGTGGAGGAGGAGTTGAAGAAGAAGAAAGAGAAAACAAAGGGGAAGGGGAAATGAGGCAGCCCCCCTCTCTTTTATCTCACTCTCTCTCAATTATTCTTGTCTCAAGTCATGATGTGGTCCCCTCTCCCTCTCTCTCTTCACTTTTCTTTTTCTTTTAAAACCAAATCACATAATACATCAAACACAACACAAGGAAACAATATGTAACCAAAACACAACATGACATGGTGTACTTGTTGGATGTAGTGCCCAAGTCAATTATTGGATCGCAGGTACGTGATTGCAATAATTTAGGGAGGACCTATACCGGTAGGACAGTCTTACTCAAGATGATAGTATGCCATCTGGTTTGCCTTTATTCAGTCGTATACAGCTTTAGGTGACATGATCACTATTACACGTTGATAGAGCCCTTAGGATCCTTCTTGACTATCAACAGTATGATGGCGATCATATACGTGAGAGTTGGGTAGTCTATAAGCACATCCTTAAATGTGGTCCCTAGTCATGGGAGTTTCGAGACAGGGCATCGATACTCCGGAGTAGACTAGTGTATACAATCGAGACCCCGACGAGGGGCGGTGGCCGGTCTCACAAGCCATTGGTGTCAGTCGGATCACCTAAGATGTATACAGGTGCTCATTGGGTTATGAGTACACCGGACAGGACTCACCGGGAACCTGATAGTTGGTTTTATACCTAGCGTCAGATAGCAGTTCCCTGGTGACAAGTGTACAGGTTAGTTCATCGACCTGAGGACGTCATTTGTCTCTTGTGAGTTCCCACTGTGCTTTGTTTACTACCCTACCACGGCTCAAAGGAGTCATGCAAACAGGTTTTTGTTGGGTACAGTCCCGAGCCACATAGAGGCAAGTGAGTGGATCGGCAGGGGATTCGTCTCTCCCGGTATTGGGGGTGAGATCGCGCTGTGTCTAGGAGAGCCATTACACTAAGTCCTTGGCAGGTAAGAATTACTGGTAGACATTCCAGTAGTTTCTCAGGGTGTTCAGGGCTACACTCCGACACGACTTATACCGCTATTGGGGGTCTGACGTTACCAGCCCCTTAGGCCCGAAATGCGATGCTCATAGACGAACGGACCGGACTGTACGGATATTGTCACTGATAGACTCAGTAGGGTTCCAGGATGAGTTCACTCATCGTCTTTGTAAGTGCACGGCGGCGCCCCGGCCGTCAATCCGACGGCCAAATGCGGAAGCGGTGATAAACTTAAATTTTTCTTGGACTGGCAAACCGCCGCGCACTAATACCCGGATCGAACCACTAACTAGTCCTAGCTATCTACAAGAAAGGGAAGAGAGATATACCGACAGATCCGAGTCCTCCGGTCTTCTCGTCGTCGTCCCGATCTCCTGTGGAATGTGCCGTCTCCTCCTCGTCGCCGGAAGTGCACCACATCGCCTACTTCTTTTACGGGCTCCCACCTCAATGCCGCACGAAGCTGGCTAGTCGACGTGCCCAAGATTTGCTGTAGAATGTGTAGTATAATTGTCACTTTGGGGTTTAGGATAGTTGCCATGATGGAGGAATTTGTGTACAAGGATTTTTCATGGATCTTGCTGGGAAAAATGGAGCTTGCCATGAAAAAAATTGAGCTCGGCCAGCCCCTTAGAGCTCTCTGGAAAATCATGAAGCTCTCATTCTGATGAATGTGTGCATGAATTAATACCAAAGAAGAAAAGAAAAATTCCTTTCACTGCACACACAAAGGAGGGGGGTCCACCAAAGAAAAGCATGAAGGAAATTTCAACCTCACAAACAAACAGCCCACTTCATTAAGCTAATCCCTCAGCTCATTAAAAAACCTCCTGCACTCTCACAATGCAATCATATATTAATTAATTTATCACCTCCTGCACACTCATTATGTTTTAGCCCATTCCTCACAAAATAAATAATCCACACTCATTCCCAAACAGTGGCCGGCCAATGCAATTTAGAATGGAGAGAGGGAGGAAAAATGTGATGATAAAAAAATAATGATCACAAGAAAATCCACACTCCATCAACTACCACCAACCTCATCATCAACAACCATGATGATTACAAAGTCAAGCCATCATGAAATAGTCAAGTCAAAAAGGTCAAGGAATGGTGCTCATCATGATACAAATAATAAGCAAAGACCCCCTCCACAAAATGCTTATTTGCAACAATGCAAATAAGCCCTCCTCCACCAAACTTCGGCCAATGAACGGAACAAAGGAAATCGGCCGAAACTAAAAGCAAACAGGCAACTCCAGAAAACTGGTCCCGTAATAAATTACAGGAAAACCCCGATACTGTGCATACACACCCGCATTTGTATTTCGACCGAAATACAAATGCAATGAGACAAAATCTATATTGTACTATACTGGGATCCGGCTTATACCAAAACCGGCCAGTAATATCTGTTCGATCCTGATCCGTGCAATACCGCACGTATCTGATCGAACCCTGCCATATAACCATACGACCTATAGTACAAAATGTCCGATCCTGATCCGTGCAATACCGCACGAATCTGATCGGACCTTGCCATATCTCCATACGGCCTCTACAACCTTTCGCCCGAAAGCTTGAGTAACTGAATGTGGGGGACTCTAAAGACTCGTCAACACCTTGGTTGTGGATTTAACCACTAGCATGTCAGAGGTATAAGCCAATACGTAACGGGCTACCAGGTATTGACTAAAAGGGATGTCTGTGAGCGAACTCAGCCTGACACCCTACTGAGCCTGTCAGTGACAATATCCGTACAGTCCGGTCCGTTCGTCTATGAGTATCGCATGGCGGGCCTAGGGGGTTGGTAAAAGTCAGACCCCCAAAAGCGGTACAAGTCGTGTCGGAGTGTAGCCCAGAACACCCTGAGATACTACTGGAATACCTACCAGTAAATCTCCTTGCCTCGGCCGAGGGCTTCGTGTAATGGCTCTCCTAGACACAGCACGACCTCACCCCCAATACCGGGAGAGACGAACCCCTGAAGATACGCTCACTGCCTCCATATGGCTCGGGACTGTACCCAACTAAAACCTGTTTGCACGACTCCTTTGAGCCGTGGTAGGGTAGTAATCAAAGTACAGTGGGAACTCAAACGAGACAAATGACGATCCCCAGGTCGATGAACTAACCTGCACACATGTCACCAGGGAACTGCCATCTGACGTCTGGTATATGACCAACTAGCATGTTCCCGGCGAGTCCTGTCCGGTGTACTCATAACCCAATGAGCACCTGTATACATCTTAGGTGATCCAACTGACACCAGTGGCTTGTGAGACCGGCCACCGCCCCTCGACGGGGTCTCGACTGTATACACTAGTCTACACTGGAGTATCGATGCCCTGTCTCGAAACTCACACGACTAGGGACCATTTAAGGATATGCTTATAGACCCCAGCTCCCACTTATATGATCGCCCTCATACTGCTGGTGGTCAAGCAAGAATCCTAGGGGCTCTATCAACGTGTAATAGCGACTTGTCAGGTCACCTAAAGCAGTACACGATGATAAAGGTAAACCAGATAGCATACTATCATCTCGAGTGAGACTGTCCTACTGGGATAGGTCCTCCCTCAATCATTGCAATCACGTGCCTGTGATCCAATAATTGACTTTGAGGGCACTATCTCCAACAATCTCCCACTTGCACTCAAGGCTAATTATTGCGATGTCGCATACTCACAGCCCGTGTGATACCGAACACCCATCTCCTCTACTAGTCAGTCTCACAAAGCTCGTTTGCGAAACTATTGCGTTCGAGGAATAGCCTCAGTGAGTGGATCCGCTTTGTTGTTTCTTTCTATGTCTCTCTATATCTCAAATTCGCGGAGAAAGCCATCTCCCGAAGTGAGCAATACCTGTCTTAGAATGTGTCTGGATGTCTGATGGGACCTAGCTCATGGATGAACTCCAAATCCAAACTTCTTAGACTGTATCGTCAACTGAACTTAATCAGTATCCTGCGACAAGCCTCCCTCAGTATTGCCTTGGACCACCTATCTAAAATACTGCCCCTCGTCAGAGGGAAAACTGCAACTCTGACAACCTCCTTATCGTCCATGTCACCTTGGAAGCCCGGAATGATAACTGTCTCCCGAATGGGGCTGTCGTTATCATATCCCTAGAACATCCACTTATGTTCCAAACTGCTTCCGACTGTTTCTCCAGGATTGGATTAATGTCAACTTATTGCATCTAGTGCAAGAACAACATCTGGTGTGGTACTTGACATCTCATGATTGACTCAATTGCCTAAGCAAGTGATCTGCCAATCATGCACATCCCTCTCCACTTTAGTCTGTAGGACACCTTTAGAGAGGGTGACTCCATCTTCTGCAGGTACACTACCGTGCCAGGAGTCGTCCATTCTAAATACTCTCAGAATGCTGTCCAAGTACCCAGATTGGGAAACCATCCAAATCTAGATCTAAAACCATAGATCTAGTAACCAGTATGTTAGATACAAAATCCATTTCCTTTGTGGAGAAACCACTGTGTGACGACCAAAGTATAACCGATCGTAGTATAGGAGTTTCCTTTCCTATTATGTGTATGTCATCCTAATACCAGGATATCACACCCTACTACCTTCTCAACAGATCCATCCCCTATTCTGATGAAGTCAAACCCATGACTGTCACGTCAGAAATAGATGATCTATCTCCGCTACATCTGCTTTAGTCTATAAATAGGCATAAGCTACCTGTCCACCAATGCTTCCGCTGCTCCCACTGACTACGACAACCCTCTGGCAGAGTCATATAGACGTACACTTCTAAAACTAGTTTAGAACGACGCTATACTCATCCTCCCGCCGGGTCTCGCAGCCTGGAACAACAGCAATGGTAATTGTGGGTAAACAAGAACTTCCCTGTCACCGTCCTTGAGGCTACCGTAGTACCTCTTGGGTGCCTGAAGTTATCCACCAAAATCTGCGGAGTGGCCAATGGAATGTCAAACCAGATTCAAATTATGCAGCTGTCTCCAGTGCATGTTACCTAAATGGAAAGAGGCCGATCAGCGTTACTCAACTTAGGAATACTTCCAATTATGAGTAACCTGAAGGAGAAGCAAGATCTCTTAATCACTACTACCAACTGAATACCATGCACAAGTGTCTACATCTTCGATCACTTTGAAGAATCCCGATACTTGCTACACCTGGTTCTCTACTCTATTCAAATACCTATAACTTCTCAAAATTCGGACCCTGTGTTTCCACGAAACACTTGTCTAAAAACTAGAGAAGTCATAAGTAAACCGAATATAGTACGAGGACCACCCCCTCTGTCCTGATGGACCCTGGACAACATACAATACTCTGTATAAGTCCCTTGAGTCTGATAACTCATTCACTGTGTGTCGTAGGTTGAAAACTGTACTTATGGTTAAGAAGAATTACACCGCTGCTAAATGCTCCTTACCTAACCATCCACTGATATAGGTAAATGTCGTAGACATAATTTCAGAAAGGTATATCTCACTCTATGAAAATAGACGTACAGATATATCAATTTGAAAATGGTGCATAAAAGCGGATATTCAAAACCAAATATTTGCCGACCGGCAAACAGCCCAGGTGATTTCCTCAAATATCACCGATTACAACGAATCCTGATATATTGAGGATGATCACCCAATTCCCAATAACTTACTCCCACTCATCATCTGTAAAACCATACAGATGTGAGAATCATACCTGGTAAATACATACCCTGGAGCAAGTGTCTAATCGGGAAATCAGTTTTCTTTTAACATTACACAGTGAAACTGAAACATCGAAATGTTTCGATGGGGTATTCTGGTATTCCTAGTAATGCCTCTTCCATATTCACGACTGTAACCGTATAATTCTTTGCCACCTCTCCAAAATCCCTTCATATGTCTTTAGTCATTACCTTCTGCACACCCCTTAGGCCAAATGGTTTTCTTCCTTCCCTACCGTTCGGCACCAGCCTATGGTTTGGAAGAAGACTATCCAATAAGCATAATGGGTGTACTGTCCTAATCCTGGGAGCACTCGCAAAGCGAGAGAATGTGAAGATAAAAGACACCTGAATAAATTTTATTCCTATTTCTCCTGAACCAGAATCCATCCCCGAACTGGAACAAGTTCCTTTCGAGTTCGTATATAACCATACGATGGAGTATCCAATAAACTGTGGATCTTCGTAGTGATACGGAGTGTCCTGGAGAAATACAAAGGTGATTTAGGATTGGCGAAGAGATACTTGGTTTGGTCGTGAATATCTGTTGCAATTTACTTTGCCCTCTTACTAATCCCTTGCTTTGTCTTAACTTAATACCTTCTGCACACCATCGTTATGCTAATTGGTTTTCTTCATTCCCTACCGGTCGGCACCTGCCTATGGTTTGGAAGAAGACTATCCAATTTGCGTAATAGGTGTACTATCTCCTAAACCAAGGAGTACTCGCAACCTGAGAGAAGGTAAAAGGAAAAGACAACTGAATAATCCTATCCGTTTCCTCCAGAACCTGAAACCATCCTCGAATAAATTCTTTCGAGTTCGTATCTAACCATACGATGGTTTTGTCCAATGGAAGTGGACGTTCGTAGTAATACGGGGTGTCCTGGAGAAAAAGGGTAAAAGTAGGAGTGGCAATGAGGTTTGCAACTCTGACAATCCAAAAGCCAGTGTTAAGAAGGTTCGGTCAATTTGGTCACTGAGTCATAGTCTTAGGGTCGGGTCAATGGTCGCTGCCAAAGAGAGAGAGAAAAGAAACACTCAGCGTGCACTCTAACCTAGATCAGAATGGTTACCAATTTATCTAATCAGGAAACCTCCCACTGTACCTCAAATTCTCCTCCAAACCAGAAAGAAGAATTAGTCGGGATCACCCGAGGAGTAAACTAACTCATCAGTGGGAATCGGGATCCAACTCTCATCGCATGATAACGTGACGGAATCCGCTCACGTCATCACACTCCAGAAGGTATGCGCATATCTGGCAAGTTTCAGTTCTTTTGAAACTCCCGATGAGATTTCTGCCCCATGCTCTTATGACCTTGACTTTGGCCAACAAATCATAAGTCACATGTCAAGTTCTACCCGTCATTCTCCAGGTTGATTCGAATCCACCCGCACAAGCCCTTGACTTTGGCCAACAAGGCTATACGACTGTTCCAAAACAACGCATCTATCTATGCTGCATATGAATAACCAACAGCTACCAAACACTGTGCCTTGACTTTGGCCAACAAACACAGCTTGAATACTATTGACTACCCATATGAAACGACGGAGGGCTACGAATGGTTTCTGGCGAAAACCTTTAACGTAATGAACTTGATATCGTTGAAGGAACGGATAGCTTTTTGAAAATATAGTGACGAAAACCGTTGCTAAAGAGGTCACTCCCGGTGAAGGGATCTCGGCTCTTTCCCCGTAGAATGGGGTGCAGGATATTCCAACTGAATACCATGGTGCAAAGCAAAAGTAATCGGCTATAGTGAAGTCATTGCCCTGACGCAAACTTTTTGTCCAAGGGGTCACTCCCGGTGAAGGGATCTCGGCCCTTGCCTCGTCGACTGAGGAGCAGGATATTCCAACTGAATACCACGATGCAAAACAAAAGAGAACGTCCTTGCAATAACAGCTTTTTGAAAAGTGTTCCAACAACATCAGATTAGGTTTGCTTTTAACTTGCATTGATCAGAATCAACGCGGTCCCATCAATTGATCACACCAAAAAGAACGAAAATATACTGATGTACGTATATGCCATCCGCATTCGCCACTGGGTCCCGTCATTACCCGTTAGGTTAGCTAACTAACGACAGAGCGGGGACTGGACTAGCGCGGATGAAAAACATATACAACATCTACTAATATATATACCAATGTTATATTTCGCTCAAGGCGTGATAAGAAATGCAACATCACAGAAAATGTACAGCATCACAGCAACAATACAGATATCTGGGATCCCCGGGTTTCACAGAGCCACTACTGAAACCCGACGTTCCCCTGGTCGTGTGGATAGCCTGTACAATGAAATCCTAGACCCCTACGGGCGCGGCAAGTTACCCGCCAAAACCTGAAGCGAGGCAGCCCCCTTCAGCACCGTGAATGGACCACCCAGCACTTCACGGAATCCGGTACCTTGGGCACCCCTCCTGGGTCAACCTGTACCCCCTACGAGTGCGGCGAATAGCCCGCCAATTCTAGAGTAAAGCCCCTTCCGTCTCAATGCCATGAGATGCGGGCTTGTTGCCCTCCAGAACCCGGCTATCCGTGCACCCCTCCGCGGGGTAATCCTAGTACAGAAAGTAAAATATACATACAACGGGTACATCGACCGCAACCAGGTCGTGCCCCAAAAGAATAATACAAACAGGCAGTGACGGCAGTCCACATGTCGGACGCTCGCCCCGCAATATCAAATGTACATAATACAACCACAACTGTACTAGCATTGCACCCAGGCTATCCCCCACGACCAATCCGCAACATCACAGCAAAAACAGAACATCAACGTGAAAGTCACGTTCGCAAATCCGTCTAACCGGGCTATAGCAGTTAGACCGGATTTACCGATCAAGTGACATTCACGGTCGCAGATATAATGTAAATACTGTGAAATAATGTGTTTAAAATATCCGATCGATCAAAAATTAACAAGTGGGCCCCCAATCAAAACTGTAGCACTCACAGAAAACCTGGGCCCAAAGTTATTATTCCAAAACCCCACTTTTCACCCCAGAAAGCCTCTGTAAAAAATTGGTGCAGTGATCCCTACAGTGTGCGGCGGAACCGCGGCCCAAGGGGGTGTTTGGCCGCGGTTCCGCGCCTCAACAGTGGAATCGTCGCATCGAATTTTTACAGAACCCTTATATTCCCTTGTACATCACTTTTATACAACCTGAAAAATTTTTCGAGACTAAAAAATTTCAACAGAAAACTGTCACTTTGAAAAACATGGTTTTGGAACTTTTTCATCGATTGGAAATGCAAACACAATACACAAAGCTAGACTAAGTTAATGGCGAGGCTCTGATACCACTGTAAGTGCACGGCGGCGCCCCGGCCGTCAATCCGACGGCCAAATGCGGAAGCGGTGATAAACTTAAATTTTTCTTGGACTGGCAAACCGCCGCGCACTAATACCCGGATCGAACCACTAACTAGTCCTAGCTATCTACAAGAAAGGGAAGAGAGATATACCGACAGATCCGAGTCCTCCGGTCTTCTCGTCGTCGTCCCGATCTCCTGTGGAATGTGCCGTCTCCTCCTCGTCGCCGGAAGTGCACCACATCGCCTACTTCTTTTACGGGCTCCCACCTCAATGCCGCACGAAGCTGGCTAGTCGACGTGCCCAAGATTTGCTGTAGAATGTGTAGTATAATTGTCTCTTTGGGGTTTAGGATAGTTGCCATGATGGAGGAATTTGTGTACAAGGATTTTTCATGGATCTTGCTGGGAAAAATGGAGCTTGCCATGAAAAAAATTGAGCTCGGCCAGCCCCTTAGAGCTCTCTGGAAAATCATGAAGCTCTCATTCTGATGAATGTGTGCATGAATTAATACCAAAGAAGAAAAGAAAAATTCCTTTCACTGCACACACAAAGGAGGGGGGTCCACCAAAGAAAAGCATGAAGGAAATTTCAACCTCACAAACAAACAGCCCACTTCATTAAGCTAATCCCTCAGCTCATTAAAAAACCTCCTGCACTCTCACAATGCAATCATATATTAATTAATTTATCACCTCCTGCACACTCATTATGTTTTGGCCCATTCCTCACAAAATAAATAATCCACACTCATTCCCAAACAGTGGCCGGCCAATGCAATTTAGAATGGAGAGAGGGAGGAAAAATGTGATGATAAAAAAATAATGATCACAAGAAAATCCACACTCCATCAACTACCACCCAACCTCATCATCAACAACCATGATGATTACAAAGTCAAGCCATCATGAAATAGTCAAGTCAAAAAGGTCAAGGAATGGTGCTCATCATGATACAAATAATAAGCAAAGACCCCCTCCACAAAATGCTTATTTGCAACAATGCAAATAAGCCCTCCTCCACCAAACTTCGGCCAATGAATGGAACAAAGGAAATCGGCCGAAACTAAAAGCAAACTGGCAACTCCAGAAAACTGGTCCCGTAATAAATTACAGGAAAACCCCGATACTGTGCATACACACCCGCATTTGTATTTCGACCGAAATACAAATGCAATGAGACAAAATCTATATTGTACTATACTGGGATCCGGCTTATACCAAAACCGGCCAGTAATATCTGTTCGATCCTGATCCGTGCAATACCGCACGTATCTGATCGAACCCTGCCATATAACCATACGACCTATAGTACAAAATGTCCGATCCTGATCCGTGCAATACCGCACGAATCTGATCGGACCTTGCCATATCTCCATACGGCCTCTACAACCTTTCGCCCGAAAGCTTGAGTAACTGAATGTGGGGGACTCTAAAGACTCGTCAACACCTTGGTTGTGGATTTAACCACTAGCATGTCAGAGGTATAAGCCAATACGTAACGGGCTACCAGGTATTGACTAAAAGGGATGTCTGTGAGCGAACTCAGCCTGACACCCTACTGAGCCTGTCAGTGACAATATCCGTACAGTCCGGTCCGTTCGTCTATGAGTATCGCATGGCAGGCCTAAGGGGTTGGTAAAAGTCAGACCCCCAAAAGCGGTACAAGTCGTGTCGGAGTGTAGCCCAGAACACCCTGAGATACTATTGGAATACCTACCAGTAAATCTCCTTGCCTCGGCCGAGGGCTTCGTGTAATGGCTCTCCTAGACACAGCACGACCTCACCCCCAATACCGGGAGAGACGAACCCCTGAAGATACGCTCACTGCCTCCATATGGCTCGGGACTGTACCCAACTAAAACCTGTTTGCACGACTCCTTTGAGCCGTGGTAGGGTAGTAATCAAAGTACAGTGGGAACTCACACAAGACAAATGACGATCCCCAGGTCGATGAACTAACCTGCACACATGTCACCAGGGAACTGCCATCTGACGTCTGGTATATGACCAACTAGCATGTTCCCGGCGAGTCCTGTCCGGTGTACTCATAACCCAATGAGCACCTGTATACATCTTAGGTGATCCAACTGACACCAGTGGCTTGTGAGACCGGCCACCACCCCTCGACGGGGTCTCGACTGTATACACTAGTCTACTCTGGAGTATCGATGCCCTGTCTCGAAACTCACACGACTAGGGACCATTTAAGGATATGCTTATAGACCCCAGCTCCCACTTATATGATCGCCCTCATACTGCTGGTGGTCAAGCAAGAATCCTAGGGGCTCTATCAACGTGTAATAGCGACTTGTCAGGTCACCTAAAGCAGTACACGATGATAAAGGTAAACCAGATAGCATACTATCATCTCGAATGAGACTGTCCTACTGGGATAGGTCCTCCCTCAATCATTGCAATCACGTGTCTGTGATCCAATAATTGACTTTGAGGGCACTATCTCCAACAGGCTTCCCTTTCGGTCAGTACATAGGCAGCTGTTACACATAGCTAGTGCCGCTGACGTGCTTGTGGTTAAACCCACTGCCAGGGTACTGACGAGTCTTTAGAGTCCCCTACAGATAGTTTCCCAAGTTCGGGCGAAACGTTGTAGAGGCCGTATGGTTTTATGGCAGGGTTCGAAAATGCACGTGCACTTGTGCACGTATCATATTTCGGACAGATAATACTGGTGGGCTTTGGTTTAAGCCGGATCCAAGTATTATATTGAGTCGGAATATTTTAGTCTCTTGTATTCGTATTCGGTCGGAATACGGATACAGGTATGTATATATAGGTGAGGGGTATTCTCGTAATCCGTTACGAGAATATTTTAGAAGATGCATTTTTTTTTTCGATTAATCATATTGGTTTAAATGATTATTGATTTTGGAATGTGTGACTCATTCTTGGTGACACATTTCTTCTACCATGTTCATTAGTGACTCATGCTAATGAGTCATGATAGAATTAATGATAGTTTGTTTTGGGTGTAAATATTTTAAGGTTTGTGGATATTTTTGGTAGATATTTTTTCATGAGATATTTTCTTTGCACAACCTTATATATATCTACTCACAAAATAAAAGATCACCACAAGTTATTATGCTTGAGTTCTTGCTCTTATGATAGTTTTCTTGAGTTCACAATTTCCATCTCTAAGCATCTTCTTCAACCTCCATCCTAACCCTCTCATGTGATGAGAACCCTAGGGTGTTTCAGACAAAATATTCTACTCATTCTCTACTTCATCTTGGATATATTGGTTAGCATACTTCTTGTCCGAGTTGCCTCGGTATAGAGGCGGGAGCCCATTTAAAGATCCATTGACGTGGTGCTACCTCAACGAGGAGACAGGAGATCGGAGTTGCCGCGAGGAGCGTGGGATGATGGCTAAAGACCGAAGGACTCGGATCGATCGGTATAGCCTTTCTACCTCTTTACTGTTTGTTAGTTTAGCGTTAATGGCAAGATCGGGGTTATAGTATGCGATAGCGCCAGTTATAAAAGTTTTTGTTCCGCGTTTGGCGTTAGAATGACGGCGGGGGTGCTACCGTAGACTTACATGGTATCAGAGCCACGCCATTAACCATTACTAACTTGTTTAAAATATCGATCGAACGAAATTTCCAAAAACGCATTTTTCATGTCAAAGTTTCTGTCGAATTTTTAAACTGGTCTAAAAATCATTTTGAGTATCTCAGAAAATCGAGCAGGCTTTTTTAAGACTCTTTAAGAAATTTGGCCGCGGTTCCGCCGCTGTTTTGGAGCAACAGTATACCATTTTTCTTCTGGGTATCTTTCATATGGAATTGTGGTTTCTGGAATATTTTGTTTGGGCCTAGATTTTGTTTGAGTACTGCAGTTGTACTTAGGGCCAACTTCGGGAATTTTGTCGATCGGATTTTTAAATATGTTAGTTTACAATACTTATATTATATCTCCGACCGTGAATGTCATTCGACTGGTAAATCGTGTCTAATTGCTATCGTCCTTTTAGACGGGTTTGCGAACGTGACATTCGCGTTGAAGTTCTGTATTATGCTGTGATGTTGCGGATTTGTCGTGGTGGATAGCTGTGTGCAATGGTAGTGCAGTTTGGATTTATTTGTACATTTGATATTGCGGGGCGAGCGTCCAACATGTGGACTGCCGTCACTGCCTGTTTGTATAATATTCTTTTGGGGCACGACCGGACTGAGGTCGATGTACCCGTTGTACATATTTTTCATTTCTGTACTAGGTTTACCCCGTGACGGAGTGCACGGATAGCCGGGTTCTGGAGGGCAATGGGTCCGCATCTCATGGCTTTGTGAGGCAGAGGGCCTCACTCTAGAATTGGCAGACTATTCGCCGCACTCTTAGGGGTACAGGTTGACCCAATGTCACGACCCGAAGATCGACCCGTGACCGGCCCTTAACCACGTAACGTCTACAAGCGTAACGCGACTAAGTAAGCCGAAACCCAGAAATCTAACCATTAAAAGTAGCGAGTGCTGAAAATATTTGTTTTAAAACATTTGGAAAACCTTAAGTAGTTTAGTAACTTTCTGTAAAGTCCAAGTTATTATCTTTAAAAATTTTGGCAGCATTTCCTTTGTAAAAACTAACCCCGAAATCGGGTACAAGACATGATATGAGTAAAATTATAATCAATATAATAAAGTATCCCAAACGGGAGCATTCATGCCAAACGGCGGAAAAAATCACCACAAGAGTAATATACGACGCCGTAGCGAAGAAATGAGCAGTAAGTGAAAAACATCACTATTAATAAAAACTGCATAAGTAAAGTCGGCTCACACGACCTCGACACCAGAATACAAATAATATACATCATCGTCCTCACACTGGTCTCTAAGTCAATACATGAAAAGTAGATGGAGAGTACTAGATACAAAAGTTTGTACAAATGGAAATAACCGGATACCACAACCCACCTAGCAGCAAAACAGCTCAAGCACCAACTGAAGTGGTATCCATAGCTAAAAAGATACAAGAAAGCAGCCTGCCGCGACTAGTCTGAGGGGCAACCTGCAATACTGTGGCACAACGGGGGTGAGTTGCCAACTCGTGAATAGAAGATAATATATAAAGGTAATCACGAGTATGCACGTATTGCGCTACTCTAACATATGCCAGCAGATAATATCTATATGCTATGAGCAGGATGTGCAATAATCATACATAAGTACTCTATCAGGTAATATGACTACAGGATGAGATGCAAAATAATGAATACTGAGCATGGGATAAAATAACATCTACACGGAATGTCAACGTGGAAAAATAACCGCTGTCCATCAATGCACCCAAATCCCAATAAAACTCAGGCGCCGTCACCCTCATCGGCCCTCAAATCCTATAAATCGCTGAGAATCGTGAGTGCCCAACATCGGCACTCGAAAAATACCATGAAATAATCGCGTCCAGCATCGACACGCAAATCCTCATATATCGGGCTCCGTCTGTCCGGTCGGCCCACGGGCTCCGTCTGCGGAATCGGCCCTCGGCCCCGGCAGTACGAGTCATCCCGTATCCATCTATCGACTCTAGTCAGTATCCTCCGGATAACCGCCAGCTCCAACCAATCACTGGTAGGTACTAGCTACCCTGCCAGGCTCATCATCTGCTCCACAAAAAACATTTCTCGCCCCGGGGAACCATACCGGGTCCACCACGAACCCGCAAACGGATCATCCAACTCCTCGAATTGGGTTTCAAGCACACGTCTCAGAACAGAGAAAACGCGTGGTGGACGCACCAAAATATCATATCAAGAGAAATCGGGTTTTCAAAACAATGCATGCTTTCTTGAAAAATACCGCGGTCCTCAAATCCAGAAATCACATGAAATCCAAAGCCGATGCGTAAATCCATGCGATGAGATATATGCATCATATGTCATACTATGAGTAAAAGGGAGAAACCGCTCTTTAAGATAGATTCAGTTTTTCAAAAGGTATTATACGGTTCCCAGTTCTTACCAAAATCAACTTATCTAGGTAGGTACAATTGTATATGCATGAATATGGATAGGCAAAGGAGTATGTGTACAAGTAACATAATCATGTCAAATCATATCTGAGGTGAGCTACAATATATTGTTCATGGCAATTCTATAGTGTGAGTGTCATGGCAATTACTAACGGTGTGTGTGTAACATGTAGATTAGTGCTCGTGCGACATGAACCGTTAGTAACAGTGCGGTGTGTTATTAATTCTAAACTCATATAGATGTAGCAGGGAATGCGGTATGCAATAAATAGTATCCATGAACAGTCAATGTATGTAAATGCAATATGCTGCTACAATGTCCTATCAGCCCTGACGCATAACGTCATACGGGCGATTTCCCGTAGATGTTAAATCTACTCAACGTAGTTTCGTGCTAAGTGTAGCCGACGACTTGCTTCCCTTTCTTCCCGGCGTCCGTCGTACTTGCCTGCGAACCTAGAATTACACAAGGAATAAACATAATCTAAAATCCTATAAAACGTGATACTAAAGCGGTACGGAAAAAGTAGCGTCACAAGCTAAACGCGTGAACTCGATACACTAAAAAGAGCGTGTGCTAATCCCAGAACTACCCTGATGCACTGCGATGCACAGAACCCACTAGACCATGACGAGGCGTACATGTCGCGCTAAACACAAAACTCCAATATAAGGGTAACAGGTCCCAGATTCTTATCTGGAAGAAAACCCAAAAATCAAACAAAACCAAACACTGTAAAACCATCCCAGACACCACCCTGCAAAACACCAACACCCACAGAGCAGGGGGGCCAGCGTCGCCGAATTTTCAAGGGAAGTCGCCGGTTTATATCCGGTGGAACGGGCTCAAACATCAACCCAAAACCCTAGCTTCCCTGTACACTATTCTGTAATTGTTTGCAACACCTGAAAATAATCGTAGACATAGCAGATCACCGTATCCTATAATCTTGTTCAAAAACGATTTAAAAACGCTAATTTGGTACTAAAAGGTATTTTAGTACAAACTGAAGAAAAAACCTGGTTTAAACAACACATATAACACATAACTAAGCTAAACAAGCCATAAAAATGTTAACTTAACACAATCTTCATTAATTCCCCTTCAATATCACAAAAAAATGCACAAAAATACGATTTTTAGCAAACAAAACTACAAGTTATGAACTAAGGTGCTAAGGTTGAGTTTAATACCTCCAAAAGATCCTAGGGAAACCTCACTTCCAGCCCCTTGCCCTCAAAGCCACTGACTTGACCCAAAAATCCCCAAAAGAGCTATTTTTCCAAGGTTTTAGTGAAGGAATATGAGATTTTTGTGTAGGGTTTGAATATGAATCAAAAGAGAAGCAAGAGAAGAAGAGAATGATGATGATGATGATGATGATGATGCAGCTGCTGCTTCTCTGCTGGGAGAGCAGAAAAGGAGAGGGAGAGAGGGAAAATGAGTGAAAAAAATTGGTCAAAAAGTCAAGCCCATTTCACCTAACCCCCATACCTCCCATTCTTCATTTTAAATTTTAAAAAGAAAGAGTTGACTTGGTTTAATTAAGGAAAAATAGAACCATGCAAGAACAAAGGAAAAAAAAGTTACATGCTAGCACTTTTTAACCTAAGTCATAAAAATGTAATAAGTGTGCATGTAATACACTAATCCTAGCTTAGGAAAGTAATTAAGGAAAATTTTTAATTAAGGTGAACCCAAGATAAATTATAATTAATAAACCCCATTTATATATAAAAACATATCTCATCACAGTTAGAATTAGTTTCATTCAAGTTTAAAAAAAGAAATTAAGATTTTCGGGTTTTTTTTTTGAAAAACAAGCACCATTACTAACTAACGCGAAATTAAGCTAAACGAATTTCAAAGCGTTACACCCAAGGAGAGGTGCTCAAGTTACCAGATTCCGTGAAGTGTAGGGTGGTCCATTCACTTTGCTGTAGGGGGCTGCCTCGCTTCCGGTTTTGGCGGGTAACTTGCCGCACACGTAGGGATCTAGGTTTCATTGCATAGGCTATCCACACGACCAGGGGAACGTCGGGTTTCAGTAGCGGCTCTGTGAAACCCGGGGATCCCAGATTATCTGTATTGTTCTGTGATGCTTATTACTTTTCTGTAATGTTGCATTTATCACGCCTGGAGCGATTATTGTATATTGGTATATATACTAGTAGATGTTGTATATGTTTTACACCCGCGCTAGTCCAGTCCCCGCTCTGTCGTTAGTTAAGTAACCGAACGGGTGATGATGGGAACCATTGACGAATGCGGATGGCATATACGTACATTTTATTTTCGTTCTTTTCTGGTGTGATTAATTGATGGGACTGCATTGATTCTGATCAATGTAAAGGAAAACAAACCTGTTTGGACGTTGTTGGAACAGTTTTAAAAAGTTGTTATTCTAAGGACATTTTCTTTTGTTTTGCACAGTGGTATTAAGTTGGAATATCTTACACCTCATTCGACGAGGTAAGGGCCGAGATCCCCTCACCGGGAACTCGCAGTGGGTATCGGATCCAACTATCATATAAAAGGTATGCAATCTAATTGCAAATTTCAACATTTGAAATTCCCGATAATTATTTTTACCCCTAACTTCCTATGACCTTGACGCTGGCCAACAAACCATAGGCCGTTAGTCAAATTCAACCCGTTCATTTCTTGATTGAATTAAACCCACCCGCACGACCTTTGACGCTGACCAACAAAATCGCATGACTACCCTAATCCAATCGCATCACATGCTGCAGATAAGCACTAATCAGCTACCGCACACTATGCCTTGACGCTGGCCAACAAACGTAGCACGAATACTAAATAGCACTTATCTGAATTGACGAAGGGTTACGCAAGTTTTTATGAAAACCATGAGCGTAATGAACTTGATATCGTTGTAGAATCCAATGATTTTGAAAAGGACTGTTTTTTATAGCTTTTGCTAGTTTCGCTAAAGTGGTCACTCCCGGTGAACGGATCTCGGCTCTTTCCTCATCGAATGAGGTATTGGATATTCATCAAAATACCACTATGCCGAGCAAGAACTAAAGAAGCTATAAAAACAAAACTGAGTGGGTTGTAGCATTTGCTAGTTTCGCTAAAGAGGTCACTCCCGGTAAAGGGATCTCGGCTCTTTCCTCATCGAATGAGATGCTGGATATTCATCAATGAATACCACTATGCAAAGCAAGAACTAGAGCTACCCTTTTTTAAAAAAAAATAGATTCTACAACATCTTTAGGTTTCTTTTCTTTCATTAATCTCATTAATGAAGTCCCATCATTTAATGTTTCCTAAACATCACAGAAAAATGAAACGAAAATAGAACGTACGTTTATGCCATCCGCATTCGCCACGGGGTCCCGTCATGCACTGTTAGGTTACTTAAATAACGGCAGAGCGAGGGCTGGACTAGCGCGGGTGCAAAACATAAGCAACGTTTATTTTATATCATATATATAATATAACATTCGTCTCACGTAATTATATGATCACATCACAGAACCAAGCAACAGAAGCAACATATGAAATATTGGATATACAAGGAGGTCAGTGTTTTAAATTCAACCAGTAATGTAAAACACGGATTCTACAGTCATGATGAATAGCCAAACTATTAGTGTATATGCCCTAGGGGCCATTATTGTATCATACTAGCTTGTATATTACTTAATGGAAGCTTGGGATATTCACAGTTGTATTAACTGTCTTGCTCAACATAGTAGTATACTACTTGGTTTATATCTATCTTAATATGTGTATATGTTTTTTTTAGCATATCGCGAATATATATTGATAGAGCCCATAGGATCTTGCTTGACTACCAGCGCTGTGATGGCAGTCACACTAGTGGGGGTTGGGTTGTCTACAAGCACATCCTTTTTCAGGTCCCTAGTTGTAGGATTATCGAGACATGACATCGATACTCCGGAGTAGACTAGTGTATGCGCTTCTTGTCCCAGCAGGGGAGATGCTCTGTCCCACAGCCATTAGTACGCTGTACTGGAGATAGTATGCAGGTGCTCGTTGGGTTACGGGTACACCGGATAGGACTCGCGGGGAACTGTTGGTTGGTTTTATACCCGTCGTCAGTTAACATTTTCCAGGTGACATGAGTACAGCATAGTCCGTAGACTTGACACTGCTGCTTCGCTTCGAGTGTGTTTCCACTGCTCTTAGATTGCTACCCTACCACGGCTCGACTGAGTCGTGCAAACAGGTAACAGTTGGGTGCAGTCCCGAAGCACTTGGAGGCAGTGGCGGTTAGATAGGATTCGTCTCTCCCGTTGTTGGGGTTGATATCGCGCTGTGTTTGGAGAGCCATTATACAAGGTCCCTGGCCAGGGCAAGTGAGATTTACTGGTAGGTTTTCCAGTAGCTTCTCAAGGAGTAATGGGCTTCAATCCAACACGACTTATACCGCTTTTAAGGGAAAGAAGCTTGCCGCCCCCATAGGCCCGATATGCGATAGTCTTAGACGAACATACCGGACTGTACGGAGATTATCACATCAGGCTCAGTAGGAGTTCGGATGGGTTTCATCATCGACCTTCCTATCGACATCTACCTGGGCACCGTTACGTACAGCTAGTACCGCTTGCGGCCTGTGGTTAAACCCACTGCCAGCGTAGTGTCGAGTCTTTAGAGTCCCACACAGAGGGTTTCCCTGCTTCAGGCGAAATGATATAGTGGTCGTATGGTTTTACGACAGGGTTTGGACATATACGTGTACTTGTGCACGTGTGATGTTCGGACAGATTATACTAGCAGGCTTTGGTTTAAGCCAGATTCTAGTATTGGATTATTGGATTTATGCAGTCTCAGTATACCCGTGTTTTTCGTAAATATTGATGGGAAGGGCATTCTCGTAATTAGTCGAGAAGCTTCTAGAAGAAAGGTGACTCATTTAGTTTTAATTCATTTGTGAATTAAACTTAATGAGGTGGAGAGGTGATGTGTAATTTTCGTTAATTGCACCATGAGTCATGAGGTGATTCACTTCAAGGTAATTAATGAAGCATCGTTGTTGATTATATTTATTATTGTTTAGATATTTTTCATGTTTCAAAATTATCTAAATGACTTAAGTTCAATTCATTATCACAAATGCATTCCTTCTCTTCAAGCTCTCATCTTCTTCATCCTAACCCTAATCCTCTCATGTGTTGAGATCCCTGGGGTCAGCAAGACTAATAGATCCTTAATCTATCTCTATATCTTCTAAGGCACTTGGATTAGCAATCCTAGCCACTTAGTTACCTCAAGTTAGAGGTTAAAATCTAAAGAAGGAACTCTCGGGTGGATCTTCTATTACATCGAGAAGGCCGATGAGGAGGTGAACAACAAGAACAAGAAGGACTAGTATCTTGAGGTATAATCATCTATC
Source organism: Agapanthus africanus (assembly GCA_030015575.1). Lineage (NCBI taxonomy): Eukaryota > Viridiplantae > Streptophyta > Magnoliopsida > Asparagales > Amaryllidaceae > Agapanthus > Agapanthus africanus. The sequence goes on from CM057347.1 coordinate 226,494,951, forward strand.
ATATTAGTTAACTACTTCTAGATAGTTTGTTATTTAGGGTTTAGCAAAAATCTGTTTGATAGTCGTTGTTATTTTGAAAAAAATAATTGTTTTTCCTATTCCGCCTCCTCGCATCTTGTGGGGTGTGTAACTTTGACTTAAAGTGGTATCAAAGCCTAGCTAAACCATAACTAACATGTTAGCAAAGTCTTTAGAAATTCGATCGCAATTTAATCCGGAAAAAACGACATATTCATCAAGTTTCTGCCGATTTTAAATTGGGGTCTAAAAATTTTTCCAGGGACCTTAAACATACAAGCAGGGTTTTTTAAGAATTGTGATGAAATTTGGGATCGTGACTCGTCCAAACCACCGTGGAACGGCGGCCGATCCAAGCGATCCGCCGTGGATCCGCGGCCGAGTTGACACCGAGTCAACCCAAATTTGCTCAGTTATTCTTCTGTGTTGATGTTGTGTTTTCTGGGATGTTTTGTTTCTGCTCAGGTTTTATGTGCACAGAGAATTATTTTGAGTAGATTCATATGTGTTGCTTGATCGAAATTCTAAGAAGTTTGGCTAACTGGATTATATCTGTATTGTGATTAATGTGTTCGTAAACCTCCTCTAATTGCTAGTATTGTCACGACCCAAAATATTAGCTCGTGACCGGCACTTAAATTACGCAACGTTTATAGGCGTAACGTAACCTAAGTAAGCCGAAACCCAGAAATCTAAACCTTACAATAGAAGTAAGTAAAGAAAACATTTACAACATTTAGAAGCTTAAGTAAAAATCCTTAAAACATCACTTAACTCTTTTCCTTGGTTTTCATAAAAATTTCGGCAGCACCTCCTTTGTGAAAACTTGCCCCGAAAACGGGTACAACAAAGAATATAATGAAAGCATCCCAAACGGGAGCAAAACATGCCCAACGGCGGAAACAACACCACAAGTATAAATAACAAGTATACGACACCCAACGGCAAAGATCCATAATAAGAAATAAAGTAAAGCAAGACATCAACCCCAAAAGCGATCATAAAAACCCGTCGCTCAAGTCTCGCAACTACAAGTCTTCTAAGTCTGCAACATATACAATTACTAGTTTCTGTTTTGATGGAGTGACTAGATACAATATGAATAACATGTACGAGAGGGGCACTATCCAACATATACCACCTACCAAAACAAATCACTCGAAAGAAAGCTGTGTGCCAGTGATGCCGCTACTGATCCAAGCGGACAACCTGCAAGAACAGTGGCACAATGGGGGTGAGTTGCCAACTCGTGAGTAGAGAACATCAACAGGTAGAAATCGAAATAAACAACGATTCCTAGGTCAACTATATCATAATGGTAATACAATGATATCTAGGGTGACCGTATCTTCATGTGTGCCAACACAATATAAATGCCTAACAATAAGTGTATAACACTCAACAATGAATCAGTGCATGTATGCAGGTGGATCTTGTCCAACAATAAAATCAATGCATGTATGCAGTGGATCTCGTCCATGTGTCAACCACTGACATAACAACTCCAGCATGTAAATATCATAAAAGCATATGCAGGTAAATATGAGGTTATCAATGAATGTGTGTCCATCAATGCCACATCAAATTATGGAAACCTGGGTGTCTATCACCGACACCCGAAACATCATGAATACCCGTGTCTAACATCGACACGTATATCCTCATAACTCAGGCGCTGTCACCACGACTGGCCCTGACGTCATGTCCGTACATCACTCCGGTCGGTATCCCCACAATAACCGCCGAGTCTAAAAACTATCACCGGTAGGTAGTGGTCCCTCTGTCAGGCTTATCGTCTACACCACGAAATCACCACTCGCCCCGGAGTACCATACCGGGTCCACCATATACCCACAGACGATGCCTCCCGCTCCTCGAATCGGGTTTCACATGCCAATCTCAGAACCGAGAAATCACATGGTGGACACACTTAAATATCATATCAAGGGAAACCAGGTTTTCAAACAACACATAATTTCTTGAAATACCCCCACGGTTCTCAAATCCATAAATCACATGAAATCCATATCACAATGCGTAAATCCATGAAAGCTGATGCAACATAAAACAACAATATGAGCATATTAAGGGAAAGCCGCTCTTTTAAATGAATCCCGCTTTAAAAATATATCTTGCGGTTCCCAAATCCTCCGAAAACAAGTGCAGCATCATATGAAGTGTACATGTAACTATAGCAAGGTATAAGTATCTACATGTAATCAAGTATGTATGATGTATTTCATAAGTACAATGGCGTAATAGTCAACGTCTCAATATCACATGTCAATGCAATACCACCTAGGGGTATATCCAACTGTAGCGAGATATGTGGGTGTACATGTCAGATGTATGCACGATGAACATGTAGCTGTAGCAAAGTATGTGGGTGTACATGTCAATATATCATGCAACCTAGCATAGTGATATGAACTTGGCAGTATATCATAGCATGATATAGAAATTCTGACATAGCAATTATCGATGAAGAAGTGTGTGCGCCGGCAATCTGTGTAAGTGTAACATACGCATCATCGATAATGGTGTAGTGTACTAGCACAAGTATAAGAAGTGAAATGAGAATAGCATGAATGCAGCACAATGCATATAGTGAATCAAATGCTATAAGGTATACATATCAACAAGACCGAGTCGTTGAGTCTATCAATCGGCATCCAGCCTCACAACATCACGTACGTTACTATCCATCGTACGACATCCTCTAATCAATGGTATGGATAAATCAACAGGTAAAAGTCATCGCGTACGGTAATCTAACGTACAACGGCATTAACTAATAGAGATTCTATCAACCTATACAACATCGGGGTACGGATCTCAGCCTCGTACGGCATATCACTCATTATGCAATCATTATCCATAAAAATATATACCTATCTCTCAGGTCACATCCATGTCAATCTCGTATCAGGGGACCTACAAAGGTATCAACAATCACGTATCGACTCGAATCCATATAATGACATATCACACTAAGTCATCATAATCACATCGTATACTCGTCCATCACATTAATATCTCGCATCACATTAACTGAACATCACACTTGTTCTCTTTTAATTCATACCTATCATGATTCACTTATCATTTCATATTCTCCTAAACCAATATGTTCACTAGTGTCCACTTCTATCACATTATCTTGCAATTCCTACAATCATATTAGTCGCCTATCATTTATCAGGATATAATAATCAAACGATTTTTCAATCCAATATTTGCGGGGGTGCTATACGCCATCCACCCAACTTTCCCGGTGGATATAAATCTACTCACCAGCTAAACTCCTTGCTTAGCCATAGTCGATGCGCTTCGTCGTCTCGGAATCCACGCGAATGTACCTACAATCAATTCGAATTCACAAAGCTATTAACATCAAATTCCGAAATCCAAAATACGGCACGCGGTGCGCTCATAGGTTAGAACCTATAGCCTACACATGCAAAATAATCAACTACCCTTGTCATTGACGTACAAAAATCCAACGACCAAATACAACATCCAAAACTCAAAACCAAGAATCCAAATACCGGAAAACATAGTCGAAACCCTAAATATGGTCGCTATATATGAAAACTGCCATATTAAAAACCCAATAATACCAATACGTATTTACAAACACAATAAATATCGTAGGTATTAATATTTACGTCATCTCCATTTTCATTTAAAACCCACGTCAAATTTTACCGAAAAGCTAGCAAGCAACTTATCGAAATATTTCCACAAGTCTAAAATTAAAACCATTCTAGCGGTTCCAAACATCACAAAGCGGTATAACTATGTTATCCAAACTGTTTCCATAATTTTAAACCCACCCAATTAGATTTTGTTAAAACCTAGTAAGCAAAAACTTCATTAGTTAACTTATAAATTATCAATAATTTTCATTCACAAGATTAAGTTTCCAAAATCCTCATTTTAACCATTATCCATCACAAACCCTGACTAGTAAACTGTAACGTGGTATAAGAAATTATACCGATCGATCTGTGTCCTTCGGTCTTTAGCTATCATTCCACGCTCCTCGCGGCCTCTCCGATCTCCTCGTCGAAGTAGCACCACGTCAACGAATCTTTATACGGGCTCCCGCTTCAAATTGAAGCAACTCGGACATGAAGTTTGCTAACCGACATGTCCAAGATAGAAGTAGAGAGAGTGTAGAATAATTTGTCTCAAGAAACCCAAGCTATTGGGTGAAGGTAAATTGAAATTGCCATTTGGGGTGATGAAATGAGCTATCAAATTTTCAATTGAATCATTTTTCTTCAAAAATTGGTCTCGGCCAAATTGTGAAAATGCTCACTGTGAAAATCATGCCCATCCTTTTAGTGGGGCCGACCACACATGTGCAGGGAATAGGAGGGTGATCATAAGCTATCTAAGTGGCGATCACAAGGAAAAAATATCCAAGCCCAAATATCTTAAGCACAACCAAAATCAATCAAAGCTCAAGACATCTCATTAAAGAAGCAATGTTCACAATAAATGAAACTAGTGACTCATCACAATGACTCACCCTCATAAATGAAGCCCACTCACCAAATGATGATTTCGGCCATGACTAGAAGATGATGGGAAATGTGGCCAAAAAAAACATACACAATAAAATAATATTTTAATTAGGGAAACATTCTATGTGAACCAAAACTTTCCATTGACCTCCAAAGCTCGCGCACTAGCTTTAATTTAGCTAAACTTGGTGCCGGAAAGTTTATACGGAAGTTTGATCAAAATCGGTTAAAACGGAAAATACCGACTATTTTACCCTAAAATAGAAAAATTCGTATAACGATTTCAGAAACGTTACAATCTTCCCCACTTAAAGAAATTTGGTCCCCGAATTTAAATTTAAATTTAAACCCTCAAATGCTAAAACATTGCAATAAACAGCTAAATCAACGGGGCTCCGAAATAACGGAAGAAACAGAAAACCACAGCGCATCCTGCACGCTGGAAAAATGAGTACTAAACTCAAAAAAGATCTCCATCAAGCGTCACGCAAATCAACGGACTTGCACACATATCATCGGAGTCACAAAGGAGATACAAATCACAAATCCACTACCGAAATACTATATGCACTAATCAAATACCATAATACATATATAGTACGCATCCTGTTTGAAAAAAATCTCCAAAAACCGAATAAATCATATGCATAATCTTTTCAGAATTGCCATGTAATGCGTAACTCATGGCACAAGTGGCGGACGCTCATTTGTAAAGTAATAATATACTAGCATACATGTTTTGCCAAAATATGCGTCCCGCCTTTTTGAAACATCCCAAAAGGTTTATTTGTAAACGTTCGTGTCACTCGTAGACACGTAAGAAATAGCGAGACTATAGATCCTTTTTAAAACCTCTTGGTAAACTTTTTATGCATGCAAAGTACACAGGTACTGTTCTTGGATCAGTCCTGTTAGGGTACTACAAAGTATAGGCCTCATCATGAAAACAATGTGCTCAAAAGGCGTATCCAACAATTCCGTACGTCTGGTGCGCACGGAAATCAAACCCAAATACAAGTGCCAATATGCACGAAAGCAAAGCAAAGTGCAATGGGTGTGCACGAAAGCATCTGTCTAGTGCAACAGGTGTGCACGACAACAACATCTAGTGCATCTATAGTGCACGAAAATCTCAACCAGTGCAACTGTCATGCACGAACGGAAATCCCAATTGAGTGCATCTGGTGTGCACAAATCACATCTCATATTATGCGCTCAATATACGCGAAAATCCAACTTAAGTACATCCGTCATGCACAAATAAAAATCTGAATCAAGTGCATCCCACATGCACGAGTAAAAAAAAATCTAAATCAAGCGCCTAATATGCGCAAAATCCGACCCAAACGCGTTAGGTCCGTAATAAGAATCAAGTGCAGTAGCATGCACGAAAACGAACATCAAGTACACACGTGCACGAAAACACAAATCCGGTAAAATGAATGCTCAAAGGCATAAATCGGGTGCAACCAATGCACGAAATACCAATCCTGTGCATCCAGTGCACGAAATATCAAATCTTAAAAGTGTGCAACTGCGTGGACAAAACACATATCAATGCACTACAAGCACATATGAGCTATACCGAGTGCTAAAATCAAATCGAGTGCATACCACATGCACATATCAAATCAACTGTATGAAATCCAAGAAATCATAAACATGTGCAACTAAGGCACAAAATCAATATCAAGTGCAACTAGATATGCACAAATCATGAACCAATACAACAGTGTGTAAAACGTATATCGAGTGCAACAACTATGCACGAAACGTAAATATCCAGTAGGTGCAGCATGGTGCACGAAATATCATGAAACTCAAATTCAAGCGATATAAGCGTGATACTCGGATCACAATGCAAATCGCAACACATGACATTGAGGTACACCTTGTAAGTCTACGGTAGCGCCCCGGCCGTCTAACAGACGCTAAATGCGGAACAAAACTTTTAACTGGCGCTATCGTATACTATAACCCGGATCTGCCATTATTGCTAAACTAACAAACTACAAAGAGGATAGAAAGGTTATACCGAACGATCCGAGTCCTTCGTTCTTTAACCATCATCCCACGCTCCGTTGCGGCTGCTCCGATCTTGTCGATCTCCGATCTGCTCGTCCAGGTGGCACCACGTCAACGGATCTTTAAACGGGCTCCCGCCTCTGACTCGAGGCAACTCGGTCATCAAGTTTGCTAAAAGAGATGACCAAGATTGATGTAAAGAATGAGTAGAATACATTATCTCACTTCGTCCGAATCCATGGACGAACGGCTGATGAAGTTGCCACTCGAAATGAAATTGAATGAGAAATGAACTATGAAATTTCCATACATCCAAAACTTTATTCTTTTTCCAAATGAAATCAATCTCTTTCTCACAAAGAAGGGGCCGGCCATATTTATTGAGGAGGGAGGTGAGTGTAGGAGCAAGGAAGGAAGGTGACTATAAACTTGAAGCTTATCATAACAATGACTCACTAAAACAATAAATGCAAAAGCATGATTCACAAACCTAGTCACCTTAACTCATCAACTCTCATTTAAAGCACAAATGACTCATTAGCCACCTCATCATTCTAGTCACCATTTCTAGAAACTTCTAGAATCATGACCCACCCAAGAAAAGATAAATCCGTATTTAACCGAATGTTAAATACGGCCGATCGAAAACTGGAAACCGGAAACTGGCAACTTCCAAAAGCGATCTCGAAATGAATCAGGATAACCCCGTAACAGTATAAACATACCCGCATTTGTATTACGACCGAATACAAATGCAACTGAGACAAAGATATTATATCTACATAGTATAATATTCGGATCCGGCATAAACCAAACCCCACCAGTATTATCTGCCCGAAATATGACACGTGCGTAAACGCACGTGCATTTTCCGAACCCTGCCATAAAACCATACGGCCTCTACAACGTTTCGCCCGAACTTGGGAAACTATCGGCGGGGAACTCTAATGACTCGTCAGTACCCTGGCAGTGGGTTTAACCACAAGCCGTCAACGGCATTAGCTGTGCGTAACGGATGCCCATTGACTGACCTCAAGGGATGCCGATGAGCGAACTCATCCGGAAAGCCTACTGAGCCTAACAGTGACAATGTATATACAGTCCGGTCCGTTCGCCTATAAGTATCGCATATCGGCTTACGGGGCTGGTAACGTCAGACCCCCAATAGCAGTATTAGTCGTGTCGGAGTGTAGCCCAAAAACACCCGGAGATACTACTGGAGTACCTACCAGTAAATCTCTTGCCACGGCCGTAGGCTTTGTGTAATGGCTCTCCTAGACACAGCGCGATCTCACCCCCAATACTGGGAGAGACGAATCCCCTGCTGATCGGCTTACTTGCCTCCATGTGGCTCGGGACTGTACCTCAAAACTACCTGTTTGCATGACTCCTTTGAGCCGTGGTAGGGTAGAAATCAAAGCACAGTGGGAACTCACACGAGACAAATGACGACCTTAGGTCGATGAACTAACCTGTATACATGTCACTAGGGAATTGCTATCTGACGATAGGTATAGTACCAACTAGCAGATTCCCGGCGAGTCCTGTCCGGTGTACTCATAACCTAATGAGCACCTGTATACATCTTATGTGATCCAACTGACACCAGTACCTTATGAGACCGGCCACCGCCCCTCGTCGGGGTCTCGACTGTATACACTAGTCTACTCCGGAGTATCGATGCCCTGTCTCGAAACTCCCACGACTAGGGCCCACAATTAAGGATATGCTTATAAACCACCCAACTCTCACGTATATGATCGCTATCATACTGTTGGTAGTAAAGCAAGATCCTAAGGGCTCTATCAAAGTGTAATAGTGATCAGTCACCTGAACCTGTACACGACTGATAAAGGCAAACCAGATAGCATACTATCATCTCGAGTAAGATTGTCCTACCGGTATAGGTCCTCCGCAATCATTGCAATCACGTGCCTGCGATCCAATAATTGACTTTGAGGGCACTATATCTAACAATCTCCCACTTGCACTTAAGGCTAATTATTGCGATGTCGGCTACTCACAGCCCCTGTGAAACCGAACATCCAACTCCTCTACTAATCAGTTTCACAAAGCCTGTTTGTAAAACTATTGTGTTCGAGAAATAGCCTCAGTGAGTGGATCCGCCTTGATGTTTCTTTCTATATCTCTCTTAATCTCAAGTTCGTGGAGAAAGCCATCTCCCGAAATGAGCAATACCTGTCTTAGAATGTGTCTGGATGTCTGATGGGACTTAGCTCATAAATGAACTCCAAATCCAAACTTCTTAGACTGTATTGATCACTGAACCTAATCAGTATCCGGCACCATGCCTCCCACAGTATCCTCTTGGACCACCTGTCCATAATACTGTCCCTCGTCAGAGGGAAAACTAAAACTCTGACAATCACTCTGTCAACCATGTCACCTTTGAAGCCTGGAATGATAATCGTCTCCCGAAGGAGGCTGCAGTCATCAAATCCATAGAACATGCACTTATGTTCTAAAACTGCTTCCTTATGTTTCTCCAGGATTGGATTAATACAAAATTATTGTATCTAGTGCAAAAACAACATCTGGTGTGGTACTTGACATCTTACGATTGACTCAATTGCCTAAGCAAGTGATTTGCCAATCATGCACATCCCTCTCCTCTTTAGTCTGTAAGACACCTTTAGAGAGGGGGACTCCATCACCTGCAGGTACACCACCATGCCAGGAGTCATCTATTCCAAAAACTATCAGAATACTGTTAAAGTACCCATTTTAGGAAACTACCAAAATCTAGATCTTAAATCATAGATCTAGAAACCAGAATGTCAGATATTATATCCATATCCTGTCTGGAGAAACAACTGTGTGACGACCACAGTACAACCGATCGTAGTATAGGAATTTTACTTCCTACTCTGTGTATGTCATCCAAATACCATGACATCACACCCTACTACCTTCTTAACAGATCCATCCCCTATTCTGATGAAGTCAAACCTATGACTGTCACATCAAAAATAGATGATCTATCTCCGCTATATCTACTCAAGTCTATAAATAGACATAAGCTACTTGCCCACTATGCTTTCGCTGCTCCCACTGACCACAACAACCCTCTGGCAGAATAATATATACGTGCACTTCTAAAGCGAGTTTAGAACGACGCTATACTTAACCTCCTGTTGGGTCTCATAGCCTGAAACAACAGTAGTGTCAAGTCTGGCTAGATAAGAACCTCCCTGTCACCGTCCTTGAGGCTACCGGAGTACCTCTCGGGTGTCTGAGGTTACCCACCATGTCTGCGGAGTGGCTAATGGAATGTCAAACCTGATTGAATCTTTATGTCCTATTAAATTTTCCGTAATCATTTGCGGTTCTGGAATCACTTCCAGTTCTACCATACTCCCACTACTGTTTTCTGAAAAAATCCATTTTACTAAAACTGTAGCGAGTCAAGAACAATATCACTATTGATCTTCCAAACGATAGAAAGTCAACCCTTGTCATAGCCAGGGCGAACCCACAAACTGCCATTACAGAAACGTGCCCTGAGTTATCCAGTGTCTTGTTTTAAGCATAAGCCAGACAACTCCCCGTACCTTAACATCGTTAAGATATGAACCATTCTATATCCAATATAGAAACTTTGGCATTTATTTAATTGGAACCAGATTCAAATCATGCAGCCGTCTCCAGTGCATATCAACTTAAAGGAATGAGGCTAATCAGTATTACTCAACTTAGGAATCCATCCAATTTTGAGTAATCTGAAAGAGAAACAAGTTTCTCAAAACCATTACTATCAACTGAATACCAATGACAAGAATCTACATCTTCGATCTCTTTGAAGAATCCCGATACTTGTGACACCTAGTTCTCTACTTTATTCTTATACCCACAACTTCTCAAAACTTAGGCCTTGTATTTCTACTAAACACTTGTCTAAAAACTAGAGAAGTCATAAGTAAACAGAACATAGTACGAGGACCTACCCCTTTGTCCTGATAGACACTTGGACAACATACAATACTCTGTATAAGTCCGCTGAGTTGAACAACTCAAAACCTGTGCTTCGTAGGTGGAAAACTGTACCCAGGCGATTTCCTCAAATATCACCAATTACAACGAATTCCGATATAATGAGGATGATAACCTAATTCCCAATAACTTACTCCCACTCATCATCTGTAAAACCATACAGATATGAGAATGAAACCTGATAAATACATGCCGTGGAGTAAGTATCTAATCGGGAAAACAGTTTTCCTTTAACAATGCACTGAAACATGAAAAAATGTTTCGTAGGGGTATCCTGGTATTCCTAGCAATGCCTCTTCCATAATCCAATTCATGACTTCAACCGTATATTTTATTGCCATCTCTCCAAATCCCTTTATTTGTCTTTAGTCATTACCTTCTGTACACCATCGTTAGGCTAAATGGTTTTTTTCCTTCCCTACCGTTCGGCACCAGCCTATGGTTTAGAAGAAGACTATCCGGTAAGCATAATAGGTGTACCCTCCTAAACTAAGGAGTACTCGCAACTTGAGAGAAGATGATGATAAAAGACAACTGAATAATACCTTATTCTATTTCTCCCGAACTGGGGAAAAAAGGAAAGGTGAAATAGGAGTGGCGATGAAGTACGTGGTTTGGTCGTGAATGACAACAGTCGCAATTTACTTTGCCCTCCTTCTAATCCCTTTATTTTATCTTTACATATTACCTTCTGTACACCCTACTTAGGCTAATTGGTTTTCTTCATTCCCTACCTTTCGGCACCTGCCTATGGTTTGGAAGAAGACTATCCAATAAGCGTAATAGGTGTACTCTCCTAAACCAAGGAGCTCTCGCAACCTGAGAGAAGGTGATAATAAAAGACAACTGAATAAACCAATTTTATTTCTCCTGAACCTGGATCCATCCTCGAAGAAGTCCCTTCGAGTTCGTATATAACCATATAATGGATCTATCCAATGGAAGTGGATGTCCGTAGTAATACGGGGTGTTCTGAGAAATTCAAAGAGTAGAAGAAGGAGCGGCAATGACTTATGCAACTTGGACAATCCAAAAGCCAGTATTTTAAGAAGGTTCGGTTAACTTGGTCACTGAGTCATAGTCTAGGGTAGGTCAATGGTCACTGCCAGAGAGAGAGAGAAAAGAAACACTCTGCGTGCACTCTAACCTAGATCAGAATGGTTATCACTTTATCTAATCAGGAAACCTCCCACTGTACTGTCAAATTCTCCTCCAAACCTAAAAGAAGAATCAATCGGGATCGCCCGAAGAGTAAACCAACTCATCAGTGGGAATTGGGATCCAACTCTCATCGTATGATAACGTGACGGAATCCACTCACGTTACTCACACTCCAGAAGGTATGCGCATACTTGGCAAGTTTCAGTTTCTTTAGAAACTTCCGATATGATTTTTTCCCCATGCTCTTATAACCTTGGCTTTGGTCAAAATGTCATAAGTCACATGCCAAGTTCTACCCGTCACTATCTTATCAATTTGAACCCACCCGTACATGCCCCTGACTTTGGCCAATCGGCAGAACGGCTGTCCCAAACCAACTCATTTATCTATGCAACAAATGAATACCCAGCAGATACCAAACACTATGCCTTAACTTTGGCTAAAATGCATAGCTTGAATACTACTGAATACCCAAAAGAAATGACGGAGGGCTACGGCTGGTTTTTAGCGAAAAACCTTTAACGTAACGAACTTGATATCATTGAAGGAACCTGATAGCTTTTTATAAAAAATATAGTGGCGAAAACCTTTGCTAAAGAGGTCATTCCCGGTGAAGGGATCCCAGCTCTTTCCTTGTGGAATGAGGTGCAGGATATTCCAACTGAATACCGCGATGCAAAGCAACTTGTAATCAACTATAGTGAAGTTATTACCCTGACGCAATCTTCTGCCCAAGGGGTCATTCCTGGTGAAGGAATCTCGGCCCTTGCCTCGTCGAATGAGGTGCAGGATATTCCAACCGAATACCGCTATGCAAAACAAAAGGAAACGTCTTTATAATAACACCTTTTAAAATTGTTCCAACAACAGCCAAACAAGTTTTTTTCCTTTGCATTGATCAGAATCAACGCAGTCCCATCAATTAATCACACAAGAAAAGAACGAAAATAAAATGTACGTATATGCCATCCGCATTCGTCACTGGGTCCTGTCATCATCCGTTAGGTTACTTAACTAACGACAGAGCGGGTACTGGACTAGCACGGGTGCAAAACATATACAACATCTAATAGTATATATACCAATATACAAAAATCGCTCCAGGAGTGATAATATGCAACATTACAGAAAAGTAATAAGCATCACAGAACAATACAGATAATCTGGGATCCCCGGGTTTCACAGAGCCGCTACTGAAACCCGACGTTCCCCTGGTCGTGTGGATAGCTTGTGCAATGAAACCTAGACCCCTACGGGTGCGGCAAGTTACCCACCAAAATCTGAAGCGAGGCAGCCCCTTACAGCATAGTGAATGGACCATCCAGCACTTCACGGAATCCGGTAACTTGAGCACCCCTCCTTGGGTCAACCTGTACCCTCTACGAGTGCGGTGAATAGTCTGCCAATTCCAGAGTGAATCCCCTCTGCCTCTCAAAGCCATGAGATGCGGACCCGTTGCCCTCCAGAACCCAGCTATCCGTGCACTCCGTCGCAGGGTAAAACCTAGTACAGAAATGAAAAATATGTACAACGGGTACATCGACCTCAGCCCGGTCGTGCCCCAAAAGAATATTATACAAACAGGCAGTGACGGCAGTCCACATGTTGGACGCTCACCCCGCAATATCAAATGTACAAATAAACTCAAATTGCACTACCATTGCACACTGCTATCCACCACGACAAATCCACAACATCACAGCACAACACAGAACATCAACGCGAATGTCACGTTCGCAAACCCGTCTAAAAGAACTATAGCAATCTGACGCGGTTTACCGATCAAATGACATTCACGGTCGGAGATATAATGTAAGTACTGTAAACTAACATGTTTAAATTTCGATCGACTAAATATCACAAAGTGGGCCCCTCGTACATCTGCTGTACAATAACAAAATCTGGGCCTAAAAGAATATTACCAAAAACCACAATTTACCATGTTAAGCCAACTGAAGCAATTTGGACCATTGATCCAATATACTGGCCGCGGATGCCCGGTCAAACCATAGGTTTGACCGCGGATCCACGGCGGTATAGTACGATCACGTGACCGAATTTTTAGGGTATGCTTAAAAAACCCTGCTCAATTTTCTGGGATCATCAAAATAATTTTTAAACCAGATTTAAAATCGACAGAAACAATGAACAGAAAAATTATAGTTTTTAATATTTGGTCCGATCGAAGTTCTAAACGTGTTAGCACAAGTTAGTAAAGCATAATGGTGAGGCTCTGATACCACTGTAAGTCTACGGTAGCGCCCCGGCCGTCTAACAGACGCCAAATGCAGAACAAAAACTTTTAACTGGCACTATCGTATACTATAACCCGGATCTGCAATTATTGCTAAACTAACAAACTACAAAGAGGGTAGAAAGGTTATACCGAACGATCCGAGTCCTTCGTTCTTTAACCATCATCCAACGCTCCGTTGCGGCTGCTCCGATCTCGTCGATCTCCGATCTGCTAGTCCAGGTGGCACCAAGTCAACGGATCATTAAACGGGCTCCCACCTCTAACTCGAGGCAACTCGGTCATCAAGTTTGCTAAAAGAGATGACCAAGATTAATGTAGAGAATGAGTAAAATACTTTGTCTCATTTCGTCCAAATCCGTAGACGAACGGTTGATGAAGTTGCCACTCGAAATGAAATGGAATGAGAAATGAACTATGAAATTTCCATACATCCAAAACTTTATTCTTTTTCCAATTGAAATCAATCTCTTTCTCACAAAGAGGGGGCCGGCCATATTTATGGAGGAGGGAGGTGAGTGTAGGAGCAAGGAAGGAGGGTGACTATAAACTTGAAGCTTATAATAACAATGACTCACTAAAACAATAAATGCAAAAGCATGATTCACAAACCTAGTCACCTTAACTCATCAACTCTCATTTAAAGCACAAATGACTCATTAGCCACCTCATCATCCTAGTCACCATTTCTAGAAACTTCTAGAACCATGACCCACCCAAGAAAAGATAAATCCGCATTTAACCGAATGTTAAATACGGCCGATAGAAAACTAGAAACTGGAAACTGGCAACTTCCAAAAACGATCCCGAAATGAATTTCAAGATAACCCCGTAACAGTCTAAACATACCCGCATTTGTATTACGACCGAATACAAATGCAACTGAGACAAAGATATTATATCTACACAGTATAATACTCGGATCCGGCTTATACCAAAGCCCACCAGTATTATCTGCACGAAATATGACACGTGCGTAAACGCACGTGCATTTTCCGAATCCTGCCATAAAACCATACGGCCTCTACAATGTTTCGCCCGAACTTGGGAAACTATCTGTGGGGAACTCTAATGACTCATCAGCACCCTGGCAGTGGCTTTAACCACAAGCCGTCAGCGGCACTAGCTGTGCGTAACGGCTGCCCATGGACTGAACTCATGGGATGCCGATGAGCGAACTCATCCGGAAAGCCTACTGAGCCTAACAGTGACAATGTATATACAGTCCGGTCCGTTCGCCTATGAGTATCGCATATCGGCCTAGGGGGCTGGTAACGTCAGACCCCCAATAGCAGTATAAGTCGTGTTGAAGTGTAGCCCAAAAACACCCTGAGATACTACTGGAGTACCTACCAGTAAATCTCCTGCCACGGCCGTGGGCTTTGTGTAATGGCTCTCCTAGACACAGCGCGATCTCACCCCCAATACCGGGAGAGACGAATCCCCTGCCGATCCGCTCACTTGCCTCCATGTGGCTCGGGACTGTATCCAAAAACTACCTGTTTGCACGACTCCTTTGAGCCGTGGTAGGATAGAAATCAAAGCACAGTAGGAACTCACACGAGACAAATGACGACCTCAGGTCGATGAACTAACCTGTACACATGTCACTAGGGAACTGCTATCTGACGATAGGTATAGTACCAACTAGCAGATTCCCGGCGAGTCCTGTCCGATGTACTCATAACCCAATGAGCACCTGTATACATCTTAGGTGATCCAACTGACACCAGTGCCTTGTGAGACTGGCCACTGCCCCTCGTCGGGGTCTCGACTGTATACACTAGTCTACTCCGGAGTATCGATGCCATGTCTCGAAACTCCCACGACTAGGGACCACAATTAAGGATATGCTTATAAACCACCCAACTCTCACATATATGATCGCCATCATACTGTTGGTTGTAAAGTAAGATCCTAAGGGCTCTATCAAAGTGTAACAGTGATCAGTCACCTGAACCTGTACACGACTGATAAAGGCAAACCAGATAGCGTACTATCATCTCGAGTAAGACTGTCCTACCGGTATAGGTCCTCCACAATCATTCACGTGCCTACATCCAATAATTGACTTTGAGGGCACTATATCCAACACACCTCCTATAATGTCGAAGAAAAAGTCGGTGCGCCCAAACTGGCAGAGCAAGAACATCCGCTCGCCTCCTGCCCATGGTGTGGCGTCCTCTGTCTCTGGGTCCTCAGAATACACGTAACACATCGGATCCTCGGTGCAAATCTTATTGCAGTAGAGTCATGGAAGGAACCGGCTCAAGGTCTCTTCCGATCCCGCCTACGCCGAACTATACGGAGGCTGGTACTCTTGCATAATCTTTCTCGTTCTCTGGACATCTGCGTTCTCAGCATAACTTTTCCTTAGAAACTGGCAGTATCTCAACGCCTCTGTACACATATCCGATCTCTAATCTCAACGGGATTAACAACAGCTCGTTAACGTCTCGCACGAACCTCTTGCTCTGCTCGTCTTCATTATCGTCCACTTGACGCCGCATCATGCTATCTGCATACCGCAAATGTTCTCGGCTACAGTGAAACCGGAGTCTCTCACACGGACTCGAACTACGAACATGGCATCTTCATCACTTTATCGAAGATATCTAGCCAAACACGTCCTAGGGAACCCGTCCCAACAATCGGAGGAATACTCAATATTCGTCCGTTCTCGATCAACTCACAACACACCTGGGTGAGGTCCTCTATCCGAAGCTGGTCTTGTTGCTGATCTCCTATCACAGGATATCCGGACGGCGTTAAACTTTTCGATCGAGCCATCAAAAATCCCGAAATTTTCCGAGAACTCAACACCTGAGCACGGTTTAATAATATTCGGTATATGCCACAGTACATATGGACTGACCGTAGAAGGGCAGACCTAAGCCTCACTGATGGCACCGCTAAACTGCCGCAAACCCTAAGGTTAAAAAGCGGTTTCATGGTCATCACGTCGAGTTAGGGTTTCATTCTTCTAGAGGGTCCACAGAAGCACTTGCATGTCCTTCCGAATATTTTAAACTTGGAAAAATGGGTTTTCTGACATTGGTTCGAACCTTTCAACTCCGCCCAGACGACATGTGAACACCCTTCGTCCGCATGCTAAACAATGCCCCCAATCCTCAAGGATAGACGATACATCAACGGTCATTTCTGGGTCGGTCTACTCTAGACCTGAGTAAGACTCTCCACTCTGGAAATCTTCAACTCAACTGGGCCTGCGTCGGCGCATCAATCAGATGAGTTACCTTCATCTCAGAACTCAAGATAGACCAGCTATCACATGTCGCCTCTCTGCATGAAAGATCCAGCCATCTCAGCTCTTAAGCTCTAGAAGCGGCATCACATCAATCTCAGCAATGGCTGGGTCATCTGTCTGCACGGTAGATGATATCATAATCTCAGGGGTTTGCTTTACATCAACAGTCCTCTCCCAACAAGCAGCCTCTAACAAAGGCCCGGCCATCCGGTACAAAACCGCACATTCGTCTCACACGAGGGGTCACAACAATACAACACTACATCGATACGTTCCCATGTCACAAGAAAGCACGATGGTCAGTCCTCGTCCACGACGATCTCACCCTGACCGCATCACCAGCAGTAGCTCAATCTGCGCTCAAACCATGGTGACAGGAATCTTAATCAAGTATCGACGAAACAGATCAAAGGGATGAAAGAGTCAACAGATCCCAAAATGGATACATGATCATAAGGAGGAGTCAAATCACTGAGAGTATGATCATGGAAGCGAATAAAATCAAGTATCTCAATGGATGTATAATCAAAGGTACGAAGAAAATCATCAGTCTCAAGATATGTACATCCTAAGGACACTGAAGTGGAGTATCGTATCGTAAATATGCCGCGGAACATACGTATGGTACGTCACTCTACTCAAGCTACCTACTCCATCAATCAGGGTCAGCCTATGAAACGAAAGTTCGGGTCTGACACCCCCCTTGTTCAAGTCTAAGTTCCGTAAGGTCAAGCCTAGGTTCCAATTATATCCGCCCTAGACCCCATATAGTCAAACCTAGACTCGAACTAAGGTTAAACCTAGCGCTCTGATATCAACTTTGTCACGACCCAAAATATTAGCTCGTGACCGGCACTTAAATTACGCAACGTCTATAGGCGTAACGTAACCTAAGTAAGCCGAAACCCAGAAATCAAAACTATACAATAGAAGCAAGTAAAGAAAACATTTACAACATTTAGAAACTTAAGTAAAAATCCTTAAAACGTCACTTAACTCTTTTCCTTGGTTTTCATAAAAATTTCGGCAGCACCTCCTTTGTAAAAACTAGCCCCGAAAACGGGTACAACAAAGAATATAATGAAAGCATCCCAAACGGGAGCAAAACACGCCCAACGGCGGAAACAACACCACAAGTATAAATAACAAGTATACGACGCCCAACGGCAAAGATCCACAATAAGAAATAAAGTAATGCAAGACATCAACCCCAAAAGCGATCATAAAAACCAATCGCTCAAGTCTCGCAACTACAAGTCTTCTAAGTCTGCAACATATACAATTACTAGTTTCTGATTTGATGGAGTGACTAGATACAATATGAATAACAAGTACGAGAGGGGCACGATCCAACATGTACCACCTACCAAAACAAATCACCCGAAAGCAAGCTATGTGCCAACGATGCCGCTACTGATCTAAGAGGACAAGCTGCAAGAACTGTGGCACAACAGGGGTGAGTTTCTAACTCGTGAGTAGAAAACATTAACAGATAGAAATCGAAATAAACAACGATTCCTAGGTCAACTATATCATAAAGGTAATAATATGATATCTAGGATGACTATATCTGCATATGTTCCAACACAACATAAATGCCTAACAGCAAGTGTATAACACCCAACAATGAATCAATACATGTATGCAGGTGGATCTCGTCCAATAATAAAATCAATGCATGTATGCAGTGGATCTCGTCCATGTGTCAACCACTGACACAACAACTCCTGCATCTAAATATCATAAAAGCATATGCAGGTAAATATGAAGATATCAAAGAATGTGCGTCAATCAATGCCACATCAAATCATGAAAATCTGGGTGTCTATCACCGACACCCGAAAAATCATGAATACCCGTGTCTAACATCGACACGTAAATCATCATAACTCAGGCGCTGTCACCACGACTGGCCCTGGCGTCATATCCGTACATCATTCCGGTCGGTATCCCCAAGAAAACCGCCAAGTCCAAATACTATCACCGGTAGGTAGTGGTCCCTCTGTCAGGCTTATCGTCTACACCACGAAATCACCACTCACCCCGGGGTACCATACCGGGTCCACCATGTACCCGCAGACGGTGCCTCCGGCTCCTCGAATCGGGTTTCACATGCCAATCTCAGAACCGAGAAATCACATGATGGACACACTGAAATATCTTATCAAAAGAAACCGGGTTTTCAAACAACACATAATTTCTTGAAATACCCCCACGGTTCTCAAATCCATAAATCACATGAAATCCATATCTCAATGTGTAAATCCATGAAAACTGATATATGCACCATAAAACAACAATATGAGAATATTAAGTGACAGCCCCTCTTTTAAATGAATCCCGCTTTAAAAATATATCTTGCGGTTCCCAAATCCACCGAAAACAAGTGCAGCATCATATGAAGTGTACATGTAACTGTAGCAAGGTATAAGTATCTACATGTAATCAAGTATGTATGATGCATTTCATAAGTTCAATGGCGCAATAGTCAACGTC
The DNA here is from genome assembly GCA_030015575.1 of Agapanthus africanus. Classification (NCBI taxonomy): domain Eukaryota; kingdom Viridiplantae; phylum Streptophyta; class Magnoliopsida; order Asparagales; family Amaryllidaceae; genus Agapanthus; species Agapanthus africanus. The sequence goes on from CM057347.1 coordinate 226,514,716, forward strand.
TCAATATCACATATCAATGCAATTCCACCTAGGGGTATATGCAACTGTAGCGAGATATGTGGGTGTACATGTCAGTATGTATGCATCATGTACATGTAGCTGTAGCAAAGTATGTGGTTGTACATGTCAATATATCATGCAACCTAGCAGAGTGATATGAACATGGTGTAAGTGCACGGCGGCGCCCCGGCCGTCAATCCGACGGCTAAATGCGGAAGCGGTGATAAACTTTAATTTTTCTTGAGCTGGCAAACCGCCGCGCACTAATACCCGGATGTACCATTAATTAGTCCTAGCTAACTACAAGATGGGGAAGAGAGATATACCGACTGATCCAAGTCCTCCGGTCTTCTCGTCGTCGTCCCGATCTCCTGCGGAAGTTCCGGTCTCCACCTCGTCGCCGGAAGTGCACAACATCGCCTACTTCTTTTACGGGCTCCCACCTCAATGCCGAGGCAACTCGGGCACGAAGCTGGCTAGTCGACATGCCCAAGGTTTGCTGTAGAATGTCTAGTGAGCAAGTCTCATTTGGGGTTGTGGAATTTCCTTTTTAGATGGTGGAGGAATTGATTTTTGAGATGAACTAGAGAGCTTTTCTTAGCACCATGAGAATCAAAAATTGCCACACCAAAAATGAAATCAAATCCTCTCTCCAATAGTGGCCGGCCCAAGCAAATGTGAAGGGTGAGAATGGAGAGAAAGTCAAGGGAGTGGGTGAGCTATCATGCAAGCATGGATAAAGAGTGAAGATTAAAACAAAATCATCACAAACATAAACAAACACTCCAAAACAACCATGATGACTCCAAATAGTCAAGCCATCATGAAGAAGTCAAGAAGTCAAGGTCAAAGGAGCAACCATGATGATCCAACCAATATGCAAAGAACCCCTCTCCACAAATGCCTATTTGCAACAATGCAAATAAGCCCTCCTCCACCAATCTTCGGCCAATGAACGATACAAAGGAAATTGGCCGAAACAGAAAGCAAACTGGCAACTCCAGAAAACTGGTCCCGTAATAAATTACAGGAAAACCCCGATACTGTGGATACACACCCGCATTTGTATTCCGACCGAAATACAAATGCAATGAGACAAAATCTACACTGTACTATACTAGGATCTGGCTTATACCAATACCGGCTAGTATGATCCGTTCGATCCTGATCCGTGCAATACCGCACGTACCTGATCGAACCCTGCCATATATCCATACGGCCTGTAGTACAAACTGTCCGATCCTGATCCGTACAATACCGTACGTATCTGATCGGACCTTGCCATATCTCCATACGGCCTCTACAACTTTTCGCCCGAAAGCTGAGTAACTGAATGTGGGGGACTCTAAAGACTCGTCAACACCTTGGCTGTGGATTTAACCACAAGCACGTCAGAGGTATAAGCCAATACGTAACGGGCTACCAGGTATTGACTAAAAGGGACGTCTGTGAGCGAACTCAGCCTGACAACCCTACTGAGCCTGTCAGTGACAATATCCGTACAGTCCGGTCCGTTCGTCTATGAGTATCGCATGGCGGGCCTAGGGGGTTGGTAAAAGTCAGACCCCCAAAAGCGGTACAAGTCGTGTCGGAGTGTAGCCCAGAACACCCTGAGATACTACTGGAATACCTACCAGTAAATCTCCTTGCCTCAGCCGAGGGCTTCGTGTAATGGCTCTCCTAGACACAGCACGACCTCACCCCCAATACCGGGAGAGACGAACCCCTGAAGATACGCTCACTGCCTCCATGTGGCTCGGGACTGTACCCAACTAAAACCTGTTTGCACGACTCCTTTGAGCCGTGGTAGGGTAGTAATCAAAGTACAGTGGGAACTCACACAAGACAAATGACGATCCCCAGGTCGATGAACTAACCTGTACACATGTCACCAGGGAACTGCCATCTGACGTCTGGTATATGACCAACTGGCATGTTCCCGGCGAGTCCTGTCCGGTGTACTCATAACCCAATGAGCACCTGTATACATCTTAGGTGATCCAACTGACACCAGTGGCTTGTGAGACCGGCCACCGCCCCTCGTCGGGGTCTCGACTGTATACACTAGTCTACTCTGGAGTATCGATGCCCTGTCTCGAAACTCTCACGACTAGGGACCATTTAAGGATATGCTTATAGACTGCCAGCTCCCACGTATATGATCGCCCTCATACTGCTGGTGGTCAAGCAAGAATCCTAGGGGCTCTATCAACGTGTAATAGCGACGTGTCAGGTCACCTAAAGCAGTACACGATGATAAAGGTAAACCAGATAGCATACTATCATCTCGAGTAAGACTGTCCTACCGGGATAGGTCCTCCATCAAACATTGCAATCACGTACCTGTGACCTAATAATTGACTCTGAGGGCACTATCTCCAACAATCTCCCACTTGCACTCAAGGCTAATTATTGCGATGTCGCATACTCACAGCCCGTGTGATACCGAACACCCAACTCCTTTACTAGTCAGTCTCACAAAGCTCGTTTGCGAAACTATTGCGTTCGAGGAATAGCCTTAGTGAGTGGATCCGCTTTGTTGTTTCTTTCTATGTCTCTCTATATCTCAAGTTCGCGGAGAAACCCATCTCCCGAAATGAGCAATACCTGTCTTAGAATGTGTCTGGATGTCTGATGGGACTTAGCTCATAAATGAACTCCAAATCCAAACTTCTTAGACTGTATCGTCAACTGAACTTAATCAGTATCCTGCGCCATGCCTCCCTCAGTAGTGCCTTGGACCACCTGTCCAAAATACTGCCCCTCGTCAGAAGGAAAAACTATAGCTCTGACAACCTCCTTGTCGTCCATGTCACCTTGGAAGCCTGGAATGATAACTGTCTCCCACATGAGGCTGTCGTTATCATGTCCCTAGAACATCCACTCATGTTCTAAAACTGCTTCCGACCGTTTCTCCAGGATTGGATCAATGTCAACTTATTGCATCTAGTGCAAGAACAACATCTGGTGTGGTACTTGACATCTCATGATTGACTCAATTGCCTGGGCAAGTGATCTTCCAATCATGCACATCCCTCTCTACTTTAGTCTGTAAGACACCTTTAGAGAGGGTGACTCCATCACCTGCAGGTACACTACCGTGCCAGGAGTCGTCCATCCTAAATACCCTTAGAATGCTGTCTAAGTACCCAGATTGGGAAACCACCCAAATCTAGATCTATAACCATAGATCCAGTAACCAGTATGTCAGATATAAAATCCAAGTCCTATGTGGAGAAAACACTGTGTGACGACCAAAGTATAACCGATTGTAGTATAGGAGTTTCTTTTCCTACTCTGTGTATGTCATCCAAATACCAGGATATCACACCCTACTACCTTTTCAACAGATCCATCCCCTATTCTGATGAAGTCAAACCCATGACTGTCACGTCAGAAGTAGATAATCTATCTCCGCTACATCTGCTTTAGTCTATAAATAGACATAAGCCACCTGTCCACCAATGCTTCCGCTGCTCCCACTGACTACGACAACCCTCTGGCAGAGTCATATAAACGTACACTTCTAAAACTAGTTTAGAACGACGCTATACTCATCCTCCCGCCGGGTCTCGCAACCTGGAACAACAGCAATGGCAAGTCTGGGTAAACAAGAACTTCCCTGTCACCGTCCTTGAGGCTACCGGAGTACCTCTCGGGTGCCTGAAGTTACCCACCTTATCTGCGGAGTGGCCAATGGAATGTCAAACCAGATTGAATCTTTAGGTTCCTATCAAATCTTCAGTAATCGTTTGTGGTTCTGGAATCACTTCCAGTTCTACCATACTCCCACTACTGTTTTCTGAAAAAATCCATTTTCAATAAAACTGTGGCGAGTCTAGAACAATATCGCTATTGTTCATCCAGATGGTAGAAAGTCAACCCTCGTCATAGCCTGGGTCAACCCACAAACAGCCATTACAGAAACATGCCTTGAGTTGTCCAGTGTCTGGTTTTAATCATAAGCCGGACAACTCCCCGTACCTTAATCATCGTTAAGATACGAACTGTTCTATATCCCATATAGGACCAGAGGCACTGATTTAATTGAACCAGATCCAAAACATGCAGCTGTCTCCAGTGCATGTCAACTAAATGGAAGAAGGCCGATCAGCGTTACTCAACTTAGGAATGCTTCCAATTATGAGTAACCTGAAAGAGAAGCAATTTCTCTTAATCACTACTATCAACTGAATACCATATACAAGTATCTACATCTTCGATCACTTTGAAGAATCCCGATACTTGCTACACCTGGTTCTCTACTCTATTCAAATACCTATAACTTCTCCAAATTCGGACCCTGTGTTTCCACGAAACACCTGTCTAAAAACTAGAGAAGTCATAAGTAAACCGAATATAGTACGAGGACCAACCCCTCTGTCCTGATGGACCCTGGACATCATACAATACTCTGTACAAGTCCCTTGAGTCTGATAACTCACTCACTGTGTGTCGTAGGTTGAAAACTGTACTTATGGTTAAGAAGAATTACACCGCTGTTTAATGCTCCTTACCTAACCATCCACTGATATAGGTAAATCTCGTAGACATAATTTCAAAAACGTATATCTCACTTGTAAGTGCACGGCGGCGCCCCGGCCGTCAATCCGACGCCGGAATGCGGAAACGGTGATAAACTTTAATTTTGCGGACTTTGCAAACCGGCACCACCGCGCACAAAACCCCGGATCGTAACCATTAAACTAGTCTAGCTAACAAGAAGAAAGGGAAGAGATATACCGAGTGATCCGAGTCCTCCGGTCTTCTCGTCGTCGTCCCGATCTCCCGCGGAAAACTCCGGTAGTCGCCTCCTCGCCGGAAGGGCACCACGTAGCCGGACTCTTTTACGGGCTCCCACCTCAATACCGAGGCAACTCGGGCGCGAAGTTGGCTAGCCGACACGCCCAAGATTTGCTGTAGAATAATGTAGAACCGTTGTCTCTTTGGGGTTTAAGAGGTTGCCATTTATGGAGGAATTTGTACAAGGATTTTTCATGAACACTTGATGAAAAATGGAGCTTGCCATGGGAAAAATTGAGCTCGGCCAAAAGCATTTGTGCTCACTGGAAATTGGAATGAAGCCTGCACACTTTGTGAATGAATGAATGAACTAATACCAAAGAAGAAATGAATCTCACAGCACACACACACATGTTCATCCCTTAATTAATTAATCCCTCATTTTCAACACAACCATCAGCACACTCAAGGGAGGGGGGCCCACGAAAAATCACATCAAGGAAATTTTCCACCCAAACAAATTAAACCCTCACTCCAATCCCAAACAGTGGCCGGCCCAAATGCAATTTCCAACACCAAAACACAAACCCATACCTACACATGTCTTAATAAATGCATCATGGAGCAAAGATGCAATCATATCAATCCTCATGCCCACTAAAAGTCAAGCCATCATGTGAAGGAGAAGTCAATGATGGTGCACATCATGAAAACCATCATGATGCTACAACAAGCAAAGACCCCCTCCACAAAAAGCCTATTTGCAACAATGCAAATAAACCCTCCACCACCAAACGTCGGCCAATGAACGATCAAAGGAAAATTGGCCGAAACGGAAAACAAACTGGCAACTCTAGAAAACTGGTCCCGTAATAAATTACAGGAAAACCCCGATACTGTGCATACACACCCGCATCTGTATTTCGACCGAAATACAAATGCAATGAGACAAAATCTACACTGTACTATACTAGGATCCGGCTTATACCAAAACCGGCTAGTAATATCCGTTCGATCCTGATCCGTGCAATACCGTACGTATCTGATCGGACCTTGCCATATCTCCATACGGCCTCTACAGCTTTTCGCCCGAAAGCTGAGTAACTGAATGTGGGGGACTCTAAAGACTCGTCAACACCTCGGTTGTGGATTTAACCACTAGCACGTCAGAGGTATAAGCCAATACGTAACGGGCTACCAAGTATTGACCAAAAGGGACGTCTGAGAGCGAACTCAGCCTGACAACCCTACTGAGCCTGTCAGTGACAATATCCGTACAGTCCGGTCCGTTCGTCTATGAGTATCGCATGGCGGGCCTAGGGGGTTGGTAAAAGTCAGACCCCCAAAAGCGGTACAAGTCGTGTCGGAGTGTAGCCCAGAACACCCTGAGAAACTACTGGAATACCTACCAGTAAATCTCCTTGCCTTGGCCAAGGACTTTGTGTAATGGCTCTCCTAGACACAGCACGACCTCACCCCCAATACTGGGAGAGACGAACCCCTGAAGATACGCTCACTGCCTCCATGTGGCTCGGGACTGTACCCAACTAAAACCTGTTTGCACGACTCCTTTGAGCCGTGGTAGGGTAGTAATCAAAGTACAGTGGGAACTCACACGAGACAAATGACGATCCCCAGGTCGATGAACTAACCTGCACACATGTCACCAGGGAACTGCCATCTGACGTCTGGTATATGACCAACTAGCATGTTCCCGGCGAGTCCTGTCCGGTGTACTCATAACCCAATGAGCACCTGTATACATCTTAGGTGATCCAACTGACACCAGTGGCTTGTGAGACCGGCCACCGCCCCTCGTCGGGGTCTCGACTGTATACACTAGTCTACTAATGGAGTATCGATGCCCAGTCTCGAAACTCCCACGACTAGGGACCTTTTAAGGATAAGCTTATAGACCCCAGCTCCCACTTATATGATCGCCCTCATACTGCTGGTGGTCAAGCAAGAATCCTAGGGGCTCTATCAACGTGTAATAGCGACGTGTCAGGTCACCTAAAGCAGTACACGATGATAAAGGTAAACCAGATAGCATACTATCATCTCGAGTAAGACTGTCCTACCGGGATAGGTCCTCCCTCAATCATTACAATCACGTACCTGTGACCTAATAATTGACTCTGAGGGCACTATCTCCAACAATCTCCCACTTGCACTCAAGGCTAATTATTGCGATGTCGCATACTCACAGCCCGTGTGATACCGAACATCCAACTCCTCTACTAGTCAGTCTCACAAAGCTCGTTTGCGGAACTATTGCGTTCGAGGAATAGCCTCAGTGAGTGGATCCGCTTAGTTGTTTCTTTCTATGTCTCTCTATATCTCAAGTTCGCGGAGAAACCCATCTCCCGAAATGTGCAATACCTGTCTTAGAATGTGTCTGGATGTCTGATGGGACATAGCTCATAAATGAACTCCAAATCCAAACTTCTTAGACTGTATCGTTAACTGAACTTAATCAGTATCCTGCGCCATGCCACCCTCAGTATTGCCTTGGACCACCTGTCCAAAATACTGCCCCTCATCAGAAGGAAAAACTATAACTCTGACAACCTCCTTGTCGTCCATGTCACCTTGGAAGCCTGGAATGATAACTGTCTCCCGAATAAGGCTGTCGTTATCATATCCCTAGAACATCCATTTATGTTCTAAAACTGCTTCCTACGGTTTCTCCAGGATTGGATTAATGTCAACTTATTGCATCTAGTGAAAGAACAACATCTGGTGTGGTACTTGACATTTCATGATTGACTCAATTGCCTGAGCAAGTGATCTGCCAATCATGCACATCCCTCTCCCCTTTAGTCTGTAAGACAGCTTCAGAGAGGGTGACTCCATCACCTGCAGGTACACTACCGTGCCAGGAGTCATCCATCCTAAATACTCTTAGAATGTTGTCAAGTATCCTGATTGGGAAACCACCCAAATCTAGATCTAATACCATAGATCCAGTAACCAGTATGTCTGATATAATGTCCAAGTCCTGTGTGGAGAAACCACTGTGTGACGACCAAAGTATAACCGGTTGTAGTATAGGAGTTTCCTTTCCTACTCTGTGTATGTCATCCAAACACCATGACATCACACCCTACTACCTTCTCAACAGATCCATCCCTTATTCTGATGAAGTCAAACCTATGACTGTCACGTCAGAAATAGATGATCTATCTCCGCTACATCTGCTTTAGTCTATAAATAGACATAAGCTACCTATCCACCAATGCTTCCGCTGCTCCCACTGACTACGACAACCCTCTGGCAGAGTCATATACACGTACACTTCTAAAACTAGTTTAGAACGACGCTATACTCATCCTCCCGCCGGGTCTCGCACCCTGGAACAACAGCAATGGTAATTGTGGGTAAACAAGAACTTCCCTGTCACCGTCCTTGAGGCTACCGTAGTACCTCTCGGGTGCCTGAAGTTACCCACCTTATCTGCGGAGTGGCCAATGGAATGTCAATCCAGATTGAATCTTTAGGTTCCTGTCAAATCTTCAGTAATCGTTTGTGGTTCTGGAATCACTTCCAGTTCTACCATACTCCCACTACTGTTTTCTGAAAAAATCCATTTTTATTAAAACTGTGGCGAGTCTAGAACGATATTGCTATTGTCCATCCAGATGGTAGAAAGTCAACCCGCGTCATAGCCTGGGTCAACCCACAAACAGTCATTACTGAAACGTGCCTTGAGTTGTCTAGTGTCTGGTTTTAAGCATAAGCCGGACAACTCCCCGTACCTTAACATCGTTAAGATATGAACTGTTCTATATCCAATATAGAACCAGAGGCACTGATTTAATTGAACCAGATTCAAATCATGCAACTGTCTCCAGTGCATGTCAACTAAATGGAAGGAGGCCGATCAGCGTTACTCAACTTAGGAATGCTTCCAATTATGAGTAACCTGAAAGAGAAGCAAGTTCTCTTAGTCATTACTAGCAACTGAATATCATTGACAAGTATCAACATCTTCGATCTTTTTGAAGAATCCCGATACTTGCTATACCTGGTTCTCTACTCTATTCAAATACCTATAACTTCTCCAAATTCGGACCCTGTGTTTCCACGAAACACCTGTCTAAAAACTAGAGAAGTCATAAGTAAACCGAATATAGTACGAGGACCAACCCCTCTGTCCTGATGGACCCTGGACAACATACAATACTCTGTATAAGTCCCTTGAGTCTGATAACTCATTCACTGTGTGTCGTAGGTTGAAAACTGTACTTATGGTTAAGAAGAATTACACCGCTGTTCAATGCTCCTTACCTAACCATCCACTGATATAGGTAAATGTCATAGACATAATTTCAAAAAGGTACATCTCACTCTATGAAAATAGACGTACAAATATATCAATTTGAAATTGGTGCATAACTGCGGATATTCAAAACCAAATATTTGCCAACCGGCAAACAGCCCAGGTGATTTCCTCAAATATCACCGATTACAACGAATCCCGATATAATGAGGATAATCACCCAATTCCCAATAACTTGCTCCCACTCATCATCTGTAAAACCATACAGATGTGAGAATCGTATCTGGTAAATACATACCCTGGAGTAAGTATCTAATCGGGAAATCAGTTTTCTATTAACAGTACACAGTGAAACTGAAATATTGAAATGTTTCGATGGGGTATCCTGGTATTCCTAGTAATGCCTCTTCCAGATTCACGATTGTAACCGTATAATTCTTTGCCACCTCTCCAAATCCCTTCATATGTCTTTAGTCTTTACCTTCTGTACACCCCTTTAGGCCAAATGGTTTTCTTCATTCCCTACCGTTCGGCACCAGCCTATGGTTTGGAAGAAGACTATCCAATAAGCATAATGGGTGTAATGTCCCAATCCTAGGAACACTCGCAATGCGAGAGAAGGTGAAGATAAAAGACACCTGAATAAATCTTATTCCTATTTCTCCTGAACCAGAATCCATCCCCGAACTGGAACAAGTTCCTTTCGAGTTCGTATATAACCATACGATGGAGTATCCAAATAAACTGTGGATCTTCGTAGTGATACGGAGTGTCCTGGAGAAATACAAAGGTGATGTGGGAGTGGTAACGAAATACCTGGTTTGGTCGTGAATATCTGTTGCAATTTACTTTGCCCTCTTACTAATCCCTTGCTTTGTCTTAACTTAATACCTTCTGCACACCATCGTTATGCTAATTGGTTTTCTTCATTCCCCACCGGTCGGCACCAGCCTAAGGTTTGGAAGAAGACAATCCAATTTGCGTAACAGGTGTACTACCCCTAAACCAAGGAGTACTCGTAACCTGAGAGAGGGTAAAAGGAAAAGACAACTGAATAATCCTATCCGTTTTCTCCAGAACCGGAAACCATCCTCGAATAAATTCTTTCGAGTTCGTATCTAACCATACGATGGTTTTGTCCAATGGAAGTGGACGTTCGTAGTAATACGGGGTGTCCTGAAGAAAAGGGTAAAAGTAGGAGTGGCAATGAGGTTTGCAACTCTGACAATCCAAAAGCCAGTGTTTAAGAAGGTTCGGTCAACTTGGTCACCGAGTCATAGTCTTAGGGTCGGGTCAAATGGTCGCTGCCACAGAGAGAGAGAAAAGAAACACTCAGCGTGCACTCTAACCTAGATCAGAATGGTCACCAATTTATCTAATCTGGAAACCTCCCACTGTACCTCAAATTCTCCTCCAAACCTGAAAGAAGAATTAGTCGGGGTTACCCGAGGAGTAAACTAACTCATCAGTGGGAATCGGGATCCAACTATCATTGCATGATAACGTGACGGAATCCGCTCACGCTATCACACTCCAGAAGGTATGCGCATATCTGGCAAGTTTCAGTTCTTTTGAAACTCCCGATGTGATTTCTGCCCCATGCTCTTATGACCTTGACTTTGGCCAACATATCATAAGTCACATGTCAAGTTCTACCCGTCATTCTCCAGGTTAATTTGAATCCACCCGTACATACCCTTGACTTTGGCCAACATGGCAGTACGACTGTTCCAAACCAACGCATCTATCTATGCTGCATATGAATAACCAACAGCTACCAAACACTGTGCCTTGACTTTGGCCAACATACACAGCTTGAATACTATTGACTATCCATATGAAACGACGGAGGGCTACGAATGGTTTCTGGCGAAAACCTTTAACGTAATGAACTTGATATCGTTGAAGGAACGGATAGCTTTTTTAAAAATATAGTGACGAAAACCTTTGCTAATGAGGTCACTCCCGGTGAAGGGATCTCGGCTCTTTCCCCGTAGAATGGGGTGCAGGATATTCCAAATGAATACCGCGATGCAAAGCAAAAGTAATCGGCTATAGTGAAGTTAATGCCCTGACGCAAACTTCTGTCCAAGGGGTCACTCCCGGTGAAGGGATCTCGGCCCTTGCCTCGTCGACTGAGGAGCAGGATATTCCAATGAATAGCACGATGCAAAACAAAAGTAAACGTCCTTGCAATAACAGCTTTTTGAAAAGTGTTCCAACAACATCAGATTAGGTTTGTTTTAACTTGCATTGATCCGAATCAATGCAGTCCCATCAATTGATCACACCAAAAAGAACGAAAATATACTGATGTACGTATATGCCATCCGCATTCGCCACTGGGTCCCGTCATTACCCGTTAGGTTAGCTAACTAACGACAGAGCGGGGACTGGACTAGCGCGGATGCAAAACATATACAACATCTACTAATATATATACCAATATATTATATTCGCTCAAGGCGTGAATAAAATGCAACATCATAGAAATGTACAGCATCACAGAAACAATACAGATATCCGGGATCCCCGGGTTTCACAGAGCCGCTGAAACCCGACGTTCCCCTGGTCGTGTGGATAGCCTGTGCAATGAAATCCTAGACCCCTACGGGCGCGGCAAGTTACCCGCCAAAACCTGAAGCGAGGCAGCCCCCTTCAGCAACGTGAATGGACCACCCAGCACTTCACGAAATCCGGTAACTTGGGCACCCCTCCTGGGTCAACCTGTACCCCCTACGAGTGCGGCGAATAGCCCGCCAATCCTAGAGTGAAGCCCCCTCCGTCTCAATGCCATGAGATGCGGGCTTGTTGCCCTCCAGAACCCGGCTATCCGTGCACCCCTCCGCGGGGCAATCCTAGTACAGAAAGTAAAATATACATACAACGGGTACATCGACCGCAACCAGGTCGTGCCCCAAAAGAATAATACAAACAGGCAGTGACGGCAGTCCACATGTCGGACGCTTGCCCCGCAATATCAAATGTACATAATACAACAAAACTGTACTAGCATTGCATCCAGGCTATCCCCCACGACCGATCCGCAACATCACAGCAAAAACAAAACATCAACGTGAAAGTCACGTTCGCAAATCCGTCTAACCGGGCTATAGCAGTTAGACCGGATTTACTGATCAAGTGACATTCACGGTCGCAGATATAATGTAAATACTGTGAAAAATATGTTTAAAATATCCGACCGATCGAATATTAACAAGTGGGCCCCAAAACAAAACTGTAGCAGTTACAGAAAATATGGGCCCAATTTTAATGTTCAAAAACCCCAAAAATAATCCCAGAGGCCCACTGAAAAGATCCGGCCCACTGACTCCTCTACTCTGCGGCGGAACCGCGGCCACAAGTAGGTTTTGGCCGCGGTTCCGCGCTCCAACCAGAGGATCATGGTGTCGGATTTTTCCAGAAGTCTTAAGTCTTCCTGTACAGTGTTTTTATACAACCTGAAAAATTTTTGGGGACCAAAAAATTTCAACAGAAAACTGATGTGGGGAAATACGGGTTTTTGAACATTTCGATCGATCGGAACTGAAAAACACATTACACAAAGCTAGACTAAGTTAATGGGGAGGCTCTGATACCACTATAAGTGCACGGCGGCGCCCCGGCCGTCAATCCGACGCCGGAATGCGGAAACGGTGATAAACTTTAATTTTGCGGACTTTGCAAACCGGCACCACCGCGCACAAAACCCCGGATCGTAACCATTAAACTAGTCTAGCTAACAAGAAGAAAGGGAAGAGATATACCGAGTGATCCGAGTCCTCCGGTCTTCTCGTCGTCGTCCCGATCTCCCGCGGAAAACTCCGGTAGTCGCCTCCTCGCCGGAAGGGCACCACGTAGCCGGACTCTTTTACGGGCTCCCACCTCAATACCGAGGCAACTCGGGCGCGAAGTTGGCTAGCCGACGCGCCCAAGATTTGCTGTAGAATAATGTAGAACCGTTGTCTCTTTGGGGATTAAGAGGTTGCCATTTATGGAGGAATTTGTACAAGGATTTTTCTTGAACACTTGATGAAAAATAGAGCTTGCCATGGGAAAAATTGAGCTCGGCCAAAAGCATTTATGCTCACTGGAAATTGGAATGAAGCCTGCACACTTTGTGAATGAATGAATGAACTAATACCAAAGAAGAAATGAATCTCACAGCACACACACACATGTTCATCCCTTAATTAATTAATCCCTCATTTTCAACACAACCATCAGCACACTCAAGGGAGGGGGGGCCCACGAAAAATCACATCAAGGAAATTTTCCACCCAAACAAATTAAACCCTCACTCCAATCCCAAACAGTGGCCGGCCCAAATGCAATTTCCAACACCAAAACACAAACCCATACCTACACATGTCTTAATAAATGCATCATGGAGCAAAGATGCAATCATATCAATCCTCATGCCCACTAAAAGTCAAGCCATCATGAGAAGGAGAAGTCAATGATGGTGCACATCATGAAAACCATCATGATGCTACAACAAGCAAAGACCCCCTCCACAAAAAGCCTATTTGCAACAATGCAAATAAACCCTCCACCACCAAACGTCGGCCAATGAACGATCAAAGGAAAATTGGCCGAAACGGAAAACAAACTGGCAACTCCAGAAAACTGGTCCCGTAATAAATTACAGGAAAACCCCGATACTGTGCATACACACCCGCATCTGTATTTCGACCGAAATACAAATGCAATGAGACAAAATATACACTGTACTATACTAGGATCCGGCTTATACCAAAACCGGCTAGTAATATCCGTTCGATCCTGATCCGTGCAATACCGCACGTATCTGATCGGACCTTGCCATATCTCCATACGGCCTCTACAGCTTTTCGCCCGAAAGCTGAGTAACTGAATGTGGGGGACTCTAAAGACTCGTCAACACCTCGGTTGTGGATTTAACCACTAGCACATCAGAGGTATAAGCCAATACGTAACGGGCTACCAAGTATTGACCAAAAGGGACGTCTGAGAGCGAACTCAGCCTGACAACCCTACTGAGCCTGTCAGTGACAATATCCGTACAGTCCGGTCCGTTCGTCTATGAGTATCGCATGGCGGGCCTAGGGGGTTGGTAAAAGTCAGACCCCCAAAAGCGGTACAAGTCGTGTCGGAGTGTAGCCCAGAACACCCTGAGATACTACTGGAATACCTACCAGTAAATCTCCTTGCCATGGCCAAGGACTTTGTGTAATGGCTCTCCTAGACACAGCACGACCTCATCCCCAATACTGGGAGAGACGAACCCCTGAAGATACGCTCACTGCCTCCATGTGGCTCGGGACTGTACCCAACTAAAACCTGTTTGCACGACTCCTTTAAGCCGTGGTAGGGTAGTAATCAAAGTACAGTGGGAACTCACACGAGACAAATGACGATCCCCAGGTCGATGAACTAACCTGCACACTTGTCACCAGGGAACTGCCATCTGACGTCTGGTATATGACCAACTAGCATGTTCCCGGCGAGTCCTGTCCGGTGTACTCATAACCCAATGAGCACCTGTATACATCTTAGGTGATCCAACTGACACCAGTGGCTTGTGAGACCGGCCATCGCCCCTCGTCGGGGTCTCGACTGTATACACTAGTCTACTAATGGAGTATCGATGCCCAGTCTCGAAACTCCCACGACTAGGGACCTTTTAAGGATAAGCTTATAGACCCCAGCTCCCACTTATATGATCGCCCTCATACTGCTGGTGGTCAAGCAAGAATCCTAGGGGCTCTATCAACGTGTAATAGCGACGTGTCAGGTCACCTAAAGCAGTACACGATGATAAAGGTAAACCAGATAGCATACTATCATCTCGAGTAAGACTGTCCTACCGGGATAGGTCCTCCCTCAATCATTACAATCACGTACCTGTGACCTAATAATTGACTCTGAAGGCACTATCTCCAACATCACTCTATGAAAATAGACGTACAGATATATCAATTTGAAATTGGTGCATGACAGCGGATATTCAAAACCAAATATTTGCCGACCGGCAAACAGCCCAGGTGATTTCCTCAAATATCACCGATTACAACGAATCCCGATATAATGAGGATGATCACCCAATTCCCAATAACTTACTCCCACTCATCATCTGTAAAACCATACAGATGTGAGAATCGTACCTGGTAAATACATACCCTGGAGTAAGGACTAATTGGGAAATCAGTTTTCCTTTAACAGTACACAGTGAAACTGAAACATTGAAATGTTTCGATGGGGTATCTTGGTATTCCTAGTAATGCCTCTTCCATTATCCAGATTCACAACTGTAACCGTGTATTTCTTTGCCACCTCTCCAAATCCCTTTCTATGTCTTTAGTCATTACCTTCTGCACACCCCTTTAGGCCAAATGGTTTTCTTCCTTCCCTACCGTTCGGCACCAGCCTATGGTTTGGAAGAAGACTATCCAATAAGCATAATGGGTGTACTGTCCCAATCCTAGGAACACTCGCAATGCGAGAGAAGGTGAAGATAAAGGACACCTGAATAAACCTTATTCCTATTTCTCCTGAACCAGAATCCATCCCCGAACTGGAACAAGTTCCTTTCGAGTTCGTATATAACTATACGATGGAGTATCCAATAAACTGTGGATCTTCGTAGTGATACGGAGTGTCCTGGAGAAATACAAAGGTGAAGTGGGAGTGGTAATGAAATACTTAGTTTGGTCGTGAATATCAGTTGCAATTTACTTTGCCCTCTTACTAATCCCTTGCTTTGTCTTAACTTAATACCTTCTGTACACCATCGTTAGGCTAATTGGTTTTCTTCATTCCCTACCGGTCGGCACCAGCCTAAGGTTTGGAAGAAGACTATCCAATTTGCGTAATAGGTGTACTATCTCCTAAACCAAGGAGTACTCGCAACCTGAGAGAAGGTAAAAGGAAAAGACAACTGAATAGTCCTATTCGTTTCCTCCAGAACCTGAAACCATCCTCGAATAAATTCTTTCGAGTTCGTATCTAACCATACGATGGTTTTGTCCAATGGAAGTGGACGTTCGTAGTAATACGGGGTGTCCTGGAGAAAAAGGGTAAAAGTAGGAGTGGCAATGAGGTCTGCAACTCTGACAATCCAAAAGCCGGTGTTAAGAAGGTTCAGTTAATTTGGTCACTGAGTCATAGTCTTAGGGTCAGGTCAATGGTCGCTGCCAAAGAGAGAGAGAAAAGAAACACTCAGCGTGCACTTTAACCTAGATCAGAATGGTTACTAATTTATCTAATCTGGAATCCTCCCACTGTACCTCAAATTCTCCTCCAAACCTGAAAGAAGAATTAGTCAGGGTTACCCGAGGAGTAAACTAACTCATCAGTGGGAATCGGGATCCAACTATCATCGCATGACAACGTGACGGAATCCGCTCACGGTATCACACTCCAGAAGGTATGCGCATATCTGGCAAGTTTCAGTTCTTTTGAAACTCCCGATGTGATTTCTGCCCCATGCTCTTATGACCTTGACTTTGGCCAACAAATCATAAGTCACATGTCAAGTTCTACCCGTCATTCTCCAGGTTGATTCGAATCCACCCGCACAAGGCCTTGACTTTGGCCAACAAGGCTATACGACTGTTCCAAACCAACGCATCTATCTATGCTGCATATGAATAACCAACAGCTACCAAACACTGTGCCTTGACTTTGGCCAACAAACACAGCTTGAATACTATTGACTACCCATATGAAACGACGGAGGGCTACGAATGGTTTCTGGCGAAAACCTTTAACGTAATGAACTTGATATCGTTGAAGGAACGGATAGCTTTTAAAAATATAGTGACGAAAACCGTTGCTAAAGAGGTCACTCCCGGTGAAGGGATCTCTGCTCTTTCCCCGTAGAATGGGGTGCAGGATATTCCAAATGAATACCACGGTGCAAAGCAAAAGTAATCGGCTATAGTGAAGTCATTGCCCTGACGCAAACTTTTGTCCAAGGGGTCACTCCCGGTGAAGGGATCTCGGCCCTTGCCTCGTCGACTGAGGAGCAGGATATTCCAACTGAATACCACGATGCAAAACAAAAGTAAACGTCCTTGCAATAACAGCTTTTTGAAAATTTGTTCCAACAACATCAGATTAGGTTTGTTTTTAACTTGCATTGATCCGAATCAACGCAGTCCCATCAATTGATCACACCATAAAGAACGAAAAAATATACTGATGTACGTATATGCCATCCGCATTCGCCACTGGGTCCCATCATTACCCGTTAGGTTAGCTAACTAACGACAGAGCGGGGACTGGACTAGCGCAGATGTAAAACATATACCACATCTACTAATATATATACCAATATATTATATTCGCTCATGGCGTGATAAAATGCAACATCACAGAAATGTACAGCATCACAGAACAATACAGATATCTGGGATCCCCGGGTTTCACAGAGCCGCTGAAACCCGACGTTCCCCTGGTCGTGTGGATAGCCTGTGCAATGAAAACCTAGACCCCTACGGGCGCGGCAAGTTACCCGCCAAAACCTGAAGCGAGCCAGCCCCCTTCAGCAACGTGAATGGACCGCCCAGCACTTCACGGAATCCGGTAACTTGGGCACCCCTCCTGGGTCAACCTGTACCCCCTACGAGTGCGACGAATAGCCCGCCAATCCTAGAGTGAAGCCCCCTCCGTCTCAATGCCATGAGATGCGGGCTTGTTGCCCTCCAGAACCCGGCTATCCGTGCACCCCTCCGCGGGGCAATCCTAGTACAGAAAGTAAAATATACATACAACGGGTACATCGACCGCAACCTGGTCGTGCCCCAAAAGAATAATACAAACAGGCAGTGACGGCAGTCTACATGTTGGACGCTCGTCCCGCAATATCAAATGTACATAATACAACCACAACTGTACTAGCATTGCATCCAGGCTATCCCCCACGACCGATCCGCAACATCACAGCAAAAACAGAACATCAACGTGAAAGTCACGTTCGCAAGTCCGTCTAACCGAGCTATAGTAGTTAGACTGGATTTACCGATCAAGTGACATTCACGGTCGCAGATATAATATAAATACTGTGAAATAATGTGTTTAAAATATCTGATCGATCAAATATTAACCAGTGGGCCCCCAAGCATTACTGTAGCAGATCAGGAAATTCTGGGCCCAAAATTAATATTCCAAAACCCCAACTTTAACCCCAGAAAGATACTGTAGAAATTTGGTGCAGCGAACCCAACAGTGTGCGGCGGAACCGCGGCCCAAAGGGGTGTTTGGCCGCGGTTCCGCGCTCCTACAGTGGAGTTAGTGCATCGAATTTTCACAGAACTCTTATTTTTTCTAGTAGATCACTTTTCTGTAACCTGAAAAAAATTTCGACTCCAAAAAATTTCAACAGAAAACTGATGCAAGCAAAAATGCGGATTTTGGAATTTTGGTCGATCGGAAATGCAAAACACATTAAACAAAGCTAGACTAAGTTAATGGCGAGGCTCTGATACCACTGTAAGTGCACGGCGGCGCCCCGGCCGTCAATCCGACGGCCAAATGCGGAAGCGGTGATAAACTTTAATTTTTCTTGAGCTGGCAAACCGCCGCGCACTAATACCCGGATCGTACCATTAATTAGCCCTAGCTAACTACAAGATGGGGAAGAGAGATATACCGACTGATCCAAGTCCTCCGGTCTTCTCGTCGTCGTCCCGATCTCCTGCGGAAGTTCCGGTCTCTACCTCGTCGTCGGAAGTGCACCACATCGCCTACTACTTTTACGGGCTCCCACCTCAATGCCGAGGCAACTCGGGCAACGTGCCCAAGGTTTGCTGTAGAATGTCTAGTGAGCAATTCTCATTTGGGGTTGTGGAATTGCCTTTTTAGATGGTGGAGGAATTGATTTTTGAGATGAACTAGAGAGCTTTTCTTAGCACCATGAGAATCAAAAATTGCCACACCAAAAATGAAATCAAATCCTCTCTCCAATAGTGGCCGGCCCAAGCAAATGTGAAGGGTGAGAATGGAGAGAAAGTCAAGGGAGTGGGTGAGCTATCATGCAAGCATTGATAAAGAGTGATGATTAAAACAAAATCATCACAAACATAAACAAACACTCCAAAACAACCATGATGAGTCCAAATAGTCAAGCCATCATGAAGAAGTCAAGAAGTCAAGGTCAAAGGAGCAACCATGATGATCCAACCAATATGCAAAGAACCCCTCTCCACAAATGCCTATTTGCAACAATGCAAATAAGCCCTCCTCCACCAATCTTCGGCCAATGAACGATACAAAGGAAATTGGCCGAAACGGAAAGCAAACTAGCAACTCCAGAAAACTGGTCCCGTAATAAATTACAGGAAAACCCCGAAACTGTGTATACACACCCGCATTTGTATTCCGACCGAAATACAAATGCAATGAGACAAAATCTACACTGTACTATACTAGGATCCGGCTTATACCAAAACCGGCTAGTATGATCCGTTCGATCCTGATCCGTGCAATACCGCACGTACCTGATCGAACCCTGCCATATATCCATACGGCCTGTAGTACAAACTGTCCGATCCTGATCCGTATAATACCGCATGTATCTGATCGGACCTTGCCATATCTCCATACGGCCTCTACAACTTTTCGCCCGAAAGCTGAGTAACTGAATGTGGGGGACTCTAAAGACTCGTCAACACCTTGGCTGTGGATTTAACCACTAGCACGTCAGAGGTATAAGCCAATACGTAACGGGCTACCAGGTATTGACTAAAAGGGACGTCTGTGAGCGAACTCAGCCTGACAACCCTACTGAGCCTGTCAGTGACAATATCCGTACAGTCCGGTCCGTTCGTCTATGAGTATCGCATGGCGGGCCTAGGGGGTTGGTAAAAGTCAGACCCCCAAAAGCGGTACAAGTCGTGTCGGAGTGTAGCCCAGAACACCCTGAGATACTACTGGAATACCTATCAGTAAATCTCCTTGCCTCGGCCGAGGGCTTCGTTTAATGGCTCTCCTAGACACAGCACGACCTCACCCCCAATACCGGGAGAGACGAACCCCTGAAGATACGCTCACTGCCTCCATGTGGCTCGGGATGTTGGAGATAGTGCCCTCAGAGTCAATTATTAGGTCACAGGTACGTGATTGTAATGATTGAGGGAGGACCTATCCCAGTAGGACAGTCTTACTCGAGATGATAGTATGCTATCTGGTTTACCTTTATCATCGTGTACTGTTTTAGGTGACCTGACACGTCGCTATTACACGTTGATAGAGCCCCTAGGATTCTTGCTTGACCACCAGCAGTATGAGGGCGATCATATAAGTGGGAGCTGGGGGTCTACAAGCATATCCTTAAAAGGTCCCTAGTCGTGGGAGTTTCGAGACCGGGCATCGATACTCCATTAGTAGACTAGTGTATAGAGTCGAGACCCCGACGAGGGGCGGTGGCCGGTCTCACAAGCCACTGGTGTCTGTTGGATCACCTAAGATGTATACAGGTGCTCATTGGGTTATGAGTACACCGGACAGGACTCGCCGGGAACATGCTAGTTGGTCATATACCAGACGTCAGATGGCAGTTCCCTGGTGACATGTGTGCAGGTTAGTTCATCGACCTGGGAATCGTCATTTGTCTCGTGTGAGTTCCCACTGTACTTTGATTACTACCCTACCACGGCTCAAAGGAGTCGTGCAAACAGGTTTTAGTTGGGTACAGTCCCGAGCCACATGGAGGCAGTGAGCGTATCTTCAGGGGTTCGTCTCTCCCGGTATTGGGGGTGAGGTCGTGCTGTGTCTAGGAGAGCCATTACACAAAGTCCTTGGCCAAGGCAAGGAGATTTATTGGTAGGTATTCCAGTAGTATCTCAGGGTGTTCTGGGCTACACTCCGACACGACTTGTACCGCTTTTGGGGGTCTGACTTTTACCAACCCCCTAGGCCCGCCATGCGATACTCATAGACGAACGGACCGGACTGCACGGATATTGTCACTGACAGGCTCAGTAGGGTGTCAGGCTGAGTTCGCTCACAGACGTCCCTTTTAGTCAATACTTGGTAGCCCGTTACGTATTGGCTTATACCTCTGACGTGGTAGTGGTTAAATCCACAACCAAGGTGTTGATGAGTCTTTAGAGTCCCCCACATTTCAGTTACTCAGCTTTCGGGCGAAAGGTTGTAGAGGCCGTATGGAGATATGGCAAGGTCCGATCAGATACGTGCGGTATTGCACGGATCAGGATCGGACAGTCTGTACTATAGGCCGTATGGTTATATGGCAGGGTTCGATCAGATGCGTGCGGTATTGCACGGATCAGGATTGAACGGATATTACTAGCCGGCTTTGGTATAAGCCGGATCCTAGTACAGTGTAGATTTTGTCTCATTGCATTTGTATTTCGGTCGGAATACAAATGCGGGTGTGTATGCACAGTATCGGGGTTTTCCTGTAATTTATTACGGGACCAGTTTTTGGAGTTGCCAGTTTGCTTTCCGTTTCGGCCAATTTCCTTTGTTCCGTTCATTGGCCGAAGATTGGTGGAGGAGGGCTTATTTGCATTGTTGCAAATAAGCATTTGTGGAGGGGGTCTTTGCATATTATCATGTCATGATTCTTGTCCCATCATTTGACTTCATAAACTCATGATTGCTTGACTTTGTATATCATCATGGTTGTTGATGATGAGGTTGGTGGTAGGTGGTTGAGTGTGGGTTTTGAATGTGAATTTTGTGTTGGAAATTGGGAATGGGGGCCGGCCACTGTTGGAATTGGAGTGTGGTTATTTGTGTGAATTTGTTAGCTTGTGGTTAATTTCGTGGGCCCCTCTTCTGTGTGTGTGTGTGCTGTGAAGAATTATATTCATTTGCATGGTTTTTAATTAAAAGGTTCACCCATAAAGAATTCAACAGAGCACCAATATACTTCCCACTTCATTTTTTCCAGAGAGCATTTTTTCCTTTGGCCGAGCTCCTTCATTTTCATTGCAAAGCTCCATTGATTTTTCCTTGCAAGCATCCATGGAAAATTCTTGTGCAAAATTCCCTCCATCATGGCAACTACCATAAACCCCAAGAGACAAGTTTCCTACACTATTCTATAGCAAGCCTTGGACGCGTCGGCTAGCCAACTTCGCGCCCGAGTTGCCTCGGTATTGAGGTGGGAGCCCGTAAAAGATGCAGGCGATGTGGTGCCATTTTCGGCGAGGAGGCGACGATATGGAGACAGGACTTTCCGCGGGAGATCGGGACGACGACGAGAAGACCGGAGGACTCGGATCACTCGGTATATCTCTAACCCATCTTCTAGTTAGCTTAGACTAGTTAATGGTTACGATCCGGATGTTTAGTGCGCGGTGGTGCCGGTTTGCTAAGTCCGCAAAATTTAAGTTTATCACCGCTTCCGCTTTCCGGCGTCGGATCGACGGCCGGGGCGCCGCCGTGCACTTACAGTGGTATCAGAGCCTCGCCATTAACTTCGTCTAGCTTTGTGTAATGTGTTTGCATTTCCGATTGATCAAAAAGTTCCAAAACCCGTATTACCTTCGCATCAGTTTCTGTTGAAAATTTTTGGTCACGAAAATTTTTTCTGTTGGTCTCAGAATGATGTGCAGGGAGATGTAAGAACACTGGAAAAATTTCGTAGCACGATCCCTCCGTACGACCGCGGAAGGGCGGCCAAAACCCTCTTCTGGCCGCGCTTCCGCCGCAAGTTTGTGGGCTCGTGTGTTTATTTTTTTGCAGTGGGCTTATGGGCTTATTTCAGGGGTTTTGGGATATTAAAATTGGGTCCAGGTTTTCTTTAACTGCTGCAGTATTCTTTGTGGGCCCACTTGTTAAAGTTTGATCAATCGGAATATTTTAAACACATTTTTCACAGTATTTACATTATATCTGCGACCGTGAATGTCACTCGATCGGTAAATCCGGTCTAACTGCTATAGCCCGGTTAGACGGATTTGCGAACGTGACTTTCACGATGATGTTCTGTTTTTGCTGTGATGTTGCGGATCGGTCGTGGGGATAGCCTGGATGCAATGCTAGTACAGTGTGTTGTTGTATTATGTACATTTGATATTGCGGGGCGAGCGTCCGACATGTGGACTGCCGTCACTGCCTGTTTGTATTATTCTTTTGGGGCACGACCTGGTTGCGGTCGATGTACCCGGTGTATGTATATTTTACTTTCTGTACTAGGATTGCCCCGCGGAGGGGTGCACGGATAGCCGGGTTCTGGAGGGCAACAAGCCCGCATCTCATGGCATTGAAACGGAGGGGGCTTCACTCTAGGATTGGCGGGCTATTCGCCGCACTCGTAGGGGGTACAGGTTGACCCAGGAGGGGTGCCCAAGTTACCGGATTCCGTGAAGTGCTGGGTGGTCCATTCACGGTGCTGAAGGGAGCTGCCTCGCTTCAGGTTTTGGCGGGTGACTTGCCGCGCCCGTAGGGGTCTAGGATTTCATTGCACAGGCTATCCACACGACCAGGGGAACGTCGGGTTTCAGTAGTGGCTCTGTGAAACCCGCGGATCCCAGATATCTGTATTGTTTCTTTGATGCTGTTCATTCTCTGTGATGTTGCATTCTATTCACGCCTTGAGCGAATATAATATATTGGTATATATATTAGTAGATGTTGTATATGTTTTACATCCGCGCTAGTCCAGTCCCCGCTCTGTCGTTAGTTAGCTAACCTAACGGGTAATGACGGGACCCAGTGGCGAATGCGGATGGCATATACGTACATCAGTATATTTTCGTTCTTTTTGGTGTGATCAATTGATGGGACTGCATTGATTCGGATCAATGCAAGTTAAAACAAACCTAATCTGATGTTGTTGGAACACTTTTCAAAAAACTGTTATTGCTAAGACGTTCACTTTTGTTTTGCATTGCGGTATTCATTTAGAATATCCTGCTCCTCAGTCGACGAGGCAAGGGCCGAGATCCCTTCACCGGGAGTGACCCCTTGGACAGAAGTTTGCGTCAGGGCATTAACTTCACTATAGCCGATTACTTTTGCTTTGCATCGCGGTATTCATTTGGAATATCCTGCACCCCATTCTACGGGGAAAGAGCCGAGATCCCTTCACCGAGAGTGACCTCTTTAGCGAAGGTTTTCGTCACTATATTTTTAAAAGCTATCCGTTCCTTCGACGATATCAAGTTCATTACGTTAAAGGTTTTCGCCAGAAACCATTCGTAGCCCTCCGTCGTTTCATATGGGTAGTCAATAGTATTCAAGCTGTGTATGTTGGCCAAAGTCAAGGCACAGTGTTTGGTAGCTGTTGGTTATTCATATGCAGCATAGATAGATGCGTTGGTTTGGGACAGTCGTGCTGCCATTTTGGCCAAAGTCAAGGGTATGTACGGGTGGATTCAAATTAACCTGGAGAATGACGGGCAGAACTTGACATGTGACTTATGATATGTTGGCCAAAGTCAAGGTCATAAGAGCATGGGGCAGAAATCACATCGGGAGTTTCAAAAGTACTGAAACTTGCCAGATATGCGCATACCTTCTGGAGTGTGATACCGTGAGCGGATTCCGTCACGTTATCATGCGATGAGAGTTGGATCCCGATTCCCACTGATGAGTTAGTTTACTCCTCGGGTAACCCCGACTAATTCTTCTTTCAGGTTTGGAGGAGAATTTGAGGTACAGTGGGATGTTTCCAGATTAGATAAATTGGTGACCATTCTGATCTAGGTTAGAGTGCACGCTGAGTGTTTCTTTTCTCTCTCTCTTTGGCAGCGACCATTGACCCGACCCTAAGACTATGACTCAGTGACCTAGTTGACCGAACCTACTTAACACTTGCTTTTGGATTGTCAGAGTTGCAAACCTCATTGCCACTCCTACTTTTACCCTTTTCTCCAGGACACCCCGTTTTACTACGAACGTCCACTTCCATTGGACAAAACCATCGTATGGTTAGATACGAACTCGAAAGAATTTATTCGAGGATGGTTTCCGGTTCTGGAGAAAACGGATAGGATTATTCAGTTGTCTTTTCCTTTTACCTTCTCTCAGGTTACGAGTACTCCTTGGTTTAGGGGTAGTACACCTATTACGCAAATTGGATTGTCTTCTTCCAAACCTTAGGCTGGTGCCGACCGGTGGGGAATGAAGAAAACCAATTAGCATAACGATGGTATGCAGAAGGTATTAAGTTCAGACAAAGCAAGGGATTAGTAAGAGGGCAAAGTAAATTGCAACAGATATTCACGACCAAACCAAATATTTCGTTACCACTCCCACATCACCTTTGTATTTCTCCAGGACACTCCGTATCACTACGAAGATCCACAGTTTATTTGGATACTCCATCGTATGGTTATATACGAACTCGAATGGAACTGGTTCCAGTTCGGGGATGGATTCTGGTTCAGGAGAAATAGGAATAAGGTTTATTCGGTTGTCTTTTATCTTCACCCTCTCTCATTGCGAGTGTTCCTAGGATTGGGACAGTACACCCATTATGCTTATTGGATAATCTTCTTCCAAACCATAGGCTGGTGCCGAACGGTAGGGAAGGAAGAAAACCATTTGGCCTAAAAGGGTGTGCAGAAGGTAAAGACTAAAGACATATGAAGGGATTTGGAGAGGTGGCAAAGAACTATACGGTTACAGTCGTGAATCTGGAAGAGGCATTACTAGGAATACCAGAATACCCCATCGGAACATTTCAATGTTTCAGTTTCACTGTGTAATGTTAAAGGAAAACTGATTTCCCGATTAGATACTTACTCCAGGGTATGTATTTACCAGGTACGATTCTCACATCTGTATGGTTTTACAGATGTTGAGTGGGAGTAAGTTATTGGGAATTGGGCGATTATCCTCATTATATCGGGATTCGTTGTAATCAGTGATGTTTGAGGAAATCACCTGGGCTGTTTGCCGGTCGGCAGATATTTGGTTTTGAATATCCGCTGTTATGCACCAATTTCAAATTGATATATCTGTACGTCTATTTTCATAGAGTGAGATATACCTTTCTGAAATTATGTCTACGACATTTACCTATATCAGTGGATGGTTAGGTAAGGAGCATTAAACAGCGGTGTAATTCTTCTTAACCATAAGTACAGTTTTTAACCTACGACACACAGTGAAAGAGTTATCAGACTCAAAGGACTTATACAGAGTATTGTATGTTGTCCAGTGTCCATTAGGACAGAGGGGTTGGTCCTCATACTATATTCTGTTTACTTTTAACTTCTCTGGTTCTTAGACATGTGTTTCGTTGAATCACAGGGTCTAAGTTTTGAGGTGTTATAGGTATTTGAATAGAGTAGAGAACCAGGTATAGCAAGTATCGGGATTCTTCAAAGTGATCGAAGATGTAGATACTTGTGTATGGTATTCAGTTGATAGTAATGATAAAGAGAAATTGCTTCTCTTTCAGGTTACTCATAATTGGAAGCATTCCTAAGTTAAGTAACGCTGATCGGCCTCCATCCATTTAGTTGACATGCGCTGGGGACAGCTGCATGATTTGAATCTGGTTCAATTAAATCAGTGCCTCTGTTTCTATATTGGATATAGAACAGTTCATATCTTAACGATGTTAAGGTACGGGGAGTTGTCCGGTTTATGATTAAAACCAGACACTTGACAACTCAAGGCACGTTTCTGTAATGGCTGTTTGTGGGTTGACCCAGGCTATGACGCGGGTTGACTTTCTACCATCTGGATGAACAATAGCAATATTGTTCTAGACTCGCCACAGTTTTATTAAAAATGGATTTTTTCAGAAAACAGAAGTGGGAGTATGGTAGAACTGGAAGTGATTCCAGAACCACAAACGATTACTGATGATTTGATAAGGAACCTAAAGATTCAATCCGGTTTGACATTCCATTGGCCACTCCGCAGATAAGGTGGGTAACTTCAGGCACCCGAGAGGCACTACGGTAGCCTCAAGGACGGTGACAGGGAAGTTCTTTTTTACCGACAATTGCCATTGCTGTTGTTCCAGGTTACGAGACCCGGCGGGAGGATGAGTATAGCGTCGTTCTAAACCAGTTTTAGAAGTGTACGTCTATATGACTCTGCCAGAGGGTTGTCGTAGTCAGTGGGAGCAGCGGAATCATTGGTGGACAGGTAGCTTATGTCTATTTATAGACTAAAGCAGATGTAGCGGAGATAGATCATCTATTTCTGACGTGACAGTCATGGGTTTGACTTCATCAGAATAGGAGATGGATCTGTTGAGAAGGTAGTAGGGTGTGATATCCTGGTATTTGGATGATATACACAGAGTAGGAAAGGAAACTCCTACACTACGATCGGTTATACTTTGGTCGTCACACAGTGGTTTCTCCACAAAGCAAATGGATTTTGTATCAGACATACTGGTTACTAGATCTATGGTTTTAGATCTAGATTTGGGTGGTTTCCCAATCAGGGTACTTGACAGCATTCTAAGAGTATTTAGGATGGACGACTCCTGGCACGGTAGTATACCTGCAGGTGATGGAGTCACCCTCTCTGAAGCTGTTTTACAGACTAAAGGGGAGAGGGATGTGCATGATTGGCAGATCACTTGCTTAGGCAATTGAGTCAATCATGAGATGTCAAGTACCACACCAGATGTTGTTCTTGCACTAGATGCAATAAGTTGACATTGATCCAATCCTGGAGAAACGGTCGGAAGCAGTTTTAGAACATAAGTGGATGTTCTAGGGATATGATAACGACAGCCTCATTCGGGAAACAGTTATCATTCCAGGCTTTCAAGGTGACATGGACGACAAGGAGGTTGTCAGAGTTATAGTTTTCCTTCTGATGAGGGGCAGTATTTTGGACAGGTGGTCCAAGGCAATACTGAGGGAGGCATGGCGCAGGATACTGATTAAGTTCAGTTGACGATACAGTCTAAGAAGTTTGGATTTGGAGTTCATTTATGAGCTATGTCCCATCAGACATCCAGACATATTCTGAGACAGGTATTGCTCTTTTCGGGAGATGGCTTTCTCCGCGAACTTGAGATATAGAGAGACATAGAAAGAAACAACTAAGCGGATCCACTCACTGAGGCTATTCCTCGAACGCAATAGTTCCGCAAACGAGCTTTGTGAGACTGACTAGTAGAGGAGTTGGATGTTCGGTATCACACGGGCTGTGAGTATGCGACATCGCAATAATTAGCCTTGAGTGCAAGTGGGAGATTGTTGGAGATAGTGCCCTCAGAGTCAATTATTAGGTCACAGGTACGTGATTGTAATGATTGAGGGAGGACCTATCCCGGTAGGACAGTCTTACTCGAGATGATAGTATGCTATCTGGTTTACCTTTATCATCGTGTACTGTTTTAGGTGACCTGACACGTCGCTATTACACGTTGATAGAGCCCCTAGGATTCTTGCTTGACCACCAGCAGTATGAGGGCGATCATATAAGTGGGAGCTGGGGGTCTACAAGCATATCCTTAAAAGGTCCCTAGTCGTGGGAGTTTCGAGACCGGGCATCGATACTCCATTAGTAGACTAGTGTATACAGTCGAGACCCCGACGAGGGGCGGTGGCCGGTCTCACAAGCCACTGGTGTCTGTTGGATCACCTAAGATGTATACAGGTGCTCATTGGGTTATGAGTACACCGGACAGGACTCGCCGGGAACATGCTAGTTGGTCATATACCAGACGTCAGATGGCAGTTCCCTGGTGACATGTGTGCAGGTTAGTTCATCGACCTGGGAATCGTCATTTGTCTCGTGTGAGTTCCCACTGTACTTTGATTACTACCCTACCATGGCTCAAAGGAGTCGTGCAAACAGGTTTTAGTTGGGTACAGTCCCGAGCCACATGGAGGCAGTGAGCGTATCTTCAGGGGTTCGTCTCTCCCGGTATTGGGGGTGAGGTCGTGCTGTGTCTAGGAGAGCCATTACACAAAGTCCTTGGCCAAGGCAAGGAGATTTACTGGTAGGTATTCCAGTAGTATCTCAGGGTGTTCTGGGCTACACTCCGACACGACTTGTACCGCTTTTGGGGGTCTGACTTTTACCAACCCCCTAGGCCCGCCATGCGATACTCATAGACGAACGGACCGGACTGCACGGATATTGTCACTGACAGGCTCAGTAGGGTGTCAGGCTGAGTTCGCTCACAGACGTCCCTTTTAGTCAATACTTGGTAGCCCGTTACGTATTGGCTTATACCTCTGACGTGGTAGTGGTTAAATCCACAACCAAGGTGTTGATGAGTCTTTAGAGTCCCCCACATTTCAGTTACTCAGCTTTCGGACGAAAGGTTGTAGAGGCCGTATGGAGATATGGCAAGGTCCGATTAGATACGTGCGGTATTGCACGGATCAGGATCGGACAGTCTGTACTATAGGCCGTATGGTTATATGGCAGGGTTCGATCAGATGCGTGCGGTATTGCACGGATCAGGATTGAACGGATATTACTAGCCGGCTTTGGTATAAGCCGGATCCTAGTACAGTGTAGATTTTGTCTCATTGCATTTGTATTTCGGTCGGAATACAAATGCGAGTGTGTATGCACAGTATCGGGGTTTTCCTGTAATTTATTACGGGACCAGTTTTTGGAGTTTCCAGTTTGCTTTCCGTTTCGGCCAATTTCCTTTGTTCCGTTCATTAGCCGAAGATTGGTGGAGGAGGGCTTATTTGCATTGTTGCAAATAAGCATTTGTGGAGGGGGTCTTTGCATATTATCATGTCATGATACTTGTCCCATCATTTGACTTCATAAACTCATGATTGCTTGACTTTGTATATCATCATGGTTGTTGATGATGAGGTTGGTGGTAGGTGGTTGAGTGTGGGTTTTGAATGTGAATTTTGTGTTGGAAATTGGGAATGGGGGCCGGCCACTGTTGGAATTGGAGTGTGGTTATTTGTGTGAATTTGTTAGCTTGTGGTTAATTTCGTGGGCCCCTCTTCTGTGTGTGTGTGTGCTGTGAAGAATTATATTCATTTGCATGGTTTTTAATTAAAAGGTTCACCCATAAAGAATTCAACAGAGCACCAATATACTTCCCACTTCATTTTTTCCAGAGAGCATTTTTTCCTTTGGCCGAGCTCCTTCATTTTCATTGCAAAGCTCCATTGATTTTTCCTTGCAAGCATCCATGGAAAATTCTTGTGCAAAATTCCCTCCATCATGGCAACTATCATAAACCCCAAGAGACAAGTTTCCTACACTATTCTATAGCAAGCCTTGGACGCGTCGGCTAGCCAACTTCGCGCCCGAGTTGCCTCGGTATTGAGGTGGGAGCCCGTAAAAGATGCAGGCGATGTGGTGCCCTTTTCGGCGAGGAGGCGACGATATGGAGACAGGACTTTCCGCGGGAGATCGGGACGACGACGAGAAGACCGGAGGACTCGGATCACTCGGTATATCTCTAACCCATCTTCTAGTTAGCTTAGACTAGTTAATGGTTACGATCCGGATGTTTAGTGCGCGGTGGTGCCGGTTTGCTAAGTCCGCAAAATTTAAGTTTATCACCGCTTCCGCTTTCCGGCGTCGGATCGACGGCCGGGGCGCCGCCGTGCACTTACACGGGACTGTACCCAACTAAAACCTGTTTGCACGACTCCTTTGAGCCGTGGTAGGGTAGTAATCAAAGTACAGTGGGAACTCACACAAGACAAATGACGATCCCCAAGTCGATGAACTAACCTGTACACATGTCACCAGGGAACTGCCATCTGACGTCTGGTATATGACCAACTGGCATGTTCCCGGCGAGTCCTGTCCGGTGTACTCATAACCCAATGAGCACCTGTATACATCTTAGGTGATCCAACTGACACCAGTGGCTTGTGAGACCGGCCACCGCCCCTCGTCGGGGTCTCGACTGTATACACTAGTCTACTCTGGAGTATCGATGCCCTGTTTCGAAACTCTCACGACTAGGGACCATTTAAGGATATGCTTATAGACTGCCAGCTCCCACGTATATGATCACCCTCATACTGCTGGTGGTCAAGCAAGAATCCTAGGGGCTCTATCAACGTGTAATAGCGACTTGTCAGGTCACCTAAAGAAGTACACGATGATAAAGGTAAACCAGATAGCATACTATCATCTCGAGTAAGACTGTCCTACCGGGATAGGTCCTCCATCAAACATTGCAATCACGTACCTGTGACCTAATAATTGACTCTGAGGGCACTATCTCCAACACATGGCAGTATATCATAGCATGATATAGAAATTCTACTGTGTAAGTGACATAGCAATTATCGATGAAGAAGTGTGTCCGCCGGCAATCTGTGTAAGTGTAACATACGCATCATCGATAATGGTGTAGTGTACTAGCACAGGTATAAGAAATGAAATGAGAAAAGCATGAATGCAGCACAATGCATATAGTGAATCAAATCCTATAAGGTATACATATCAACAAGACCGAGTCGGTGAGTCTATCAATCGGCATCCAGCCCCACAACATCACGTACGGTACTATCCATCGTACGGCATCCTCTAATCAATGGTATGGATAAATCAACTGGTAAAAGTCATCGCGTACGGTAATCTAACGTACATCGGCATTAACAAATAGGGATTCTATCAACCTATACAACATCGGGGTACGGATCTAAGCCTCGTACGGCAAATCACTCATTATGCAATTATTATCCATAAAAATATATACCTATCTCTCAGGTCACATCTATGTCAATCTCGTATCAGGGGACCTACAAAGGTATCAACAATCATGTATCGACTCGAATCCATATAATGACATATCACACTAAGTCATCATAATCACATCGTATACTTGTCCATCACATTAATATCTCGCATCACATTAACTGAACATCACACTTGTTCTCTTTTAATTCATACCTATCATGATTCACTTATCATTTCGTATTCTCCTAAACCAATATGTTCACTAGTGTCCACTTCTATCACATTATCTTGCAATTCCTACAATCATATCAGTCGCCTATCATTTATCAGGATATAATAATCAAATGATTTTTCAATCCAATATTTGCGGGGGTGCTATACGCCGTCCACCCGACTTCCCCGGTGGATATAAATCTACTCACCTGCTAAACTCCTTGCTTAGCCGTAGTCGATGCGCTTCGTCGTCTCGGAATCCACGCGAATGTACCTACAATCAATTCGAATTCGCAAAGATATTAACATCAGATTCCGAAATCCAAAATACGGCACGCGGTGCGCTCATAGGTTAGAACCTATAGCCTACACATGCAAAATAATCAACTACCCTTGTCGTTGACGTACAAACATCCAACGACCAAATACAACATCCAAAACTCAAAACCAAGAATCCAAATACCGGAAAACATAGCCGAAATCCTAAATAGGGTCGCTATACATGAAAACTGCCACATTAAAAACCCAATAATACCAATACGCATCTACAAACACAATAAATATCGTAGGTATTAATATTTACGTCATCTCCATTTTCATTTAAAACCCATGTCAAATTTTACAGAAAAGCTAGTAAGCAGCTTATCGCAATATTTGCACAAGTCTAAAATTAAAACCACTCTAGCGGTTCCAAACATCGCAAATCGGCTTAACTATGTTATCCAAACTGTTTCCATAATTTTAAACCCACCCAATTAGATTTTATTAAAACCTAGTAAGCAAAAACTTCATTAGTTAACTTAGGAATTATCAATAATTTCCAATCACAAGATTAAGTTTCCAAAGTCCTCATTTTAACCATCATTCATCACAAACCCTGACTAGTAAACTGTAAAGTGGTATCTGAAATTATACCGATCGATCCATGTCCTTCGGTCTTTAGCTATCATTCCGTGCTCATCGCGGCCTCTCCGATCTCCTCGTCGAAGTAGCACCACGTCAACGAATCTTTATACGGGCTCCCGCTTCAAATTGAAGCAACTCGGACATGAAGTTTGCTAACCGACAAGTCCAAGATAGAATTAGAGAGAGTGTAGAATACTTTGTCTCAAGGAACCCAAGCCATTGAGTGAAGGTAAATTGAAATTGCCATTTGGGGTGATGAAATGAGCTATCAAATTTTCAATTTAATCATTTTTCTTCAAAAATTGGGCTCGGCCAAATTGTGAAAATGCTCACAGTGATAATCATGACCATCCTTTAAGTGGGGCCGGCCACACATATGCAGGGAATGGGGGTGATCATAAGCTATCCAAGTGGTGATCACAAGGAAAAAATATCCTAGCCTAAATATCTTAATTAAGCACAACCAAAATCAATTAAAGCTCAAGACACCTCATCAAAGAAGCCATGTTCACAATAAATGAAACAAGTGACTCATCACAATGACTCACCATCATGAATGAAGCCCACTTACCAAATGATGATTTCGGCCATGACCAGAAGATGATGGAAAAAGTGGCCAAAAAAAGATACACAATAAAATAATATTTTAATTAGGGAAAAATTCTATGTGAACCAAAACTTCCCATTGACCCCCAAAGCTCACGTACTAGCTTTATTTTAGCTAAACTAGGTGCCGGCAAGTTTATACGGAAGTTTGATCAAAATCGGTTAAAACGGAAAATACCGACTAATTTACCCTAAAACAGAAAAATTCGTATAACGATTTCAGAAACGTTATAAGTATGTCGGTTAGCAAGGGGTTGCACATTTCTGTAATGGTTACTTTATGTTTGTGAATATGAACTTGTTGGATTGTCGTGAATGGATAACCGGGGATGTGAGACGAGTGTTTCTTTCATTCAATTGTAAATTGTAATTTGTTGTAATATTCTTTTGCGGGGCACATCCGGGTTGAGGTTGTAGCCACCGTTGTATTATTTCATTTACTGTTATCTACTCCTTGGATAGACCCAAGGTGGGGTGCACAAACTATCGGCTACTTTGAAGTGCTTAGTGGCCTACTCACTTCGTTGAGGGAGACCGCTTCACTTCGGGTACTTGACGGGTAATTTTTCGTACTCGTAGTGGTCTAGGGTGGGGTTGGCTATTCATCACGACTATGTAATCCGTCTTTCATTGCAGGCTCAAAGGGAATGCGGATTCCTAGAATATCCAATATGTTCATCTGTGATCTGGAATGCCTATTATTGCGTCAGACAAATGTACAATATCTATATATGATATCTAGTAAGCGTTGCTTATGTTTTGCATCCGCGCTAGCCCAGCCCCCGCTCTGTCGTTAGTTAAGTAACCTAACGGGTGAATGACGGGGCCTAGTGGCGAATGCGGACGGCATAAGAGGACGTTGTATTTTCGTTGTTTTCTGCAATGATAGGTTAATTGATGGGACACATTATATTAATGCAATGAAAATAAACCAAAGTTGAATCGTTGGAACAATTTTAAAGAAACCACTCGGTTATTTTTAAAACAGTAGATTTTTAATTACGGAGCTTAAACCACTCCTTTTAAAAGCTATCAGGTTCCTTCGATTATATCAAGTTCACTACGTTCACGGTTTTGCCAAAACCATTTGTAGCCCTCCGTCATTTCATTTGGGTATTCAGTAGTATTCAAGCTATGTATTTTGACCAACGCCAAGGCACAGTGTTTGGTAGCTGCTGGGTATTCATCTGTTGCATAGATAGATGAATTGGTTTGGGACGGTCGTACTACCATTTGGCCAACGTCAGGGGTATGTACGGATGGGTTCAAATTAACAAGATAATGATGGGTAAAACTTGACATGTGACTTATGACATTTTGACCAACGCCAAGGTCATAAAAGCATGGGGCAAAAATCCACATCTGGAGTTTCTAAAGAAACTGAAACTTGCTAGAGTTGCATACCATTTGGAGTGTGATAATTTGGGTAGGATTCCTTCAGCTTTATCACATGATGATATTTGGATCCCGATCCTACTGTGAGTATATTCTACTCATCAGGAGATTCCTTCACTTAAGGATCAATGCTATAAACCAAGTAGGTGTCGAGAAAGGTGTAAGAGGGGCTACGCCCCCAGGGATAAGAGGTTATTTAATTAAGGAACCTCGCGAAAGCGTCGTAAAACCTCCCTCGAAGTGCCGACACTTGCCTGGCTGAACGGTAAGCAAGTATTGTACGGTGAGAATAGTCCTGACTAGTTCTTCTTTTATGGTTTGAGAAAGGATTCGAGAAACAGTGGGAGCCATCATGTTTAGATAAACTAAAATCCACTCTAAACTTGCAAGAGCATCATGCTAAACTGTTTCTTCTCTCTCTCCTAATTGCAACGACCCAGAACATGACAGGCCTTAAGTTATTATTAGATAAAAATATTTTGACAGGGCCAAACTATAAAGATTGGTTCCGGAATGTCAAGATGGAAATTACCGATGACAAATTGGGGTATGTCCTTACTACTAAATCCCTGCCGTCCCAGGTCCAGAATCCAGTATCGCGGATAAGGAAATCCGTAAGACCTAGGAGTTAGAATGCGTGAAGGACAAATGCATCGTGCTTGCCTCTATGAATAATGAACATCAGAGGAGGCACGAGAATATGGATCTTGAATCCATATTTCTCCACACCAAGGAACTGTATGGAGAGCAATCTCGTATAGCTAGATACGAAACCACGATGAACTTGTTTCAGTTGAGGCTGGCCATCGGATCATCTGTAGGAGAACATGACCTTAAGATGATTGGCTACATTGATGAGCTCGCAGACCTCGGGACAACATTAGAGAACGAGCTGTATACAGACTTGGTTCTTCAGTCCCTTCCATCCACCTATGCCCAGTTTATCTTGAATTTCAATATTCAAGGTAAAGAAGTTGAACTTCCAGAACTCCTTAACATGTTGTGGAGTGCAGAGGGCACCTTGCAGAAGGCAAGGGGAGCACCCGCTATGTTTGTTAGTGGTTCTTCCTCTTCCGGGTCCAAGGAAAGGGCCAAAGGAAGGAAGAAGAATGACGCTATCAAACCAAGAGGTGGTGTTGGTAAGGTGGGAGTTAAGGGAAAGGAAAAGGTTGCGGTGCCATTAGTAGAAAAGGAAGAGTGCTTCCACTGTCGTAGGAAAGGCGATTAGAAGAAGGATTGCAATGCTTGGAATGCCAAGAACCAGGACACGAGGCAAGTTGTGGCTTCGGCTTCAGGTGTGTTTGTAATTGAAAATTGTCTGTCAATCAACTCTACTTCCTGGGTATTGGATACCGGATCAGGATCTCATATATGCAATTCATTGCAGGCACCGAGAAGCCGTAGAGTACTGAAGGTTGGTAATATGACCATCCAGGTTGCTAACGGAGCGAGCGTGGATGCTGTGTCCGTAGGGGATTATCACCTTGGATTGTCGAGTAGACATATTTTGGTTTTGCGCAACTGTTTTTGTGTACCTAGTTTAACGTGTAATATCATATCAGTATCGTTGTTATCAAAAGAAGGTTATGATTTCACATTTGTAAGTGATGTTGTTAACATCCACCTTAATCATAGTTTGATTGGGTCCGGTGCACTAGATAACGGTATATAAGTATTAAACCAATTACAGATTTTCAATATCCAGAACATACTAAAAAGAAAGTCTCCAGATCTAAATCAGGCTTTCTTATGGCATTATAGACTAGGTCACATCAATGAGACAAAGTTAACTAAGTTACATAAAGAAGGATATTTGGATCCATTCGAATATCAATCTTATGCCACTTGTCAATCATGTCTCAAAGGAATGATGACAAAGACTCCGTTCACTGGACACGGAGTAAGAGCGAGCGAGCTCTTAGGACTCATACACAGCGATGTATGTGGTCCAATGTCTATACATACAAGAAGCAGGTTTTTCATATTTCATTACTTTTACGGATGATTACTCTAGGTATGGATTCATTTTCTTGATGAAACATAAATTCGAGGCCTTTGAGAAATTCCGAGAATATAAGAATGAAGTAGAAAACCAAACCGGCAAAAGTATCAAGACACTGAGATTTGATCGAGGTGGTGAGTACTTGAGTGACGAGTTCCTGGGTTACCTAAAAGAGAATGGAATTTTCTCTCAGCTTACTCCTCCATACACTCCACAACAGAACGGTGTATCGGAGAGACGGAATCGAACCCTATTGGATATGGTACGTTCCATGATGAGTAATGTTGAGTTACCGCTATCTTTCTGGGGTTATGCACTAGAATCAGCTGCATATCTTTTGAACAGAGTTCCTACCAAGACTGTGCCTACCACACCATATCAGATGTAGAGTGGGACGAAACCCTATCTTCAGTATCTCAAGATATGGGGTTGTCCGGCTTTTGTTAAAATGCAGCATGCGGACAAACTCGAGGTACGATCAGTACAGTGTAAGTTTGTGGGATATCCAAAGAACTCCAAGGGGTATTTTTTCTATTACGCAGAGGAACAAAAGGTTTTTGTTTCTCGTAATGCCCATTTTCTAGAACAACGGTTTTTAGAAAAGGAAACAAGTAGGAGCAAAATAGAACTAGAAGAAATTCCAGAACCACAAGCTACTACTGAAAGCTTTGTAGAACCAGAAGTTCTGGTAGAACCAGAAGTTCCAGAAGAACAGGACTTTTCCGCACCCCTCCGCAGGAGTAGTAGGCCATCTCATCCTCTTGAGAGATACTACGGTTTTCTCAGAGACGGTGATAGAGAGGATTGCGTAATTGATAATGATGAACCTACTAGCTTCCAGCAGGCCATCCAGAGCGGCGACTCGGTAAGATGGCTGGATGCAATGCGGACCGAGATGGAGTCCATGTACACCAACAAACTATGGACTTTGGACTTTGCTCCAGATGGGGT
The DNA here is from genome assembly GCA_030015575.1 of Agapanthus africanus. Taxonomy (NCBI): domain Eukaryota; kingdom Viridiplantae; phylum Streptophyta; class Magnoliopsida; order Asparagales; family Amaryllidaceae; genus Agapanthus; species Agapanthus africanus. The sequence goes on from CM057347.1 coordinate 226,552,377, forward strand.
AAAACCCATAGGATGCAAGTGGATCTTCAGGAAGAAGATTGGTGTAGATGGACAGGTAGAAACCTATAAGGCTAGACTTGTTGCAAAGGGTTTTCGTCAAAGACCTAGTTTGGACTATGACGAAACTTTTTCTCCAGTGGCTATGCTCAAATCCATTCGGATCCTTCTTGCCATTGCCGCCTTCCATGATTATGAGATCTGGCAGATGGACGTAAAGACGGCTTTTCTAAATGGAAATTTGGACGAGTACGTCTATATGGATCAGCCAGAAGGTTTCAATCAGAGTGGGAGCAGCGGGAAAGTGTGCAAGTTGCTTAAGTCCATTTATGGACTAAAGCAGGCATCACAGAGTTGGAATATCTGTTTTGATGAAACGGTCAAAGAATATGACTCTATCAGAAATCCAGATGAATCATGTATATATAGTAAGATTGTAGCATGAACTGTCATATTCCTCATCTTGTACGTGGATGACATTCTCTTGATAGGAAATGACATTCCTATGCTACAATCTGTCAAAAGATTCTTATCACACAGGTTCTCCATGAAAGACCTGGGTGATGCCTCTTACATTCTGGGGATCCAGATCTATCATGATAGATCTAAGAGGATGTTGGGACTTTCGCAGTCTAGGTATATCAACACTATACTGAAAAGATTCAGTATGGAAGATTAAAAGAGCGGTAATTTACCGGCTTGTCACGGAATCACCCTATCCAAAAAGATGTCTCCCAAGAATGATTTGGAAAGGAATCGCATGTCAGTTATACCCTACGCTTCTGCGATAGGCTCTATAATGTATGCGATATTGTGTACCATACCAGATGTAGCTTACACACGAAGCGTGGTAAGCCGGTATCAGTCAGACCCAAGTGAGAAGCACTGGATAACAGTAAAGAACATTCTCAAGTACCTGAGAAGGACTAAGGATATGTTCTTGGTTTACGGCGGAAGAGACCTCCAGATCGAGGCATTTGCTGACTCCAGCTTCCACAGTGACAAGGATGACTCCAAGTCCATGTCAGGTCATGTCTTTACCCTCAATGGAGGGGCGGTGTGCTGGAAGAGTTCCAAGCAGGACACCGTTGCTGACTCGACGATGGAAACGGAGTATATCGCAGCTTCTGATGCCGCAAAAGAAGCAGTCTGGGTAAAGAAGTTCTTAATAGAACTTCAGGTGGTTCCATCCATTATTGATCCAATACATCTGTATTGTGACAACAACGGGGCCATAGCTTTAGCAAAGGAACCCATGTCCCATCAAAAGTCCAGACACATCTTGAGGCGGTATCACCTAATCAGGAAGATCATAGATCGCCTGGAGATCGAGGTCCGGAGAGTTGCTACAGAGGAAAACACTGCAGATCCATTCACAAAGGCCTTACCTCGGACACAGTTCGAGAGGCTATTCGAGATGATAGGTCTTCGATACGCCAGTACATTGCCCTAGTGCAAGTGGGAGATTGTTAGTGTATATGCCCTAGGGGCCACTACTATATCATACTAGCTTGTATATTACTTAATGGAAGCTTGGGATATTCACAGTTGTATTAAAGTCTTGCTCAACATAGTAGCATGCTACTTGGTTTATATCTATCTTAATATGTGTATATGTTTCTTTTAGCATATCGCGAATACATATTGATAGAGCCCATAGGATCTTGCTTGACTACCAGTGTTGTGATGGCAGTCACACTAGTGGGGGCTGGGTAGTCTACAAGCACATCCTTTTTCAGGTCCCTAGTCGTAGGATTATCGAGACAGTGCATCGATACTCCGAAGTAGACTAGTGTATACGCTTCTCGTCCCAGCAGGGGAGATGGTCTGTCCCATACCCATTAATACGCTATACTGGAGATAGTATGCAGGTGCTTATTGGGTTACGGGTACACCGAACAGGACTCGCGGGGAACTGTTGGTTGGTATTATACCCGTCGTCAGTTACAGTTCCCAGGTGACATGAATATAGCATAGTCCGTAGATTTGGAACTCCTGCTTCGCCTCGAGTGTGTTCCCACTGCTCTTAGATTGCTACCCTACCACGGCTCGACTGAGTCGTGCAAACAGGTAGGTTGCAGTCCCGAAGCACTTGGAGGCAGTGGTGGTTAGATAGGATTCGTCTCTCCCGGTGTTGGGGGTTGATATCGCGCTGTGTTTGGAGAGCCATTACGCAAGGTCCCTGGCCAGGGCAAGCGAGATTTACTTGTAGGTTTTCCAATAGCTTCTCAAGGAGTAATGGGCTTCACTCCAACACGACTTATACCGCTTTTAGGGGACTGACGCTTGTCGCCCCCTAAGCCCGATATGCGATTTTCTTAGACGAACAGACCGGACTGTACGGAGATTGTCACATCAGGCTCAGTAGGAGTTCGAATGGGTTTCCTCATCGACCTTCTTATCGACATCTACCTGGGGACCGTTACGTACAGCTAGTACCGCTTGCGGCCTGTTGTTAAACCCACTGCCAGCGTAGTGTCGAGTCTTTAGAGTCCCACACATAGGGTTTCCCTGCTTCAGGCGAAAAGATATAGAGGTCGTATGGTTTTACGACAGGGTAGGGACATGTACTTGTACTTGTGCACGTGTGATGTTCGGACAGATTATACTAGCAGGCTTTTGTTTAAGCCGGATTCTAGTATTGGATTATTGGATTTATACAGTCTCAGTATATCCATGTTTTTCATAAATACGGATGGGAGGGGCATTCTCGTAATTAGTCGAGAAGCTTCTAGAAGAAAGGTGACTCATTTTGTTTTAATTCATTTGTGAATTAAACTTAATGATGTGGAGAGGTGATGTGTAATTTTCATTAATTGCACCATAAGTCATGAGGTGATTCACCTCAAGGTAATTAATGAAGAATGGTTGTTTATTATATTTATTATTGTTTAGATATTTTTCATGCTTCATAATTATCTAAATGACTCAAGTTCAATTCATTATCACAAATACATTCTCTCTCCTCAAGCTCTCATCTTCTTCATCCTAACCCTAATCCTCTCATGTGTTGAGAACCCTAGGGTTAGCAAGATTAATAGATTCTTAATCTATCTCTATCTCTTCTAGGTCACTTGGATTAGCAATCCTAGCCACTTAGTTACCTCAAGTTAAAGGTTAAAGCTTGAAGAAGGAACTCTTGGGTGGATCTTCTATAACATCGAAGAAGCCGACGAGGAGGTGAACAACAAGAACAAGAAGGACTAGTATCTTGAGGTATAATCATCTATCATAGTAGTTAACTACTTCTAGATAGTTTGTTAGTTTGGGTTTAGCAAAGATCCGTTTGATAGTTGATGTTACTTTGAACAAAATGATTGTTTTTCCTATTCTGCCTCCCCGCATCTTGTGGGGTGTGTTACGTTTATACCATCCGCATTCTCCACGGGGTCCCGTCATGCACCGTTAGGTTACTTAACTAACGGCAGAGCGAGGGCTGGACTAGGGCGGGTGCAAAGCATAAGAAACGTTTATTATATATCATATATATAATATAACATTCGTCTCACGTAGTTATATGATCACATCACAGAACCAAGCAGCAGAAGCAACATATGAAATATTGGATATACTAAGAGGTCAGTGTTTTAAATTCAACTAGTAATGTAAAACACGGATTCCACAGTCATGATGAATAGTAACCTTACCAATTCTAGAGTTAGGAGACCCAGTCTCGACTCCTCGAGATGGTTTTCTACTGGACTCTAGAACCCAGTTACTTGTGCTCCCCGCCTTGGGTCTATCCTAATGCGGAAAAGTAAATAATATACATCAGTGGTGACATCATCCTTAACCCGGAAGTGTCCCAATAAAAGAATATTACATACAAATTTTACATGAATGAAAATGAAAAACTCTCATCTCACATAAAACCTCGGCTACTCAATCACGACGATCCAATAAAACATATCACAGCAACACATAATATCACATGTCATCAACGTAAGTAAATACGTGTATCCCAAATTCCGTTGACATATAGCAACGAGATTTGGGATACCCCACATATTACACTTATGGTCGCAGAAAAGAAATGAAAAACTACAATAATTAGAATCCGCAATATCCATTAACCTCATAAATCCGGAATATCGCATTTTCCGAATTTCATGCCTAACTTATAAAACTTGCATTTTAGTCTCAAATTGAAAACTCTTTCCAATAAGCTGTCGGATAATTCAATAAGATTCCCGACTAAGTGATCGCGTACTATACGTAATTGTGACAGAGTTTTGATTCGAATAAAAACTCCGTGGCAATCGATCAATCGAGACTAAACGGCTAGATTTATAATATACTAACTAGTTTTCACAAAACTAATTATTCTGAATTCTAACAATTGTATCACATATTATCAAAGTCTAAACGACATTAAACATTTCGATCGATTTAACAAACATCCAAAAAATCCAGAGACCTCAACAACTTGAGAATCATTAAAAACATCCAGAAAGTGCTAAATTTCAAATGGAGCAGCACAGAAAAAGTCAACCCTTGACTCCACAAAAGTGTGGCGGAACCGCGACCAAACTACGGTTTGGGCCGCGGTTCCGCGGCTCATTGAAGGGGTTAGGGGTTCAAATTTTCTAGGGTTCCAGAGAAAAGCCTACATGATTTTCTGAATATTTTTAATCACGAAAATTTCAACATTTGAAAAATTCGACAGAAACTACACATGTTTGCGGTTTCGAAAACCGATCGAACACTTTAACGTCGTAAAGACCTACCCAAATGTTCTAGCTTGGCTCTGATACCTTGAAAGTGTATGCTTGCACCGCGACGGGGTTTAAACGGGCATCACACATGCAATTTTCAAAAATTCGTAGCGCTAACGAACACTAACCAAGATCTAACTTGAATATTAGGGTTTTACTATGATGATATGAACAAAACAATAGAAGTGAAGGAGGTTACAACCATTGATGACCGTGTCCTTCTCTTCTAAAGCTCCAGGTTGTAATCCACGCGACTCCACTAGGCTTCACTTCAAGTTTGAACGAGCTTCCTCCGTGATCTTCGTGCCGAAGACGATCCGAAGTCCCTCTAGCTTATGCTACCTCTTCAATAAACTATATTTAGTGAAGGAAACACACAACACTTGATTGCTAATCAACTGTAGGATGGTGGAGTAGGGGTTTTAAGGCTCACTAGGATTATCACAAGTTCAATGATTCACATCACATGTAAGGGTTTTAACATAGAGGTGAGGTGAGGAAACAAATAGAGAGAAAGAGCTCAAGAATGGCTAAGGCTCAAAAAACATAAAATGAATGAGTGAGAGTGAAGTGAAGAATGGCTCTCTCTTTCTTCACTTATTCAAGCATGCAATAAAAATGCAATAAGAAATTGCAACCATGCTTGAATAGTGAGTCAAGAGTGGTAAGGAAATAGTAAATCCCATGCTTCACACCGTGCTCAAAATATCTCCCCATATACACCTCATTTTCTATTTTCCAAAAAATAGAAAATCCATGCCATGCTTCATATAATATATATATAGATATATATATGAGAATAATGGAGGAAATTCCCTCCTATGGCATCTTTCCTCCATTATTCTCTTTCTCTCTCTCTCTCTATATATATATATATTAATATATATATATATTAATATATATATATATATATTATGAAGAAAATAATTAGTAAGCTAATAATATTAGTTAATATATAAGTATATCAAATATATATCATATTATTAAATCAATACTTGATTTAATAATCCGGTAATATCACATATAACCGACTAATATTATTTATCTGTATATCACATTATCAAATCAACACTTGATTCGACAATCCGGTTATATCACATATAACCTAACCGATAACAAATAACTGCCAGATTAGAATACGGTATCACATACTCGTATTTAATTTGGCCCCCCACACATATCAGCATATGTGCCCTACTACGTTTCTTGAACTAGGAAATTTTTGTATGGGACTCTAAAGACTCGTCAATACGCCAGCAGTAGGTGATGATCACATCAGTCACCGAGCCGTCAGCGGTACTAGCTGGACGTAACGTCTACCCAGGTATTGAGCGATTAGAAGATCAACAAGCAAGCTTGTCCATACTCTCCATGAAGCCTATAAGTAACACTTACCGTACAGTCCGGTCTCTTCGTCTGATATGTCGCATATCGAGTCTAGTGGTGGTAACGTCAGACCCCAGTATCTTGATAAGTCATGCCGATGTATGGCTCATAACGATTCAAGAAAATACTGATAACGCTTACCAATAATTCTCATCAACAGCCCTGGCCAGGGACTTACTGTTATATCCAATCGAGCATAGCGCAACATCAACTCCCAATACCGGGAGAGACGAAACCCCTCCTATAGCTCATTGCATCCATGTGACTCGGGACTGTACCCAAAATCCACCTGTTTGCGCGACTCATTTGAGCCATGGTAGGGAGGAAATCAAAGCACAGTGGGAGCCACACAATACTCTATGACGATCTTGGGTCTACAGACTAATTTGTACCAGTGTCATCTGAGAACTGCTATCTGACGATAGGTATAATACCAACTAGGAGTTCTCGGCGAGCCCTGTTCGGTGTACCCATTCTCTAATGAGCACCTGTGTACAATCTTTGATGTCAAACACCAATGGTGTGGGATCAACCATCGCCCCCATACAGGGTCAAGAAACATACACATTAGTCTACTCTGGTGTATCGATGCCCTGTCTCGATATACCCTCGACTAGGAACAATTTAAAGGATGCGCTTATAGACTACCCAGGTCCCAGTAGTATGATCCGCATCATAGTCCTGGTAGTCAAGCAAACACCCTAAGGGCTTTATCAACATATATATGAGAGACAGTATAATAATAACAATGAACATGTTAAGATAAAGGTAACCAGATAGAATACTATCATGTCGAACAAGAAATTCCTCTATATATATGTCCAAGCAACCACTATAATATACATCAATGTATAATAATGGCCTCTAGGGCATACATATCCATAATAGATACACCAATAACTGGCCATAGTGCATGTGGGAGATTATTGGATATGTATTCCCTAATGGCCATTATTGTGTGTGTGTAATGTATGCTTGGACATATGTATTGTAACTACGTCTTAGCACCTCTACTAGGATTTCAACAAAAGCATGTGAATAATTTTAAAAATTCTATAGAGCTAAGTATACTAATCATGAATGTAACTAGAGATTAGGGTTTCAAATAAAGCAAATAGATATTAACTCTAAGTGAATGGGAACTACAACCTTTGTAGACCGGTCCTTCACTTCAATTGCTCCGTGTAGATGTCACGACCCGAAATAGCACGTGACTGGCACTTGAATCATATGAAGTCTATAGGACCCCATCTACTTCAAGTAAGCCAAAAGCCCAGAAATCTAAAACCATTTTAAGGAGTAAATAAAGAAAACTAGTATTTTAGAAGTAAGGAAAACATGTTTTAAATACAAGGTTTTTAAAATAAGAGAGCCGAATATGCATTTTTAAAATCTGTAGTCTTTTTCTGAAAATTTCGGCAGAGTTTCCTTGGTAAATACTGGCCCCGAACGGGGTACAACAAGAATAATATATACACAATGATAAAAGGCATCCCCAAGCGGGAGCTAGCTCTTCGTCAATCGACGGTCACAACCACGCAAGTAGTATAATATACAACGCCGAATGGCGATGATCAAAACTCAAAATCAGTATAAAAACCATAATACTACAACGCGCGACTCTAAGGTCCAAATAATACAACTGGTTTTCTAAGTCTGAAACAATATACATGTTTGGTTGATGGAATTACTAGATACAACTGAATATAATAAATACAAGGGTGGTCACGATGCGAGTGAACCCACCAACCAATGCAATCACCCAAAAAGGAAGCAGTGTGCCAGAAAAGCCGTAATGATACCTGTATGGCAAAATCTGTAAGAAACTGTGGCACAACTGGGGTGAGTTGCCAACTCGTGAATAGAAAACATCACAGAGCAAAAATCGTATGTATGACTCAATCCTAGGTTAATACGATCAGATATATATATAAACCTCAAATGGATCAGTCTGAAGCATGATAAGGTGGCAATGTAACATTTATACATGAGTGTAGTGCCAAGTGCTCGTGCCAGTGCCTCAGGTAATAGCATATCATAAATATGAGGTATGATCAATGTCGACTATATCATGAAGTCTATGAGTATGTGGATATCATCCAACTATGTGATCAATATCATCAATGTCAACTATTGTATGTGGATATCGTCCATGTGTCACCCAATGACAGCAAGCATCATGCATGTAAATATCATAAACAAATGCAAGAAGGTATGAGGATGTAAATCAACATGTGTCGCTCACGACATATCAAAATCATGGAACCTAATTGTCAAGTATCGACACTCGAAAGCAACATGAAACCTATGCCTAGCATCGGCACGTAAATCCTCATACATATAGGGCTCCGTCAATCTGGATCGGCCCGTATCATCTCTCAACTACGGTCGGTATCTCCCAGATATCCGCCGAGCTCAAAACAATCACTGGTAGGTAGTACTCCCTTGCCAGGCTCACCGTCTAACATATACGAGTCTTCTTGCACCGGGGTACCTTACCGGGTCCACCATTTACCCGGGTGCCTACCACTCCTCGAATCGGGTATACTCACACAAGCTGTCAGGAACCGAGAAAACTCAAGATGGACACACTGAAATATCATATGAAGAGAAACCGGGTTTTTAAAACAGTGCGTATTTTCTTAAAATAATACCACGGTTCTCAAATCCAGAAAATCCATAAATCCAACTCAATGCGCAAGTCCATGCAATGTGTCGTATGACACTAAGAGTAAAAAGGGAAAACCATTCTTTTAAAAGAATCCAGTTTTGAAAATATCTCATGCGGTCCCTATTTTCTTGAAATCAAGTCAATATCATCCATGTATGTAACATGTGTATGTATGTAGGTATGGATGTGCAAATGGATATATACGCGAATATGAGTGTACTGGTATGAATATACAGTGTACACGTGCGCAAGTATGAAGATATCAATATATGTGTGCACTGGTATGAATATATAGTGTGCATGTGCGCAAGTATGAAGATATCAATATATGTGTGCACTGGTATGAATATACAGTGTGCATGTGCGCAAATATGAAGATATCAATATATATATGCACTGATTTGAATATACAGTATGCATATGCGCAAGTATGAAGATATCAATATATGCGTGCACTGGTATGAATATACAGTGCGCATGTACGCAAGTATGAAGATATCAATATATGCGTGCACTGGTATGAATATACAGTGTGCATGTGCGCTAGTATGAAGATATCAATATATGTGTGCACTGGTATGAATATACAGTGTGCATGTGCGCTAGTATGAAGATATCAATATATGTATGCACTGGTATGAATATACAGTGTGCATGTGCGCAAGTATGATGATATCAATATATGTGTGCACTGGTATGAATATACAGTGTGCATGTGCGCAAGTATGAAGATATCAATATATGCGTGCACTGGTATGCCAGAAAAGAATCATATCCTGAATGCAACAGTAAGAATATGCGGAAAAATGAATAATAACACAATAGTGCAGAATCTACATCAGTGTATCCATGTCATACTGTTTTGCCATTTGAAAGAAGACGAATCGGGGTTTTTAGGAAAATAAGGGCTACGGTGTTTTTAAGAAAAGATGCGTCTTTTGAAAATATCCGTAGAATCCATTTTCCTGTCTTTAAAATACTCCCGATTCGTTAGTTTTTGAAATAGGTATGACATCGGCCTAACCAAACTTCTACTAGCAAAACTACAGCTCTGACTAACAAGTCAATCGGGAGGGGTATGGAAACCACCTAAATCTTAGTCGATATATAAATATATATATAAGTATAATAGTCGGTGATCCCGCCTCAAAGGTACCGCGTACGATACAATATCATATGACATCCTCAAGTCACGAGCGCGGATCTATCATCAATATAAAGCTCGTATGGTAAATCATCGTAAGGCATCCCAAAAGCTGCGTACGGGTCAATATCACATTCATCTCATCAATTATCTGGTATCATTATCATCATATCACATGATCTGGGGTACTGATCTAAGTCTAGTACAAATCGATACCATCTATATAAATATAAATGCGTGTGTGGAACACACGCCCAAAGGCCCGCTAAAATCTCATGTCGTATCCCAAATACAAATCACATCATATCACCGATCTCACTGCATTATGCCCAAAATCATCGACTCATCTCCAAATATCATCCACTATCCTCATCATCCAGGTATAGGTATAACAAGCAAGCATGTGGGGGTGTGTGTGTGTAAACCTATTCTAGGGTTCGCAACTAGGAAACTATACTAGTTTACTTCTAAACCCTAATCTATTCATAATACACCTAATCACATCTAGAATATCCATATCACACAATAAGCTATCATATATAGTATATATATATATATAGTATACTCGATATCGCACTGCGGGGGTGCTATATGCCATCCACCCGACATCCCCCGTAGATATATTCTACTCACATTGATCTTGCTTGCCGATGTCGATGTCGCCACCATCTTCTTCATCGTCTCGAATCATCGTGGGGGTACCTACATGTCACAGGTATCGCATCGCAATAAAACCAAATCGAAATCAAAAAGACACACGAAAACCAAAATGATACGCTTAAAAGCCTATAGGTTAGAGCCTATGGTTAGCTCTCGCAAATCAACCCGATATCATTCGAGATAGACGTAAAAACGTCATGTGATCGAGATAACGCACAAATACAAAAATCCAGAAATCGAAATACGGAAAACCATAACTCAAATCAAAGAAGCAACTAGAGAAAGTGGTCCCAGATTTTGACTCAGGCTAAAACAAGGCAAGCAAACAACTGTGGGGTGATATATAGTGTGAATATGACCTACTGAGGCAACATGGGCACCTAGTTTACCAGCGGGTCAGCCACATCAAGGGAAAATCCAGCCAGGCCGGTTCTAGCATGGAGTTAGGGCCTCGTTCTGGTAGGGTAGTCTCCTGGTGGTCTAACTATGTCCTTAGTATTGTTTGTTTGTCTCAGAACTTGCCCGGGTCATCCCAGATTTCCCTGCACGCTCATTTTCCTCACAAACCGACATTCACAGTTTCAGTTTTCAGTTCCAGGTTCTATATTGTGTTTGGGTCTGGGTTTGCATCATATCAGGGGTTCTATGGTCACTACCAGGACTCAATTGAACCACCACAACTCAATTTACCCTAACTCTCTCAAGAAAACATCTAAGTTCACCAAACTCCGCCAAAATGATTTTAAACTTGAAATGAGGCTAAGGCACTTGAAACACTACAATAATTGTGAAAGGGTTTACCTCATTTAACTCTCATGAATCCTCTACAGCGCAAAAATTACATTTTTCTTGGTCAATTGGGTAGCTAGAGGGCTTGTGCACCTTTTTTGTGAAACTGGTGTTGGGTTTTGAGTTGTTTTTCATGGAGTTTTGTGGCTTGAAGTTGGAGGAGGAAGAGGAGTGGAGCAGCAGCAGCAGCAACAAGAGGAGGGGAGAGGAAATGAGTGGAAGAAAATGATGGGGAATGGTTCAAGACAAAAGGTTGACCCCTTACCCACTCTTTCTCTCTCTAACCCATACCTCTATATTATAATCTTTTCTTTTCTTTTCTATTAACTTAAAAAAAAACATGGTAAAAAGAACATGAAGTCAAGCCTTGAAAATAAATGTAACAAGTGTAAAATGATATGGTGCAAGTTTTACACAAAAACGCTTAAAGTCCGATTAGCGATTTTTAATCGCGATTAGCACTAAAATAGTGTCAAATTAATCATAAAAACTTATAATTTGCATAAATCATATAAATATCTTCTTTTTAGTAATTTCTAAAATTTTCAAAAGTTTTCCTAATTTATCGGTATTTAATTATACCGAAATATTAAAATATTCATTAAAATTATTATTTAATTATAAAAATTCCCAAAAAATAATTTTTTATTTTTTTGGAAATGTGACAATCTTCCCCCCTTAAAGAAATTCGGTCCCCGAATTTAAATTTAAACCTCTCAAATCCTAAAACATTTCAGTAAAACTCCAAGTCGTCGGGGCTCCGAAATCATCAATACATAAAACGCATCATAGCGCAATGCATGCGCATGAGTAATGAGCAGATAATTCAAAATCAAAACTCTGCCAAGCATCCCACAATCATCGGAGTCATGGTGAAGATACAACTGTCAAATCCAAAACAAAACCAATAAGATATATATTAAAACCATACAAGTAGACATCAAATCTATACATGTAAATATCTGAAGGAAATGCATGCCAAACCTTTCATGTTGCTGTGCGATACGCATAGCACGGCACAGTGGCGGACGTCTAATGTAAGAAAATAACCATATATGTATATATCTTTTGTTTAATATGTACGTTCCGCCGTTTTGAAAACAATTTAGAACGGTTTCCTTGTTTTAAACGTTTCGTGTCATATCAGACACGTATGTATATACTGAGACTATAGCTCGCTTTTTGGAAATCCCCTCGATAACTATCAATGCATGCAAAATATATCCAGGTATTATCCTCTGACTAGTCCTGCTCAGTACGAAAACATATAGCAAATATCATAAAAACATACTGCTCCATAAGGAATCAATCCCAAAATGTATATAAGAATACCCTGTGCGTCTGGTGCGCACGGAAATCAAAATCCATAAATGTGCCATACATGTGCACAGAAGCAACATCTTGGTGCAATGGGTGTGCACGAAACATCTGTCATAGGCAACGTGTGTGCCTGACAGCAAAATCAGGTGCATCTGATATGCACGAAGAATCCCGATTTAGTGCATCTGGTGTGCGCCAAAATCGCATCTCAAAACATGCGCTAAATACGCGCGAAAATCCAAATTAGGTGCATCCATCATGCACGAATAAAATCTAAATCATGTGCATCCAACATGCACGAAATCATGAAATCCAATATCAAGCGTCGATCATGCGCAAGAATCCAAAAGAAGTGCACAGAGTGCACCAAATCAACATCAATACCAAAATCAAAATCGACGGTATACCATACGGCTAAATCCAAATCAGGTATACCGCGGCATATAAGCTCACAACCATGTGCATCAACGTGCACAAATCAAATCCAAACACTAAAAGTGCATGTAAACGAGGCCGAGGGCATAAGTCAAATCGCATGCATAACATAAGTATGAAATCAAAATCAACATATCGAATAACATCAAATCGAAGTCAGGTGCAACCGTAGTGCAAAAAATATAAATCCGGTACAACGAAGGCACGAAATATAAATCTGGTGCGATAAACGCACGAAATATAAAACTGGTGCGACAACGCACGAAGTATAAAACTGGAGCATCCTGGGCAAGAAATACAAATACAGTGCATCATGTGCACAAATACGAAACAATAACTCAAATGCGTAAGCAGCAACACCAAGTATACCCAGGTGTAAAGAAAATCATAACGTGTGCAACTGCGTGCACAAAACACATATCAATGCACTACAAGCACTTATAAGCTATATCGAGTGCAAAAATCAAATCGTTTGCACATCATATGCACAAAATCAACTCAACTGTATGAAATCCATGAAGTCATAAACATGTGCAGCCAAGGCACGAAAACGATATCAGGTGCAATAACTGTGCATAAATCATAAATCAACACAACGGTGTATAAAGCACATCTCAAGTGTAATAACTATACGTAAGATATAAATGCCAATAGGTGCAATCATGGTGCATGAAAACAAATATCATGGAACTCATCCATCAAGACTAAATCATGCGAATAAATCGCCCAAAATACCAAAATCCAAGGTGACGAATACATGATAATCGAATAAAAAAATCACAAATCATAAATACCGCCGTCAATATTTCCTCCTTCGCAGTCGAGAAGGTGTCGGTGCATCCGATGCTAGCAGAGCAAGGTATCTACTTGCCTCCTGCTCACGGTCTGGCGTCCTTTGTCTCTGGGCCCTTATCTTTTCTGTGTATTGCCAATCTCGCGATCCATCGGCTCATCGGCCCTGTCAGGTGTGCTAACGGGGACGATTCCGTTCTGACACTTCTCTGGTCATCTCTCGGTCAATCCTCACGACCACTCGTAAAGCAGCACGTCACTAGCGCCGACCTCTGGTCCTCTGAATACACATCACACATCTGATCCTGGGTGCAAATCTTATCGCATCAGTGTCCTGGAAGGAATCCTGCTCAAGGTCTCTTCCACTCTCGCCTATGCCGAACTGTACGTAGGCTGGTAGTCTTGCATAACCTTTTCTCGCTCTCTGGACATCTACGTCCACGGCAAAGCATTTTCTCGGAAACTGGTCGCATCATAACGCCTCCATAGTCATATCCGACCTTTAACCTTAACGGGAGTAACAACTGCTCGTCAGCATCTCGTACGAACCTATTGTCCCACCTGTCTGTATCGTCGTCCACATCGACGTCACGTCTCTATCTGCGCACTGCAATTGTTCTCGGCTACGGTCAATCCGAAATCTCTCACACGGACTAGAAATCATGAACTCGGCATTTTCATCACTCTGGGGAAGACTTCTAGCCGAACACGGCCTCAGGAATTCGTACCAACCTGCGGAGGTATACTCTATACCCGTCTGTTCTTGGTCAATTCACAACGCATCTGGGTGAGGTCCTCTTTCCGAATCTGGTCAACTATCTCGTCGACGATGCCAAACTCGGGCCTGCTGGGTGTGCGCAATATGACCGCTCCTGGGTCCAAGTCGTTTCGTATAGTATTCCAAAAAGGTCATGTCGAGGACTCTCTCTAATCTCGTTTCTACCGAATTGCCCGGAAGTTATCATCCTTTATATATCTGTTTCTTATTCCGGAATGGCTGTATACTCATCGCGACTCCTTCTGGAACATATATCCATATACAACGCCTCTGCATGCGTATCGCATCTCTGATGTCAGCGTAGTGGAACGTCATCTCGTCGAATTCTCGTGCGAACTCTTTACTCCACTCTGTTCCAATGTCGACTGATTCGGACTCGTCTTCTCGTGGCTGCATGGATTGCGCTCCAACGGCTATACTCGTATCTAGAGTCTCCCAAGCAATGTATCACATCACATGATATCCGAATGATGTCGAATCATCCGATCGATTGTCAAAACCTCATAATCCCTCAAGAGATCAACATCTTGAGTACAGTTTAACAGTATTCCAGTATATGCCACAGCACTTGTGGAACAACCGTAGAAGGGCAAACCCAAGCCTCACAAATGGCACCGCAAAACTGCCGCAAACCATAAGGTTCGGAGGCGTTCTATGGTAATTACGTCGAGTTAGGGTTTCATTCTTCTAGAGGGTCCATAGCATTACTTGCATTGTCTTCTGAATACATTAAACTTGGAAATGGGTTCCTGACATTCGATCGTCTCTATCGATTCTCAACGAATCTGTGTGAAGTCGTCTCTAGCTGGAATCAATATATCTGATGACCTCTCATCGGGGGAAGCGAACGAACCACATGTCCTAGTCGTTTCTCTTTAGGTGACTAGCGACTTTCCATCATATCTCTAAGTATATACTCATGCTGCAGTAGCTCCACCATCTGGGCAATATCTCTTCATTTGCTGCAACAACTGGCTCATTCGTCTGTACGCTGAACAGCGCCTCAATCATCATAAATAAGCGATATATCAAGGGTCGTCACATTCTGGCTAGCCTCTAGCAGTAGCCTGATCCTCTGGTGCTGATCTGCACGTCCGAAAAATCTCGTAAAAGTGATCTATCAAACTCTCATGGCGCGAAAACACAATAAAATGAAGCCTTTATGCAATCTTACGTCTCTGGGATCACGCCCTGGTCAGTCCTCGTCCGTGACGAGCTCATGCTGACGCAACTCTAGCCGTAGCTCTGTCTCTGCCCGTGTAATCATGGCAGCAAAATCATAACCAACATCAATGAGGATAGATCATAGGAAAGAATATAATACTGTGCAAGGAAATGTACATCCTAAGGTTTCTTAAGCGGAGTGGCGTGTCGTAAGTATGCCGCGGAACATACACACGGTACGTCACTCTACTGAAGTCACCTATTCCATCAACCAGGGTCAACCTACGCGATTAAAGTTCGGGTATAATACTGCTCGACGAAGTCTAAGTTCCGTAAGGTCAAGCCTAAGTTCCGTATATATATAAACGCTCTAGGCTCCACATAGTCAAACTTAGACTCGAACCAAGGTTAACCTACCGCTCTGATACCAACTTTGTCATGACCCGAAATAGCACGTGACTGGCACTTGAATCATATGAAGTCTATAGGACCCCATCTATTTCAATTAAGCCAAAAGCCCAGAAATCTAAAACTATTTTAAGGAGTAAATAAAGAAAACTAGTTTTTTAGAAGTAAGGAAAACATGTTTTAAAAATAAGAGAGCCAAATATGCATTTTTAAAATCTGTAGTCTTTTTCTGAAAATTTCGGCAGAGTTTCCATTGTAAATACTGGCCCCGAACTGGGTACAACAAGAATAATATATACACAATGATAAAAGACATGCCCAAGCGGGAGCTAGCACTTCGTCAATCGACGGTCACAACCACGCAAGCAGTATAATATACAACGCCGAATGGCGAGGATCAAAACTCAAAGGAAAACTCAAAATCAGCATGAAAACCATAATACTACAACGCGCGACTCTAAGGTCGAAATAATACAACTGGTTTTCTAAGTCTGAAATAATATACATGTTTGGTTGATGGAATTACTAGATACAACTGAATATAATAAATACAAGGGTGGTCACTATGCGAGTGAACCCACCAACCAATGCAATCACCCAAAAAGGAAGCAGTGTGCCAGAAAAGCCGCAATGAAACCTGTATGGCAAAACCTGCAAGAAACTGTAGCACAACGAGGGTGAGTTGCCAACTCGTGAATAGAAAACATCACAGAGCAGAAATCTTATGTATGACGCAATCCTAGGTCAATGCGATCAGACATATATATAAATCTCAAATGGATAAGTCTGAAGCATGATAAGGTGGCAATGTAACATCTATACATGAGTGTAGTGCCAAGTGCTCGTGCCAGTGCCTCAGGTAATAGCATATCATAAATATGAGGTATGATCAATGTCGACTATATCATGAAGTCTATGAGTATGTGGATATCATCCAACTATGTGATCAATGCCATCAATGTCAACTATATGTATGTGGATATCGTCCACGTGTCACCCAATGATAATAAGCATCATGCATGTAAATATCATAAACATATGCATGGAAGTATGAGGATGTAAATCATCATGTGTCGCTCGTGACATATCAAAATCATAGAACCTGAGTGTCAAGCATTGACACTCGAAAGCATCATGAAACCTATGCCTAGCATCGGCACGTAAATCCTCATATACATAGGGCTCCGTCAGTCCGGATCGGCCCGTATCATCTCTCAACTCCGGCCGGTATCCCCTAGATATCCGCCGAGCTCAAAACAATCACCGGTAGGTAGTACTCCCCTGCCAGGCTCACCGTCTAACATATACGAGTCTTCTTGCCTCGGGGTACCTCATCGGGAACACCATGTACCCGCAATCGGTGCCTACCACTCCTCGAATCGGGTATACTCACACAAGCTCTCAGGAACCGAGAAAACTCATGGTGGACGCACTGAAATATCATATCAAGAGAAACCGGGTTTTTAAAACAGTGCGTATTTTCTTAAAATAAAACCACGGTTCTCAAATCCAGAAATTCCATAAATCCAACTCAATGCGCAAGTCCATGCAATGTGTCGTATGACACTAAGAATAAAAAGGGAAAACCGCTCTTTTAAAAGAATCCAGTTTTGAAAATATCTCACGCGGTCCCTATTTTCTTGAAATCAAGTCGATATCATCCATGTAAGTAACATGTGTATGTATGTAGGTATGGATGTGCAAATAGATATATAGGCGAATATGAGTGTACTGGTATGAATATACAATGTGCATGTGCGCAAGTATGAAGATATCAATATATGTGTGCACTGGTATGAATATATAGTGTGCATGTGTGCAAGTATGAAGATATCAATATATGTGTGCACTGGTATGAATATACAGTGTGCATGTGCACAAGTATGAAAATATCAATATATGCGCAAGTATGAATATATCAATATATATATGCACTGGTATGAATATACAGTGTGCATGTGCGCAAGTATGAACATATCAATATATGCGTGCACTGGTATGAATATACAGTGTGCATGTGCGCAAGTATGAAGATATCAATATATGCGTGCACTGGTATGAATATACAGTATGCATGTGCGCAAGTATGAAGATATCAATATGTGTGTGCACTGGTATGAATATACAGTGTGCATGTGCGCAAGTATGAAGATATCAATATGTGTGTGCCGTGGTATGAATATACAGTGTGCATGTGCGCAAGTATGAAGATATCAATATATGTGTGTACTGGTATGAATATACAGTGTGCATGTGCGCAAGTATGAAGATAACAATATATGCGTGCACTGGTATGCCATGCAAGGGATCATATCCTGAATGCAACAGTAAGAATATGCGGCAAAATGAATAATAACACAACAGTGTAGAATCTACATCAGTGTATCCATGTCATACTGTTTTGCCATTTGAAAGAAGACGAATCGGAGTTTTTAGGAAAATAAGGGCTACGGTGTTTTTAAGAAAAGAGGCGTCTTTTGAAAATATCCGTAGAGTCCATTTGCCTGTCTTTAAAATACTCCCGATTCGTTAGTTTTTCAAATAGGTATGACATCGGCCTAGCCTAACATCTACTAGCAAAACTACAGCTCTGACTAACAAGTCAATCCGGAGGGGTATGGAAACCACCTAAATCTTAGTCGATATATAAATATATATAAGTATAATAGTCGGTGATTCCGCTTCAAAGGTACCGTGTACGATACAATATCATATGATATCCTCAAGTCACGAGTGCGGATCTATCATCAATATAAAGCTCATACGGTAAATCATCGTACGACATGCCAAAAGCTGGGTACGGGTCAATATCATATTCATCTCATCAATTATCCGGTATCCTTATCATCATATCACATGATCTGGGGTACTGATCTAAGTCTAGTACAAATCGATACCATCTATATAAATATAAATGCGTGTGGAACACACGCCCAAAGGCCCGCTAAAATCTCATGTCATATCCCGAATACGAATCACATCATATCACCGATCTCACGGCACAATGCCCAAAGTTATTGACTCATCTCCAAATATCATCCACTATCCTCATCATCCAGGTATAGGTATAACAAGCAAGCATGTTTGTGTGTGGGGGGGGGTGTAAACCTATTCTATGGTTCGCAACTAGGAAACTATATTAGTTTACTTCTAAACACCTAATCTATCCATAATACACCAAATCACATCTAGAATATCCATATCACACAACAAGCTATCATAAATAGTATATATATAGTATACTCGATATCGAACTGCGGGGGTGCTATACGCCATCCACCCGAATTCCCCCGTAGATATAATCTACTCACATCGATCTTGCTTGCCGACGTCGATGTCGCCACCATCTTCTTCATCGTCTTGAATCATCATGGGGGTACCTACATGTCACACATATTGCATCGCATTAAAACTAAATCGAAACCAAAACGACACACGAAAACCAAAACGATATGCTTAAAAGCCTATTGGTTAGAACCTATGGTTAGCTCTTGCAAATCAACCCGATATCACTCGAGATAGACGTAAAAACGTCATGTGATCGAGATAACGCACAAATACAAAAATCCAGAAATCGAAATACAGAAAACCATAACTCAAATCAAAGTAGCAACTAGAGAAAGTGGTTCCAGATTTTGACTCAAGCCAAAACAAGGCAAGCAAACAACTCTGGGGTGATATAAAGTGTGAATATGACCTACTGAAGCAATATGGGCACTTAGTTTACCAGGGGGGTCGGCCACATCAAGGGAAAATCCGGCCAGGCCGGTTTTATCATGGAGTTAAGGCCCCGTTCTGGTAGGGTCGTCTCCTGGTGGTCTAACTAAGTCCCTAGTATTGTTTGTTTATATCAGAACTTCCCCGAGTCATCCTAGATTTCCCTGCATGCTCATTTTCCTCACAAACCGACATTCACAGTTTCAGTTTTCAGTTCCAGGTTCTATATTGTGTTTGGGTCTGGGTTTGCATCATATCAGGGATTCTATGGTCACTACTAGGACTCAACTGAACCACCACAACTCAATTAGCCTTAACTCTCTCAAGAAAACTTCTAAGTTCATCAAACTCCGCCAAAACGGTTTTAAACTTGAAATGAGGCTAAGGAACTAGAAACACTACAATAATTGTGAAAAGGGTTTACCTTATTTAGCTCCCATGAATCCTCTACAGCGCCAAAATCACATTTTTCTTGGTCCATTGGGTAGCTAGAGGGCTTGTGCACTTTTTTTGTGAAATGGCTGTTGGGTTTTGAGTTGTTTTTCATGGAGTTTTATGGCTTGAAGATGGAGGAGGAAGAGGAGTGCAGCAGCAGCAGCAGCAGCAACAAGAGGAGGGGAGAGGAAATGAGTGGAAGAAAATGATAGGGAATGGCTCAAGACAAAGGATTGACCCCTTACCCACTCTTTCTCTCTCTAACCCATACCTCTATATTATAATCTTTTCTTTTCTTTTCTATTAACTTAAAAACAACAACCATGGTAAAAAGAACATGAAGTCAAGCCATGAAAATAAATGTAACAAGTGTAAAATGATATGGTGCAAGTTTTGCACAAAAACGCTTAAAGTCCGATTAACGATTTTTAATCGCGGTTAGCACTAAAATAGTGTCAAATAAATCATAAAAACTTATAATTTTCATAAATCTTATAAATATCTTCTTTTTAGTAATTTCCAAAATTTTCAAAAATTTTCCCAATTTATCGGTGTTTAATTATACCAAAATATTAAAATATTCATTAAAATTATTATTTAATTATTAAAATTTCCAAAAAATAATATATATATTTTTTTAAATGTTACAGTAGAAGTCATAGAGCTCCTCCACGACTCCGCTTGAAATTGGAACGAGGTTGCTTGAGGTCTTCGTCGTCTATGATGATCCACCACGAAGCTTCTCACTCTCAAACTCGTGCTTGACTAATCTTTGAAAAAGTGAAGGTAACAACCTATACTAATTTGCGATATTAGTGTAGGTTGATGAAGTGGGGAAGTTTCTCATTAAAATTCTTTTCGTTTCTTTTTCTTTTCAACCTAGGAAAAACTCTAGAGAAGAAAAGAAAAGGAAGATGAACTTGGTAAGAGAGATGAATGAACCTTGGAGATAAGATAAAGATTAATAGATTGGTATGGATGAATAAAAACAAATCAATAGAATGAGTCATGGTTACTAGATCCTTTTAGAACCTCATAGAAGCTATGACTCAACTCTTTATTTTGTTTCTATTCATTTATATTTATCAAAATCCTTATTTATTTCCCCAATGTGATTCTTGCATTGCCGTGATCTTTGTATCATAAACCATGATACATTTATATATATATATATATAATATTTATAAATAAAAGGATTATAATGAGTAATTAGTTAATTATTAAATCAACACTTGATTTAATAATCCGGTCATATCATATATAACCCGACTAATATCAAAAAATGCTAGATTAAAATACGTTATCATATACTTGTAGTTAATCAAGCTCCAGCACATATCTCCATATGTGCTCTACTTCGTTTTTCTTGAGCTTGGAAACCTCTATATGGGACTTTTAAGACTCGTCAATACGCTAACAGTAGGTAATGATCATATCAGATACCCACAAGTCGTCATTGGTACTAGCTGGACGTAACTGTTGGATATATGTATGCCCTAGAGGCCATTATATGTATAGTGGATGCTTGGACATGTATATATGTATATTTGATATATGAATTTCTTGCTCAACATGATAGTATGCTATCTGGTTTTACTTTATCTGACATGTTTACTTGATACTGTTCATTTGATACATGCTGATAAAGCCCTGAGGATATTTGCTTGACTTCCATGGCTATGATGGAGATCATACTAGTGGGGCATGTGTAGTCTATAAGCATATCCTTAAATGTTCTTAGTCGTAGGTATATCGAGATAGGGCATCGATATTCCAGAGTACACTAGCGTATACGTTTCTTGACCCATATGATGGGCGATGGATGATCCCATATCTATTGGTGTTGTGACATCGAAGATTGTATACGGGTGCTCAGTGGAGACTGGGTACACTGAACGGACTCACCGAGAATTCCTATATGGTATTATAACTATCGTCGTATAGCAGTTCTCGGGTGACACTAGTACAGGTTAGTCTGTAGACCCGAGATCGTTATAGAGTCTTGTGTGTTCTCCCACTGTACTTTTATTTCCACCCTACCACGGCTCTACTGAGTTGTGCAAACAGGTGGCTTTTGGGTATAGTCCCGAGACACATGGAGACATTAAGCGATAGGAGGGGTTTCGTCTCTCCCGGTATTGGGAGTTGATGTTGTGCAATGTGCGATTGGCTCTGACTTGAAGTTCCTGGCCAGGGCTGATGAGATTTACTGATAAGTGTTATCAGTAGTTTCTCGACCGATCATAGTTCATATCGACATAACTTATTGAGTTATTAGGGCTCGACGATTCCATCCATAGACTTGATATGTAGCATATCAGACGAAGAGACCGGACTGTACGGTAAGTGTTGCCAATGGCTCGACGGGAGTTTTGACGGGTTCGCTTGTTTTTCTTCTAATCGCTCAATACCCGGGTGGCCGTTACGTTTAGCTGACCACTTGCGGCTTGTAGGTATTTTGATATGATCATCACCTACTACCGGCGTATTGACGAGTCTTAGAGTCCCACACAGGATTTTTCTAGCTCAGGAGAAATGTTGTGGTGTGCATATGAGATAAGAGCAGGAGCTCGATTAAATACGGATATGTGATACCATATTTTAATCGGACGTTCGATATTTGTCGGGTCGCATTTGTTGTGACCGATTTATTAAATCAAGTGTTGATTTAATATTATCTTTAAGCTCACTTTTAATTAACCCTTTTTCTTTTGGATTTATGCATGTATGTTCTCACATACACATGATGATGTGCATGCACACATACACATATACATATGTGTCATGGTTGATGATACAAAGGAGATAGCAATATAAGACTCACATGGTTACTAAATATCTAAATTTTTGTTAATGGATTAAAGGGAAAAGGAAATTAGATTAATGACTCATTTTCTACACACTTCTTATTTGACCATTGACTTTAACCATGGTTTAATTTCCTTTTGTTCTTTAACCCATCTAAATAATATCTAGATATTTAACCAACCTTGGTTATATGTGAGAGTGTCTCATATATAATATTTTCATTTTCATTTTTGAAAATAAGATTTTCATTTTTGAAAATAAGATTTTCATTATTCACACAAAAGCTTTTGCCATCTTCACTTTCCTCTTTTTCCAAGCTCTCTTGAGTTTTGTTTAGAGTGAGAAAATTAAAAAGAAAGGGTTTTTAAGTGAGTTTACATACCATACAACCATTCTACACTACCCTAGCCCTTTAGTGTAGAGTGCTTGCTTCATTTTGTGAAGCTAAGAGCTTGTTCTAGGAATCTCCGGGTGGATCATCGTAGACGACGAAGGATCTCGAGCGGAGTCGTTTCGAGCCTTGTCCAAAGCCGTAGGAGTCCTAAAGACCGAAGGAGTTGGCTACAAAGGTTGTATTTCCTTTTCCTTTAGTTTAGACTTCACATAAAGATGTTAATACCCTAATCTCTAGTTACGATTCGTAGTTCGTTTGTAATAGCCCTCTTTAAAATGAAAGTTCACTACTTTATCATGTTGTAACCATACTAGAGGCGCTACTACACACCAACATGGTATCAGAGCCTAGCTAGAGCTTTAGGGTAAACCGGACGACGTTTAAAAACTCAATCGAACATAAAAAATGAGATTTTTACATGCTCGCTCGAAATTTTTCCAAAAGTTGGAATTTTTTAATAAAAAAATATTCAAAAAAAAGAGCAGGGTTTTCTATGGATCCCTAAGAAAAACGAGCGCCTAACTCGACATAACGACTGCGGAACCGCGACCAAATAGGTGTATTTGCGGCGGTTCCATGGCGCCGTTGGTGAGGCTTGGACCGTGCGCTCTTACGTTGATTCGTAGGTACAAATACATGCTCTCTGGGAATTTTTTTATGCAGGTTCAAGTGTTGAGATCTATTACAACAGTGGGTATGTTGATGTGTTGATTGATATATTTTAACATCGTCTATGCTATTCAATTGTTGATGTGATATGATGTATAGGATCGTCGTGATCGAATGGCCGGGGGTTTTATATGAGACGAGAGTTTATCTTTTCATTCATGTAAAATTCATTGTATATATTATTCTTTTTTTGGGGCACATCCGGGTTGAGGATGATGTCTCCATTGATGTGTAGTTTACTTTTCCGCATTAGGATAGACCCAAGGAGGGGAGCACGAGTGACCGGGTTCTGGAGTTCAGTGGGAGGCCATCTCGAAGAGTTGAGACCGGGTCTCCTAAACTCCAAAATTGGAAGGGTCACTTGCCCCTCTCGTAAGGGTCTAAGGGTGTGGGCTTGGCTATTCATCACGACCGTGGAATCCGTATTTTCTATCTTAGGCTAAATAGAAAATACGGAGTTCCTAGTATATCCTATATTTTCATATATGTGTTTCTGCTGCTGATTATTCTGTGATGTGATTTCTTAATATCTGAGACGAATGTGATATTGTTATATATGTGATATGTAATACTGTTTTTCGTTTCATTCTGTAATGGCTTAAGAGCTAAAATTATGGGAATACATTAATGAGATTAATGTAAAAGAAAAGAAACCTAAAGATGTTGTAGAATCGGATTTGAAACCCACTCGGCTTCTTTTTATGAAAAAGAAAGTTTCAAAAGATGTAGAGCTTAAGCCACTGCTTTTCTAAAAACAATTTAGATTCTATAATGAAATCAAGTTCAAAGCGTTAAAGGTTTTCATAAAAACCATCCGCAACCCTCCGTCATTTTAGGAAGCAGAGTACTTAGTATTCGTGCTACGTATGTTGATTATAGTCAAGACGTAGTGTACGGTAGCTAAGTGATGTCTTCCTATAAAGCATATGATGCGATAAGTTAGGACATTCATGTGATTATGTTGATTATAGTCAAGGGCCATATGGGTGGGTCTAGTTAATCTCGAAATGACGGGTAGAACCTGACTAGTGCTTATGATATGTTGACCATAGCGAAGATCATAAGCTTCTAGGGATAAAACCATATCGGGAGTTTCAATAGTTGAGAATTGCAATGAGATTGCATACCATCTATATGATATTTGGATCCCGATCCCACTGTGAGTAAGAGTTAGTCCCGGGAAAATTTTTCACTTTACAATTAGCTAATACAGTAGGTGTCTAGAAAGGTGTTAACGAGGTTTGACCTCTGGGAAAAACGAGGTTTATTTTAATTAGGTCCGTGCGCAAGCACGGGGAACCTCCCTCAAAGTACCGACACTAGCCTGGGTGATCGGTTAGCGAAACTGTAGAATGTAATTAATCCTGGCTAGTTTTCTTTTCAGGTTTGAAAGAAAATTTGATAAAAGCAGTGGGAGACATCGATTAGATAAGATAATAACCAATCTGATCTTTGCAAGAGCATTTCGCTTAGTGTATTCTTTTCTCTCTCCTAATGGCAGATACCGATGACGGGACTTAAGCTTCTTTTAGAGAAAAGCAAACTGTTTGGACCAAATTATAAAGAATGGTTGAGGAACTTGAACATTGCACTCACATATGATAAAGTATCATATGTCCTCACTACCAAAGCCCCACCCGTCGTAGGACCTGAATCATCCGTTTCGGATAAGGAGATCCGAAAAACATGGGATATTGATTGCAACACGTCGACGTTCCTCGCGCTTGCTTCTATGGAAAATATCCATCAGAAACAGCACGAGAAGATGGATATACAATCCATCTTTCTTTATACAAAGGAGTTGTATGAAGAGCAATCTCGTACTTTACGATACGAGGCATCTCAAAAGCTGTTTCAGATGCGTTTGGCCCCCGGTGCATCAGTAGGAGACCATGTTTTAAAGATGATTGGTCTTATAGAAGAACTTGAGGAACTGGGATGGACTATGGATAATGAGCAATATACAGATATTGTTCTGCAGTCTCTCTCCCCCGCCTTTGCTCCGTTCATAGTGAATTTCAATATGAACGATTTGGAGAAATCATTGCCTGAACTTCTCAATATGTTGAGAAATGCAGAGAGCGCGCTTAAGACAGCAAAAACTCCCGCTCTGCTTTATGGGCCATCCTCCTCTTCAGTCCCGAAAGCCAAGGCCAAAGGAAAGAAGAAGAAGAATCCCACCAAGCCGAGAGGTGGAGTTGAAATGGCGAAGGCGAAAGACAAATCTGGGACCGCGGGAAGTGGAATAGGAGAATGTTTTTACTGCTACAAGTCAGGACACTGGAAACCCAATTGTTCTTTGTACCTTGCAGATCTCAAGAAGAAGAAGCATGTTGATGCTTCTGCTTCAGGTGTGTTTGTAACTGAAAACTGTTTTTCATTAAACTCTACATCTTGGGTATTAGATACCGGTTCTGGTTCTCACATCTGTAATTGTATGCAGGGATTGAGAAACAGTAGAGTTTTGAAGACTGGGGACCAGACTCTACGGGTTGGAAATGGTTCCAATGTACATGCTGTATCCGTAGGAGAGTATCATCTGGGGTTGCTTTCAGGATGTATTGGTATGCTATGTAATATAATATCCGTATCTTTGTTGGACAATGAAGAATATCATTTTGTGTTGCAAAATAATGTTATGAACAATAACTTGAATCAATAGTTGATTGGTTATGGTACACTAAGTAACGGAATTTACGTCCTAAACCAACAAAAAGTTTTCAATATACAACATACAAATAAAAGAAAGATTTAAGATATAAATGAATCTTTTCTTTGGCATTGTAGACTTGGTCATATTAATGAAACAAGACTAAACAAGCTACATAAAGTTGGATATTTAAAACCTTTTGAATATAAATCTTATGCAACTTGCCTGTCTTGTATCAATGGTAAAATGACCAAAACTCCGTTTATAGGACACGGAGAGAAAGCTACAGAACTCTTAAGCCTCATACATAGTGATGTATGCGGACCAATGACTACACATGCTAGAAGGGGTTTTTCATACTTCATCCCTTTTACTGATGATTTCTCAAGATTCAGACACGTGTTTTTATTGAAGCATAAATCTGAAGCTTTCGAGAAATTCAAGGAGTACAAACTTGAAGTAGAAAAACAAACAGACTCGAGTATCAAGAAACTTCGATCAGATCGAGGTGAAGAGTATTTAAGCACTGAGTTTTCAGGCTTCTTAATAGAGAATGTGATTCTCTCTCAGCTCACTCCTCCGTACACACCACAGCACAACGGTCTGTCAGAACGGAGGAATCGTACCCTATTTTTTGATATGGTACGGTCCATGATGAGTGATGCTGAGTTACCACTTTCCTTTTGGGGACATGCATTATAAACAACAATTTATCTATTGAACAGGGTTCCATCCAAGACCATGTCTACCACTCCATATGAGATATGGTGTGGAAGGAGACCATCTCTTAAAAGAGTTAGGATTTGGGGTTGTCCGGTGTTGGATATAGTGCCTTCAGAGTCAATTATTAGATCGCAGGTACGTGATTGCAATGATTGAGGGATGACCTATGCCGGTAGGACAATCTTACTCAGGTTGATTGTATACTATCTGGTTTGTCTTTATCATTGTGTACATGCTTTAGGTGACATTGTAGTTAAATATTACATGTTGATAGAGAATAGTATGTTGTCTGGTTTGTCTTTATCATCATGTACAGCTTTAGGTGACCTTACAGGTCACTATTGCATGTTGATAGAGCCCTTAGGATTCTTGCTTGACTACCGGCAGTATGATGGCGATCATATACGTGGGAGCTGGGGTCTATAAGCACATCCTTAAAAGGTCCCTAGTCGTGGGAGTTTCGAGACAGGGCATCGATACTCTTGAGTAGACTAGTGTATACAGTCAAGACCCCAACGAGGGGCGGTGGCCGGTCTCACAAGCCACTGGTGTCAGTTGGTTCACCTAAGATGTATACAGGTGCTCATTGGGTTATGAGTATACCGGACAGGACTCGCCAGGAACATGCTAGTTGGTATTATACCTGATGTCAGATAGCAGTTCCCTGGTGACATGTGTACAGGTTAGTTCATCGACCTGAGATCGTCATTTGTCTCATGTGAGTTCCCACTGTGCTTTGATTACTATCCTACCACGGCTCAAAGGAGTCGTGCAAACAGGTTTTAGTTGGGTACAGTCCCGAGCCACATGGAAGCAAGTGAGCGGATCGGCAGGGGTTTCGTCTTTCCGGGTATTGGGGGTGAGATCGCGCTGTGTCTAGGAGAGCCATTACACAAAGCCCTCGGCCGAGGCAGGAGATTTATTGGTAGGTATTCCAGTAGTATCTCAGGGTGTTCTGGGCTACACTTCGACACGACTTGTACCGCTTTTGGGGGTCTGACTTTTACCAACCCCTAGGCCCGCCATGCGATGCTCATAGACGAATGGACCGGACTGTACGGATATTGTCACTGACAGGCTCAGTAGGGTGTCAGGATGAGTTCGCTCATCGACCTCCCTTTTGGTTAAAACTTGGTAGCCCATTACGTACGGCTAATACCTCAGACGTGCTAGTCGTTCCATAGCCAAAGTATTGACGAGTCTTTGGAATCCCCCACAGACAGTTTCTCAAGTTTCGGGCGAAACGTTGTAGAAGCCGTATGATATATGGCAGGGTTCGATCATATACGTGCGGTATTGCACGGATCATGATCGGACGGATCATACTAGTGGGATTTGGTTTATGCCGGATCCTAGTATTAGATTTGTTGGATTATTTTAGTCTCATCGCATTCGCATTCAGTCGGAATGCGGATGCAGGTATGTATATACAGGTGAGGGGTATCCTTGTGATCCGTCACGAGTTTAATTTAGATGTTGCCGTATCTTTTTGTTGTGGCAAACATTTGGATTAATGTTTGTATTTGAAAATAATGAGCTAGAATTTCATCATGAGATGCATTAAATTTGACATGGACATATATTATGACTCATGGTCTCTTTTTTGTGAAAAATGTCACATTAGTGGATTGATTTGTGTCTTGATTTGATGAAGAGAGAGAGAGGGGCTGCCATGACATATGGTTTGGTTTTGTATTTTTGAAACTCACTCTCTCATTTTCATTACAAGAACAACAAAAGAAAAAAGCTTCTCCTCCTTCTTCTTCCTCTAGCTCATATCTTCCATTAATGGCAACACCTTCAACCTCCATCCAAGCAATGGATGCAAGAGACAAAGTGTCACGTCCCGAAAGTACGGAATATGACCGGCACTTAAACTACGAACGTCTCGAGGCGTACGTAATCTAAGTAAGCCGAAGACCCAGAAATCCAAACCAAGAGAAGTAGTAGAGTGAAGGAAAACCAATTTAAATCAAGTAGTTTCAATAGCATAAGCCGAATTATGCGGTTTTTAAGAACATCAAAATTTTACTGAAAATTTCGGCAGAGTCTCCTTTGTAAAACTGGCCCCCAAACGGGATACAACATGAATAGTAGACTAAATCAATAAAAAGCCATCCCCATGCGGGAGCTAGCTTTTCGTCAATCGACGGTCACAACCACACAAGCAAAATAATATACAACGCCAACGGCGAGGATCAAAATTCAAAAGGAAACTCAAAACCATAAGAAAACCACATAAATATAACGCGCGATTCTAAGGTCGAAGGAATAACATCACTGGTCTCTATCTCAAAATAAATACATGTTTGGTTGATGGAACTTTTAGATACAACAGAATAATGATATACAACATATATAATGGGGGTACGATACAAGTAAACCCACCTACTAGCAAATCACCCGAATGAAACTATGCCCGCAAAGCCGTAATGAAACCTGTACGGCAAACCTGCAAGAAACTGGGGCACAACGGGGGTGAGTTGCCAACTCGTGAATAGAAAAACATCTACGCACAGAAATCGCATAAATAACGCAACTTAGGTTAATGATCATAATATATCCTCAAATATATGTATAACATGAAGCCTATAACAATGGCTAGGGTAATATCTAACCCGAGTGTGATCTCATGTGCCCGTGTCAGTGCCTCAGGTAGCAATATATCATATGAATGAGGTATGAATGCTTGAAAACAGAATACATCTAAATGAAAAAACTGTTTTCATAAATTAGTGAGATTTCCTTTGTATTTTTAAAATGAGGTATCATAAATGAAATCAGAATCAACAGTGTCTAGTATCGACACAAAACATAAATCTCAATGTCTCAAAACCTCAGGCTCCGGCTATCCGGACTGGCCTGTATCATCAAATCTCAGTACCTCAATATCTCGAAATCTCAATATCTAGGGCGCTGTCAGTCCAGACCGGCCCCTACCATCCATCTCAAGACCACGACGGTATCCTCCGGATATCCGACGCGTCGGGTAATATCACCGGTCGGTAGTGCTCCCCTGCCAGGCTCAACGTCAACAACACGGCCTTCTCATCCCGGGGTACCGTACCGGGCCCACCATGTACCCGAAACGGTTCATCCAACTCCTTGAATCGGGTCTCGAAATCCATCAGCAAACTCATGGTGGACGACTCATACATCATGGGAAAACCGCGCTTTTCATTTAAAAAGAGAAAGAAGAAGTTTGTATATGTTTTGCGGTTTTCCCCAAATCCAGAAAATCTCATGGAAATCCGAATCCAAAACCTCAATAGCACGTAAAAAGTTAATATATGCATGAGAATCCATGAATGCGGCATAACAATGAATAACAGTATGGATGAAGTAGCAGGTAATAACTACAATGTCTAAACTAACATATAAGGCAAGTACACTAATATCATGTCTAAACTATTAGCTAACAGGCTATGCCAAGCAATAATATTTTCTAAGGTGTACGTGACATGGCAATTACCGATGAAGATGTGTGTGAGCCGGCAAGTAAGTGTACAAGGTACATACGCATCATAGGTAATGGTGCTAGTGTCCTAACCACAAGATATCAACAGTAGAATATGAAGCTTAATATAAGCATGCGATGCGGTGCGAACCACAATAATGAGCGGGAGCTGAACACTAGACGCAACGATAACTAATCTGCATTAACCTAATATAAGTCCTACAATGGTGCCTTTTGAAAATAATATGAATCGTGGGGTTTTGAAAATAGGGGCTACGGTGTTTTTATGAAAAGATACGTCTTTTGAAATATCTGTAGGATCCCTTGGGCTGTCTTTTAAAATACCCACGATTCGTTAGTTTTTGAAATAGGTAAGAATCGAATCTAATCTAACAACTAAACTAAACTAAAGGGCTAAGCTAACAAGCTGGACTACAGGTAAGGCAACCGCCTAACATCAGAGTCGATACATATACATACCTGTATATATATTAGTCGGCGATCCCGCCTCAATAATATCATATCCGATACCATATCCATAATCAGACATCCCAAGTCAAAAGTGCGGATCAATCATCAAAATATAGCTCGTACGTAAATCCGTCATACGGCAGCCCCAAATCTGGGTACGGGTCAAAATCATATTCATCACACTATTCATCCGGTATCCTCTTTATCAAAGATCATAGTCTAAGGTACTGACCTATGTCTAATACAATACTAATATCATCAATATAGTCATGATCTGACTACTGATCGACAGTCTCGTACAAACCGATATCATCAGCACATATCATCATCAAGGGGTATACATCGCCCAATACAGCCTAGGATCAATATCCTAGCATATCATATCTCATATCACGATCACATGTCGACCACTTTATTTATAACACTATTCACCCGTATCGTCGCCCCAAGATACGTTATAACACCAGGACGTACCTCAAGTACGAATCCTGCCATATCACCGATATCACAATCTCAACACAAATCTCATCGACTTATCTCAATCCCAAGTATCATCCCCAAATCCGTATGTGAACATATAGTCCCATACCTATGTGAACACATAACTATATATTCCCGTATGAGCACAAAAGAAAGAAGAAAGTATGCAAGTATGGGTGGGTGTGTGCAAGTGTGTGCGACCGCTACTCTAGGGTTTCGCAACACTCAATCATCCAAGAACACCAAATATCCATATTTATCATCAATAACTCAAACAATATATAAACAATATATATATGTGTGTATACGTATTCGTATACATCACCACGAACTGCGGGGGTGCTATACGCCATCCACCCGACTTCTCCCCGTAGATATAAATCTACTCACCTGGTCCTCGCTCGCCGGTGCCGACGTCGCCACGCGCTTGCTTGTCGTCTCGAAGTCCACATGGGTACCTACATATCATAATGCACCGTATCGCATTAAAATCCGACTCATGACCAAAACGACGCACGAATCCCACATAGGTCAAAACCTATGGTTGCTTTCACAAATCGACCCAAAAACCCTCGACGTCGGCGTACAAACGCCAAACCATCGAGAAAGCTCCCAACACACTCATTTGTACAATTACAAGCACTAATTATAATATAAAATAGCTTAAAATTCACAAAAAGCCCAATTTCACTTAAAAAATCATTTTTCCGAAAATCTAGCAAGCACAAATCACCGTTTTAGTACAAAACTCGATGTATAAACGAATCTAGCGGACACAATATTCACTAAATATCTTAAATAAGTCATAAAAACAATTCCCATAATTTAATCTCTTTAAATTCCATAAACCCCAAAATTCTAGTTTACAAAATATCTAAATTTTAATATTTTTATAGCAAAAATGCATAAACTAAAATCTAGCTTGGATTTTCTTGAACTAAAGTCTTAAACTACACTTTAAAATGTTAATAATGCCATGAATACCCTAATTAGATTTTTATCTCCATTTTTTAATCAAATTCCAAAAACCTAGTTTGCTTAAAAACTTGATTTGGACAAATTAAATGCAACAATTTACATAATAGCAACTAGATTAGGTTTTTCCATGCCGTCACATGCCAAAATACACTTTGTAAACTTAAAAAAGTGACAATGACCATATTAGAATTCAAACCCTAACTCATATATTTTAAATCATGCACTTAAAACCAATTGAAAACCTATTTAAAGCTAATTAAACACCTAATTAAGCTAACATGAAACAATTACAACACATTAAGCAAAATGTTAGAATTTATACCCAAATAATTTGAAGCTCCCACAAGCACACTTAGCCTCCCAAATTGAAATCTAAATCCCTAGATCCATGCTAAAGTAGCCAAGGAAAAATGGGTAGGAGGTGGATTTTGATTTTGTGGGATTTTTGTGTTGGTTTTTGGGCATTTTGTTGATTTTTTTTGATGCAAAATGAGAGAGGAAGAAAGAGGGGCTGTTGTGGTGCAGGAAAAACAAGTGGGCTCGGCCAAATGTGGAGGAGAAGAGAGTGTGAGGTGATTGGAGAGAGAATGTGGTCAAAAAGTCCACCTTTAATTCTATCATTCTCTTTTCTTTTCTTTTCTTTTCTTTTCTTTGAAATTCATGTGGGGAAAATGGGTGGGGGCTGGTGAATTCAGCCAAGAGAAGAAATAAATGGGGGGGTGTGAGTGTGGGTATGGGTGTGGGGTGATGGAAAATGATAAATACAATACCCCAAACATCCATTTACACTAAAAAAAAGCATTTTTTCTTCAATAATTTCTAAACCGTTTTGGAAAACTATTTCATTTCAAAAACCATATGATAAAATTTTGTTTAATGTGTGATGATACACAAAATTTGTTTCAACCCATTCCAGTTTGTAATTTTCCCTAATTAAATGTATTAGTGACGACTTAAAATAATAATAAAATAATTTTTTTCAGAAAATTTGAAATTTCACCAGTGGCTCAATAAACACCAAATACTAGCAATTACATAGCTAGAATATGTATATTTAATTTTTATAATAAGATATTTGTATTTTGATTTTTTACAGAAAACCCCCTTATTTTACCGATTTTCCGAAATTTCACCGAAACGATTTTCAAAACGCTACAATCTTCACCCCTTAAAGAAATTCGGTCCCCGAATTTAAATTCAAACCCCCCCAAATACAAAAACATCTAAGCAAAATCATTAAGTCGTCGGGCTCCGAAACCATAAGTACATAATACGCATCATAGCGTAATGCATGCGCATGAGCAATGAGCATATAACTCAAATCAAAACTCCGTCAAGCATCCCGCAATCATCGGAGTCATGGTAAAGATACAAATGTCAAATCCAATACAAAACCAATATGATATAACTCGAAACTATACACGTAAATATCAAATCTATATATGTAAATAACTGAAGGAAATGAATGCCAAATATATTCAGGTACTGTCCTCTGACTAGTCCTGCCCAGTACGAAGACGCATAGCAAATATCATAAAATGTACTGCTCCATAGAATCAATCCAAAAGTGCGTATGAAAACCCTGTGCGTCCGGTGCGCACGGAAATCAAAATCCATACATGTGCCAAGCAGGTGCACAAAACAACATCAAGGTGCAACGGTTGTGCACACAACATCGATCATAGGCAACGTACGTGCCTAACAGCAAAAGCAGGTGCATCTGACATGCACGAAAATCAAAATCAGGTGCATCATCATGCACGAAATCATGAAATCCAGCATCAAGCGCCGAACATGCGCAAAATCAAATCAGGTGCACAAGGTGCACAAAACAAATATTGAGTATCACAATCGAAATCGAAGTCCAGTGCATCTAAGTGCACAAAAGGCGTATCACTGTACTGCAAGCATATATAAACTATACAGAGTGCAGGAACCAAATCGTGTGCGTGCATACGTACAAAATCAACTCAAATGTCTAAAACCGTAAAATCACAAACATGTGAAACCAAAGCATGAAAACGATATCAAGTGCAACGACTGTGCGAAAATCGTAAATCCTCAATCATCAAAACCAAATCATGCGAATAATTCACCCAAAACATCGAAATCTAGTATGGCGGAATAGTCCCGCTCAAGCACATACTCAAGAATCTCAAGCCAACTGTCGTAGTCACTCATAGCATGTCTCGTCAATGATCAAGAACTCTGGCCTGCTGGCATGCGTAACAATGACCACTCCTGGGTCAAGGTCTTCACTATGAATTACCAATCTCTCGGTCCATTGGCTCATCGGCCCTGTCAGGTGTGCTAACGGGGATGATCCCGTTCTGGCACTTCTCTGGTCATCTCTCGGTCAATCATCGTGACCACTTGTAAGACAGCATATCACTGGCGTCGGCCTCTGGCTCTCTAAATGTACGTGACACATCTGATCCTGGGTGCAAGTATCATTGCAGCAGTGTCCTGGAAGGAATCCTGATCACGGTCTCTTCCATGTCTCGTCTCTGCCAACTGTCCGGAAGTCATCGTCCTTTCCTATATCTGCATCTTGCTCTGGAACGACTGCATACTCATCGCGACTCCTTCTGGAAGGTAAATCCAAGTACCATGCCTCGGCATGCGCATCGCATCTCTGATGTCGGCGGAGTGGAACGTCATCTCATCTAGATCTGGCACGAACCTCTTACTTCACTTTTCTCTAATGTCGTCTGCTTTGGACTCATCTCGTCGCGGCTGCATGGACTGAGCTCCAACGGCTATCCTCGTATCGGGAGTCTCCCAAGAAATGCATCTCACCACCTAGCATCTGAATTAAGTCGAACCATCCAATCGATTGTCAAAATCTCATAATCCCCCAAGGGCTCAACATCTTGGGCACAGTTTAATAGTATCGAGTACATACCACAGCATCGGTGGTCCAGCCGTAAAAGGGCAAACCCAAGCCTCACTAATGGTGCCGTGGAACTGCCGCAAACCCGAAGGTTCAAAGGCTTTCACACGGTCATTAAGTCGAGTTAGGGTTTCATTCTTCTAGAGGGTCCATAGAATTGCCTGCATGTCTTTCCGACTACTTTAAACTTAGAATAATAGCTTTCTGACATTCGATCGTCTCTGTCGACTCCCAACGTCTCCGCGTGAAGTCGTCTCTAGCTGGAATCAATCTATCTGATGACCTCTCATCGGGTAGGCGAACGAACCACATGTCCTAGTCATTCATCATCAGGTGACTAGCGACCTTCTATCATCTATTAGTACAACTCATTCCGCAATAGCTCCAACATATGGGGCGATATCTCGTCGCTCGCAGCAGCAACTGGCTCACTCGTCTGCACGCTGAACAGTGCCTCAATCATCTTGAGTAAGCAATACACCAACGGTCATTAAAATCTGGTTGGCCTCTATCAGTGGCTCAATCCTCTAGTGTCGATCAGCACATCCGAGTAATCTCATACAGCAATCCACTCAACTTTCGTGGCGCGAAGACACAATGAAAAGACACATCTCTGCAATCGTGTGTCGCCGGAATTTCGCCCTGGTCAGTCCTTGTTCGTGACGAGCTCGTGCTGACCGTAACTCTAGCTGTAGCTCTCCCTGCCCGTAATCGTGGCAGCAAAACAATAACCAGTACTGATGAGGCTAGATCGGAATGAATATAATACTGAGCAAAGAAATGTACATCCTAAGGCTCCTTAAGTGGAGTAGCGTATCGTAAGTATGCCGCGGAACATACACACGGTACGTCACTCTACTTTAGTCACCTATTCCATCAACCAAGGGTCATCCTACGCTCCGAAGGTAAAACCTAACGCTCTGATACCAACTTTGTCACGTCCCGAAAGTACGGAATATGACCGGCACTTAAACTACGAACGTCTCGAGGCGTACGTAATCTAAGTAAGCCGAAGACCCAGAAATCCAAACCAAGAGAAGTAGTAGAGTGAAGGAAAACCAATTTAAATCAAGTAGTTTCAATAGCATAAGCCGAATTATGCGGTTTTTAAGAACATCAAAAATTTACTGAAAATTTCGGCAGAGTCTCCTTTGTAAAACTGGCCCCCAAACGGGATACAACATGAATAGTATATGAAATCAATAAAAAGGCATCCCCAAGCGGGAGCTAGCTCTTCGTCAATCGACGGTCACAACCACACAAGCAATATAATATACAACGCCAACGGCGAGGATCAAAATTCAAAAGGAAACTCAAAACCATAAGAAAACCACATAAATATAACGCGCGATTCTAAGGTTGAAGGAATAACATCACTGGTCTCTATCTCAAAATAAATACATGTTAATACATGTTTGGTTGATGGAACTTCTAGATACAACAGAATAATGATATACAAGATATATAATGGGGGTACGATACAAGTAAACCCACCTACTAGCAAATCACCCGAATGAAACTATGCCCGCAAAGCCGTAATGAAACCTGTACGGCAAACCTGCAAGAAACTGGGGCACAACGGGGGTGAGTTGCCAACTCGTGAATAGAAAAAACATCGACGCACAGAAATCGCATAAATAATGCAACCTAGGTCAATGATCATAATATATCCTCAAATATATATATAACATGAAGCCTATAACAATGGTTAGGGTAATATCTAACCCGAGTGTGATCTCATGTGCCCGTGTCAGTGCCTCAGGTTGCAATATATCATATGAATGAGGTATGAATGCTTGAAAACAGAATACATGTAAATGAAAAAACTGTTTTCATAAATTAGTGAGATTTCCTTTGTATTTTTAAAATGAGGTATCATAAATGAAATCAGCATCAACAGTGTCTAGTATCGACACAAAACATAAATCTCAATGTCGCAAAACCTCAGGCTCCGGCTATCCGGACTGGCCTGTATCATCAAATCTCAGTACAAAAATATCTCGAAATCTTAATATCTAGGACGCCGTCAGTCCAGACCGGCCCCTACCATCCATCTCAAGACCACGAAGGTATCCTCCGGATATCCGACGCGTCGGGTAATATCACCGGTCGGTAGTGCTCCCCTGCCAGGCTCAACGTCAACAACACGGCCTTCTCGCCCCGGGGTACCGTACCGGGCCCACCATGTACCCGAAACGGTTCATCCAACTCCTCGAATCGGGTCTCGAAATCCATCAGCAAACTCATGGTGGACGACTCATACATCATGGGAAAACCGCGCTTTTCATTTAAAAAGAGAAAGAAGAAGTTAGTATATGTTTTTCGGTTTTCCCCAAATCCAGAAAATCTCATGGAAATCCGAATCCAAAACCTCAATAGCACGTAAAAAGTGAATATATGCATGAGAATCTATGAATGCGGCATAACAATGAATAACGGTATGGATGAAGTAGCAGGTAATAACTACAATGTCTAAACTAACATATAAGGCAAGTACACTAATATCATGTCTAAACTATTAGCTAACAGGCTATGTCAAGCAATAATATTTTCTAAGGTGTACGTGACATGGCAATTACCGATGAAGATGTGTGTGAGCCGGCAAGTAAGTGTACGTGGTACATACGCATCATCGGTAATGGTGCTGGTGTCCTAACCACAAGATATCAACAGTAGAATATGAAGCTTTATATAAGCATGTGATGCGGAGCGAACCACAATAATGAGCGGGAGCTGAACACTAGACGCAATGATAACTAATCTGCATTAACCTAATATATGTCCTACAATGGTGCCTTTTGAAAATAATATGAATCGTGGGGTTTTGAAAATAGGGGCTACGGTGTTTTTATGAAAAGATACGTCTTTTGAAATATCCGTAGGATCCCTTGGGCTGTCTTTTAAAATACCCACGATTCGTTTGTTTTTGAAATAGGTAAGAATCGAATCTAATCTAACAACTAAACTAAACTAAAGGGTTAAGCTAACAAGCTGGACTACAGGTAAGGAAACCGCCTAACATCTGAGTCGATACGTATACATACCTGTATATATATTAGTCGGCGATCCCGCCACAATAATATCATATCCGATACCATATCTATAATCAGACATCCCAAGTCAAGAGTGCGGATCAATCATCTAAATATAGCTCGTACGTAAATCCGTCGTACGGCATCCCCAAATCTGGGTACGGGTCAAAATCATATTCATCACACTATTCATCCGGTATCCTCTTTATCAAAGATCATAGTCTAAGGTACTGACCTATGTCTAATACAATACTAATATCATCAATATAGTCATGATCTGACTACTGATCGACAGTCTCGTACAAACCGATATCATCAGCACATATCATCATCAAGGGGTATACATCGCCCAATACAGCCTAGGATCAATATCCTAGCATACATATCTCATATCACGATCACATGTCGACTACTTTATTTATAACACTATTCACCCGTATCGTCGCCCTAAGATCCGCTATAACACCAGGACGTACCTCAAGTACGAATCCTGCCATATCACCGATATCACAATCTCAACACAAATCTCATCGACTCATCTCAATCCCAAGTATCATCCCCAAATCCGTATGTGAACATATAGTCCCATACCTATGTGAACACATAACTATATATTCCCGTATGAGCACAAAAGAAAGAAGAAAGTATGCAAGTATGGGTGGGTGTGTGCAAGTGTGTGCGACCGCTACTCTAGAGTTTCGCGACACTCAATCATCCAAGAACACCAAATATCCATATTTATCATCAATAACTCAAACAATATATAAACAATATATATATGTGTGTATACGTATTCGTATACATCACCACGAACTGCGGGGGTGCTATACGCCATCCACCCGACTTCTCCCCGTAGATATAAATCTACTCACCTGGTCCTCGCTCACCGGTGCCGACGTCGCCACGCGCTTGCTTGTCGTCTCGAAGTCCATATGGGGTACCTACATATCATAACGCACCGTATCGCATTAAAATCCGACTCATGACCAAAATGACGCACGAATCCCACATAGGTCAAAATCTATGGTTGCTTTCACAAATCGACCCAAAAACCCTCGACGTCGGCGTACAAACGCCAAACCATCGAGAAAGCTCCCAACACACTCATTTGTACAATTACAAGCACTAATTATAATATAAAATAGCTTAAAATTGACAAAAAGCCGAATTTCACTTAAAAAGTCATTTTTCCGAAAATCTATCAAGCACAAATCACCGTTTTAGTACAAAACTCGATGTATAAACGAATCTAGCGGCCACAATATTCACTAAATATCTTAAATAAGTCATAAAAACAATTCCCATAATTTAATCTCTTTAAATTCCATAAACCCCAAAATTCTAGTTTAGAAAATACCTAAATTTTAATAATTTTATATCAAAAATGCACAAACTACAATCTAGCTTGGATTTTCATGAACTAAAGTATTAAACTACACTTTAAAATGTTAATAATGCCATGAATACCCTAATTAGGTTTTTATCTCCATTTTTTAATCAAATTCCAAAAACCTAGTTTGCTTAAAAACTTGATTTGGACAAATTAAATGCAACAATTTACATAATAGCAACTAGATTAGGTTTTTCCATGCCCTCACATGGCAAAATACACTTTGTAAACTTAAACAAGTGACAATGACCATATTAGAATTCAAACCCTAACTCATAAATTTTAAATCATGCACTTAAAACCAATTGAAAACCTATTTAAACACCTAATTAAGCTAACATGAAACAATTACAACACATTAAGCAAAAGGTTAGAATTTATACCCAAATAATTTTAAGCTCCCACAAGCACACTTAGCCTCCCAAATTGAAATCTAAATCCCTAGATCCATGCTAAAGTAGCCAAGGAAAAATGGGTAGGAGGTGGATTTTGATTTTGTGGGATTTTTGTGTTGGTTTTTGGGCATTTTGTTGATTTTTTTTTGATGCAAAATGAGAGAGGAAGAAAGTGGGGTTGTTGTGGTGCAAGAAAAACAAGTGGGCTCGGCCAAATGTGGAGGAGAAGAGAGTGTGAGGTGATTGGAGAGAGAATGTGGTCAAAAAGTCCACCTTTAATTCTATCATTCTCTTTTCTTTTCTTTTCTTTTCTTTCTTTTCTTTTCTTTGAAATTCATGTGGGGAAAATGGGTGGGGGCTGCTGAATTCAGCCAAGGGAAGAAATAAATGGGGGTGTGTGAGGGTGGGTATGGATGTGGGGTGATGGAAAATGATAAATACAATACCCCAAACATCCATTTACACTAAAAAAAAGCCTTTTTTCTTCAATAATTTCTAAACCGTTTTGGCAAATGATTTCATTTAAAAAACCACATGATAAAATTTTGTTTAATGTGTGATGATACACAAAATTTGTTTCAACCCATTCCAGTTTGTAATTTTCCCTAATTAAATGTATTAGTGACGGCTTAAAATAATAATAAAATAATTTTTTTCAGAAAATTTGAAATTTCACCTGTGGCTCAATAAATACCAAATACTAGCAATTACCTAGCTAGAATATGTATATTTAATTTTTATAATAAGATATTTGTATTTTGACTTTTTATAGAAAACCCCCTTATTTTACCGATTTTCCGAAATTTCACCGAAACGATTTTCAAAACGCTACACAAAGTGATCACAAACATTCTCTACAACACCTTGGACACGTCGGCCAGCACACTTCGTGCCCGAGTTGCTTCGGATGAAGTGGGTGCCCGTAAAAAGACTCGTAGATGTGGTGCCTTTTCCGACGAGGAGATCGAGACCGGAGATGTCGCGAGGAGCTCGGGATGGTGGCCAAAGACCGAAGGACACGGATCGATCGGTATAGCTTTCCAACCCTTTCTCTAGTTTTCTAGTAGTAGCTCAATGGTTCGATCCGGGATCTAAGCATACGATAGCGCCGGTTTTCTAGTTTAGAAAAATTTTTGTTCCGCATTTTGGCCTCGGATAGACGGCCGGGGCGCTACCGTAGTCTTACATGGTATCAGAGCCATCCCATTAATCTTTACTAGCTTGCTCTAGCATGTTTAGAACTTCGATCGGACGAAATTTTCAAAATCTGCATTTCCAAGTCATTTGTTTCTGTCGAAATTTTTCTGTTGTCAAAAAATTATTTGGTGTATTGCAGAAAATCAGGTAGGGTTTTTTAAGAAATCTGACAAAATTTGGCACACTGTTATAACTGTTGCGCGGCGGAACCGCGGCCGTACTCATCCTTTGGCCGCGGTTCCGCGGCCGTACTATAGCTTCACTTTACCAAATTTCTTCAGGTGGTCTCTGACTTGGAAATGGGGTTTCTGGTAATTTTATTTTTGGCCCAGATTATTCTGAGTATTGGGTATTGTACTTGGGGCACACTTCGGGAAATTTTGTCGATCGAAAATTTTAAACATGTTAGTTCACAGTATTTACATTATATCTGCGACCGTGAATGTCATTCGAGCGGTAAATCCTTTCTAATTGCTAAAGCCCTTTTAGACGGATTTGCGAACATGACATTCACGTTGATGTTCTGTGTTGTGCTGTGATGTTGCATATTTTTCATGGTGGATAGCCTGGATGCAATGGTAGTACAGTTTGGTTGTATTTTTACATTTGATATTGCGGGGCGAGCGTCCGACATGTGGACTACCGTCACTGCCTGTTTGTATATTATTCTTTTGGGGCACGACCGGGCTGAGGTCGATGTACCCGTTGTATATTTTGCTTTCTGTACTAGGATTACCCCGCAGAGGGGTGCACGAGTAGCCGGGTTCTAGAGGGCAACGAGCCCGCATCTCATGGCTTTGAGATGGATGGGGCTTTGCTCTAGAATTGGCGGGCTATTCGCCTCACTCGTAGGGGGTATAGGTTGACCCAAGGAGGGGTGCCCAAGTTACCGGATTCCGTGAAGTGCTGGGTGGTCCATTCAGGTTGTTGAAGGGGGCTGCCTCGCTTCAGGTTTTGGCAGGTAACTTGCCGCGTCCGTAGGTGTCT
This sequence comes from Agapanthus africanus, assembly GCA_030015575.1. Lineage (NCBI taxonomy): Eukaryota > Viridiplantae > Streptophyta > Magnoliopsida > Asparagales > Amaryllidaceae > Agapanthus > Agapanthus africanus. The sequence continues at coordinate 226,595,312 of CM057347.1, forward strand.
AGGATTTCATTGCACAGGCTATCCGCACGACCAGGGGAACGTCGGGTTTCAGTAGCGGCTCTATGAAACCCGGCGATCCCAGATTATCTGTATTGTTCTGTGATGCTTATTACATTTATGTGATATTGCATTTTATCACGCCTTGAGTGATTATTATATATTGATATATATACTAGTAGATGTTGTATATGTTTTACACCCGTGCTAGTCCAGTCCCCGCTCTGTCGTTAGTTAAGTAACCTAACGGGTGATGACGGGACCCAGTGGCGAATGCGGATGGCATATACGTACAACATATTTTTGTTCTTTTGTGGTGTGATTAATTGATGGGACTGCATTGATTAGGATCAATGCAAGCTAAACAAACCTATTCTGATGTTGTTGGAACATTTTTTCAAAAAAAGCGGTTATTGCAAGGACGTTCTCTTTTGTTTTGCACTGTGGTATTCAGTTGGAATATCCTGCACCTCAGTCGACGAGGCAAGGGCCGAGATCCCTTCACCGGGAGTGACCCCTTAGACAGAACTTTGCGTCAGCGTAATAACTTCACTATAGTCGACTACTTTTTGCTTTGCATCGTGGTATTCAGTTGGAATATTCTGTACCTCATTCTATGGGTAAAGAACCGAGATCCCTTCACCGGGAGTGACCTCTTTAGCAAAGGTTTTTGCCACTATATTTTTATAAAAAGATATCCGGTTCCTTCAACGATATCAAGTTCATTACATTAAAGGTTTTTCTCCAAAAACCTGCCGTAGCCCTCCGTCATTTCAGATTAGTATTGCTTAGTATTCGTGCTACGTATGTCGTGCATTGCCGAGGTGTAGTGTTCGGTAGCTCTGTATTACTTTTCTGTCGCATGAATATGTGGATTGGTTAGGACAGTCGTACGGTTATGTTGGCATTGTCAAGGACTCGTACGGGTGGGTTTAACGCAATCAAGACAATGACGGGTTGAACTTGACTAGGACTCTTTGATATATTGGCATTGTCAAGGTCACTTGGGTCCTAGGGGTAAAAATCATATCGGGAGTTTCTAAAGAAACTGAAACTTGCCAGGTATGCGCATACCATCTAGAGTGTGATAACGTGAGTGGATTCCATCACGTTATCATGCGATGATAGTTGGATCCCGATTCCCACTGATGAGTTGGTTTACTCCTCGGGTGATCCCGACTAATTCTTCTTTCAGGTTTGGAGGAGAATTTGAGGTTACAGTGGGAGGTTTCCTGATCAGATTAATAGATAACCATTCTGATCTAGGTTAGAGTGCACGCAGAGTGTTTCTTTTCTCTCTCTCTTTGGCAGCGACCATGACCCGACCCTTGACTATGACTCAAAGACCAAGTTAACCGAACTTTCTTATAACCCTGGCTTTTGGATTATCAGAGTTGCATACCTCATTGTCACTCCTACTTTTGCCCTTTTCTCCAGAACACCCCGTATTACTACGAACGTCCACTTCCATTGGATAAAACCATCGTATGGTTATATACGAACTCGAAGGAACTTATTCGAGGATGGTTACAGGTTCTGGAGAAAATGAATGGGACTATTCCGTTGTCTCTTCCTTTTACTTTCTCTCAGGTTGCGAGTGATCCTTGGATTAGGACGGTACACCTATTATGCTAATTGGATAGTCTCCTTCCAAACCATAGGCAGGTGCCGAACGGTGGGGAATGAAGAAAACCATTTAGCCTAAAAGGTGTACAGAAGGTATCAAGTAAAGACAAATAAAGGGATTAGTAAGAGGGCAAAGTAAACTGCGACAGCTATTTATGACCAAACCAAGTATTTCATCGCCACTCCTACATCACCTTTGTATTTCTCCGGAACACCCCGTATCACTATGAAGATCCACAGTTTATTGGATACTCCATCATATGGTTATATACGAACTCGAAAGGAACTTGTTACAGTTCGGGGATGGATTCTGGTTCAGGAGAAATAGGAATAAGGTTTTATTCAGTTGTCTTTTATCCTCACCTTCTCTCTGGTTGCGAGTGCTCCTAGGATTAGGACAGTACACCCATTATGCTTATTGGATAGTCTTCTTCCAAACCATAGGCTGGTGCCGAACGGTAGGGAAGGAAGAAAACCATTTAGCCTAAGAGGGTGTGCAGAAGGTAATGACTAAAGACATATAAATGGATTTGGAGAGATGGCAAAGAAATACACGTTTATAGTTGTGAATCTGATAATGGATGAGGCATTACTAGGAATACCCGGATACCCTTTCGAAACATTTACATGTTTCAGTTTCACTATATATTGTTATAAGAAAACTGATTTCCCAATTAGCCCTTGCTCCAGGGTGTGTATTTACCAGGTTTGATTCTCACATCTGTATTATTTTACAGATGATGAGTGAGAGCAAGTTATTGGGAATTAGGTGATTATCCTCATTATATTGGGATTAAGGAAATCACCTGGGTTGTTTGCCGGACGGCAAATATTTGGTTTTGAATATCCGTTGTAATGCACCAATTTCAAATTGATGTATCTGTACGTTTATTTTCATAAAGTGAGATATAACTTTTTGAAATTATGTCGATGACATTTACCTATATCAGTGGATGGGTAGGTAAGGAGCATTAAACAGCGTTGTAATTATTCTTAACCATAAGTACAGTTTTCAACCTACGACGCACAGGGAATGAGTTATTAGACTCAGGGGACTTATACAGAGTATTGTATGTTATCCAGTGTCCATGAGGACAGAGGGGTTGGTACTCGTACTATATTCTGTTTACTTATGACTTCTCTAGTTCTTAGACAAGTGTTTCGTAGAAACACAAGGTCCAAGTTTTGAGAAGTTATAGGTATAAGAATAAAGTAGAGAACCGGGTATTGCAAGTATCAGGATTCTTCAAGGTGATCGAAGATGTAGATACTTGTGTTGGGTATTCAGTTGATAGTAATGATTAAGAGAACTTGCTTCTTTTTCAGGTTACTCATAATTGGAAGCATTCCTAAGTTGAGTAATGTTGATCGGCCTCTCTCCATTTAGTTGACATGCACTGGAGACAGCTGCATGATTTGAATCTGGTTCCAATTAAATTAGTGCCTTTGTTTCTATATTGGATATAGAACGATTCATATCTTAACAATGTTAAGGTACGAGGTGTTGTCCGGCTTATGCTTAAAACCAGAATCTGGATAACTCAAGGCACGTTTCTATAATGGCTGTTTGTGGGTTGACCCGGGCTAGGACGAGGGTTGACTTTCTACCATCTGGAAGATCGATAGTGATATTGTTCTTGACTCGCCACAGTTTTAGTAAAATGGATTTTTTTAGAAAACAATAATGGGAGTATGGTAGAACTGGAAGTGATTCCAGAACCGTAAACGATTACTGAAAATTTAATAGGACCTAAAGATTTAATCTGGTTTGACATTCCATTGGCCACTCCGCAGATATGGTGGGTAACCTCAGCCACCCGAGTGGTACTCCGGTAGCCTCAAGGACGGTGATGGGGAGGTTCTTGTTTAGCCAGATTTGACACTACTGTTGTTCCAGGCTATGAGACCCGGCAGGAGGATGAGTATAGCGTCATTCTAAACTAGCTCTAGAAATGTACGTGTATATGACTCTGTCAGAGGGTTGTCGTGGTCAGTGGGAGCAGCGGAAGCATAGTGGACAAGTAGCTTATGTCTATTTATGGACTAAAGCAGATATAGCAGAGATAGATCATCTATTTCTGATGTGACAGTCATATGTTTGACTTCATCAGAATAGGGGATGGATATGTTAAGCAGGTAGCAGGGTGTGATGTCCTGGTATTTGGATGACATACACAGAGTAGGAAGTGAAATTCCTACACTACAATCGGTTATGCTTTGGTTGTCACACAGTGGTTTCTCCACATAGGACTTGGATATAATATCAGACATTCTGGTTACTAGATCTACGGTTTTATATCTAGATTTGGGAAGTGTCCCAATCAGGGTACTTAGACAGCATTCTAAAAGTATTTAGAATGGACGACTCCTGGCACGGTAGTGTACCTCTAGGTGATGGAGTCACCCTCTCTAAAGGTGTCTTACAGACTAAAGGGGAAAGGGATGTGCATGATCTGCAGATCATTTTCTTAGGCAATTGAGTCAATCATGAGATGTCAAGTACCACACCAGATGTTGTTTTTGCACGACATGCAATATGTTGATATTGATCCAATCCTGGAGAAACGATCGGAAGCAGTTTTAGAACATAAGTAGATATTCTAGGGATATGATAACGATAGCCTCCTTCGGGAGACAGTTATCATTCCAGGCTTCCAAGGTGACCTGGATGATAGAGTGACTGTCAGAGTTATAGTTTCCCCCCTAACAAGAGGCAGTGTTTTGGACAGGTGATCCAAGCGGACACTGAGGGAGGCATTACGCAGGATACTGTTTATGTTCAGTTGAAGATACAGTTTAAGAAGTTTGGATTTGGAGTTCATTTATGAGCTAGGTCCCATCAGATATCCAGATTTATTCTAAGACAGGTATTGCTCATTTTGGGAGATGGCTTTCTCCACGAACTTCAGATAAAGAGAGACATCGAAAGAAACATTAGGGCGGATCCACTCACTAAGGCTATTCCTCGAACGCAATAGTTTCACAAATAAGCTTTGTGAGACTGATTAGTAGAGGAGTTGGGTGTTCGGTATCATACTGGCTGTGAGTATGCGACATCGCAACAATTAGCCTTGAGTGCAAGTGGGAGATTGTTGGATATAGTGCCTTCAGAGTCAATTATTGGATCGCAGGCACGTGATTGCAATGATTGAGGGAGGACCTATGCCGGTAGGACAATCTTACTCAGGATGATTGTATACTATCTGCTTTGTCTTTATCATCATGTACATGCTTTAGATGACATTGTAGTTCATTATTACACGTTGATAGGGAATAGTATATTATCTGGTTTGTCTTTGTCATCGTGTACAGCTTTAGGTGACCTTACAGGTCACTATTGCACATTGATAGACCCTTTATGATTCTTCCTTAGCTACCAGCAGTATGATGGCGATCATATACGTGGGAGCTGGGGTCTATAAGCACATCCTTAAAAGGTCCTTAGTCGTGGGAGTTTCGAGACAGGGCATCGATACTCCGGAGTAGACTAGTGTATACAGTCGAGACCCCGACGAGGGGCGGTGGCCGGTCTCACAAGCCACTGGTGTCAGTTGGTTCACCTAATATGTATACAGGTGCTCATTGGGTTATGAGTATACCGGACAGGACTCGCCGGGAACATGCTAGTTGGTATTATACCTGATGTCAGATAGTAGTTCCCTGGTGACATATGTACATGTTAGTTCATCGACCTGAGATCGTCATTTGTCTCGTGTGAGTTCCCACTGTGCTTTGATTACTACCCTACCACGGCTCAAAGGAGTCGTGCAAACAGGTTTTAGTTGGGTACAGTCCCGAGCCATATGGAGGCAAGTGAGCGGATCAGCAGGGTATTCGTCTCTCCCGGTATTGGGGGTGAGATCGCGCTGTGTCTAGGAGAGCCATTACACAAAGCCCTCGGCCGAGGCAGGAGATTTCTGGTAGGTATTCCAGTAGTATCTCAGGGTGTTCTGGGCTACACTCCGACACGACTTGTACCGCTTTTGGGGGTCTGACTTTTACCAACCCCTAGGCCCGCCATGCGATGCTCATAGACGAACAGACCGGACTGTATGGATATTGTCACTGACATGCTCAGTAGGGTGTCAGGATGAGTTCGCTCATCGACCTAGCTTTTTGTTAATACTTGGTAGCCCGTTACGTACGGCTAATACCTCAGACGTGCTAGTGGTTAAATCCACAGCCAAAGTATTGGCGAGTCTTTAGAATCCCCCACAGACAGTTTCTCAAGTTTCGGGCGAAACGTTGTAGAGTCCGTGTGATATATGGCAGGGTTCGATCATATACGTGCGGTATTGCACGGATCATGATCGGACGGATCATACTAGTGGGCTTTGGTTTAACCCGGATCCTAGTATTAGATTTGTTGGATTATTTTAGTCTCATCGCATTCGTATTCAGTCGGAATGCGGATGCAGGTATGTATATACAGGTGAGGGGTATCCTTGTGATCCGTCACGAGTTTACTTTAGATGTTGCCATATCTTTTTGTTGTGTCAAGCATTTGGATTAATGTTTGCATTTGGAAATAATGAGCTAGAATTTCATCATGTGATGCATTAAATGTGATATGGACATATATTATGACTCATGGTCTCTTTTTTTGTGAAAAATGTCACATTAGTGGATTGATTTGTGTCTTGATTTGATGAAGAGAGAGAGAGGGGCTGCCCTGACATATGGTTTGGTTTTGTATTTTTGAAACTCACTCTCTCATTTTCGTCACAAGAACAACAAAAGAAAAAAGCTTCTCCTCCTTCTTCTTCCTCTAGCTCATAGCTTCCATTAATGGCAACACCTTCAACCTCCATCCAAGCAATGGATGCAAGAGACAAAGTGATCACAAACATTCTCTACAACACCTTGGAAGCGTCGGCTAGCACACTTCGTGCCCGAGTTGCTTCGGATGAAGCGGGAGCCCGTAAAAAGACTCGTAGATGTGGTACCCTTTCTGACAAGGAGATCGAGACCGGAGATGCCGCTAGGAGCTTGGGATGGTAGCCAAAGACCGAAGAACACGGATCGATCGGTGTAGCTTTCCAACCCTTTCTCTAGTTTGCTAGTAGTAGGTTAATGGTTCGATCCGGGATCTAAGCATTTGATAGCGCCGGTTTTCTAGTTTAGAAAAATTTTCGTTCTGCATTTTGGCCTCGGATAGACGGCTGGGGCGCTACCGTAGTCTTACATCCGGCTTATGTCAAAAAGCAGAATCCGGATAAACTAGAGACACGATCAGTCATGTGTAAATTTGTGCGATATCCAAAACAATCGTATAGATATCTATTCTACCACAAGGAGGAACAAAAGGTGTTTGTTTCTCAACTTGCCACATTTTTGGAAAATAAAATCTTATAGATAGTACTGATGGCAAAGTGGTAGAACTAGAAGAAGTTTTAGAGACACAAATTACTCAGGACGAATTGGTTGAAACTGATGTTGCAGTAGAAGTTCAAGAACCTCAGCCAGTCCGGAGGTCTAGTAGAACTTCTCGCCCGCCGGAAAGATATTACGGGTTTCTCATTGATGATGATAGAGAAGATTGCATCATGGATGATGATGACCTTACTAGTTTTCAGCAAGCTATCACGAGTAAAGACTCTGTGAAGTGGCTGGATGCCATGAGATCTGAAATGGAGTCCATGTACACCAACAAAGTGTGGACTTTGGACGTTGCACCTTCTGGGATAAAACCCGTTGGGTGCAAATGGATCTTTAAGAGAAATATTGGTGTAGATGGACAGGTAGAGACCTATAAAGCAAGGCTTGTAGCGAAAGGTTTTCGTCAAAGACCAGGATTGGACTATGATGAAACTTTCTCTGCAGTTGCAATGCTTAAATCTATTCGGATCCTACTTGCTATTTCTGCTCACTACGACTATGAAATCTGGCAGATGGATGTTAAAACTGCATTTCTAAATGGTGATTTAGAAGAATGTGTTTATATGGATCAGCCAGAGGGTTTCATTGACAGTGGGAGCAGCGAAAAAGCGTGTAGGTTGCTTAAATCCATTTATGGATTAAAGCAGGCATCTCGGAGCTGGAACATCTGTTTTGATGATAGAATCAAAGAGTTTGATTTTATCAAAAATATAGATGAACCATGCATTTATAAGAAGATTGTAGGAAGTAATGTCATTTTCCTTGTATTGTACGTAGATGACATTCTCTTGATAGGAATGATATTCCAATGCTACAATCAGTCAAATTATTCTTATCACAAAGGTTCTCCATGAAGGACCTGGGTGATGCCTTGTGCATTTTGGGCATAAGGATCTATAGAGATAGATCCAAAAGATTATTGGGATTGTCCCAATCAAAGTACAATGATACCATCCTAAAAAGGTTTAGTATGGAAGATTCCAAGCGTGGTACCTTGCCCGCTTGCTATGGAATCACTCTCTCTAAGGACTTCTGTCCGAAGACTGATGAAGAGAGAGCTCACATGAGCATTATACCCTACGCTTCAGCCGTAGGATCTATAATGTATGCGATGATATGTACTCTCCCTGATGTAGCCTATGCACTAGCTGTAGTGAGCAGGTATCAATCCAACCCAGGGGAGCAACACTGGATAGCCGTGAAGAACATTCTTAAATACTTGTGAAGGACTAAAGAATTGTTCTTGGTGTATGGTAAAGGGGATCTCCAAATGAAGGCCTTTACCGATTCTAGCTTCCAAAGTGATAAGGATGACAGTAAATCTATCTCAGGGTTTGTATTTACCTTCAATGGAGGGGCGGTATGTTGGAAGAGTTCCAAACAGGATACCGTTGCAGACTCCACGATGGAAGCTGAGTATATTGCTGCAAATGATGCTGCCAAGGAAGCCGTCTGGATGAGGAAGTTCGTTGCGGAGCTAGGAGTAGTTCCAACCATTATTGATCCAATACCATTGTATTGTGATAATAATAGAACTATGGCGTTGGCCAAAGAACCCAGATCCCATCAAAAGTCCAGACACATCCTAAGGCGATGTCATTCGATCCGGGAGATAGTTGATCGCCATGAGATCGAGATACGTAGAGTAGATACAAAGGATAACACCGCAGATCCAATCACCAATGCACTTCCACAGCCGCAACATGAGCGACTTTTTGAGATGTTGGGTATGAGATACGCCAATAATTGGCCTTAGGGCAAGTGGGAGATTGTTGGATATATGTATGCCCTAGAGGCCATTATATGTATAGTGGATGGTTGGACATGTATATATGTATATTTGATATATGACTTTCTTGCTCAGCATGATAATATGCTATCTGGTTTTACATTATCTGACATGTTTACTTGATACTGTTCATTTGATACATGTTGATAAAGCCCTAAGGATATTTGCTTCACTTCCATGGCTATGATAGAGATCATACTAGTGGAGCATGTATAGTCTATAAGCATATTCTTAAATGTTTCTAGTCGTAGGTATATCGAGATAGGGCATCGATATTCCAAAGTAGACTAGCGTATATGTTTCTTGACCCATATGATGGGCGATGGATGATCCCATATCTATTGGTGTTGTGACATCGAAGATTGTATACAGGTGTTCAGTGGAGACTGGGTACACTGAACGGACTCACCGAGAATTCCTATATGGTATTATATTTATCGTCTGATAGCAGTTCTCGGGTGACACTGGTACAGGTTAGTCTATAGACCCGAGATCGTCATAGAGTCTGGTGTGTTCTCCCACTGTACTTTGATTTCCACACTACCATGGCTCTGCTGAGTCATGCAAACAGGTGGCTTTTGGGTATAGTCCTGAGACACATGGAGACAGTGAGCGATAGGAGGGGTTTCGTCTCTCCCAGTATTGGGAGTTGATGTTGTGCAATATGCGATTGGCTCTGACTTGAAGTCCCTGGTCAGGGCTGATGAGATTTACTGATAAGTGTTATCAGTAGTTTCTCGACCAGTCATAGTGGAAGTCGACGTTGTACACCTCACGAGTTGCGGGGAGGCGGAATAGGTAAAACAATCATTTTGTTTGAAACAACATCGACTAACCGAAAGGATCTTTGCTAAACTATAACTAACACTATCATAGAAGTAATTAGCAACTATGAAAGAAGATTATACCTAATGGACCAAGTCCTTCTTCTTCTCGTTAACCACCTCCTCGTCGGCCTCCTCTATGTAATAGATGATCCACCCGAGAGCTTCTACTCTAAGGTTTTCCTCTAATCTTGAGGTAACTAGGTTACTCTAATTGCTAATCAAAGTCACATAGGGAATATAGAGTATGATTATGGATTAATGAGTCTTGCTAATCCTTGATCTGAGCACGTGATAGGGTAGGATTAGGGTTTGAAGAGAGAGAGCTTGAGGAGAGAGAATGTGAGGATGAGAATGAAATGAAATAATAACTTATCTTGAATATATGAAGCATAATGATTTATCAAATAAATAAATCAAATGATTTATCATCATGCTTCATTTATTCATTATATGTGATTCATCTCATGAGTCATTAGCTATTTAATGCACCATTAACTACATGAATGAATCACACAAATGAGTCACTAAATCAAAAAATGCAAATGCCACCTTAACCCTCAAGTCATCATCCTTCTAGAAGCTTCTCGCCAAATTAAGAGAACACCCCTCCTATCCGTGAAAACACGGAAAAACTTTAGACTGTATAAATCCAATAATCCGATACTAGAATCTGGCTTAAACCAAAACCGGCTAGTAAAAACTGTCCGAACATCGTACGTGCGTAAAAACACGTATGCGTCCGAACCCTTGTCGTCAAACCATACGACCTCTATATCGTTTCTCCCGGAGCAGGGAAACTCTCTGTGTGGGACTCTAAAGACTCGACTACTACGCTGGCAGTGGGTTTAACCACAGACCGTAAGCGGCACTAGCTGTACGTAACGGTCCCCAGGTAGATGTCGATAAGAAGGCCGATGAGGAAACCCATCCAAACTCCTACTGAGCCTGATGTGAAAATCTCCGTACAGTCCTGTCTGTTCGTCTAGGACTATCGCATATTGGGCCTAGGGGGCGGCAAGCGTCTGTCCCCTAAAAGCGGTATAAGTCATGTCGGAGCGAAGCCCATTACACCTTGAGAAACTACTGGAAAACCTACCAGTAAATCTCGCTTGCCCTGGCCAGGGACTTTGCGTAATGGTTCTCTGACACAGCGCGATATCAACTCCCAATATCGGGAGAGACGAATCCTGTCTAACCGCCACTGCCTCCAAGTGCTCGGGACTGCACCCAACTGCTACCTGTTTGCACGACTCCTTTGAGCCATGGTAGGGTAGCAATCTAAGAATAGTGGGACACACTCAAGGCGAAGTAGCAGTGTCAAGTCTGCGGACTATGCTGTACTCATGTCACCTGCGAACTGTTAACTGACGACGGGTATAATACCAACCAACAGTTCCATGCGAGTCCTGTCCGGTGTACCCGTAACCCAACGAGCGCCTGTATACTATCTCCAGTACGACGTACTGATGGCTGTGGGACAGACCATCTCCCCAACTGGGATGAGAAGCGTACATACTAGTCTACTCCAGAGTATCGATGCCCTGTCTCGATAATCCTATGACTAGGGACCTGAAAAGGATGTGCTTGTAGACTACCCAGCCCCCACTAGAGTGACTGCCATCACAACGCTGGTAGTCAAGAAAGATCATAAGGGCTCTATCAATACGTACACACATATTAAGATAGATATAACCAAGTAGCATACTACCATGTTTAGCAAGACTGTTAATATAACTGTGAATATCACAAGCTTCCATTAAGTAATATACAAGCCAGTATGATACAATAATGCCCCTAGGGCATATACACTAACAATCTCCCACTTGCACTAGGGCCATGTACTGACATATCGAAGACCGATCATCTCGAGTAGCCTCTTGAACTGAATCTGTGGTAAGGCCTTTGTGAATGGATCAGCAGTGTTCTCCTCTGTAGCAACTCTCCGGACCTCGATCTCCCGGCGATCTATGATCTCCCTGATTAGGTGATACCGCCTTAAGATGTGTCTGGACTTCTGTTGGGACCTAGGATCCTTTGCTAAAGCTATAGCTCCGTTGTTGTCGCAATACAGCAGTATTGGATCAACAATGGTAGGAACCACCTGAAGTTCTGTTAGGAACTTCTTCATCCAGACCGCTTCTTTTGTGGCATCACAAGCAGCAATATACTCCGCTTCCATCGTCAAGTCTGCAACGGTGTCTTGCTTGGAGCTCTTCCAGTACACCGCCCCTCCATTGAGTGTAAAGACATAACCTGACATGGACTTGGAGTCATCCTTATCACTCTGGAAGCCGGAATCAGCAAAGGCCTCGATCTTGAGATCTTTTCCGCCGTAAACCAAGAACATCTCCTTAGTCCTTCTCAGGTACTTGAGAATGTTCTTTACTGCAATCCAGTGCTTCTCCCCTGGGTCTGACTGATACCGGCTTACCACGCTAAGTGCGTAAGCTACATCTCGTCTAGTGCACAACATCGCATAAATTATAGAGCCTACCGCAGAAGCGTTGTTATAATCGACATGCGATCCCTTTACAAATCAGTCTTGGGAGACATCTCTTTGGAGAGGGTGATTCCGTGACAAGCCGGTAAATTACCGCGCTTAGAATCTTCCATACTGAATCTTTTCAGTATAGTGTTGATATACCTGGACTGCGAAAGTCCCAACATCCTCTTGGATCTATCATGATAGATCCGGATCCCCAGAATGTAAGAAGCATCACCCAGGTCTTTCATGGAGAACCTGTGTGAAAAGAATCCTTTGACAGATTGTAGCATTGGAATGTCATTTCCTATCAATAGAATGTCATCCACGTACAAGACGAGGAATACGACAGTTCGTGCTACAATTTTACTATATATACATGGTTCATCTAGATTTTTGATAAAGTCATATTCTTTGACCGTTTCATCAAAACAGATGTTCCAACTCTGCGATGCCTGCTTCAGTCCATAAATGGACTTAAGCAACTTGCATACTTTCCCACTGCTCCCACTCTGATTGAAGCCTCCTGGCTGATCCATATAGACGCACTCTTCTAAATTACCATTTAGAAAAGCCGTCTTTACGTCCATCTGCCAGATCTCATAAGCATGGAAGGCAGCAATAGAAAGAAGGACCCGAATGGATTTGAGCATAGCCACTGGAGAAAAAGTCTCGTCATAGTCCAAACCAGGTCTTTGACGAAAACCCTTTGCAACAAGTCTAGCCTTATAGGTTTCTACCTGTCCATCAACACCAATCTTTTTCTTGAAGATCCATTTGAATCCTATGGGCTTTACCCCATCTGGAGCAAAGTCCAAAGTCCATACTTTGTTGGTGTACATGGACTCCATTTCGGTCCGCATTGCATCTAGCCATCGTACCGAGTCGCCACTTTGGATGGCCTGCTGGAAGCTAGTAGGTTCACCATCATCAATGATGCAATCCTCTCTCTCCCCATCTATGAGAAAACCGTAGTACCTCTCAGGCGGATGAGACGGCCTACTACTCCCGCGGAGGGGTGCGGGAATGTCCTGTTCTTCTTGAACTACTGGTTCTACCAAACATTCAGCAGTAGTTTGTGGTTCTGGAATTTCTTCCAGTTCTATTTCGCTCCAACTTGTTCTTTTTCTAAAAACTGATGTTCTAGAAAATGGGCATTACGAGAAACAAAAACCTTTTGTTCCTATGCGTAATAGAAATAATACCCCTTGGAGTTCTTTGGATATCCCACAAACTTACACTGTACTGATCGTGCCTCGAGCTTGTCTGCATGCTGCTTTTTAACAAAAGCTGGACATCCCCATATCTTTAGATACTGAATCCTGGTTCTTGGCATTCCACGCCTTGCAATCTTTCTTCCAGTGCCCTTTCCTATGACAATGGAAGCACTCATCCTTGGCTACTACTGGCACCGCAATCTTTTTCTTTCCTTTCTCTCCCACCTTACTAACACCTCCTCTAGGCTTGGTGGTGGCCTTATTCTTCCTTCCTTTGGCCCTAGCCTTGGTCCCGGAAGAAGAAGCACCGCGAACAAACATAGCGGGTGTATCCCTTGCCTTCTGCAAGGTGCCCTCTGCACTCCTCAACATGTTAAGGAGTTCTGGAAGTTCAACTTCCTTTCTTTGAATGTTGAAATTCAGAATAAACTGGGCATAGGTTGAAGGAAGGGACTGGAGAATCAAGTCTGTATAGAGCTCATTCTCCAAAGTCGTCCCAAGGTCTGCGAGCTCTTCTATATAGCCAATCATCTTTAGGACATGTTCTCCTACCGATGATCCGACGACCAACCTCGCCTGAAACAGGTTCTTCGAGGTCTCATATCTTGCTATACGAGATTGCTCCCCATACAGATCCTTTGTATGGAGAAATATGGATTCAAGATCCGTATCCTCGTGCCTCCTCTGATGTTCATTTTTCATCGAGGCAAGCACGATCCACTTGGCCTTCGCACAATCTAACTCCCAGGTTTTGTGGATTTCCTTATCCGCATTACTGGATTTAGGACCAGGGACAGCAGGTGCCTTAGTGGTAAGGACATACCCTAATTTATCATAAGTCAAAGACATCTTGACATTCCGCAGCCAAACTTTATAGTTTGGCCCTGTCAATATATTTTTTTCTAGTAGTAACTTAAGTCCTGTCATGTTTTGGGTCGCTGCAATGAGAGAGAGGGAACACTTTAGCATGATGCTCTTGCAAGTTTAGAGTGGTTTTTAGTTTATCTAAACTGGATGGCTCCCACTGTTTCTCGAATCCCTCCTCAAACCAAAAAGGAAGAACTAGCCAGGACTATTCTCACCGTACAATACTTACTTAACCGTTCAGCCAGGCTGGTGTCGGTACTTCGAGGGAGGTTTTCCAACGCTTTCGCGAAGTTCCTTAATTAAATAACCTCTTTTCTCTGGGGCCGTAGCCCCACTGACACCTTTCTCGGCACCTACTTGGTTTATAGCATTGATCGTTAAGTGACGAATCTCCTGATGAGTAGCATATACTCACAGTAGGATCGGGATCCAAATATCATCGTGTGATAATGTTGAAGGAATCCTACCAACATTCATCAAACTCCAAATGGTATGCATCTCTTTGCAAATTTCAGTTTCTTTAGAAATTCACGATATAAATTTCTGCTCCATGCTCTTATGACCTTGGCGTTAGGTCAAAATGTCATAAGTCACATGTCAAGTTCTACTCATCATTATCTTGTTAATTTGAACCTATCCGTACATACCCTTGACGTTGGCCAAATGATAATACGACTGTCCCAAACTAACTCATCTATCTATGCAACAAACGAATACCCAGCAGCTACCAAACACTATGAGTTGGCGTTAGGTCAAAATAAATAGCTTGAATACTACTGAATTCCCAAATGAAATGACGGAGGGCTATGAATGATTTTGGCGAAACCGTGAACGTAGTGAACTTGATATGATCGAAGGAACCTGATAGCTTTTAAAAGGAGTGGTTAAAGCTCCGCAATTTAAAAAAAATATCCTCTGTTTTAAAATAACCGAGTGGTTTCTTTTAAACTGTTCCAACGATTCAACTTTGGTTTATTTTCTTTGCATTAATATAATGCGTCCCATCATTAACCTATCATTGCAGAAAACAACGAAAATACAACGTCCTCTTATGCCATCCGCATTCGCCACTTGGTCCCGTCATCACCCGTTAGGTTACTTAACTAACGACAGAGCAGGGGCTGGGCTAGCGCGGGTGTAAAACATAAGTGACGTCTAAATAGCTATCATATATAGATATTGTACATTCGTCAGATGCAATAATAGGCATTCCAGATCACAGATGAACATTATTGGATATGCAAGCAATCCGCATTTCTTTTGAGCCTGCAACGAAAGACGGATTACACAGTTGTGATGAATAGCCATTACCCCACCCTAGACCCCTACGGGTACGGCAAACTACCCGCTAAGTAACCGAAGTGAAGCGGTCTCCCTCAACAACATGAGTAGGCTACTATACACTTCGAAATACCCGGTAGTTTGTGCACCCCATCTTGGGTCTATCCTAGGAGCAAAAAACAGTAAAATGAAATAATACAACGGTGGCTACAACCGCAACCTGGATGTGCCCCGCAAAAGAATATTACAACATATTACAATTACATCAAATGAATGAATATTAAAACCCATCTCAAACCCCGGCCAATCATCACAACGATCCAATCAAGTTCATAAACACAAAAAGTAAAATCATTACAGAAATGTGCAACCCCCTGCCAACCGACAGACTAGAAGTTAGGGGAGGTTTACGAACACATTAAACAAATCACAGATATAATCTAATTAGCCAAACATCGTAGAATTTCGATCGATTAAACACAATTGATTCTACTCCAAAAACTTCTCTGTGCACCTGAGACTTGAGCAGAAACAAAACATTCCAGAAAGAACAAAATTAACAAAGAAGAGTTACTGGGGAATTTTGCGGTGAATCGGTTTCAACTCGGCCGCGGATCCGAGGCGGATCGCATGGATCGGCCGCGGTTCCGCGGCTGTTTGGCCTATTCATGAACCCAAATTTCTCCAGTATTCTTATATTTCCCTGCTTGTAATTTTAAGGGTCCCTGAAAAATTTTTAGACCCTGTTTTAAAAACGACAGAAACTTGGTTAATTCGATGTTTTTTCCGGTTCGTTTTGCGATCAAATTTCTAACGACTTTGCTAACAAGTTAGTTATGGTTTAGCGAGGCTCTGATACCATTGTAAGTCGACGTTATACACCCCACGAGTTGCGGGGAGGCGGAATAGGTAAAACAATCATTTTGTTTGAAACAACATCGACTAACCGAAAGGATCTTTGCTAAATTATAACTAACACTGTCATAGGAGTAATTAGCTACTATGAAAGAAGATTATACCTAATGAACCAAGTCTTTCTTCTTCTCGTTAACCACCTCCTCGTCGGCCTCCTATATGTAATAGACGATCCACCCGAGAGCTTCTACTCCAAGCTTTGCCTCTAATCTTGAAGTAACTAGGTTACTCTAATTGCTAATCAAAGTCACCTAGGGTATATAGAGTATGATTATGGATTAATGAGTCTTTCTAATCCTTGATCTCAACACATGAGAGGGTAAGATTAGGGTTTGAAGAGAGAGAGAGCTTGAGGAGAGAGAAGGTGAGGATGAGAATGAAATGAAATAATAACTTATCTTGAATATATGAAGCATAATGATTTATCAAATAAATAAATCAAATGATTTATCATCATGCTTCATTTATTCATTATGTGTGATTCATCTCATGAGTCATTAGCTATTTAATGCACCATTAACTACATGAATGAATCACACAAATGAGTCACTAAATCAATAAATGCAAATGCTACCTTAACCCTCAAGTCATCATCCTTCTAGAAGGTTCTCGCTAAATGACGAGAACGCCCCTCTTATCCATGAAAACACGGAAAAACTTTAGACTGTATAAATCCAATAATCCGATACTAGAATCTGGCTTAAACCAAAGCCGGCTAGTAAAAACTGTCCGAACATCGTACGTCCGTAAAAACACGTATGCGTCCGAACCCTTGTCGTCAAACCATACGACCTCTATATCGTTTCGCCCGGAGCTGGGTAACTCTCTGTGTGGTACTCTAAAGACTCGACTACTACGCTGGCAGTGGGTTTAACCATGGACCGCAAACGGCACTAGCTGTACGTAACGGTCCCCAGGTAGATATCGATAAGAAGGCCGATAAGGAAACCTATCCGAACACCTACTGAGCCTGATGTGACAATCTCCGTACAGTCCGGTTTGTTCGTCTAGGACAATCGCGTATCGGGCCTAAGGGTCGACTAGCGTCAGTCCTCTAAAAGCGGTATAAGTCATGTCGCAGCGAAGCCTATTACACCTTAAGAAACTACTGGAAAACCTACCAGTAAATCTCGCTTGCCCTAGCCAAGGACTTTGCGTAATGGCTCTCCAGACACAGCGTGATATCAACTCCCTACACCGGGAGAGATGAATCCTGTCTAACTGCCACTGCCTCCAAGTGCTCGGGACTGCACCCAACTGCTACCTGTTTGTATGACTCCTTTCAGCCGTGGTAGGGTAGCAATCTAAGAACAGTGGGACACACTCGAGGCGAAATAGCAGTGTCAAGTCTGTGGACTATGCTGTACTCATGTCACCTGGGAACTGTTAACTGACGACGGGTATAATACCAACCAACAGTTCCCGGCGAGTCCTGTCCGGTGTACCCGTAACCCAATGAGCACCTGTATACTATCTCCAGTATGACGTACTGATGGCTGCGGGACAAACCATCTCCCCAACTGGGATGAGAAGCGTACATACTAGTCTACTCTGGAGTATCGATGCCCTGTCTCGATAATCCTACGACTAGGGACCTGAAAACGGATGTACTTATAGACTACCCAGCCCCCACTAGTGTGACAGCCATCACAACGCTGGTAGTCAAGCAAGATCATAAGGGCTCTATCAATAATACACACATATTAAGATAGATATAACCAAGTATCATACTACCATGTTTAGCAAGACTGTTATTATAACTGTGAATATCCCAAGCTTCCATTAAGTAATATACAAGCTAGTATGATACAATAATGGCCCCTAGGGCATATACACTAAGAGATAGTTCATATCGATATAACTTATTGAGTTATTAGGGCTCGACGATTCCATCCCTAGACTTGATATGCAGCATATCAGACGAAGAGACCCGACTGTACGGTAAGTGTTGCCAATGGCTGAACGGGAGTTTTGACGGGTTCGCTTGTTTTTCTTCTGATTGCTCAATACCCGGGTGGCTGTTACGTTTAGCTGACCGCTTGTGGCCTGTAGGTATTTTGATATGATCATCACCTACTACCGGCGTGTTGATGAGTTTTAGAGTCCCACACAGGATTTTTCTAGCTCAAGCGAAATGTTGTGGTGTCCATATGAGATATGCGCTGGTGCTCGATTAAATACGGATATGTGATACCATATTTTAATCGGACGTTCGATATCTGTCGGGTCGCATTTGATGTGACCGATTTATTAAATCAAGTGTTGATTTAATATTATCTTTAAGCTCACTTTTAATTAACCTTTTTTCTTTTGGATGTATGCATGTATGTTCACACATACACATGATGATGTGCATGCACACATACACATATACATATGTGTCATGGTTGATGATACAAAGGAGATGGCAATATAAGACTCACATGGTTACTAAATATCTAGATTTTTGTTAATGGATTAAAGGAAAAAGGAAATTAGATTAATGACTCATTTTCTACACACTTCTTATTTGACTATTGACTTTAACCATGGTTTAATTTCCTTTTGTTCTTTAACCCAACTAAATAATATCTAGATATTTAACCAACCATAGTTATATGTGAGAGTGTCTCATATATAATATTTCATTTTCATTTTTGAAAATAAGATTTTCATTATTCACACAAAAGCTTTTGCCATCTTCACCTTCCTCTTTTTCCAAGATCTCTTGAGTTTTGTTTAGAGTGCGGAAATTAAAAAGAAAGGGTTATTAAGTGAGTTTACATACCACACAACAATTCTACACTACCCTAGCCCTTTAGTGTAGAGTGCGTGCTTCATTTTGTGAAGCTAAGAGCTTGTTCTAGGAATCTCCGGGTGGATCATCATAGACGACGAAGGACCTCGAGCGGAGTCATTCCGAACCTTGTGCAAAGACGTAAGAGTCCTAAAGACCGAAGGAGTTGGCTACAAAGGTTGTATTTCCTTTTCCTTTAGTTTAGACTTCACATAAAGAAGTTAATACCTAATCTCTAGTTACGATTCGTAGTTCATTTGTAATAGCCCTCTTTAAAATGAAAGTTCACTACTTTATCATGTTGTAACCATACTAGAGGCGCTACTACACACCAACAGTAACGTCTACCCAGGTATTGAATGAATAGAAGATCAACAAGCAAACTTTTTCAAACTCCTGTAGAGCAAATAAGAAACACATACCGTACAGTCCGGCCTCTTCGTCTGATATGTCGCATATCGAGTCTGGGGGTGGAATTGTCAGAACCCAATAACTCGATAAGTCATGCGATGTGTGGCCTGTAACCAATCGAGAAACCACTGATAACACTTATCAGTAAATCTCATCATCCATGGCTAGGTATTTGCGGTTATAGCCAATTGCTTATAGTACAACATCAACTCCCAATACTGGGAGAGATGAAACCCCTCCTATCGCTCACTGCCTCCATGTGTCTCGGGACTTTACCCAAAATCCACCCGTTCTCACGACTCAGTAGAGCCGTAGTTGGGTGGAAATCAAAGCACGGTGGGAAGCACACAAGACACTATGACGATCTCGGGTCTACAAACTAACCAGTACAACTGTCACCGGAGAACTGCTATTTCACGATAGGTATAATGCCATCTAGGAATTCTCGACGAGTCCGTTCAGAGTACTCAGTCTCGAATGAGCAGATGTATACAATCATTGATGTCAAACACCAATGGATATGGCATCATCCATCTCCCCAATACTGGGTCAAGAAACATATACACTAGTCTACTCTGGAATATCGATGCTCTGTTTCGATACTCCCTCGACTAGGAATTATTAAGGATGTGCTTATGGACTACACATGCCCCACTAGTATGATCTGCATCATAGTCATGGTAGTCAAGCTAACATCCAAAAGGCTTTATCAACATGTATGAAAATGACAGTAAACTCAAACAAGTAAACATGTTAAGATAAAGAGCAACCAGATAGCATATTATCATGTCGAGCAAAAAAGTCCTCTATATATATGTCCAAGCATCCACTATAATATGTTAGGCTACGGTAGCGCCCCGGCCGTCTTTCCTCGGACAAAATGCGGAAACGAAAATTTTTCTTGACTTTAAACCGGCACTACCGCATCCTAAAAAACCGGATCGTAACCATTAACCTAATGCTAGCTAACAAGAGATGCGATAGAATGCTATACCGAGCGATCCGTGTCCTTCGGTCTTCGGCCTCCACTCCGATCTCCTCGTGGAATCTCCGGTCATTATTTCCTCGTCGGAACGGGCACCACATCGCCGGGTTCTTTTACGGGCTCCCACCTCTGGACCGATGCAACTCGGGCACGAAGTTGGCGAGCCGACGTGCCCAAGGATGCTGTAGGATAAGTGTAGAATCCATTTGTCTCAAGGGGTTGAAATTGCCATAATAATGGAGGTGGAATGAACTTTGAAGATAGGAGAGGAATTTTGTAGCAAGCTAAATGAGATGAAGAAAATTCCTACACCACAAAAATGAATCCCCTTATCTCTCATAATGTGGCCGGCCAATATCTTGGCAAGGGAAAATATGAAGGGGGGTGAGCACAAGCTAGGTGTGGGGTGACCATAAAGAAATGGGTGATAATAAGAAAAAGGATCACATCAAAGTCTTTCACAAATCCCTTCATAATTAAAGCAAACCATAATGAGCAAAAAAGGAGTCAAAAGATGCTTGTATTATCATAATCCCTCAAATCACAAATAACACCTTCCAAATTGCTAATTTGCAAATTTGCAAATTAGCCCCTCCACCAGAAAAATCCGGCCGTGAAGGAACAAAGGAAAACTGGCCGGAACGGAATACAAACTGGCAACTTCAGAAAACTGATCCCGTAATAAATTACAGGAAAACCCCGCGACTGTATATACATACCCGCATTTGTATTCCGACCGTATACAAATGCAAAGAGACAAAATTTACACTGTACAATACTAGGATCCGGCTTAAACCAAAGCCCGCTAGTATTATCCGTCCGATCTTGATCCGTGCAATACCGCATGTATAAGATCGAACCCTGCCATATCTCCATACGGCCTCTACAGCGTTTCGGCCGAAACTTGAGTAACTGTCTGTGGGGGACTCTAAAGACTCGTCAATACTTTTGGCTGTGGATTTAACCACTAGCACGTCAGAGGTATTAGCCATACGTAACGGGCTACCAGGTATTGACCAAAAGGGACGTCTGTGAGCGAACTCATGCTGACACCCTACTAAGCCGGTCAGTGACAATATCCGTACAGTCCGGTCCGTTCGTCTATGAGCATCGCATGGCGGGCCTAGGGGGTTGTTAAAAGTCAGACCCCCAAAAGCGGTACAAGTCGTGTCGGAGTGTAGCCCAGAACACCCTGAGATACTACTGGAATACCTACCAGTAAATCTCCTGCCTCGGCCGAGGGCTTTGTGTAATGGCTCTCTTAGACACAGCGCGACCTCACCCCTAATACCGGGAGAGACGAACCCCTGCAGATCCGCTCACTGCCCCCATGTGGCTAGAGACTGTACCCAACTAAAACCTGTTTGCACGACTCCTTTGAGCCATGGTAGGGTAGTAATCAAAGTACATTGGGAACTCACACGAGACAAATGACGATCTCAGGTCAATGAACTAACCTGTACACATGTCACCAGGGAACTGCTATCTGACGTCTGGTATAATCCCAACTAGCATGTTCCCGGCGAGTCCTGTCCGGTGTACTCATAACCCAATGAGCAGCTGTATACATTTTAGGTGAACCAACTGACACCAGTGGCTTGTGAGACCGGCCACCGCCCCTCGTTGGGGTCTCAACTCTATACACTAGTCTACTCTGGAGTATCGATGCCCTGTCTCGAAACTCCTACGACTAGGACCTTTTAAGGATGTGCTTATAGACCCCAGCTCCCACGTATATGATCGCCCTCATACTGCTGGTAGTCAAGCAAGAATCCTTGGGGCTCTATCAACGTGCAATAGTGATCAGTAATGTCACCTAAAGAAGTACACGATGATAAAGATAAACCCGATAGCATACTATCATCTTTAGTAAGACTGTCCTACCGGTATAGGTCCTCCCTCAATCATTGCAATCACGTGCTTGTGATCCAATAATTGACTCTGAGGGCACTATCTCCAACAATCTCCCACTTGCACTCAAGGCTAATTATTGCGATGTCGCATACTCACAGCCCGTGTGATACCGAACACCCAACTCCTCTACTAATCAGTCTCACAAAGCCCGTTTGCGAAACTATTGCGTTCGAGGAATAGCCTCATTGGGTGGATCCGCCCTGATGTTTCTTTCTATGTCTCTCTTTATCTCAAGTTCGCGGAGAAAGCCATCTCCCAAAATGAGTAATACCTGTCTTTGAGTATGTCTGGATATCTGATGGGACCTAGTTTATAAATGAACTCCAAATCCAAACTTCTCAGACTGTATCGTCAACTTTACTTAATCAGTATCCTGTGCCATGCCTCCCTCAGTATCCACCTGGACCACCTGTCCAAAATACTGCCCCTCGTCAAAGGAAAAACTATAACTCTGACAGTCACTCTGTCATCCAGGTCACCTTGGAAGCCTGGAATGATAACTGTCTCCCGAAGGAGGATGCCGTCATCATATCCCTAGAACATCAAATTATGTTCTAAAACTGCTTTCGAACGTTTCTCTAGGATTGGATCAATATCACCTTATTGCATCTAGTGCAAAAACAACATCTATATCCTATGTGGAGAAACCACTGTGTGACAACCAAAGTATAACCGATCGTAGTATAGGAATTTCACTTCCTACTCTGTGTATGTCATCCTAATACCAGGACATCGCACCCTACTATCTTCTTAACAGATCTATCCCCTATTCAGATGAAGTCAAACCTATGACTGTCACATCAGAAATAGATGATCTATCTCCGCTATATCTACTTTAGCCTATAAATAGACATAAGCTACTTGTCCACCAATGCTTCCGCTGCTCCCACTGACTACGACAACCCTCTGGCAGAGTCATATACACGTCCACTTCTAAAGATAGTTTAGAACAACGCTATACTCATCCTCCTGCCGGGTCTCACAGTCTGGAACAACAGCAATGGCAAGTATGGGTAAACAAGAACCTCCCTGCCACCGTCCTTGAGGCTACCGGAGTACCACTCGGGTGCCTGAGGTTACCCACCATATCTGCGGAGTGGCCAATGGGATGTCAAGCCAGATTGAATCTTTAGGTTCATATCAAATTTTCAATAATCATTTGCGGTTCTAGAATCACTTCCAGTTCTACCATACTCCCACTACTGTTTTCTGAAGAAATCCATTTTTATTAAAACTGTGGCGAGTCAAGAACAATATCACTATTGATCTTCCAGATGGTAGAAAGTCAACCCTCGTCATAGCCCGGGTCAACCTAGAAACAGCCATTACAGAACGTGCCTTGAGTTATCCAGAGTCTGGTTTTAAGCATAAGCCGGATAACTCCCCGTACCTTAATATAGTTAAGATATGAACTATTCTATATCCAATATATAAATAGAGGCACTGATTTAATTGAACCAGATTCAAATCATGCAGTTGTCTCCAGTGCATGTCAACTAAATGAAAGGAGGCCGATCAGCGTTACTCAACTCAGGAATGCTTCCAATTATGAGTAACCTGAAAGAGAAGTAAGTTCTTTTAATCATTACTATCAATTGAATATCACACACAAGTATCTACATCTTCGATCACCTTGAAGAATCCCGATACTTGCAACTCCTGATTCTCTACTTTATTCATATACCTATAATTTCTCAAAACGTGGACCTTGTATTTCTACGAAACACTTGTCTAAGAACTAGAGAAGTCATAAGTAAACCGAATATAGTACGAGGACCAACCCCTCTGTCCTAATGGACACTGGACAACATACAATACTCTGTATAAGTCCCCTGAGTCTAACAACTCAATCCCTGTGTGTCGTAGGTTGAAAAATGTACTTATGGTTAAGAAGAATTACACCGCTGTTTAATGCTCCTTACCTAACCATCCACTGATATAGGTAAATGTCATAGACATAATTTCAAAAAGTTATATCTCACTTTATAAAAATAAACTTACAGATATATTAATTTGAAATTGGTGCATAGCAGCGGATATTCAAAACCAAATATTTGTCGTCCGGCAAACAACCCAGGCGATTTCCTTAAATATCACCAATTATAACGAATCTCGATATAATGAGGATAATCACCCAATTCCCAATAACTTACTCCCACTCATCATCTGTAAAACCATACAGATGTGAGAATCAAACCCGGTAAATACATACCCTAGAGCAAGGGCTAATTGGGAAATCAGTTTTCTTTTAACAATACACAGTGAAACTGAAACATGTAAATGTTTCGAAGGGGTATCCGGGTATTCCTAGTAATGCCTCTTCCATTATCCAGATTCACAACTGTAACCGTATATTTCTTTGCCTTCTCTCCAAATCCCTTTATATGTCATCAGTCATTACCTTCTGTACACCCCTCTAGGACAAATGGTTTTCTTCCTTCCCTACCGTTCGGCACCAGCCTATGGTTTGGAAGAAGACTATCCAATAAGCATAATGGGTGTACTGTCCTAATCCTAGGAGCACTCGCAATGCGAGAGAAGGTAAAGATAAAAGACAACTGAATAAAACCTTATTCCTATTTCTCCTGAACCAGAATCCATCCCTGAACTGGAACAAGTTCCTTTCGAGTTCGTATATAACCATACGATGGAGTATCTAAATAACTGTGGATCTTCATAGTGATACGGAGTGTTCTGGAGAAATACAAAGGTGAAGTGGGAGTGGTAATGAAATACTTGGTTTGGTTGTGAATAGCAGTCGCAGTTTACTTTGCCCTCTTACTAATCCCTTTATTTGTCTTCACATAACACCTTCTGTACACCATCGTTAGGCTATTTGGTTTTCTTCATTCCCTACCGTTAGCACCTGCCTATGGTTTGGAAAAAGACTATCCAATAAGCGTAACAGGTGTACTATACCCTAATCCAAGGAGCACTCGCAACCTGAGAGACGGTAAAAGGAAAAGACAACTGAATAGTCCTATTCGTTTTCTCCAGAACCGGAAACCATCCTCGAATAAATTCCTTCGAGTTCGTATATAACTGTATGATGGTTTTATCCAATGGAAGTGGACATTCGTAGTAATACGGGGTGTCCTGGAGAAAAGGGTAAAAGTTGGAGTGGCAATGAGGTATGCAACTCTGACAATCCAAAAGCCATTGTTTTAAGAAGGTTCGGTTAATCTTGGTCACTGAGTCATAGTCAAGGGTCGGGCCATGGTCGCTGCCAAAGAGAGAGAGAAAAGAAACACTCAGCGTGCACTCTAACATAGATCAGAATGGTTATCAATTTATCTAATTAGGAAACCTCCCACTGTAGCCTCAAATTCTCCTCCAAACCTGAAAGAAGAATTAGTCGGGATCACCCGAGGAGTAAACCAACTCATCAATGGGAATCGGGATCCAAATATCATCGCATGATAACGTGACAGAATCCACTCACGTTATCACACTCCAGAAGGTATGCGCAAGCCTGGCAAGTTCAGTTTCTTTAGAAAACTCCCGAAGTAAATTTTTACCCCTAGGACCCAAGTGACCTTGATAATGCCAACATATCAAAGAGTCCTAGTCAAATTCAATCCGTCATTATCTTGATTGCGTTAAACCCACCCGTACGAGTCCTTGACAATGCCAACATAACCGTACGACTGTCCTAACCAATCCACTTATCCATGTGACAGAAAAGCATTACATAGCTACCGAACACTACGCCTCGGCAATGCACGACATACGCAGCACGAATACTAAGCAATACTAATCTGAAATGACGGAGGGCTACGGCTGGTTTTTGGCGAAAAACCATTAACGTAATGAACTTGATATCGTTGAAGGAACTGCATAGCTTTTTATAAAAATATAGTGACGAAAACCTTTGCTAAAGAGGTCACTCCCGGTGAAGGGATCTCGGCTCTTTCCCCGTAGAATGAGGTGCAGCATATTCCAACTGAATACCACAATGCAAAGCAAAAGGCAATCGGCTATAGTGAAGTTATTGCCCTGACGCAAACTTCTATCCAAAGGGTCACTCCCGGTGAAGGGATCTCGGCCCTTGCCTCGTCGACCGAGGTGCTGGATATTCATTACCGAATACCACTGTGCAAAACAAAAGAGAACATCCTTGCAATAACAGCTTTTTGAAAAATTGTTCCAACAACATCAGAATAGGTTTGTTTAGCTTGCATTGATCCGAATCAACGCAGTCCCATCAGTTGATCACACCACATAAGAACGAAAATAATGATGTACGTATATGCCATCCGCATTCGCCACTGGGTCCCGTCATCACCCGTTAGGTTACTTAACTAACGACAGAGCGGGGACTGGACTAGCGCGGATGAAAAACATATACAACATCTACTAGTATATATATCAATATATAATATTCGCTCAAGGCGTGATAAAATGCAACATCACAGAAATGTAATAAGCATCACAGAACAATACAGATAATCTGGAAGCCCCGGGTTTCACAGAGCCGCTGCTGAAACCCGATGTTCCCCTGGTCGTGTGGATAGCATGTGCAATGAAATCCTAGACCCCTACGGGCGCGGCAAGTCACCCGCCAAAACCTGAAGCGAGGCAGCCCCTTTCAGCAACATGAATGGACCACCCAGCACTTCACGGAATCCGGTAACTTGGGCACCCCTTCTTGGGTCAACCTATACCCCCTACGAGTGCGGCAAATAGCCCGCCAATTCTAAAGTGAAGCCCCCTCCGTCTCAACGCCAAGAGATGCGGGCCCATTTCCCGCTATAACCCGGCTATCCGTGCACCCCTCCGTGGGGTAATCCTAGTACAAAAAGTATAATATACATACAACGGGTACATCGATCTCAGCCCGGTCGTGCCCCAAAAGAATAATATACAAACAGGCAGTAACGGAAGTCCACATGTCGGACGCTCGCCCCGCAATATCAAATGTACATAATAATACCAAAACTGTACTACCATTGCATCCAGGCTATCCACCACGACAAATCCGCAACATCACAGCACAACACAGAACATCAACGCGAATGTCACGTTCGCAAATCCGTCTAAAAGGGCTATAGCAGTTAGACAGGATTTACCGATCAAGTGACATTCACAGTCGCAGATATATTGTAAATACTATGAACTAACATGTTTAAAATTTTCGATCGACCAAATATACCGAAGTGGGCCCCAAGCACAACTGTAGCACTCAAAGAAAATCTGGGCCCAAAAAGAATATTCCAGAAATCCTATTTCCATGTCAGAAAGACACTGTAGAAATTTGGTGCAAATAAGAGTCAATATTGCAGCGGAACCGCAGCCAAAGCATCGGTTTGGCCGCGGTTCCGCGGCCGAATAGTAAAGTTAGGGCTCCAAATTTTCACAGAACTCTTAGAAAACCCTGCACGTATTTCTGCAATACACCAAATAATTTTTTGACCATTGCAAAAATTCGACAGAAACTGATGCAAGAAAATACGGTTTTTGGAAAATCCGATCGATCGAAGTTCTAAACACATTAGAGTAAGCTAGACTAGGTTAATGGCGTAGCTCTGATACCCTGTAGGACTACGGTAGCGCCCCGGCCGTCTTTCCTCGGCCAAAATGCGGAAACGAAAATTTTTCTTGACTTTAAACCGGCACTACCGCATCCTAAAAACCTGGATCGTAACCATTAACCTAATGCTAGCTAACAAGAGATGGGATAGAATGCTATACCGAGCCATCCGTGTCCTTCGGTCTTCGGCCTCCACTCCGATCTCCTCGCGGAATCTCCGGTCTTCATTTCCTCGTCGGAACGGGCACCACATCACCGGGTTCTTTTACGGGCTCCCACTTCTGGACCGATGCAACTCGGGCACGAAGTTGGCGAGCCGACGTGCCCAAGGGTGCTGTAGGATAAGTGTAGAATCCATTTGTCTCAAGGGCTTGAAGTTGCCATAATAATGGAGGTGGAATGAAATTTGGAGGTAGGTGAGGAATTTTGTAGCAAGCTAAATGAGATGAAGAAAATTCCTACACCACAAAAATGAATCCCCTTATCTCTCATAATTGTAGGGTTGCTAGGCACGCGCACAAGGGTCTACGAGCCATCAAACATGCCCGATTAAAAATTTAGCCGTGCCGAACAACCCGAATACGGAACTTTAAACTAGAGATTAGGTGAAAACAAGCATGCTAAACACTTTAACACTAAGTGAGAGGGATTACAACCTTTGTAGATCCGGTCCTTCACTTCATATGCTCCGTGTTGTGGTCCCTTCGCTGCGATCATCGGGATCCGGACTCTCGAGAGGTTCCACGAAGAGAAAGACGCAACCTTTGCTTCCGATTTTCGATACTAAGATGATCTACCTTGAAGTTTCTTTAACACAAGCTAACACTCATGAAATGATGTGAACACCCTCATCTAAATGGCAAGGGAAGATGAGGATGATGAAGTAGGATTTTTGCTCTCTTTATTTATCTTTTTCTCATATTTATTCATCACTTTGGAAAAATCTAGCAAAGGAAGAAGAAGAATAGTGATCCATTTTCTTTTGTGATGAATAATGAAAGGATTAATATGACAAATAATGCAACCATGGTTGACTTAACCATTGTAGAGAATGGACTAGGGTTAGGGTTTGGGTTGGGTTAAAGCATGAGTCACTTACAAATATCTTTTCCAAAACAAAAAGAAAACCTTCTAGAAACATCTAGAAAGCTTAACCCTAATCCAAACCCTAATCATGTTTAAACTCCACTAAACAAGTTGCATTAGTTATCATATCATGTTACAATATTATATATCACATATATAATATTTATCGTAACAAAATAAAATAATACAATTAACATATATCGCATATATATCAATGTATTACCCGAGTGAGAAAAAGAATCTTTTAGTGAGCAAATATTAGTTAATGCAATTTAATATATCAAATATATTATTATACATTAAATTATCGAATCAACACTTGATCCGACAATCCGGCTATATCGCATATAACCGACTAATATTTATCCGTACCGATTCATCGAATCAACACTTGATCCGATGACCCGGCTGATATCAAATATCGCGAGAATAGAATACGGTATCACATATCGCATTATCCTCGGTCCCGCACATATCACATATGTGCTCCTACTCCGTTTTGCCTGAGTCAAGAAACCTCTGTGTAGGACTCTAAAGAATCGTCAATACGCCGGCAGTAGGTGATGATCATATCAAACACCCATAAGCTGCAAGCGGTCAGCTAAACCTAACAGCTACCCAGGTATTGAGCGCTCAGAAGATTAACAAGCAAGCCTGTACATTCTTGCGAATCCAAACAGTAACACTCCCGTACAGTCCGGTCTCGTCGTCTGATATGTTGCATATCTCGCCTAGGGGTGGTAAACGTCAGACCCCAGTAGCTTGATAAGTCGTGTCGATTTGAGGTCTATAACAGTTCGAGAAACTACTGATAACACTTACCAGTAAATCTCAGCAACCCTGGCCACGGATTTCCGGTTATAGCTAATCGAACACAGCACAACATCAACTCCCTATACCGGGAGAGACGAATCCCCTCCTATCGCTCATTGCCTCCATATGATTCGGGACTGTACCCAAAAGCCACGTTTTTGCACGCCCTCTTGGACGTGGTATGATGGAAATCAAAGTACAGTGGGAATCACACAAGACTCTATGACGATCTCGGGTCAAAAGACTACTCTGTACCAGTGTCACCGGAGAACTGCCATCTGACGTATGGTATAATACCATCTGGGAGTTCTCGGCGAGTCCGTCCAGTGTACCCAGTCTCCACTGAGCACCCGTACACCATCCTTGATGTCAAACACCGATGGATATGGGATCATCCATCGCCCATCATATGGGTCAAGATGCGTATACGCTAGTCTACTCTGGTGTATCGATGCCCTCTCTCGATACACCCTCGACTAGGAACAGTTATAGGATGTACTCGTCGACTACCGTGGCCCCACTAGTATGATCTCATCATAGTCCCAGTAGTCGAGTACACATCCTAAGGGCTTTATCAACATGTAACATAGAGACAATCTGAGTACATGTTAAAATAAAGTACAACCAGATAGCATACTATCATGTCGAGCAAGAAAGTCCTCCCTATATATGTCCTAGCATTCACTACTATATACATCGTATGTACAGTAATGGCCTCTAGGGCATACATATAACTAACAATCTCCCACTTGCACTAGGGCCATCTGTTATGGTATCGCATACCCAACAATTAGCTGCGGTTGAAGTATCTCATACTCAACCATCCCATAAAAGTCCCTACTGGGAAAAAGGCCTTTGCGAATGGATCCGCGCTGTCGTCCTCTGTGTCTGCTCTCCTAACCTCGATCTCTCTGGAGATCAACCATCTCCATGATCAGGTGATACTGCCTAAGAATTATATCTGGATTTCTGATGGGACGGTAGTTCCTTGGCATAAGCCACAACTCCATTGTCATACAATGGTAGGAACGAAGCTCATCTTATGAACTTATATATATATCCAGACTGTCTCTTTGGTAGCATCCTTGGTAACGATGTATCTTGCCTTTAATCGTCTAGTATGTCACGGTATCTAGCTTGGAACTCTTCCAACATACCGTCCCTCCACTGAGGGTAAAGACAATGCCCGCGACTGACATTCAGTCGTCCTTATCACCCTGGAACCTTTCCAGTGATTCTCCCTAGGATCGATTGATACCATCTCACTACAACTAGTGAGTATCCTAACATCCAATTAGATCTATCTCATAGATCCAAAACCCAGGATTTAGGAGGTATCACTTTTATCCTATATGGAGAATCCTTGTGATAAGCGGAGATTGACCGAGCGTAGCATAGGAAACTCCTTCCCTATCAAGAGTATGTCATCCACGTACTCTACGAGGATCACCACCATACTCTCTACTACCTTTTCGTGTATACAAGGTTCATCTACCATTTTGATGAAGTCAAACTTTTTGACTACCACATCAAAACAGATGTTCCAACTCCGCGATGCCTGTTTTATCATATAAAACATCTTGCACATGTTTCCGCTGCTCCCACTGTCTATGAAGCCCTCTGGCTGTGTACTTATAGACGTTCTCTTCTAAAACATCATTTAGAAAAGCAGTCATGACACCCAACCACCAGATATCGTAGTCATGGTATGTAGCCGTGGCAAGTAGGATCTGGATGGACCTAAGCATAGCTTTGAAAGTCTCAACTTTTCCATGTACACCAAGTAATCTTCTCAAGATATACTTGCTCCTGATGGGGATTTAACCCTTTAGATAAAGCAACCAAAGTCCATACTTTGTTGGTGTATAAGGATTCCATCTCAGATCGATAAGCATCCAGCCATTCTTACAGAGTCCCACTCCTGATGGCCAGCTCGAAACTAGTTGGGTCATCATCTCATGACGCAATCCTCGCTCCCACTGTCATAGAGAAACTGGAGTATCTCTCAGGTAGGTGAGGAACCATACTAGATCGGCGGAGAGGCTGAGGTTCGTTGGAAACTATTGAATCCTTTGGTTCTACCAAATCATCAGCCGCAGTTTGTATAGCTGGAACCATTCCAGTTGTACATAACAGACCTTGCCTCGAGCTTGTCCGGATTTTGCTTTTAGACATAGGCCGGACAACCCCAAATCTTAACAAGCTTAAGATATGGGCTCTTCCCTTTCCATATCATATATGAAGTGGTAGGCAACTGATTTGATTTGAACCCTATTCAATAGGTATGCAACTTCACAAGTGCATAACTCCCTAAAGGAAATAGGAAACTCAGTAGTACTCATCATAGAGCACACCATATCACATAGGGTGCTATGGCTCCACCCCGATACACCGACGTGCTGTGGTGTATACGGAGGAGTAATGCTGAGAGAGAATCTCATTCTCCTTTAGAATAGTCCAGAAATTCCGTGCTCAAGTATTCTCCTCCTTGATCTCATCAAAGGACATAATACTTATACCCGTTTTTGGTTCTCTACTTCTAACTTATATTCTGTGAATATCTCAAAAGGTTCGGACTTGTGTTTCAACAGGAACATATGTCTGAATCTTGAGAGATCATCAGACAATGTAATGAAGTAGAAAGAACCGATCTTGGTATGTGTAGACAGGGGACCTTACATACATCAACATGTATCAATCCCAAGAGTTCACTAACTCTTTCTCTGTTTCCAATAAACAGAGCTGTGGTCATGTTATCATTGTGACATGACCGGCAAGTTTCACAAGATGTAAATTCAAACTAATTTAAATATGCATCTATATGTAACTTAGCTAGTCGGGTCGCATTGATATGACCTAGTCTACAATACCTCAAGAAGGATTCATTCATTTCTGAACTCTTCCTCTTGTGTGTGTTCCGTATACTAAGAACTGTAATTTGATTTAGAACGTCAATGCTCTTAGATAACGTGCCTGAACCGATCAACTCTTGATATAGGAAATGTTCAAAACATTATCCAACAATACAAAATTATATCCTTTCTTTACTAATAAAGAGACTGATATGATTTTGTATATCAGGTTCGGTATCTAATAACATTTGTTCAGAATCAATGTATTCCGGTAATACAGGGTGACAGTGACCAACAGACTTGGCTGCAACACTTGCACCGTTTTCTGTCTCATGAAACTTATCACCCGTTCTCAGTTCTCTACCTTTCTGTAGCCCATGTAACAGATTACATATACGGGATCCTGATCCGGTATCACATACCCAGGACGTAAAGGATACTGAGAAACAGTTCTGTGTAATGAACACACCCGAAGATGATGCATCAGCATGCACTTTCTTCGTTTGGGCGGCACGGGAAATCTGGTATTCCCCAATTTCCTGCTCTGTCTTATAACAATTATAAGTTGGAGCGGGATCAACGTTCTCCAGCTCAGTATAACAAGTGGGTTCGGTCAATATATCCGTATTATTATCTTGATTAAGGCGTGATATGGTCGCTACCTGGAGAGAGAGAGAAGAAAACACTCAGCGTATACTCTTGTAAGATTAGATTGGTTATCTAATATATCTAATCAGGATGTCTCCCACTGTTTTAATCAAATCTTCCTTCAAACCCTAAAAGGAAAGACTAGCCGGGATTAATTACACGCTACAAGTTCGCCAATCGTTCAGCCAGGCCAGTGTCGGTACTTTGAGGGAGGTCCCCCGTGCTATCGCACGAACCTAATTAATGTAAACCTCGTTTTCCCAGAGGCGTAACCCCGTTAACACCTTTCTAGACACCTACTTGATCGGCTAATTGAAATGTGTAAAACTCTCCCAGGAGTAACTCTTACTCGCAGCGGGTATCGGGATCCAACTATCTCATAGAAGGTATGCAATCTCATTGCAAATTTCAACACTTTAAATTCCCAATAATATTTTTACCCCTAGCGTCCTATGACCTTGACGAATGCCAAACTACTCATAGTCCGCTAGTCAAGTTCAACCCGTTCATTTCTTGATTGAATTAAACCCACCCGCACGACCCTTGACGAAGGCTAAACTACGCCGTACGAATACCCTAATCCAATCGCATCATATGCAAGCAGATAAGCACTAGTCAGCTACCGTACACTACGCCTTGACGGAGGCCAAACTACCGCAGCACGAATACTAACTACTACTTATCTGAAATGACGGAGGGCTACGACAGGTTTTTAAGAAAACCCTTTGCGTAATGAACTTGATATCGTTGTAGAATCGAGTGATTTTAAATGGAGTGTTTTTGAGGCTTTTCTAGTTTTGCTAAAGGAGTCATTCCCGGTGAAGGGATCGTCGGTCCTTTCCTCGTCGAATGAGGTGCGGGATATATCATATATATCTCTGTGCAAAGAAAAAACACTTAAAAGCAATCAAAAGACAAACCGAGTTTGTAGCATCTGCCAGTTATTGCTAAAGGAGTCACTCCCGGTGAAGGGATCTCGGTCCTATCCCTATCGAATAAGGTGCAGGATGTTCTACAAGGAACACCGCGATGCAAAGCAAGAACTGTAGCTACCAGTTTTTATTAAACAAGTTTCTACAACATCTTAGGTTTCTTTTATTTCATTAATCTCATTAATGAAGTCCCATTTTATTATGCTTCACAAGCATCTCTTTTGAAACGAAATCTGCAATATAACATATATCTCATATATATAAAATATAAACATTCTTCTCAGGCAGTAATATGATCTCATCACAGAACATTGCAGCAGAAGAACATATATGAAATATTGGATATACTAGGACGTCCGTGTTTTCAATATGAGCCTGTATAAAACACGGATTCCACGGTCGCGATGAATAGCCAAACCCACATCCCTAGACCCCTACGAGAGCGGCAAGTAACACTGCCAATTCTAGGGTTAGGAGACCCGGTCTCGACTCCTCGAGATGGTCTCCTACTGGACCCTCGAATCCGGTTACTTGTGCTCCCCGCCTTGGGTCTACCTAATGCGGAAAAGTAAATAATATACAACGGTGACATCTTCCGCTACCTGGAAGTGCCCCAATAAAAGAATATTACATACAAAAGAATTTTACATGAATGAAAAAGAAAAACTCTCATCTCACATAAAACCCCCGGCTATTCAAACGCGACGATCCAATACAACATATCACAGCAACACATAATATCTCATATCATCAACGTAAACAAGTATGCGTATCCTGATTGTCGTTGATGTATAGCAACGAAGCCGGCGATACACCACATACTACGCTTACGGTCACAGAAAAGAAAGTGTAAAACTACAACAGTTGGAATCCGCAACCTCCTTAGATATCACATGCCTAACCAAATGAATTCCTTATAAACCCTGCATTTTAATCTCATTATCGAAAACTCTTTTCAATATCAAGTCGGGCAATTCAACAAGATTCCCGACGTCCTGATCGAATGCTCGTCGCAAACTTTAGTAGACGGCCGCACCCCCGATACCGTCGACGAAGTGCACCAAGGCGGAACACCGCTACTGGGAGCACCCGAACGGATGCTTTCGGCGACGGAGTTCTCCTATAGTCACTTGGTCGGGGCTATGGGGCGTGGCTGTCTATTAAGTTTACCCGGCGAGTATCCGCGTACACTACGTGATTGCAACGGACTTTTGATCACATCAAAATTCCGTGGCAACCGATCATCTGAGACTAAAGTGCTATGTTTATAATATTCAAATCAGTTATCTCATAAGTACCTGTGGATTCCAAATATTGTATCACATTCCAGATAAATAGAAAAAAATTAAACTTTCCGATCGAATCATCAAGCACCCAAGATTTCCCCAATATATCTCAACACTTGAAATCAGTTTAAAAACATTCATTACATGCCACAGTACCAATGGTCCAGCCGTAGAAGGGTCAAGCCAACGCCTCACATGTGGCACGCCGTACTGCCCCAAACCCTAAGGTTCAAAGGGCAGTTCAAGACGGTCACATAATCGAGTTAAGGTTTGTTGTCTTCTAGAGGGTCCACCGCGTTACTTGCACGACTTAGAACGTTCTTAAACACGAGGAAAAATCCAACTTTTGAAAAATTTTCCGACAGGGGAAAAAGTGAGTTATTGATATCCGTTCAAACTTTTTAACAGTTTCTATAAATTATCCGGACAAAACACATAGACAAAATTAGACAATCCGATCGAATAATTGAATCCCCAAAACAACCCCAGAAAATTCAGCTTTTTAATAAAATTAAAAATTCCCAGAAAATCCAGCATAATAAAATAGGAGTTACTGTGCAAACAGGAGATGCTGACGTCATCATTTCGCCGCGGAACCGCCGCAGAAGGCATGCTTATGCCGCGGTTCCGCCGCGATTTTTACTGTTCATCAAAAACTTTTTGCACCGTAATTCTTATAATTCCCTGCTGAATTTTTTAAGCATTTTTAATGTGGAAAAAACCCAGTTTTTAGAAAAAGTCCAGAGAGCGGGTTTTATCGGGGTTTCGGGTTTCGATCGGACTTTAAATTACGTCTAGACTTCGTCTAAAG
Source organism: Agapanthus africanus (assembly GCA_030015575.1). Lineage (NCBI taxonomy): Eukaryota > Viridiplantae > Streptophyta > Magnoliopsida > Asparagales > Amaryllidaceae > Agapanthus > Agapanthus africanus. The sequence goes on from CM057347.1 coordinate 226,631,736, forward strand.
CTCTAGCTTGGCTCTGATACCACTGTAGGGTTGCTAGGCACGCGCACAAGGGTCTACGAGGCATCAACCATGCCCGATTAAAAATTTAGCCGTGCCGAACAACCCGAATATGGAACTTTAAACTAGAGATTAGGCGAAAACAAGCATGCTAAACACTTTAACACTAAGTGAGAGGGATTACAACCTTTGTAGATCCGGTCCTTCACTTCATATGCTCCGTGTTGTGGTCCCTTCGCTGCGATCATCGGGATCCGGACTCTCGAGAGGTTCCACGAAGAGAAAGACGCAACCTTTGCTTCCGATCTTCGATACTAAGATGATCTACCTTGAAGTTTCTTTAACACAAGCTAACACTCATGAAATGATGTGAACACCCTCATCCAAATGGCAAGGGAAGATGAGGATGATGAAGTATGATTTTTGCTCTCTTTATTTATCTTTTTCTCATATTTATTTATCACTTTGGAAAAATCTAGCAAGCTTTTTCATGAAAGAATGAAGGAAGAAGAAGAATAGTGATCCATTTTCTTTTGTGATGAATAATGAAAGGATTAATATGACAAATAATGCAACCATGGTTGACTTAACCATTGTAGAGAATGGACTAGGGTTAGGGTTTGGGTTGGGTTAAAGCATGAGTCACTTACAAATATCTTTTCCAAAACAAAAAGAAAACCTTCTAGAAACATCTAGAAAGCTTAACCCTAATCCAAACCCTAATCATGTTTAAACTCCACTAAACAAGTTGCATTAGTTATCATATCATGTTACAATATTATATATCACATATATAATATTTATCGTAACAAAATAAAATAATACAATTAACATATATCGCATATATATCAATGTATTACCCGAGTGAGAAAAAGAATCTTTTAGTAAGCAAATATTTGTTAATGCAATTTAATATATCAAATATATTATTATACATTAAATTATCGAATCAACACTTGATCCGACAATCCGGCTATATCGCATATAACCGACTAATATTTATCCGTACCGATTCATCGAATCAACACTTGATCCGATGACCCGGCTGATATCAAATATCGCGAGAATAGAATACGGTATCACATATCGCATTATCCTCGGTCCCGCACATATCACATATGTGCTCCTACTCCGTTTTGCCTGAGTCAAGAAACCTCTGTGTAGGACTCTAAAGAATCGTCAATACGCCGGCAGTAGATGATGATCATATCAAACACCCACAAGCTGCAAGCGGTCAGCTAAACGTAACAGCTACCCAGGTATTGAGCGCTCAGAAGATCAACAAGCAAGCCTGTACATTCTCCTGCGAATCCAAACAGTAACACTCCCGTACAGTCCGGTCTCGTCGTCTGATATGTTGCATATCTCGCCTAGGGGTGGTAAACGTCAGACCCCAGTAGCTTGATAAGTCGTGTCGATTTGAGGTCTATAACAGTTCGAGAAACTACTGATAACACTTACCAGTAAATCTCAGCAACCCTGGCCAGGGATTTCTGGTTATAGCCAATCGAACACAGCACAACATCAACTCCCTATACCGGGAGAGACGAATCCCCTCCTATCGCTCATTGCCTCCATATGATTCGGGACTGTACCCAAAAGCCACCTTTTTGCACGCCCTCTTGGACGTGGTATGATGGAAATCAAAGCACAGTAGGAATCACACAAGACTCTATGACGATCTCGGGTCAACAGACTACTCTGTACCAGTGTCACCGGAGAACTGCCATCTGACGTATGGTATAATACCATCTAGGAGTTCTCGGCGAGTCCGTCCAGTGTACCCAGTCTCCACTGAGCACCCGTACACCATCCTTGATGTCAAACACCGATGGATATGGGATCATCCATCGCCCATCATATGGGTCAAGATGCGTATACGCTAGTCTACTCTGGTGTATCGATGCCCTGTCTCGATACACCCTCGACTAGGAACAGTTATAGGATGTACTCGTCGACTACCGTGGCCCCACTAGTATGATCTCATCATAGTCCCAATAGTCGAGTACACATCCTAAGGGCTTTATCAACATGTAACATAGAGACAATCTGAGTACATGTTAAGATAAAGTACAACCAGATAGCATACTATCATGTCGAGCAAGAAAGTCCTCTCTATATATGTCCTAGCATCCACTACTATATACATCGTATGTACAGTAATGGCCTCTAGGGCATACATATAACTAACAATAATGTGGCCGGCCAATATCTTGGCGAGGGAAAATATGAAGGGGGTGAGCACAAGCTAGGTGTGGGGTGACCATAAAGAAATGGGTGATAATAAGAAAAAGGATCACATCAAAGTCTTTCACAAATCCCTTCATAATTAAAGCAAACCATAATGAGCAAAAAAGGAATCAAAAGATGCTTGTATTATCATAATCCCTCAAATCACAAATAACGCCCTCCAATTGCTAATTTGCACATTTGCAAATTAGCCCCTCCACCAGAAAAATCCGGCCGTGAAGGAACAAAGGAAAACTGGCCGGAACGGAATACAAACTGCCAACTTCAGAAAACTGATCCCGCAATAAATTACAGGAAAACCCCGCGACTGTATATACATACCCGCATTTGTATTCCGACCGAATACAAATGCAAAGAGACAAAATCTACACTGTACAATACTAAGATCCGGCTTAAACCAAGGCCCGCTAGTATTATCCGTCCGATCTTGATCCGTGCAATACCGCACGTATAAGATCGAACCCTGCTATATCTCCATACGGCCTCTACAGCGTTTCGCCCGAAACTTGAGTAACTGTCTGTGGGGGACTCTAAAGACTCGTCAATACTTTTGGCTGTGGATTTAACCACTAGCACGTTAGAGCTATTAGCCATACGTAACGGGCGACCAGGTATTGACCAAAAGGGACGTCTGTGAGCGAACTCATGCTGACACCCTACTGAGCCTGTCAGTGACAATATCCGTACAGTCCGGTCCGTTCGTCTATGAGCATCGCATGGCAGGCCTAGGGGGTTGGTAAAAGTCAGACTGCCAAAAGCGGTACAAGTCGTGTCGGAGTGTAGCCAAGAACACCCTGAGATACTACTGGAATACCTACTAGTAAATCTCCTGCCTCGGCCGAGGTCTTTGTGTAATGGCTCTCTTAGACACAGCGCGACCTCACCCCCAATACCGGGGAGACGAACCCCTGCAGATCCGCTCACTGCCTCCATATGGCTCGGGACTGTACCCAACTAAAACCTGTTTGCACGACTCCTTTGAGCCGTGGTAGGGTAGTAATCAAAGTACAGTGGGAACTCACACGAGACAAATGACGATCTCAGGTCGATGAACTAACCTGTACACATGTCACCAGGGAACTGCTATCTGACGTCTAGTATAATCCCAACTAGCATGTTCCCGGCGAGTCCTGTCCGGTGTACTCATAACCCAATGAGCACCTGTATACATTTTAGGTGAACCAACTGACACCAGTGGCTTGTGAGACCGGCCACCACCCTTCGTTGGGGTCTCGACTGTATACACTAGTCTACTCTGGAGTATCGATGCCCTGTCTCGAAACTCCCACGACTAGGGACCTTTTAAGGATGTGCTTATAGACCCCAGCTCCTACGTATATGATCGCCCTCATACTGCTGGTAGTCAAGCAAGAATCCTTGGGGCTCTATCAACGTGCAATAGTGATCAGTAATGTCACCTAAAGAAGTACACGATGATAAAGATAAACCAGATAGCATACTATCATCTTGAGTAAGACTGTCCTACCGGTATAGGTCCTCCCTCAATCATTGCAATCACGTGCCTGTAATCCAATAATTGACTCTGAGGGCACTATCTCCAACATAATATACAATAATGGCCTCTAGGGCATACATATTCCTAACAATCTCCCACTTGCGCTAAGGCCAATTATTGGCGTATCTCATATCCAACATCTCAAAAAGTCGCTCAAATTGCGCCAGTGGAAAGGCCTTGGTGAGTGGATCCGCGGTATTGTTCTTCATGTCTACTCTCCGAACTTCAATCTCGTGGCGATCAACTATCTCCCGGATCAGGTGATATCGCCTCAGGATATGTCAGGAACGCTGATGGGACCTGGGTTCCTTGGCTAATACCATAGCCCCATTATAATCACAATACAAGGGTATTGGATTAATAATGTTTGGAACCACTCCAAGCTTTAAGATGAACTTCCACATCCAGACAGCTTCTTTAGCAGCATCATTTGCACCAATATACTCAGCATCCATCGTGGAGTCTGCAACGGTGTCCTGTTTGGAACTTTTCCAATAAACCACCCCTCCATTGAGGGTAAATACAAAACCCGAGATAGACTTGTTGTCATCCTTGTCACTCTGGAAGCTAGAATCGGTAAAGGCCTCCATTTGGAGATCCCCGTTACAATACACCAAGAACATTTCTTTAGCCCTTCGTAAGTACTAAGAATGTTCTTCACAGCTGTCCAGTGTTTCTCCCCTATATTGGTTTGATACGTGCTTACCACACTCAGTGCATAAGCTATATCTGGACGAGTACATAACATCGCATACATGATAGACCCTACTGCGAAAGCATAGGGTATAACACTCATGCGGGCCCTCTCTTCATCAGACTTTGGACAGAAGTCTTTGGAAAGGGTGATTCCGTGACAAGAGGGTAAATTACCTCGCTTGGAATCTTCCATACTAAACCTCTTTAGTATGGTGTCTATGTATCTAGATTAGGACAATCACAACATTCTCTTATATCTATCTCTATAGATCTTAATGCCTAGAATGCACGATGCATCACCCTGGTCCATCATGGAGAACCTTTGTGATAGGAATAGTTTGACCGATTGTAGCATAGGAACATCATTTCCTATCAAGAGAATGTCATCCACGTACAATACGAGGAATGTGACTGTACTCTCTACAATCTTCTTATAAATGCAATGTTCATCTACGTTTTTTATAAAATCAAACTCTTTGATTATATCATCAAAGCAGATGTTCCAACTTCGTAATGCCTGCTTTAATCCATTGATGGATTTAAGCAACCCGCATGCCTTTTCGTTGCTCCTACTGTCAATGAAGCCTTCCGGCTGATCCATAAAAACGCATTCTTCCAAATCACAATTTAGAAATGCAGTTTTAACGTCCATCTGCCTTATTTCATAGTCGTAGTAAGCAACAATAGTAAGTAGGATTCGAATGGATTTAAGCATTGCTACTAGAGAAATGGTCTGATCATAGTCTAATCCTGGTCTTTGACGAAATCCTTTCGCTACAAGTTTAGCTTTATAGGTCTCTACCTGTCCATCCACACCAATCTTTTTCTTAAAGATCCATTTGCACCCTACGGCTTTTACTCCAGAAGGTGTGACTTCCAAAGTCCACACTTTGTTGGTGTGCATGGATTCCATTTCGGATCTCATGGAATCCAGCCATTTCACCGAGTCACTACTCGTGATAGCTTGATGAAAACTAGTAGGGTCATCATCATCAATGATACAATCATCTCTATCCCCATCAATGAGGAAACCATAGTATCTCTCTGGTGGGTGAGAAGTCTTACTAGATCTACGGAGTGACTGAGACTCGTTGGGTTCTATCAAAACTTCAGGTTCAACCAAATCTTCAGTAGTTGTTTGTGGCTCTGGAATTTCTTCTAGTTTTGTTGTATTGCCAATAGTATCATTTATAAAAAATTCATTTTCTAAAAATGTGGCATATTGAGAAACAATCACACTTTGCTCCTCCTTGTGGTAGAATAGATATCCATATGAATGTTTAGGATATCCCACAAATTTACACAAAATCGATCATGTCTCGAGTTTATCTCGATTCTGCTTTTTAACAAAAGCATGACAACCCCATATCCTAACTCGTTTAAGAGATGGTCTCTTTCCATACCATATCTCATATGGAGTGGTAGACACAGATTTGGTCGGAACCCTATTTGATAAATATACAGTAGTCTCCAATGCATACCCCCAAAAAGAAAGTGGCAACTCAGTATCACTCATCATTGAGCATACCATATCTAATAGGGCACGATTCCTCCTCTCTGACACACCGTTGTGTTGTGGTGTGTACGGAGGAGTGAGCTGAGAGAGAATCCCATTCTCTTTTAGGAAATTTAGGAACTCTTTACTTAAGTACTCACCTCCTCGATTTCATTGAAGTTTCTTGATAGTCAATCCTGGTTGATTTTCTATTTCAAGTTTATATTCCTTGAATTTTTTGAATGCTTCAGACTTATGTTTCAACAAGACCACGTGTCCAAACCTCGAGAAATCATCAGTAAAGGTTATGAAGTATGAATAACCGCTTCTTGCATTTGTAGACATTGGTCCACATACATCACTATATATGAGGCCTAAGAGTTCAATAGCTCTCCCTCCGTGTCCAGTAAATGGAGTTTTGATCATTTTACCCTTGATGCAAGACAGACAAGTCACATAAGATTTATATTCAAACGGATTCAAATATCCATCTTTATGTAGCTTGGTTAGTCTTGTTTCGTTAATATGACCAAGTCCACAATGCCATTTGAATGCTTCATTTATTTCTGAAGTCTTTCTTTTGTTTATGTGATGGATGTTGAAAACCGTGTGTTGGTTCAGGACGTAGATTCCGTTATTTAGTGTACCATATCCAATCAACTGTTAATTCAGGTTAATGTTCATAACATTACTTTGTAATACAAAATGATATCCTTCATTGTCTAACAAAGATACGGATATTATATTACATAACATAATTGGTACAAAATAACAGGGATTCAAAATCAATATACATCCAGAAGGCAACCCAAGGTGATACTCTCCTATTGATACAGCATCAACACTTGAATCATTCCCAACACGGAGAGTATGATCACCTTTCATCAAAACTTTGCTATTTTGCAATCCCATCACACAATTACAGATGTGAGATTCTGAACCGGTATCTAATACCCAGGATGCAGAGTTTATTGAAAAACGGTTTTCAGTGACAAACACACCTGAGGCGGAAGCATAAACATGCTTCTTCTTCTTGAGATCGGCTAGGTATTTAGTGCAATTTCTTTTCCAATGCCCTATCTATCTTGTGGTCATAGAAGTAATCTCCCTTTCTTGATCCCGCAGCCCCAGATTTGTCATTTCCCTACGCCTTTTTAACTCCACCTCTCGGTTTGCTGGGTTTCTTCTTTTTCTTTCCCTTAGTTTTATTAGCTTTTGGGACGGAAGAGGAAAATTGCCTAAAAAATAGAGCGGGAGTTTTCACCATCTGGAGCGTGCTCTTTGCACTTCTCAAAATATTTAGAAGTTCAAGAAATGATTTCTCCAAGTTGTGCATATTGAAGTTCACTATAAATTGAGCGTAGGTGGGGGGGAGACTATAGAACAATATCAATATATTATTAATTCTTCATGGTCCATCCCAAGTCCTCAAGCTCTTCAATAAGGCCTATCATCTTTATGACATGATCTCTTACAGATGTACCAACAGCCATCCTCATTTGAAACAACTTTCGTGAGGCCTTGTAACGAAAAGCCCGAGATTGATCCCCATACAACTCTTTTGTATGGAAAAAGATGGATTGCACATCCATCTTCTCATATTGCTTTTGATGTTCGTTGTCCATCGAAGTTAACGTGATGCATTTTGCTGTGGTGTAGTCGATATCCTATGTCTTGTGGATCTCCTTATCCGCAACAGAGGAATCAGGGCCTGGGAGGGGAGGGGATAGAATAGAAAGGATGTATGCAACCTTATCATAGGTAAGGGCAATGTTCACATTCCTCGGCCGGTCTTTATAATTAGGTCCCGTCAATTTGTTTTTCTTTAGTAGAAGCTTAAGTCCCGTCATTAGTATCTGCCATTAGGAGAGAGAAAAGAAAATACTTAGCGAAAGCTCTTGCATGATTAGATTGGTTATTTATCTTATCTAATCGATATCTCCCACTGATTTTATCAAATTTTCTTTTTATATTTTCCTTCAAACCCTAAAAAGAAAATTAGCCAGGATTAATTACATTCTATAAGTTCGCTAACCGGTCATCCAGGCCAGTGTCGGTACTCTGAGGGAGGTTTCCCGTGCTGTCGCACGGACCTAATTAAAATAAACTTCGTTTCCTTAGAGGCATAACCCCGTTGACACCTTTCTAGACACCTACTGGATTAACTAATTGTAAAGTATAAAATTCTCTCGGGAGTAACTATTACTCACAGTGGGATCGGGATCCAACTATCAAATAGAAGATATGCAATCTCATTGCAAATTTCAACACTTGAAATTCCCGATATAGTTTTTACCTCTAGGGACTTATGATCTTACTATTGTCAACAAAGTCGTACGAATGTCCTAATCGATCACATCATATGCTTTATAGGAAGACATCACTTAGCTACCGTACACTACGCCTTAACTATAGTCAACAAACGTAGCACGAATACTTAGTACTCTGCTTCCTAAAATAGCGGAGGGCTACGAATAGTTTTGATGAAAACCTTTAACATATTGAACTTGATATCGTTGTAAAACTGAGTAATTTGTAAAGGAGTGGCTTAAGCTCCGCATTTGAAATATTTGCGTTTTCGTGAAAAAAACCTAGTATGTTTCAAATTTGATTCTACAACATGTTTAGGTTTCTTCTCTTAACATTAATCTTATTAATGTTGTCCCATCATTTATGCTCCTAACCATCACAGAAGAAACGAAAATAAAACAAACATATATGCCATCCGCATTCCCCACAGGGACCCGTGTCTTCACCGTAAGGTTACTTAACTTACGGCAGGGCGGGGTCAGGACTAGCGTGGATGCAAAACATATATAGTGTCTATTAGTATATCATATATATAAATAGCATTCATCTCACACAGTTATATCATCATATCACATCACAGAAACAGCAGAAGTGGATATATGAAATATTGGATATACTATGAGGTCCGTATTTTAGATTAAGCCAGTAATGAAAAACACGAATTCCACGGTCGTGATGAATAACCAAGCCCACACCCCTAGAACCATACTAGAGCGGCAAGTAACCCTGCCAATTCTAAAGTTAGGCGACCAGTCTCGATTCCTCGAGATGGCCTCCCACTGAACTCTAGAACCCGGTTACTTATGCTCCCCGCCTTGGATCTATCCTAATACGGAAAAGTAAATAATATATATCAAATGGAGACAACAATCTCAACCCGGAAGTGTCCAAATAAAAGAAAATTACATACATTTATTTACATGAATGAAAAAGAAAAACCCTCATCTCACATAAAACCCCCGGCTATTCAATCACGATGATCCTATAAAGCATATCAATATAGCAACAGAATAACATCGCATGTCATCAACGTAAGTAAATATGCGTATTCCTAATGTCATTGACGTATAGCAACGAGATTAGGGATACTTCTTTAAGTCTATGTCGCGCAGCCCACGTGTTTGTGGGGAGGAGGAAATGGCAAAAAATGATTTTTACGGGCTTCGCAACACCGACTAGAACCAAGGATCGAACATAAACTATAGCTAGCAAACTAATTGAGGTTTAACTACTCGGATGAATGTTATACATCGTAGTATCGTGTTCTTCGGGTCTTCTCGCTGTCCTCCTCGTCATCGTAGGCTCCGAGGATCGAAACGGATCGAAGCTTCCTTGACGGCCTCCTCGAGTAAAAGACGATCCACCCGAGAGTCTATAGTCCGAGCTCCTATCTCGAATCTAAGATAACTACGTCTTTTAGATCGCTAAACTAGAAGTCCTAGATAGTGTAGAGTGAGAAGATGAATTGATTTGTCTCTTGGAACCCAAGGATTCTCAACTTATGAGAGCTTTTTGGTTTGGAGGAAGAAGAAGAGCACTTTAGGAAAAGCTAGTGAAGAATGAGCTTAAAAAAAGAATAGCTCAAGAAAAGAACAATCAAGCATGCTTATAATTGAGGAGAAAATATCTCAACAAATATCTAGCATGCTTGAAAATATCTAATGGTGAGTCATGCTTGATTTTTGTCCACCACCACCTCATTTTCTCTACCTCATTATGTTTAATCCATAAAATAAAATAAAAACCCTAAATGAGGTGTTCCTTCTAGAAGCTTTTCCGCAAGAATTATGAGAATGCCCCTCATCCGTATATATATACCTGTATCCGTATTCCGAAGAATACGAATAAAATGAAACAAAAATAATCCATCAATATAATACTAGGATCCGGCTTAAACCAAAGCCCACTAGTATTATCCACCAGATCATCATACGTGCACAAGTACACGTAATTGATCGAAGCCCTGCCGTAAAACCATACGGCCTCTACACCTTTTGCCCGGGGATACTCTCTATTTGGGGCTCTAAAGACTCGACACTATGCTGGCAGTGGATTTAACCACAAGCCGCAAGCGGTACTAGCTGCATGCAACAGCTACATAGGTATGTGTCGATAAGAAGGCCGATGAGCTAACTCATCCAAACTCCTACTGAGCCTGTATGTGACATTCTCTATACAGTCCGGTCTATTCGTCTAAGAGTATCGCTTATCGGGCCTAGGGGCAGTAATCGTCAGACCCCTAATAACGCAATAAGCCGTGTCGGAGAATAGCCCAAAACACCCTAAGAAACTATTGGTGTACCTACCAGTAAATCCCGCTTGCCTTGGCCAAGGACTTTTTGTAATGGCATTCAGAACACAGCGCGATATCAACCCCCAATACCGGGAGAGACGAATCTTATCTAACCGCTACTGCCTCTAAGTGCTTCGGGACTGCACCCAACTACTACATGTTTGCACGACTCCTTTGAGCCGTGGTAGGGTAATAATCAAAGTACAATGGAACTCACTCGAGGCAAAGTAGCAGTGTCAAGTCGACGGACTAAGCTGTACTCATGTAACCTGGGAACTGCTACCCGACGATAAGTATAATACCCACCAACAGTTCCCGATGAGTCCTGTCCAGTATACTCATAACCTAATGAGCACCTGCATACTATCTACAGTACGACATACTAATGGCTGTGGGACAGACCATCTCCTCTACTGGGATGAGAAGCGTATACACTAGTCTACTGTGGAGTATCGATGCCCCGTCTCGATAATCCTTCGACCAGGGACCTGTATAGGATGTGCTTATAAACAACCCAGCCCCCACTAGTGTGACTTCCATCACAACGCTGGTAATAAAGCAAAGGTCCTAAGACCTCTACCAATATGTATAAGCGATATGCTTAGAAAACAAATGCACATATTGAGGTAGAAATAAACCGGGTAGCATACTACCATTTCGAGAAAGACTGTTACTATATCCGTGTATATCCCAAGCTCCCATTAAGTAATATACAATCCAGTATGATACAATAATGGCCTCTAGGGCATATATCACTAACAATCTCCCACTTGCACTAAGGCCATATACTGGCATATCGCAGACCGAAGATCTCGAATAGCCTCTCGAACACTGTCTGAGGGATGGCCTCTGTGAGTGGATCTGCAGTGTTGTTCTCCGTATCTACTCTCCTCACCTCGATTTCCTGGGGATCAATGATCTCCCTGATCAGGTGGTACCGCCTCAAGATATGTCTGGATCTCAGATAGGACCTGGGTTCCTTCCCTAAAGCTATAGCACCGTTGTTGTCACAATACTAAAGTATTGGTCCAACAATGGAAGGAACCACCTGAAGTTCAGTTAAGAACTTCCATATCCAGACTGTCACTTTTGCGGCGTCTCATGCAGTGAACTACTCTGTTTCCATCATCGAGTGTGCAATGGTGTCCTGCTTGGAGCTCTTCCAAGCGACTGCCCCTCCATTGAGGGTAAAAACATACCCCGACATGGACTTGGAGTCATCATTATCACTCTGGAAGCTGGAGTCAGCAAAGGCCTCGATCTGGAGGTCTTTTCCGCCATACACCAAGAACATCTCCTTAGTCCTTCTCATGTACTTAAGAATGTTCTTTACTGCTATCCAGTGTTTCTCCCCTATGTTTGACTGATACCGGCTTACCACCCCGAGTCCGTAAGCAACATCTGGTCTGGTACACAACATCACATACATTATAGATCCTACCGCAGAAGCGTAGGGTATAGATGTGATGCGAGCCCTTTCCAAATCCGTCTTTGGAGACATCTCTTTAGAAATGGTGATTCCGTGACAAGCCGGTAGACTGTCGTGCTTAGAATCATCCATACTAAATATTTTCAGTATGGTGTTGTTGTACCTTGACTGTGAAAGTCCCACCATCCTCTTTGATCTATCACGATAGATCTGGATCCCCATAATGTATTTGGTATCACCTAGGTCTTTCATGGAAAACCTCTGTGACAAGAATCATTTGACTGATTGTAGCATAGTAATGTCATTTCCTATCAAGAGAATGACATCCACGTACTCAACGAAGAATTCCACATTTCTTGCTACAATCTTATTATAAATGCATGGTTCATCAGGATTTTTGATAAAATCAGATTCTTTTGACTGTCTCATTAAAATAGATGTTCCAACTCCGCGATGCCTCCTTTAGTCCATAAATTGACTTAAGCAACTTGCACAATTTCCCGCTGCTCCCACTCTGATTGAAACCCTCTGGCTGATCCATATAAACGCACTCTTCCAAATAACCATTTAGAAAAGCCGTCTTTACGTCCATCTGCCGGATCTCAATATCTTGGAAGGCAGCAATGGCAAGAATGATCTGAATGGATTTGAGCATAGACATCAGAAAAAAGGTTTCATCATGGTCCAAACCAGGTCTTTGAAGAAAACCTTTTGCAACAATTCTAGCTTATAGGTTTCAACCTATCCATCTACACCAATCTTCTTTCGGAAGATCCATATGCAGCCTACGGGTTTTACCCATTCTGGAGAAATGTTCAAAGTGTATACATTGTTGGTGTATATGGACTCCATTTCGGTCCGCATTGCATCCAGCCATTTTACCGAGTCGCCGCTCTGAATGGCTTACTGGAAGCTAGATGGCTCATCATTGTCAATGATGCAATCCTCTCGATCCCCGTCTATGAGAAAACTGTAGTATCTCTCAGGCGGATGAGACTGCCTACTAGTCCTGCGGATTGGCGCAGGGATGTCCTGTTCTTTTGAAACCTATGGTTCTACCATACTTTCAGAAATAGTTTGTGGTTTTGGAATTTCTTCCAGTTCTATTCCGCTCCCACTATTTCCTTTTACAAAAAATTGATTTTCTAAAAAGTGGGCATGACGAGGAACAAAAACTTTTTGTTCCTCTGTGTAATAGGAAAGATACCCCCTGGAGTTCTTTGGGTATCCCACAATCCTATACAGTACTGAGCGTGCCTCGAGCTTGTCCGCATACTGCTTTTCAACAAAAACTGGACATCCCTATATCTTTAGATACTGAAGATAGGGTTTTTTCCCACTCCACATCTGATATGGTGTGGTAAGCACAGTCTTGGTACGAACCTTATTCAAAAGATATGCAGTTGATTCTAGTGCATAACTTCAAAAGGATCGCGGTAACTCAGCATTACTTGTTATGGACCGAACTATATCCAATAGGGTTCTTTTCCACCTTTCCTATACACCGTTGTGTTGTGGTGTGTATGGAAGAGTAAGCTGAGAGAGAATTCCATTCTCTTTTGAGTAATCCACGAACGCGGCAATTAAGTATTCACCACGTCTATCAGATCTCAGTGTCTTGATACTTTTGCCTGTTTATTTTTCCACTTCATTCTTATATTCTCGGAATACCTCAAATGGCCTCGGATTCATGCTTCATCAAGAAAACATGTCCAGACCTAGAGAAATCATCCGTAAAAGTAATGAAATAGGAATACCCACTTTGTGCATCTATAGATATTGGACTACATTCGTCGCTGTGTATGAGTCCTAAGAGCTCGCTTGCTCTTACTCCGTGTCCAGTGAACGGAGTCTTTGTCATCTTTCCTATGAGACAAGATTGACAAGTTGCATAAGACTGATATTCGAACGGATCCAAATATCCCTCTCTATCTAACTTCGATAATCGTGTTTCATTGATGTAACATGTTCACCGCCGAAAGACATGACCGGGACATTAGGACGTCTGGCCTGAATTTTAGGGGGCAGATGCTATTTGGTTTTATCTATCTACCTCTCCGAAGATACCAAGTTAATTTATGGCACCATGTATTGAAGGTTTAAACAGATGCGGCCGTTGTAGCAGACTTCGTCATATTCCCCCTCGTTAGCGAGGGGTTTTTTTATTGTGGGGAGGCTCTTCCCTGCAGGCGCAAGCCCCTGCAGTTAATTAAGTTACCGCGTAGCGATAACCACTTTCTCCTTCTCAAGATGTTCACTTCGTATCGTGTGTATTTGTTTTGTTTTAGGTTTCCCGTGGATTTTATACAGAGACTAATTTGTGTCGTCGCCCATAGGGCGGGGATTAGTCCAAATCCGTTTTTCCTTAGATTTGGGTTTGGTGGATTTAAGGCTCGTTAACCTCATCTGAGATTAAGATCAACTTAAATGCTGGTTAAGGATACGTTAATCTAATTTTAAACTAAGATCTACTTACCAAGGTTTTAGGATCATTTAGATCCAATGAAAGAGCATTTGGGCCCTATCATTTTAGTTTAAGGACGTTACGGTCCATTGGGTTTAAGGACATCATAGTCCATGGAGTTTAGTTTAGGGATGTTGCGGTCCATTGGGTTTAAGAATATCATATTCCATAGAGTTTAAGGACATCATAGTCCATGAAATTTAGTTTAGCGACATTGCAGTCCATAGATCACCATTTTGAGGTGAGGGTTTAGTTTAAGGACATTACGGTCCAGAGTTAGTTTAAGGACATACGGTCCATAGCTTGTTGGTTGTCGGGACCCACCACCTCTCTGAAGACGTTGAATAATTTCAACGACATGTATCAGAGGTGTGGAGAGATTTACCCTTGAACCAAATTTTAGATTGAGGAATCATCTGTCATGACCATGGAGGCTCGGTCTATTTAGAGATTTAATCTCGAGAAAGACTTAGCCAATCGGGGGTTGGAGTTGGCCTCTTATAATGTTAAACACTAGCGTATGCTCAGTGCCCACGTGGTCCCACATGATATTCTAAGGCAATGTTAAACATTGAGATCTGAGATGCTCACGTGTGGCATGTGAGGCACCATAATAGTGTTAAATACTGAATGTTGGGGCGCTCATGTGTGGCAGGTGAGGCGCCATAGCAGAGTTATACACTGAAAGTTGGAGCACTCACGTGTGGCACGTGAGGCGCCCCAAAAATAGGGTTTATTCCCTTTTCTCTTTTATAAGTGTTGAGCACTTCTCAGGGGTCGCGTGGGGTCACGTGAGGCGCCCTAAAAATAGGGTTTATTCCCTTTTCTCCTTTATAGGTGCTGAGCACTTCTCAGGGGTCACATGGGGTAACGTGGCTAGATCTCAGTCTTACCTTTTTTGTTCCTCAAAGGTGCTCACGTGGGAACACGTGAGCTTTTATTGTGTAGCATTGAGCACTAATATGGATGGAGCTCTTGATCTGAGTTTTGTGAATTTCAGGTCCCTTATTTTTATAAGAATTAAATTCTTATACAGGGTTAAACCCTAGTTTTGTGAGAGGAATTAAATTCCTATATCATTTGGTAAGAATTAAATTCTTTGAACTTAATTCTTTCCCCTAGGATTGAATCTACATAACAGAATCTCCCCGATAAGAATTAAATTCTTAACTTATGGGGAAATCTGGTTCTGCAGATCTCAACCAGAGGAAGAACTAAGTTCTTTGAGAAGAGTTAAACTCTTGGTTTGAGAATTAAATTCTCTTTTTGTTTTGCTTACTAAGGGGTTTTCCTCTCTGTTTTCTGTGTTTTTGAACTTGAAGTTTATGGGGGGTTCCTCTGTGTTTCTCTCTCTCCTTTTTTCACTCTAGTCTCCAGTTCTTTATATAGCAGAGGCAAGTTTGTTGATTTTTGTTAAGGAAATCTCTCATTGAGAGATTTTTGATTAATTCGGGGGTTTTATCCACCGTTGGATATTTGATCCATGGACTCCTGTTTCACAGAAGACATTTTCTTGTTTTTTTAACAACATTGGGAAAATATTTTCCCATACAGAACTTATTCTGTATCTTGGTGATATTTAATCACCATTGGTTCTTTGATCCCACGGTGCTCTGATTTACAGAGCACGATCTTTCTTGTTTAGAAAGATTTGAGGAGTATTTCCTCAATCAAAATTTAATTCTACATTTTGATGATTTTTAATCACCATTGGATCTTTGATCCAACGGTTCTCTGATTTACAGAGCACAATCTTCCTTGTTTAGAAAGATTATTTAGAAATATTTCCAAAATAGGGTTTTGATTCTTTTATTTAGAATTTAATTCTATCGGCTGAGAAGCCATCAGAGGCCCTCACGTGCAGCACGTGACCCAGTGGCACTAGGCCGGTCTGCCTATATGCAGCAGTCCTAAAAAAGAGCATCACGTGTTGGCACGTGATGCGCCTTCTAGCCTGCTATTTGTTTTATGAAGATGCCTATATACTTTGTATATAGGTGCTCACGTGTGGCACGTGAAGCCCAACTTCAGTCCGATTTGTTGAGTGTAAAGCTTGTAATTTTGACTCAAAGGTGCATCACGTGTAGGCACGTGATGCTCCCTTTTATCCTGCTATTTGTTTTATAAAGTCGCCTATATACATTGTATATAAGTGCTCACGTGTGGCACGTGAGGCCCAACTTTAGTCCGATTTGTTGAGTGTAAAGCTTGTAATTTTGACTCCAAGGTGCATCACGTGTGGGCACATGATGCACCTTTTGGGGAATTTTCCCATTGCTTTTTTATTTATTATTTATTTTTCAAAAAGGAAAAAATGCCCCCACAGGGTTGTTCTCACGTGGCTTGCATGTGAGTGCAACACTGTCGCCTTTACAGCCGTTGGATCGCCTAGGGGAACGGGGAGGTGAACCGCCTTTGTCATGTCTTATAAATGCAAGGGTTTTGCTTTTGGGAAGCTATAGTTCTTTCATCTTCTTCCTTCTTAGTTTTCTTTGAGAATTTAATTCTCCTCTTCAGAGCTTAGTTCTCTGCCATTGCAATTCCAGAGTTAAACTCTGTTGGAAAAAGAGACCCTTTTCAGGTAAAGATCTCGAATATTAGAGAAACCCTTTTCTTTAAAGAAAACTCCTGGATTTTAAATCCATCATGAGAGCTTTGCTCTTCTCTGAAACCCATCTTTTAGAGATCCAAAGTCGTAATCTTTGAGTAATATCTCTTAATGCTTTGGGCATTCCTCCTCTTACCTTCAAGGATTCATGGCATTTAATTTTTCATTTCCTCTTTATGGGGTTTCTGGAATTTAATTCTATTGCATAAAAAAAGGAATTTAATTCCTCACCGAAAAGCTTAGCTCTGAAAGATCAAGTGGTCCCTTCGGGATTTTGTTTCCTAGTGTTCTCGAGAACATTTTTACAAGGTTTTTTCCTTATTTGCGTAAATTCAAATTTTTTGAGTATTTTAATAGAACTTTCTCTCTCTATGAGGATGTCAAGGGTTGTTTAAACCTCCGTGTCCGTTGAAATGAGAATCTTTTTAGATCTTCATAATAAACCCTGTGTTAATCACTTTGACTATTAGCTCTCACTGATTTTCCTTTTCAAATACTATGGTCGTTTATCGTATGATCTTGACGAAATTATTTCCTATGAAGATATTTGCGTCCAAGGTCGTTGTCAAAACCAGGAGTTTACGGACGCTCAATGTGCTGAGGTTATGCGTCGCCTCGATGAATACAACGGTCGACTACTCCCCCGTCGTTTCGCTTTGTTGAAGATCATCGTGGGAGCGGTTTGGGAAGCCCTTCCAAGATTTTATGAAGCCATGCCGCTGGAGGCGCTTGATGACGACGAAGACAAGGTACACTCAGTATATCTGATGGGATCTCGAAGAGGCGGCAAGATAGTCTTGTTGATATCTTGCATCAAGTTTTCCAACAGACAACGATAATCTCTGCTTATCAAAGGGCAGCTGATATCAGCGAGAATCCTAATGCTTGTATTCGCGAGAAGATGCACACGAGAATGGTCAGAAAAGCCAGAAACGCTTTACTCGACCTTGCTTCTGAATTCTTTAATCCATGTCCAGGATCAAGTGTTTTACAATTGTAAACATTTTCTTTTATTTTTACACCATGTACAAGTTCTTGGAGTATGAATGACAAAACTTCTTGTTTACCCTCCTTTCTTTTTATGTTTACCTGTGTTTTGTATGTGGTGTTGTTATACTGCTATTGGTGTTCATTTGTTTTGCGCATGAGGCACCGTTGGGGATTTTAATCCTGCACTAGCGCCTGCTCTCACGTCTTATGCACGTGCGGTGTTGTTATCGTTTTCAAAAGGGATTAAGGTCGGTGCTCAAGTGCTATGCACGTGGGGCTCTGTTGATGAGGTCGTTTCGCCTCCCTACTCTGATTTCCATTAGACGCCCTTTTCTTTTCCCATGTCCCCTTTTTCCGGCCTTGGGAATAGCTCCACCATGCACGATATTTTTTGTGCATAGCTTTGAATGCGTCTTTTTATCTCTTTATAACCCGAGGCTACATCTTCCTTCTTCTCCTCAGAGAGAAACCCTTCTTTTATTAACATAACTCAAACAAACCCAGAGCTATGGCCTGCAATCGCCCTCACACTTGTCGGCAACCATAGGAGGTGCCCATCCAGGAAATGATTCCTTGCCTTGCTGCGCGGCTAGTAGATTCCCTTTTTACCGACGCTCAATGTGACGCGGTGATGTATGAGATCCTGACTCGTAGGGGCTCTCCTCTTCCTATGGGCTCCATTTGGCTCCGGATGATCTTTCTATCCGTGCTCGCCGATATTCTTCCTCATCCGGCAGAGATGACCCCGGCAATTCTTGATACAACGGATGATAAAATTGAGTGTTTCCACGAGGCACGCTCAATTACTCAGGCTCTGAAGGATCGCTCGGTTCATTTGCTAAGTCAGATAAGAGCCTGGCGGGCTATCATGTCCGCTTTCGCTGATGAGCGTGGCGCTATTCGTTAGGGATTAACCCCCCGCGAAGACTGTCGCTTCGACATAGTGGAATGGTCAGAGAGGGAATTGGAGAACCTTGTGTTTTGTTTAGTTAACCCATGTATCTCTGATCCCATATTTGGTGATCTTTTCCCTGTAGAGTAATATATTTATATTGGTGTATTTTTCTTATTATTGACTGTCGAATGTTTTCTTGTTGAATGTTTTCGGTTCACCATATATTCGTGCGTGTATTGAGCCTCTGTACACGATCTTTCTACTTTGCCTTTAACGGTTTTCATTTAAGTGCGAGTGCTATCGTAGTGTTGTACATAAATCGGCATGTTTTGGACACCATTTTCATCTAAGCATACATGCAGTCATACTGTCGTGTCTCCTTAGCAAATGCATCTTGTAGATAATCTATCTTGATCTCCTTGTAGGGCAGCGACGGCTTAGGAAACAGGTTCAGGTCTGCTGCCTAAGACTTTTCAACTTCATGAGCCGTGAGGGCCTCATAAAGTCTTTTCTCACTACGAGTCGAGAGGATATCGTAAGGTGTAATTTATCCTTAGGGGTCGTGAGGACTCCTAAGTGCGTTTTCTCTCGAGAATCGTAAGGATCCCAAAAGAGAATTTTCTTGATGCGCAGGGACACTAATTTCCCTGCAGGTCGAGACGAATCGAGAGATTCTTGAAAAAACACTGATTTCCTTGCGGGCCGAAACGAATTGAGAGGTTCTCGCCAAGGATACGATTTCCCTGAATCGTGAGGTTTTGAGTTAACTTGATTCTGAGACGGAGCATTGTTCCGTCGGGGAGGTCATTGGTTGACTTGTTTCCGAGACGGAGCGTTGACCCGGCAGGGAGGTCATTGGTTGACTTGTTTCCGAGACGGAGCGTTGTTCCGGCGGGGAGGTCAATGGCTGACATTTTTTCGAGATGGAGCATTGTTCCGGAAAGGAGGTCTTTGGTTGACTTGTTTCCGAGACGGAGCGTTGTTCCAGCAGGGAGGTCATTGGTTGACTTGTTTTCGAGATGGAGCGTTGTTCCGGTAGGGAGGTCATTGGTTGACGTGTTTCCGAGACGGAGCGTTGTTCCGGCGGGGAGGTCATTGGGTGACTTGTTTCTGAGATGGAGCGTTGATCCGGCGGGGAGGTCATTGGCTGACTTGTTTCCGAGATGGAGCGTTGTTCCGGCGGGGAGGTCATTGGCTGACTTGTTTCCGAGACGTAGCGTTGATCCGGCGGGTAGGTCATTTGTTGACTTGTTTCTGAGAAAGAGCGTTGTTCCGGCAGGGAGGTCATTGGCTGACTTGTTTCCAAAACGGAGCGTTGTTCCTGCAGGGAGGTCATTGGCTGACTTGTTTCCGAGACGGAGCGTTGTTCCGGCAGGGAGGTCATTGGATGACTTGTTTACGAGATGGAGCGTTGATCTGGCGGGGAGGTCATTTGTTGACTTGTTTTCGAGACGGAGCGTTGTTCTGGTGGGGAGGTCATGGGCTGACTTGTTTCCGAGACGGAGCGTTCTTCCGGTGGGGAGGTCATTGGTTGACTTATTTCCAAGACGGAGCGTTGTTCCGGCGGGGAGGTCAATGGTTGACTTGTTTCCGAGACAGAGCGTTGTTCCGGCGGGGAGGTCATTGGTTGACTTGTTTCCAAGATGGAGCGTTCTTCTGGTGGGGAGGTCATTGGCTGACTTGTTTCCGAGACAGAGCGTTGTTCCGGCAGGGAGGTCATTGGCTGACTTGTTTTCGAGATGGAGCGTTGATCCGGCGGGGAGGTCATTCACTGATTTGTTTCCGAGACGGAGCGTTGATCTGACAGGGAGGTCATTGGCTGACTTGTTTCCGAGACGGAGCGTTGTTCCGGCAGGGAGGTCATTGGCTGACTTGTTTCCGAGACGGAGCATTGTTCCGGCAGGGAGGTCATTGGGTGACTTGTTTCCGAGACGGAGCATTGTTCCGGCGGGAAGGTCATTGGCTGACTTGTTTCCGAGACGGAGCGTTGATTCGGCGAGGAGGTCATTTGTTGACTTGTTTTCGAGACGGAGCGTTGTTCCGGCAGGGAGGTCATTGGTTGACTTGGTTGCCTGTGAACCGTAGAGTCTTAGAACTGGGGACTTTGCCGTGGCTCCGATTGGTGACGTCGAGTCCGTATCTTGCTGGAATGAGTAGGAATGTCGTTGTTGGTCTTCAGGCTGTAGATGTAGCCGTCGAGATTTGGAACTAGGGACTTTGCCATGGCTCCGCTTCGTTGCGACTCTGAGGTCGGTTGTTGACGTCACGTCTGCATCCGGTTGGAATGAGAAGAAACGCCGCTGTTGATCTTTAGGCTGTAGATGTTGCCGTTGAGATCTGGCTTCCCTTTGATAGAGTTTGGTGGGGAGAGGTGGTTCCCTTTTCGTTTATGCCCATGGATTATATACAGGGGTTTACCTGTAGGGAAAAAGTTTCATTTTAATTTTTTTGTTTTCTTTCCACGATGCTCGATCATTTCAGCTTTTTATATCACGAAAGTCGCGATTGCCCAATCATTTCGGCTATTTTTCGCGGTGCCCAATCATTTTGGCTATTTTTTTCTTTTTACTCGCTGCTTTTTATTGCGAGTCGCCCAAATATTTCGGCTATTTTTATATGCATATATTTTACTTGCTGCTCTTTGTTGCAAGTTGCCCTATCATTTCGGCTATTTCATATGCATTTTTGGCTCGCTGGTTTTTTTTGTTGCGAGTATGGAACTTAAGATCTGATACCAATCTTAGCATCAATATCGCTGGGACTGGAGTGTGGCCAGGAGAGAATCATCATTTACCATGAAAGGTCTTAGAATTTGATACCGATTTAGGCATCAATATCGCTACAACTGGGATATTGCCAAGAGCGAATCATCATTTTCCTTTGTCGATTCGAACAAAGGTGGCTTAGCAAACAGGGTTAGGATCCTGTCGACTAAGTCTTTTGACATCATGAGCCGTAAGGGTCTCATAAAGGTGTTTTTCCCTGCGAGTCGTGAGGATTTCGTAGGTGCATTTTCTCTTTAGGAATCGTGAGGATTCTTAAGTGCGTGCTCTCTTATAAGTCGTAAGGATCTTATAAGAGTGTTTTCTCCATATAAGTCGGGAGGACTTACAAGTGTCGTTCACCACATGAGGACATTTCGCCCCATTGGTGGAACTTGGTGGGGGAGACGTTTATTTGTGCCCATGGATTGTATACAAGGGTCAATATTGAACCTTTTGTAGGGCAAACTGGGGAATGTGATGGCTTAAGAACAGGTTCAGATCCCTGTAGCTTAAGGCTTTTGAATCCTATGAGCCGTGAGGGTCTCATAACGGGATTCTCCTTACGAGTCGTGACAATCTCGTAAGTATAATTTCTCCTTAGGAATCGTGGGGATCCCTAAGTGTGTTGCTCCCTTGTGAGTCGTAAGGATCTCACGCAGGTATTTTCTCCTTATAAGGACGAGAGGAACTTGCAAGTGTGCATGAATTTCTTTTACGAGTCTGCGCCCTTTCCGGTTTTCACAAACTCGCTGGTAGCTCTGCTGTTTTTACTCTCGGAGCCCTTTCGGGTGTTCATCCATGCCTATTTCGCTTATGGACGTACCCTTTTTTCTTGCCGCATTAGCCCAAGGATGCTGTAGTTCGTAGTAGTTTACGGACATTTCGGTCCGTAGATAGTTTCAGGATGTTTCGGTCCGTTGTTAGTTTAGGGACGTCTCGGTCCGTCATTAGTTTAGGGACATTTCGGTCCGTTGTTAGTTTAGGGACATTTCGGTCCGTTGTTAGTTTCAGGACATTGCGGTCCACAGATAGTTTTAGGACGTTGCAGTCCGCAGCTAGTTTCAGGACGTTGTGGTCCGCAGCTAGTTTAAGAACGTTGCGGTCCGTTGTTAGGTTAGGGACATTTCGGTCCGTTGTTAGTTTAGGGACGTTTCGTTCTGATGTTAGTTTAGGGACATTTCGATCCATGGAGGTTTTTGCGGCGACGTTTTGCCGAATAGCTCTTATAGAGTTTGGTACTCAGGAAGACAGCGAGCGGACACAAGCATCGTCATCTATCATTAACCTGGGATGTGACTCGTCAGGCATAGTATTTCTTAAGTAATCGGACGTTTATTGGCCAGAAAGGTCTTTCGCCATGTATTTCCATGAGCAAGTAAGCCCCACCTTGGTAGACTTTGTCTATGGGCCCTCATAGTTTGGCTCGAATTTCTCCCGTTTGGCACGATTGGGGATCATAGGTCTCTTGACCACTAGCATGAGTTCGCCTTGGCGGAATGTTCTCGGGTTAGTTAATCTTTCGTATGAGTGTGTAATCTTGTATGCCCCAGAGGCCATTACTGTACATTGGATGTATACTGTAGTGGATGCTGGGACATATATAGGTAGGACTTTCTTGCTCGACATGATAGTACGCTATCTGGTTGCTCTTTATCTTAACGTGTATACTTTCTGTCTCTCTGTTACATGTTGATAAAGCCCTTAGGATGTGTACTCGACTTCCAGGACTGTGATGCAGATCATACTAGTGGGGCCTGGATAGTCCATGAGTACATCCTTCAATGTTCCTAGTCGAGGGAATATCGAGACGGGGCATCGATATTCCAGAGTAGACTAGCGTATATCTTCTCGACCCATGCGATGGGCGATGGATGATCCCATATCCATTGGTGTTTGACATCGGAGATGGTATGCGGGTGCTCAGTGAAGACGGGGTACACTGAACGGACTCGCCGAGAACTCCCAGATGGTATTATACCTCACGTCAGATGGCAGTTCTCTGGTGACACTGGTACAGCTTAGTCTGTTGACCCGAGATCGTCATAGAGTCTTGTGTGTCTCCCACTATGCTTTGATTTCCACCCTACCACGGCTCTACTGAGTCGTGCAAACAGGTGGTTTTTGGGTACAGTCCCGATTCACATGGAGGCAATGAGCGATAGGAGGGGATTCGTCTCTCCCGGTATTGGGGGTTGATGTTGCGCTATGCTCGACTGGCCATAACAGGAAATCCCTGGCCAGGGTAGCAGTGACCTACTGGTAAGTGTTATCAGTAGTTTCACACATGTCATGGACTTCACGTCGGCATGACTTATCGAGCTACTGGGGTCTGACGTTTACCACCCCTAGGGGGGATATGCGACATATCAGACGAACAGACCGGACTGTACGGTAAGTGTTACTGGTTGGATTCACAGGAGTATGAGCGGGCTTGCTCGTCGATCTTCTGATCGCTGAATACCCGGGTGGCCGTTACGTTTAGCAGACCGCTTGCGGCTTGTGGATGTTTGATATGATCATCATCTGCTGCCGGCGTATTGACGAGTCTTTAGAGTCCTACACAGAGGTTTCCTAGCTCAAGCGAAACGAAATAGGAGCGCATATGAGATATGTGCGGGACCGAGAATAATACCAGTATATGATACTGTATTTGATTCTCACGATTTGTAACATTGATCGGTTATATGCGATATAGCCGGGTTATCGGATCAAGTGTTAATTCGATAAGTTGTTACTATTGATATTAGTCGGTTATATGCGATATGACCGGATCGTTAAATCAAGTGTTGATTTAATGATTTAATGCATAATTATATATATTTGATATATTACTTTGCATTAACTAGTATAGGTTCACTTAAATTGGATTTTCTCACTTGATGTGCATATTGTATATGTGATATATTTTTTGTGCACAAGATTGTATCATGTTTGATGATACATGCATGCTTGGGTTTGTGTAAAGAATTGACCATGGTTATATGAATGGTTAGGGTTTCATTTTATTTACTTATTTATTTATTTCATTTAGAAAAGATAAAGAGAAAAGAATGGTTGCTAGTTTTGTTTTTATTTGAAGCTTCTTGAAGCTTTGAACAAGTCCACCATTCTTGTCTCTTCTCTAACCCTAACCATTCATCTAACCTTAGTTAAATCTCTACACTAAACCATGGTTGAATACATGATAAGTATTCATTTTATTCCCTTTTTAAAAGATTGATCATATTCATTTTCTTTCATCTTCTTCTTCATGAGCAAGAAAGAAAAGCTTGCTACATCAATGGCAAGTGATGAAAACAAGTGAGAAATCCAATTCTAAAGTGAACCCACTTCCTATTTCTTCATCCTCTACCTCTTGCCAAGTAGTATAGGGTGTTTTCTTCACAAGTTTCATGACTTGGTGAAGTCGGAGTTTGATCTTGTGATGCCTCGACGTAGATCATCTTCGGCATCGAAGCCGACGATCAAGCCCGCCCATTTCTTCGATAAAGCCGATGCTAGAGTTCGGGATCCGACTTGGACAGCGGAGAGACATCGTTGTGGAGCTTAGTAAGTGGTGGACCGGATCTACAAAGGTTGTAGTCATTTTCCTTTAGCATTTAATTCCTTTACATGCTTGCATCGCCTATATATCTAGTTAACGATCCGTATTAGGGTTTGTAGGCACTTGTAAAATTTGAATTAGCCATGCTTGATCACTTGTGAGACTTCATTAGTGTGCCTAGGAACCCTACATGATTTGTAAGCCTCCAAGTTTTGCTGCGCGATGAGACGAGTTTCATCGAGAGCGTCGAGCTACTCAAGCCGAAGATGAGCGTTCTCTTCGTCTGTTGGCTCGTAATGAACAGTCACTCGTAGAGATGGTAGCTCTATCTCTAAGGGGAGTACTGCTTCCGTGCCGAATACCAACGTATACGGTGTTGTATTTGTAGCCGTTTTGAACGTAGTCCGATACGCCCAGAGAGCTTCATGCAGTCTCTTGTGCCAGTCCTTTTTGTTTTTGGACACCGTCTTCTTTATGATCTTTGTCAAGGTTTTGTTGAAAGCCTCAGCTAGACCGTTAGCTCGGGGATTATAGACCGAAGAGTATCTCCAGTCTATATTATGCTACTGTGCGAAGCGGCTGATTCTGTGACTTCTGTAGGCCGGCCCGTTATCGGAGATAATCTGTCACGACCCGAAATGGCACGTGACTGGCACTTGAATCATATGAAGTCTATAGGACCCCATCTAATTCAAGTAAGCCAAAAACCCAAATATCTAAACCATTTGAAATGAAAGTAAAGGAAAACATATTTAAAAGTTTGCATGTAAGTCACTTTGAAAGTCGTAATAAGCATTTTTAAAACATCAAGTCTTTTCCAAAAAAAATCGGCAGAGCTTCCTTTGTAAATACTGACCCCAAACGGGTACAAACATGAATAATATACATAATGAATACAGGTATCCCCAAGCGGGAGCTAGCTCTTCACCAATTGGCGGACACAACCACGCAAGCAATATAATATACAACGCCAAAGGGCGAGGATCAAAACTCAGAAAGAAACCAGAGAAAACCATAATAATACAAGCGCGCGAGTCTAAGCGAAAGAATATACACTGGTCTTCTAAGACTATCAATAATACATCTCTGGTTGATGGAGTTACTAGATACAACTGAAATAAATACAAATACAACGGTGGTCACGATACAAGTGAACCCACCTACCAAAGCAATCACCCGGAAGCAAGCAGTGTGCCAGCAAAGCCGCCAAGGAAACCTGTACGGCAAAACCTACAAGGAACTGTAACACAACGGGTGTGAGTTGCTAACTCGTGAGTAAAAAACATCACCGAGAAGAAATCGCATGTATGACTCTATCCTAGGTTATACAATAATATTCATATAATAAATAACTTGAAACATCTAAATAATGGAAAGGGTAAACATCTAACAGAAGTGTAATACCAAGTACTCATGTTAGTGCTTCACGTAGCAACATAATACATATATGATGTATGAATGCATGAAAACAGAATGCAACTGAATGAGAAAATTGTTTTCATATCTCAGTGAGATTCTTTATAAAAATCGAAGTATCATCAATCAAATCAATAGAGAATCCATGTCAAACATCGACACAAAATGTGTAAATCCCAATATCTCAATATCTTGGGCTCCGGAAATCCGGACTGGCCCCTATCATAAAATAGCAATATCTCTGTGTCTCAATATCTCGGGCTCCGGCAATCCGGATTGGCCCAAATCATCCAATCTCACGACTAAGTCGGTATCTTCCGGATATCCTCCGCGTCACAAATAATCGGTCGGTAGTGCTCCCCTGCCAGGGTCAACGCCATCATCTGCGACCATCTTACCCCGGGGTATCGCACCGGATCCACCATGCACCCGCAGACGGTTCCTCCTCCTCCTCGAATCGGGTGTATGATACCGCTCCAGAGCCGAGAAAACTCATGGTGGACATATCTCACATCATATCACGAGAAAACCGCAATTTCTATCTTTTAAAAATGATAATGGGTTTATAAAATCCTTGCGGTTCCTCCAAATCCATAAATCTCATGGAAAATCCGAATCTCAAAATCAAAAGTCAATAAACAGTGAATACCGGCATAAAGCCCCATAATATTGCATGACAAATGAATATACACATGCATGAGATATCACAGAAATAAATGCAATGTCTAAGCTTGCATATAAAAGCAGGCGCACTAGTACTATGTCGAAACTATCAACTAGCAATTTATACTAATGAAGTAGTATTTTCTAAAGTGTACCTGACATGAAAATTACCGAAGATGATCTGTGTGGGCCGGAAAGCAGGTGTACGTGGAGCATACACATCATCGGTAATGGTGCTGGTGTCCTGACAGCATTGGTTCATAATAACAAATAAAAACACATTTAAGCATGCGATGTGATGCGAACAGCAAGAATATACGAAAAATGGGTAGTAAACACAACATATAAGAACGTACATTTATATATACGAGTAATACAGTTTTGGCATTTGAAATAGCACGAATCGTGGTGTTTAGAAAATAGGGGCTATGGTGTTTTTAAAAAAAGGTACGTCCTTTGAAATATCCGTAGTATCCCTTGGCCTGTCTTTAAAATACTAATGATTCGTTAGTTTTGGAAATAAGTATGACTCGCGCCCAAATCTAACATCTACTAAGTTAACTACATAACAAGCTAAGAGACTAACCAAAGGGATAAGGAAATCCACCTAAGTCCGAGTCTATATATCTAAGTCGGTGATCCCGCCTCAATAATGTCACGTTCGATAAAATATATAATACGACATCCTCGAGTCGAGAGTGCGGATCAATCATCATATTTATACATCGTACGGAAAAATCCATCGTACGGCATCCAAAATCGGGGTACGGGTCAATATCACATATAACACATTATTCATATGGTATCATTATCATCATATTATAAACTAGGGTACTGATCTAAAGTCTAGTACAAACCGATACCATCCAACATATATCCGCGTGTGAATAAAATCACATATAACACATTATTCATATGGTATCATTATCATCATATCATAAACTAGGGGGGTGATCTAAAGTCTAGTACAAACCGATACCATCCAACATATATCCGTGTGTGAATAAAATCATATCGCCCATTCGATCCACTATAATAACATGTCGTATCTCATAACACGACCCAAAACACATCACCGATCTCACGACATCATGCCAATCACATCGACCCATCTCTAAGTATCATATACTTTCCTCATCATCCGTGTATACGTATGTGTGTGTGTGTATATATATATATATTTATATATATATACGTACCAACTCAATCCACACACACACACACACACACACACACATATATATATACATATATACATATACACCCAAACATATTCCGTGTGTGCATGTGTGTGTGTACGCCTATACTCTAGGGTTCGCGACTAAGAAACTGTACAATAAGCGCTATTCCAAATTACACTAAAATTAACTCGTGAACACCTAAAGCCTATCTTGATAATCATCCACGTTTTACAAAAACGCATATAAATATATAGCATATCATATGCTACACTACGAACTGCGGGGGTGTTATACTCCATCCACCCAACTTCCCCCGTAGATATATATCTACTCATATTGATCTTTGCTTGTCGAAGTCGATATCGACATTCTCTTCCTCATCGTCTGAAGTCTGCGTGAAGGTGCCTATATATAAACATATAATATCGTAAATCGAAATCGCGGATAAAAACCCAAAACGGCACACGAAACGCACATAGGTTAAAACCTATGGTCTACGCATGCAAGAAGAACCAATAACCCTCGACATCAACCTGCAAACGCCAATCGATTGAGACAACACATAAATACCCAAGTTCAAGTTATAGAATTCACAAAACCGAAATCAGAAACGATGTAAAACACTTCCAGATTATACCCTATGTTGAATTAGCCAATTTTGCATATGGGGTAGGTCTAATTCAAAGATAAAGGGACCACAGACCAAGCTCAAGACCCAGGGGTCATGTCCTGGCCGCAATTTGCGACCAGAAGGAAATAATTGTCGGCCAGGGTTTGGGGTTTGGGTCTTAGGTCTTCAGGGTAGCTTCCAGGTTGCCTGCACATCTCTCAGTCTTCACTAAATATTTTTCCAAGTCTCTGAGTCATAGCAGATTTCTAAAGTCATCACTATTCCTACACAAATCCGATATCGGGGATTTCTAAGTTCATGTCTTGGGGTTTTAGTCTCTGATTTAGTCTAATATACTATCACCACAATGGTTTTGTGGTCTCTACTAACCTCAATTACACTTCACTACTTATAAAATTCCCTAACCCTCATCTTGGAATTTTCCAAGATCACTAAACCTTAATAAACCCATTCGAAACTTAAATAGATGTTAAGGTAAATGAAATACTACTCTAATGGTGAAACAATTACCTCATTTGGCAACTCAAGAATTTTCTTGAGTTGCTCCAAGTCTTCAAAATCCCCACTTGATCACACCATGGTCTTTGTAGCAAGGTTGTGCACATTTTTTGTGAAGGGATATAAGGTTTTTGATATGGAAATGGAGGTGTTGTGAGGAGATAGAGGTGGTGGAGGGAGAGGGCAGCCAAGGAGATGAGGAAGAAGAGAATGATGAAGATGAAGTGAAGAATGAAGCCATTGTTAATGAGACCCCTCACCCTCTCTCTCTCTCTCTCACCCATACCTCAAGCCATGCTACACATATTTTATTCTATCCCATTTCTTTTTCTTTTCATTTCTTTTTAAAATCCAAAAACAATTAAAAACCCATATACATATAAAAGAAAAACAAGATGCCATGGTTCATAGAAAATCAAAAAAAATGTGTTTTGAAACATGACATGGAGCATGCCATATGCCTAACTAAGCTTAATGAAAAATTAGTATTATCAATCAAGCATAGACATAAACTTGTATATAATAAATTATATAATAGTTCATAAAATGTCTAAATCTTACAATTTCTTTAAAAATAACCACTCAAGGTAATTTTCCAATATTTTTCCAATCTATTGGTATATGATCATACCATAACATTAAAACTAATCCCCATTCATTAAAATATTCATAATATATATTATTTTAATTATTTAAATTCCCAAAAATAATATTTTATTTTTCTGAAATGTTACAATCTTCCCCCCTTAAATAAATTCGGTCCCCGAATTTAAATTTAACCCCTCAAATACTAAAACATTTCAGTAAAATGATCAAGTCGTCAGGGCTCTGAAATCATAAATACATATAACGTATCGCAGCGCAAAGCATGCGCATAAAGAACGAGTATATAACTCAAAAATCAAAACTCCGTCAATCATCCCGCAATCATCGGAGTTATGGTGAAGACACCAATCTCAAAGCCCAATACGAAAACCAACATGATATACATCAAAACTATAACATGTACATAGTACGCATCGTTGTAAACTCGTCAAAACTTCTGAAATAAATGCATGTCAAACTTTTTTCAAGTCGTTGTGCGATGCGCGTATCACGGCACAAGTGGCGGACATTTTGTTGTAAGAAAATAACTATATATGTTTATATATATATATATATATATATATATCCTTTGTTTAACATACACGTCCCGCCGTTTTGAAAATAATTTAGAAGGGTTTCCATTGTAAAATGTTTCGTGTCATCTCGGACACATAGGAAATAGTGAGACTGTAGCTCCTTTTCGGAAATCCCTTTGGTAACTATCGATGGATGCAAAAACATATTCAGTTACTGTCCTCTGACTAGTCCTGCTCGGTTACTATATCAAATAGTAAATATCATAAAAACGTACTGCTCAAAAGAAATCATACTCAATAGAACATGTAATACTGCCACGTGCGTCTGGTGCGCACAGAAATCAACGAATGTGCCATACATGTGCACAGAAACAAAATCTATGTGCAACGTGTGTGCACGAAAACACCTATCAAAGGCATCGAGTGTGCCTTACAACAATATCAGGTGCATCTGACTTGCACGAAAAATCCCGATTTAGTGCATCTTGTGTGCACCAAAATCGCATCAAGCGCGCCAAGTATGCGCAAGAATCCATCTCAAGTGCACAAGGTGCACGAAAACAAATATTGAGTATCACACTCGAAATCGATGGTATACAACGAACCTCAATCCAAATCAGGTATATCGTGGTATATAATCTCACAACCACGTGCATCATCGTGCACCAAATCAAGTACTGAAAGTGCATGAAATAAAAATTAAACATCTCTAATGACATCAACTCAAAGTCGAGTGCAATTGTGGTGCACAAAATCTCAATCATGCAAATAAATTGCTCAAAAACACCGAAATCCAAAATAACGGACACGTGATATTCGAATCACCAAATCGCAAATCGTAAACACTGTCGTCGATATGTCCTTCCTTCGCAGTCGAGAAGGTGTCGGTGCATCCAAAGCTAGCAGTAAAAGATATCTACTTGCCTCCTGTTCAAGGTCTGTCGACTTTGTCCTTAGGCTCTCGTCTCTCACTGCAGATTTTCCTGTTACATAACTCTTTGGCTCAACGGCCCAATACAGAATGATGACGAAAACAGTTCCTCTCTGGCACATCCTCTAAAGATCTCTGGCCAATCATCATGGTCACTCATAACATGTCTCGTCGACGATGCCGAACACTGGCCTACTGGGTGTGCGTAATGCGACCGATCCTGGGTCCAAGTCTCCTCGTGTAGTATTCGAGAAAGATTCTGTCAGGGTCTCTCCCAATCTTTTTCCTGCCGAACCACCAGGAAGTTATCACCCTTTACTAAATCTATTTTTTA
Source organism: Agapanthus africanus (assembly GCA_030015575.1). Lineage (NCBI taxonomy): Eukaryota > Viridiplantae > Streptophyta > Magnoliopsida > Asparagales > Amaryllidaceae > Agapanthus > Agapanthus africanus. Next base: position 226,663,763 of record CM057347.1, read on the forward strand.
TTCCGGAACGGTTGCATACTTATCACGACTCCTTCTGGAAGATATATCCATATTCAACGCCTCAGCATGCGTATCACATCTCTGATGTCAACGGAGTGGAACGTCATCTCGTCGAAATCTCGTACAAACCTCTCACACAACTTTTATCTAATGTCGACTGATTCGGACTCGTCTCTTCGTAGCTGTATGGACTGCGCTACAACGGCTATACTCATATCTAGAGTCTCCCAAGTAATGTATCCAGTCATATGATATCCGGACGATGTCGAACTTTTCGATCGATTCATCAAAGTCCCATAATTCCCCGAGAGCTCAATACTGGAGCACAGTTTAATAATATCCAATACATGCCACAGTACCTATGGACCAGCTGTAGAAGGGCAAACTGAAGCCTCATTAATGGCACCGTAGAACTGCCTCAAACCCTACAGTTCAAAAGCGTTTCCATGGTCATTATGTCGAGTTAGGGTTTCATTCTTCTAGATGTTCACAGAATTACTCGCATGTTTTTCTGAATACCTTAAACTTGGAAAAACGGGTTTCTGACATTCGATCGTTTTCTATCGACTTTCAACCTACCTGTGTGAAGTCTTCTCAAGCTGGAATAAATCAATCTAATGACTTCGCATCGAGGTATGCAACGAACCACATGTCCTAGTCATTCAACCTTGGGTGAATAGCGATCTTCTATCATATCTCTAAGTACAACTCGTGCTGCATTAGCTTCAAACATCTGGGGCGATATCTTGTCATTCGCAGCAAAAACTGGCTCATTAGTCCACACGCTGAACAGTGCCTCAATCCTCAAGAATAGACGATACATTAACGGTCATCACATTCTAGCCGACCTCTAGCAGTGGCCCAATCCTCTTGTGCTGATCTGCACGTTCGAGAAATTTTAGTAAAAGAAATCCATTAAATGCTCATGGAGCGAAAAACACAATAAAACGAAACATCTATGCAATCGTGTGTCACCGGAATTACGCCCTGGTCAGTCCTCGTCTAAGACGAGCTCATGCTGACCGCAACTCTAGCCGCAGCTCTCTCTGCCCGTGTAACCGTGGTAACAGAAACCACAAACCGATATCGATGAGGATAGATCATAGGAATGAATAGAAAACTATGCAAAGAAATGTACATCCTAAGGCTTCTTAGGAGGAGTAGCGTATCGTAAGTATGCTGCGGAACATACACACAGTACGTCACTCTACTTAAGTCACCTACTCCATCAACCAAGGTCAACCTACGCGACAAAAGTTCGGGTCTAATACCCCCTCGACCAAGTCTATGTTCCGTAAGGTCAAGCCTAGGTTCCGAATTTAAATATACACCATAGACTCCGCATAGTCATACCTAGGCTCGAACCAAGGTTAAACCTAGCGCTCTGATACCAACTTTGTCATGACCCGAAATGGCACGTGACTGGCACTTGAACCATAAAAGTCTATAGGACCCCATCTAATTCAAGTAAGCCAAAAGCCCAAAAATCTAAACCATTTGAAATGAAAGTGAAGGAAAACATATTTAAAAGTTTGCATGTAAGTCACTTTGAAAGTCGTAATAAGCATTTTTAAAACGTCAAGTCTTTTCCAAAAAATTTCGGCAGAGTTTCCTTTTTAAATACTGACCCCAAACGGGTACAAACATGAATAATATACATAATGAATACAGGCATCCCCAAGAGGGAGCTACCTCTTCGCCAATTGGACGACACAACCATGCAAGCAATATAATAAACAACGCCGAAGGGCGAGGATCAAAACACAGAAATAAAACCAGAGGAAAACCATAATAATACAAGCGCGCGACTCTAAGGTCGAAAGAATATACACTGGTCTTCTAAGTCTATCAATAATACAAGTCTGGTCGCTGGAGTTATTAGATACAACTGAAATAAATACAAATACAACAGTGGTCACGATATATGTGAACCCACCTACCAAAGCGATCACCCGGAAGGAAGCAGTGTGCCAGCAAAGCCGCCAAGGAAACCTGTACGGCAAAACCTGCAAGAAATTATGGCACAACGGGGGTGAGTTGCCAACTCGTGAGTAGAAAACATCACCGAGAAGAAATCGCATATATGACTCTATCCTAGGTCATACAATAATATCCATATAATAAATAACCTGAAACATCTGAATAATAGCAAGGGTAAACATCTAACAGAAGTGTAATACCAAGCGCTCGTGTCAGTGCCTCTGGTAGCAACATAATACATATATGATGTATGAATGCATGAAAACAGAATGCAAATGAATGAGAAAACTGTTTTCTTATCTCAGTGAGATTCTGTATAAAAATCGAAGTATCATCAATGAAATCAACAGAGAATCCGTGTCAAGCATCGACACAAAATGTGTAAATCCCAATATCTCAATATCTCGGGCTCCAGCAATCCGGACTGCCCCCTATCATAAAATATCAATATCTCGGGCTCCGGCAATCCGGACTGGCCCAAATCATCAAATCTCACGACTAAGTCGGTATCTTTCGGATATCCGCCGCGTCATAAATAACCAGTCGGTAGTGCTCCCCTGCCAGGCTCAATGCCATCATCTGTGACCATCTTGCCCCGGGATACCGCACCGGGTCCACCATGCACCCACAGACGGTTCCTCCTCCTCCTTGAATCGGGTGTATGATACCGCTCCAGAGCCGAGAAAACTCATGGTGGACATCTCACATCATATCACGAGAAAACCGCAATTTCTATCATTTGAAAATGATAATGGGTTTATAAAATCCTTACGGTTCCTCCAAATCCATAAATCTTATGGAAAATCCGAATCCCAAAATCAAAAGTCAATAAATAGTGAATACCGGCATAAAGCCCTATAATTTTGCATGACAAATGAATATACACATGCATGAGATATCACAGTAATAAATACAATGTCTAAGCTAGCATATAAAAGCAAGCACACTATTACTATATCGAAACTATCAACTAGCAATTTATACTAATGAAGTAGTATTTTCTAATGTACACGTTACATGAAAATTACCGATGATGATGTGTGTGAGCCGGCAAGAAGGTATACGTGGAGCATACGCATCATCGGTAATGGTGCTAGTGTCCTTACAGCATGGGTTCATAATAACAAATAAAAACGCATTTAAGCATGCGATGCGATGCGAAGAACAAGAATATACGGAAAATGAATAGTAAACACAACATATAAGAATATACATCTATATATACGAGTCATACAGTTTTGGAATTTGAAATAGGACGAATCGTGGTGTTTAGAAAATAGGGGCTACGGTGTTTTTAAGAAAGGGTACGTCCGTTGAAATATCTGTAGTATCCCTTGGCTTGTCTTTAAAATACTCACGATTCGTTAGTTTTGAAAATAAGTATGACTCGTGCGCAAATCTAACATCTACTAAGAAAACTACAGGACAAGCTAAGAGACTAACCAAAAGGGTAAGAAAATCCACCTAAGTCCGAGTCGATATATCTAGTAGTCGGTGATCCCGCCTAAATAGCATCACGTTCGATAAAATATATAATACAACATCCTCGAGTCGAGAGTGCGGATCAATCATCATATTTATACATCGTACGGGAAAATATTTTGGATGGCATATTATTCATATCACATATAATTTAGGATGCCGCAATTGGCAGCCAGAAGGCAATAATTGGCGGCCATGGTTTGGGGTTTGGGTCTCGGGTCTTCGGGGTAGCTTCCAGGTTGCCTGCACATCTCTCAGTCTTCGCTAAATATTTTTCTAGGTCTCCGAGTCATAGCAGATTTCTAAAGTCATCACTATTTCTACACAAATCCGATGTCGGGGATTTCTAGGTTCATGTCTTGCAGTTTTAGTCTCTGATTTAGTCCAATATACTATCGCCACAGGGGTTTTGTGGCCTCTACTAACCTCAATTACACTTCACTACTCATAATATTCCCTAACCCACATCTTGGAATTTTCTAAGATCACTAAACCTTAATTAACCCATTGTAAACTTAAATATATGTTAAAGGAAATGAAATACTACTCTAATGGTTAGAAAATTACCTCATTTGGCAACTCAAGAATTTTCTTGTGTTGCTCCAAGTCTTCAAAATCCCCATTTGATCACACCATGGTCTTTGTAGTAAGGTTGTGCACAATTTTTGTGAAGGGATATAAGGTTTTTGATGTGGAAATGGAGATGTTGTGAGGAGATAGAGATGGTGGAGGGAGAGGGCAACCAAGGAGATGAGGAAGAAGAGAATGATGAAGATGAAGTGAAGAATGAAGCCATGGTCAATGAGACCCCTCACCCTCTCTATCTCTATCTCTCTCTCTCTCTCTCTCACCCATACCACAAGCCATGCTACAAATATTTTATTCTACCCAATTTCTTTTTCTTTTCTTTTCTTTTTAAAATCCAAAAACAATTAAAAACCCATATACATATAAAAGAAAAACAAGATGCCATGGTTCATAGAAAATCAAAAAAAATGTGTTTTGAAACATGACATGGTGCATGTCATATGCCTAACAAAGCTTAATGAAAAAATAATATTATTAATAAACATAAACTTGTATATAATAAATTATATAATAATTCATAAAATGTCTAAATCTCACAATTTCTTTAAAAATCAACACTCAAGGTAATTTTCCAATATTTTTCCGATCTATTGGTATATGATCATACCATAACATTAAAACTAATCTCCATTCATTAAAATATTCATAATATATATTATTTTAATTATTTAAATTCTAAAAAATAATATTTTATTTTTCTAAAATGTTACATAATCCGTCGCGGAGCGCCGAACCGATAGATGGCGTGTGTCTTGAAGAAATGGAGGATGTTCTCCGTCTTCACTTCACTTAGTGGTATGACTTCTGCCCACTTAGAGAAGTAATCAGTTGTCGCCAATATGAACCGATGTCCTTTGGACGTTGCTGATTCGATGGGTCCAATTATGTCGGTTCCCCACATTTCGAACGGCCAGCTAGCCACAGTTGGGTGTAGCTGGTTTGGATGCTGGTGGATGAAGTCTCCATGAATTTGACACAAGTGGCACTGCTTTGCGTATTCGAGGTAGCCCTGAATCATCATGGGCCAATAGTAGCCCATCCTTTTGATCTTCATCTTCATCTTTTACCCGGGTTGATGAGAACCATAAAGTCCGTCGTGAGTTTCTTGGACGACCCTCCTTGCTTCTTCCGGTCCCAGGCATCTTAGCCATAGAGAGTCGAACGAACTCTTATATAGAGTATCATTGACGAAGGCGAAAGAAGGAGCTCGTCTCATGAGCTGATGACTTGAGGATGCATCTTCAGGTGATCGGCGGGATTTGAAGTAGTCTATAAAGGCTTCTCTTCAATCCTTAGCCTTTTCTTGGACCTCTATTTGTAGGGCTGTTTGTTTGGTAGCTTCCTTTTCTTCAGACGACTCCAGAGATATTTCCTCTTGTGCAAGAACCCGATGGGTTTGCACAACGATCCTTACGCCATCAAGGTTTTCGTCGGCCAGTTCTTTAGCGAGCTTGGCTAACGCATCCGCCTTGCTATTTTCCGCACGCAGTATGCTTTCTAGGGCGTATGAAGGGATTTGAGTCAGCAATTGTTGCACTCTCTCGCCGTACTTTACCAACTCTGGCTTGAACGTCTTATAGTCACCTTTTACTTGGCTAAGGACCAGTTGGGAGTCTCCGTATATGAGGAGGTTTTTGATTCCCATGTCGATAGCGATATCAAGACCTGCTATCAAAGCTTCATATTCTGAATCATTGTTTGTCTGCGGCTCTGTTAAGAAAAAGGCAAAGCGCATTATCCCTCCTTGTGGAGTCATGAAGATGTGTCCTACCCCAGATTTGATTATGGGGGAGCTGTGCTTTCGCTTCTTTCTGGAAGATGCCCCATCGAAGTAGAGTTCTCATCGGGTATCACTCCCTCCTCTCTCCCTGTCGATCGTGTCAAACGCGTGCTCGTCTGGCAATTCGCAATTTAGGGGTGAATCGGCAGGTATTGGATGTTCAGTGAGGAAGTCGGCGATGGTCTGGCCTTTCACAGCCTTGAGAGGTCGGTATGTTATTGAGAATTCCATTAAGAGTAGGGCCCATTTAGCGAGCCATCCCATTAGTATGGCTTTTGACATCAAATGTTTGAGAGGATCCACTTTTGATATGAGACAGACCTCATGCGCCAAAGCATAATGCCGAAGCTTCGTTATCGCGAAGATTAACGCCAGGCAGTGTTTTTCGATAGGGGAGTAGTTGTTTTCTACCCCGAGGAGAACTCGACTTAAATAGTAGAGGGCTCTCTCCTTCCCTTGATCATTCTCCTATGCCCATAGCGCGCCTAAAGAACCTTCAAGGGCTGTTGTATACAGGATGAGGGGTTTCCCTTGACCAGGGCGGTCAGTACCGGCGGATTCTGCAGATATTGCTTGATTTCATCCAGTGTGCTTTGGCATTTACGATCCCAGACAAACGGGGTCCCCTTCTTCATTAAATGACTATAGGGGCGGCATTTGCCGGAGAGGTTAGCTATGAACCGCCGGATATACGTGAGCTTTCCTTAGAGAGACCGCAATTGCTTGAGAGTTCTTGGCGGAGGAATTTCCATAATCGCCTTGATCTTTGACGGGTCTATTTCGATGCCCTGGTGTCATAGATGAATCCCAGGAATTTGCCCGAGGAAACTCCGAACGCGCATTTGAGAGGGTTCATCTTCAGGTTGTATTTCCGAAGATGCTGGAACACTATCTTCAAATGTTCCCAATGCTCCTCGTGCGATTTACTTTTCACCACGAGGTCGTCAATATAACATTCGACAATCTCGTGTATGAGGTCATCAAAGATCTTTGTCATGGGCCTCTGATCGGTAGCTCTGGCGTTCTTCAGACCGAAAGGCATCACTTTGTAGCAGAATAGGCCCAGAGGAGTCCGGAAAGCGGTATGCTTCTGGTCTTCGGGATGCATCTTTATTTGATTGTACCCCGATGATCCGTCCATGAAGGAGAAGATTACGTGAGTGGATGTGTTATCTATCATAACCTCGGTGACCGGTACAGGAAAATCATCCTTCGGACAGGCTTTGTTGAGGTCCCAAAAGTCCACGCAGATCCACACCGTCCCATTTTTCTTCATTACTGGGACAATGTTGGTGATCCATTCGGGGTATTGAACTTCTTAGACGAAGACAGAGTCGATTAGATTCTTGACTGCGGCGTTGATACTCATTTCAAGTTCGAGCCGCATTCTTCTTGGTGCTTGTTTGACTGGCTTGACGTCCGGAGATATCGCCAATTTATGCACAGCTATTTCTGGTTCTAGCCCCGGCATCTCGGAATAGTTCCATGTAAAGCAGTCTTTATACTGCATGAGCACGTCTTTTAGCGTAGCCACCTGTTCTTTAGACAGCAACTCACTGACGCACGTTGGTTGTGGGTCGTTTGTCGTTCCCAAGTCAATTTTCTTTAGGTTGTCCGCCGTGGTGTGTATCCCAACTTCCAATTCTTTTGGCGCCGGTGGAAATTCTGAGATCAACTCATCTTCATCCTCATTTTCGAAGCACCAGGAGAGGTCATCAATGTTCTTGGGCACTCCTTCTTCCGACTGCGTTATCAGGTGACAGGTACGAGATCGTTTCCAAGACCGGTGTTGATCTGGTTCTACTCTCGCCATATACGTTGCTTTTGGCGCATGCCTTTGCGGTGGGGCTAACTTCCGACGGTTGGATAGAGCGAACCTGCCGAGTTGATATTGGTCTTCGACCCAGTTTTTGAAGGTGAAGCAGTCTTCAAGAGGATGTCCTATTGCTCGGTGATAGGAGCAATAAATCGGGTGATGAACCTCGTTTGCTTGATCGAGGTGCCGAGACTCCGGGAGTGTCATCATTTGATGTTTCATGACGAGGTAAAAGATTCTCCTTGTCTTGTCTTGTCTTGAGGAAAGGAATATTCCCGATCCATCTTCTTCATCGGTGATGGATTCCGGCTGACCATTTCTCGATCGCGAGGCTTCTTGGACCCACTTCACCGTTGGCGAAAGTTTTTTCCTTTCTTTAACTTGTTTTTGCCTCCGCGTCGGGCCTTTTCTTGTCTTCGGAATGCATGTCGGGCTGACGGTGAAGGGCATCGTCATCTTCCGTGGCCTGCTGAAGGAGGCGTTGCGTCTTGGCTTTCTCTTAAATGGACATTTCGCGGCTATGGTCATTCCGAACCTTTTGACTCGCTTCCATCACTAGCTTGTCCATCTGTTCTTCAAACGACGGACTCGGCATTTTTATGGCAGGATCTCATTCTGGTTCAATGTCAGCGTCTTCTAAAAGGGCATCCTCTTCTTCATCACGGTCCTTTATGACATGGCAGCCATGGAACTGCTCCAGTTTCTTGGACTGGACATATCCAAGCCCAATCGTTTCCATTTTTCCGTTGGGCAATTTTCGCTGAGTTCCGGGGATGTTCCAAATCCTGTTGTAGAACTGAGCTTGTCGAGGATTCCGTTTGAAAGGTATGCCTTAGCATCTTAATAACCTTTTCAATCCCTCGGTGTAGTACCTGGGCAGACGGATGAGTTGGATCCTGTCGAGAGCAAAATTAGCACCATGCCAGACTTCTTTCTCCACTCTAGTTTCTATGGATTTGTAAAAAAGGATCGCCTTCTCACCTCTTTGCCTGGGAGGGACGTAGAATGTCTGCAGCTCTTGCACGCTCTATGTCTCAAGCGCATCAAGCTCTCTGTAGTGCTGCCACGGAACCATGGCGATTTGCAAACTCTGATCATGTCCAGCGAAGGCCTGCATTGATGGTCGGACCGAGAACACTGCGTTGACTTCGTCTTCAGAGTCACTGCCAAAGACAAGAATAGGGATAGATGGTCCTGGCCTGCTGCATTGGGGTGGCCCCAAATAGACTATTTCTTCTTCCTCCTTAGTATCGCTCCCGAAGATCGAAATAGTGGTGATAGCTTTTTGCTTATCCTCCGGTTTATGGCATCTTTCCGTGTCTTCAAAGTCTGGTAGGAAATACTTTGCATCTTCGTATTTTCGGACTTCATTTATAGAGAATGGGTTTAGTTCCCCCGTCACGGTATACTCGAGACCATCTTTGAAATATTTCATACACTGATGTTGTGTAGAAGGGATGATGTTATACTCGTATAACCAAGGCCTGCCGAGCAAAGCATTGTAGAAGGTCTTGGCGTCAATGACATGAAATTTGATGTCAGTGACGAGCAGCCCAAAGCGTAACGTCAGTATTACAGACCCGAGCGTCTGTGATGACTGGGAGTCGAACCCGGAGATGGTGATTTTATCCCGAGCGAGGTGCTGAACGCTCATGTAGATTTCTTTTAGCACCCTCACATTTAGGAGGTTAACAGAGGACCCGTTGTCAACTAAGATATTCCCTATCTTGATGTCATGGAAGTACCCGGTGACATACATGGGACGGTTGTGCTCGCACGCTCCGAGGAGGAGGACTTCATCGCTGAAAGTGATGTCAGCTGTGTACACTTCTTCCAGCTCGTCCTTCATCTTTTATTCGGCAAGGAAAGCTTGAAACTCTTCGGGCTGTTGTAATGCCTTGATCAGAGAATCTCGTGCCTCTTTAGACAACAGAAGGGCATCCAAAATGCTTAGCTGCGAGGGTATCTTCCTCAGGTGTGCCAGAACATTGTAATCCACCTTGTTCTTCTTAGGCGGGTCCTTGGCTGTCAGCTCTTTGACGACTCGGTCATCGAGGGCGATATCTTCAAGGAATTATTCCTTCCCCTTATCTTTTTTGTTCGATCCCTTGTTTGTAGGTCCGAGATTCTTCTCGGGCAACGTATGACTACGCAGCTGAATGTTTTCACATATCTCTTCCTCTTTTCCAGAGGTGGATTCCTTGAAGAGAGGGCTGAGGGCTATTTCTTCGTCAGAATCGCTTGCGAAGGTGAGAATTTTAGATCCCCCAGAATCAACCATATAACAATTGTCGGCAATTCTTTTGTGCTCATCTGTCATGCTTCTCTGCCCCCGACGAGTTTTGCGCTTCATCCGCTTGAAGTGTTGTCGGTGAGCAACGTATCCCTGCCACCACATTTTAAAGGCCATGCATTTTTCGGTTGGGTGCGCAATCCTTTGATGGTATAAGCAGTAGCTAGGATGTACATCCGCTTCGTCAAGGTGCATACCGCCAGGAGTATTTCCTTTGGAAGATGGCAGCTTCATTCCCATTGACAGGGCTTTAGCGAATCGTTTCCCAGTTTTAAGCATGTTTTTGTCTGCTACAGGCGCGCCTCAATCTGGTTGGAGTGCTTTGCGACTCATCCCTACCATGACTTCTTCAACTTGATGCCGACGCCTGGCCCTTTCGAATATGGCCATTTCACGCTCTTGATCAGCTTTGCTCTTCTGACGGGCTTGGTTCAACAGCATGTCAATCATCTCGTCTGACGGCTCTAATGATTTTGGCACCGATCCTGCCCCCAGCTCCTCTATATTATCTTCTGACGCCGAGTGAGCTTCTTCGTCATTTACTGACGAATGAGAGATCATGTGACAACTTGTCATACAATCATCGGGTTCTTCTGACGAGTCATTGCCCTCATCATTGTCATTACCTCTGCTCTCAAGGATATGGTTGAGAAACTCTTGGAGTGTGACCGGGGTTAGCACCTTCTGGTTATATTCCTCCAGTGCGGCAATGTACTTCAGCAGGCCCGTACGATTGCTGTCAGGCTGTATGTGCTTCTTGGCCTTCTTCTTCTTCTTTGAAGACTTCGACGACTGGGCCTGGGTGTTTTGCCCATTGCTACCAACTCTCGGCGTTGGGCGCGGTTTCAGCATCCCCTAAATGATCTCGGGCTCTAGCGGGCTTTTCCACCAGATTGCCGGGCATGTTTGAAGATCCTTTAGCATTCTTTTGGTCTTAGCTGAAAGAACAACTTCCCATGGAGCTTCCTCTATAAATGAGCACGATGCCCCCGGCGTGTCCATCTTTTTGGGAGCGTGTGGTTGTGGCGGGTTTACCCTCCAGTTTTCAGACAGCGCGAATTTGCCTTGCTGGTACTGGTCCTCAATACAGTTTTTGAAGAAGAAGCAATCTTCGATTGGATGGCCCAATATTCGGTGGTAGGGGCAGTAATTGAGATTGTTGACGTCGCCTGGTTGTAGTAGGCGTCTCGGATCTGGTAGAGTGATGAGCCTGTTGCGCACCTCCAGTTCTAACAGTCTTCTCGTTTTATCCCAAAGGAATGAGTAAGGATGTCTCAGCTTTTCTCCGAGTGATTGTTGTTTATCGTTTTGGAGCGCAGCTGGTTTCGTATCACTCGGCTGCTGCTGAGAGTTGGCGACGAAGGTCGCTTTGCCTTTACCCTTTTCGTTTCGAAGCTTCGTTTTCGAGGAGGGCGGTCTATGGCCCATCTGGTCCATTTAGGCCAGCTTGTCGATCAAGGCTTGGAAAGTGGTCGGCTTGAAGAACATCATGAATTAGGATATAGTTGCCTACGGATCAAGGGTCCCTACGAACATGCCAACGGCAGGAGCTTCTTCTATGCGTTGTTCGCATCTCGACCATAAGTTCCGCCACTGGATTGCATACTGCACCCATATCTCTCCTGGCTTCACCCTGGCATTGATCAATGCCGTGATCGGGGTGTGTTCGCTGTATCTTGGGAAACGCTGGATGAACAATAGCTCCATTTCCGTAAACATTTTGACGGAGTCATTCGGAAGCTCCGTGTACCATTCAAAAGCTATCTCCGCTAAGCTGCCGACGAACTGGAAAAGTAGCAATTTGTCGTCACCCCCAGTATTGCCGCACAGAGCCCTGAATAGAGCGATGTGCTGATGGGGATTTCCTGTCCCCTTATACACATGAAATTTAGGGATCGTATATCTTGGAGGGTACTTAATTTGATCGTACCAGCCTGGATAAGGTCGTCCTGTTCTAACGACTTGGCCAGTTGCTTCATTTACCTGATGAGCTCGTATTTGTTGAGCTATGTAGTCATCAAGCATAGCTTTTGAGATCGTCTCCTCCCTGGCTGCTGATAAAGCCGGAAGAGGGTTTAATGTCTCCCCTCTATCATCTTCAATTATTATTGGGGGATCTTCGGCTGGAGGGTCTGGCTGGATCATCATCCTCACCATATCTTGGAACAGAAGCGACATTTTTTTTATGTTAGCCGCTTGTTCCGCGGCTTCTTTATCTTTCTTTTCGTGCATTCTTCGGAGGAACTCGGCGTCGGTTTCCTGCTTCTGGCGTTGATCCGACGATACTTCCGGGCTTTCTTTCTGCCCAGTGAGTGTGGCCATCTTCGTCAGCATCTCCTGGAGTTTCTGTTGCTGCTCCTGAGTTTTCTTCATAGACCGTGTGATTGGTCGATGACCTGTGGAAGTACGGCTTTCCTCTTTTTCGGAAGCCATCTAGACGGTGTGCACTATCATGCCACAAGATTTGGGGAATTTGGATTCAGTGCCTTTGAGATTTGTCATAGACACGAGGATTTTCTCCGGTGTTCTCCTTTCATGGGTGATCGAAGTTGATGGGGCTGTTGCAGATGATACTTTCCGTGGTACGACGGCGGGATGACCCTCCCCTTGCCGGACCTTCATTTTTTTCTGTTGGTGGGAGTAATCTTTGTCAATCACAGAGTCTTGGACTCTTTGCCAGACCTTATGGATTTTGGAGGACATCCGCTGAGGAGGCTGCTCCGGCTTCGCCTTAGTAACATTTTCAGTGGGTGGAGGACACCTTTTTAGTATGGCAATTGGAGAATTCTTGCGCACCCTCCTGAGTGGCTCAAAGCTGTTCCCAGTTGGAACAGCAGCATCAACTTCCACCATTGGAGCTGGTGGGATAACTCCAGAAGAGGAATTACCCCCAGCTTTCCTCACTCGACACCAGTGACGACGTCGAGCATATCGTGTAGATGGGAATGGTTCAGTTACGGGAGTGGCTTCGTCACACCCCCTACTCTGATGGGGTGTTGTTGGTGTCAACCTTTCGGAGATCGACATCCTCTGAGAGGGAACGGTCAATCTTGCAAAGGCTGACTTTCAAATAGGGGAAGCACTTGTAACGACCTCACCCGTAGCAGGAATTGGAACGGCCGGTTTTGCGAAGAACGATCTATTAGCAGGAAAAGCCCCTTTGATGACTTCGTTTACAGGAGCTGGAATGGCTATCCGCTTCGGGATAACCCCTTCAGGTATTGCGGGTCTCTTTATGGGCCCAGTGGAGTTTTGGCTCAGCCTATCGAAGAGTGAGGCGACAGACTTGGATGACCCGTTGAGAGGGGACATGGTGGTTGTGAGCCGATCAATGACCGACTTCGTTGGGGCTTCCTGTAACGGCATCGGGACGCTGAAGCTTGCCGGTGGGATCATGGTCCCAAAGAATAGTCCAGTGGTGGCCTGAGTCACCCGTTCCACAGGCATGGCGAAGATGGAGGCCGCTTGCGGCCCATAGGTCACTCCTCCGGCGAGGACGGAGTGGGAGTTGCTGTTGCAGTTAGTACAGCTGGAGGCCATTGATCTTCTTTTCTCTGCACGGGAGCAAGAAACCAAATCTAAGTACCTCGAATCCACAGGCAACCATAGCAGACCGCGATTTGTTCGCGAAACACGACACACGAAGTGTGGAGTGGAAAGAGGAAAAGGTCCCACCGGGCGTGCCAGAATCTGTTCACCGCTGAAAGACGCGATAGGGATGTTAGGACGTCTGGCCTGAATTTTGGGGGGCAGATGCTATTTGGTTTTATCTGTCTACCTCTCTGAAGATGCCAAGTTAATTTATGGCAGCATGTATCGAAGGTTTAAATAGATACGGCCGTTGTAGTAGTCTTCGTCAGATTCCCCCTCGTTAGCGAGGGTTTTTTTTATTGTGGGGACGCTCTTCCCTGCAGGCGCAAGCCCCTACAGTTAATTACGTTACCCCGTAGCGATAACCACTTTCTCCTTCTCCAGATATTCACTTCATGTCGTGTGTATTTGTTTTGTTTTAGATTGCCCGTGGATTGTATGCGGAGACTAATTTGTGTTGTCGCCCGTAGGGCCGGGATTAGTCCAAATCCGTATTTTCTTAGATTTGGGTTTGGTGGATTTAAGGCTCGTTAACCTCGTCTGAGATTAAGATCAACTTAAATGTTGGTTAAGGGTACGTTAGTCTAATTTTAGACTAAGATCTACTTACCAAGATTTTAGGATCATTCAGATCCAATGAAAGAGCATTTGGGCCTTATCATTTTAGTTTAAGGACGTTACGGTCTATTGGGTTTAAGGACATTATAGTCCATGGAGTTTAGTTTAGGGACATTGCGGTCCATTGGGTTTAAGGACATCATAATCCATAGAGTTTAATGACATCATAGTCCATAGAATTTAGTTTAGGGACATTGCGGTCCAAAGATCACCATTTTGAGGTGAGGTTTTAGTTTAAGGACATTGCGGTCCATAGTTAGTTTAAGGACATCACGGTCTATAGCTTGTTAGTCGTCAGGACCCACCACCTCTCTGAAGTCGTTCAATAATTACAACGACATGTATCAGAGGTGTGGAAAGATGTACCCTTGAACCAAATTTCAGATTGAGGATTCATCAGTCATGAGCATGGAGACTCGGTTTATTTAGAGATTTAATCTCAGGAAAGACTTAGCCAATCGGGGGTTGAAGTTGGCCTCTTAGAATATTAAACACTAGCGTATTCTCAGTGCCCACGTGCTCCCACGTGATATTCTAAGGCAGTGTTAAGCACTGAGATCTGAGATGCTCACGTGTGGCACGTGAGGCGCCATAGCAGCGTTAAATACTTAAAGTTGGGGCGCTCACGTATGGCACGTGAGGCGCTATAGCAGTGTTAAACATTGAATGTTGGGGCGCTCACGTGTGGCACGTGAGTCGCTTAGAGTTGGGCGCTGCCTCTTTTATTCTCTTATTCTAGTGCTGAGCACTGTTAAGGGGTCACATGGCATCACGTGAGTGTTAGTTATATGTATGCCCTAGAGGCCATTACTGTACATTGGATGTATATTGTAGTCGATGCTGGGACATATATAGGGAGGACTTTCTTGCTCGACATGATAGTATGCTATCTGGTTGCTCTTTACCTTAACGTGTACATTGATTGTCTCTCTGTTACATGTTGGTAAAGCCCTTAGGATGTGTGCTTGACTACCTGGACTATGATGCGGATCATGTTAGTTATATGTATGCCCTAGAGGCCATTACTGTATATTGGATGTATGTTGTAGTGGATACTGGGACATATATAGGGAGGACTTTCTTGCTCGACATGATAGTATGCTATCTGGTTGATCTTTACCTTAACGTGTATACTGTTTGTCTCTCTGTTACATGTTGGTAAAGACCTTAGGATCTGTACTTGACTACCTGGAATATAATGCGGATCATACTAGTGGGGACATGGTAGTCCATAAGTACATCCTTCAAAGTCCCTAGTCGTGGGTGTATCGAGACGGGGCATCGATATACCAGAGTAGACTAGCGTATACCTTCTCGACCCATACAGATGGGCGATGGATGATCCCATATCCATTGGTGTTTGACATCAGAGATGATATACGGGTGCTCAGTAGAGACTGGGTATACTGGACGGACTCGCCGAGAACTCCCAGATGGTATTATACCTCACGTCAGATGGCAGTTCTCTGGTGACACTGGTACAGAGTAGTCTGTTGACCCGAGATCGTCATAGAGTCTTATGTGGTTCCCACTGTGCTTTGATTTCCATCTTACCACGTCCAAGAGGGCGTGCAAAACGGTGGTTTTTGGGTACAGTCCCGAGTCACATGGAGGCAATGAGCGATAGGAGGGGATTCGTCTCTCCCGGTATAGGGAGTTGATGTTGCGCTGTGTTCGATTGGCTATAATAGGAAATCCCTGGCCAGGGTTGCTGAGATTTACTGGTAAGTGTTACCAATAGTTTCTCGAAGAGTTATAGACCTCATATCGACACGACTTATCGAGCTATTGGGGTCTGACGTTTACCACCCCTAGGCGAGATATGCGACATATCAGACGATCAGACCGGACTGTACGGTAGTGTTACTGGTTGGATTCACTGGAGTGTGAGCGGGCTTGCTCGTCGATCTTCAGATCACTCAATACCCGGGTGGCCGTTACGTTTAGCAGATCGCTTGCGGCTTGTGGATGTTTGATATGATCATCATCTGCTGCCGGCGTATTGACGAGTCTTTAGAGTCCTACACAGAGGTTTCCTGGCTCAAGCGAAACGAAATAGGAGCGCATATGAGATATGTGCGGGACCGAGAATAATGCGTGTATGTGATACCGTATTTCATTCTCGCGATGAATGTGTCGAATGGTTATATGCGATATAACCTAGTTATCGAATCGAGGGTTGATTCGATAAGCCGATACATTGGATACTAGTCGGTTATATGCGATATGACCGGATCGTTAAATCAAGTGTTGATTTAATGATTTAATGCATAATTATATATTTGATATATTACTTTGCGTTAACTAGTATTGGTTCACTTTAAATGGATTTTCTCACAAGGTTGTGCACATTGTATATGTGATATACTTTTGTACACAAGTTTGTATCATGTTTGATGATACATGCTCACTAGGGTTTGTGTGAAGATTAAACCATGGTTCTAGATTGGTTAGGGTTTTCATTTTCTTATTCCTTTATTTATTTATTTATTCATTTTGGAAAAATGAGAAGCATAAAGGAAAATGGTGGCTTTGTTTGTTTTCTAATTGAAGCTTCATGAAGCTTTGACCAAAGTGACCATTTTGTCTCATGCTTAACCCTAACCACTCCATTAACCCTAGTTTAATCTCTACACTTGACCATGGTTGGAATTATGATAAGGATTCATTTTTCTTTTCATTTTAATTAACTTATCATAACAATTAGCTTCTTCTTCTTCATCTTCTTCAAAGAAGAAAAGCTTTCTTCATCAATGGTGGATTGATGAAACAAGTGAGAAATCCAATTCTAAAGTCTACCCACATCCTATTTCTTCATCCTCTACCTCTTGCCAAGTAGTAGAGTGTGTTTTCTTCACAAGTTTCTTGACTTGGTGAAGTCGGAGCTTGATTTAGCGATGCCTCGACGTAGATCATCTTCGGCACGTTGTCGATGACCTAGCCCGTCCATTCTCCGATGAAGCCGACGCTAGAGCCCGGGATCCGTCTTGGACAGCGAGGAGACTTCATTGCAGAGCCGTGGAGGTGGAGCACCGGATCTACAAAGGTTGTATATCCGTATTCTCATAGTTAAGTGTTAACTAGTTAGCTTTTTCGCCTAGTTTTCTAGCAAACGATCCGTAGTCGGGTCTCTCGGCACCTAGATTTTTTGAAATTGGCACGGTTGATGCCTTATGAGACCTCACTAGTGTGCCTAGGAACCCTACAGTGGTATCAAAGCATAGCTAGAGCCTTAGGCGAAGTCTAGACGGAATTTGAAGTCCGAACGAACCGAAAACCCAACCCGGAACATGCTCTCTGTCCTTTTTCTAAAATCTGGGATTTTTCCAAATTAAAAATTGCTAAAAAATTCAGCAGGGAAAAATATGAATTACGGTGCAAAAATTATCCAGTGAACAGTAATATATGCGGCGGAACCGCGGCGGAAGCCTAGCTTCTGCGGCGGTTCCGCGGCATTATGGTGACGTCAGCCCTCATTTTGTGCACAGTAATTCCTGATAAATTATGCTGAGTTTTCTGGGAATTTTTAAAATTTATTCAAGAGTTGAATTTTCTGGGGTTGTTTTGGGGATTCGGTGTTTCGATCGGAGTATCAGATTTTGTCTATGTGGCTTTCCGGATAAATTTTAGAATATGTTAAAAAGTTCGACCGGATATAAATACCCAATTTTTCCCCTGTCGGGAAATTTCCAAGTGTTGGATTTTTCCGTAGTTTAACGACGTTCTAAGTAGTGCAAGTAACTCGATGGACCCTCTAGAAGACAACAAACCTTAACTCGATTATGTGACCGTCTTGAACTGCCCTTTGAACCTTCGGGTTTGGGGCAGTACGGCGTGCCACATGTGAGGCGTTGGCTTGACCCTTCTACGGCTGGACCGTTGGTACTGAGGCACGAACGGAATGTTGTTAAACTTATTTCATGTGTTGATCTGTATTGGGAAAACTTGGGTGTTCGAATGTTCGATCGGAAAGTTTAACATTTTCTATTTATCCGGAATGAGATACAATAATTGGAATTCGCAAATAGTTATGAGATAACGGAATGAATATTATAAACATAGCAATTTAGTCTCACTTGATCGGTTGCCACGGAATTTTGATGTGATCAAAAGTCCGTCGCAATCACGTAGCGTACGCGGATACTCGCCGGGTAAACTTAATAGACAGCCTCGCTCCATAGCCCCGACCAAGTGACTGTAGGAGAACCCCGTCGCCGAAAGCATCCGTATGGGTGCTCGCGGCAGCGGTGTTCCGCCTTGGTGCACTTTGTCGACGGTATCGGGGGTGCGGCCGCCTACTGAAGTTTGCGACGAGTATTCGATCAGGATGTCGGGAATCTTGTTGAATTGCCCGACTTGATATTGAAAAGAGTTTTCGATTTTGAGACTAAAATGCGGGGTTTATAATTGTTAGGCATGCGATGTCTAAGTAATTCATTTGGTCAGGCATGCGATGTCTGAGGTGGTTGCGGATTCCAACTGTTGTAGTTTTACACTTTCTTTTCTGTGACCGTAAGTGTAATATGTGGTATCGCCGGTTTCGTTGCTATATGTCAACGACAATTGGGATGCGCATATTTACTTACGTTGATGACATGTGATGTTATGTGTTGCTGGATATGTTATATTGGATCGTCGTGTTTGAATAGCCGGGGGTTTTTATGTGAGATGAGTGTTTTTCATTTTCATTCATGTAAAAACTTGTATGTAATATTCTTTTATTGGGGCACTTCCAGGTTGCGGAAGTTGTCACCGTTTGTATATTATTTACTTTTCCGCACTAGGATAGACCCAAGGAGGAGGGCACAAGTAACCGGGTTCTGGAGTCCAGTGGGAGACCAACTCGAGGAGTCGAGTCCGGGTCTCCTAACTCCAGAATTGGTAGGGTTGCTTGCCGCTCTCGTAGGGGTCTAGGGGTGTGGGTTTAGCTATTCATCGCGACCGTGGAATCCGTGTTTTATACTGGCTCGTATTGAAAACACGGACGTCCTAGTATATCCAATATTTCATATGATTCTTCTGCTGCGATATCTGTGATGTGATCATGTGATGTTCTGTGATAGATACAGTATATAGTATATATGATATATTATATAAACGTTACTTATGTTTTACACCCGTGCTAGCCCTGCCCTGCTCTGCCGTTAGTTACCTAACCTAACGGTGCACGAGGGGACATCGAGGCGAATGCGGATGGCATAAGTGTACGTCGTATTTATCTGTGATGATTAGGTACTTAAATGATGGAACTTCATTAATGTGATTAATGAAATAAAAGAAACCTAAGATGTTGTAGAATCGAATTTCAAAATAAAACAGGTAGCTACAGTTCTTGCTTTGCACAGCGGTATATGTGATATATCCTGCATCTTATTCGATGAGGAAAGGACCGAGATCCCTTCACCGGGAGTGACTCCTTTAGCAATAACTGGCAGATGCTACACACTCGGTTTGTCTTTTGATTGCTTTTAAGAGTTCTGCTTTGCACAGTGATATATATGATATATCCCGCACCTCATTCGACGAGGAAAGGACCGACGATCCCTTCACCGGGAGTGACTCCTTTAGCAAAACTAGAAAAGCATCAAAAACACTCCATTTCAAAATCATTTGATTCTACAACGATATCAAGTTCATTACGCAATAGGTTTTCAGAAAAACCTGTCGTAGCCCTCCGTCGTTTCAGATAAGTAGTAGTTAGTATTCGTGCTACGTTTGTTGTCCTGCGTCAAGGCGTAGTGTGCGGTAGCTAACTGGTGCTTATCTGTATAAGCATATGATGTGATTGGATTAGGGTAGTCGTGCGACTTTGTTGGCCTGCGTCAAGGGTCGTGCGGGTGGGTTTAATTCAATCAGGAAATGACGGGTTGAACTTGACTAGCGCACTATGGTTTGTTGGCCTGCGTCAAGGTCATAGGACGCTAGGGGGAAAATATTATCGGGAATTTCAAGTGTTGAAATTTGTAATGAGATTGCATACCTTCTATGAGATAGTTGGATCCCGATACCCACTGCGAGTAAGAGTTACTCCTGGGAGAGTTTTATACATTACAATTAGCCAATCAAGTAGGTGTCTAGAAAGGTGTTAATGGGGTTACACCTCTGGGAAAACGAGGTTTACATTAATTAGGTTCATGCGAAAGCACGGGGGACCTCCCTCAAAGTACCGACACTGGCCTGGCTGAAAGATTGGCGAACTTGTAGTGTGTAATTAATCCCGGCTGGTCTTTCCTTTTAGGGTTTGAAGGAAGATTTGATAAAAAGCAGTGGGAGCCATCCTGATTAGATAAAATAATAACCAATCTATTCTTGCAAGAGCGCACGCTGAGTGTTTTCTTCTCTCTCTCTCCAGGTAGCGACCATATCACGCCTTAATCAAGATAACGGATTATTGACCGAACCCGCTTGTTATACTGAGCTGGAGAACGTTGGTCCCGCTCCAACTAATAATTGTTATAAGACAGAGCAGGAAATTGGGGATTACCAGAATTCCCGTGCCGCCCAAACGAAGAGAGTGCATGCTGATGCATCATCTTCGGGTGTGTTCATTACAGAGGACTCTTTCTCAGTATCCTTTACGTCCTGGGTATGTGATACCGGATCAGGATCCCACATATGTAATATGTTACATAGGGCTACAGAAAGGTAGAGAACTGAGAACGGGTGATAAGTTTCATGAGGCAGAAAACGGGGCATGTGTTGCAGCCAAGTCTGTTGGTCACTGTCACCCTGTATTACGAATACATTGATTCTGAACAAATGTTATTAGATACCGAACCTGATATACAAAATCATATCTATCTCTTTATTAGTAAAGAAATGATAAAATTTTGTATTGTTGGATAATGTTTTGAACATTTCCTATATCAAAAGTTGATCGGTTCAGGCACGTTATCTAAAAGCATTGATGTTCTAAATCAAACTACAGTTCTTTAGTATACTGAACACACACAAGAGGAAGAGTTCAGAAATGAACGAATCCTTCTTAAGGCATTGTAGACTAGGTCATATCAATGTGACCCGACTAGCTAGAGTTACATAAAGATGCATATTTAAATGAGTTTGAATTTACATCTTGTGAAACTCGCCAGTCATGTTACAAAGAAAAGATGACCACAGCTCCGTTTATTGGAAACAGAGAAAGAGTTAGTAAACTCTTGGGATGATACATGCTGATGTATGTAAGTCCTCTGTCTACACATGCCAAGACCGGTTCTTTGTACTTCATTACATTCTCTGATGATCTCTCAAGATTCAGACCTATGTTCCCGTTGAAACACAAGTCCGAACCTTTTGAGATATTCACAGAATATAAGTTAGAAGTAGAGAACCAATATAAGGGTATAAGTATTATGTCCATTGATGTGATCAAGGAGGAGAATAGTTGAGCACGGAAATACTGGATTATTCTAAAGGAGAATGAGATTCTCTCTCAGCATTACTCCTCCGTATACACCATTGCACGATGGTATGTCGGGGCGGAGCAGATACACCCTATCTGATATAGTGTGCTCTATGATGAGTACTACTGAGTTACCTATTTCCTTTTTGGTAGTTATGCACTTAAGAAGCTGCATACCTATTGAATAGGGTTCGAATCAAATCAGTTGCCTACCACTTCATATGTGATATGGAAAGGGAAGAGCCCATATCTTAAGTTAGTTAAGATTTGGAGTTGTCCGGCCTATGTCTAAAACCAAAATCCGGACAAGCTCGAGGCAAGATCTGTTAAGTAAAACTGGAAATGTTCCAGCTATACAAACTACAACAGATGATTTGGTAGAACCAAAGGATTCAATAGATACCAACGAACCTCAGCCCCTCCGCCGATCTAGTAGGGTTTTCTCACCCACCTGAGAGATACATCGGTTTCTCTATGACAGTGGGAGCGAGGATTGCATCAAGAGATGATGACCCAACTAGTTTCGAGCTGGCCATCAGGAGTAAGACTCTATAAGAATGGCTGGATGCTTAGTGATCTGAGATGGAATCCATGTACACCGACAAAGTATGGACTTTGGTTGCTATATCTGAAGGGTTAAATCCCCATCAGGAGCAAGTATATCTTGAGAAGATTACTTGGTGTAGATGGAAAAGTTGAGACTTTCAAAGCTAGACTTATTAAAGGTTTGCATCATTGACCAGGTTTGGTTCATGATGAAACTTTTTCTAAAGAACTATGCTTAAGTCCATCCAGATCCTACTTGCCACGGCTACATACCATGACTACGATATCTGGTGGTTGGGTGTCATGACTGCTTTTCTAAATGATGTTTTAGATGAGAACGTCTGTAAGTACACAGCCAGAGGGCTTCGTAAACAGTGGGAGCAGCGGAAACGTGTACAAGATGCTTTATAAGATAAAGCAGGTATCGCGGAGTTGGAACATCTGTTTTGATGTGTTAGTCAAACAGTTTGACATCATCAAAATGGTAGATGAACCTTGTATAAACAAAAAGGTAGTAGGGAGTATGGTGATGATCCTCGTAGAGTACGTGGATGACATACTCTTGATAGGAAAAGAGTTTCCTATGCTACGCTCGATCAATGTCCGCTTATCACAATGATTCTCCATATAGGATCAAAGTGATACCTCCTAAATCCTGGATTTTGGATCTATGAGATAGATCTAAATGGATGTTAGGATTCTCACTAGTTGTAGTGAGATGGTATCAGTTGATCCTGGGGAGAATCACTGGAAGGGTTTCAGGGTGATAAGGACGACTGAATGTCAGTCGCAGGCATTGTCTTTACCCTCAGTAAAAGGACGGTATGATGGAAGAGTTCCAAGCTATATACCGTGACATACTAGACGATAAAGGCAGGATACATCGCTACTTAAGATGCTACCAAAGAGGCTGTTTGAGTGTATATTGGTTCATGAGATGAACTATGTTCCTCCCATTGTGTGACAATGGAGTTGTGGCTTATGCCAAGGAACGCCGGTCCCATCAGTGATCCAGACATATTCTAAGGCAGTATCACTTGATCATGGAGATGGTTGATCTCCAGGGAGATCGAGGTTAGGAGAGTAGACTCAGAGGAAAACACATCGAATCCACTCACAAAGGCCTGTTCCCAGAGAGAGACTTTTATGGGATGGTTGAGTATGAGATACTACAACCACTGCTACAGATGGCCCTAGTGCAAGTGGGAGATTGTTAGTTATATGTATGCCCTAGAGGCCATTACTGTACATTGGATTTATGTTGTAGTGGATGCTGGGACATATATAGGGAGGACTTTCTTGCTGGACATGATAGTATGCTATCTGGTTGATCTTTACCTTAACGTGTATACTGTTTGTCTCTTTGTTACATGTTGGTAAAGCCCTTAGGATCTGTACTTGACTACCTGGACTATGATGCGGATCATACTAGTGGGGACATGGTAGTCCATAAGTACATCCTTCAAAGTCCCTAGTCGTGGGTGTATCGAGACGGGGCATCGATATACCAGAGTAGACTAGCGTATACCTTCTCGACCCATACAGATGGGCGATGGATGATCCCATATCCATTGGTGTTTGACATCAGAGATGATATACGGGTGCTCAGTAGAGACTGGGTACACTGGACGGACTCACCGAGAACTACCAGATGGTATTATACCTCACGTCAGATTGCAGTTCTCTGGTGACACTGGTACAGAGTAGTCTGTTGACCCGAGATCGTCATAGAGTCTTGTGTGGTTCCCACTGTGCTTTGATTTCCATCTTACCACGTCAAAGTGGGCGTGCAAAACGGTGGTTTTTGGGTACAGTCCCGAGTCACATGGAGGCAATGAGCGATAGGAGGGGATTCGTCTCTCCCGGTATAGGGAGTTGATGTTGCGTTGTGTTCGATTGGCTATAACAGGAAATCCCTGGCCAGGGTTGCTGATATTTACTGGTAAGGGTTACCAATAGTTTCTCGAAGAGTTATAGACCTCATATCGACACGACTTATCGAGCTATTGGGGTCTGACGTTTACCACCCCTAGGCGAGATATGCGACATATTAGACGATCAGACCGGACTGTACGGTAGTGTTACTGGTTGGATTCACTGGAGTGTGAGCGGGCTTGCTCGTCGATCTTCAGATCGCTCAATACCCGGGTGGCCGTTACGTTTAGCAGACCGCTTGCGGCTTGTGGATGTTTGATATGATCATCATCTGCTGCCGGCATATTGACGAGTCTTTAGAGTCCTACACAGAGGTTTCCTGGCTCAAGCGAAACGAAATAGGAGCGCATATGAGATATGTGCGGGACCGAGAATAATGCGTGTATGTGATACCGTATTTCATTCTCGCGATGAATGTGTCGAATGGTTATATGCGATATAACCTAGTTATCGAATCGAGGGTTGATTCGATAAGCCGATACATTGGATACTAGTCGGTTATATGCGATATGACCGGATCGTTAAATCAAGTGTTGATTTAATGATTTAATGCATAATTATATATTTGATATATTACTTTGCGTTAACTAGTATTGGTTCACTTTAAATGGATTTTCTCACAAGGTTGTGCACATTGTATATGTGATATACTTTTGTA
Source organism: Agapanthus africanus (assembly GCA_030015575.1). Classification (NCBI taxonomy): domain Eukaryota; kingdom Viridiplantae; phylum Streptophyta; class Magnoliopsida; order Asparagales; family Amaryllidaceae; genus Agapanthus; species Agapanthus africanus. The sequence goes on from CM057347.1 coordinate 226,688,452, forward strand.
CACAAGTTTGTATCATGTTTGATGATACATGCTCACTAGGGTTTGTGTGAAGATTAAACCATGGTTCTAGATTGGTTAGGGTTTTCATTTTCTTATTCCTTTATTTATTTATTTATTCATTTTGGAAAAATGAGAAGCATAAAGGAAAATGGTGGCTTTGTTTGTTTTCTAGTTGAAGCTTCATGAAGCTTTGACCAAAGTGACCATTTTGTCTCATGCTTAACCCTAACCACTCCATTAACCCTAGTTTAATCTCTACACTTGACCATGGTTGGAATTATGATAAGGATTCATTTTTCTTTTCATTTTAATTAACTTATCATAACAATTAGCTTCTTCTTCATCATCTTCTTCAAAGAAGAAAAGCTTTCTTCATCAATGGTGGATTGATGAAACAAGTGAGAAATCCAATTCTAAAGTCTACCCACTTCCTATTTCTTCATCCTATACCTCTTGCCAAGTAGTAGAATGTGTTTTCTTCACAAGTTTCTTGACTTGGTGAAGTCGGAGCTTGATTTAACGATGCGTCGACGTAGATCATCTTCGGCACGTTGTCGATGACCTAGCCCGTCCATTCTCCGATGAAGCCGACGCTAGAGCCCGTGATCCGTTTTGGACAGCGAGGAGACTTCATTGCGGAGCCGTGGAGGTGGAGCACCGGATCTACAAAGGTTGTATATCTGTATTCTCATAGTTAAGTGTTAACTAGTTAGCTTTTTCGCCTAGTTTTCTAGCAAACGATCCGTAGTCGGGTCTCTCGGCACCTAGATTTTTTGAAATTGGCACGGTTGATGCCTTGTGAGACCTCACTAGTGTGCCTAGGAACCCTACAGATCATACTAGTGGGGACATGGTAGTCCATAAGTACATCCTTCAAAGTCCCTAGTCGTGGGTGTATCGAGACGGGGCATCGATATACCAGAGTAGACTAGCGTGTACCTTCTCGACCCATACAGATGGGCGATGGATGATCCCATATCCATTGGTGTTTGACATCAGAGATGATATACGGGTGCTCAGTAGAGACTGGGTACACTGGACGGACTCGCCGAGAACTCCCAGATGGTATTATACCTCACGTCAGATGGCAGTTCTCTGGTGACACTGGTACAGAGTAGTCTGTTGACCCGAGATCGTCATAGAGCCTTATGTGGTTCCCACTGTGCTTTGATTTCCATCTTACCACGTCCAAGAGGGCGTGCAAAACGGTGGTTTTTGGGTACAGTCCCGAGTCACATGGAGGCAATGAGCGATAGGAGGGGATTCGTCTCTCCCGGTATAGGGAGTTGATGTTGCGCTGTGTTCGATTGGCTATAACAGGAAATCCCTGGCCAGGGTTGCTGAGATTTACTGGTAAGTGTTACCAGTAGTTTCTCGAATTGTTATAGACCTCATATCGACACGACTTATCGAGCTATTGGGGTCTAACGTTTACCACCCCTAGGCGAGATATGCGACATATCAGACGATCAGACCGGACTGTACGGTAGTGTTACTGGTTGGATTCACTGGAGTATGAGCGGGCTTGCTCGTCGATCTTCAGATCGCTTAATACCCGGATGACCGTTACGTTTAGCAGACCGCTTGCGGCTTGTGGGTATTTGATATGATCATCACCTGCTGCCGGCGTATTGACGAGTCTTTAGAGTCCTACACAGAGGTTTCCTGGCTCAAGCGAAACGAAATAGGAGCGCATATGAGATATGTGCGGGACTGAGAATAATGCATGTATGTGATACCGTATTCTATTCTCGCGATGGATGTATCGATTGGTTATATGCGATATAACCTAGTTATCGAATCGATGGTTGATTCGATAAGCCGATACAGAGGATACTAGCCGGTTATATGCGATATGACCGGATCGTTAAATCAAGTGTTGATTTAATTATTTAATGTATAATTATATATATTTGATATATTACTTTGCATTAACTAGTATCGGTTCACTTTGAATGGATTTTCTCACTCGGATGTGCGCATTGCATATGCGATATGATTTTGTGCACTTGTTTGTATCATGGTTGATGATGCATGTCTACTTGGTTAAGTGCAAAGAATTAAACCATTGTTAACTAAATGATTAGGGTTTTATTTTCTTAAATTATTCATTTATTCCTTTTTGGAAATTATTTTGCATAAGAAGAATTGGTGGCTTTCTTTTATTCTTTCATGAACTTTCATGAATGTTTGACTTTGTCACCAATTTTGTCTCATGCTTAACCCTAACCATTTCTTTTAACCATGATTGATTCTCTACACCTAACCATGGTTCTAATATGATAAGTATTCATTTCTTTTCTAATTTTAAATAACTTATCATAACTTTCTTCTTCTTCTTCTTCATATCTATCATGAAGAAAGCTTAGGTCATCAATGGTGATTGATGATAAAGAGTGAGAAATCCAATTCTAAATTGAACCCACTTCCTATTTCTTCATCCTCTACCTCTTGCCAAGTAGTAGAATGTGTTTCCTTCACAAGTTTTCTTGACTTGGTGAAGTTGGAGCTTGATCTAGTGATGCTTCGACGTAGATCATCTTCGGCACGTCGTCGATGACCTAGCCCGCTTCTTCTCCGATGAAGCCGACGCAAGAGCCCGGATTTCGATTTGGACAGCGAGGATACTTCGTTGCGGAGCTATGGAGGTGGAGAACCGGATCTACAAAGGTTGTATTTCCGTTCACTTAGTTAAAGTAGTTAACTAGTTGCCTTTTCGCCTAGACATCTAGCCAACGATCCGTACACTAGGTTTTCTCGGCACCATAATTTTTGAAATTGGCATGGTTGATGCCTTGTGAGACCTCCTTAGGGTGCCTAGAAATCCTACAGTGGTATCAGAGCCTAGCTAGAGCCTTAGGCGAAGTCTTGACGGAATTTGAAGTCCGAACGAACCCGAAAACCCATTTCAAAATTGCTCTCTGTCCTTTTTTCAAAAACTGGGATTTTTCCAAAATAAAAATTGCTTAAAAATTCAGCAGGGAAAACTAAGAATTACGATGCAAAAATTTTTTCATGAACAGTATAAACGGCGGCGGAACCGCGGCAGAAGCCTTGCTTCTGCGGCGGTTCCGCGGCAACATGGTGACGTCATCCTCCCCTTTCTGCACAGTAATTCATGTTTTCAGATGCTGATTTTTCTGGGAATTTTTAATATTTATTCAAGAGTTGAATTTTCTGGAGTTGTTTTGGGGATTCGGTGTTTTGATCGGAGTATCAAATTTTGTCTGTGTGGCTTTCCGGATATATTTTAGAATATGTTAAAATGTTCGACCGGATATAAATACCCAATTTTTCCCCTGTCGGGAAATTTCCAAGTGTTGGATTTTTCCGTAGTTTAACGACGTTCTAAGTAGTGCAAGTAACTCGATGGACCCTCTAGAAGACAACAAACCTTAACTCGATTATGTGACCGTCTTGAACTGCCCTTTGAACCTTCGGGTTTGGGGCAGTACGGCGTGCCACATGTGAGGCGTTGGCTTGACCCTTCTACGGCTGGACCGTTGGTACTGAGGCACGAACTGAATGTTGTTAGACTTATTTCATGTGTTGATCTGTTTTGGGAAAACTTAGGTGTTTGACTGTTCGATCGGAAAGTTTAACATTTTCTGTTTATCTGGAATGGGATACAATAATTGGAATTCACAAGAAGTTATGAGATAACTGAATGAATGTTATAAACATAGCAGTTTAGTCTCACTTGATCGGTTGCCACGGAATTTTGATGTGATCAAAAGTCCGTCGCAATCACGTAGCGTACGCGGATACTCGTCGGGTAAACTTAATAGACAGCCTCACACCATAGCCCCGACCAAGTGACTGTAGGAGAACCCCGTCGCCGAAAGCATCCGTTCGGGTGCTCGCGGTAGCGGTGTTCCGCCTTGGTGCACTTCGTCGACGGTATCAGGGGTGCGGCCGCCTACTAAAGTTTGCGACGAGCATTCGATCAGTTTTTCGGGAATCTTGTTGAATTGCCCGACTTGGTATTGAAAAGTGTTTTCGATAAAGAGACTAAAATGCGGGGTTTATAATTGTTAGGCATGCGATGTCTAAGTAATTCATTTGGTCAGGCATGCGATGTCTGAGGTGGTTGCGGATTCCAACTGTTGTAGTTTTACACTTTCTTTTCTGTGACCGTAAGTGTAATATGTGTTATCGCCGGTTTCGTTGCTATATGTCAACGACAATTGGGATGGACATATTTACTTACGTTGATGACATGTGATGTTATGTGTTGCTGGATATGTTATATTGGATCGTCGTGTTTGAATAGCCGGGGGTTTTTATGTGAGATGAGTGTTTTTCATTTTCATTCATGTAAAAATCTGTATGTAATATTCTTTTATTGGGGCACTTCCAGGTTGCGGAAGATGCCACCCTTTGTATATTATTTACTTTTCCGCACTAGGATAAACCCAAGGAGGAGGGCACAAGTAACCGGGTTCTGGAGTCCAGTGGGAGAACAACTCGAGGAGTCGAGTCCGGGTCTCCTAACTGTAGAATTGGTAGGGTTGCTTGCCGCTCTCGTAGGGGTCTAGGGGTGTGGGTTTGGCTATTCATCGCGACCGTGGAATCCGTGTTTTATACTGGCTCGTATTGAAAACACGGGCGTCCTAGTATATCCAATATTTCATATGATTCTTCTGCTGCGATATCTGTGATGCGATCATGTGATGTTCTTTGATAGATACTTTATATAATATATATGATATATTATATAGGCGTTACTTATGTTTTACACCCGCGCTAGCCCTGCCCCGCTCTGCCGTTAGTTACCTAACCTAACGGTGCACGAGGGGACATCGAGGCGAATGTGGATGGCATAAGTGTACGTCGTATTTATCAGTGATAAGGTAACTTAATGATGGGACTTCATTAATGTGATTAATGAAATAAAAGAAACCTAAGATGTTGTAGAATCGAATTTCAAAATAAAACAGGTAGCTACAGTTCTTGCTTTGCACAGAGGTATATATGATATATCCTGCACCTTATTCGATGAGGAAAGGACCGAGATCCCTTCACCGGGAGTGACTCCTTTAGCAATTACTGGCAGATGCTACACACTCGGTTTGTCTTTTGATTACTTTTAAGAGTTTTTGCTTTGCACAGTGATATATACGATATATCCCGCACCTCATTCGACGAGGAAAGGACCGACGATCCCTTCACCGGGAGTGACTCTTTTAGCAAAACTGGAAAAGCCTCAAAAGCACTCCATTTCAAAATCATTTGATTCTACAACGATATCAAGTTCATTACGCAATAGGTTTTCAGAAAAACCTGTCGTAGCCCTCCGTCATTTCAGATATGTACTGGTTAGTATTCGTGCTGCGTTTGTTGACCTCTGTCAAGACGTAGTGTGCGGTAGCTGATTAGTGCTTATCTGCAAAAGCATATGATGTGATTGATTTAGGGTAGTCGTGCGACCTTGTTGACCTCTGTCACGGGTCGTGCGGGTGGGTTTACTTCAATCAGGAAATGACGGGTTGAACTTGACTAGCAGCCTATGGTTTGTTGACCTCTGTCAAGATCATAGGACGCTAGGGGCAAAATATTATCAGGAATTTCAAGTGTTGAAATTTGCAATGAGATTGCATACCTTCTATGAGATAGTTGGATCCCGATACCCGCTGCGAGTAAGAGTTACTCCTGGGAGAGTTTTATACATTACAATTAGCCGATCAAGTAGGTGTCTAGAAAGGTGTCAACGGGGTTACGCCTCTGGAAAAACGAGGTTTACTGTAATTAGGTTCATGCGAAAGCACGGGGGACCTCCCTCAAAGTACCGACACTGGCCTGGCTGAAAGATTGGCGAACTTGTAGTGTGTAATTAATCCCGGCTAGTCTTTCCTTTTAGGGTTTGAAGGAAGATTTGATAAAAAGCAGTGGGAGCCATCCTGATTTGATAAAATTATAACCAATCTATTCTTGCAAGAGCGCACGCTGAGTGTTTTCTTCTCTCTCTCTCCAGGTAGCGACCATATCACGCCTTAATCAAGATAATAATACGGATATTTGACCGAACCCGCTTGTTATACTGAGCTGGGGAACGTTGGTCCCGCTCCAACTTATAAATGTTATAAGACAGAGCAGGAAATAGGGGATTACCAGAATTCCCGTGCCGCCCAAACGAAGAGAGTGCATGCTGATGCATCATCTTCGGGTTTGTTCATTACAGAGAACTGTTTCTCAGTATCCTTTACGTCCTGGGTATGTGATACCAGATCAGGATCCCAGATATGTAATCTGTTACATAGGGCTGCAGAAAGGTAGAGAACTGAGAACGGGTGATAAGTTTCATGAGGCAGAAAACGGGGCAAGAGTTGCAGCCAAGTCTGTTGGTCACTGTCACCCTGTATTACCAATACATTGATTCTGAACGAATGTTATTAGATACCGAACCTGATATACAAAATCATATCAGTCTCTTTATTAGTAAAGAAATGATAAAATTTTGTATGGTTGGATTATGTTTTGAACATTTCCTATATCAAAAGTTGATCGGATCAGGCACGTTATCTAAAAGCATTGATGTTCTAAATCAAACTACAGTTCTTAGTGTACAGAACACACACAAGAGGAAGAGTTCAGAAATGAACGGATCCTTCTTGAGGCATTGTAGACTAGGTCATATCAATGCGACCCGACTAGCTGAAGTTACATGTAGATGCATATTTAAATCAGTTTGAATTTACATCTTGTGAAACTCGCCAGTCATGTCACAAAGATAAGATGACCACAGCTCTGTTTATTGATAACAGAGAAAGAGTTAGTGAACTCTTGGGATGATACATGTTGATGTATGTAGGTCCCCTGTCTACACATGCCAGGATTGGTTCTTTATACTTCATTACATTCTCTAATAATCTCTCGAGATTCAGACATATGTTCCTGTTGAAACACAAGTCCGAACCTTTTGAGATATTCACAGAATATAAGTTAGAAGTAGAGAACAAAAATACGGGTATAAGTATTATGTCCTTTGATGTGATCAAGGAGGAGAATACTTGAGCACGGAAATACTGGACTATTCTAAAGGAGAATGAGATTCTCTCTCAGCATTACTCCTCTGTATACACCATAGCACGATGGTGTATCGGGGCGGAGCAATCACACCCTATATGATAAGGTGTGCTCTATGATGAGTACTACTGAGTTACCTTTTTCCTTCTAGGAGTTATGCGCTTGAGAAGTTGCATACCTATTGAATACGGCTCGAATCAAATCAGTTGCCTACCACTCCATATGAGATATGGTATGGGAAGAGCCCATGTCTTAAGTCAGTTAAGATTTGGGGTTGTCCGGCCTATGTCTAAAAGCAAAATCTGGACAAGCTCGAGGCAAAGTCTGTTATGTAGAACTGGAAAAGTTCCAGCTATACAAACTACAGCAGATGATTTGACAAAACCAAAGGATTCAATAGTTACCAACGAACCTCAGCCTCTCCGCCGATCTAGTAGGGTTCCTCACCCACCTGAGAGATACTTCGGTTTCTCTATGACAGTGGGAGCGAGGAATGCATCATGAGATGATGACCCAACTAGTTTCGAGCTGGCCATCAAGAGTGAGACTCTGTAAGAATGGCTGGATGTTTATCGATCTGAGATGGAATCCTTATACACCAACAAAGTATGGACTTTGGTTGCTATATCTGAAGGGTTAAATCCCCATCAGGAGCAAGTATATCTTGAGAAGATTACTTGGTGTACATGGAAAAGTTGAGACTTTCAAAGCTAGACTTGTTAAAGGTTTGCATCATTGACCAGGTGTGGATCATGATGAAACTTTTTCTAAGGATCTATGCTTAAGTCCATCCAGATCCTACTTGCCACGGCTACATACCATGACTACGATATCTGGTGGTTGGGTGTCATGACAGCTTTTCTAAATGATGTTTTAGAAGAGTGTCTTTAAGTACACAGCCAGAGAGCCTCGTAGACAGTGGGAGCAGCGGAAACGTGTGCAAGATGTTTTATGTGATGAAGCAGGCATCGCGGAGTTGGAACATCTGTTTTGATGAAGCGGTCAAAGAAGTTGACATCATCAAAATGGTAGATGAACCTTGTATAAACAAGAAGGTAGTAGGGAGTATGGTGACGATCCTCGTAGAGTACGTGGATGACATACTCTTGATAGGGAAGGAGTTTCCTATGCTACGCTCGATCGATCTCCGCTTATCACATGGATTCTCCATATAGGATCAAAATGATACCTCCTAAATCCTGGATTTTGGATCTATGAGATAGATCTAATTGGAAATTAGGATACTCACTAGTTGTAGTGAGAAGGTATCAATCGACCCTGGGGAGAATCACTGGAAGTGTTCCAGGGTGATAAAAACGACTGAATGTCAGTCACAGGCATTGTCTTTACCCTAAGCAAAGGGACGGTATGTTGGAAGAGTTCCAAGCTAGATACCGTGACATACTTGACGATAAAGGCTGGATACATTGCTACTTAAGATGCTACCAAAGAGGCTGTTTGGGTATATATTGGTTCATGAGATGAACTATGTTCCTCCCATTGTGTGACAATGGAGTTGTGGCTTATGCCAAGGAACGCAGGTCCCATCAGTGATCCAGACATACTCTAAGGCAGTATCACTTGATCTTGGAGATGGTTGATCTCTAAGGGATCGAAGTTAGGAGAGTAGACTCAGAGGACAACACAGCGGATCCACTCACAAAGGCCTGTTCCCAGAGAGAGACTTTTATGGGATGGTTGAGTATGAGATACTACAACCACTGCTACAGATGGCCCTAGTGCAAGTGGGAGATTGTTAGTTATATGTATGCCCTAGAGGCCATTACTGTACATTGGATGTATATTGTAGTGGATGCTGGGACATATATAGGGAGGACTTTCTTGCTCGACATGATAGTATGCTATCTGGTTGCTCTTTACCTTAACGTGTACATTGATTGTCTCTCTGTTACATGTTGGCAAAGCCCTTAGGATGTGTGCTTGACTACCTGGACTATGATGCGGATCATACTAGTGGGGACATAGTAGTTCATAAGTACATCCTTCAAAGTCCCTAGTCGTGGGTGTATCGAGACGAGGCATCGATATACCAGAGTAGACTAGCGTGTACCTTCTCGACCCATACAGATGGGCGATGGATGATCCCATATCCATTGGTGTTTGACATCAGAGATGATATACGGGTGCTCAGTAGAGACTGGGTACACTGGACGGACTCGCCGAGAACTCCCAGATGGTATTATACCTCACGTCAGATGGCAGTTCTCTGGTGACACTGGTACAGAGTAGTCTGTTGACCCGAGATCGTCATAGAGCCTTGTGTGGTTCCCACTGTGCTTTGATTTCCATCTTACCACGTCCAAGAGGGCGTGCAAAACAGTGGTTTTTGGGTACAGTCCCGAGTCACATGGAGGCAATGAGCGATAGGAGGGGATTCGTCTCTCCCGGTATAGGGAGTTGATGTTGCGCTGTGTTCGATTGGCTATAACAGGAAATCCCTGGCCAGGGTTGCTGAGATTTACTGGTAAGTGTTACCAGTAGCTTCTCGAATTGTTATAGACCTCATATCGACACGACTTATCGAGCTATTGGGGTCTGACGTTTACCACCCCTAGGCGAGATATGCGATATATCAGACGATCAGACCGGACTGTACGGTAGTGTTACTGGTTGGATTCACTGGAGTATGAGCGGGCTTGCTCGTCGATCTTCAGATCGCTCAATACCCGGGTGGCCGTTACGTTTAGCAGACCGCTTGCGGCTTGTGGGTGTTTGATATGATCATCACCTGCTGCCGGCGTATTGACGAGTCTTTAGAGTCCTACACAGAGGTTTCCTGGCTCAAGCGAAACGAAGTAGGAGCGCATATGAGATATGTGCGGGACTGAGAATAATGCGTGTATGTGATACCGTATTCTATTCTCGCGATGGATGTATCGATTGGTTATATGCGATATAACCTAGTTATCGAATCGATGGTTGATTCGATAAGCCGATACAGAGGATACTAGCCGTTTATATGCGATATGACCGGATCGTTAAATCAAGTGTTGATTTAATGATTTAATGTATAATTATATATATTTGATATATTAATTTGCATTAACTAGTATCGGTTCACTTTGAATGGATTTTCTCACTCGGATGTGCGCATTGCATATGCGATATGATTTTGTGCACTTGTTTGTATCATGGTTGATGATGCATGCCTACTTGGTTAAGTGCAAAGAATTAAACCATGGTTAACTAAATGATTAGGGTTTTATTTTCTTAAATTATTCATTTATTCCTTTTTGGAAATTATTTTGCATAAGAAGAATTGGTGGCTTTCTTTTATTCTTTCATGAACTTTCATGAATGTTTGACTTTGTCACCAATTTTGTCTCATGCTTAACCCTAACCATTTCTTTTAACCATGATTGATTCTCTACACCTAACCATGGTTCTAATATGATAAGTATTCATTTATTTTCTAATTTTAAATAACTTATCATAACTTTCTTCTTCTTCTTCTTCATATCTATCATGAAGAAAGCTTAGGTCATCAATGGTGATTGATGATAAAGAGTAAGAAATCCATTTCTAAATTGAACCCACTTCCTATTTCTTCATCCTCTACCTCTTGCCAAGTAGTAGAGTGTGTTTCCTTCACAAGTTTTCTTGACTTGGTGAAGTTGGAGCTTGATCTAGTGATGCTTCGACGTAGATCATCTTCGGCACGTCGTCGATGACCTAGCCCGCTTCTTCTCTGATGAAGCCGACGCAAGAGCCCGGATTTCGATTTGGACAGCGAGGATACTTCGTTGCGGAGCTATGGAGGTGGAGAACCGGATCTACAAAGGTGGTATTTCCATTCACTTAGTTAAAGTAGTTAACTAGTTGCTTTTTCGCCTAGAAATCTAGCCAACGATCCGTACACTAGGGTTTCTCGGCACCATAATTTTTGAAATTGGCATGGTTGATGCCTTGTGAGACCTCCTTAGGGTGCCTAGGAACCCTACAGTGAGGCACCCTAAAAATAGGGTTTATTTCTTTTTCTCTTTTATAATTGCTGAGCACTTCTCAGGGGTCACGTGGGGTCACGTGAGGCGCCCTAAAAATAGGCTTTATTCCCTTTTCTCTATTATAAGTGCTGAGCACTTCTCAGGGGTCACGTGGGGTCACGTGGCTAGATCTCAGTCTTTCCATTTTTATTCCTCAAAGGTGCTCACGTGGGAACACGTGAGCTTTTATTGTGTAGCATTGAACACTAATATGCATGGAGCTCTAGATCTGAGTTTTATAAATTTCAGGTCCCTTATTTTTATGAGAATTAAATTCTTATACAGGGTTAAACCCTAGTTTTGTGAGAGGAATTAAATTCCTATATCTTTTGGTAAGAATTAAATTCTTTGAACTTAATTCTTTCCCCTAGGTTTGAATCTACATAACAGAATCTCCGCAATGAGAATTAAATTCTCAACTTGTGGGGAGATCTGCTTCTGCAGATCTCAACCAGAGGAAGAACTAAGTTTATTGAGAAGAGTTAAACTCTAGGTTTGAGAATTAAATTCTCTCTTTGTTTTGCTTACCAAGGGGTTTTCCTCTCTGTTTTCTGTGTTTTTGAACATGAAGTTTATGGGGGGGTTCCTCTGTGTTTCTCTCTCCCCTTTTTTTTCTCTCTAGTCTCCAGTCCTTTATATAACAGAGGCAAGTTTGTTGATTTTTGTTAAGGAAATCTCTCATTGAGTGATTTTTGATTAATTCGGGGGTTTTATCCACCGTTGGATCTTTGATCCAAGGACTCCTGTTTTACATAAGACATTTTCTTGTTTTTTTAACAAGATTGGGAAAATATTTTCCCATACCGATTTTATTATGTATCTTAATGATTTTTAATCACCATTGGATCTTTGATCCCACGGTCCTCTAATTTACAGAGCACAATCTTTCTTGTTTAGAAAATTTTGAGGAGTATATCCTCAATCAGAATTTAATTCTGCATTTTGGTGATTTTTAATCACCATTGGATCTTTGATCCAACGGTGCTCTGATTTATCGAGCACAATCTTTCTTGTTTAGAAAGATTATTTAGAAATATTTCCAAAATAGGGTTTTGATTCCTTTATTTAGAATTAAATTCTATCGGCTCAGAAGGCATCAGAGGCCCTCGCATGCAGCACGTGACCCAGTGGCACTAGGTCGGTCTGTCTATATGCAGTAGTCCCAAAGAAGAGCATCACGTGTTGGCACATGATGCGCCTTCTAGCCTGCTAATTGTTTTATGAAGGCGCCTATATACTTTGTATATAGGTGCTCACGTATGGCACGTGAGGCCCAACTTCAATCCAATTTGTTTAGTGTAAAGCTTGTAATTTTAACTCTAAGGTGCATCACGTGTGGGCACGTGATGCTCCCATTTAGCCTGCTATTTGTTTTATGAAGGCGCCTATATACTTTGTATATAGGTGCTCACGTGTGGCACGTGAGACCCAAATTCAGTCCGATTTGTTGAGTGTAAAGCTTGTAATTTTGACTCCAAGGTGCATCATGTGTAGGCACATGATACTCCCCTTGGAGAATTTTTCCTTTGCTTTTTTTATTTATTATTTATTTTTCAAAAGGGAACATGACCCTGTCTACAATGCCATAAGAAAGCCTTGTTTAATTCTGGAGACTTTCTTTTAAGTGTGTTCTGGACGTTTGAAAACCTGAGCTTGATTCAATATATATTGTCCTCTAGTGTACCTGACCCAATCAAACTTTGATTTTGGTGGATGTGAACCGCATTGCCTACAAACTAGACTTGGTACGCACAAACAGTTACGTAGAATCAATGTCTGCCCACTTGTCAATTCTAGGTGATATACCCTACGGATACAGCGTCCACGCTCATTCCGTTAGCAACCTTGAGAGTCATATTACCTGCCCTGATAACTCTACGGTTTCTCAAAGCCTTTAATGAATTACAGATATGAGATCCTGATCCGGTATCTTGTACCCAGGAAGTAGAGTTAATTGACAGACTGTTTTCAATTACAAACACACCCGAAGACGAAGCCACAACGTGCTTCGGATCCTAGATTCTGGCTTTCCAAGCCCTGCATCCCTTCTGTCAATGCCCTTTCCCGTAACAATAGGAACATCCCTCCTTCCCTACTGTTAACCCCGAAACTTTAGTCCTACCCTTTCCTTCTACCTTACTGACACCGCCTATCGGCTTTATAGAGGTCTTCTTCTACTCACCCTTGGCTTCGCCTTGGATACAGAAGAGAAAGATTCCCTAATCAAGTATAACTTTCTTCCCCTGGGCATAAGTAGGAAGTAGGGACTGTAGAATCAAGTCAGCATATGACTCGTTCTCCAACGTAGTCTCCAGGTCCGTGAGCTTTTTAATATAGCTAATCATTGTAGGGACGTGGTCCCCTACAGATGACCCGACAGCCAACCTCGCTTGAAGCAATTCTTTCGAGGTCTCATATCTTGCGATATGAGATTGCTCTCCATATAAAACATTGTTATGGAGGAATGTCACGACACAAAAGTTAGGCCCGTAACCAGCACTTAAACTACGTAACGTCAACAGGCGTACGCAACTTAAGTAAGCCGAAACCCAGAAATCTAAACCACCCAAAACTGGATAAGAGGAGAAAAACATAGTTTAAAACATTCGGAAAATCTCAAGTAAAATTTTTAACATTAGTTTTCTTTCTTGAAAATTTCGGCAGCACCTCCTTTGTAAAAACTAGCCCCGAAAACGGGTACAACAAAGAATATAAATAAAGCATCCCAAACGGGAGCAACTCATGCCCAACGGCGGAGAAAACCACCACAATCATATATACGACGCCGTAGCGAAGAAATATAAAGGAAAACTGTATAAAGAAGAAAAACTTTACAACAAGACCGGCTCCCATGAGCACGGCACCCAAAGTCACCAAAATATATACAACATCGAATCCTCGCAACTCGTCTCTAAGTCAATATAAAAGAAGTGGTAGATGGAGAATACTAGATCCAACAAAAAGATATCCAATGTATATAAACGGATAACCGCTAACCCACCTAAAAGCAAAGGCCTCAAAGCCAATCGTAGCGGTATCCGCAAAAGTAGAGATGATAAGACGCCCTGCCGCAACTACTCTGAGGGTAAGCCCTGCAAAACACTGTGGCACAACGGGGGTGAGTTGCCAACTCGTGAATAGTAATTAACATCATACTGTAATCGCAAGTATGCACGAACAGCGATAAATCTATCACATGTAATCGGATAGCCTAAGTATGGCAATATGAATATGCAACAGTCATGTAAAGGTACATCATCAGGGTACTACAACTACATGAAGCAATGCATCAAAATAATCCTGTGTGGGTAGGATGATATAATAAAACCTCATGCAAAATCATCAGCATGGAAAAACCCCAGTGTCCCTCACTAACACATCAAATCCTAAAATCCTCAGGCACCGCATCCTCATATTGGCCCTCATATCCCGTCAATCTCATGAAACCTGAGTGCCAAATATCGACACCCGAAAACTCATGAAAAAATATACCTTTATAGATGTGTGTGTGTGTGTGTATGACGATATCAACCACGTATGTCCATCGACGATACGTAAAAATCATAGAAACCTGAGTGTCTAACACCGACACTCGAAACATCATGAAACCTGTGTCAAGCATCGAAACGTAAATCTTCGTATAATAGGCTCCGTCTGCGGGATCGGCCAGTGTGCTCTGGCAGAACGGGTCGGCCTAAATCCATCTCGTGACTCCGGTCGGTATCCTCCAGATAACCGCCGAGTCCAAATACTGTCACCGGTAGGCAGTGCACATCCCCTGCCAGGCTCATCGGCTAATCCATCGACATACCATTCTTGCCCGGGGTACCATACTGGGCTCCACCATGTACCCGCATATGGCCTACTACACTCCTCGCATCGGGTATATATCACAAATCTCAGAACCGAGAAATCTCATGGTGGACGCACTGAAATATCATATCACGAGAAACCGGGTTTCCAAATAATACCTAAAATTTCTTGAAATACCCCCACGGTTATCAAATCCATAAATCACATGAAATCCATATCTCAATGCGTAAATCCATGAAAACTGATATATGCAACATAAAACAGCAATATGAGCATATCAAGGGAAAACCGCTCTTTTAAATAAATATATCATGCAGTTCCTAAATCCTCCGAAATCAAGTGCAGCATCATATGAGGTGTACATGTAGCTATAGCAAGGTATAAGTATCTACATGTAAGTAAGTATGTATGATGCATTCCATAAGCAAAATAGTACAATAATCAACGTCTCAATGTCACATGTCAATACAATACGACTTAGGGTATATGCAGCTATAGCAAAATGTGTGTGTACCTGTCAATATGTATGCATGATGTACATATAGCTGTAATAGGTATATGGGTGTACATATCAGTATGTATGCATGATGTACAAGTAACTATAGCAAGGTATACGTGAAATGGAATAAGAGTCACTATCTCAATTATCCCTATCCAATACAATATAACATATGTATGTGGGTTGTGCGTGTCATGGCAACTACCGGCGGTGTGGGTGTAGCATACTAGTTAGTGTTCGTGCAACATGAACCATCAGTAAGGTGTTGTGTCCAAAAGGTATAAGTCAAGGTACAACAGGTAATACTATGCAATGACGTTCATATGCAATCAACTCATATGCGAATAACATGCAACTATCATATCATAATCTAGCCCTGACGCATAACGCCATATGGGCGATTTTCCCGTAGATGTTAAATCTACTCACCGATGATCTCGAGCTACTAAAATCTGACCACCTGCTTCCCTTTATTCGCAGCGTCGGAAGTCCCCGCTTGCGATCCTAAAATTTCACAAACGCATCACATAAGCTAAATATCCTATGCAGACACAAAAATAACGAAACGCAAGGATAACGACCAGAAAATTACACTGCGCACCTAGCGCGCCAAACGCGCACGACATCGGTAAAAACCCAAGCTAGGGTCGCTAAACTACACAACCACCAAATCTAGACTTCGATCGTACTGATTGCGCACCCACAACACAATTATATACGAGGAAGGTAAAATAAATAACCTCCCAACGACCAATTGAACCCACGTCCAAAATTCACCGAAACCTATTAAGAAACTTATCGCATAATTTTGCACAAGTCTAAAGCTAATACAATTCTAGCGATTACAAACATTTTAAAGCAGCTTAACTAAGTTATCCAAACCACTTCCATAATTTTAAACTCACCCAATTATGTTTTAGTAAAAAACCCAGTTTACTAATAATCTTAATTAGACGGATTAGGAATTAAACAATTTCCATTCTTCTACTACAATAAGTTTTTCTAATCTTCAATCAACAATTAACCCTTTAATCAAGTTAAACCCTAACTTGAACTTCATTAAAATTATCATGAATGAATTAAACATGAGTTTAAAGCTATATTAATCTATTAATTAGCTAGCTAAGTGATTTAATACAACAATTTAAAGGTTTGAGTTTGAAATTATACCACTTCAAGAACACACAAAAGCAACAACTGTAAGTCGACGTTGTACACCCCACGCTTTGCAGGGAGGCGGAAATATGAAAAAATATCTTTTTCTTTAAACTAACATCGACTAACCGTAAGGACTAAACTCTAACTAACATTATCATAGGAGGAATTAGCTACTATGAAAGAAGATCATACCTAATGTATCAAGTCCTTCTTCTTCTCGTTAACCACCTCCTCGTCGGCCTCTTCTTTGTAATAGAAGATCCACCCGAAAGCTACTACTCCAACCTTTGCCTCTAACTTGAGGAAACTAGGTTACTAAAAGTGCTAATCAACGCAACCTAGGGAATATAGAGTGTGATTAGGGATTAATAAGTCTTGCTAAACCATGACCTCAACACATGAGAGGTTAGGGTTAGGGTTTGAAGAGAGAGAGCTTGAGGAGAGAGAAGGTGAGAGTGAGTATGATATGAAATAATATCTCATCTTGAATATATGAAGCATAATGATTTATTAAATGAATAAATCAAATGATTTATCAACCATGCTTCATTTATTCACTTTGTGTGATTCATCTCATGAGTCATTAGTCATTAAATGCATCATTAACTCCATGGATGAATCACACAAATGAGTCACTAAATCAATAAATGCAAATGCCACCTTAACCCCCAAGTCATCATCCTTTTAGAAACTTCTCGACAATTTACGAGAACGCCCCTCCTATCCGTGAAAACACGGAAAAACTTTAGACCGTATAAATCCAATAATCCGATACTAGAATTTGGCTTAAACCAAAGCCCGCTAGTAGAAACTGTCTGAATATCGTATGTGCGTAAAAACACGTATGCGTCCGAACCCTGTCGTAAACCTATTCGACCTCTATATCGTTTCGCCCGAAGCAGGGAAACTCTCTGTGTGGGACTCTAAAGACTCGACCACTACGCTGGCAGTGGGTTTAACCATAGACCGCAAGCGGCACTAGCTGTACGTAACGGTCCCCGGGTAGATGTCGATAAGAAGGCTGATGAGGAAACCCATCCAAACTCCTACTGAGCCTGATGTGACAATCTCCATACAGTCCGGTCTGTTCGTCTAGGACTATCGCATATCGGGCCTAGGGGGCGGCAAGCGTCAGTCCCCTAAAAGCGGTATAAGTCGTGTCGGAGCGAAGCCCATTACACCTTGAGAATCTACTGGAAAACCTACCAGTAAATCTCTCTTGCCCTGGCCAGGGACTTTGCGTAATAGCTCTCCAGACACGGCGCGATATCGACTCCCAATACCGGGAGAGACGAATCCTGTCTAACCGCCACTGCCTCTAAGTGCTCGGGACTGCACCCAACTGCTACCTGTTTGCACGACTCCTTTGAGACGTGGTAGGGTAGCAATCTAAGAACAGTGGGACACACTCGAGGCGAAGTAGCAGTGTCAAGTCTGCGGACTATACTGTACTCATGTCACCTGGGAACTGTTAACTGACGACGGGTATAATACCAACCAACAGTTCCCTGCGAGTCCTGTCCCGTGTACCCGTAACTCAACGAGCAGCTGTATACTATCTCCAGTACGACGTACTGATGGCTGTGGGATAGACCATCTCCCCAACTGGGATGAGAAGCATACACACTAGTCTACTCCGGAGTATCGATGCCCTGTCTCGGTAATCCTACAACTAGGGGCCTGAAAAAGGATGTGCTTGTATACTACCCAGCCCCCACTCGTGTGACTGCCATCACAATGCTGGTAGTCAAGCAAGATCCTAAGTGCTCTATCAATACGTATACACATATTAAGATAGATACAAACCAAGTAGCATACTACCATGTTTAGCAAGACTGTTAATATAACTGTGAATATCCCAAGCTTCCATTAAGTAATATACAAGCTAGTATGATACAATAATGGCCCCTAGGGCATATACACTAACAATCTCCCACTTGCACTAGGGCCATGTACTGGCATATCGAAGACCGATCATCTCGAGGAGCCTCTCGAACTGAATCTGAAGTAAGGCTTTTGTGAATGGATCAGCAGTGTTCTCCTCTGTAGCAACTCTCCGGACCTCGATCTCCCGGCGATTTATGATCTCCCTGATCAGGTGATACCGCCTTAAGATGTGTCTAGACTTCTGATGGGACCTGGGTTCCTTTGCTAAAGCTATAGCTCCGTTGTTGTCGCAATACAGAGGTATTGGATCAACAATGGTAGGAACCATATGAAGTTCTGTTAGGAACTTCTTCATCCAGAACGCTTCTTTTGTGGTATCGCAAGCAGCAATATACTCCGCTTCCATCGTCGAGTCAGCAACGGTGTCCTGCTTGGAACTCCTCCAGCACACCACCCCTCCATTAAGGGTAAAGACATAACCTGATATGGACTTGGAGTCATCCTTATCACTTTAGAAGATGGAATCAGCAAAGGCCTCGATCTTGAGGCCTTTTCCACCGTAAACCAAGAACATCTCCTTAGTCCTTCTCAGGTACATGAGAATGTTCTTTACTGCTATCCAGTGCTTCTCCCCTGGGTCTGACTGATACCTGCTTACCACGCTCAGTGCGTAAGCTACATCTAGTCTGGTGCACAACATCGCATACATTATAGAGCCTACCGCACAAGCGTAGGGTATAATTGACATGCGATCCCTTTCCATATCAGTCTTGGGAGACATCTCTTTGTAGAGGATGATTCCGTGACAAGCTGGTAGATTACCACGCTTAGAATCTTCCATACTGAATCTTTTCAGTATAGTGTTGATATACCTGAACTACGAAAGTCCCAACATCCTCTTGGATCTATCACGATAGATCCGGATCCCCAGAATGTAAGAGGCATCACCCAGGTCTTTCATGGAGAACCTGTGTCACAAGAATCCTTTGACAGATTGTAGCATAGGAATGTCATTTCCTATCAATAGAATGTCATCTACGTACAAGACGAGGAATACAACAGTTCGTGCTACAATTTTACTGTATATACATGGTTCATCTGGATTTTTGATAAAGTCATATTCTTTGACCGTTTCATCAAAACAGATGTTCCAACTCCGCGATGCCTGCTTCAGTCCATAAATGGACTTAAGCAACTTGCACACTTTCCCGCTGCTCCCACTCTGATTGAAACCTTCTAGCTGATCCATATAGACGCACTCTTCTAAATTACCATTCAGAAAAGCCGTTTTTACGTCCATCTGCCAGATTTCATAATCATGGAAGGCAGCAATGGCAAGAAGGACACGAATGGATTTGAGCATAGCCACTAGAGAAAAAGTTTCGTCATAGTCCAAACCAGGTCTTTTGACGAAAACCCTTTGCAACAAGTCTAGCCTTATAGGTTTCCACCTGTCCATCTACACCAATTTTTTCTTGAAGATCTATTTGCTTCCTATGGGTTTTACCCCATCTGGAGCAAAGTCCAAAGTCCATACTTTGTTGGTGTATATGGACTCCATTTCGGTCCGCATTGCATCTAGCCATCGTACCGAGTCGCCGCTCTGGATAGCCTGCTGGAAGCTTGTAGGTTCATCATCATCAATGATGCAATCCTCTCTATCCCCATCTATGATAAAACCGTAGTACCTCTCAGGCGGAAGCGACGGCCTACTACTCCTGCGGAGGGGTGCGGGAATGACTTGTTCTTCTTGAACTACTGGTTCTACCAAACTTTCAGTAGTAGTTTGTGGTTCTGGAATTTCTTCCAGTTCTATTTCGCTCCAACTTGTTTCCTTTTCTAAAAACAGATGTTCTAGAAAATAAGCATTACGAGAAACAAAAACCTTTTGTTCCTCTGCGTAACAGAAATAATACCCCTTGGAGTTCTTTGGATATCCTACAAACTTACACTGTACTGATCGTACCTCGAGTTTGTCCACATGCTGCTTTTTAACAAAAGCTGGACATCCTCATATCTTCAGATACTGAATATAGGGTTTCTTCCCACTCCACATCTGATATGGCGTGGTAGGCACAGTCTTGGTAGGAGCCATGTTCAAAAGATATGCAACTGATTCTAATGCATAACCCCAGAAAGATCGCGGTAACTCAGCATTACTCATCATGGAACGTACCATATCCAATAGGGTTCGATTCCGTCTCTCCGATACACCGTTATGCTGTGGAGTGTATGGAGGAGTAAGCTGAGAGAGAATTCCTTTCTCTTTTTGGTAACCTAGGAACTCGACACTTAAGTATTCACCACCTCGATCAGATCTCAGTGTCTTGATACTTTTACCGGTTTGGTTTTCTTCTTCATTCTTATACTCTTGGAATTTCTCAAAAGCCTCGGATTTATGTTTCATCAAGAAAATGAATCCGTACCTAGAGTAATCATCCGTAAAAGTAATGAAATAGGAAAAACCATCTCTTGCATGTGTAGACATTGGACCGCATACATCGCTGTGTATGAGTCCTAAGAGCTCGCTCGCTCTTACTCCATGTCCAGTGAATGGAGTCTGTGTCATCTTTCCTTTGAGACATGAATGACAAGTGGCATAAGATTGATGTTCGAACGGGTCAAAATATCCTTCTCTATGTAACTTAGTTAACCTTGTCTCATTGATGTGACCTAGTCTACAATGCCATAAGAAAGCCTTATTTAAATATGGAGACTTTCTTTTTAGTGTGTTCTGGACATTGGAAATCTGTAATTGGTTTAAGACATATATACCGTTATCCAGTGTACCGGACCCAATCAAACCATGATTAAGATGGATGTTAACAACATCGCTTACAAACGTGAAATCATAACCTTCTTTTGATAACAAGGAAACTGATATGATATTACACGTTAAACTAGGTACACAAAAACAGTTATGCAAAACCAAAATATGTCCACTCATCAATCCAAGGTGATAATCCCCTACGGACATAGCTCCCACGCTAGCTCCGTTAGCAACTTTCAGGGTCATATCACCAACCTTCAGCACTCTACGGTTTCTCAGTGCCTGCAATGAATTGCATATATGAGATCCTGATCCGGTATCCAATACCTAGGAAGTAGAGTTGATTGACAGACAATTCTCAATTACAAACACACCTGAAGTCGAAGCCACAGCTTGCTTCGGTTCCTGGTTCTTGGAATTCCAAGCCTTGCAATCTTTCTTCCAGTGCCCTTTCCTATGACAGTGGAAGCACTCATCCTTTGCCACTACTGGCACCGCAATCTTTTTCTTTCTCTTGACTCCCACCTTACTAACACCTCCTCTAGGTTTGGTAGCGGCCTTATTCTTCCTTCCTTTGGCCCTAGCCTTGGACCCGGAAGAAGAAGCACCGCGAACAAACATAGCGGGTGTTTCCCTTGCCTTCTGCAAGGTGCCCTCTGCACTCCTCAACTTGTTAAGGAGTTCTGGAAGTTCAACTTCTTTTCTTTGAATGTTGAAATTAAGAATAAACTGGGCGTAGGTGGAAGGAAGGGACTAGAGAATCAAGTCTGTATAGAGCTCGTTCTCCAAAGTCGTCCCGAGGTCTGCGAGCTCATCTATATAGCCAATCATCT
The DNA here is from genome assembly GCA_030015575.1 of Agapanthus africanus. Classification (NCBI taxonomy): domain Eukaryota; kingdom Viridiplantae; phylum Streptophyta; class Magnoliopsida; order Asparagales; family Amaryllidaceae; genus Agapanthus; species Agapanthus africanus. Next base: position 226,710,442 of record CM057347.1, read on the forward strand.
TTAGGACATGTTCTCCTACAGATGATCTGACGGCCAACCTCGCCTGAAACAAGTTCTTTGAGGTCTCATATCTTGCTATACGAGATTGCTCCCCATACAGATCCTTTGTATAGAGAAATATGGATTCAAGATCCATATCCTCGTGCCTCCTTTGATGTTCATTATTCATCGAGGCAAGCACGATGCACTTGGCCTTCGCACAATCTAACTCCCAAGTTTTATGGATTTCCTCATCCGCATTACTGGATTTAGGATCAGGGACTGCAGGTGCCTTAGTGGTAAGGACATACCCCAATTTTTCATAAGTCAAAGCCATTTTGACATTCCGCAGCAAATCTTTATAGTTTGGCCCAGTCAATATATTTTTTTTCTAGTAGTAACTTAAGTCCTGTCATGTTCTGGGTCGCTGCAATTAGGAGAGAGAGAAAGAACACATTAGAATGATGCTCTTGCAAGTTTAGAGTGGTTTTTAGTTTATCTAAACTGGATGGCTCCCACTGTTTCTCGAATCCCTCCTCAAACCAAAAAGGAAGAACTAGCCAGGACTATTCTCACCGTACAATACTTACTTAACCGTTCAGCCAGTCCGGTGTCGGTACTTCGAGGGAGGTTTTCCAACGCTTTCGCGAAGTTCCTTAATTAAATAACCTATTTTCTCTGGGGGCGTAGCCCCGCTGACACCTTTCTCGGCACCTACTTGGTTTATAGCATTGATCGTTAAGTGACGAATCTCCTGATGAGTAGCATATACTCACAGTAGAATCGGGATCCAAATATCATTGTGTGATAATGCTGAAGGAATCCTACCAACATTCATCAAACTCCAAATGGTATGCATCTCTTTGCAAATTTCAGTTTCTTTAGAATTTCCCGATATAAATTTCTGCCCCATGCTCTTATGACCTTAGGGTTGGTCAAAATGTCATAAGTCACATGTCAAGTTCTACCCATCATTATCTTGTTAATTTGAACCCATCCGTACATACCCCTGACATTGGTCAAATGATAATACGAGTATCCCAAACTAACTCATCTATCTATGCAACAAATGAATACCCAACAGCTACCAAACACTATGCCTTGGCGTTGGTCAAAATGCATAGCTTGAATACTACTGAATACCCAAATGAAATGACGGAGGGTTACGAATAGTTTTGGCGAAACCGTGAACGTAGTGAACTTTATATGACCGAAGGAACCTGATAGCTTTTAAAGGAGTGGTTAAAGCTCCGCAATTAAAAATATCTTCTGTTTTAAAAATAACCGAGTGGTTTCTTTTAAACTGTTCCAACGATTCAAGTTTGGTTTATTTTCTTTGCATTAATATAATGTGTCCCATCATTAACCTATCATTGCAGAAAACAATGAAAATACAACGTCCTCTTATACCATCCGCATTCGCCACTGGGTCCCGTCATCACCCGTTAGGTTACTTAACTAACGACAGAGCGGGGGCTGGGCTAGCGCGGGTGTAAAACATAAGTGACGTCTAATAGCTATCATATATAGACATTGTACATTCGTCAGACGCAATAATAGGCAATCCAGATCACAGATGAACATATTGGATTTTCTACGAATCAGCATTTCTTTTGAGCCTGTAAAGAAAGACAGATTACACGGTCGTGATGAATAGCCAAAACCCCACCCTAAACCCCTACGGGTACGACAAACTACACGCCAAGTACCCGAAGTGAAGCGGTCTCTCTCAACAACGTGAGTAGGCTATTAAACACTTCAAAGTACCCGGTAGTTTGTGCACCCTACCTTGGGTCTATCCTTGGAGCAAAAATCAGGAAATGAAATAATACAACGGTGACTACAACCGGAACCTAGAAGTGCCCCGCAAAATAATATTTCAATAATTTACAAATTACATTTGAATGAAAGAAACGCTCGTCTCACATCCCCGGCTATCCATTCATAACAATCCAACAAGTCCACAAACACAAACAGTAAAATCATTACAGAAATGTGCAACGCCCTGCCAACCGACATACTAGCAGTTAGGGGAGGTTTACGGACACATTATACAAATCACATATATAATCTAATTAGCCAAACATCGTAGAATTTCGATCAAGCAAACACAATTGATTCTACTCCAAAAACTTCTTTGTGCACCTGAGACTTGAGCAGAAACAAAACATTCCAGAAAGAACAAAATTTACACAGAAGAGTTACTAGGGAAATTTGGGTTGACTCGGCCCCAACTCGGCGGCGGATCCGCGGCGGATCGATTGGATCGGCCGCGGATCTGCGGCGGTTTAGACGAGTTATGACCCCAAATTTCTCCAGTAACCTTATATTTCCCTGCTTGTATTTTTAAGGGTCCCTGTAGAATTTTTAGACCCCGTTTCAAAATCGACAGAAACTTAGTGAATTTGATGTTTTTTCCGGTTCGTTTTGCGATCGAATTTCTAACGACTTTGTTAACAAGTTAGTTAGGGTTTAGCGAGCCTCTGATACCACTGTAAGTCGACGTTGTACACCCCACGCTTTGCGGGGAGGCCGAAATATGAAAAACAATCTTTTTCTTTAAACTAACATCGACTAACCGTAAGGATCTTTGCTAAACTCTAACTAACATTATCATAGGAGGAATTAGCTACTATGAAAGAAGATCATACCTAATGAATCAAGTCCTTCTTCTTCTCGTTAACCACCTCCTCGTCGGCCTCCTCTTTATAATAGAAGATCCACCCGAAAGCTACTACTCCAAGCTTTGTCTCTAACTTGAGGAAACTAGGTTACTCAAAGTGCTAATCAAACCAACCTAGGGAATATAGTGTGTGATTAGGGATTAATAAGTCTTGCTAACCCTTGATCTCAACACATGAGAGGTTAGGGTTAGGGTTTGAAGAGAGAGAGAGCTTGAGGAGAGAGAAGCTGAGAGTGAGAATGATATGAAATAATATCTCATCTTGAATATATGAAGCATAATGATTTATTAAATGAATAAATCAAATGATTTATCAACCATGCTTCAATTATTCACATTGTGTGATTCATCTCATGAGTCATTAGTCATTAAATGCATCATTAACTCCTTGGATGAATCACACAAAAGAGTCACTAAATCAATAAATGAAAATTCCACCTTAGCCCCCAAGTCATCATCCTTCTAGAAGCTTCTCGAGAATTTACGGGAACGCCCCTCCAATCCGTGAAAAAACTTTAGACTGTATAAATCCAATAATCCGATACTAGAATCTGGCTTAAACCAAAGCCCGCTAGTAAAAACTGTCTGAACATCGTACGTGCGTAAAGACACGTATGCGTCCGAACCATGTCGTAAAACCATACGACCTCTATATCGTTTCGCCCGAAACATGGAAACTCTCTGTGTGGGACTCTAAAGACTCGACTACTACGCTGGCAGTATGTTTAACTACAGACTGCAAGCGGCACTAGCTGTACGTAACGGTCCCCAGGTAGATGTCGATAAGAAGGCCGATGAGGAAACCCATCCGAACTCCTACTGAGCCTGATGTGACAATCTCCGTACAGTATGGTCTGTTCGTCTACGACTATCGCATATCGGGCGTAGGGGCGGCAAGCATCAGTCCCCTAAAAGCGGTATAAGTTGTGTCGGAGCGAAGCCCATTACACCTTGAGAAGCTACTGGAAAACCTACGAGTAAATCTCGCTTGCCCTGGCCAGGGACTTTGCGTAATGGCTTTCCAGACACAGTGCGATATCAACTCCCAATACCGGGAAGGACGAATCCTGTCTAACCGCTACTGCCTCCAAGTGCTCGGGACTGCACCCAATTGCTACCTGTTTGCACGACTCCTTTGAGGCGTGGTAGGGTAGCAATCTAAGAACAGTGGGACACACTCGAGACGAAGTAGCAGTATCAAGTCTGCGGACTATGCTGTACTCATGTCACATGGGAACTGTTAACTGACGACAGGTATAATACCAACCAACAGTTCCCTGCGAGTCCTGTTCGGTGTACCCGTGACTCAACGAGCACCTGTATACTATCTTCAGTACGACGTACTGATGGCTGTGGGACAGATATCTCCCCAACTGGGATGAGAAGCATACACACTAGTCTACTCCGGAGTATCGATGCCCTGTCTCGATAATCCTACGACTAGGGACCTGAAAAAGGATGTGCTTGTAGACTACCCAGCCCCCACTAGTGTGACTGCCATCACAACGCTGGTAGTCAAGCAAGATCCTAAGGGCTCTATCAATACGTATACACATATTAAGATAGATACAAACCAAGTGGCATACTAATATGTTTAGCAAGACTGTTAATATAACTGTGAATATCCCAAGCTTCCAATAAGTAATATACAAGCTAGTATGATACAATAATGGCCTCTAGGGTATATACACTAAGAAAAAGATCCACCGTTTTCTTCCTCCAAAAATGATGTTTTTCTTGAATATCCAAGCTAGTTTAGTGAAAAAGAATGATGGGTTAAGTTTTGTTTATGAGTTTGTGGATTTATTTTAGGATTTTTAACGAATTTGGAGAGCTTAGAGATGATGAAATGAGCTAAGGAAAAGAAATGGGCAGATTTGGGGGGTCGGCCAAATCAAGTGGGGGGTGTTTTGTGTACATGTGAAGAAAATTCTAGCACAAATCAATAAATGCTCATTAATGCTAAAATGCCAACTTTTCTTTCTTTTTTTTAAAATAAAACCTTTTGCCTCAAAAATATCTAGATATTTGATGGATGGTTTTTTTTAACTTAAACTTGATTAGTTTAGCAATGATTCAAATTAGAAGTAATTAACCCAACCCAAAATATAATTACCACTAATTAAGTGCATAAATAACACATTAAAATAATATTTTAATTAGGGAAAAATTTTATGTGAACCAAAACTTCCAATTGACCCCCAAAGCCTGCGCACTAGCACTATTCCAATTAAACTAGGCGCAGTCAAGTCTGTACAGAGGTTTGATCACAATCGGGTTAAAACGGAAAACACCGACTATTTTACCCTAAAACGGAAAAATTCTTATAACGATTTTGAAAACGTTACAAGGAAGATGGAAACTAAGTCCATCTTCTCGTGTTGCCTCTGATATACACCTTCTACTTAGGCCAACACGAGGCACTAGGCATTCGCACAGTCTTTTTCCCTTGTCTTACGGATATCAACATCCGCGACGGTGGAAACTGCACCTAGGACTGCGAGGGCTTTGAGTAGTAATGAGGTGGTCCAGCTTGTCATAAGTAATGGACATCTGGACAAATCTTTGCCAGTCAATATAGTATAACTCTGTCATTTTATTATCTATCTGTAACCTAATCTGGTCACCTGGTTGCTGCAATTAAGAGAGAGAGAAGAAAACACTCAGCATGATGCTGTTGCAAGTTTAGATTGGTTTTTAGTTTATCTAAACAGGATGGCTCCAGCTTTTTCTCGAATCTTTCCTCAAACCATAAAAGAAGAATTAGTCAGGATTAATCTCACCGTACAATACTTGCTTAACCTTTCAGCCAGGCTAGTGTCGGTACTTCGAAGGAGTTTTTACGACGCTTTCGCGAAGTTCCTTAATTACATAACCTCTTTTCCCTAGAAACGTAGCCCCGCTAACACCGTTCTAGACACCTACTTGGTTTATAGTATTGATTGTGTTAATGAAAGAATCTCCCGAGGAGTAGCGGATACTCACAGTAGGATCGGGATCAAAATACCATTGTGTGATAATCCTGAAGGAATCCTACCAATATTATCACACTCCAAATGGTATGCAGCACTAGCAAGTTTCAGTTTCTTTAGAAACTCCCGATGTGGATTTTTGCCCCATGCTCTTATGACCTTTACGAAGGCTAACATATCATAAGTCACATGTCAAGTTCTGCCCGTCATTGTCCAGGTTAATTTGAACCCACCCGTACATACCCTTGACGAAGGCCAAAATAGTAGTACGACTGTCCCAAACCAATGCATCTATCTATGCTACAGATGAATATCCATCAGCTACCAATCACTATGCCTTGGCGAAGGTGAAAATACATAGCTTGAATATTACTGAATATTCAACTGAAATGACGGAGGGCTACGAATGGCTTTGGAGAAACCGTAAATATAGTGAACTTGATATAATCGAAGGAACCTGACAGCTTTTAAAAGGAGTGGCTTAAGCTCTGCATTTAAAGGTCTCCTGTTTAAAAATAACCGAGTGGTTTTAAAATTTGTTCCAACAATTCTGGTTTGGTTTGTTTTCTTTGCATTAATGTAATGCAATACCATCACTTACACCTATCATCATAGAAAAAAGAAGAAAATAACACGTCCACTTATGCCATCCGCATTCGCCACTGGGACCTGTTAGGTTACTTAACTAACGACAGAGCGGGGGCTGGACTAGCGCGAATGCAAAACATAAGCAATGCCTACTAGATATCATATATAGAATAAACATTCGTCTCACACAATATGAGGAATTCCAGATCACAGATGAACATATTAGATATACTAGGAATTCCGCATTTCGTTAAGCTTGTAACGAAAGACGGATTCCACGGTCGGGATGAATAGACAAACCCCACCCTAGACCCCTATGGGTGCGACAAACTACCCGCCAAATACCCGAAGTGAAGCAACCTCCCTCAGCAAAGTGAGTAGGCCACTCGGCACTTCAAAGCACCCGGTAGTTCGTGCACCCTACCTTCAGTCTATCATAGGAGCAAAAACAGTAAAAGAAATAATACAACGGTGGCTACAACCTCAACCCATATGTGCCCCGCTAAAATAATATTACATCACTTTACAAATTTACATCGAATGAAAGAATGAAAACTCTCATCTCACATCCCCGGCTATTCATCCACTACGATCCAACAAGTTCATATACACAAACCAACATAACAACATCACAAATATGTGCAACCCTGACTAATCGACGTATAGCAATTAGTCGATGTTTCCAAACACATATACATATCACAAAGCTTGTAAAGTAACTGCGACATTAGAATTTTGCACGCAATTAGCAAACTAAACCAATTTTCCAAAACATGAAAATCGAGTGAGCTAAAGTTCCAAAAACAGTCGTTTTAAGCCAATTCGGAAGTCCGAATCAGAACGAAACACGCCCGAACCTTCATGAAGCGTTAGAGCACGAAATTAACTTCGAGTTGGGAGGCCTAGAGTGAGTACCCCACACCGAGGCCACCACGAGGTGGACAGGGGATGAGGCAGACCCGAAACTGCCTAAGGTGGGGCAGTTTAGGGTCCCCACCGCCAAGACCACCTTGTGGTGGTCTTGGGGAGTGGGCCCAGCCATTTGGTCCCACTCGGGGATTCCCCGGGGTGCCCATGCACTACCCCACAGCTTCTCAGTTAAAACCGTGAGCCCGCGGGGTGTGCAAACATCTAAAACCTTCAGTTTTTGGAACTGTTTTTGTCGGCAGTTTTTGCGCGACAAAAATGGTGGATTTCTAACGTCGCTACAAGCTATCTAAGGTTTATGAGAGGCTCTGATACCACTGTAAGTCAATTTTACGCACCCCATGTGTTCGCAGGGAGGCGGAAATGGCAAAAACTGATTTTTACGGGCTTCACAACACCGACTAGAACCAAGGATCGAACATAAATCATAGCTAGCAAATTACTTGAGGTTTAACTACTCGGATGAATGTTATACCTCATAGTATCGTGTCCTTCGGGTCTTCTCGCTGTCCTCCTCATTATTGTAGGCTCCGAGGATCGAAACGGATCGAAGCGTCCTCGACGGCCTCCTCAAGTGAAAGACGATCCACCCGAGAGTTTATAGTCCGAGCTCCTATCTCAAATCTGAGATAACTACGGGGATAACTAGGGCTTCTAGTTCGATAAATTAGAAGTCTTAGGTGGTGTAGAGTGAGAAGATGAATTGATTTGTCTCTTGGAACCCAAGAATTCTCAACTCATGAGAGATTTTGGGTTTAGCAGAAGAAGAAGAGCACTTTAGGAAAAGCTAGTGAAGAATGAGCTTAAAAAAAGAATGGCTCAAGAAAAGAATAATCTAGCATGCTTATAATTGAAGAGAAAATATCTCAACAAATATCTAGCATGCTTGAAAATATCTAATGGTTAGTCATGCTTGATTTTTTTCCACCTCCACCTCATTTCCTCCACCTCATTATGTTTAATCCATAAAAGAAATAAACCCTAAATGAGGTGTTCCTTCTGGAAGCATTCCCGCAAGAATTACGAGAATGCCCCTCATCCGTATATACATACCCGTATCCGTATTCCAAAGAATACAAATACAATGAGACGAAAAAAAATCCATTAATATAATACTAGGATCCGGCTTAAACCAAAGCCCACTAGTATTATCCGCCCGATCATCATACGTGCACAAGTACACGTAAGTGATCGAAGCCCTGCCGTAAAATCATACGGCTTCTACACCTTTTGCCCGGTGCAAGGAAACTCTCTATATGGGACTCTAAAGATTCGACACTACGCTGGCAGTGGGTTTAACTACAAGCCGCAAGCGGTCTTAGCTACACGTAACGGCTATCCAGGTATGTGTCGAGAAGAAGGCCGATGAGCTAACTCATCCGAAATCTTACTGAGCATGTATGTGACAATATCTGTACAGTCCGGTTTGTTCGTCTAAGAGTTTCGTATATCGGGCCTAGGGGCGGTAATCGTCAGACCCATAATAACGTAATAAGTCGTGTCGGAGAATAACCCAAAACACCCTATGAAACTACTGGAGTACCTAACAGTAAATCTCGCTTGCCTTGGCCAAGGACTTTGTGTACTGGCCTTCCGAACACAACGCAATATCAATCCCCAATACCGGGAGATATGAATCCTAGCTAACCGCCACTGCCTCCAAGTGCTTCGGAACTGCACCCAACTACTACGTAATTGCACGACTCTATTGAGTTGTGGTAGGGTAGTAATCAAAGTACAGTGCGAAGAATCTCGAGGAGAAGTAGCAGTGTCAAATCGATGGATTAAGCTATACTCATGTCATCTAGGAACTACTGCCCAACGATAGGTAAAATACCCACCAACAGTTCCCGACGAGTCATGTCTAGTGTACTCATAACCTAATGAGCACTTGCATACTATCTCCAGTATGACGTACTAATGGCTGTGGGACAGACCATCTCCCCTACTGGGATGAGAAGCATATACACTAGTCTACTGTGGAGTATCGATGCCCCGTCTCGATAATCTTTCAACTAGGGACCTGTATAAGATGTGCTTATAGACTACCCAGCCGCCACTAGTGTGATTGCCATCACAACGCTGGTAATCAAGAAAAGATCCCATGGGCTCTACTAATATGTATAAGCGATATGCTAAGAAAACATATGCACATATTGAGGTAGAAACAAACCAGGCAGCATACTACTATTTCGAGCAAGACTGTTACTATATCTGTGTATATCCCAAGCTCCCATTAAGTAATATACAATCTAGTATGATACAATAATGGCCTATAGAGCATATATCACTAACAATTTTCACATATTACACTTACGGTCGCAGAAAAGAAATGAAAAACAACAATAATTAGAATCCGCATCTATAGATATCATAAATCCGGATTATCACATATTCCGAATTTCGTGCCTAATATTTTAAACCTTACATTTAAGTCTCGAATTGAAAACTCTTTTCAAAGATAAAGCTGAGCAATTCAACAATATTCCCAGAAAAATCGAAGGCTCGTCGGGAACATTTGTTGATGGCCGCACCTCCGAAAGCATCAATGAAGTGGACTTGGGCGGAACACCGTCGTCGCGAACACCCGAATGGATGCTCTTGGCCATGGGGTTCTCCGGTAGTCACTTGGTCGAGACAAAGGGGCATGGCTATCTACAAGTGTTTCCTGGCGAGTATTCACGTACAATAGGAGATTATGACAAAGTTTCGATCCAAATCTAGACTCCGTGGCAATCCATTAATCAAGGCTTAAATGTGAGATTTGTAGAGTGATAACTAGTTTTCGCAAAACTAATAAATGTGGATTCTAACCATTGTATCATACTTCCAGAACACATTAGACGATGTTAATATTTCGATCAACTTTCTAATTATCAACAATTCACAAAGACCTCAACCTCTTGAGCCTCATCTAAAATTCCCAGAAAACTCATAATTTGAAGTTGAAGCATCTCAAGAAAAATGGTGTCATAACTCCACAAGTAAGCGGCGAAACCGCGGCCAAGACATGGTCTAGGCGGCGGTTCCGCGGCCACTTGTTGGAGTTAGGAGCTCGTATTTCTTGAGCCTTCATTAAAAAACCTGCTGAATTTTTTGACAATTTTTTTTTCTGAAAATATCGAGTTTTGAAAAATGAACAGAAACTCTCAAAACTCGTAATCAAAACGTCGATCGAACACTTTAACTTCGTCTAATCTACTCCTAAGCCTCTAGTTTGGCCCTGATGCCATGTAAGTATGTCTTAGCACCTCTACTAGGGTTTTAACAAAAACATGTGAACAATTTTAAAAATTCTAGAATGCTAAGTATACCAATCATGAATCGAACTAGAGATTAGGGTTTCAAATAAAGCAAATAGAGATTAACTCTAAGTGAATGGAAACTACAACCTTTGTAGACCAGTCCATCATGTCAATTGCTCCGTGTAGAAGTCGTAGAGCTCCTCTGCGACTACGCTTGAAATTGGAACGAGGTTTTTTAAGGTCTTCGTCGTCTATGATGATCCACCACGAAGCTTCTCACTCTCAAACTCTTGCTTCACTAATCTTTGAACAATTGAAAGTAACAACCTATACTAATTTGCTATATTAGTGTAGGTTGATGAAGTGGGGATGTTTCTCATTAAAATTATTTTCTTTTCTTTTTCTTTTCAACCTAGGAAAAACTCTAGAGAAGAAAAGAAGAGGAGGATGAACTTGGCAAGAGAGATGAATGAACCTTGGAGATAAGATATAGATTAATAGATAAGTACGGATGAATAAAAACAAATCAAGAGAATGAGTCATGATTACTAGATCCTTTTAGAACCTCATAGAAGCCATGACTCATCTCTTTATTTTGTTTCTATTCATTTATATTTATCAAAAGAATAACTCATCTCTTTATTTTGTTTCTATTCATTTATATTTATCAAAATCTTTATTCTTTTCTCTAATGTGATTCTTGCATTGCCATGATCTTTGTATCATCAACCATGATGCATTTATATATATATATATATATATATATATAAAGAATTATAATGAGTAATTAGTTAATTATTAAATTAACACTTGATTTAATAATCCGGTCATATCATATATAACCCGACTAATATCAACAAACGCTAGATTAAAATATGGTATCATATACTCGTAGTTAATCAAGCTCCCGCACATATCTCTATTTGTGCCCTACTTCATTTCACTTGAGCTTGGAAACCTCTATGTGGGACTCTTAAGACTCGTTAATACGCTAGCAGTAGATAATGATTATATTAGATACCCACAAGCCGTCAGCGGTACAAGCTGGACGTAACGGCTATCCACTTATTGAACGAATAGAAGATCAATAAGAAAACTTGTTCAAACTCCCATAGAGCTAATAAGAAACACTTACCGTACAGTCCGGTCACTTCGTATGATATGTCGCATATCGAGTCTGGGGGTGGAATCGTCAGACCCCAATAACTCAATAAGTCATGCCGATGTGTGGCCTGTAACCAATCCAGAAAGCACTGATAACACTTATCAGTAAATCTCATCAGCCCTGGCCAGGGACTTGCGGTTATAGCCAATCGCGCATAGCACAACATCAACTCCCAATATCGGAAGAGACAAAAACCCCTCCTATCGCTCACGGCCTGCATGTGTCTCAGGACTGTACCAAAAATCCACCTGTTCTCACTACTCAGTAGAGCCGTGGTAGGGTGGAAATTAAAGCATAGTAGGAAGCACACAATACACTATGACGATCTTGGGTCTACAGACTAACCTGTACAAATGTCACCGGAGAACTGCTATATTAAGATATGTATAATACCATCTAGGAGTTCTCGGCGAGTCCGTTCAATGTACTCAGCTCTAATGAGCACCTGTATACAATCTTTGATGTCAAACACAAATGGATATGGGATCATCCATCGCCCTAATACTGGGTCAAGAAACGTATACACTAGTCTGCTCTGGAATATCGATGCCTTGTCTCGATACACCCTCGGCTAGGAACTGTTAAGGATGTGCTTATGGACTACACATGCCCCAATAGTATGATCTGCATCATAGTCATGGTAGTCAAGCTAACATCCTAAGGGCTTTATCAACATGTATGAAAAAGACAGCAAACTCAAACAAATGAACGTGTTAAGATAAAAAGCAACCCGATAGCATAATGTCACGTCGAACAAGAAAGTCCTCTATATATATGTCCAAGCATCCACTATAATATACAATAATGGCCTCTAGGGCATACATATTCCTAACATGTATGTACAGGACAATCTTGCTTGATATGATAGTATGCTATTTGGTTTGTCTTTATCTTAACATGTGTATATGTTCTACTTGTTATTACGTATCGCTAATATATGATGATAAAGCCCGTAGAATTATTACTTGACTACTAGCGTTATGATGGAGATCATACATGAAGGGGATGGGTAGTCCATAAGCACATTCTTAAATGTCCTTGGTCGTGGGAGTATTGAGACTGTGCATTGATATTCCGGAGTAGACTGGTGTATACGTTTCTAGCCACCGATGAGGGACGATGGTTGGTCCCACAGCCATTAGTGTCTAGCACCTAAGATCGTATACAAGTGCTCACTAAGGGTGAGTACACTGGAGGGACACGCTAAGAACTTCTATATGGTATTATACATATCGTCAGATAGCAGTTCTCAGGTGACAAGAGTACATGTTGGTCTTTAGACCTGAGATTGTCATTTGTATCGTATGAGTTTCCACTGTACTTAGATTACTATCCTACCACGGCTCTATTGAGTCATGCAAACATATTTTAGTTGGGTACAGTTCCGAGCCACGTAGAGGCAATGAGCGATTGTTGGGGATTCGTCTCTCCCGGTATAGGGAGTCGATATCGTACTGTGTTCGGTTGGCCAGCACCATAAGACCTTAGCCAAGGATGATGAGATTTACTGATGGTTAGATCAGTAGTTACTCGGATCGGTCCTGAGGCACATCGGTACGAATTATCGGGTTATTTGGATCTGATGTTTACCACCCCTTAAACCAGATATGCGATACTCTTAGACGAAGAGACCACACTGTATGGATATCTTCGCAGATAGGATCAGTAAAGGTTCGGATAAGCTTCTCGTCGACCTTCCTTTTCAACAGATACTGAAAGTCTACCCTAGCACCACCATAAGGTTTTAGTAGCATCAAGCATGCCAAATTTAAAATTTTTAGGTGCTAAGTTAGACTTAGCAAGATCTTAACTAGAATAATTAGGGTTAAACCAATGATGATATGAAAAACTAAAGAAGTGAAAGAAGTTATACCCCCGTAGATCGAGTCCTTCACTTCTCAAGCTCTTAGTTGTAGTCCACGCGACTCTACTAGGCTCCAGTTGAGAGTTTGATCGAGCCTCCTTCGTGATCTTCACGCCAAAGACGATCCACCCGAAGCCCACTAGCTTAAGCTACCTCTTCACTAATTTTCTATTAGTGTCACGACCCAAAATTTGGCCCGTAACCGGCACTTAAACTATGTAACGTCTACCGGCGTACGCAACTTAAGTATGCCAAAACCCAGAAATCTAAAACCACCAAAAACTGGATAAACGGAGAAAAACATATTTTAAAACATTCGGAAATTCTCAAGTAAAAATCTTTAAGTCTAGTTTTCGTTCTTAAAAATTTCGGCAGCACCACCTTTGTAAACACTAGCCCCGAAAACGGGTACAACATAGAAATATATAAAGCATCCCAAACGGGAGCAAATCACGCCCAACGGCGGAGACAACCACCACAAGATATAAATACGACGCCGAAGCGAAGATTATAATGGAAAACTGCATAAAAAAGTAAAACTTTTCAACAAGACCGGCTCCCACAATCACGGCACCCAAAGTCACCAAAATAATAATACAATACCGAATCCTCACAACTCGCCTCTAAGTCAAATACAAGAAGTGGTAGATGGAGAATACTAGATCCAACAAAAAGATATACAATGTATAAATGGATAACCGCAAACCCACCTAAAAGCGAAGGCCTCACAGCCAATCGTAGCGATATCTACAAAAGTAGAGATGATAAGATGCCCTGCCGCGACTACTCAGAGGGTAAGTCCTGCAAAACACTGTGGCACAACGGGGGTGAGTTGCCAACTCATGAATAGTAAATAACATCATATTGTAATCGCAAGTATGCACGAACAGCGATTAATCTATCACATGTAATCCGATAGCATAAGTATGAAAATGTGAATATGCAACAATCATGTAAAGGTACATCATCAGGGTACTACAACTACATGAAGCAATGCCTATCAACATACTCCTGAGTGTGGGATGATATAATATAAAATCTCATGCAAATCATCAGCAAGGAAAAACACCAGTGTCCCTCACTGACACATCAAATCCCAAATCCTCAGGCACCGCATCCACAGATCGGCCTTCACATCCTGTAAGTCTCATGGAACCTGAGTGTCAAACATCGACACCGAAAAAATCATGAAAACATATACCTGTAGGTATATATACATATATATATATATAAGGATATCAACCACGTATGTCCACCGACGATACGTAAAAATCGAAATCTGAGTGTCAAACACCGACACTCGAAACGTCATGAAACACGTGTCTAGCATCGACACGTAAATCCTCATAACTCAGGCGCTGTCACCACGACTGGTCCTGATGATATGTCGTACATCACTCCGGTCGGTATCCCCACGATAACCACCGAGTCCAAATAAAATGACCGGTAGGTAGTGGTCCCTCCGTCAGGCTTATCGTCTACACCACGAAATCACCACTCGCCCCGGGGTACCATACCGGGTCCACCATATACCCACAGACGGTGCCTCCCGCTCCTCGAATCGGGTATCACAAGCCAAATCTCAGAACGGAGAAATCACATGGTAGACGCACTGAAATATCATATCAAGAGAAACCGGGTTTTCAAACAATACATAGTTTTATTGAAATACCCCCACGGTTCTCAAATCCATAATCATATGAAATCCATATCTCAATGCGTAAATCCATGAAAACTGATATATACAACATCAAACAACAATATGAGCATATTAAGGGAAAACCGCTCTTTAAAATGAATCCAACTTTAAAATATATCATGTGGTTCCCAAATCCTCCGAAAACAAGTGCAGCATCATATGTGGTGTACATGTAATTGTAACAAAATTTAAGTATCTATATGTAAGCAAGTATGTATGATGCATTTCATAAGCGCAATAGTCAACATCTCAATATCACATGTCAAAACTATACCACTTAGGGTATAGGAAACTATAGCAAACTATGTGGGTGTACATGTCAGTATGTGTGCATGATGTACATGTAGCTGTAATCGAGTATGTGGGTGTAACTCAAGCCCAAAGAGCGCAAAGTTCTTCCGTCTGACGCTTCTCCTTAGAGGGTTGGTTGACTTCCAACCCCTACGAGGAGTGACCGACATGTCAATCTGTATGCATGATGTAAGTAGCTATAACAAGATATACGTGAAATGGAATAAGGGTCACTACCTCAACTATTCCTACCCAATGTAATATCACGTATATATGTGTCCACGGTATTTCATATGCACAACGGACTAAGAGTTACTACTCCAACTATCCCTATTCACTACCATATCACGTATGTAGGTGTTTTGTGCGTGTCATGGCAATTACAGACGGTGTGGGTGTAGCATACAATTTAGTTCTCGTGCAACATGAACCGTCAGTAATGTGTTATATCTAAAGGTACAAGTCTAGGTACAACAGATAATACTATGCAATGACGTTCGTATGAAATCAACTAATATGCAATAACATGCAGCTATCATATTACATCAGCCCCGACGCATAACGCCATACGGGCGATTTCCCCGTAGATGTTAAATCTACTCACCGATGGTCTCGAGCTATGAAAATCCGACCACCTGCTTCCCCTTGTTCGCAGCGTCCGAAGTCCCCGCTTGCGATGCTATAATTTCACAAAACACAAAGACAGTGCAAAATCTCAGAAATCGACCAATATCACGTAAAACTACGTTTTAAACGACGCACCAACACGAAACTAACTCAAAAGAGTCCGTCTAGTGGCTAACATGCGTGACGACACTACGAAACCAATCCAAGTGCAGCAGCTGCACAAGATCACGATTCATGTCGGATAACGTAACACACGGACCCAAAACACTAGATTATAGCAAAACGATCCCAGATTTTGCATACTGTAAATACAAAAAATTTAAACATTACCAAACATCCCTAAACCACAGCAGACAACTACCCATCAAAACCAAACCCCAACACCCTCCTCCAAAACCGGGGTTGCCGGAATTTGTCGTTGGGTCGCCGTCCTAAACCGGTAGGGTGGGTCACATGTCTCAGGTGGAATACGAGGGTCACTAGTACAACACTACCACATTGTTTGATTTTTCAGTAAAATTTCCTGGTCACAGCAGATCACAGAAGCTCTAAAAAGACACTAAAAATACGATATTGCACTAATCGATACTTAAAGTGTTCTACACCATAACCAACGAGCTATACATCATAAAAACTCATATTTAACAATTTTGGGATTATACCTATCAACCTTGGCTCACAAGATCCAAGCTTTCCTAGCTCAAAGTGATCAAAGTAGCTAAAGAAAGACTTGATGTGTTTTTGTGGGATTAGTTATGGAATTTTTGGAGATTTATTGAGCTTTGAGATGAAAGAAATGAGCAAGGAAGAATATAGGGGCAGACTTGGGAAGGGCTCGGCCAATAAGTGGGGAAGGATGAAGAATTGTGTATGGTTTTCTAGCTAAGTCCTGTGATAAATGCACATAAATGCATGAAGCCGCCTCTCCCCTTCATAATTTTCTTTTAAAAACTTTAATCCTTTGCACAAGAATATCTAGTTATTATATGGAAAGTTTGTTTAACTCAAACTTGATTAATTTTGCCAAGATACAATTTAGGAAAAATTACCCAAACCCAATATGTAAATAACGCATTAAAAATAATATTTAAAAAAGGAAAAATTCTATTTCAACCAAAACATCCCATATACCCCCAAAGCTCTCACGCTAGCTTTATTTTAGCTAAACTAGGTGCTGGCAAGTCTATATGGACGTTTGATCAAAATCGGATTAAAACGGAAAATACCGACTATTTTACCCTAAAACGGAAAAATTAGCATAACGATTTCTAAAACGATACAATCTCCCCCTTATAGAAATTCGGTCCCCGAATTAATATTTAACTACGCGTACCTTCGAAGAGATGAGGGAATTTCTTCCGCATCTCGCTCTCGGCCTCCCAAGTGATCTCCTGACTAGTAGGGCTACGCCAAAGAACTTTCACAGATGGCAAGACCTTTGACCGATGTTTCTTCACCCGCCGATCCAAAACAACTACCGGCTGCTTGATGAATGAAAGATCGCGCTCAAGCTGAATGGTCTCGTGCTGAATCATGTGAAAAGGATCATGAAGGTATCTACGAAGTATCGACACATGGAAAACAGGGTGAACATCCGGAAAACTAAGAGGGAGTGCCAAACGATAAGCAACAGAACCCACTCGCTCAAGGATCTCAAAAGGACCTACAAATCTGGGACTGAGCTTCCCCATCTTCCCAAATTGCATAACACCCTTCATCGGAGAAATCCTCAGGAATACATGATCCCCCTCTGCGAACTCAAGTGTGAGACGACGACGGTCGGCATAAGACTTCTGCCTGCACTGGGTGCTCTCATCCTGTCCTAAATCAGCTGGATCTTCTCCATAGTCTCCTGAACTAGCTGGGGTCCCAAAACTCTACTCTCGATGAGCTCGGTCCAACAGACTGGCGATCGACACTTCCTACCGTACAAAGCCTCAAAAGGTTCCATCTGAATAGTCTCCTGAAAGCTGTTGTTGTAGGAGAACTCAATCAACGACAAGTGACGATCCCAACTGCCACTAAAATCCAGCACACATGCACGGAGCATATCCTCCAGAGTCTGTATAGTCCACTCCGATTGACCATCGGTCTGTGGATGAAAAGCGGTGCTAAAACTCAACCGGGTACCCAAAACTTCCTGAAGCTTTTGCCAAAGACGGCTAGTAAACTGGGTGCCTCTGTCGGATACTATGCATGTGTGAACACCGTGTAAACGCACAATCTCATTTATATACAACTGAGCGTACTGAGCATGACCGAAAGTGGTCTTCACTGGAAGGAAGTGAGATGCTTTCGTCATCCGGTCAACAATCACCCAAATGGAGTCATACCCTCTACTGGTCCTGGGTAGACCCACCACAAAGTCCATGGAAATCTGCTCCTATTTCCACTTCAGAATGGGTAAAGGCTGTAACTCTCCAGCCGGTCTCTGATGCTCTGCCTTGACTTACTGAAAAGTCAGGCACCTCGAAACGAAGTCCGAAATATCGCGCTTCATTCCTTCCCACTAGTAAAAGTCTCTCAAGTCACGGTACATCTTAGTGGAACCTGGATGAACGCTAAAGGCCGATTGATATGCCTGCTCTAGGATCTCGCGTCTCAACCCATCAGCATCTGGTACACACAAGCGAGTCCCGCATCGTAGCACACCCTGGTCATCAATCATGAACTCCAAAACTGTACCCTGCCGAACATGCTCAAGGATCTCGGACAAACGGGCATCACTGGGTTGCGCCTCACGGATACGATGAAGGAGTTGTGGACGGGCGCGGCCATGAGCAAGCTGTCCCCCAGCGGAAGTAAACTCGAACTGCACTCTACCATCACACAAGAGCTGCCAATCTGCAGAAGACAGACGCTGAACTGCGCTCAACTAGGACAAACTACCCCCGGGCCTACGACTCAAAGCATCAGCTACCACATTCGCCTTGCCCGGGTGATAAAGGATCTCACAATCATAATCCTTCACTAGCTCTATCCAACGGCGCTGTCGCAGATTCAGATCTTGCTGTTGGAAGATGTACTTCAAGTTCTTGTGATCCGTGAAGATCTGACATGACTCTCCGTACAAATAGTGTCTCCAAATCTTCAATGCAAAGACTACTGCGGCCATCTCAAGATAGTGAGTGGGGTAATTCTTCTTGTGCTTCTTCAGCTTCCTAGAAGCATAAGCAATCACTCTATCATGCTACATAAGTACACAACCGAGCCCTATTCGAGAAGCACCACAATAAACAACATAGCCGCCCGATCCAGAAGGTAAAGATAGAACTGGTGCTGTCGTCAACCGAGTCTTCAACTGCTGAAAACTCTTCTCGCACGCATCAGTCCAAAGAAAAGGAAACCCCTTCCGGGTCAGTCCAATCAGCGGTGCAGCGATACTCGAGAAATTCTGCACAAAACGGTGATAATAACCAGCTAAGCTCAAAAAGCTGCGGACCTTAGTCACCGATACAGGTCTGAGCCAAAGCTGTACAGCCTCGATCTTCCTCGGGTCCACAAGAATACCATCATCAGTCACCACATGACCCAGGAAGTCAACTCTATCAAGCCAAAATGCGCACTTTGAGAATTTATCATACAGCTGGTGCTCTCTCAATATCTGCATAGCAATCCTCAAGTGTTGTTCATGCTCCTCACGACTGCTAGAGTAGACCAGTATGTCATCAATAAACACAATAATAAACTGGTCGAGGAACGGCTTGAAAATCTGGTTCATCAGATCCATGAATGCTGCTAGCGCATTAGTGAGTCTGAACGACATCACCAAAAACTCATAATGCCCATAGCGCGTACGAAAAGCAGTCTTCGGAATGTCATCATTCCGAACCCGCAACTGATGATAACCCGAACGCAAATCAATCTTAGAAAAATGTTTCGCACCCTGGAGCTGATCAAATAAATCGTCAATGCGAGGTAAAAGATACCTATTCCGCACCGTAACTCAGTTCAATTGACGATAATCCAAACACAGCCTCAAACTGTTGTCCTTCTTCTTGACGAACATAACAGGAGCTCCCCACGGCGAAACATTCGGACGCACAAGTCCCCTATCAAGCAAACCATGCAATTGATCTTTAAGCTCCCTAAGCTCTGCTGGAGCCATCCGATAAGGCGGTATAGAAATAGGCTCCATGCCAGGAATTAGATCAATGCAAAACTCAATATCGCGCTCTGGTGGCATCCTAGGTAACTCATCGGGAAAGACCTCGGGAAACTCTCGCACGGTAGGAACCAGGTCCAACGACTCCACTGTGGCTCCAGTATCATGAATGAAAGCCAAGAATCCCCAACATCCCCTCCTTAAAAGCCGACTAGCGCGAATGACAGAAATCAAACTGTGAGGGGCGGCACCACGTTCCCCATGCACAACAAACACTGACTCGCTGGGAAAATAAAACCTAACTTTCTTCTCGCGGCAGTCCACAGATGCGTAGCAAGTAGCTAACCAGTCCATGCCCGGCAGAATATCGAAGTCTAACTTCTCAAGAAGGATCAAGTCGACGGATAAATCTCTGTCTCCTAAACGGACAGCACACGACCGGAACACGTGTCGCGCAACAAACGACTCTCCAACCGGAGTAGTCATGACAAGCGGCTGATCTAGCAAACACGACTCTTGGCCTAACATCGGTACAAAGTGCGTAGAAACATACGAATGCATAGATCATGGATTGAAAAGAACATGTGCATCAAAAGAACATACAGAAAGGGTACCTGAAACCACGGCATTGGACGCCTGCGCGTCCTGGTGAGTCAAGGCAAAAACCCGAGCCTGCCCTCTACCGGCTACTGGCTATCCTCTGCCTCCACCACCTCGTCCTATCGGCATAAAACCACCGTGACCACGACCTCTCTGAGCAAGAGTCTAACGCGGCGCAACAACAGGAATAAGAGGCAATGCTCTCCGAGGCGGAGAAGGTGGTAAGGTAACCTGGGGTACCGCTGGCCCTCTATGACGCACCACGGTACAATCCCGAACAAAGTGATGTATACTGCCACACCCAAAGCACCCATAAGACGGTCGCTGGCCCTCCTGGGAGTAAGAGCTGAATAACTATCCCCGTCTAACTTCTCTGCTACTCCCAGAGTCTGAAGGAACTCTGCCTCGGCGTGCAAACCTCTGTCTCAGTGCCGGTACATCAGTACGAGTCCTCTTCGGTTCCGGAACAACCGACGACTCAAAAAGACGCTCCTCTACCAATAAGGCTGCATCCACCACTGCCACATACGTCTTACAATGCTAAATGCTGATGGCTAGGAACAACTGGGTAAGCAGGCCTCGAACAAACCTCATCTCCTCAGTCTCCACTAAGTACGGAGCATACACAGACAGCTCAGTAAACAGCACATCATACTCAGACACCGTCATCCCCGGAGTCTGGCGTAACGACTTAAATTTGCGCGTTCGCGCATCCCTGATGCTCGGTGGAAGAAAACGGGTGAGAAACACCGTCACAAACTCAGCCCAGGTCATTGGAGTAAGACCTGCGGTTCTTCCCCTCTCTAAGGACTCACACCACTTCTGGGCCAGACCCTCCAGACGGAAACACGCAAATTCCACCCATCACTCATCGGAGCATCGGAGCGAACGACAAATCCTAGCCATCCGGTCGATAAACGACTGCGGATCCTCAATAGCATCTGTGCCAGTGAACACCGGAGGCCTCAGCCTCATGAACTTGGTCAGTGACACGGTAATAACCTCCGGAGCTGTAACTGCGACTGTCGGAACTGTAGGTACCATCGTGGTCCCTGCAACGGGTGGAACAACTGCCTGCCTCTGCGCTCGAATGGCCTCTACTAAAGTCCCCATCATCTGGCTCAGGTCCTGCATACTAGCCCCAAACATAGAAATGTGTGTAAGTCGATGTACAACACCCCACGACTTGCGGGGAGGCGGAAATATGAAAAACGATCTTGTTCTTTACGTAAACATCGACTAACCGAAGAATCTTTGCTAAACTATAACTAACAAGAAATATAGAAGTTGTTAACTACTATGTGAAGTGATTATACCTAATGAACCGTGTCCTTCGTCTTTTCGTTCTCCACCTCCTCTCCGGCCTTCTCTATGTAGTAGATGATCCACCCGAGAGCTATACTCCAAGCTTCACCTCTAAACTTGAGGTAACTAGGTTTCTTTAGTTGCCAATCAAAGTACTTAGATGATATAGAGAAAGGTTATGGATTAATTAGTCTATTCTAATCCTTGATCTCAACACATGAGAGGGGAGGATTAGGGTTTGAAGAGCGAGAGCTTGAGGAGAGAGAAGGTGAGCATGAGAATGAGAGGAGATAATGAGCTCTCATGAATATATGAAGCATAATGTTTTATGAAATAAATAATATAAATCATTTAACAACCATGCTTCATTAATTCAAATGTGTGATTCATCTATATGAGTCATCAACCATTTATGATGCATTAATGACATGGATGAATCACACAAATGAGTCACTAATGTCATTTAATGCTTATGCTACCTAAACCCCCAAGTCACCATCCTTCTAGAAGTTTCTCGCGAAATTACGATAACGCCCCTCCTATCCGTGAAAACACGGAAAAACTTTAGACTGTATAAATCCAATAACCCGATACTAGAATCTGGCTTAAACCGAAGCCGGCTAGTAAAAATTGTCCGAATGTCGTACGTGCGTAAATACACGTATGCGTCCGAACCCTTGTCGTAAAACCATACGACCTCTATATCGTTTCGCCTGGAGTAGGGAAACTCTCTGCATGGGACTCTAAAGACTCGACTACTATGCTGGCAGTGGGTTAATGTCACGTCCTGAAAGTACGGAACATGACCGACACTTAAACTACGAAACGTCTCGAGGCGTACGTAATCCAAGTAAGCCGAAAACCCAGAAATCCAAACCAAGAAAAGTAGTAGAGTGAAGGAAAAACAACTTAAAACAAGTAGTTTTAATAGCATAAGCCGAATTATGCATTTTTTATAAAAAAAAACATCAAGTATTTCCTGAAAATTTCGGCAGAGTCTCCTTTGTAAATACTGGCTCCCAAACGGGATACAACATGAATAGTATACGAAATCAATAAAAGGCATCCCCAAGCGGGAGCTAGCTCTTCGTCAATCGACGGTCATAAAAACACAAGCAATATATTATACAACGCCAAGGGCGAGGACCAAAACTCAAAAGGAAACTCAAAACAACAAGAAATCCATAGAAATACAACACGCGTTTCTAAGGTCGAAAGAATAACATCACTGTTCTCTATCTCAAAAATAAATACATGTTTGGTTGATGGAATTTACTAGATACAACTGAATAATATTATACAAGGTAATATGATGGGTACGATACCAATAAACCCACCTACTAGCAAGTCACCTGAACGAAACTGTGCCCGCAAAGCCGTAATGAAACCTGTACGGCAAACCTGCAAGAAACTGGGGCACAACGGGGGTGAGTTGCCAACTCGTGAATAGAAAAACATCTACGAATAGAAATCGCATGTATGACGCAATCCAAGGTCATACGATCATAATATATAATCCTCAAATATATAACCAGCAACCTACAACCATGGCTAGGGCAAATATCCAACCCAAGTGTAATCCCATGTGCCCGTGTCAGTGCCTCAAGTAGCAATGTATCATATGGATGATGTATGAATGCATGAAACAGAATGCATGTACTGAAGAAAACTGTTTTCATAATTCAGTGAGATTTCTGTAATTTAAAGATGAGGTACCATAAATAAAATCAGCATAAAACAGTACCCAGCATCGACACAAAACAAGTGTCCAAATATCTCGATATCTCTGTGTCACAATCTCTGTAACTCAATATCTCAAAATCTCAATGTCTCAATCACAATATCTAGGACGCCGTCAGTCCAGACCGGCCCCTACCATCCATCTCAAGACCACGACGGTATCCTCCAGATATCCGACGTGTCGGGTAAAATCACCGGTAGGTAGTGCTCCCCTGCCAGGCTCACATCGTCATCATCACGCGCTTCTTGCCCCGGGGTACCTTACCGGGTCCACCATGTACCCGAAATGGTTCATCCGTCTCCTCGAATCGGGTCTCGAAATCCATCAGCAAACTCATGGTGGACGACTCATACATCATGGGAAAACCGCGCTTTTCATTTAAAAAGAGAGAGAAGAAGTTTGTACAAGTTTTGCGATTTTCCCCCAAATCCAGAAAATCTCATGGAAATCCGAATCCAAAACCTCAATAGCACGTAAAATAGTGAATATATGCATGAGAATCCATGAATGCGGCATAACAATGAATAACAGTATGCATGAAGTAGCAGGTAATAACTACAATGTCTAAACTAGCATATAAGGCAAGTACACTAATATCATGTCTAAACTATTAGCTAACAGGCTATGTCAATGTAATAGTATTTTCTAAGTGTACGTGACATGGCAATTACCGATGAAGATGTGTGTGAGCCGGCAAGTAAGTGTACGTGGTACATACGCATCATCGGTAATGGTGATGGTGTCCTAACAGCATGATATCAATAATGAAATATGAATTACAATAAGTATGCGATGTGGAGCAACAACAATAATATGCGCGAGCTGAATAGTAGACACAACGATAACTAAACTGCTTTACCCTAATATAAGTCCTACAATAGTGCCTTTTGAAATAACACGAATCGCGGTGTTTTGAAAATAAGGGCTACGGTGTTTTTACGAAAACATACTGTAAGTCCATGCTACCTCTCCCGTTACTTTCGGGCATGCGGAATTTGGTGAAAAACAATTTTCTAGAGGCGGTAACATGGACTCAAAACCGGATCTTTGTTAAACATCTAACTAACAACCTAACTAGGAGTTGTTAACTACTCGGTTAGGGGGTTATACCTTTCTTTCTTGAACTCCTTCGTCTTCAAAACTCGATAGTGTACGGATCGGCTTCACCCCGTCGTCTCCTTGCGCCGAAGATCGATCCACCCGAAAGCTTCTACCTTTGGCTTCTTCTTCGAGCTTTGAAGAAACTAGTTCACTCGGTTTTCTAAACCTTGTGAACTAGAGTGAGTAGAGGAGAGTGTGTTAGGATTTTTCTCTATGGTTCTTGGTTCTCAACACATGAGACAAGTGGACCATAGACTAAAGAGAAGGAGAGCAAGAGGAAGAGGATGAGAGCTCAAGAACACAAGAGAGAGAAAGGAAAATAAAAGAATGAGCAAGACTTTTCTCTCTTGGCTCTCATAATCCAAAACCATCATTACCAATAATAGCAATCAAGTATTAGTGATGGTTTAAGCTACAATAGCCTTATCATTTCATGCACTCATTTTGCACAAGAGAACAAGCAAGCAAAAGTCTTTGCCATGAAATGATAGCCATTGTCATCATGATGGTCAACTAGTCCAACCTAGTCAACCGGTCAACAAAGTCAACAAGTCAACAAAGTCAACCCCTCAACAACCATGTCACTATTATACTTAATTAATATTATTGTTAATTGCATATCATATTCTCATTAGGGTTGAGCAAAAAGTCAATAGTCAACAGTCAACGGTCAACAACCCTAATGAGAATCCTCTGCCTCTGTCTCTCCGTCAACTGTGCATACACACCCGCATCCGCGTTCCGAGGAACAAGAATACATACTGGATAAAATCAATCCCAAAACGTACACTAGGATCTGGCTTAAACCAAAGCCCGCTAGTGTTAACTGTCCGGACACTAAACGTGCACAAGTGCACGGATGTGACCGAACCCTGTCGCAAAACCATGCGACCTGTCGCAAAACCATGCGACCTCTACTCTTTTACCTAAAGGTGAATAGCTTTCTGTGTGGGACTCTAAAGACTCGACACTACGCTGGCAGTGGGTTTAACCACAGACCGCAAGCGGCACTAGCTGTGGATAACGGTCCCCAGGTAGATGCCGACAAGAAGACTGACGAGGTGAAAACCCATCTGAACTCCTCCTGAGCCTGAATGTGACAGTCTCCGTACAGTCCGGTCTGTTCATCTGATACATCGCATGCGGGCCTAGGGGGGTGGTAAATGTCAGTCCCCTAATAGAGGTACAAGTCGTGTCGGAGTGAAGCCCAAAACACCCTGAGATAACACTGGAAGCCTACCAGTATATCTCGCTTGCCCTGGCCAGGGACTACTCATGTAATGGCTCTCCTAGACACAGCGCGATGTCAACCCCCATTACCGGGAGAGACGAATCATGTCTAACCGTCACTGCCTCCAAGTGCTTCGGGACTGCACCCAACTACTACCTGTTTGCATGACTCCTTTGAGCCGTGGTAGGGTAGTAATCTAAGTACAGTGGGAACACACTCGAGGCGAAGTGACAGTGTCAAGTCAGCGGACTAAGCTGTACTCATGTCACCTGGGAACTGATAACTGACGATAGGTATAATACCAACCGGTCAGTTCCCGACGAGTCATGTCCAGTGTACTCGTAACCCAACGAGCACCCGCATACTATCTCCAGTACGACATACTGATGGCTGTGGGACAGACCATCTCCCACACTGGGATAAGAAATGCATACGCTAGTCTACTCCGGAGTATTGATGCCCTGTCTCGATAGTCCTGCGACTAGGGACCTGCATAAGGATATGCTTATAGATTACCCAGCCCCCACTAGTGTGACTGTCATCACAACGCTGGTAATCAAGCAAAGATCCTAAGGGCTCCACTAATGTGTATAGGTGATATACTAAAATAAACACATGTACACATTGAAATAGAAACAAACCAAGTAGCATACTACTATATTGAGCAAGATTGTATATACAAGGTGAATATCCCAAGCTTCCATTAAGTAATATACAAACTAGTATGATACAGTAATGGCCTCTAGGGCATATACACTAACAGATACGTCTTTTGAAATATCCGTAGAATCCCTTGACCGGTCTTTTAAAATACCCACGATTCGTTAGTTTTGAAATAGGTAGGAGTCTAATCTAATCTAACAACTACACTAAACTATACGGCTGAACTAACAAGCTGAACTACATGTAAGGAAACCGCCTAACATCTGAGTCGATACGTATACATACCTGTATATATATTAGTCGGTGATCCCGCCTCAATAATATCATATCCGATACCATATCTATAATCAGACATCCCAAGTCAAGAGTGCGGATCAATCATCAATATATAGCTCGTACGTAAATCCGTCGTACGGCATCCCCAAATTTGGATACTGGTCAATATCATACTCATCACACTGTTCATCTGGTATCCTCTTTTTCAAGATCATCATCTGGGGTACTGATCTACATCTAGTACACTACTAATATCACTATTCACATGGCATTGTCATCCAAAGATCAGCTATAACATCAGGACGTATCTCAAGTATGAATCCTTCCATATCACCGATCTTACGGCCTCAACTCAAATCTCATCAACTCATCTCAATCCCAAGTATCATCCGCAAATCCAGTATGTGAACACCTAGTCCTATACCCAGGTGAACACATAAACACATCTCCCCATATACGCATAGGTAATAATATAGATGTATGCATGTGTGTGCGTGCGTGTGTGGGTGTAACAACTACTCTAGGGTTTCGCAACTAACACTAAACTAATCCATGAACACCCAGAATCTACCTTTATCATCAAGTCTCATATCAACATAATATATATAATCAGAATATGTGTGTGTATACGTATTCGTATACATCACCACGAACTGCGGGGGTGCTATACGCCATCCACCCGACTTCTCCCCATAGATATAAATCTACTCATCTGGTCCTCGCTCGCCGGTGCCGACGTCGCCACGCACTTGCTTGACGTCTCGAAGTCCACATGCGGTACCTACATGTCATAACGCACCGTATCGCATTAAAATCCAAATTCGAAATCGAAACGGCATCGAAAATCAAATCGGCACGCGTATCACGCATAGGTCAAAACCTATCGCCTACGCATGCAAGAATAGCCAAACCAACCCTCGATGTCGATGTACAAACGTCGAATCATCGAGAAAAACCCAAACACACTCATTTGCGCAATCACGAACACTAATTATAATATAAAATAAGTTATAATTCACAAAAACCCCAAACTCACTTTAAAAGTCATTTTTCCGAAAATCTAGCAAGCAAAAATTACCCGTTTTAGTATAAAACTCGACGTTTAAACAAATCTAGCGGCCATAATACTTATTAAACATGTTAAATAAGTCATAAAAACCATTTCCATAATTTAATCTCATTAAATTTCATTAGCCCCAAAATTCTAGTTTACAAATTAACCAATTTTAACAATTTTATTGCAAAAATGCACATACAACAATCTAGCTTGGATTTGCATGATCTAAAGCATTAAACTACATTTTATAATGTTAATGAAGTCATGAAAATCCTAATGATATAATAAAAACACTAATTGAATTACAAACCCTTACTATATTTTTCTAAACATTCAATTAATCCCAAACTATTAACTAATTATGCTTGATTTAAAGTATTCAAGCAACAATTTAACAAAAGGTCAAGATTTATACCACACAAGATTTGAGATCTAGCATGAAAATCTTGACCTCCAATTTAAAATCTTTTCACTAAAATCCATGCTTGAGAGGCCAAGGAAAATGGGTAGGAATTGGATTTTTATTTTGTGGGATTTTTGTGTTGATTTTGAAGGATTTTTGATTGGATTTGGGTGTGAAATGAGGTCAGGAAAAAGAGTGGGCTGCTGCTGTTGGAGGAGGGGATCTCGGCCAGGAGTTGTGGGAGAGAGGAGAGAGAGTCAAGTGGGGAAAATGATATCAAGTCAACCCAAGGTCAAAGCCCATACTTATATATTCTTTTATTCTTTCATTTCCTTTTTCTTTTCATTTCTTTTGGGCAAAACAAGTGGGGAAATGAGAAGGGGGAAACTTGGGCTGCTGATTTGGGGAGAGGAGAGAGGGTGTGGGTGAGTGTGGGTGAGAAAAAAAATGATAAATGATATACCCCAATATCTATTTACACTAATTTCACTATTTAAGCCTTTTTTCTTCAATATTTTCTAAACCGTTTTGGCAAAAGATTTCGTTTCAGAAACAATATTTTACACGTTAGTTTAGTGTGTCATGAATTATAAAATTTGTATCAACTCATTCCAATTTGTAATTTTCCCTAATTAAATGTATTAGTGACGGCTTAAAATAATATTAAAATAATTAATTTCGGAAAAAATTTCAGAAAATTTGAAATTTCACCAATGGCTCAATAAACACCAAATACTAGCAATTATATAGCTAGAATATATATATTTAATTTTATAATAAAGATATTTGTATTTTGACTTTTTACAGAAAACTCCCTTATTTTACCGATTTTCCGAAATTTCACCGAAACGATTTTCAAAAGTTACAATCTTCCCTCCTTAAAGAAATTCGGTCCCCGAATTTAAATTAAAACTCCCCCCCAAAATACTAAAACATCTAAGCAAAACCATCAAGTCGTTGGGGCTCCGAAATCATAAATACATAAAACAAATCGTAGCGCAATGCATGCGCATGAAAAATGAGCATATATCTCAAAATCAAAACTCCGTCAGGGATCTCGCAATTATCGGAGTCATGGTAAAGATACAAATGTCAAATCCAATACAAAACCAATATGATATAACTCGAAACTATACACATAAACATCAAATCTATATATGTAATTATCTGAAGGAAATGCATGCCAAATCTCTTAAAGCCGCTGTGCAATGCGCATAACACTGCACCACTCTCTCCAAATCACAAGGATGTATATAAGTATGGGAGAGGAGAGTGAGCTATCACAAGGATGTATATAAGTATATAATGTATATAAGGATGTTTACGCAAATGAAAGAATAAAAGAAAATATTAGTATGGGCTTTGACCTTGGGTTGACTTGATATCATTTTCTCCACTTGACTCTCTCTCCAAGCATAATTAGTTAATTGAATGGTTAATTTAACAAAGCATAATGAGCCTGATGTGACAATCTCCGTACAGTCCGCTCTGTTCGTCTAAAACTATCGCATATCGGGCCTAGGGGGCGGCAAGCGTCAGTCCCCTAATAGTGGTACAAGTCGTGTCGGAGTGAAGCCCATTACACCCTGAGAAACTACAGGAACCTACCAGTAAATCTCGCTTGCCCTGTCCAGGGACTTTGCGTAATGGCTCTCTGACACACCGCGATATCAACTCCCAATACCGGAAGAGACGAATCCTGTCTAACCGCCACTGCCTCCAAGTGCTCGGGACTACACCCAACTGCTACCTGTTTGCACGACTCCTTTGAGCCATGTGATCGCACGCTTTTGGCGTGTCGGATGTTCAAAGTTCTAAAGTATAACCGCGATCAGGACGGTGTCTCTATGCAGCTAGCCGGTTGAGCACGGGTCGATCCACAGGGAGATGGTTGTATGTCCGTTCGAGTTTTAGACGAGTCAATAAACAATTTGTATGTGTTTGTTCAAACTAACCTATGTGTTTTATATGCAAGTATGAAGTTAAGAAAAAGATACGAAATTGTAAGCTAAAGAAATCCATACTCAAAACCTTTGAGCCGAGTCTTGACCAATTGAAGCTAGAGCAATCGGCAACAACATGGATTAGGGGATTTAAGCACGGTATTCGTGGAATCCGGCTTATTTACCCTTGTCCTTCCGTTCTTGTCTATTGCTTTCGCCTCCGGCCAAACCGAACGCAACCGGTCGCGGTTAGGAATCACCGTTACCTTGGTAGGGTAGGGTGCCTAACGGAGCGCTTGCGTAATGTTTGGGCGGAGTTCAATGGAAAATAGCGGGAAAAGGAAATGAGCAAAGAAATATTAACTTACAATACCGTATTTATTCTTAACAACGATAATTACAATCATTCACAAAAAGAACCAAAAAGAGAGAACAAAAAGAACAAAGAAAAGAAAAGATTACAAGTAAGTAAGGGCATGGAATTTAAAGTGCAAGAAAGTAAAGCAAGGTAATAAAAAGCAAGAAAGAAATAAGCAATAAAAGGAACTAGAAACTAGAACTCAAGACAAGCATGGGATCAATAGCCAACCCTTAAACTTGCAAGCTCAATCAAGAGGTTGCAAGATCAAGAGAAGGGTAAGAACTCATGTGAAATGAAGCACTAATTCCATAAGAAGATACAACCCTTGAGATCAATAACAAACCCTTAAACTTTCAAGCTTAATGAAGAGGTTGAAAGATCAAGAGAAAGCAAGAATCTTAAAAGGAAGCTAAACAAACAAGAATGATACAAAAACTCTCATCTTCATTTAACATCCACTCAATGCTCTCACTACATTTTCATGGAGGAAAGATGAAGAAGAAGAAGAAGAAGAAGAACAAAACTACACTAAAAGAGGCTAAAGAAATTCACCCTTGGTTTGGCTCAGTTCTGGGGTATTTATAGGCGGGGAAATGGAAACCTAGGGCAAGAATATGGCTCCATATAAAAGTACCAAACTGCCCCTAAAAACCCACCACCTGCTGACACAATACGGCCGCGGTTCCGCGGCCTAAGCATGCTTAGGCCGCGGTTACGCGACCCTTTAGGGGTTTTAGGCTATCAAATTTTGTCGTATCCCCTGGTTCACATTTTCCTCGTGTTTGCCAACTTTAAACTGCACAGAATCTTCCATAATATCTTCAGATTTCATAGTCCAATATTGCATTATTTTCTTCACTTTTGACTTCTATCTCCCTCGAGCTCCGCGCACCCATTGATTCTTGTGCAGCCCCCCTCGTGCTCTGTGCTTGTCCGAGACACGAATGACCACTGTCATATGTCTTGTCTCTGAAACTGGTACTCGGCACTGGACGGATATGGATGACCGGAAGCCGGCTTTTATCTGCTGTCAACAAATGTTCTGCTTGTGGCGTAACTGTGGAGATTTTGTCTTGATTTGCAATATTTGTACTGGAAACATGTAATCTGTAAATATGTAACAAACACGGATTAAAAGCACCTACCTATAAACACACGAGCATAAGAATGGGCGGTATAAAATGCAATATTCTGTTATGAACACCGTGGTAGGGTAGCAATCTAAGAACAGTGGGACACACTCGAGGCGAAGCAGCAGTGTCAAGTCTGCGGACTATGCTGTACTAATGTCACCTGGGAACTGTTAACTGACGAAGGGTATAATACCAACCAATAGTTCCCCGCGAGTCCTGTCCGGTGTACCCGTAACCCAACGAGCACCTGTATACTATCTCCAGTACGACGTACTGACGGCTGTGGGACAGACCATCTCCCCAACTGGGATGAGAAGCGTACACAATAGTCTACTCCGGAGTATCGATGCCCTGTCTCGATAATCCTACGACTAGGGACCTGAAAAAGGATGTGCTTGTAGACTACCCAGCCCCCACTAGTGTGACTGCCATCACAACGCTGGTAGTCAAGCAAGATCGTAAGAGCTCTATCAATACGTATACTCACATATTAAGATGGATAAAACCAAGTAGCATACTACCATGTTTAGCAAGACTGTTATATAACTGTGAATATCCCAAACTTCCATTAAGTAATATACAAGCTAGTATGATACAATAATGGCCCCTAGGGCATATACACTAACAATGTGCTCTGGTACAACAGGCGTACTGCCCTGGTCAGTCATTGCCTCAGACGAGTCAACTCGACCTCGGGCCTCGCGGCCGCTCTCTGTGGCCTCGTAGTCTTCGGCGGCATATAGGCTGGAATTTGAACCAAGATTCAATAAGGATACAAAAATCGAATCACAAGGATGTATATAATCACGGAAGGAATTTCAATCAACAAGTCCTAAGGTCACTTAGGCGGAACACCGTGTCGTAAGTATGCCGCGGAACATACACATGCTACGTTATTCTGCTTAAGCTACCTACTCTATCATACCAAGGTCATCCTACACTCCGAAAGGTAAAACGTAGCGCTTTGATACCAACTTTGTCACGACCCAAAATTTGGCCCGTAACCGGCACTTAAACTACATAACGTCTACAGGCGTACGGAACTTAAGTAAGCCGAAACCCAGAAATCTAAAACCACCCAAAACTGGATAAACGGAGAAAAACATAGTTTAAAACATTCGGAAATTCTGAAGTAAAAATCTTTATGTCTAGTTTTCTTTCTTAAAAATTTCAGCAGCACCTCCTTTGTAAACACTGGCCCCGAAAACGGGTACAACATAGAAATATATAAAGCATCTCAAACGGGAGCAAATCACGCCCAACGGCGGAGACAACCACCACAAGATATAAATATGACGCCGAAGCGAAGAATATAAAGGAAAACTGCATAAAGAAGTAAAACTTTTCAACAAGACCCGCTCCCACGAACACAGCACCCAAAGTCACCAAAATAATAATACAACACCGAATCCTCACAACTCGTCTCTAAGTCAAATACAAGAAGTGGTAGATGGAGAATACTAGATCCAACAAAAAGATATACAATGTACAAATGGATAACCGCAAACCCACCTAAAAGCGAAGGCCTCATAGCCAATCATAGCGGTATCCACAAAAGTAGAGATGATAAGATGCCCTGCCGCGACTACTCAGAGGGTAAGTCCTGCAAAACACTGTGGCACAACGGGGGTGAGTTTCCAACTCGGGAATAGCAAATAACATCATACTGTAATTACAAGTATGCACGAACAGCGATTAATCTATCACATGTAATCCGATAGCATAAGTATGAAAATGTGAATATGCAACAATCATGTAAAGGTACATCATCAGGGTACTACAACTACATGAAACAATGCCTATCAACATACTCCTGAGTGTGGGATGATATAATATAAAATCTCATGCAAATCATCAGCATGGAAAAACACCAGTGTCCCTCACTAACACATCAAATCCCAAATCCTTAGGCACCGCATCCACAGATTGACCCTCACATCCTGTAAGTCTCATGGAACCTGAGTGTCAAATATCGACACCCAAAACATCATGAAAACATATACCTGTAAGTATATATACATATATATATGAGGATATCAACCACGTATATCCACCGACGTTACGTAAAAATCATGGAAACCTGAGTGTCAAACACCGACACTCGAAACGTCATGAAACCCATGTCTAGCATCGACACCTAAATCCTCATAACTCAGGCGCTGTCACCAGGACTGACCCTGACGATATGTCGTACATCACTCCGGTCGGTATCCCCACGATAACCGCCGAGTCCAAATAAAATCACCGGTAGGTAGTGGTCCCTCCGTCAGGCTTATCGTTGTTCACACAATAATATTGCATTATTATATTCCCCATTCTTATTCTTTTTATAATAAACAGGTACTTTTGACGCATGTCTGCTACATGTTACAGGTTACAGGTTCTTGGACAGGAAACAGTGAAAACGATGTAAAGACGATGAAAATATGGACTTTTGACCAACAAATGGGAGGATCTTAGTCAAGCCTACATCGAAAGACAGTTCACAATTAACAAGGCAACTCAAGGTCCAAAAATACAAAGCGAACGGTTAAAAATCCATGGAAAATTGTTCACTGAAAATCTGGAACCAACCTAGAAGCACAAATGGAAAAGGACATACATAAACAAAGACCCCAAAAAGCCAGAAGTCAGCACAGGAAGTTTCAGGAGGTGATCTCACCAATGGGCCGTGGAACCGCGGCCCAAGCCTGCCATTGCCGCGGTTCCGCGGCCGTATAGTGCCTTGGCTGCGTAAAATTTTTACCATAATTTGGGTGCGGCTCTGACTAGTCAACCTAAGGGCTGTTTTTGTAATTTCAGACATGTGAGACAATTGTAACCCTATGGTTTCCTATCCTCTATAAATAGGAACTCTAAAGAATGTATTTTCTTATGCCTCCTTTTAAATAATAAATTCAGATCTCTTTATGGAGAGCATCGGTGTTTCTTTTCAATTCATGAATTCAGATCTGACAAACCTGCGTTGATGAGTGGAGTGATGCATCTGTAAGTAGATTTAATTTCTTACTCTAGTTTAGATTTCAATTCTTTGCCCTAGGTAGATTTAAATTCTTGCCGTAGATAAATTGCTTAGAGTTAGCTTTGGGGAAGGATTTTGAGAGATGAGATCTCTCATCCCTTTCTTACCCATTAAATATTTACAATAGGACTCCATGCATACACGCACACACCGCGCCCTACGGCACTCTATCCCTCGAGGTAGTGGTGATACCGTAGTATAAAGGCCCGGTTGCGCGCGTTTTCCATGGAGGTTAGGGTAAGGATCTCTAAAGGAAGGACAAGAACCTAGAGGAAGTAACAAACCATCCCTAAACTCCTCATAGATCTTCATTCGGGTATAGAAAGCGTTGAGATTTACTTGCATTTCCAAACCATCCCTAAACCTAACCCTAGAAAGAATAGATCTAGATAGATTTAGATTTTAGATTTAATAATCAATTCGAACACGCTTCGGAATTAACTCGTTAGCGTGAATAGGAGATTCACAACATCCCTGTAGACCGACCCGTACTCACCGGCTAGCTTCATACGACGCCGTTCTTGATTGCGGTAATAGATAGTTTTTGACATACACGAATCAAATGGCGCCGTTGCCGGGGATGGCGTGTTATTTCCTTTTCACAATTTCGGGTTAATCAAAATTTAAAAAATCATAAAAATCTGAAAAATCCCAAAAATTATAAAAATATATCAATTGTTATTTTTGGAAAGGATACTTTGTTGTTTGAATTTTGCAGAATATACAAACTCGGATCTGGAAATTTACAGAAAGAGAAACAGAAAACCAAATATCAAAACAAAAGGGAAATTAAAAAATTAGAACAGTGGAATTTTTCTGGAGACCCAAATCCCCCACCCCGCCGCGTTTCCGCGGCCAAAGCCTGCCTTAGGCCACGGAAACGCGGCCGTCTAGTCGAGTTGTCGCACGGAAAAAAATTTGGGGATCTGCGCCGCTTAGACCGCCGCCCTTCCGCCGTGGTAGACCTTCTTTGACTGCGGAAACACGCCCTTTTGGTGACATCATCCTCTGCAATTTGCACTGTAAGCTCCCCTGTTATTTCTCCTCTGCAAATTTTAAGATATTTTCTGAAAAATGCCTGCAAGATTTGGTGCGCTTTAAAAATCTCTCTCTTTCCAAATAATAAGTCTTGTGCAGGATTTTTGGGCCCCGCTTAAAATAAAATTGATTGCAAGTAATATTTTGCTGTTGCATATCTTTTCTGTAAAAAAAATTTTTTGCAACAAATTTTTCCAAATAAAGAGAAAAGGAATAAAAATAAAAAGGAATTTTTTTTTATAGAAACTTGCAAAATTTTTGGCTGCAAATAGATCCTTGCACCACCACAAACCTTCCTTCTTTCCCCCTTTCTTACAACATGGGAACCCCACATAATAAATCTTTAGCCGAACTTTGGTATCCCGAACCTAATCTTGCGTCGTACGTCAATTTGTTCGGTCAATTTAAAGACGATCCTTCCTTGCCTAAAAAATCTTTGAAAGATCAAATAGAGGCGTCTAGGAGAAACAGTTTGATATTTCAACCCACTTTGTGTCAACCAAGTCAACCTATACCACCTACATATGTTGATACCACTTCTTCAAGTCCTTCTGTCACTCCTAGGCCGATGTCCATTGCTGAGCATATTGCTCAATCTCGCAGTCGATCTTTCACCCCTCTCCACTCATCTAGTTCTAGGGCTCCGCACGATTATTCACCTTTTTATCCACATGTTGACCCTACCCCTGTCCAACTACCCACTTCCTACCAGACCTACCCGACCTTCCCACCTTCACTAGACACTGCTTCTACACAGCCATTAGGGAGTTTCACATATCCAAACAATTTTGAATCTTTTACCGAAACCCCCTCACCACCTAAGTCTAGTTTGGAAGAGTCGTTGGAAGCTTATATTGCTGCAACAAACAAAATGACTAGGAATGTGGAAGAATCCATGGCCGCCCTTATGCAACCTGCTGAACCGGTAGCTAGTTTTTCGCTAGCTTCAAATTTTTCAATGTATAAGGAGGCGGTTGGACAGAGTTAGAATGTGAGAGGATTTCCAAATCAAACCTACCCTTACCCAATTGAAGCACACAACTCCTGTTTTCCATCGAATTTCCTAAATTATTCACAAGTTGAAAATAAAAACGAGTTGTGTGATTTTGTATTGTTTGATTTGCCAAATTGTGAGGAAACCCTTTCGAGTGAAACCGCACCTAATCCTTTCGATCTTTACACCTCCCATCTAGAACCTAAATCGATAGA
The DNA here is from genome assembly GCA_030015575.1 of Agapanthus africanus. Taxonomy (NCBI): domain Eukaryota; kingdom Viridiplantae; phylum Streptophyta; class Magnoliopsida; order Asparagales; family Amaryllidaceae; genus Agapanthus; species Agapanthus africanus. The sequence goes on from CM057347.1 coordinate 226,747,670, forward strand.
TATCCATGCTTTTGATGAGATGTCTAAGAAAATTGATTTTCACTTGATAGAGAATACAGACGCCGGGAATATTTCTGATGATGAACCTGTCGATTTAATTGAGATTTTTTGTTCAAATCATCATCCCGAGTTATTAAATGTTTCTCCCGAATCTCATATGCGTCTTGACTTTGATGATAATGGCATGGATGAGTTGAATCTTGAGGAGAATTATAAGGATAGTATTGAGGAGAGTTTTGAGGATCATATTGAGGTTGAACTATTTTTGTTTGATATGTCTGATTTTCCAATTCAGCCTCCTGAACCTTTGACTGTTATATCACCCTCTCTCCTTTCCATCGTTCCGACCACGCTTAAAGACTGTGAGCTTCAAAATTTTCCTTTGAATCAGACACAGTTGTCATAGCCGATAACACGTACGAGTGTTTCACTTTTTCGGACGATGTTGATGACTCACCGCCCGAGTTTGAGTCCTTCAAATTTTCAGATGAGTTAGTTGAACCATCAGACACGGGTGCTTACAGTAGTTTCGAACCATTAATGGAATCTTTCAAGTTCAAGACAGTTTACTACGGTGAGAATGATACTATCCCTAGTTCACTTCCTTTTATCTTTCCCATTGTTCCGACCGTACAAGAGACCGTTACGCTTTCATCTCCAATACCAAGTTCGGCGTACCCTTGTTTTCTTACGAATCTTGAGAGATTTGATCCCATTTCTCGACGGGTTGATAGGTTAGCGCAATCGCTTTTAACACATCGGTCATCACAAATTGCGCTAATTTATTCACTCGATTTACACCCTCAAGATCGTACTCCTCTTCTTTCTTCGTTCCGCCATTCTTCTCCCCCACCGAGACCATAATCTCTTCTTCCCATTCGGTCTCGCGTGTTTCTCATTTCTTTCTTCTACACCCCATTATTGCACCAATTATACCATTACCACGATAAGATTTTTGAATGGTTGGTGCTAATCTTTGGCTTATGTAAGGCCAAGCTTAAGTTTGGGGGGAACCTTGTTGTATATATGTATATATATTTTTGTTTTCTTTTTCTATAAAAAAATTTTCAAAACAATAAAAAAATAAAATAAATTGTAAATAAATAAGCAGGGGAGTGCCGACATTTTGACCCTCTTGGTTTAGTATGACAGTGAGGACACTGTCAAATTAAAGTTTGGGGGTATGATCGGTATGTCTTCTTCCTTCGCATTCATGTGTACATATTTTTGCATTTGCATACTTATTTGAAAACCCATAAAAATTGAAAAAATTCAAAAATTATAAAAATTATTGTATTCAATTTTGGCTAATTGACTTGAGTTTGATGAATGGGTTAACTGGCTAGGAACAACTAGATCTTAGACTTAGTAAATTTAAAACCCTAAAAATAACCTTCCTTAAAGTTTAACGGTACAGAGTATATGTTTTTGTAGTTTATTTAGAAATAGGCAAATTTTGGGTTCACTTTTTGGGCCAAGTTGAAACAAGGGAAGAGTATTGATGTTCTTAGTAGAGTATAAGTTTGAAAAATAGTTCCTAGCTTAAGTATAGATTCTGAAAACGTATACCCGACAATTTGCACAATCACGCACCTTGAAACTCGGAATAGTAGAAGAGACCTTGAAATGCTCTTGTCTAAAGTCCTTAGTACGAAGAAAATAAAGAAAAAAATTGTGAATAAAGAATAAAAAAAATGAACACTGGTTTTTGTGACTACTTAAGACTGCAAAAATAGAAAAATATTTAGCGAGGGTGCTTCATCATCTAGTGTCTTGGACCAACTGGTTTGGGAGTCACTGCTAAAAGCCTTGGGTGTTGCAAGACTAGGAATTACGCTTTAAAAGTGCAAACATATCTTGTAATCGGTTGTTGGTACCTCAAGAAGTATTAACGATCGCATGAAGGATGTGTAAGCAAAATTCATTTAAATTCACCAATTAATAAGTGCTTTGGACAACGGACAAGGGTATGATTGCTTGATTTGAATTTCCAAGTGTAGGGGTAATTTATACACACACGTGGGGATATGTGATTGGAGTTTAGATGAGAGAAAGGAGTGAAGAATAGAATTTGTATCTTTAGTAGAGTTGATAGAAATTCTTAAGTGGAGATGGAACCCTAGAAGGAAAACTTAAGGAATGCCTAACGCTAAGTATGTCTACAGGATATATATAATCTTAAGTTAAATGATGAGGAAGCGTGAAGAATATGGGTGGATAATTTACGAGTCGATGATAATAGAATTCCTTGTTAGAAAACCTAATTGGAGAACAAAAGTTAATGGGCCGAATTGATTGGATTTTGTGGGTAGTATCCGCTGAAAACTCTCAGGAGACAACACTCCTCTTACTAGGGACACCTAGAGGTTTAACGGCTTGTTGCACGTGCTCAGTGCAACCGCGTTTCCCTGCGAAAGTGCGATTAGGATTTTAGTGAATAAAAATAAGTTTGCTCGAGGACGAGCAAAAGATAAGTTTGGGGGTATTTGTTCACACCATAATATTGCATTATTTTATTCCCCATTCTTATTCTTTTTATAATAAACATGTACTTTTGACGCATGTCTGCTACTTATTACAGATTACAGATTGTTGGACAAGAAACAGTGAAAACGATTTAAAGACGATGAAAATATGGACTTTTGACCAACAAATGGGAGGATCTTAGTCAAGCTTACATCGAAAGACAGTTCATAATTAACAAGGCAACTCAAGGCCCAAAAATACAAAGCGAACGGTTAAAAATCCATGGCAAATTGTTCACTAGAAATCTGGAACCAACCTAGAAGCCCAAATGGAAAAGGACATACATAAACAGAGACCCCAAAAAGCCAGAAGTCAGCATAGGAAGTTCAGGAGGTGATCTCACCAATGGGCCGCGGAACCGCGGCCCAATCCTGCCATTGCCGCGGTTCCGCGGCCGTATAGTGCCCGGGCTGCGTAAAATTTTTACCATAATTTGGGTGCGGCTCTGACTAGTCAACCTATGGGCTGTTTTTGTAATTTCAGACATGCGAGACAATTGTAACCCTAGGGTTTCCAATCCTCTATATATAGGAACTCTAAAGAATGTATTTTCTTATGCCTCCTTTTAAATAATAAATTCAGATCTCTTTATGGAGAGCATCGGTGTTTCTTTTCAATTCATGAATTCAGATCTAACAAACCTGCGTTGATGATTGGAGAGATGCATCTGTAAGTAGATTTAATTGCTTGCTCTAGTTTAGATTTCAATTCTTTGCCCTGGGTAGATTTAAATTCTTGCCGTAGATAAATTGCTTAGAGTTAGCTTTGGGGAAGGATTTTGAGTGATGAGATCTCTCATCCCATTCTTACCCATTAAATATTTACAATAGGACTCCATGCATACACGCACACACCGTGCCCTACGGCACCCTATCCCTCGAGGTTGCGGTGATACCGTAGTATAAAGGCCCGGTTGCGTGCGTTTTCCATGGAGGTTAGGGAAAGGATCTCTAAAGGAATGACAAGAACCTAGAGGAAGGAACATTTTCCCGAATGGATCTAATCCCCTTTATTGATAATTACCATAACTCCTCATAGATCTTCATTCGGGTATAGAAAGCGTTGAGATTTACTTGCATTTCCAAACCATCCCTAAACCTAACCCTAGCAAGACTAGATCTAGATAGATTTAGATTTTAGATTTAATAATCAATCCGAACACCCTTCGGAATTAACTCGTTAGCGTGAATAGGAGATCCACAACATCCCTGTGGACCGACCCGTACTCACCGGCTAGATTCATGCGACGCCGTTCTTGATTGCGGTAATAGATAGTTTTTGACATACACGAATCAAATGGCGCCGTTGCCGGGGATGGCGTGTTATTTCCTTTTCGCAATTTCGGGTTAATCAAAATTTAAAAAATCATAAAAATCTGAAAAATCACAAAAATTATAAAAATATATCAATTGTTATTTTTGGAAAGGATACTTTGTTGTTTGAATTTTGCAGGATATACAAACTCGGATCTGGAAATTTACAGAAAGAGAAACAGAAAACCAAATATCAAAACAGAAGGGAAATTAAAAAATTAGAACAGTGGAATTTTTCTGGAGAACCAAATCCCCTACCCCGCCGCGTTTCCGCGGCCAAAACCTGCCTTAGGCCGCGGAAACGCGGCTGTCTTGTCGAGTTGTCGCACGGAAAAAAATTTGGGGATCTCCGCCGATTAGACCGCCGCCCTTCCGCCGCGGTAGACCTTCTTTGACAGCGGAAACGCGCCCTTTTGGTGACATCATCCTCTGCAATTTGCACTGTAAGCTCCTCGGTTATTTCTCCTCTGCAAATTTTAAGATATTTTCTGAAAAATGCCTGCAAGATTTGGTGCGCTTTAAAAATCTTTCTCTTTCCAAATAATAAGTCTTGTGCAGGATTTTTGGGCCCCGCTTGAAATAAAATTGATTGCAAGTAATATTTTGCTGTTGCATATCTTTTCTCTAAATTTTTTTTTTGCAACAAAATTTTCCTAATAAAGAGAAAAAGAATAAAAATAAAAAGGACAATTTTTTATAGAAACTTGCAGAATTTTTGGCTGCAAATAGATCCTTGCACCACCACAAACCTTCCTTCTTTCCCCTTTTCTTACAACATGGGTACCCCACATAATAAATCTTTAGCCGAACTTTGGTATCCCGAACCTAATCTTGCGTCGTACGTCAATTTGTTCGGTCAATTTAAAGACGATCCTTCCTTGCCTAAAAAATCTTTGAAAGATCAAATAGAGGCGTCTAGGAGAAACAGTTTGACTTTTCAACCCACTTTGTGTCAACCAAGTCAACCTTTACCACCTACATAAGTTGATACCACTTCTTCAAGTCCTTCTGTCACTCCTAGGCCGATGTCCATTGCTGAGCATATTGCTCAATCACGTAGTCGATCTTTCACCCCTCTCCACTCATCAAGTTCTAGGGCTCCGCACGATTATTCACCTTTTTATCCACATGTTGACCCTACCCCTGTCCAACTACCCACTTCCTACCAGACCTACCCGACCTTCCCACCTTCACTAGACACTGCTTTTACACAGCCATTAGGGAGTTTCACATATCCAAAAAATTTCGAATCTTTTACCGAAACCCCCTCACCACCTAAGTCTAGTTTGGAAGAGTCGTTGGAAGCTTATATTGCTGCAACAAACAAAATGAATAGGAATGTGGAAGAATCCGTGGCCGCCCTTATGCAACCTGCTGAACCGGTAGTTAGTTTTCCGCTAGCTTCAAATTTTTCAATGTATAAGGAGGCGGTTGGATAGAGTGAGAATGTGAGAGGATTTCCAAATCAAACCTACCCTTACCCAATTGAAGCCCACAACTTCTGTTTTCCATCGAATGTCCTAAATGATTCACAAATTCAAAATAAAAACGAGTTGTGTGATTTTGTAGTGTTTGATTTGCTAAATTGTGAGGAACCCCTTTCGAGTGAAACCGCACCTAATCCTTTCGATCTTTACACTTCCCATCTAGAACCTAAATCGATAGATATCCATGCTTTTGATGAGGTGTCTAAGAAAATTGATTTTCACTTGATTGAGAATACAGACGTTGGGAATATTTCGGATGATGAACCTGTCCATTTAATTGAGATTTTATGTTCAAATTATCATCCCGAGTTATTAAATGTTTCTCCCGAATCTCATATGCGCCTTGACTTTGATGATAATGGCATGGATGAGTTGAATCTTGAGGAGAATTATAAGGATAGTATTGAGGAGAGTTTTGAGGATCATATTGAGGTTGAACTATTTTTTTTTGATATGTCTGATTTTCCAATTCAGCCTCCTGAACCTTTGACTGTTATATCACCCTCCCTCCTTTCCATCGTTCCGACCACGCTTGAAGACTGTGAGCTTGAAAAATTTTCCTTTGAATCAAACACAGTTCTCATAGCCGATAACACGTAAGAGTGTTTCACTTTTTCGGACGATGTTGATGACTCACCGCCCGAGTTTGAGTCCTTTACATTTTCAGATGAGTTAGTTGAACCATCAGACTCGGGTGCTTACAGTAGTTTCGAACCATTAATGGAATCTTTCAAGTTCGAGACAGTTTACTACGGTGAGAATGATACTATCCCTAGTTCACTTCCTTTCGTCTTTCCCATTGTTCCGACCGTACAAGAGACCGTTACGCTTTCATCTCCAATACCAAGTTCGGCGTACCCATGTTTTCTTGCGAATCTTGAGGGATTTGATCCCATTTCTCGACGGGTTGATAGGTTAGCGCAATCGCTTTTAACACATCGGTCATCACAAATTGCGCTAATTTATTCACTCGATTTACACCCTCAAGATCGTACTCCACTTCTTTCTTCTTTCCGCCATTCTTCTCCCCCACCGAGATCATAATCTCTTCTTCCCATTCGGACTCGCGTATTTCTCATTTCTTTCTTCTAAACACCATTATTGCACCAACTATACAATTACCACGATAAGATTTTTGAATGGTTGGTTCTAACGTTTGGCTTGGGTAAGGCCAAGCTTAAGTTTGGGGGGAACCTTATTGTATATATGTATATATATTTTTGTTTTCTTTTTCTATAAAAAAAATTTAAAAACATTAAAAAAATAAAAAAAATTGTAAATAAATAAACAGGGGAGTGCCGACATTTTGACCCTCTTGGTTTAGTATGACAGTGAGGACACTGTCAAGTTCAAGTTTGGGGGTATGATCGGTATGTCTTCTTCCTTCGCATTCATGTGTACACATTTTAGCATTTGCATACTTATTTGAAAACCCATAAAAATTGAAAAAATTCAAAAATTATAAAAATTATTGTATTCAATTTTGGCTAATTGACTTGAGTTTGATGAATGGGTTAACTGGCTAGGAACAACTAGATCTTAGACTTAGTAAATTTAAAACCCTAAAAATAACCTTCCTTAAAATTTAACGGTAGAGAGTAAATGTCTTTGTAGTTTATTTAGAAATAGGCAAATTTTGGGTTCACTTTTTGGGCTAAGTTGAAACAAGGGAAGAGTATTGATGTTCTTATTAGAGTATAAGTTTCAAAAGTAGTTCCTAGCTTAAGTCTAGATTCTGAAAACGTATACCCTACAATTTGCACAATCACGCACCTTGAAACTTGGAATAGTAGAAGAGACCTTGAAATGCTCTTGTCTAAAGTCCTTAGTACAAAGAAAATAAAAGAAAAAAAGTGTGAATAAAGAATAAAAAAAATGAACACTGGTTTTTGTGATTACTTAAGGCTGCAAAAATAGAAAAATATTTAGGGAGAGTGCTTCATTACCTAGTGCCTTAGACCAACTGGTTTGGGAGTCACTGTTAAAAGCCTTGGGTATTGCAAGACTAGGAATTACGCTTTAAAAGTGCAAACATATCTTGTAATCGGTTGTTGGTACCTCAAGAAGTATTAACGATCGCATGAAGGATGTATAAGCAAAATTCATTTAAATTCACCAATTAATAAGTGCTTCGGACAACAGACAAGGGTATGATTGCTTGATTTGAATTTCCAAGTGTAGGGGTAATTTATACACACACGTGGGGATATGTGATTGGAGTTTAGATGAGAGAAAGGAGTGAAGAATAGAACTTGTATCTTTAGTAGAGTTGATAGAAATTCCTAAGTGGAGATGGAACCCTAGAAGGAAAACTTAAGAAATGCCTAAAGCTAAGTAAGTCTACAGGATATATATAATCTTAAGTTAAATGATGAGTAAGCGTGAAGAATATGGGTGGATAATTTACGAGTCGACGATAATAGAATTCCTTGTTAGAAAACCTAATTGGAGAACAAAAGTTAATGGGCCGAATTGATAGGATTTTGTGGGTAGTATCCGTTGAAAACCTCAGGAGACAACACTCCTCCTACTAGGGACACCTAGAGGTTTAACGGCTTGTTGCACGTGCTCAGTGCAACCGCGTTTCCCTGCGAAAGTGCGGTTAGGATTTTAGTGAATAAAAATAAGTTTGCTCGAGGGCGAACAAAAGATAAGTTTGGGGGTATTTGTTCATACCATAATATTGCATTATTATATTTCCCATTCTTATTCTTTTTATAATAAACAGTTACTTTTGACGCATGTCTGCTACATGTTACTGGTTACAGGTTCTTGGACAGGAAACAGTGAAAACGATGTAAAGACGATGAAAATATGGACTTTTGACCAACAAATGGGAGGATCTTAGTCAAGCCTACATCGAAAGACAGTTCACAATTAACAAGGCAACTCAAGGTCCAAAAATACAAAGCGAACAGTTAAAAATCCATGGCAAATTGTTCACTGGAAATCTGGAACCAACCTAGAAGCCCAAATGGAAAAGGACATACATAAACAGAGACCCCAAAAAGCCAGAAGTCAGCACAGGAAGTTTCAGGAGGTGATCTCATCAATGGGCCGCGGAACCGCGGCCCAAGCCTGCCATTGCCGCGGTTTCGCGGCCGTATAGTTCCCGGGCAGCGTAAATTTTTTACCATAATTTGGGTGCGGCTCTGACTAGTCAACCTAAGGGCTGTTTTTGTAATTTTAGACATGCGAGACAATTGTAACCCTAGGGTTTCCTATCCTCTATAAATAGGAACTCTAAAGAATGTATTTTCTTATGCCTCCTTTTAAATAATAAATTCAGATCTCTTTATGGAGAGCATCGGTGTTTCTTTTCAATTCATGAATTCAGATCTAAAAAACCTGCGTTGATGATTGGAGAGATGCATTTGTAAGTAGATTTAATTCCTTGCTCTAGTTTAGATTTCAATTCTTTGCCCTGGGTAGATTTAAATTCTTGCCGTAGATAAATTGCTTAGAGTTAGCTTTGGGGAAGGATTTTGAGAGATGAGATCGCTCATCCCTTTCATACCCATTAAATATCTACAATTGGACTCCATGCATACACGCACACACCGCGCCCTACGGCACCCTATCCCTCGAGATAGCGATGATACCGTAGTATAAAGGCCCGGTTGCGCGCGTTTTCCATGGAGGTTAGGGTAAGGATCTCTAAAGGAAGGACAAGAACCTAGAGGAAGGAACACCTTCCCGAATGGATCTAATCCCCTTTATTGATAATTACCATAACTCCTCATAGATCTTCATTCGGGTATAGAAAGCGTTGAGATTTACTTGCATTTCCAAACCATCCCTAAACCTAACCCTAGCAAGACTAGATCTAGATAGATTTAGATTTTAGATTTAATAATCAATCCGAATACCCTTCGGAATTAACTCGTTAGCGCGAATCGGAGATTCACAACATCCATGTGGACCGACCCGTACTCACCGGCTAGCTTCATGCGACGCCATTCTTGATTGTGGTAATAGATAGTTTTTGACATACACGAATCAATCGTCTACGCCACGAAATCACCACTCGCCCTGGGGTACCATACCGAGTCCACCATGTACCTACAAACGGTGCCTCCCGCTACTCGAATCGGGTATCACAAGCCAAATCTCTGAATCGAGAAATCACATGGTGGACGCACTGAAATATCATATCAAGAGAAACCGGGTTTTCAAACAATACATAGTTTTATTGAAATACCCCCCCGGTTCTCAAATCCATAATCATATGAAATCCATATCTTAATGCGTAAATCCATGAAAACTGATATATACAACATCAAACAACAATATGAGCATATTAAGGGAAAACCGCTCTTTAAAATGAATCCAGCTTTAAAATATATCATGCGGTTCCCAAATCCTCCGAAAACAAGTGCATCATCATATGTGGTGTACATGTAATTGTAACAAGGTTTAAGTATCTACATGTAAGCAAGTATGTATGATGCATTTCATAAGCGCAATAGTCAACGTCTCAATATCACATGCCAAAACCATACCACTTAGGGTATAGGCAACTATAGCAAAATATTGGGTGTACATGTCAGTATGTGTGCATGATGTACATGTAGCTGTAATCGAGTATGTGGGTGTACATGTCAATCTGTATGCATGATGTACAAGTAGCTATAGCAAGATATACGTGAAATGGAATAAGGGTCACTACCTCAACTATTCCTACACAATGCAATATCACGTATATATGTGTCCACGGTATTTCATATGCATAACGGAATAAGATTTACTACTCCAACTATCCCTATCCACTACCATATCACGTATGTAGGTGTTTTGTGCGTGTAATGGCAATTACAAACGATGTGGGTGTAGCATACAATTTAGTGCTCGGGCAACATGAACCGCCAGTAATGTGTTATATCTAAAGGTACAAGTCAAGGTACAACAGATAATACTATGCAATGACGTTCGTATGAAATCAACTAATATGCAATAACATGCAGCTATCATATTACATCAGCCCCGATGCATAACGCCATACGGGCGATTTCCCCGTAGATATTAAATCTACTCACCGATGGTCTCGAGCTATGAAAATCCGACCACCTGCTTCCCCTTGTTCGCAGCGTCCGAAGTCCCCGCCTGCGATGCTATAATTTCGCAAAACATAAAGACAGTGCAAAATCTCAGAAATCGACCAATATCACGAAAAACTACGTTTTAAACGACGCACCAACTGGAAACTAACTCACAAGAGTCCGTCTAGTGGCTAACGTGCATGACGACACTACGAAACCAATCCAAGTGCAGCAGCTGCACAAGATCACGATTCGTATCGGATAACGTAACACGCGGACCCAAAACACTAGATAATAGGAAAACGATCCCAGATTTTGCATACTGTAAATACTAAAAATTTAAACAGTACCAAACACCCCTAAAGCACAGCAGATAACTACCCATCAAAACCAAACCCCAACACCCTCCTCCAAAACCGGGGTCGCGGGAATTCGTCGTCGGGTCGCCGGCCAAAACCGGTGGGGTGGGTCCTATGTCTCAGGTGGAATCCTAGGGTCACCAGTACAACACTACCACATTGTTTGATTTTTCAGTAAAATTTCTGTAAGTCCATGATGCACACCCCACGGCTTGCGAGGAGGCGGAATACTTGAAAAACGTTTTTCTCACCACAAAAAGAAACATGTTTTAGCTTTGCATCATGAACTTTTTTCCACTTTAGGATCTTGTTTAAACCTTAACTAACATAACTAAACTAAGAGAGAGAGAGAGAGCTAACTACTATGTAAAGGAGTTATACCCTCGTTCCTAGTCCTTCGGGTCTTCAAGTTGCTCCTTGCTCCTTGGTTCAAGCTCCTTGTTCTTGGTCTCCTTTCTTTGGATTCTTCTAGATCTTGGAAGAGTTCGGTTGCCGGTCTCCTTTGCGTCAAAGATGGATCCACCCGAGGGGCCTACGATCAAGCTCCAACCTCCATGAGATACCTTAGTGATCTAACTTGCTAGGAGAGATTACTAAAGGGATATAGAGAGGATGTGTTATGGACTAGTTGATCTCATAGCTCATTGTTTTGCAACACATGCAAGTGTATGAGCATGAGGAAGAAGGAGAGAAGAAAACCTAGGATAGAGAATCCTTTTGTGATAATGATGAAAGAAAATGAGAAGAGAGAATGGTTAATTATTTTGCCAATAATTCAACCATGGTATATTAAATCATATAATCTACAACCATGCTTGAATAGTGACTCCAAAAGAAATAAACAAATACATAACCATTCTTCAACCCATACCTCCTAATTTCCACCTCATTAATTCTTTAATGAAAAAAGAATAAAACAATAATGAGGTGTCTCCTTCTAGAAGGTCAATCTTGTGAATTTACAAGAATGCCCTTCTTCCGTATTTTCATACCCGTATCCGTATTCTGAAAAATACGGATACATTGAGATCAGTATAATCCAATACTACAATACTAGTATTCGGCTTAAACCAAAGCCTACCAGTATTATCCGTCCGATCGTCATTCGAGTAGCCAGTACACGAATGCGATCGAAACCCTGCCGTAAGACCATACGACATCTACATCGTCACACCTGATCCAGGGAAACCCTCTGTGTGGGACTCTAAAGACTCGACAGTGGGTTTAACCACAAGTCCGTCAGTGGCACTAGCTATACGTAACGGCAACCCAGGTACGTGTCGAAAAGGAGGCCGACGAGAGAACTCGTCCGTAACCCCTACTAAGCCTTTCCGTGACAATATCCGTGCAGTCCGGTCTGTTCGTCTGAGAGTATCGCATGTATGGTCTAGGGAGGTAATGAACGTCAGACCCCTAACAACCGTACAAGTCATCCCGGTATAGCTCAAGACCATCCGAGAATCTACTTGTCAGTCCACCAGTAATTCTCAATCAGCCTTGGCTAAGGACTTATGGTAATGACCAACCGATCACAGTGCGATATCGACTCCCTATACCGGGAGAGACGAATCCCTAACAATCGGTTACTGCCACTATGTTGCTCGGGACTGTACCCAACTAAAAACTGTTTGCACGACTCCTTTGAGCCGTGGTAGGGTAGTAATCAAAGTACAGTGGGAACTCACACAAGACAAATGACGACCTCAAGTCGACAGACTATCTGCACACATGTCACGTGAGAACTGCTATCTGACGTTAGGTATAATACCATCCAGTCAGTTCTCGGCGAGTCCTGTCCGGTGTACTCACACTCAGTGAGCATCTGTATACAATCTTAGGTGCACATCACCAATGGCTATGGGACTAATCCATCGCCCCTTGTCAGGGTCTAGATATGTATACACTAGTCTACTCTGGAGCATCGATACCTAGTCTCGATACTCCTGCGACCAGGGACATTTAAGGATGTGCCTATTGACTATCCAGCTCCCACAAGTATGACTGCCATCACAACGCCGGAAGTCAGGCAAACACCCTATGGGCTTTATCAACATGTATATAAATACAAAGTAAAATATATCACACGTTAAGATAAAGAAAACCAAATAGCGTACTATCATATTAAGCAAGATTGTCATATACAAACATATCCCTAGCATCCTATACAATGAAGGCCTCCTGGGCATATATATCCAACAATCTTCCACTTGCACTAAGGCCTGTAATTGGTGCAATGAGTACCCATGTAACGTTTTGAAAATCGTTTCGGTGAAATTTCGGAAAAATCGGTAAAATAAAGGGGTTTTCTGTAAAAAGTCAAAATACAAATATTTTTATTATAAAATTAAATATATATATTCTAGCTCAGAAATTGCTAGTATTTGGTGTTTATTGAGCCACTGGTGAAATTTCAAATTTTCCGAAAAATTTTCCGAAATTAATCATTTTAATATTATTTTAAGCCGTCACTAATACATTTAATTAGGGAAAATTATAAATTGGAATGAGTAGAAACAAATTTTGTCCATCATAACACATTAAACAAAATTTTATCATGTGGTTTTTGAAATTAAATAGTTTGCCAAAACGGTTTAGAAAATATCGAAGAAAAAGGGCTTAAATGGTGAAATATAGCTAAATAGAATTGGGGTATGGTTGCATGTAGCTTAATATTCCTCATACACACACACACACCCTCACCCTCTCCCCTATTAGGGCTGAATTCAGCAGCCCCCCACTCATCTCCTCACTTAAAAGTCAAAGGAAACCAAGAAAAGAAAAAGAAAACAATAAAATATTGAGGTATAGTTTCTTTGTTGACTTGGGCAAATTTTTTCAACACAAACCAACACACCCACACTCTCTCCTCCCCTCCCTAGACCTGGCCGAGCCCCTCCCTTGCTGTCCCAAAATTTTCTCCACCCTTTTCTCTTCAAAAATCCTTCAAAATTTCTTCAAAAACCCACATAAAACACCACAAATTTCCAAATCTAATCCCTACCCATTATTCCTTTGCCATTCAAGCTTGGATCTTGGTGAAAAGAGAGCATTTTGGGAGGCTAGATTTCATGTAAGATCTATAAAATTATGGAGGTATAATTTTAACCTTATAGTTAAATTGTTGATTATTGCTTATGTTAGCTTAATTAAGTGTTTAATTAGGTGTTAACTTGGTTTACCCTTCAAGTTGAAAATTGTAAAGAATTGGGTTTGGATCAAGATAAGGGTTTTGATAAATTGTTCATGGTTTAATTGTGTAGTTGAACCTCTTAAGGTTTGGAAAACTTAATCTTGTTGCATATTACAAATTGTTGCATGTAAATTGTCCTAATTAAGATTTCTAGCAAACTAGGTTTTAGAATTTAATTGCAAATGTGAGGTTAAAATCTAGTTAGGGTTTTATATCATTTGAACATGGTTTAAGTGTGTAAGGTATCATATTAAGGGATGTGAAATCAAACATAGTAGCTAGTTTACAAATTGTTATTTTAAAATTTACTAAAGCTAAATTGTAAACTAGAATTTCGGGTTAATGAAAGATAGTGAGATTAAAAATCTAATTAAGGTTTGTATGACTTATTTATAATGTTTAGTGGATTTTGTAGCCACTAGATTTGTTTAAATATCAAGTTTTGTACTAAAACGGTAAACCTTGCTTGCTAGATTTTCGGAAAAATAGCTTTTAAAGTGAGTTTGGGGTATTTGTGAATTTTAACCTATTTCATATTATAATTAGTGTTTGTGAATGTGCAAATGAGTGTGTTTCGGTTTTTCTCGATGGTTTGGCGTTTGTACGCCGACGTCGAGAGTTTTTGGATTGATTTGTGAAAGCAACCATAGGTTTTGACCTATGTGGGATTCATGTATCGTTTTGGTCATGAGTCGGATTTTAATGCGATACGGTGCGTTATGATATGTAGGTGTAAGTCCACGTTGCCCACCCCGGCTGCTTGCGGGGAGGCGGAAAACGGAATAAAAATCGGATTTTTACTACTCTAGGCAACATGGACTAGACAAAGTCGGATCTTTGCTAAACAAAAACTTGCTAAAGCTAACTAGAAACTAGTTAAAGAGTAGAATGGTTATACCTAGGGCTTTATGTCCTTCTCTCCTTGCTCCTTGGAGTAGTAGAAAAGGATCACCTTTGTCGTCTTCTTGAGTCGAAGAAGGATCCACCCGAAAGCCTCAACCTTTGGCTTCAACTTCAAGCTAGAAGTAAGTAGGGTGCTAGAAGTGCTAGTCCTAGAACCCTAGATGAGAGTAAAGATTATCAAGAAGAGGTTTTTCTCAAGCTCAAGTGTTTCTCAACACATGAGAGGGGAGAGCTTGAGGGAGAGGAAGAACAAGAGAGAGAAAGTGAATGATAGAATGAGAGAATAATAACCATTCTCACATATATGTGTGTATTATTGTAAATAGATAATTAGTGAGATAATTGTCATGGCTTAATCAAGACATGACCATTATCATTTCATTTTTAATGCAAATTGCAAGGATCAAAGAGAATCTTCCAAATGAAATGATGATGGTCAAAGTGTCAACCTAGGTAAACAAGTCAAGAATGTCAAATGGTCAACAACCATAACCATGCACAATTATATTAAACTAATATCAATTAACCATAATACACACATAAGCATTAGGGTTAATAAAATGACAATGGTCATTAACCCTAATCAAAGTCCTCTCCCTCTGTCTCATGCAACTGTGCATACGCACCTGTATTCGTGATTCGAGGAACACGAATACAATGAGATAAAACCAATCCCAAATCATATACTAGGATCCGGCTTAAACCAAAGCCCGCTAGTATAAGCTGTCCGGACAGCAAACGTGCACAAGTGCGCGGATGTGAACGAACCCTGTCGCAAAACCATGCGACCTCTACTCATTTTGCATGAAGGCGAATAGCTCTCTGTGTGGGACTCTAAAGACTCGACACTACGCTGGCAGTGGGTTTAACCACAGACCGCAAGCGGCACTAGCTGTACGTAACGGTCCCCAGGCAGATGCCGATAAGAAGACTGACGAGGTAAGCCCATCTGAACTCCTACTGAGCCAGTATGTGACAGTCTCCGTACAGTCCGGTCTGTTCGTCTTATACATCGCATGGCGGGCCTAGGGGGCGGTGAACGTCAGTCCCCTAATATCGGTACAAGTCGTGTCGGAGTGTAGCCCAGAACACTCTGAGACAACACTGGAAACCTACCAGTATATCTCGCTTGCCCTGGCCAGGGACTACTTGTGTAATGGATCTCCTGGACACAGCACGATGTCAACCCCCAATACCGGGAGAGATGAATCCTGTCTAACCGTCACTGCCTCCAAGTGCTTCGGGACTGCACCCAAAAACTACTTGTTTGCACGACTCCTTTGAGCCGTGGTAGGGTAGTAATCAAAGTGTAATGGGAACACACTCGAGGCGAAGTGACAGTGTCAAGTCAGCGGACTAAGCTGTACTCATGTCACCTGAGAACTGATAACTGACGATAGGTATAATACCAACCAACAGTTCCCGACGAGTCCTGTCCAGTGTACTGGTAACCTAATGAGGACCCGCATACTATCTTAAGTACGACGTACTGACGGCTGTGGGACAGACCGTCTCTCACACTGGGATGAGAAGCGCATACGCTAGTCTACTCCGGAGTATCGATGCCCTGTCTCGATAGTCCATCAACCAGGGACCTGTAGAAGGATGTGCTTATGGATTACCCAGCCCCCACGAGTGTGAGCGCCATCACAACGCTGGTAATCAAGCAAATATCCTAAGGGCTCTACTAATATGTATATCACCGATATGCTAAAAGAAACACAAGCACATATTAAAGCAGAGACAAACCAAGTAGCATACTACCGTTTCGAGCAAGATTGTATATACAACTGTGAATATCCCAAGCTTCCATCAAGTAATATACAAACTAGTATGATACAGTAATGGCCTCTAGGACATATACACTAACAATCTCCCACTTGCACTAAGGCCATGTACTGGCGTATCGAAGACCTATCATCTCGATCAGCCACTCGAACTGAGTCTGGGGCAAGGCCTTGGTGAATGGATCTGCAGTGTTATCTTCTGAAGCAACCCTCCGAACCTCGATCTCCTGGTGATCAACGATCTCCCTGATCAGGTGATACCGCCTCAAGATGTGTCTGGATTTCTGATGGGACCTGGGTTCCTTCGCTAAAGCTATAGCCCCGTTGTTGTCGCATTACAGAGGTATTGGGTCCACAATGGATGGAACCACCTGAAGTTCTTTCAAGAACGTTCTCATCCAGACAGCTTCTTTTGCGGCATCTGATGCAGCGATGTATTCCGCTTCCATAGTCGAGTCAGCAACGGTTTCCTGTTTGGAGCTCTTCCAACACACCGCCCCTCCATTGAGGGTAAAGACAAAACCCGACATGGACTTGGAATCATCCTTGTCACTCTGGAAGCTGGAGTCAGCAAAGGCCTCAATCTGGAGGTCTTTTCCGCCATACACCAAGAACATCTCCTTAGTGCTTCTCAGGTACTTGAGAATGTTCTTTACTGCTATCCAATGTTTCTCCCCAGGGTTTGACTGATACCTGCTTACCACACTCAGTGCATAAGCCACATCCGGTCTGGTACACAACATCGCATACATTATAGAGCCTACCGCAGAAGCGTAGGGTATAATGGACATACGATCCCTCTCCAAATCAGTCTTGGGAGACATCTCTTTGGAGAGGGTGATCCCGTGACAAGCCGGTAGATTACCGCGCTTGGAATCTTCCATACTGAATCTCTTCAGTATGGTATCGATGTACATGGACTGTGAAAGTCCTAATATTCTCTTGGATCTGTCACGGTAGATCCGGATACCCAGAATGTACGAGGCATCACCCAGGTCTTTCATGGAGAACTTGTGTGACAAGAACCTCTTGACAGATTGTAGCATAGGAATATCATTTCCTATTAAGAGAATGTCATCCACGTATAAAACAAGGAATACTACAGTTCTCGCTACAAATCTACAATAGATGCATGGTTCATCTGGATTTTTGATAAAGCCAAATTCCTTGACCGTCTCATCAAAACAGATGTTCCAACTCCGCGATGCCTGCTTTAGTCCATAAATGGACATAAGCAACTTGCACACCTTTCCGCTGCTCCCACTCTGAATGAAACCCTCTGGCTGTTCCATATAGACACACTCCTCTAAATGTCCATTTAGAAAAGCGGTCTTTACGTCCATCTGCCAAATTTCATAATCGTGGAAGGCAGCAATGGCAAGAAGGTTCCGAATGGATTTCAGCATAGCTAGTGGAGAAAAGGTTTCGTCATAGTCCAAACCAGGTTGCTGACGAAAACCCTTTGCAAGCAGTCTAGCTTTATAGGTCTCAACCTGTCCATCTACACCAATCTTCCTTTTGAAGATCCACTTGCATCCTACGGGTTTTACCCCATCTAGAGCAATGTCCAACGTCCATACTTTGTTGGTGTACATGGACTCCATTTCGGTCCGCATTGCATCCAGCCATTTTACCGAGTCGACGCTCTGAATGGCTTGCTGGAAGCTAGTAGGTTCATCATAATCTATGATGCAATCCTCTCTATCCCCGTCAATGAGAAAACCGTAGTATCTCTCGGGCGGATGAGACTGCCTACTACTCCTGCGGAGTGGCGTGGGAATGTCCTGATCTTTCGAACCCTCTGGTTCTACTAAGCTTTCAGTAATAGCTCATGGTTCTGGAATTTCTTCCAGTTCTATTGCGTTCCCACTTATTTCTTTTTCTATGAACTGGTGTTCTAGAAAGTGGGCATGGTGAGAAACAAAAACCTTTTGTTCCTCTTCGCAATAGAAGAAATATCCCTTGGAGTTCTTTGAATATCCCACAAACTTGCACTGTACTGAGCGTGCCTCGAGCTTGTCCGCATGCTGCTTTTTTACAAAAGCTGGACATCCCCATGTCTTAATGTGATTAAGATAGGGTCTCTTCCCACATCACATCTGATATGGTGTAGTAGGCACAGTCTTAGTTGGAACTCGGTTCAAAAGGTATGCAGCTGATTCTAGCGCATATCCCTAGAACGATCGCGGCAACTCAGCGTTACTCATCATGGACCGTACCATATCCAATAGGGTTCGGTTCCGTCTCTCCGATACACCGTTATGTTGCGGAGTGTATGGAGGAGTAAGCTGAGAGAGAATTCCATTCTCTTTTAAGTAACCCAGGAACTCGGCACTCAAGTATTCACCACCTCGATCAGATCTCAGTGCCTTGATACTTTTGCCTGTTTGTTTTTCTACTTCATTCTTATATTCCTGGAATTTTTAAAAAGCCTCGGATTTATGTTTCATTAAGAAGACATAACCATACCTTGAAAAGTCATCCGTAAAAGTAATGAAGTAAGAATAACCGCTTCGTGCATGTGTAGACATTGGACCGCACACGTCGCTGTGTACGAGTCCCAAGAGCTCGCTCGCTCTTACTCCGTGTCTAGTGAACGGAGTTTTTGTCATCTTTCCTTTGAGACAGGATTGACAAGTTGCATACGATTGATATTCGAACGGATCCAAATATCCTTCTGTATGCAACTTAGTCAACCTTCTCTCATTGATGTGACCCAGTCTACAATGCCATAAGAAAGTTTTATTGATTTCTGGAGACTTTCTTTTGTGTGTATTCTGGACATTGAAAATCTGTGGTTTGTTTAATACGTATATACCGTTGTTCAATGTACCTGACCCAATCAAAACTTGATTAAGGTGAATGTTCACTACATTACTTATAATTGCAAATTCATAACCTTCTTTAGATAATAAAGATACAGAAATGATATTACAGGTTGCATTTGGTACATAATAACAACTACGCAAAACCAAAAAGTGTCCATCTGACAGTCCCAGGTTATAGTCCCCCACGGCCTCAGCATCCATGCTAGCTCCGTTTGCAACTCTGAGGGTCATGTCACCTGCCTTCAAAACTCTACGCTTTCTCAATGCCTGCAAAGAATTACAGATATGAGATCCTGACCCGGTATCCAATACCCAGGATGTAGAGTTTATTGATAGACAGTTTTCAATAACATACACACCTGAAGCTGAAGCCGCAACTCGCTTCAAATCCTGTGTTCTGGCCTTCCAAGCCTTGCAATCCTGTTTCTAGTGACCACTTTTGTGACAGTAGAAGCATTCTTCCTTCCCCACCAGCTTTCCCGCTACCTTTGTTGCCTTTCCTTTTCCCTTCGTATCCACTTTACTGACACCGCCTCTTGGTTTGGCCGGGGCTTTCTTCTTCTTACCCTTGGCTTTCGCCCTGGATCTAGAAGAGGAAGATCCTCCTATAAACAAAGTGGATGTCTCCCTACCTTTCTGTAGGGTGCCCTCAGCACTCCTCAACATGTTCAGAAGTTCAGAAAGTTCATCCTCCTTTCCTGGCATGTTGAAGTTAAGGATAAACTGGGCGTAAGTGGAAGGAAGGGACTGGAGAATCAAATCAGTATAGAGTTCATTCTCCAATGTGGTCCCAAGGTCCGCGAGCTCCTCTATGTAGCCAATCATCTTAAGCACGTGTTCCGCTACCGATGATCCGACGACCAATCTTGCCGAAAATAGCTTCTTCGACACTTCGTATCTTGCGATACGAGACTGCTCTCCATACAGTTCTTTTGTATGGAGAAATATGGACTCCAGGTCCATATTCTCATGCCTCCTCTGATGTTCGTTGTCCATCGAGGCAAGCACAAGGCATTTGGCCTTCGCGCAATCGATCTCCCATGTCTTACGGATTTCCTTATCCGCGATGCTGGAGGTGGGACCTGGGACAAGGGGAGCTTTGGTGGTAAGTACATACCCCAACTTGTCGTATGTGATTGCCATCTTGACATTCCTGAGCCAATCTTTGTAGTTTGGCCCTGTCAGTATGTTTTTATCTAGTAATAACTTAAGTCCGGTCATGTTGAATGGTCGCTGCAATTAGGAGAGAGAAAAGAAACACTTTAGCATGATGCTCTTGCAAGTTTAGAGTGGTTTTTAGTTTGTCTAAACAGGATGGCTCCCACTGTCTCTCGAATCCCTTCTCAAACCGTAAAGAAAGGATTAGTCGGGATCAATCTCACCGTACAATACTTGCTTAACCGTTCAGCCAGGCCAGTGTCGGTACTTCGAGGGAGGTTTTCCAACGCTTTCGCGAAGTTCCTTAATTAAGTAACCTCTTTTCCCTGTGGGCGTAGCCCCGCTAACACCTTTCTAGACACCTACTAGGTTTATAGCATTGATCGTTAAGTGAGAGTTTTCCCGAGGAGTAGCATATACTCACAGTAGGATCGGGATCCAAATATCATCGTGTGATAAAACCGAAGGAATCCTACCAGAATCATCACACTCCAAATGGTATGCAGCGCTAGCAAGTTTCAGTACTTATGAAACTCCCGATGTGGATTTTTGCCCCATGCTCTTATGACCTTGACTTTGGCCAAAATATCATAAGTCAAATGTCAAGTTCTACCCGTCATTCTCCTGGTTAATTTGGACCCACCCGTACCTACCCTTGACTTTGGCCAAAATGGAAGCATGACTGTCCCAAACCAACGCATCTATCTATGCTGCACATGAATACCCAATAGCTACCAATCACTATGCCTTGACTTTGGCCAAAATACATAGCTTGAATACTTTTTGACGATTCATGTGGAATGACGGAGGGCTACGAATGGTTTTGGCGAAACCGTGAACGTAGTGAACTTGATATAATTGATGGAACGAGATAGCTTTTAAAAGGAGTGGTTCAAGGTCCGCGTTTAAAAGTTTAGTTTTGAAAAGAACCGAGTGGTTTTCAAAGTGTTCCAATCGACTTTTACTTGGTTTATTTTCTTGCATTAGTTCTTTTAATGCGTCCCATCATTTAATCCTACCATTGCAGAAAACAACAAAAATATGACGTACGCTTATACCATTCACATTTTCCACGGGGCCCCGTCATCACCCGTTAGGTTACTTAACTGACGACAGAGCGGGGGCTGGGCTAGCGCGGCTGTAAAACATAAGCAACGCCTAAATAGTTATAATATATAAATATATAGCAATGATAGACATTACAGATCACAGATGAATACATTGGATATACTAGGAATCCGCGATCCGTTCGAGCCTACAACGAAAAGCGGATTACACGGTCGCGGTGAATAGCCAAAACCCCACCCAAGACCCCTACTGGTGCGGCAAACTACCCGCCAAGTACCCGAAGCGAAGCAACCTCCCTCACCACCGTGAGTAGGCCACTCGACACTTCGAGATACCCGGTAGTTTGTGCACCCCCTCCATGGGTCTATCCTAGGAGCAAAAATAGTAAAAAGAATTATACAATGACGGCTACAACCCCGACCCGGTAGTGCGGCCATACAAATAATAATACATCAATTTACATATTACATGAATGAAAGAAAAAAAAACACTCATCTCACATCCACCCCGGCTATTCACCCACGACAATCCAATGCATTCATATACACATACCATCATCAAACACAGATCACAGATATGTATAACCCCCACTAATCGACTTATAGCGATTAGCCGACGTTCAATACATATATACATCACAGATATAACCCTTTAGTCAAAGTGTAGTGAAGTTCGATCAAGAAATACGGATTTATAGGCCCCCAAAAACAAATTTCTTTTCTGGAAAATCTGGGCACAAATAAACCATCTTAAAAATCCCAAAACCATGCCAGAAGAACACCGCACCAAACTCGACCCAAAACCGAGCCAAAACAGCCGCGGTTGCGCGGCAATAGCTTGCTATTGCCGCGGAACCGCGGCGCTATGAACGAATCTCTGGATCGTTTTTGGTGGCGTTCTTCACAAAACCCTGAGATGATTTTTGACGTACGATTTATTTTATTTTGAACAGAAAAAATTTTAACAGAAACTTGGGTTTTTGTAAACTCGGTTTTGCGATTTTTTCCGATTGAACTTCCATACACTTTACTACCTAGCTAGTTTATGTTTAGTTAGGCTCTGATACCACTGTAAGTCCACGTTGCCCACCCCGGCTGCTTGCGGGGAGGCGGAAAACGGAATAAAAATCGGATTTTTACTACTCTAGGCAACATGGACTAGACAAAGTCGGATCTTTGCTAAACAAAAACTTGCTAAAGCTAACTAGAAACTAGTTAAAGAGTAGAATGGTTATACCTAGGGCTTTATGTCCTTCTCTCCTTGCTCCTTGGAGTAGTAGAAAGGGATCACCTTTGTCGTCTTCTTGAGTCGAAGAAGGATCCACCCGAAAGCCTCAACCTTTGGCTTCAACTTCAAGCTAGAAGTAAGTAGGGTGCTAGATGTGCTAGTCCTAGAACCCTAGATGAGAGTAAAGATTATCAAGAAGAGGTTTTTCTCAAGCTCAAGTGTTTCTCAACACATGAGAGGGGAGAGCTTGAGGGAGAGGAAGAACAAGAGAGAGAAAGTGAATGATAGAATGAAAGAATAATAAGCCATTCTCACATATATGTGTGTATTATTGTAAATAGATAATTAGTGAGATAATTGTCATGGCTTAATCAAGACATGACCATTATCATTTCATTTTTAATGCAAATTGCAAGGATCAAAGAGCATCTTCCAAATAAAATGATGATAATCAAAGTGTCAACCTAGGTAAACAAGTCAAGAATGTCAAATGGTCAACAACCATAACCATGCACAATTATATTAAACTAATATCAATTAACCATAATACACACATAAGCATTAGGGTTAATAAAATGACAATGGTCATTAACCCTAATCAAAGTCCTCTCCCTCTGTCTCATGCAACTGTGCATACGCACCTGTATTCGTGATTCGAGGAACACGAATACAATGAGATAAAACCAATCCCAAATCATATACTAGGATCCGGCTTAAACCAAAGCCCGCTAGTATAAGCTGTCCGGACAGCAAACGTGCACAAGTGCGCGGATGTGAACGAACCCTGTCGCAAAACCATGCGACCTCTACTCATTTTGCCTGAAGGCGAATAGCTCTCTGTGTGGGACTCTAAAGACTCGACACTACGCTGGCAGTGGGTTTAACCACAGACCGCAAGTGGCACTAGCTGTACGTAACGGTCCCCAGGTAGATGCCGATAAGAAGACTGACGAGGTAACCACATCTGAACTCCTACTGAGCCTGTATGTGACAGTCTCCGTACAGTCCGGTCTGTTCGTCTGATACATCGCATGGCGGGCCTAGGGGGCGGTGAACGTCAGTCCCTTAATAGCGGTACAAGTCGTGTCGAAGTGTAGCCCAGAACACCCTGAGACAACACTGGAAACCTACCAGTATATCTCGCTTGCCCTGGCCAGGGACTACTTGTGTAATGGCTTTCCTGGACACAGCGCGATGTCAACCCCCAATACCGAGAGAGACAAATCCTGTCTAACCGTCACGGCCTCCAAGTGCTTCGGGACTGCACCCAAAAACTACCTGTTTGCACGACTCCTTTGAGCCGTGGTAGGGTAGTAATCAAAGTGCAGTGGGAACACACTCGAGGCGAAGTGACAGTGTCAAGTCAGCGGACTAAGCTGTACTCATGTCACCTGGGAACTGATAACTGACGATAGGTATAATACCAACCAACAGTTGTAAGGTTCCTATGCACACTATAGAGGTCTCACAAGGCATCGAACATGCCAATTTAAAATATTATGGGTGCCGAGAAAGCCTAATACGGATCGTCGGCTAGATTTCTAGGCGAAATACGAAACTAGTTAACTATTTAACTAGAAGTTAGATGCTACAACCTTTGTAGATCCGGATTTCCACTTCTTTAGCTCCACGTGGGTGTCCTCTCGCTGTCCATCATGAATCCCGAACCCAATCGTCGGCTTCATCGGAGAAACGGGCGAGCTAGGTTGTCGGCTTCGTGTCAAAGACGATCTACGTCGAGGTTGCACTAGTTCAAGCTCCGACTTCACCAAGTAGTGAAACTTGTGAAGAAAACACCCAAAACCACTTGGCAAGAGGTAGAGGATGAAGAAATAGGAGGTGGGTTCACATTAGATTTGGATTTCTCTCACTAGAACTCAAGTTGCCATTAAAGTAGCAAGCTTTTCTTTTGAAGAAGAAGATGAAGAAGATGATAGAATATGATAAAAACTTAATCAAAATAGAAAAGAAAATGATATTTATCATATCCTAACCATGGTCAAGTGTAGAGAATTGACCATGGTTAGTGGGAGTGGTTAGGTTTAAGTATGAAGACAAAATGGCATCATTAGTAAAAGCTTCATGAAGCTTCACCATTCTTCATGATAAATGAAACCATTTTATTTTCATAAAAACAATTAATAAATAATGAATGGATTAAATAATAAGTGAATAAAACATAAACCCTAACCACTCTCATAACCATGGTTCAATTCTTTTACACAAAGTCAAGTCAACATGCATCATCAAACATGATACAATCATGTGCACAAAAGCATATCACATATACAATGTGCATCAAGTGAGAAAAATCCGTTTAAAGTGAACCAATACTAGTTAATGCAAAGTAATATATCAAATATATAATTATACATTAAATCATTAAATCAACACTTGATTCAATGATCCGGTCATGTCGCACATAACCGACTAGTATTCAATGTATCGATTTATCGAATCAATGATTCGATAACTAGGTCATATCGAATATAACCAATGGAAACATATATCGCGAGAATGAAATGCGGTATCACATACACGCATTATTCTCGGTCCTGCACATATGTCATATGCGCTCCTATTTCGTTTCGCTTGAGCTAGGAAACCTCTGTGTAGGACTCTAAAGACTCGTCAATACGCCGGTAGCAGATGATGATCATATCAAGCACCCACAAGCCGCAAGCGGTCTGCTAAACGTAACGGCCACCCGGGTATTGAGCGATCAGAAGATCGACGAGCTAGCCCGCTCACACTCCTGCGAATCCGACCAGTAACACTTACCGTACAGTCCGGTCTCTTCGTCTGATATGTCGCATATCAAGTCTAGGGGTGGTAAACGTCAGACCCCAATAACCCGATAAGTCGTGCCGATGTGAGGCTCGTAACGGGTCGAGAAACTACTGGTAACACTTACCAGCAAATCTCCAATCAGCCCTG
This sequence comes from Agapanthus africanus, assembly GCA_030015575.1. Lineage (NCBI taxonomy): Eukaryota > Viridiplantae > Streptophyta > Magnoliopsida > Asparagales > Amaryllidaceae > Agapanthus > Agapanthus africanus. Next base: position 226,773,492 of record CM057347.1, read on the forward strand.
GCCAGGGACTTCCCTGTTACGCCCAATCGAGCACAGCGCAACATCTACCCCGAATACCGGGAGAGACGAAACCCCTCCTATCGCTCATTGCCTCCATGTGACTCGGGACTGTACCCAAAGACCACCGTTTTGCACGCCCTCATGGACGTGGTAAGGTGGAGATCAAAGCACAGTGGGAATCACACAAGACTCTATGACGATCTTAGGTCTACAGACTAACCTGTACAAGTGTCACCTAAGAACTGCCATCTGACGTGAGGTATAATACCATCTGGGAGTTCTCGGCGAGTCCGTCCAGTGTACCCAGTCTCCACTGAGCACCCGTACACCATCTCTGATGTCAAACACCAATGGATATGGGATCATCCATCGCCCATCTCATGGGTCGAGAAGCGTATACGCTAGTCTACACTGGTATATCGATGCCCCGTCTCGATACACCCACGACTAGGGACCATGAAGGATGTACTTATGGACTACCATGTCCCCACTAGTATGATCTGCATCACAGTCCCGGTAGTCAAGTACATATCCTAAGGGCTTTACCAACATGTAACTATAAGACTGTATAAAGAGACTAGTGTACATGTTAAGATAAAGAGTAACCAGATAGCATACTATCATATCGAGCAAGAAAGTCATCTCTATATATGTCCAAGCATCCAATATAATATACATCATCTGTACAATACTGGCCTCTAGGGCATACATACAACTAACAATCTCCCACTTGCACTAGGGCCAGCTGCTGTAGCATCGCATACCGAGCATCCCGAAGAGTCTCTCAAACTGTATCTGGGGAATGGCCTTCGTGAGTGGATCCGCCGTGTTGTTCTTCGTGTCAACCCTCTTAACCTCGATCTCCCGGCGATCAACTATCTCCCGGATCAGGTGATACCGCCTCAGAATATGCCTGGATCGCTGATGGGACCTGGGTTCGTTGGCCAAAGCCACCGCTCCATTGTTATCGCAATACAAAGGTATTGGATGCTCAATGGATGGAACCACTCCAAGTTCAGAAATGAACTTCTTGATCCAGACAGCTTCTTTAGCAGCATCGTTGGCAGCGATGTATTCAGCCTCCATCGTCGAGTCTGCCACGGTTTCCGGCTTGGAACTCTTCCAGCTAACCGCCCCTCCGTAAAGGGTAAAGACAAAGCCCGACTGTGACTTAGAGTCGTCCTTATCACTCTGGAAGCTCGAATCGGTAAAGGACTCCACTTGGAGCTCTCCGTTACCATACACCAAGAACATATCTCTAGTCCTTCGCAAGTACTTGAGAATGCTCTTCACAGCTGTCCAGTGACTCTCTCCAGGATCAGCTTGATACCTGCTCACTACACTTAGTGAGTATGCTACATCGGGTCTGGTACATAGCATCGCATACATGATAGAGCCTACTGCCGAAGCATAGGGTATCCCTTGCATGCGAGCTCTCTCCAAATCAGTCTTGGGAGACATCTCTTTGGAGAGAGTGACTCCAGAGATCGTGGGCAAATTCCCACGCTTGGACTCTTCCATACTAAACCTCTTTAGTATGGTGTCAATGTACCTGGATTGGGACAATCCCAAAATCCGTTTGGATCTATCTCTATAGATCCTAATTCCCAATATGCAGGAGGCATCACCAAGATCTTTCATTGAGAATCTTTGTGATAAGAAGAGCTTGACCGATTGCAGCATAGGAATATCATTTCCTATCAAGAGTATGTCGTCTACGTACAATACGAGGAAGACAACCTTACTCTCTGCCACCTTCTTGTAGATACAAGATTCATCGGGGTTTTTGACGAAATCAAACTCTTTGATAACGACATCAAAGCAGATGTTCCAACTCCGCGATGCTTGCTTTAATCCATAAATGGATTTAAGCAGCTTGCACACCTTCCCGCTGCTCCCACTGTCTACGAAGCCCTCTGGCTGAGTCATGTACACGCACTCTTCTAAATCACCATTTAGAAAGGCGGTCTTAACATCCATTTGCCAGATTTCGTAGTCATGAAAGGCAGCAATGGCAAGCATGATCCGGATGGATTTAAGCATATCCACTGGAGAAAAGGTTTCGTCATAGTCCACACCTGGTCTTTGACGAAAACCCTTTGCTACAAGTCTAGCTTTGAAAGTCTCCACTTTCCCATCTACACCAAGTTTCTTCTTGAAGATCCACTTGCTCCCAATGGGTTTTACCTCTTCAGGAGCAACTTCCAAAGTCCATACTTTGTTGGTGTACATGGATTCCATATCGGACCGCATAGCATCCAGCCATTTCACTGAGTCCCCACTCGTGATGTCCTGCTCGAAGCTAGTTGGGTCATCATCCTCTATGATGCAATCCTCGCTTCCACCGTCAATGAGAAAACCGTAGTATCTCTCAGGTGGACGAGAAACCCTACTAGATCGGCGGAGAGGCTGGGGTTCGTCGGGTACTACTGAATCCTCTGGTTCCACTAAATCTTCAGTTTGAGTTTGTGTAGCCGGAATTTCTTCCAGTTCTACCATATCCCCACTAATTTCTTTTGCAAGAAATTCCTTTTCTGAAAAGGTGGCATGTCGAGAAACAAACACTTTTTGTTCCTCTGTATGGTAGAAAAGATATCCATGTGAATGTTTGGGATATCCCACAAACTTACATAGAACTGACCGTGCCTCGAGTTTGTCCGGATTTTGCCTTTTGACATAGGCCGGGCAATCCCATATCTTAACTCGTTTAAGACATGGTCTCTTCCCACTCCATATCTCATATGGTGTGGTAGGTACAGATTTAGATGGAACTTGATTCAATAGGTATGCTGCTGTCTCCAGCGCATAACCCCAGAAGGAAATAGGTAACTCAGCTGTACTCATCATAGAGCGCACCATATCTAATAGGGTGCGATTTCTCCGCTCCGATACACCGTTGTGCTGTGGTGTATAAGGAGGAGTAAGCTGAGAGAGAATCCCATTCTCTTTTAGGAATTCCAGGAATTCATTGCTTAAGTATTCTCCTCCTCGATCAGATCGTAGGATTTTAATACTTTTTCTGGTTTGGTTCTCAACTTCTTGTTTATATTCCCTAAATTTCTCAAAAGCTTCTGATTTGTGTTTCATCAGGAACACATACCCGAACCTAGAGAGATCATCAGTGAATGTAATGAAGTATGAAGAACCATCCCTGGCATGTGTAGACATGGGACCGCATACATCACTATGTATCAGTCCCAAGAGTTCAGTAACTCTTTCTCCGTGTCCCATAAACGGAGTTTTGGTCATCTTGCCTTTGAGACATGACTGGCAAGTGTCATAGGATGAAAATTCAAACGGATTTAAATATCCATCTTTATGCAACTTAGCTAGTCGTGTCGCATTGATGTGACCCAGTCTACAATGCCACAAGAAGGATTCGTTCAGTTCAGAACTCTGCCTCTTGTTTGTGTTTGTTATGTTCAGAACTGTTGATTGATTTAGAACATAAATGCCATTGCACAACGTGCCTGATCCAACCAACTTTTGGTTATGGAAAATGTTCATAACATTATCCTGTAATACAAAATTATATCCCTCTTTACTTAATAAAGAAACCGATATAATGTTGCATATCAGGTTCGGCATGTAATAGCATTCGTTCAGAACCAATGTATTACCAGTTGGTAATACGAGGTGATATTCCCCGACAGTCTTAGCTGCAACAATTGCACCATTTCCAACTCTAATGTCTTTATCACCTTCTCCAAGTTCTCTACCTTTTCTAAGCCCATGTAACTGATTACATATATGGGATCCTGACCCGGTATCTAATACCCAGGACGTGGAGCAAATGGAGAAACAGTTCTCAGTAACGAACACACCCGAAGAAAATGCATCAACATGTACTTTCTTCATTCGGGTGGCATGGGAATCCTGGTATTCCCATATATCCTGTTCAGTCCTATAACTCTTATAGGTAAGAACGGAACCAACGTTCCCCAGCACAGTATAACATGCGGGTTCGGTCAATACATCCATATTATTATCTTTATTAAGGCATGAAATGGTCGCTACCTGGAGAGAGAGAGAAGAAAACACTTTAGCGTAAGCTCGTGCAAGATCAGATTGGTTATTATCTTATCTAATCAGGATGGCTCCCACTGTTTTTATCAAATCTTCCTTCAAACCCTAAAAGGAAAGACTAGCCGGGATTAATTATACACTACAAGTTCGCCAATCTTTCAGCCAGGCCAGTGTCGGTACTTTGAGGGAGGTCCCCCGTGCTTTCGCACGAACCTAATTACTGTAAACATCGCTTTCCCAGAGGCGTAACCTCGTTAACACCTTTCTAGACACCTACTTGATCGGCTAATTGTAATGTGTAAAACTCTCCCAGGAGTAACTCTTACTCGCAGTGGGTATCGGGATCCAACTATCTCATAGAAGGTATGCAATCTCATTGCAAATTTCAACACTTGAAATTCCCGATAATATTTTGCCCCTAGTGTCCTATGACCTTGACAAAGGCCAACAAATCACAGGATGCTAGTCAAGTTCAACCCGTCATTTCTTGATTGAATCAAACCCACCCGCACGACCCTTGACAAAGGCCAACAAGGTCGTACGACTACCCTGAAACAATCTGCATCATATGCATAAGCAGATAATCACTATTTAGCTACCGCACACTACGCCTTGACAAAGGCCAACAAACGCAGCACGAATACTAAACAGTTCTTATCTGAAATGACGGAGGGCTACGACAGGTTTTTCTGAAAACCTATTGCGTAATGAACTTGATATCGTTGTAGAATCAAATGAAGTTTTGAAATGGAGTGATTTTGAGGCTTTTCTAGTTTTGCTAAAGGAGTCACTCCCGGCGAAGGGATCTCGGTCCTTTCCTCGTCGAATGAGGTGCGGGATATATCATATATATCGCTGTGCAAAGCATAAACTATAGAAGCAATCAAAAAGCAAACCGAGTGTGTAGCATCTGCCAGTTATTGCTAAAGGAGTCACTCCCGGTGAAGGGATCTCGGTCCTTTCCTCATCGAATAAGGTGCAGGATATATCAATATACCGCTGTGCAAAGCAAGAACTGTAGCTACCTGTTTTATTTTAAAATTTGATTCTACAACATCTTAGGTTTCTTATCTTTCATTAATCACATTAATGAAGTCCCATCATTTAAATACCTAAACATCACAGATAGATATGACGTACACTTATGCCATCCGCATTCGCCTCGATGTCCCCTCATGCACCGTTAGGTTAGGTAACTAACGACAGAGCAGGGTAGGGCTAGCGCGGGTGTAAAACATAACTAACGTCTATATAATATATCATATATACTATATACTATATCCATCACAGAGTCACAACACAGATATCGCAGCAGAATAAACATATGAAATATTGGATATACTAGGACGTCCGTGTTTTCAATACGAGCCAGTATAAAACACGGATTCCACGGTCGTGATGAATAGCCAATCCCACACCCCTAGACCCCTACGAGAGCGACAAGCAACCCTGCCAATTCTAGGGTTAGGAGACCCGGACTCGACTCCTCGAGTTGGTCTCCCACTGGACCCCAGAACCCGGTTACTTGTGCTCCCCTCCTTGGGTCTATCCTAATGCGGAAAAGTAAATAATATACAAAAGGTGACAACTTCCGCTACCTGGAAGTGCCCCAAATAAAAGAATATTACATACAAGTTTTTACATGAATGAAAATGAAAAACACTCATCTCACATAAAAACCCCCGGCTATTCGAACACGACGATCCAATATAACATATCCAGCAACACATAACATCACATGTCATCAACGTAAGTAAGTATGCATACCCCAATTGTCATTGACGTATAGCAACGAAACCGGCGATATGAACATACTACACTTACGGTCACAGAAAAGAAAGTGTAAAACTACAACAATTGGAATCCGCAACTTCTTTAGACATCACATGCCTAATCAAATGAAATACTTAGACATCACATGCCTAACAGTTATAAATCCCGCATTTTAGTCTCATTATCGAAAACACTTTTCAATATAAAGTGAAACTAAACCGCTAGATTTATAACATTCATTCAGTTATTTCATAACTGTTTGTGAATTCCAATTATTGTATCACATTCCAGATAAACAGAAAATGTTAAACTTTCCGATCGAACAGTCGAATACCCAAGTTTTCCCGATACAGCTCAATACATGAAATAAGTCTAACAACATTCAGTTCGTGCCTCAGTACCGACGGTCCAGCCGTAGAAGGGTCAAGCCAACGCCTCACATGTGGCACGCCGTACTGCCCCAAACCCGAAGGTTCAAAGGGCAGTTCAAGACGGTCACATAATCGAGTTAAGGTTTGTTGTCTTCTAGAGGGTCCATCGCGTTACTTGCACTACTTAGAACGTCGTTAAACTACGGAAAAATCCAACACTTGGAAATTTCCCGACAGGGGAAAAATTGGGTATTTATATCTGGTCGAACTTTTTAACATATTCTAAAAATTATCCGGAAAAACACAAAGACGAAATTTGATACCCCGATCGAAATACCGAATCCCCAAAGCAACCCCAGAAAATTCAACTCTTGAATAATTATTAAAAATTCCCATAAAACTCAGCACCAGAAAAGAAGAATTACTGTGCAAACAATATTGGATAAAGTGAACAGTTAGCCGCGAAACAGCGGCAGAAGCCATGCTTCTGCCGCGTTTCCGCGGCTGTTTGGAAGCTTCATGAGCTCGTGTTTCACCATAATTCTTAGATATTCCTGCTGAATTTTTTAGGCATTTTTAATCTTGAAAAATCCCAGATTTTAGAAAATGTACAGAGAGCATGTTAAGTATAGGGTTTCGAGTTCGTTCGGGCTTCAAATTGCGTCTAGACTTCGCCTAAGGCTCTAGCTAGGCTCTGATACCACTGTAAGTTTCCTATGCACACTATAGAGGTCTCACAAGGCATCGAACATGCCAATTTAAAATATTATGGGTGCCGAGAAACCCTAATACGGATCGTCGGCTAGATTTCTAGGCGAAATACGAAACTAGTTAACTATTTAACTAGAAGTTAGATGCTACAACCTTTGTAGATCCGGATTTCCACTTCCTTAGCTCCATGTGGGTGTCCTCTCGCTGTCCATCATGAATCCCGAACCCAATCGTCGGCTTCATCGGAGAAACGGGCGAGCTAGGTTGTCGGCTTCGTGTCAAAGACGATCTACGTCGAAGTTGCACTAGTTCAAGCTCCGACTTCACCAAGTAGTGAAACTTGTGAAGAAAACACCCAAAACCACTTGGCAAGAGGTAGAGGATGAAGAAATAGGAGGTGGGTTCACATTAGATTTGGATTTCTCTCACTAGAACTCAAGTTGCCATTAAAGTAGCAAGCTTTTCTTTTGAAGAAGAAGATGAAGAAGATGATAGAATATGATAAAAACTTAATCAAAATAGAAAAGAAAATGATATTTATCATATCCTAACCATGGTCAAGTGTAGAGAATTGACCATGGTTAGTGGGAGTGGTTAGGTTTAAGTATGAAGACAAAATGGCATCATTAGTAAAAGCTTCATGAAGCTTCACCATTCTTCATGATAAATGAAACCATTTTATTTTCATAAAAACAATTAATAAATAATGAATGGATTAAATAATAAGTGAATAAAACATAAACCCTAACCACTCTCATAACCATGGTTCAATTCTTTTACACAAAGTCAAGTCAACATGCATCATCAAACATGATACAATCATGTGCACAAAAGCATATCACATATACAATGTGCATCAAGTGAGAAAAATCCGTTTAAAGTGAACCAATACTAGTTAATGCAAAGTAATATATCAAATATATAATTATACATTAAATCATTAAATCAACACTTGATTCAATGATCCGGTCATGTCGCACATAACCGACTAGTATTCAATGTATCGATTTATCGAATCAATGATTCGATAACTAGGTCATATCGAATATAACCAATCGAAACATATATCGCGAGAATGAAATGCGGTATCACATACACGCATTATTCTCGGTCCTGCACATATCTCATATGGGCTCCTATTTCGTTTCGCTTGAGCTAGGAAACCTCTGTGTAGGACTCTAAAGACTCGTCAATACGCCGGTAGCAGATGATGATCATATCAAGCACCCACAAGCCGCAAGCGGTCTGCTAAACGTAACGACAACCCGGGTATTGAGCGATCAGAAGATCGACGAGCTAGCCCGCTCACACTCCTGCGAATCCGACCAGTAACACTTACCGTACAGTCCGGTCTCTTCGTCTGATATGTCGCATATCAAGTCTAGGGGTGGTAAACGTCAGACCCCAATAACCCGATAAGTCGTGCCGATGTGAGGCTCGTAACGGGTCGAGAAACTACTGGTAACACTTACCAGTAAATCTCTGATCAGCCCTGGCCAGGGACTTCCCTGTTACGGCCAATCGAGCACAGCGCAACATCAACCCCCAATACCGGGAGAGACGAAACCCCTCCTATCGCTCATTGCCTCCATGTGACTCGGGACTGTACCCAAAGACCACCGTTTTGCATGCCCTCATGGACGTGGTAAGGTGGAGATCAAAGCACAGTGGGAATCACACAAGACTCTATGACGATCTTGGGTCTACAGACTAACCTGTACAAGTGTCACCTGAGAACTGCCATCTGACGTGAGGTATAATACCATCTGGGAGTTCTCGGCGAGTCCGTCCAGTGTACCCAGTCTCCACTGAGCACCCGTACACCATCTCTGATGTCAAACACCAATGGATATGGGATCATCCATCGCCCATCTCATGGGTCGAGAAGCGTATACGCTAGTCTACACTGGTATATCGATGCCCCGTCTCGATACACCCACGACTAGGGACCATGAAGGATGTACTTATGGACTACCATGTCCCCACTAGTATGATCTGCATCACAGTCCAGGTAGTCAAGTACATATCCTAAGGGCTTTACCAACATGTAACTATAAGACAGTATAAAGAGACTAGTGTACATGTTAAGATAAAGAGTAACCAGATAGCATACTATCATATCGAGCAAGAAAGTCATCTCTATATATGTCCAAGCATCCAATATAATATACATCATCTGTACAATACTGGCCTCTAGGACATACATACAACTATCAACAGTTCCCGACGAGTCCGGTCCAGTGTACTCGTAACCTAACGAGCACCCACATACTATCTCAAGTACGACGTACTGACGGCTATGGGATAGACCGCCTCCCATGCTGGGATGAGAAGCGCATACGCTAGTCTACCCCGGAGTATCGATGCCCTGTCTCGATAGTCCATCGACTAGCGACCTGTATAAGGATGTGCTTATGAATTACCCAGCCTCCACGAGTGTGAGCGCCATCACAACGCTGGTAATCAAGCAAAGATCCTAAGGGCTCTACTAATATGTATATCAGCGATATGCTAAAAGAAACACATGCACATATTAAAGCAGAGAAAAACCAAGTAGCATACTACCATTTCGAGCAAGATTGTATATACAACTGTGAATATCCCAAGCTTCCATCAAGTAATATACAAACTAGTATGATACAGTAATGGCCTCTAGGGCATATACACTAACAGTAGGTACCCTATGTGGACTTCGAGACGACAAGCAAGCGCGTGGCGACGTCGGCACTGGTGAGCAAGGACCAGGTGAGTAGATTTATATCTACGGGGAGAAGTCGGGTGGATGGCGTATAGCACCCCCGCAGTTCGTAGTATAGTTCATATATATATATGTTTATATAGGTGTTTTATAATACAAGAATGTTTATTCATGATATGTTTATGTGTTTATGGATTACCTTTGGGTTAGTTACGAAACCCTAGAGTAGTTTTTATACCCACATACGCAGACACAGACTTGCATACATTACTTTCTTGTACGTAGATGGGGATGTGTATATATGTATATATGCGTGGGTATGGGACTATGCATATATACATTCATATACACATGCATGGATAATGAGGATAGTACTTGGGATTTAAGATGAGTCGATGAGATTTGATTTGAGGCCGTGAGATCGGTGATATGGCAGGGTTCGTATTTGAGATACGACATAACGTTGTAGCGGATCCTTGACGTAGTGTTTCACACACGTGCATTCATACTTAGGCGGTATCAGTATTGTACTAGATGTAGATCAGTACCCCGATCATGATATTTGATAAAGAGAATACCAGATGAATAGTATGATGAATGTGATATTAACCCGTATCCAGATTTGGAATGCCGTACGACGGATTTACGTACGAGCTATATATTGATGATTGATCCGCACTCTTGACTTGGGATGTCTGATTATAGATATGGTATCGGATATGATATTATTGAGGCGGGATCACCGACTATACATATATAGGTATGTATATGTATCGACTCAGATGATAGGCGGTTTTCTTACCTGTAGTTCAGCTTGTTAGTTCAGCCGTATAGTTTAGTGTAGTTGTTAGATTAGATTAGACTCCTACCTGTTTCAAAACTAGCGGATCGTGGGTATTTTAAAAGACAGGTCAAGGGATCTACGGATATTTCAAAAGACATATCCTTTCTTAAAACCACCGTAGCCCCTATTTTCAAAACCCCACGATTCGTGTTATTTCAAATAGCACCATTGTTTAATATTTAGCTCCCGCTCATTTTGGTTGCTCGCTCCACATCGCATACTTACATTGTTATTTCATATTGCATTGTTGACATTATGCTATTAGGACACCAGCACCATTACCGATGATACGTATGTACCACGTACACTTACTTGCCGGCTCACACACATCTTCATCGGTAATTGCCATGTCACGTACACCTTAGAAAATATTATTGCTTAACTTAGCTTGATAGCTAGTAGTTTGACATAATATTAGTGTACTTACCTTATATGCCAGCTTAGATATTGTAGTTATTACTTGTCACTTCATGCATACTGTTATTCATTGTTATGCCGTATTCATGGATTCTCATGCCTATATTCATGGGTTTATATGCTATTGATGATTTGGATTCGTATTTCTATGAGATTTTCTGGATTTGGGGGAAAACCGTAAAACTTGTATAAGCTTCTTTCCTCTCTTTTAAATAAAAAGTGCGGTTTTCCCATGATGTATGAGTCGTCCACCATGAGTTTGCTGATGGATTTCGAGACCCGATTCGAGGAGATGGATGAACCGTTTCGGGTACATGGTGGGCCTGGTGCGGTACCCCGGGGCAAGAAGATCGTGTTGTTGACGTTGAGCCTGTGCAGGGGAGCACGACCGACCGGTGATTTTACCCGACGCGTTGGATATCCGGAGGATACCGTCGTGGTCATGAGATGGATGGTAGGGGCCGTCCTGGACTGACGGCGCCCTAGTCATTGTGATTAAGACATTGAGATTTCGAGATATTGAGGTACAGAGACTGTGATACAGAGATATCGAGATATTGGGATTACGTTTTGTGCTGATGCTAGGCACTGTTTTATGCTGATTTCATTATGATACCTCATTTTAAAAATACAGAAATCTCACTAATTTATGAAAGCAGTTTTCTTCAGTACATGCATTCTGTTTCATGCATTCATACATCATCCATATGATATATTGCTACCTGAGGCACTGACACGGGCATATGAGATTACGCTTTAGATATTTACCCTAGTCATTGTTATAGACTGCTGGTTATATTTGAGGATATATTAAGATTGTTGACCTAGGATTGCGTTGTTCATGCGATTTCTGTTCGTAGATGTTTTCTACTCACGGGTTGGCAACTCACCCCCGTTGTGCCACAGTTCTTGCAGGTTTTGCCGTACAGGTTTCATTACGGCTTTTTTGGCACTGCTTCTTTCGGGTGACTTGCTAGTAAGTTGGTTTATTGGTATTGTACCTATCATATTACTTTGTATAATATTATTCAGTTGTATCTAGTAAATTCCATCAACCAAACATGTATTTTATTTTTGAGATAGAGACCAGTGATGTTATTCTTTCGACCTTAGAGTCGCGCGTTTTATTTCTTGTGGTTTTGAGTTTCCTTTTGAGTTTTGATCCTCGCCCTTGGCATTGTATATTATATTGCTTGTGTGGTTGTGACCGTCGATTGATGAAGAGCTAGCTCCCGCTTGGAGATGCCTTTTATTGATTTCGTATACTATTCATGTTGTATCCGTTTGGGGGCCGGTATTTACAAAGGAGACTCTGCCGAAATTTTCAGTAAATATTTGATGTTTTTAAAAATTCATAATTCGGCTTATGCTATTAAAACTACTTGATTTAAATTGGTTTTCCTTCACTTTACTACTTTTCTTGTTTTGGTTTTCTGGGTTTTCGGCTTACTTAGATTACGTACGCCTTGAGACATTTCGTAGTCTAAGTGCCGGTCATGTTCCGTACTTTCGGGTCGTGACAACCCACTGTCTGCACTAGATCCAGTTGCTGGCGTACCGCATGCCCAACATCTCAAATAGCTTCTTGAACTGGACGTGAGGGATGGCCTTGGTGAATGGATCTGCCGTGTTGTCTTTTGTGTCCACTCTCCGCACCTCGATCTCATGGCGATCCACGATCTCCCTAATCAGGTGATACCGCCTCAAGATATGCCTGGATTTCTGATGGGACCTTGGTTCCTTCGCTAATGCTACAGCCCCATTGTTATTACAATAGAAAGGTATTGGATTGGCAATGGACGGAACCACCTGAAGTTCAAAGATGAACTTTTTCATCCAGACAGCTTCTTTCGCGGCATCGTTAGCAGCTATATACTCAGCTTCCATAGTTGAGTCTGCGACGGTATCCTGTTTGGAACTCCTCCAACATACCGCCCTTCCATTGAGGGTAAACGCAAAACCCGAAACGGATTTAGAGTCATCTTTGTCACTTTGGAAGCTGGAGTCGGTAAATGCCTCGACCTGGAGGTCCCCATTACCGTAAACCAAGAACATCTCCTTAGTCCTTCTCAGGTACTTGAAAATGTTCTTTACCGCTATCCAATACTTCTCACCTGGGTCAGACTGATACCTGCTTACCATACTAAGTGCGTAAGCTACATCTTGCCTGGTACATAACATCGCATACATTATATACCCTACTGCCGAAGCGTAGGGTATAATGCCCATGCGATCCCTCTCTTCATCAGTCTTTGCAGACATCTCTTTGGAGAGGGTGATCCCGTGACAAGCGGGTAAATTACCGCGCTTGGAATCTTCCATACTAATTCTCTTTAGTATAGTGTCAATATACCCGGACTGTGAAAGTCCTAACATCCTTTTGAATCTATCACGATAGATCTTAATGCCCAGAATGTAGGATGCATCTCCCAAGTCTTTCATGGAGAATTTCTGTGACAAGAACTTTACTGATTGTAGCATAGAGACATCATTCCCTATCAGTAGTATGTCGTCGACGTAAAAAACGAGGAAGACTACTGCTCCTTCTACAGTCTTCCTATAAATGCATGGTTCATCTACATTTTTGATAAAGTCAAATTCTTTGACCGTCTCATCAAAGCAGATGTTCCAACTTCGCGATGCTTGCTTTAATCCATAAATGGATTTACGCAACTTGCACACCTTTCCGCTGCTCCTACTGTCTAAGAAACCTTCTGGTTGATGCATGTAAACACTTTCTTCTAAATGTCCATTTAGAAAAGTTGTTTTTACGTCCATCTGCCAGATTTCATAGTCATGAAAGGCAGCAATGGCAAGTAGGATCCGAATGGATTTAAGCATAGCTACTGGGGAAAAGGTTTCATCATAGTCCAATCCTGGTCTTTGACAAAAACCTTTTGCAACGAGTCCAGCTTTGTAGGTTTCCACTTGTCCAAATGCACCAATCTTCTTTTTGAAGATCCATTTGCATCCAACTGGTTTCACCCCAGGAGGAGCAACTTCTAAAGTCCATACTTTATTGGTGTACATGGATTCCATTTCGGATCTCATAGCATCCAGCCATTTCACCGAGTCTTTACTCGTGATAGCCTGATGAAAATTAGTAGGCTCATCATCATCGATGATGCAATCCTCTCGATCCCCATCTACAAGAAACCCACAGTATCTTTCAGGAGGGCGAGAAAGCCTACTAGATCTGCGGAGTGGCGTTGGTTCGTCGGGCTCCATTGAAACCTGAGGTTCTACTAAATCTTCGGCAGTAGTTTGAGGTTCTGGTATTTCTTCCAGCTCTTACTGCGCTCCTACTTATTTCTTTTGCAAGAAATTCGCTCTCTAAGAAGACAACGTGGCGAGCGACAAACACCTTTTGTTCTTCAGTGTGGTAGACGATATATCCCCTTGAATGCTTGGGGTATCCCACAAACTTGCACAAAATCGATCGTGCCTCGAGCTTGTCTGGATTATGCTTTTTAACATATGCCGGACACCCCCATATCTTGATATACTTGAGACAAGGTCTCTTCCCGCTCCACATTTCATATGGAGTGGTAGGCACAAACTTAGTCAGAACTCTATTCAATAGGTATGCTGCTGATTCTAGCGCAAAACCCCAGAAGGAAAGTGGCAACTCAGCACTACTCATCGTTGAACGCACCATGTCCAATAGCGTGCGATTCCTCCTTTCTGATACACCATTATGCTGAGGTGTATAAAGTGGAGTAAGCCGAGAGAGAATTCCATTCTCTTTTAAGCATTCAAGGAAACTGGTACTTAAGTAATCTCCACCTCGATCAGATCGAAGTGTCTTGATGCTTTTACCAGTCTGTTTCTCCACTTCATTTTTATACTCCTTAAACTTTTCAAAAGCCTCGGATTTATGCTTCATTAAAAACACATGTCCATACCTAGAGAAGTCATCAGTAAAAGTGATGAAGTAGGAATGACCGCTTCGTGCATGTGTAGACATTGGACCACATACATCACTGTGTACAAGTCCCAAGAGTTCCGTGGCTCTTTCTCCGTGTCCGGTGAACGGAGATTCGGTCATTTTTCCTTTGATACATGAGTACAAGTTGCATATGATTAATATTCAAACGGATCTAAATATCCATCTTTATGTAACTTAGTTAACCTTGTTTCATTTATATGACCAAGTCTACAATGCCATAGGAAGGCTTGGTTTGAATCTGGAGCCTTCCTTTTAAGCGTGTTTTGAATATTGAAAACTTAAGGTTGATTAAGTATGTATATGCTGTTTTACAGTGTGCCAAACCCAATCATTTCTTGATTTAGGAGAATGTTCATGACATTTCTTTCAAGCGCAAAATTATATCCTTCATTAGATAATAAAGATACTGATATAATATTACACAGCATACTGGGAATACAAAAACAGCTGTACAACACCAAAATGTGCCCACCAGTCAACCCCAGGTGATGTTCCCCTATTGCAATAGCATCTACATGCATTCCATTGCCCATCCGGAGAGTCATATCACCTGTCTTCAGTGCTCTACGGTTTCTCAGAGCCTACATAGAATTACAGATGTGAGAACCAGAACCGGTATTAAGTACCCATGATGTAGAGTTTACTGAAAGACAATTTTCGATTACAAACACACCTAAAGCAGAAGCAGCAGCTTGCTTCGTGTCCTTGGCTTTGAAAGCCATGCAATCCTTCCTTCAGTGCCCTTACTTGTGACAATAGTAGCATTCGTTTTTATCTGCCTTCACCCTTCCTGCCTTGTTCGTTCCCTGCACCTTCTTGGCCTCGCCTTTCGGTTTGGTGGCTTTCATCTTCTTCTTCCCTTTAGCTTTCGCTTTAGATTTTGAAGAGGATGATTAGCCAACATACAGAACAGGGGTCTTCTCCTTTTTCAAGGAAGTCTCTGCTACCCTCAGCATGTTGAGGAGCTTTGGAAGATCAGATTCTATTTCGTGCATGTTGAAGTTCAGCACGAACTGAGAGAAGGTGTGGGGAACGGACTGCAAAATCAAGTCGATGTACAACTCATTCTCTAGCACGCATTCCAGGTTTGCGAGTTCCCCAATAAGGCTGATCATTTTCAGGATGTGCTCTCCTACAAGTGATCCTGGAGCTAACCTCGTCTGGAAAAGTTTCCTTGAGGTCTCATACCTTGCGATACGGGAGTGCTCTCCATACAGTTCCTTACAATGGAGAAAGATGGATATAATATCCATGCTTTCGTGTTGTTTCTGGAGTTCATTGTTCATGGACACCAGCACGATACACTTAGCTCTCTCACAGTCTAGATCCCAGGTTTTGCGAACCTCCTTGTCCGCAACTGAGGAATCTGGTCCTGGGATAGAGGGAGGAACATCGGTGGTAATATATGCAACTTTGTCATAAGTCAGTGCAATGTTGACGTTCCTTAGCCAATCTTTATAGTTTGGCCCGGTCAGTGTATTTTTTTCAAGTAATAGTTTTAGTCCTGTCATGGTAGCTGCCAGAGAGAGAGAAAAGAAACACTCAGCATATGCTCCTGCAAGTTTAGATTGGTTTATTAGTTTATCTAAACAGGATGGCTCCCACTGTTTCCTCAAATCCTTCTTCAAACCCTAAAAGAAGAATTAGTCAGGATTAATCGCACGTCACAATTCTTGCTTAACCTTTAAGCCAGGCCAGTGTTGGTACTTCGAGGGAGGCTTTCCAATGCTTTCGCGAAGTTCCTTAATTATATAACCTCTTTTCCCTGGAGGCGTAGCTTCACTAACACCTTTCTAGGCACCTACTTGGTTTATAGCATTGATTGTTAAGTAAGAAAATCTCCCAAGAGTAATCCTACTCTTCAGTGGGATCGGGATCCAACTATCATCATGTGATGCCCTAGATCGAAGCCACTCTAGTCACCACACTCCAGAAGGTATGCTAAATCTGCAAGTTTCCTTTATGTTTGAAACTCCCGATGTGATTTTTACCCCAAGCTCTTATGACTTTGACGTAGACCAACAAATCATAAGATGCAAGTCAAGTTCTACCCGTCGTTGTCCTGATTAATTTAGATCAATCCGTACTCGCCCTTGACGTAGGCCAACAAGGCTGTACGATTGTCCTAAACTAATGCATCTATCTATGCAACAAATAAGCAACACATTGCTACCATACACTATGCCTTGACGTAGGCCAACAAACATAGCATGAATACGATATGCTGTTTATTTGAAACGACGGAGGGTTACGGCTGGTTTTTGGCGAAACCGTTAACGTAGTGAATTTGATATGATCGAAGGAAGCAAGATAGCTTTTTAAAAGAAGTGGTTTAAGCTCCGCATTTAATATTTTCTTTCTGAAGAAAACCGAGTGGTTTTGAAATTGTTCCAATGATTTAGTTTAGGTTTATTTTCTTTGCATTAATGAATTAATGTTGTCCCATCATTTAATCCTACCATTGCAGAAAACAACGAAAATACAACGTACGCTTATGCCATCCGCATTCGCCACTGGACCCCGTCATCACCCGTTAGGTTACTTAACTAACGACAGAGCGGGGGCTAGACTAGCGCGGGTGTAAAATATAAGCAACGCCTAATAAATATCATATATAGATATATCCATTCGTCGCACGCAATAATAAGCATTTCATATCACGGATGAACATATTGGATATACTAGGAATTCCGCACTTCGTTTATGCCCATAATGAAGGACGGGTTCCACAGTCGTGATGAATAGCCAAAACCCCACCCTAGACCCTTGTGGGTGCGGCAAACTACCCGCCAAGTACCAGAAGTGAAGCAGTCTCCCTCAACAACGTGAGTAGGCCACTAAGCACTTCAAAATACCCGGTAGTTTGTGCACCCCTCCTTGGGTCTATCCTAGGAGCAGAAACAGTAAAAGAAATAATACAACGGTGACTACAACCTCATCCCGGATGTGCCCCGTAAAAATAATATTACATCAATTTTACAAATTATATTGAATGAAAGAAAAGAAAACACTCGTCTCACACACCCTGGCTATTCATCACGACGATCCAATAAGATTCATATACACAAACCAATCATCACAGATATGTGCAACCCCCACTAATCGTCGTATAGTGATTAGCAGACGTTTCAAAACACATAAAACATTACAGAAGAACCGATTAGCTAAAGCAATTACAATTTCGATCGATTAAGCAACTTTGAATCTACCCCAAGTTCTACAGAGTACACAAAATATCTTGGCAGAATCAAAATATCCCAAAACTCACAAAACCAGAAAATAAGAATAACAGAGGAAATTTAGGCCGAGTCGGAGCCAACTCAGCCGCGGATCCGCGGCAGAACGCTGGGTTCTGCAGCGGTTCCGCGGTGAGTTGACCGATTCAGGAGCCCAAATTTCTTCAGTTTTCTTTAAAAACCTTGCCTGTATTTTTAAGCCTTCTGAAATATTTTAGGACCAGATTTCAAAATCGATAGAAACATGGTTTTTCGGGTGCGTTTTTGGGATTTTTCCGGCGATCGAATTTCTAACACTTTGCTAACAAGTTAGTTAAGGTTTAAATAGGCTCTGATACCAGTGTAAGTCCATGATGCATACCCCACGGCTTGCGGGGAGGCGGAATACTTGAAAAACGTTTTTCTCACCATAAAAAGAACATGTTTTAGCTTTGCATCATGAACTTTTTTCCACTTTAGGATCTTGTTTAAACCTTAACTAACAAAACTAAACTAAGAGAGAGCTAACTACTATTTAAAGGAGTTATACCCTCGTTCCTAGTTCTTCGGATCTTCAAGTTACTCCTTACTCGGTTCAAGCTCCTTGTTCTTGATCTCCTTACTTTGGCTTCTTCTAGATCTTGGAAGAGTTCGGTTGCCGGTCTCCTTTGCGTCAAAGATGGATCCAACCGAGGGGCCTACGATCAAGCTCTAACCTCCATGACATACCTTAGTGATCTAACTTGCTAGGAGAGATTACTAAGGGGATGTAGAAAGGATGTGTTATGGACTAGTTGATCTCATAGCTCAATGTTTTGCAACACATGCAAGTGTATGAGCTTGAGGAAGAAGGAGAGAAGAAAACCTAGGAGAGAGAATCCTTTTGTGATAATGATGAAAGAGAATGAGAAGAGAGAATGGTAAAGTATTTTGCCAATAATTCAACCATGGTATATTAAATCATATAATCTACAACCATGGTTGAATAGTGGTTCCAAAAGAAATAAACAAATACATATCCGTTCTTCAACCCATGCCTCTTAATTTCCACCTCATTAATTCTTTAATGAAAAAAGAATAAAACAATAATGAGGTGTCTCCTTCTAGAAGGTCAATCATGTGAATTTACAAGAATGCCCTTTTTCCGTATGTTCATACCTGTATCCGTATTCTGAAAAATACGGATACACTGAGATCAGTATAATCCAATACTACAACACTAGTATCCGTCTTAAACCAAAGCCTACCAGTATTATCATCCGATCGTCATTCGAGTAGCCAGTACACGAATGCGATCGAAACCCTGCCGTAAGACCATACGACATCTACATCGTCTCGCCTGATCCAGGGAAACCCTCTGTGTGGGACTCTAAAGACTCGATAGTACGCTGGCAGTAGGTTTAACCACAAGTCCATCAGTGGCACTAGCTGTACGTAACGGCAACCCAGGTACGTGTCGAAAAGGAGGCCGGCGAGCGAACTCTTCCGTAACCCCTACTGAGCCTGTCCGTGACAATATTCGTGCAGTCCGGTCTGTTCGTCTGAGAGTATCGCATGTATGGTCTAGGGAGGTGGTGAACGTCAGACCCCTAACAACCGTACAAGTCATGCCGGTATGGCTCAAGACCATCCGAGAATCTACTGGTCAGTCCATCAGTAATTCACAATCAGCCCTGGCCAGGGACTTATGGTAATGACCAACCGGTCACAGTGCGATATCGACTCCCTATACTGGAAGAGACGAATCCCTAAAAGTCGCTCACTGCCTCTATGTGGCTCGAGACAGTACCCAACTAAAACCTGTTTGCACGACTCCTTTGAGCCGTGGTAGGGTAGTAATCAAAGTACAGTGGGAACTCACACGAGACAAATAACGACCTCAAGTCGACAGACTATCTGCACACATGTCACCTGAGAACTGGTATTTGACGTTAGGTATAATTCCATCCAGTCAGTTCTCGGCGAGTCCTGTCCGGTGTACTGACACTCCGTGAGCATCTGTATACAATCTTAGGTGCACATCACCAAAGGCTGCGGGACCAATTCATCGCCCCTCATCAGGGTCTAGATATGTATACACTAGTCTACTCTGGAGCATCGATGCCCAGTCTCGATACCCCTGTGACCAGAGACATTTAAGGATGTGCCTATTGACTATCCAGCTCCCACAAGTATGACTGTCATCACAATGCCAGTAGTCAGGCAATCACCTTATGGGTTTTATCAACATGTATATAAATACAAAGTAAAATATATCACACGTTAAGATAAAGACAAACCAAATAGCGTACTATCATATCAAGCAAGATTGTCATGTACATACATATCCCTAGCATCCTATACAATGAAGGCCTCTAGGGTATATATATCCAACAATTTCCAGGTCACAGCAGATCACAGAGGCTCTAAAAAGACACTAAAAAATACTATATTGCACTAATCGATACATAAAGTGTTCTACACCATAACCAACGAGCTATACATCATAAAAACTCCTATTTAACAGTTTAGGGATTATACCTATCAACCTTGGCTCACAAGATCCAAGCTTTCCTAGCTCCAAGTGATCAAAGAAGCTAAAGCAAGACTTGTTGTGTTTTTTGTGAGATTAGTTATGGAATTTTTGGAGATTTATTGAGCTTTGAGATGAAAGAATTGAGCAAGGAAGAAGATGGGGGCAGACTTAGGAAGGGCTCGGCCAATAAGTGGGGAAGGATGATGGATTGTGTAGGGTTTTCTAGCTAAGTCTTGTGATAAATGCACATAAATGCACATACATGCATGAAGCCACCTCTACCCTTCATTCTTTTCTTTTAAAAACTTTAATCCGTTGCACAAGAATATCTAAATATTATATGGAAGGTTTGTTTAACTCAAACTTGATTAATTTTGCCAAGATACAATTTAGGAAAAATTACCTAAACCCAATATGTAAATACCGCATTAAAAATAATATTATAAAATGGAAAAATTCTATTTGAACCAAAACTTCCCATATACCCCCAAAGCTCGCTCACTAGTTTTATTTTAGCTAAACTAGGTGCTGGCAAGTCTATATGGACGTTTAATCAAAATCGGGTTAAAACGGAAAATACTGACTATTTTACCCCAAAACGGAAAAATTCGCATAACGATTTCTAAAACGTTACAATTAGTGAAGGAAACACGCCACACCAAAGTGCTAGTTTAGTATGGGATGGTGAAGTGGGGGATTTGAAAGCTTACTAGGGTTCTCACAAGCACAATGATTCACATCACATGTGAGGGATTTGAGCTTGGAGATGAAGTGAGGAAAGTGTAGAAAGCAAGAGAGCATGATAGCAACTCAAGAAAAAAATGGCTAAGGCATGAAGAGCTCAACCCTTGATCAAGTGAAGAATGGCAACTATATGATCACACATTATTGAAGCATGGATAAAAAAAACAATAGATATAATGCACCATGCTTCAATAGTGGAAACAAATAAATAAGCCCATGCCTTGAACCATACCTAAAATATCTCCACATTTAACACCTCATTTTCTATTTTCTAAAAATAGAAAATCATGCCATGCTTCATAATATATATATATATCAAATATATATATATATATATATATATATATATATATTAATAAAGCAATTAGTGAGCTAATAATATTAGTAAACATATAATTATATCAAATATAAAAATATATCAAATTATTAAATCAACACTTGATTTAATAATCCAGTTATATCAAATATGACCGACTAATATCATTTATCTGTATATCACATTATCAAATCAACACTTGATCCGATAATCCGGTTATATCACATAAAACCTAACCGATAACAGATATCTTTCAGATTAGAATACGGTATCACATACTCGTATTTAATCTGGCCCCTACACATATCAAAATATGTGCCCTACTCCGTTTCGCTTGAACCATAAAACTTTTGTGTGGGACTCTAAAAACTCGTCAATACGCCAGCAGTAGGTGATGATCACATCAGTCACCTACAAGTCGTCAGCGGTACTAGCTGGACGTAACGGCTACCCGGGTATTGAGCGATATGAAGATCAATAAGGAAGCTTTTCCATACTCTCCATGAAGCCTATCAGTAACACTTAACGTACAGTCCGGTCTCTTCGTCTGATATGTCGCATATCATGTCTAGGTGTGGAATCGTCAGACCCCAGTAACATGATAAGTCATGCCGATGTCTAGCTCTTAACGGTTTGAGAAACTACTGGTAACTCTTACCAGTAAATCTCATCAGCAGTCCTGGCCAGGGACTTCCAGTTATAACCAATCGAGCATAGCGCAACATCAACCCCCCATACCAGGAGAGACAAAACCCCTCCTATCGCTCATTGCCTCCATGTGACTCGGGACTGTACTCAAAATCCACCTGTTTGCACGACTCCTTTGAGACGTGGTAGGGAGGAAATCAAACCACAGTAGGAGCCACACAAGACACTATGGCGATCTCGAGTCTGCAGACAAACCTGTACCAGTGTCACCAGAGGACTGCTATCTGACGATAGGTATACTACGAACTAGGAGTCCTCGGCGAGTCCTGTTCGGTGTACCCGTTCTCTAATGAGCACATGTGTACAATTTTTGATGTCAAACACCAATGGCTATGGGACCAACCATCGCCCCCATACAGGATCAAGAAACGTACACACTAGTCTACTCTGGTAATATCGATGCCCTATCTCAATATACCCTCGACAAGGAACAATTGGAAGATGCGCTTGTGGATTACCGTGGTCTCAGTAGTATGATCCGCATCATAGTCCTGGTAGTCAAGCACATATCCTAAGGGCTTTATCAACATTTGAAAGAAAGACAGTATAACAATACACGTCAACATGTTAAGATAAAGAGTAACCAGATAGCATATTATCATGTCGAGCAAGAAAGTCCTCTATATATATGTCCAAGCATCCACTATAATAAAAATCAATGTACAATAATGACCTCTAGGGCATACATATTCCTAACAATCTCCCACTTGCACTAAAGCCATGTGTTGTAGTATCTCAAACCCAATATCCCAAAAAGTCTCTCAAACTGCGTCTGGGGGAGGGACTTCGTGAGTGAATCCGCTATATTGTCCTTCGTGTCAACTCTCCGGACCTCGATCTCCCGGCGATCAACTATCTCCCGGATTAGGTGATATCGCCTAAGAATATGTCTGGATATCTGATAGGACCGGGGTTCCTTGACCTAAGCCACAGCTCCATTGTTACCACAATATACAGGTATTGGATGTTCAATGGATGGAACCACACCAAGTTCAGATATGAACTTCTTCATCCAGATAGCCTCTTTGGCAGCATCGTTGGCAGCGATGTATTCAGCCTCCATTGTCGAGTCTGCTACGATATCTTGCTTGGAACTCTTCCAATATACCGCCCCTCCATTGAGGGTAATGACAAAACCTGAAACCGACTTACTGTCTTCCTTATCACTCTAGAAGCTCGAATACGTAAAGGACTCCACCTGGAGTTCACCGTTACCATACACCAAGAACATTTCTTTAGTCTTTCTCAAGTACTTAAGAATGTTCTTCACAGCTGTCCAGTGGTTTTCCCCAGGATCTGATTAATACCTACTCACTACACCTAGTGAGTAAGCTACATCCGGTCTGGTACATAACATCGCATACATGATTGACCCAACTGCTGAAGCATAGGGTATCCCTTGCATGCGAGCCCTTTCCAAATCAGTCTTGGAAGGCATCTCTTTGGAGAGAGTGATTCCTGAACAAGCGGGTAAATTATCACGCTTAGAATCTTCCATACTAAACCTCTTTAGTATGGTGTCTATGTACCTGGATTGGGACAATCCCAGCATCCTTTTAGATCTATCTCTATAGATCTTAATCCCCAGGATGTAGGAGGCATTACCTAGATCTTTCATGGAGAACTTATCTGATAAGAAGAGCTTGACCGAGTGTAGCATAGGAACATCGTTTCCTATCAAGAGTATGCCATCCACATACAATTCGAGAAAGACAACCTTACTCTCTACTAACTTCTTGTATATACACGGTTCATCTACATTTTTGAGGAAGTCAAACTCTTTGATAGCTTCATCAAAACAGATGTTCCAGCTCCGCGACGCCTACTTTCATTCGTAGATGGATTTAAGCATCTTGCACACCTTTCCGCTGCTCCCACTGTTTATAAAGCCCTCTGGCTGATTCATGTACACGCTCTCTTCTAAATCACCATTTAGAAAAGCGGTCTTGACGTCCATCTGCCAGATTTCGTAGTCATGGTATGCAGTAATATAAAGTAGGATCCTGATGTATTTAAGCATAGCGACAGGAGAAAAGGTTTCATCATAATCGACACCAGGTCGTTGACGAAAACCTTTTACTACAAGTCTAGCTTTGAAAGTCTCAAGTTTTCCATCTACACCAATTTTCTTCTTAAAGATCCACTTACTCCCGATGGGTTTTACCCCTTCAGGAGCAACTTCCATAGTCCATACTTTGTTGGTGTACCTGGATTCCATCTCAGATCGCATAGCATCCAGCCATTTCACAGAGTCTCCACTTGTGATGGCCTGCTCGAAACTAGTTGGGTCATCATCTTCCGTGATGCAATCCTCACTTCCGCCGTCTATGAAAAAACCGTAGTATCTCTCAGGTGGATGAGGAACCCTACTAGATCTGCGGAGTGGCCGAGGATCATTGGGGACTATTGAATCCTCTGGTTCTATCAAATCGTCAGTTATTGTTTGTGTAGCTGGAACTTCTTCCAGTTCTACCTCATTGCCACTAATTTCTTTCACAAAAAATTCCTTTTCTAAATATGTGGCATGTCGAGAAAACAACATCTTTTGTTCCTCGGTATGGTAGAAGATATACCCTCGCGAATTTTTGGGATATCCTACAAACTTCCACAGAACTGATCTTGCCTCGAGCTTGTCCGGATTTTTCGTTTTAACATAAGCCGGACAACCCCATATCTTAATAAAATTAAGACATGATCTCTTCTCTTTCCATATCTCATATGGAGTGGTAGGTACAGATTTGGTGGGAACCATATTCAATAGGTGTCAGGCTGTCTTAAGCGCATAACCCCAAAAGGAAATGGATAACTCAGCATTACTCATCATAGAGCGCACCATATCTAAGGGTGCGATTCCCCCGCTCTGAAACTCCATTGTGTTGTGGTGTATATGGAGGAGTAAGCTGAGCGAGAATCCCATTCTTTTTTAAATAGTCTCGGAATTCCATGCTCAAGTATTCTCCTCCCCGATCTGATCGAAGGACTTTAATACTTTTACTCATCTGGGTCTCTACTTCGTTCTTATATTCCTTGAATTTCTCAAAAGATTCAGATTTTTGTTTCATCGGGAACACATGTCCGTATCTTGAGAGATCATCAGTGAATGTAATGAAGTATGGGGAACCATTCCTTGCATATGTAGACATAGGACCGCATACATCACTATGTATCGGTCCCAACAGTTCAGTAGCTCTTTCTCCGTGTCCAGTAAACGGAGTTTTGGTCATTTTACCTTTGAGAAATGACTCGCAAGTTTCATAAGATGTAAATTCGAATGGATTCAAATATCCATTTTTATGTAACTTAGCTAGTCTTGTCGCATTGATATGACATAGTCTACAATGCTACAAGTAGGCTTCGTTCATTTCTGAAATTTTCCTATTGTGTGTGTTTTGTATGCTTAGAACTGTGGTTTGATTCAAAACGTATAAACCGTTATATAATATACCAAACCCAATCAACACTTGATTTTTGGAAATGTTCATAACATTTGAAGGAACGCCTAGCACGACAGCAAGGTTTCGGGAGGCATCGTCGATGCCATTTTCAAAAATTTGCCATGCTAAACAACCCTAACCCTACAATCTTAACTAGAGAATTAGACAATACAACATGTAAACATCTTTACATCTAAGTGAACATAGAATACAACCTTTGTAGACAGGTCCTTCACTTCAATAGCTCCATGCAGTAGTCCCTTCGCTCCAAGTAGTGAACTCCCGGACTCTAGAGCAACCAGATAGCATACTATCATGTCGAACAAGAATGTCCTCTCTATATATGTCCAAGCATCCACTATAATATACATCATATGTACAATAATAGCCTTTAGGGCATACACATAATTAACAATCTCCCACTTTCACTGAGCCCAGTTGTTGTAGTATCTCATACCCAACATCCTGAAGAGTCTCTCAAATTGTATCTGGGGTATGGCCTTTATGAGTGGATCTGCCGTGTTATTCTTCATGTCAACTCTCCTGACCTCAATCTCCCGGCGATCAACTATCTCCCGGATCAGGTGATACCACCTCAGAATAAGTCTGGATCGCTGATAGGACCTGGGTTCCTTGGCCAAAGCCACAACTCCATTGTTTCACAATATAAAGGTATTGTATGCTTGATGGACGGAACCACACCAAGTTCGTTTACGAACTTCTTCATCCAGACAGCCTCTTTGGCAGCATCGTTAGCAGTGATGTATTCCGCCTCCATCATCGAGTCTGCCACGATTTCCTGCTTGGAACTCTTCTAACAAACCGCCCCTCTATTGTTGGTGAAGACAAATCTCGAGACCGACTTAGAGTCGTCCTTATCACTCTTGAATCTCGAATCGGTAAAGGACTCCATATGGAGTTCACCGTTACCATACACCAAGAGCATCTCTTTAGTCCTTCTCAAGTACTTGAGAATGTTCTTCACGGCTGTCCAGTGATTCTCCCCTGGATCTGCTTGATACCTACTCACTACACTTAGTGAGTATGCTACATCGGGTCTGGTACATAACATCGCGTACATGATAAATCCTACTGCCGAAGCATAGGATATCCCTTGCGTGCGAGCTCTCTCCAAATCAGTCTTGGGAGACTTCTCTTTGGAGAGAGTGAGTCCTGAGATCATGGGTAAATTCCTATACTTGGTACTAAACCGCTTTAGTATGGTGTCAATGCAGACAACCTTAATCTCTGACACCTTCTTCTATATACGAGGTTCATCTACATTTTTGATGAAGTCAAACTCTTTGACTACCACATCAAAACAATTGTTCCAACTCCGCGATGCCTGCTCTAATCTGTAGATGGATTTAAGCAGCTTGCACACCTTTCCGCTGCTCCCACTGTCCACGAAGCCCTCTGGCTGAGTCATGTACACGCTCTCTTCTAAATCACCATTTAGAAAGGCGGTCTTAACATCCATTTGCCAGATTTCGTAGTCATGGTATGCAGCAATGGCAAGTAGGATCCGGATGGACTTAAGCATAGCCACTGGAGAAAAGGTTTCATCATAATCCACACCTGGTCGTTGACGAAAACCTTTTGCAACAAGTCTAGCATTGAAAGTCTCAACTTTTCCATCTACACCAAATTTTTTTTGAAGATCCACTTGCTCCCGATTGGTTTTACCACTTCTGGAGCATCTTCTAAAGTCCGTACTTTGTTGGTGTACATGGATTCCATCTCAGATCGCATTGCATCCAGCCATTTCACAGAGTCCCCACTCGTGAAGGCCTGCTCGAAGCTAGTTGGGTCATCATCTTCCATGATGCAATCCGCGCACCCGCCATCAATGAGAAAACTGTAGTATCTCTCAGGTGGATGAGGAACCCTACTAGATCGGCGGAGAGGCTGAGGTTCGTTGGGAGCTATCGAATCCTCTGGTTCCACTAAATCATCAGTTGCAGTTTGTGTAGCCGGAATTTCTTCCAGTTCTAGCTCATTGCTACTAATTTCTTTTGCAAGAAATTCCTTTTCTAAAATGGTGGCATGTTGAGCAACAAACACCTTTTTTTCTTCCCAGTGGTAGAAAAGATATCCATTTGAATGTTTAGGATATCCAACAAACTTACAAAGAACTGATCGTGTCTCGAGTTTGTCCGGATTTTGCCTTTTGACATAGTCCGAACAACCCCATATCTTAACTCGTTTAAGACATGGTCTCTTTCCACTCCATATCTCATATGGTGTGGTAAGTACAGATTTAGATGGAACTTAATTTAATAGGTATGCTGTTGTCTTAAGCGCATAACCCCAAAAGGAAATAGGCAACTCAGTGGTGCCCATCATAGAGTGCACCATATCCAATAGGGTGCGATTCCTCCGTTCCGATACACCGTTGTGCTGTGGTGTATACGGAGGAGTATGCTGAGAGAGAATCCCATTCTCTTTTAGATAGTCACGGAATTCCGTGCTCAAGTATTCTCCTCCCCGATCAGATCGTAGGATTTTAATAATTTTACCCATCTGGTTCTCAACTTCATGCTTATATTCTTTGAATTTTTCAAAAGCTTCAGACTTGTGTTTCAACAGGAACACATGACCGAATCTTGAGAGATTTTCAGTGAAAGTAATGAAGTATGAGGAACCATCCCTGGTATGTATAGACATGGGACTGCATACATCACTATGTATCAATCCTAAGAGTTCCGCAACTCTTTCTCCGTGTCCAGTAAACGGAGTTTTGGTCATCTTTCTTTTGAGACATGACTGGCAGGTTTCATAAGATGATAGTTCGAACAGATTCAAATATGCATCCTTATGTAACTTAGCTAGTCGTGTCGCATTGATATGACCTAGTCTACAATGCCCCAAGAAGGATTCATTCATTTCTGAACTCTTCCTCATGTGTGTGTTTTGTACGTTGAGAACTGTGTTTTGATTTAGAACGTATAAACCGTTATATAAGGCACCAAACCCAATCAACACTTGATTTAGGTAAATGTTCATAACATTATTCTCTAATACAAAGTTATATCCTTCTTTATCTAATAAAGAAATTGAGATTAAATTGCATATCATAGAGGGTACGTAGTAACATTCGTTCAAGATCAAAGTATTCCCATTTGGTAATACAAGGTGATATTCACCAACTGCTTTGGCTGCAACACTTGCACCAATCCCTACTTTTAGAGAATGATCACCTATTCCCAGTTCTCTACCTTTCCCTAGCCCAAGTAACATATTACATATGTGGTATCCTGATCCGGTATCTAATACCCAGGACGTAGAGTGTACTGAGAAACAGTTCTCGGTAACTAACACACCCGAAGAAGATGCATCAACATGCTTATTCTTCGTTGGGGTGTCAAGGGAACCCGGATGTTCCCCTATATCCTGCTCGGACTTATAACAATTATATGTTGGAGCAGAACCAACGTTCCCCAGCTCAGCATAACAAGCGGGTTCGGTAAATACATCCATATTATTATCTTGATTAAGGCTTGACATGGTCGCTATCTGGAGAGAGAGAGAGAGAAGAAAACACTTATTGTATGCTCTTGCAAAATTAGATTGGTTATTATCTTATCTAATCAGGATGGCTCCCACTGTATTTATCCAATCTTCCTTCAAACCCTAAAAGGTAAGACTAGCCGGGATTAATTACACCCTACAAGTTCGCCAATCTTTCGGCCAGGCCAGTGTTGGTACTTTGAGGGAGGTTCCCCATGCTTTCACATGGACCTAATTAAAATAAACCTCGTTTTTCCAGGGGCGTAACCCGTTAACAACTTTCTAGACACCTACTTGATCGGCTAATTGTTATGTGTAAAACTCTCCCAGGAGTAACTCTTACACGCAGTGGGTATCGAGATCCAACTATCTCATAGAAGGTATGCAATCTCATTGCAAATTTCAACACTTGAAATTCCCGATAATATTTTGCCCCAAGCGTCCTATGACCTTGACAGAGGTTAACAAACCATAGTGCGCTAGTGAAGTTCAACCCGCTATTTCATGGATGAATTAAACCAACCCGCACGACCCTTCACAGAGGTCAACAAGGTCGCACGACTACCCTAATCCAATCGCATCACATGCTTTGCAGATAAGCACTAATCAGCTACAGCACACTACGCCTTGACAGAGGTCAACAAACGTAGCACGAATACTAAGTAGTACTTATCTGAAATGACGGGGGGCAATGACAGGTTTTTAAGAAAACCTTTTACGTAATTAACTTAATATCGTTGTAGAAACAAGTGATTTTTGCAAAAGAGTGTTTTTTTAGGCATTTTACTAGTTTAGCTAAAGAGGCCACTCCCAGTGAAGGGATCTCGGCTCTTCCCTTATCGAATAAGGTGCGGGATATTTCACAAATACCACTATGCAAAGCAAGAACTAAAAGAAGCAATCAAAAGACAAAACTGATTCGGTTATAGCTGAAGGTTTACCCTAGTGCCCCGGCCAACTTCCATGGCCAAATGCGGAACAAAAAATTTTCTGGCGAACAAAAACTTGGCACTAGAATAAAACTTAACCGGATCTTTTCCATAAAACTAACTAGCTAAAGAAGAAGAGCTATCTACTATGATAGAAAACTCACCAAACAAACCAAGTCCTTCGGTCTTCTTTCTTCATCCTTAGCTCCTAGCAAGCGCCTTGAACATGCTTGAACTTCTTTCCTCGCTCTGTTGGTCCTCCGGGATCGAGTTTGTTCTCCGGCCATCCTTGGTCCTTGATGATCCACCCGCAGAGTATGATCCATGGCTCTAGCTCTTTGCAATATATCAAAAGAGAAACTAGAGAACTTGGGATGCTAGTCCAAGTAATATAGGATATAGTGGAGGGTGTCTAAGTGTTTGCTATCTCTTTTCTAACCTCTTCACTTGTTTCTCAACACATGAGAATGTTAGTGAAGAGGAAGAAGATGAAGATGGAAGAAAGCAAGAGGAGGGAGGAACTCAAAAAAGATGAGAGCTCAAAGAGAAATGAAGCATGAAGTGAGAGAAAATCACACACCTTAGTTTTGTGTGTGAATTCTTTCCATAAACAATTAACAACCATGCTTCAATAGTAACTCCAAATGAATTATAAATTCATTTGTGAATTATTAAAGCATGGTCATCACCATTCCTCCCGTACCTTTTACTTTACACCTCATTTCCAATCATCAAATAAAAGGAAAATCCAAAATGAGGTGGCCACCTTCTAGAAGGAAAACTGTAATAAATACGGATTTCCAACTACTGTACAAATATACCGGCAATCAGATAAAAATCCGAACGCCCAAAAGAGATAGAATAACACGAAGAACGTAATACTAGAATATATATACCGAAATATATATAATTAAATTATTAAATCAATACCTGATCTAATAATCCAGCTCAAACCCGAGCCGGCTAGTATTACAAACTGTCCGATCAAAAATCCGAGTACCAAGTACATCAATCGATCGAACCCTGCACATATCCAATACGGCTACTACATCGTTTTGCCTGGATCAGGGAAACCCTCTGTGTGGGACTCTAAAGACTCGACAGTACTATGGCAGTGGGTTTAACCACAAGCAAGTCAGCGGCACTAGCTGTACGTAACGGCTGCCCAGGTAGCTGTCGAAAAGGAAGGCCGACGAGCAAACTCATCCGGATCTCCTATTGGGCCTATCCGTGACAATATCCGTACAGTCCGGTCTCTTCGTCAAATAGTATCGCATACAGGGTCTAGGGAATGGTGAACGTCAGACCCTAACAACTTGATAAGTCGTGCCGATGCAGCTCAGGACCAATCCGGGAAACTACTGATCAACCTATCAGTAAATCCCAAGTGCCTTGGCCAAGGTCTTATGGTCCTGACCAATCGAATCACAGTACGATATCGACTCCTTATACCAGGAGAGACGAATCCCCGACAATCGCTCACTGCCTCCATGAGGCTCGGGACTGAACCCAACCAAAACCTGTTTGCACGACTCAGTAGAGCCGTGGTAGGGTAGTGATCAAAGTTCAGTGGGAACTCACACGAGACAAATGCCGATTTCGGGTCCAAAGACTAACCTGTACACATGTCACCTGAGAACTTCCATCTGACGATAGGTATAGTACCATATGGAAGTTCTCGGCGAGTCCGTCCAGTGTACTTACACCCAGTGAGCACCTGTATACGATCTTAGGTGCATCAGACCAATGGCTGCGGGACCAACCATCACCCGTCGGGGCTAGAAACGTATACACCAGTCTACTCTGGAGTATCAATGCCCAGTCTCGATACTCACGCGACTAGGGACCATTTAAGGATGTGCTTATAGACTACCCTGCTCCCACAAGTATGATCGCCATCACAACGCAGGTATTCAAGCAAGATCCTAGGGGCTTTATCAACATGTAACCGCAATATGTAATAACGAGTAAGACATATGCCATGTTAAGATAAAGACAAACCACTATAGTATACTACCGTATCGAGTCTTTATCAATATGTGCAAACCAGATATAATAACAATACAAATAAATACACAAATCCTGATAAGGACAAGTCAAATAATATACTAAAAACTGAGCAAGATTGTTCTGTACATACATATCCCTAGTATCCATATGTATACATATACAATACTGACCTCTAGGGCATATACATCCAACAATCTCCCACTTGCACTAAAGGCCAGTAATTGGCGTACCGAATACCCAACGTCTGTACTAAGGCCAGCTGCTGGCGTACCGCATACCCAACATCCCAAAAAGTCGCTCGAACTGTGCTTGAGGGAGGGCCTTTGTAAATGGATCTGCTGTGTTGTCTTTCGTATCCATTCTCCGGAACTCGATCTCCTGGCGATCTACTATCTCCCTGATCAGGTGATACCTCCTTAAGATGTGCCTGGATTTCTGATGGGACCGTGGTTCCTTCGTTAAAGCTATAGCCCCATTGTTATCATAATACACTGGTATTGGATCAACAATGGACGGAACTACCTGAAGTTCAGCTATGAACTTCTTCATCCAGACCGCCTCTCTTGCGGCATCGCTCGTGTTAGTGTATATGCCTTAGGGGCCATTATTGTATCATACTAGGTTGTATATTACTTAATGGAAGCTTGGGATATTCACAGTTGTATATAACAGTCTTGCTAAAAATAGTAGTATGCTACTTGGTTTGTGTCTACTTTAATATGTGCTTATGTTTCTTGTAATGTATCACTTATACATATTAGTAGAGCCCATAGGATCTTTGCTTGATTACCAACGTTGTGATGGCAGTCACACTAGTGGGGGCTGGGTAGTCTGTAAGCAACATCCTATACAGGTCCCTGGTTGTTGGATTATCGAGATAGGGCATCAATATTCCGGAGTAGACTAAGTGTATACGCTTCTCATCCCAGTTGGGGAGATGGTCTGTCCCACAGCCATCAGTACGTCGTACTAGAGATAGTATACAGGTGCTCGTTAGGTTACAAGTACACCGGACAGGACTCGCCGAGGAACTGATTGGTTGCTATTATACCCATCGTCAGTTATCAGTTCCTAGATGACATGAGTACAGCATAGTCCGCAGACTTGACATTGCTGCTTCGCCTCGAGTGTGTCCCACTGTTCTTAGATTGCTTCCCTACCACGGCTCAAAGGAGTCATGCAAACAGGTAGCAGTTGGTACAGTCCCGAGAACTTGGAGGCAGTGGCGGTTAGACAGGATTCGTCTCTCCCGGTATTGGGGGTTGATATCGCGCTGTGTCAGAGAGCCATTACGCAAAGTCCCTGGCCAGGGCAAGCGAGATATACTGGTAGGTTCCAGTAGCTTCTCAGGGCGTAATGGGCTTCGCTCCGACACGACTTATACAGCTATTAGGGGACTGACGCTTGCCGCCTCCTAGGCTTGATATGCGATAGTCTTAGACGAACAGACCGGACTGTACGGAGATTGTCACATCAGGCCCAGTGGGAGTTCGGATGATTTACCTCATCGGCCTTCTTATCGACATCTACCTGGGGACCGTTACGTACAGCTAGTGCCGCTTGCGGTCTGTGGTTAAACCCACTACCAGCGTAGTGTCGAGTCTTTAGAGTCCCACAAAGAGAGTTTTCCTGCTCCAGGAGAAACGATATAGAGGTCGTATGGTTTTACGACAAGGGTTCGAACGCGTACGTGTGTTTACGCACGTACGAGTTTTTCGGACAGTTTTTACTAGCCGGCTTTGGTTTAAGCCAGATTCTAGTATCGGGTTATTGGATTTATACAGTCTAAAGTTTTTCCGTGTTTTCACGGATTGGAGGGGCATTCTCGTAATTTGTCGGGAACCTTCTAGAAGATGGTGACTAAGGGGGTTAAGGTGGCATATACATTGAATGAGATTAGTGAGTCATATGGATGATTCATCCATGTCATTAATGCTTCATAATTGCTTAATGACTCATGGAGATGAATCACCATAAGATATTTATCAAGCATGGTTGTAAATCATTTTTCTTTTCTTTTCTTGAAAAACAATAATGCTTGATATATATTATGATAGCTCATTTTCTCATTTCATTATCATGTTCATCTTCTCTCTCCTCAAGCTCTCTCTCTTCAAACCCTAATCCTCCCCTCTCATGTGTTGAGTACAAGGGTTAGTTAGACTAATACATCCATAACGTCACTTTATATCACCTAGTTAGCTTAGATTGGCGATTTGAGCAAACTAGTTATCTCAAGTTTGAGATTAAGCTTGGCGTAGGAACTTTCGGGTGGATCGTCTTTGATTCGAGGAGGTCGTTGAGGTGCCGATGTTCCAAGGAGCCTACGAGGAGTCGAGGATAGCGATGAAGACCCGAAGGACATGGTTCTTGAGGTATAATCACTTCACATAGTAGTTTAGAACTTCTATGATTGTTCTTAGTTATCGTTTAGCTTCGATTCATGTGGTTAGTCGATGTTTAAGCAAAGAACAAGATCGTTTTTCATATTTCCGCCTCCCCGCAAGTCGTGGGTGTTGCACATCGACTTACAGTGGTATCAGAGCCTCGCTAAACAATAAATAACTCACTTGCAAAATTGTATGAATTTCGAACGGAAAAAACAAAACCGGAAAACCCCGATATCATGAGTTTCTGTCGATTTTTAAATGAAGTCCAAAAATTTTTCAGGGAGGTTCAGAAAGCCCTAAATTATAGTATTAGAACACCTAAGAAAACTGGGCTCATGAATCGGCTAAATCGCCGTGGAACCGCGGCGGATCCCACCGATCCGCCGCGATTCCGCCGCCGAGTTGCCGATTCATCTGCCCAATTTTCCTGTGTTAGTTCTCTGTGATATTTGGTATTTTCTGGAATATTTTAATTTTTGCTCAGATTTCAGATTTACAGAGAAGTATTGGAGCAAAATTAAATGTGTTTAATCGATCGAAATTATACGGTATTTGCTTGTTGGATTATATCTGTGTTTGTATAATGTGTTGGTAAACCTCCTCTAACTGCTAGTATGTCGGTTGGCAGGGGGTTGCATATTTCTGTAATGGATTTTATCTGTTTGTGTATATGAACTGTGTTGGACTGTTGTGATGTATAGCCGGGGTTATGTGATGGGTTATTATTTAATTCATTTGATGTAAATGTAATTTGTTGTAATATTATTTTGCGGGGCACATCCAGGTTGCGGTTGTAGCCACCGTTGTTTTATTTCATTTTACTGTTTTTGCTCCTAGGACAGACCCAAGGTGGGGTGCACAAACTGCCGGGCGGGTAGTTTGCCGTACCCATAGGGGTCTTGGGTGGGGTAATGGCTATTCATCACAACTGTGTAATCCGTCTTTTATTGCAGGCTCAAAGCAAATGCGGATTGCTAATAAATCCAATAAAGTTAATCTGTGATCTGGAATGCTTATTATTGCGTCTGACGAATGTACAATATCTATATATGATAGCTATTAGACGTCACTTATGTTTTACACCCGCGCTAGCCCAGCTCCCGCTCTGTCGTTAGTTAAGTAACCTAACGGGTGATGATGGGACTCGTGGCGAATGCGGATGGCATAAGAGGACGTGGTATTTTTCGTTGTTTTCTGCAATGATAAGATTAAAAGATGGGATGCATTATTATAATGCAAAGAAAATAAACCAAAGTTTAAATCGTTGGAACAAATTTAAAAGAAACCACTCGGTTATTTTAAAAGAGCAGAATTTTTAATTGCGGAGCTTTAGCCACTCCTTTTAAAAAAGTATCAGGTTCCTTCGATTATATCAAGTTTACTACGTTCACGGTTTTGCCAAAACCATTCATAGCCCTCCGTCATTTCATTTGGGTATTCAATAGTATTCAGCTATGTATATTTGGGCCTTAGTCAAAACATAGTGTTTGGCAGCTGCTGGGTATTCATTTGTTGCATAGATAGATTCGTTAGTTTGGAACAGTCGTATTACTTTTCTTGGCCCTTAGTCAAGAGTATGTACGGGTGGGTTCAAATTAACCTGGATAATGATGGGAAGAACTTGACATGTGACTTATGACATATTTGGCCCTTAGTCAAAGTCATAAGAGCATGGGGCAAAAATCCACATCGGGAATTTCTAAAGAAATTGAAATTTGCAGAGAGAAGCATACCATTTTGGAGTTTGATGAATGTTGGTAGGATTCCTTCATCATTATCATACGATGATATTTTGGATCCCGATCCTACTGTGAGTATATACTACTTATCAGGAGATTCGTCACTTAACGATCAATGCTATAAACCAAGTAGGTGTCTAGAAAGGTGTCAGCGGGGTTACGCCCCCAGAGAAAAGAGGTTATTTAATTAAGGAACTTCGCGAAAGCGTTGGAAAACCTCCCTCTAAGTATCGACACTAGCCTGGCTGAACGGTTAAGCAAGTATTGTACGGTGAGAATTGTCCTGGCTAATTCTTCTTTTATGGTTTGAGGAGGGATTCGAGAAACAGTGGGAGCCATCTTGTTTAGATAAACATAAAACCAATCTAAACTTGCAACAGCACCATGCTAAAATGTTTTCTTCTCTCTCTCTTAATTGCAGCGACCTTGTGACCATACATAGGTTACATCTAGATAACAATTTGACTGAATCTGACTTATATGACTGGCAAAGGTCTGTCCAGATGTCCATTGGCTATAACAAGCTGGACTACCCTATCACTACTCAAGATCCCGCCGTCTGAGGTCCAGTTTCCACTATCGCGGATATGGATATCCGTCAGACAAGGGAAAAAGATAAAGCGAAAGCTAAGTGCTTCGTGTTAGCTTCAGTTGAAGGTGTATACCAGAAGCAGCACGAGAAGATAGACTTATTTTCCATCTTTCTCCATAATAAAGATTTATATAGAGAGCAATCTCATATCACTAGATATGAAACCTCGAACGAATTAATTCAAGCAAGGTTAGCTGACGGGTCATCTGTAAGGGACAACATCCTTACAATGACTAGCTGTATTGATGAGCTCCAGGACCTGGAGACCGCGTTGGGAAACGAGTCAAATACTGACTTGATTCTACAGTCTCTGCCTTCTACCCTGAAGGAAACCAGGGAAGGAGAAGGAAAGAGAAAGGAAAAAGTTTCGGGACTGGATATAGTAAAACAGGGACGTTCCTATTGTTGCAGGAATGAACATTGGCAGAAAGATTGTAGGGCTTTAGAAGCCAGTAACCAGGATACGAAGCATGTTGTGGCTTCAGCCTCAAGTGTATTTGTAATTGAAGACTGCATGTCAATAAACTCTACTTCCTGGGTACTAGATACCGGAGCAGGATCTCATATCTGTAATTAATTACATGCTTTGAGAAACAGTAGAGTTATAAAGGTAGGTGATTGGTCTCTCAGAGTTGCAAACGGAATGACAGTGAACGCTGAATCCACGGGAGAATATCGCCTAGGTTTGACAAGTGGGCATATATTGATTTTACATAACCGTTTATATATACCTAGTATGACTTGTAATATCATATCAGTGTCTTCACTTTCGAGAGAGGGATATGATTTTACATTCGTAAGTGATGTAGTTAACATCCACCTAAATCAAGTTCTGATTGGGTCCGGTACATTAGATAACGGTATATACATATTAAGTCAAGCTCAGGTTTCCAAT
Source organism: Agapanthus africanus (assembly GCA_030015575.1). Taxonomy (NCBI): domain Eukaryota; kingdom Viridiplantae; phylum Streptophyta; class Magnoliopsida; order Asparagales; family Amaryllidaceae; genus Agapanthus; species Agapanthus africanus. The sequence goes on from CM057347.1 coordinate 226,811,278, forward strand.
GTCCAGAACACTCTTAAGAGAAAGTCTCCAGAAATAAATCAGGCTTTCTTATGGCATTGTAGACTAGGTCACATCAATGAGAGAAGGTTGACTAAGTTACATAAAGAAGGATATTTGAATCCGTTCGAATATCAATCTTATGTTTCTTGTGAATCTTGTCTCAAAGGAAAGATGACAAAGACTCCGTTCACTGGACACGGAGTAAGAGCAAGCGAGCTCTTAGGACTCGTACACTATGACGTGTGCGGTCCAATGTCTACACATGCGCGAGGTGGTTATTCCTACTTCATTACTTTTACGGATGATTTCTCTAGGTATGGATATGTCTTCTTAATGAAGCATAAATCCGAAGCCTTTGAGAAATTCCAAGAATACAAGAATGAAGTGGAAAAACAAACAGGCAAAAGTATAAAGACACTGAGATCTGATCGAGGTGGTGAATACTTAAGTGCCGAGTTCCTTGGTTACTTAAAAGAGAATGGAATTCTCTCTCAGCTTACTCCTCCATACACACCACAACATAACGGTGTATCAGAAAGGAGGAATCGAACCCTATTGGATATGGTTCGTTCCATGATGGGTAACGCTGAGTTACCGCGATCATTCTGGGGATATGCACTAGAATCAGCTGCATATCTTTTAAACCAGGTTCCCACCAAGACTGTGCCTACCACACCATATCAGATGTGGAGTGGGAAGAAACCCTATCTTCAGTATCTAAAGATTTGGGGATGTCCGGCTTATGTTAAAAAGCAGCATGCGGACAAACTCGAGGCACGATCAGTACTATGTAAGTTTGTGGGATATCCAAAGAACTCCAGGGGATATCTATTCTATTACTCAGAGGAACAAAAGGTTTTGTTTCTCGTAATACCCATTTTCTAGAATATCAGTTTTTAGAAAAGGAAACTAGTCGGAGCGAAATAGAACTGGAAGAAATTCCAGAAACACAAACTACTACTGAAAGTTTGGTAGAACCAGAAGTTCAAGAAGAACAGAACATCCCGATGCCACTCCGCAGGAGTAGTCTTGGTTTATAGCATTGATTGTTAAGTGTGATAATCTCCTGAGAGTAATCCTACTCATCAGTGGGATCGGGATCCAACTATCATTGTGTGATGCACTAGATGGAATCCACTCTAGCCACCACACTCCAGAAGGTATGCTAAATCTGCAAGTTTCCTGTATATTTGAAACTCCCGATGTGGTCTTTACCCAAAGCAGCTTCATGACCTTGACAGAGGTCAACATGTCATAAGTCGCAAGTCAAGTTCAACCCGTCATTGTCCTAGATTAATTTAGACCCACCCGCACAAGCCCTTAACAGAGGTCAAAATGACTGCGCGACTGTCCTAAATAATCGCATATCTATGCAACAAACAAGCATTACTTAGCTACCATTCACTATGCTTTGACAGAGGCCAACATACACAGCATGAATACTAAGCAATACTTGTAAGAAATGACGGAGGGCTACGGCTGGGTTTTTGGCGAAAAACCCGTTAACGTAATGAACTTGATATCGTTGAAGGAACCTGGGAAGTTTTGTAAATATATAGTGGCGAAAACTTCTGCTAAAGAGGTCACTCCCTATGAAGGGATCTTGGTTCTTTCCTCGTCGAATGAGGTGCAGGATATTCCAAAATGAATACCACGATGCAAAGCAAAAATTAATCGGCTATATTAAAGTTATTACCCTGACGCAAACTTTTACTCAAGGGGTCACTCCCGGTGAAGGGATCTCGGCCCTTGCCTCATCGAAGGAGGTGCAGGATATTCCAAAATGAATACCACTATGCAAAGCAAAAGAGAACGTCTGTAATGTCTTTTTTTATAAAATTGGTTCCAATCAACATATTTTTAGGTTTTTATCTTGCATTAATTAAAATTAATGCGGTCCCATCAATTTATAACCTATCACACCTGAAAAGAACGAAAATAAAATGTACGTATATGCCATTCGCATTCGCCACGGGGCCCCGTCATCACCCGTTAGGTTACTTAACAAACGACAGAGCGAAGGCTGGACTAGCGCGGGTGCAAAACAAATACAACATCTACTAGTATATATATAAGTATATATAACATTCGTCCTAGGCATGATAATAAACATCACAGATAACATTACATAATGGTGGATAATCTTGGAGCCCCGGGTTTCATTTGAGCCGCAAATAAAACCCGACGTTCCCTGTCGTGTGGATAGCCTGTGCAATGAAAACCTGTACCCCCTACGAGTGCGACGAATAGCCCGCCAGTTCTAGAATGAAGCCCCCTCCGTCTCAGTGCCTTGAGATGCGGGCTTGTTGCCTTTCCAGAACCCGGCTATTTGTGCACCCCACCGCGGGATAATCCTAATACAGAATATAAAAATAATATATACAACCGGTGACATCGACCTCAGACCGGTCGTGCCACAAAATAATATACAACCCAGCAAAGATGGCGGTCCACATGTCGGACGCTCGCCTCGCAACAACAAATGTACAACTGAATTTAAACTGTATTCTAACATTGCACCACATGCTATCCACCACGACAATCCAACCACAATCACAGCACAAGCACACAACATCAACGCGAATGTCACGTTCGCAAAACCCGTCTAAAGGAACATATATCAATCAGACGAGTTTTACCGATCGAGTTACATTCCCGGTCGCAGATAAAAGTGAATGTACTGAAAATAAAATATGTATTTTAAAATTACGATCGACTAAACTTTCCAAGTGGTCCCCAAGTATGAAACCAACACTGTAACAAAACTGGGCCCAAAAAGAAAATATTCCAGAAACTACAATTCTAAAAATAAGAGGCCCAGAAAAAATTTGATCACGTGGGCCCCAAAAATGGCCGCGGATCCGCCTCCAATAAGGGGTTTGCGCGGCGGATCCACGGCGGTTCAGAGGGCTCACGTGCCCAATTTTCTTCTGTCGTCTTAAAAAAGCCTGCATGATTTCTGAGAGCAAAATATTGATTTTTCGAGCACTTTAAAAATCGACAGAAACATCATGTGAGGAAATGCAGTTTTTGAAAAATCCAGTCAATATTTATTCTAAACACGATTTAACAAGCTAGTACTGGTTTTATGGGTGGCTCTGATACCATGAAGAGTTAGCCTACTGCCCTGGCCAACTTCCGTGGCCGAATGCGGAACAAAATTTTTTCTTGCGAACAAAAACTTGGCACTAGAATAAAACTTAACCGGATCTTTTCCATAAAACTAACTAGCTAAAGAAGAAGAGCTATCTACCATGATAGAAACCTCACCAAACGAACCAAATCCTTCAGTCTTCTTTCTTCATCCTTAGCTCCGAGCAAGCGCCTTGAACATGCTTGAACTTCTTTCCTTGCTCCGTCGGTCCTCCGGGATCGAGCTTGTTCTCCGGTCATCCTTGGTTCTTGATGATCCACCCGGGGAGTATGATCCATGGCTCTAGATCTTTGCAATATATCAAAAGAGCAACTAGAGAACTTAGGATGCTAGTCCAAGTAATCTAGGATGTAATGGAGGGTGTTTAAGTGTTTGCTATCTCTTTTCTAACCTCTTCACTTGTTTCTCAACACATGAGAATGTTGGTGAAGAAGAAGAAGATGAAGATGGAAGAAAGCAAGAGGAGGGAGGAACTCATGAAAGATGAGAGCTCAAGGAGAAATGAAGCATGAAGTGAGAGAAAATCACACACCTTAGTTTTGTGTGTGAATTTTTTCAATAAACAATTAACAACCATGCTTCAATAGTAACTCCAAATGAATTATAAATTCAATTGTGAATTATTAAAGCATGGTCTTCACCATTCCTCCCATACCTTTTACTTTACACCTCATTTCCAATTATCAGATAAAAGGAAAATCCAAAATGAGGTGGCCACCTTCTAGAAGGAAAACTGTAATAAATACGGATTTCCAACTACTATACAAATATACCGGCAATCAGATAAAAATCCGAACGGCCAAAAAAGATAGAATAACACGAAGAACGTAATACTAGAATATATATATCGAAATACATATATGTAAATTATTAAATCAATACCTGATTTAATAATCCGGCTCAAACCCGAGCCGGCTAGTATTACAAACTGTCCGATCAAAAATCCGAGTACCAAGTACATTAATCGATCGAACCCTGCACATATCCAATACGGCTACTACATCGTTTTGCCTGGATCAGGGAAACCCTCTGTGTGGGACTCTAAAGACTCGACAGTACTCTGGCAGTGGGTTTAACCACAAGCAAGTCAGCGGCACTAGCTGTACGTAACGGCTGCCCAGGTACCTGTCGAAAAGGAAGGCCGACAAGCAAACTCATCCGGATCTCCTACTGAGCCTATCCGTGACAATATCCGTACAGTCCGGTCTCTTCGTCAAATAGTATCGCAGACAGGGTCTAGGGAATGGTGAACGTCAGACCCTAACAACCTGATAAGTCGTGCCGATGCAGCTCAGGACCAATCCGGGAAACTACTGATCAACCTATCAGTAAATCCCAAGTACCTTGGCCAAGGTCTTATGGTCCTGACCAATCGAATCACAGTGCGATATTGACTCCCTATACCGGGAGAGAAGAATCCCCGACAATCGCTCACTGCCTCCATGTGGCCCGGGACTGAACCCAACCCAAACCTGTTTGCACGACTCAGTAGAGCCGTGGTAGGGTAGTGATCAAAGTTCAGAGGGAACTCACACGAGACAAATGCCGATCTCGGGTCCAAAGACTAACCTGTACACATGTCACCTGAGAACTTCCATTTGACGATAAGTATAGTACCATATGGAAGTTCTCGGCGAGTCCGTCTAGTGTACTCACACCCAGTGAGCACCTGTATACGATCTTAGGTGCATCAGACCAATGGCTGCGGGACCAACCATCACCCGACGGGGCTAGAAACGTATACTCCAGTCTACTCTGGAGTATCAATGCACAGTCTCGATACTCACGCGACAAGGGACCATTTAAGGATGTGCTTATGGACTACCCTGCTCCCACAAGTATGATCGCCATCACAACGCAGGCAGTCAAGCAAGATCCTAGGGGCTTTATCAACATGTAACCGCAATATGTAATAACGAGTATGACTTATGCCATGTTAAGATAATGACAAACCACTATAGTATACTACCGTATCGAGTCTTTATCAATATGTGCAAACCAGATATAACAACAATACAAATAAATACACATATCCTGATAAAGAAATGTCAAATAATATACTAAAAACAGAGCAAGATTGTTCTGTACATACTTATCCCAAGTATCCATATGTATACATATACAATACTGGTCTCTAGGGAATATACATCCAACAATAGCATCTTCTAGTTTCGCTAAAAAGGTCACTCCCGGTGAAGGGATCTTGGCTCTTTCCTCATTGAATGAGGTGGTGGATATTCTACAAGGAATACCACTATGCAAAGCAAAAGCTAGAGCTATCCTTTTTGAAAATTTGATTCTACAACATCTTTTAGGTTTCTTTCTTTTTTATTAATCTCATTAATTAAGTCCCATCAATTATGCTTCCTAAGCATCACAGAAGAAATGAAAATACAATGTGCGCTTATTCCATCCACGTTCACCACAGTGTCCCGTTATGCACCGTTAGGTTACTTAACTAACGACATAGCGGGAAGGGTCTAGCGTGGGTGCAAAACATAAGCAACGTTTATTATGTGTATATGATACATAATAATAAAGCATTTGTCTCAAGCATATAAAGTGATCACATCACAGAATATCAGCAGTAGAAGTCCACATATGGAATATTGGATATACTAGGAATTCCGTGTTTTAAATTAAGCCAGTATAAAACACGGATTCCACAGTCGCGATGAATAGCCAAAACCACATCCCTAGACCCCTACGAGAGCGGCAAGCAACCCTACCAATTCTAGAGCTAGAAGACCCGGTCTCGACTCCTCGATATAGTCTCCCACTGGACTCTAGAACCCGGTTACTTGTGCTCCCTACCTTGGGTCTATCCTAATGCGGAAAAGTAAACAATATACAACAATGGTGACAACATCCTCAACCCGGAAGTGCCCCAAAAGAAGAATCATACATACAAGTTTTTACATGAATGAAAATGAAAAACTCTCATCTCACAATAAAAAAAAACCCGGCTATTCGAAACACGACGATCCAATATAACATATCCCAGCAACATATAACATCACATGTCATCAACATAAGTAAATATGCGTATCCCAATTGTCGTTGACATATAGCAACGAAACCAGCGATACACCACATATTACACTTACGGTCACAGAAAAGAAAATGTCAAACTACAACATTTGGAATCCACAATCACCTTAGACATCATAAACCCGAAATATCACATATTTCGGATTTCATGCCTAAAAATATTGTATCACATTTCACAGATAGTTAGACGATGTTAAACATTTTGATCGAATAAAAAAACACCCAAAATTTCCCAAAGAGCTCAACACATGAGCACAGTTTAAAAATACTCAGAACATGCCACAGTACCTATGGACCAACAGTAGAAGGGCCAACCCTTGCCGCACCCATGGCTCCGCGGAACTACAGCAAACCCTAGGGGTTGGCGGCGGTAGTAATGGTCATAGAATCGAGTTAGGGTTTCGTTCTTCTAGAGGTTCCATCGAATTACTTGCATGATTCTTGAATGTCTTAAACTTTGAAAAAATCCAACTCTTGGAAAATTTCCATCGAGGGAAAAATTGGGTTATTGATATTCGCTCGAAATTTTTAACGCCGTCTAATTTACCCGAAACGATGTTAGAATTACGACTACGAAACACTCTGAATTTGCCTTTACAGAATGTTAACATCATATGCAATTTCAGCAAAAACAAGCAACACCTGAAACACCAAAACCCAGAGACCAGAACACCGAAAGAAAACGAACCCAAAATTACATCATTGGGCCGGCCAAGCCGGTTTATTTGTGCATGTCACAGGGTCAAATCCGGCCAAATGGGTTCTTATTTGTCCAGTGTTCATGTTACATCTCATATTACATTCTGAAGTTGCTTAAAAAAAATTTCGAGGCCTTTTAAATATCGACAGAAATTAGGTTTTTCTTTCGAGTGTTTAGGAGTTGTTTCAGTTTCGTAATTCTACAAACATCGTCTAATTCTCTAGCTTCGCTCTGATACCACTATAGGAATGCCTAGCACGACAGCAAGGTTTCGGGAGGCATCGTCCCTGCCATTTTCAAAAATTTGCCATGCCAAACAACCCTAACCCTAGAATCTTAACTAGAGAATTAGACAATACAACAAGTAAACATCTTTACATCTAAGTGAACAAGGAATACAACCTTTGTAGACTGTTCCTTCACTTCAATAGCTCCGTGTAGTAGTCCCTTCGCTCCAAGTAGTGAACTCCCGGACTCTAGAAAGGCTTCACAAGATGAAAGGAACAAGCTTGCTTGAAGTCTTCGAGGCCGAAGATGATATATGTCGAGGAGACACTAACTCAAGCCACATCTTCACTAATTGTGAAGCTGACACCCTAAACTAAATAACTAATCTAGTAGAGGATGATGAAGTAGGATTTTTGCTCACTTTAGAAATCTTTTTCTCACTAATTTTCCTCACCTCTCCAAAACCTAGAGAGCTCTCTCTTGTTGATGAAGAAGATGAAGCCAATAATGTTTATGGCAACCATGGGTGAGAAAATATCTCATATAACTCATGTAGAGAGTTTATCATGGGTTTAGATAATGGTTAGGTTAATAAATATCTAAGGTAAGACAAAACTAGTGGGCTAAGTCAATGGGTCCAAAAGCTTCCACAGGCTTCATCCATGTGACTAATTTCCAACTAATTTGGATTTACTTTAAATAAATAAACCTTACAATATCATGAGCATGGTGTGAGTCTCATACACCCATGTGGCATGTGGCATCAAGCATGACACAAAAAGAAACACAATTAATATATATATCAAATGCATAAGTGAGATAAAGAAATTCTTAAATGAGCTAATATTAGTTAATGTAAGTATATCAAATATATAATTATACATTAAATTATTAAATCGACACTTGATTTAATAATATATCTACATCTCATATGACCGACTAATATTCTTTGTATCAACTTATCAAATCAACACTTGATTCGATAACCCGGCTATATCATATATAACCAACCGATATCACATATCACGATAATAGAATACGGTATCGCATACTCGTATTAATCTCGGTCCCGCACAGATCACATATGTGCTCCTACTTCGTTTTGCCTAAGCCAGTAAACCTCTGTGTAGGACTCTAATGACTCGTCAATACGCCGGCAGTAGGTGATGATCATATCAGGCATGCACAAGCCGTCAGCGATACTAGCTGGACGTAACGGCTACCCGGGTATTAAGCGATCAGAAGATCAACAAGCAAGCCTGCTCATACTCCTATAAAGCCTGTCAGTAACACTACCGTACAGTCCGGTCTCTTCGTCTGATATGTCGCATATCAAGTCAAGGGGTGGTAAACGTCAGACCCCAGTAACTGATAAGTCGTGCCGATATGAGGCTCAAAACGGGTCGAGAAACTACTGATAACAATTACCAGTAAATCTCCGTATCAACCCTGGCTAGGGACTTCCTGTTATAGGCAATCGATCACAGCGCAACATCAACCCCTAATACCAGGAGAGATGAATCCCCTCCTATCACTTATTGCCTCCATGTGATTCGGGATTGTACCCAAAAGTCACCATTTTGCACGTTCTCTTGAACGTGGTAAGGTGGAAATCAAAGCACAGTGGGAATCACACAAGACTCTATGACGATCTCGGGTCTACAGACTAACCTGTACTAGTGTCACCAGAGAACTGCTATCTGACGATAGGTATAATACCATCTAGGAGTTCTCGGCGAGTCCGTTCAGTGTACCCAGTCTCCACTGAGCACCCGTATACCATCTTTGATGTCAAACACCAATGGATGTGGGATATCCATCGCCCATCATATGGTTAAAGAAGCGTATACGCTAGTCTACTCTGGAATATCGATGCCCTGTCTCAATATACTTTCGACTAGGAACAATTAAAAGATGTACTTTTGGACTACTCTGGCCCCACTAGTATGATCTCTATCATAGTCCTGGTAGTCAAGTACACATCCTAAGGGCTTTATCAACATGTGAGAGCAAGACAGTATCACAATACAAGTCTACATGTTAAGAAAAAGATCAATCAGATAGCATACTATCATGTAGAGCAAGAAATTCCTCTCTATATATGTCCAAGCATCCACTATAATATACTTCATATGTACAATAATGGCCACTAGGGCATACTCATAACTAACAACATTATCCTCCAATGTGAAATTATATCCTTCTTTAATTAGCAAAGGAACTGATACGATGTTGCACATCATCTTTAGTACGTAGTAACAGTCGTTCAGAATCAATGTATTACCATTTGGTAATACTAGGTGATATCGCCAACTGCTTTGCCTGCAACAATTGCACCATTCTCTACTGTTAGAGATGTATCACCTTTTCCCAGTTCTCTACCTTTCTTTAGCCCATGTAATAAATTACATACGTGGGATCCTGATCTGGTATCCAATACCCAGGACGTAGAGCATACTGAGAAACAATTCTCGGTTACGAACACATACATCAACATGCTTATTCTTCGTACGGGTGGTGTGGGAATCCTAATATTCCATTATTCTTTGCTCAGACTTATGACAGTCATAAGATAGAGCGGAACCAAGCCCGGTATAATAAGTGGGTTCGGTCAATACATCCATATTATTATCTTGATTAAGTCGTGTCATTGGTCGCTACCTGGAGAGAGAGAGAAGGAAACGCATTACAGTGCTCTCTTAGCAAGATTAGATTGGTTATTATCTTATCTATTCAGGAAGGCTCCCACTGTTTTTATCAAATCTTCCTTCAAACCTAAAAGGTAAGATTAGCCGGGATTAATTACATTCTACAAGTTCGCTAACCGGTCAGCCAGGCCAGTGTCGGTACTCCGAGAGAGTTTCCCTATGCTTTCGCATAGACCTAATTAATATAAACCTCTTTTTCCTAGAGGCATAACCCCGTTGACACCTTTCTAGACACCTACTGGATTAGCTAATTGTAAATTGTAAAGCTTTCCCAGGAATAACTCTTACTCACAATGGGTATCGGGATCCAACTATCATATAGAAGGTATGCAATCTCATGGCAAATTTCAACACTTGAAATTCCCGATAATTGTTTTTACCCCTAACGTCATATGACCTTGACGAAGGCCAACCATAGGGCGCTAGTCAAGTTCAACCCATTCATTTCTTGATTGAATTAAACTCACCCGCACGACCCTTGACGAAGGCCAACAAAGACGCACGACTACCCTAATCTAATCGCATCACATGGTGGCAGATAAGCACTAATCAGCTACTGCATACTACGCCTTGACGAAGGCCAACAAACGTTTCACGAATACTAAATAATACTTATCTAAAATGACGCAGTGCTACGTTGGTTTTTAAGAAAACCTTTAGCGTAATGAACGTGATATCATTGTAGAATCTAGTGATTTGGAGTGTTTTAAGCTCCGTTTTAAAATCGAATGGTTTTGTAGCGTTTGCTAGTTTTTCTAAAGAGGTCACTCCCGGTGAAAGTATCTCGGCTCTTTCCTCATCGAATGAGCTGCTGGATATCCATCAAGGAATACCACTATGCAAAGCAAGAACTAGTGTAGCTGGCAAAACAAATCGAGTGGGTTATAGCATTTGCTAGGTTCGCTAAAGAGGTCACTCTCGGTGAATTGATCTTGGCTCTTTCCTCAACGAATGAAGTGATGGATATTCATCAAGGAATACCACTATGCAAAGCAAGAACTAGAGCTACCTGTTTTTAAACTCTTGATTCTATAACATCTTTAGGTTTCTTTTATTTCATTAATCTCATTAACGAAAACCCATCATTTAATGTTTCCTAAACATCATAGAAAAATGAAATAAAAATAGAACGTAAGCTTATGCCATCCGTATTCGCCACTGGGCCCCGTCATGCACCGTTATGTTACTTAACTAACGGCAGAGCGGGGGATGGACTAGCATGGGTGCAAAACATAAGAAACGTTTATTATATATCATGTATATAATATAACATTCGTCTCACGCAGTTATATAATCACATCACAGAACCAAGCAGCAGAAGCAAGATATGAAATATTGGATATACTAGGAGGTCCGTGTATTAAATTTAGCCAGTAATGTAAAACACGGATTCCACGGTCGTGATGAATAGCCAAACCCACATCCCATAGACCCCTATGAGAGCGGCAAGTATCCCTACCAATTCTATAGTTTGGAGACCCAGTCTCAACTCCTTGAGATGGTCTCCCACTGGACCCTAGAACCCAGCTACTTGTGCTCCCCGTCTTGGCTCTATCCTAATGCGGAAAAGTAAATGATATACATCAATGGTGACATCATCCTCAACCCAGAAGTGTCTCAATAAAAGAATATTACATAGAGGTTTTACATGAATGAAAATTAAAAACTCTCATCTCACATAATAAAAACCCGGCCATTCAATCACGACGATCCAATAAAACATATCACAGCAACACATAACATCTCGTGTCATCAACGTATGTAAATACACGTATCCTGAATTTCGTTGACATATAACAACGAGATCGGGATACCCCACATATTACACTTACGGTCGCATAAAAGAAATGAAAAACTACAATAATTAGAATCTGCATATCCATAGACATCATAAACCCGGAATATCTCATATTCCACATTTCATGCCTAACTTATAAACTGTGCATTTTAGTCTAGAATTGAAAACTCTTTTAAATAAACTGTCGGATAATTGAACAAGATTCCCGACTAAGTGATCACATACTATACGCAATTGCGGTGGAGTTTTGATCCGAATCGAAACTCCATGACAATCGATCAAATGAGAATAAACGGCTAGATTTACAAAATACTAACTAGTTTTCACAAAACTAATTATCGTGGATTCCAAACATTGTATCACATATCATCATCATCTATACGACGCTAAACATTTCGATCGGTTTATCAAACGACCACAAAATCCAGAGACCTGAACAACTTGAGCATTATTAAAAACATCCAGAAAATGCCACATTAACCAATGGAGCAGCACAGAAAAACTAAACACATAAATCCCCAAAAGTGCGGTGGAACCATGACCAAACTAGGGTTTGGGCCATGGTTCCGCGGTGGTTTGAAGGGTTTTTAGGTTCAAATTTTCTGGGGCTCCATAAAAAAGCCTGCATAATTTTCTGAATATTTTTAATCACGAAAATTTCAACGTTTGGAAAATTCGACAGAACTATAAAAATCCGTGTTTTCAAAAACCGATCGAACACTTTAACATCGTAAAGACCAACCCAATTGTTATAGCTTGGCTTTGATACCATAAAAGTCTACCGTAGCACCACCACAAAGTTTTAGTAGTATCAAGCATACCAAATTTAAAATTTTTAGGTCCTAAGTTAGACTTACTAAGATCTTAACTAGAATAATTAGGGTTAAACCAATGATGATATGAAAAACTAAAGAAGTGAAAGAAGTTAAACCCTCGTAGATCGAGTCCTTCACTTCACAAGCTCCAGGTTGTAGTCTACATGACTCCACTAGGCTCCACTTGAGAGTTTGATCGAGCCTCCTTCGCGATCTTCACGCCAAAGGCGATCCACCCGAAGCCCACTAGCTCAAGCTACCTCTTGACTAATCTCCTATTAGTGAAGGAAACACGCCACACCAAAGTGATAGTTAAGTGTGGGATGGTGAAGTAGGGGGTTTGAAAGCTCACTAGGGTTCGCACGGTTGGATATAGTGCCCTCAAGTCAATTATTGGATCACAGGCACGTAATTGCAATGATTGAGGGAGGACCTATACCGGTAGAACAGTCTTACTCGAGATGATAGTATGCTATCTGGTTTATCTTTATCATCGTGTATATACTTCAGGTGACATTACAGATCACTAATACATGTTGATAGAGCCCATAGGATTCTTGCTTGACTACCAGCAGTATGATGGCGATCATATACGTAGGAGCTGGGTGGTCTATAAGCACATCTTTAAAGTGTCCCTAGTCGTGGGAGTTTCGAGACTGGGCATCGATACTCCGAGAGTAGAGTAGTGTATACAGATCGAGACCCCGACGAGGGGCGGTGGGCGGTCTCACAAGCCATTGGTGTTAGTTGGTTCACCTAAGATGTATACAGGTGCTCATTGGGTTATGAGTACACCGGACGGACTCGCCGGGAACATGCTAGTTGGTATTATACATGTTGTCAGATAGCAGTTCCCTGGTGACATGTGTACAGGTTAGTCTATCGACCTGAGATCGTCATCTGTCTCGTGTGAGTTCCTACTGTGCTTTGATTACTACCCTACCACGGCACAAAGGAGTCATGCAAATAGGTTTTAGTTGGGTACAGTCCCGAGCCACATGGAGGCAGTGAGCGGATCGTCAGGGGATTCGTCTCTCCCGGTATTGGGCGTTGATGTCGCGGAGTGCATGGGTGGCCATCACCAGAAATCCTTGGCCAAGGCAGTCGAGAATTACTGATCTAGGATCGGTAGTTTCTCAGGTGGTGATAGGTTTCATACTGACAGTAAATGTCGTGTTATTAGGGGTCTAACTTTATCCACCCACTAGACTCGATATGTGATACTCATAGACGAACGGACCGGACTGTACGGATATTGTCACTGTCAGGCTCAATAGGAGTTTCCCTATTTCGGGCGAAACGATGTACAGGTCGTATGGTTTTTCGGCAGGGTTCGATCATATATGTGTACTTGTGCACGGATGATTTTCGGGCGGATAATACTAGTGGGCTTTGGTTTAAACTGGATACTAGTATTATATTGTTGGATTATTTTCTTCTCTTTGTATTCGTATTCTTCGGAATACGGATGCGGGTATGTATATACCATTGAGGGGTATTCTTGTAATTTATTACAATATTACTTTTAGAAGATTACACCTCATTATGGTTTAGTCCTTTTTGGATTAAAAGGTTATTGAGGTGTAGGATGAGGTGTTTATTGCATTTTTGTGGCATGGCTAATTAGTGACCCATGGTTACTATTCAAGCATGCTTAGGGTTTTTGTTTGTTGTGAGATTCTGTTGACTTGAGATATTTTTGTTGACTAAGATATTTTGGAGACATGGACATTTATGTGATGGCTCCATTATTTCTTATCACACTCACACAACAAACAAAAACACAAGCCACTATTCATTTCTTTTTCTCTTTCTGGAGTTTCTCTCAACACCTCATTCTCATGGCATCTTCTTCTTCCTCTAACTCTACCAAAACCCTCTCATGAGTTGAGAATCCTTGGATGTCTTGAGACAAATTAATCCTTCATCACTCTCTACTTCATCTATAGTATCTAGAGTGGCGATCTAGGTGCCCTAGTTGCCTCGGATATGAGGTTGGAGCTCGTTGCATGGACTCTCGGGAGGATCATCTTCGATGGAGGGAGACCGAAGATCAAGCTTGATCAAGGAAGCCCCGAGGAGCTTGGGTTGATTGTTGAAGACCGAAGGACATGGAACTATTCGGTATAACCATTCTAACTTCTTTGCATGTTTTGTTATCTAGGGCTTATGGGTAGATCCGGGTAATTGGTTGTGGTAGCGCCAAGTTTTATAAATTTTTGTTCCGCATTTGGTCACAGATTGATAGCTAAGGCGCTGCCGTAACCCAACATGGTATCAGATGCAACCTATTAACCGCATACTAACTCATTGCAACATTAGAAATCTGCAGTTTTTGTCATGCAAAACTGCCGACAAAAACAGTTCCAAAAACTGAAAGTTTGAGATGTTTGAATACCCCGCGGGCTCACGGTTTGAACTGAGAAGCTGCAAGGTGGTTCATGGACACCTCGGGGAACCCCGGGGGGGACCGAACGGCTGGGCCCATTCCCAAAGACCACCACAAGGTGGTCTTGGCAGTGGAGACCCGAAACTGCCCCTCCTTGGTGTCACGACCCAAAATTGGCCCGTGATGGCCCTAATACTGCACAACGCCAAAAGACGTAACGCAGTAAAAGAAAGCCAAAACCCAGAAATCTAAACCAAGAAAATACGGAAAAGATAATATAAGTTTTTGAAACATTTGAAATCACAACCCAAATTCTTTAAAAGTTCTACTTTATTTCTTTAAAATTTTAGCAACACCCCCTTTTTGTAAAAACTAACCAAGATGAATGCAACACAAGAATATGAAGCTATAGCGAAGAAATAAAGACAATAGAGAGAAAGCTATATATATATGACAACAAATCCACAAATAATATACAATAACGTCCTCACCAAGTCTCTAAGTCAATAATACAATAGTAGATGGAGAGTACAAAATACAACGAGTGTACAATATGAAATACAGATAATCATCTAACCCACCTAAGCAAAATGGTATACTGTGAGCTGATGCGATATCTGTAGCAAAAGATGATAGATGAGCAGCTGAATAGCGGAATAGCCTGCCTCGACTACTCTGGGGAACAACCTGAAACACCTGTGGCACAACGGGGGTGAGTTGCCAACTCATGAATAGTAGATAACATATGCAGGTAATCGCAGGAATGTACATACAGCATGAATCTAAGATATGCGATTACAGTAATAACATGTCATACAAATGCTGAATAAAGGGAAGTATACTAGCTGGTACAATCGATATGTGAAGCAATAGTAACATGACAATAATATGCAATAACCATGCAATAAGGATATGAAAAAGTAGATATGCAACTATCATAAGGGTACGCTAACAGGTACAACCAATATATGAATCTGTGCATAAAAAGGGTAAGTGTGAGGTATGGGGTGGAATATGTCATTTCCACGGAAACCTGACATCGTGGCAGGATCACAATCCATCAAGACACTCAATCATAAATCCTTTAATCAGCCCCCAACTGGGCTCTCACATCGTATAAGTATCACATCACCTCAATGTACAATATCGAATAGCTCTCCTATATCTCGAATGTACAGATTAACAATCTCTTTCATATCCAATATCCAATGTCAATGAATCACTTATATCCCAAGTCGAATCTCAAGTAAGTTTCTAACATCCTAAAAGTATATATATTTGCAGAAATAAATATGATGGGGGCAATACACATATATTAGCGTCCCATTCCACTAATATTGGTGTAAGGGTATATATAACAACGGCTAATCCCCTGTTATATATACAAAGGTGTTTAAAAGAAATATCATGAAAACAATGTG
This sequence comes from Agapanthus africanus, assembly GCA_030015575.1. Taxonomy (NCBI): domain Eukaryota; kingdom Viridiplantae; phylum Streptophyta; class Magnoliopsida; order Asparagales; family Amaryllidaceae; genus Agapanthus; species Agapanthus africanus. Next base: position 226,827,542 of record CM057347.1, read on the forward strand.
CCAAGCATCGACACAGAAATCCTGATAGGTACGTATCATACGCTGTCCCGAAAGCACGAGTGCCTAGCTCTGACCCTCACCTTTCGACGAATGCATACGTGCATGACTCCCAACGGTGTCTCCATGACCCACGCCGAGTTATTAGTACTGTCACCGGTAGGTGCTCGCCCGCCTCCAGGCTCAATCGGCAAATCCATCGATCTTCTTGCCGTGGGGAAGCATACCGGGCCCCACCATGTACCCTCATACGGCAACCACACCTCGTATGGAGTATATAATCAGAACCGATAAATCTCATGGTGGCTGCGCAAATATCATATCAAGGAAACCGGGTTTTTCAATGTATGCATAATTTCATGAACTCCCGCGGTTCCCAAATCCAGAAAACATCATGTAAAATCCAAATAATAATGCGCAATCCAGGAATAAATATATACTATATATCTGAAATGCGAGCATATAACAGAGATTATGTAGCTGAAACCAGATGTATGCGAAACCAATAAGGTACAGCTAGGTAACATCAGTAAAGGTAAATATGTGACTACAACTGAATATGTGTGTAACATACAGGTGTAGCAATGTATAGGTATCTACCTATAAGAACTGATGTCGTATACACCCCTGGGTATAAGTAAAATATGTAGGATATCCCCCCGGTATAACTAAAATATGTGCAAGGTATACCTGTAGCTGTATCGGAAGGTGTATATGTACCTATCACTAAAGGTATGATACACTATAGGTATACCGATAAGCTGGATGTCATGTGTGATAAGAAATAGTGCCTATAATGGTTAGTGTGTGACATGGCAATTATTGACGGTGTGTGTGTAGCATACAATCCGTGCTCGTGCAACATGAACCGTCAATAATGTGTGCAGTGCCCTACGGCTACTAGTCACAGTACAACTATATCTAACTAAATAGGTGAAGGCGCAATTCTAACAATGACGTAGAATGTGGGACAAGTATTAGAATCCTAGCCCAGACGCATAACGCCATGCGGGCGATTCCCCTGTAGATGTTAAATCTACTCACCTACGCTCCACGCTAGGTGAATCCTACAACCTGTCTCCCTACGTAGCAGTGTCAGTAATCCCCGCCTGCAAACCTGAAAATGAGACAAGGAAATCACATATAAGCCATATATTCCGCGAAACGCGATATCGAACCAAAACGAGAAACTCGCGTCGCGAACTAAACGCGCGTGCACGATACGCTAAAACGTGTGTATACGCGTCTAAAACCATCGCGACACGCCGCGATATGCTGGATCACAGAACCCACTCACGTATCGCGCGTATCGCGCTAACACAACGGACACCAAACACGATATATTGCCCCAGATTTCCCTACAGGTCAAATCTTGCAAAACTAGACATGCCAAAACACTAGACAACACTGCAGACAACCCTAGCCAAGACCCCAACACCACAGACCCCAACTTGGCCGCAAATTGCGGCCAAACCCAATAAATTTGCGGCCTGGAACAAGAATGAGGGGCTCGTGTTATGGTGGTGGTATCTAGACCTAGTGAGCATGCCCCAGTTTTCTCAATTTTGTTCTCAAGGATCCGGGTCTAAAGCAGATCACAAAAACCCAATATATCGCTTTAAAAACGCCAAATTGAACAAAACACAAACTTTATGGTATTTTAGTGTAATCTAGGGAAATTCTCAGTTAAAGTGACCCTAACAACACTTAAATACGTAGGGTTAACTAACACAATCACCACTTAGCCACAACATCTCGCAAATCACTATATTTTAGCACTAAACTCACTAATTTAACACTAATCGAAGCTAATAACACACAAGCTAAGCAACTAGGGAAAAGGGTTCAGAAATATAACCAATAGGATCTCAAAAAGCAGGAGAAGAAGTGAAAGGAGCTGCTGCAAGTGCCGGGGGCTGCTGCTGCTACAGCTGCTGATGTTGTTGCTGTCTGCTGCTACTGATGATGCTTCTGCCTCAGCTGCTGTTGCTTCTGGTGCTGATGCTGATGGCTGCTGCTGGAGTTGAAGTCTTGTGTGTGTGTGAGAGTGAGAGAGTGAGAGAATGAGAGAATGAGAGTGAGAAAGGAAAATGAGAGCAACAAACACACACACACCCTTCTCTTTCTCTCTCTTCATTAAAGAAGCATGGCTTGGCCATGTAGCACCATGCCTCTCTCTCTCTCACTCAAAATCAACCCATTCAAACCAATTTAAAACCCTTTTTAAATTCATTTTATTTTAAAAACAACCATACACACCTAACAACCCAAAACACTTAAACAAAGCCTAAAACTAGATTAAGAGATGGTTAAACCCCAAATTAACACCCTAGCTAACATGCACAAGTGTGTGTGCGCCTAGAAAAATTCTAATAAAATACTCATTAAATAGGATAAAATATTTAAAACTTAATTTGGTAAACTTTTTATTAAAAACCACACATTAAAATATAATTAGCTACGAAACACATTCTAAGGTGTTACAATCTCCCCCCTTAAAAGAAATTCGTCCCCGAATTTAAAAATATACTGCTACTCGTACCTTCAAAGAGAAGACTACAAATCTCAAATCTCGCTCGCAGCCTCCCAAGTGATTACCTCACTATACGGCTACGTCCAAGAAAACCCTCCACAGATAGCAAGACCCTTGACCGATATTCCTCCACCTGCTGAGCCATTAACACAATTGGCTGCTGGTGAACGAAAGATCGCGTCTAAGCTAAATGCTCTGGTGCTCAATCATATGAGAAAGGTCAAGAAGGTAATTGTAGAGTATCATCACAAGGAATACGGGGTGAAAATCTAATAATCTGGACGGAAGTGCCAAATTAAAGGTAACGAAACCAACTCGCTTATAGGATCTCAGAAGGACCTAAATCCTGGGACAAGCTTCCCAAAATCCAACACGCCATTCATCGGAAAATCCGTAGGAATACATGATCTGTCCCTGCGAGCTCGAGTCTATGACCAACACAGTCGGCATAAGACCTCAGTTCGCAATGGACAATTCCCATCCTGACCTAACACAACTGGACCATCTCCGAAATCTCTAGACATAGCTGGGGTCCAAATTCCTACTTACGCAGAGTCAGAAAAACAACAGACTGGTGATCGACACGACCTAACCCCTAAACCTAAAGGTGGCCAATTGGAGTGTCTCCTGATAACAGCTATCGAAGGAGAACCCTAACGATGGCGAGTGACGATCCCAAACTGCTGATAACAATCCAAACAAACACTCAATCTTAACAAAAACAACTGAGCACATTGAGTATAACCGGACGACAAGAATCCGAATGGAGTTACACCCTGACTAGACTTAGGTAGAAACCATAATGAAATTCATGGAGATCTGCTCCTACTCCTACTTCGGAACGGTAAAAGATTGCAACTCTCCAGCCGGCCTCAGATGCTCGACCCAAGCACACAACAAGACATACACCTTGAAACGAAACCTGAAACTTCTCTTGACATCCCTGTCCACCCGTAACAATCTCACAAGTCACGCTAAATGTTGGTGAACTTGAATGCATACAGAGAGTTGACAGATGTGCATGTTCTAGGATTACACGTCTCTACCCGATGATACCAGGTACACAAACGCGTCCTTAACTTAGCACACCATTGTCACAAATCAAGGTCCCTAAATCATTACCCAGCCGAATATGCTCAAGTATCACTGACGAACGAGTATCGGCGGATAGTGTCTCGCGAAAACGATTTAAGGAAAGTGGTCGGGCGCGGACATGAGCAAGCTGTCCCCTCCGTAGAGACAAACTCAAGCTGTACTCAACGATCACACAAGAACTGTAAATCTGCAGAAGACTATCACAACAATCAAATCTGCTGCAGGAAGATGTACATTAAGCTCTGGTGGTCCGTGGAAATCTGACACGACTCTCGAACAGATAGTGTCTCCAAATCTCCAACGCAAAACCACCGCGGCCATCTCCGGATCATGAGTGGAATATCCTTCTCGTACTTCCTCCAAATGTAGGGAAGTAAAAGCGATGACTCTGTAGTGTCACCTCAGTACACTCTCGAGCCCACTCATGAAACATTACAGTTAAACAACAAGGTCGCCCGAACCGAAAGCAAAGAAAGGACTAATGCAGTTGTTAACCGAATCTTCAACTGCTGAAAATTCCACACACATGCCTCAGTCCAAAGAAAAGAAACCTCCCTTCTGGTCCATTCAATCGACGGTGCAGCACTACTCTAGCAATCCTGCATGAAACGGCGTTAAAAACCTGCTAAGCCCAACAATCTGCGGATCTCCGTCCTGCACACAAGTCTGGGCCTAAGCTGTACGGCCACGATCTTTCTCGGAACCATACAAAACCGTCTCCCATGACTACAAGACCTAGGAGTCAACACAAAACAAGCCTGAAGAAACACTCTGAGAATTTAGCAAACTGCTGGTGCTCTCCCAGTATCTGCATAACAAATCCTCAAGTGCTACTACTGTCCCTCAAGACACATTAAATAGACCAGAATGTCGTATATAACACAACAAAAACTGGTCGAGGAACGGCCTGAAGAAATCTGGTTCATCACATTTACAAATACTGCCAGGCATCAGAGAATCCAATGACTCACCAAAACACACAAAGCCCGTAGCACGCACAAGGCAGTCTTCGGAATGCCGTCACTCCGAACCGCAATAATGATGACCTGATCCCAAGAAAAGTTAGAAAATGTCTCGCACTCTGGAGCTGATCGAAGAAATCGTCACGGCGAGGTGAAGGATATCTATCCGCACCGTAAGCTGGTTCATTTAACGATTCGTCGATACACAGCCTTAAACTGCCATCTTTCTCCTTGACGAACAGGAATAGGAACTTCCAAAAGCGAAACACTCAGACGCACAAAACTCCCCAAACCACAACTCTGCAGCTGATCCTTAAGCTCCCAAGCTTCGCCGGCTCATCCGGAACAACGTCGGAAAAACTCTCGCACGAAAGGAACCCGGTCCAACAATCCCACTGTGGCTCCGGTATCACAAATGAACGCCAAGAATCCATGACATCTCCTCAGTAGCCGACTAGCGAGAAAGGCTGAATTCAAGCTGTGAGAGGCGGCACAACTATCCGCCGGCACAACAAGAACTGACCTGCCGGGGAAAACAAACCTGATTATTTCCTCGCGGTAGTCCACAGACACTTAGCATGTAGTTAACCAGTCCGTGCCCAGGAGAACGTCAACTCCAACCTCTCTAGAAGGATCGAAACGACAGACGAATCTCTATCTCCTATCCGATTGGCACACAACTGAATACGTGTCGCGCAACAAAAGAATCGCTGACAGAGGTTAACACAACTACGACTAATCTACCCAACCGCAGCACAAGCATGAAAAACCAACGAATAAATCATAAGAACCTGCGAAATAAGGATACCTGAAAACCCCACAATGGACGTCTGCGCGTCCCGATGAGTAGAAGCAAACTCCTGTGTCTGCCCTCTACCCGCAACTGGTTGAATTCCTCTGGTGGACTGAGCCCTCTGAGCGAACCTTCCACGTCCACAGCCTCTCTGAATACGACTCTGACGAGGTGCTAAGGAACAATCTCTGACGAAGTGCTGAAGGCTCCCGCATCGAAAACATCCACGCGCTGACTGCTGACCATCCTGGGGATGAGAGCTGAACGACTGTCTTCGTCCTAAGCCTCTGCTACTCCCGCGACGGCCACGAAATCTGTCTCGATGACCAAATCCCTGTCTCTGTGCTGGTACACTGGTATGATTCCTCCACCGTCCTGGCACTCTCTGAGCCTCTGGAATATGTGCCTCGTCAACTGGAGCTGCAACCACTGGTGCTATGTAGGTGACGGACTGCTGCATGCTGACCGTAAGTGACAACTGAGTAACAGGGGTGACAACCTCCTGTCGTATCTCCCGAACGATATCAACAAATGAACTCATAGTCCGGCGGAAGTCCTGCATCTCTGTCAAAAGTCTATCAATAGTATATGTCGTAGGCTGATCGGTCTGCACCTGTGCAACTAGAGTGTCATCCTGGTCAGTACTCGTCTCACCCGAGCCAACTCTGACCTCGGCCCTCGCTGCATCACTCTGAGTCCCCATAGTCATCGGCGGCAAGGCTACTAATAGATATAAGATTCGATGAGAATAAGGAATCGGATCTTTAGGATATGAATCATCAAGGAAGGAATTTCAAGCAAAATTGTACTTTGGTCACTTAATGCAAAGTACTGCACCGTGGGTATGCCGCAGACATACACACACCACGTTACTCTGCTTAAGCTACCTACTCCATCTCACTAAGGTCATCCTACACTCCGAAAGGTAAAACCTAGCGCTCTGATACCAACTTTGTCACGACCCAAAATTGGCCCGTGACGGCCCTAATACTGCACAACACCAAAAGACGTAACGCAGTATAAGAAAGCCAAAACCCAGAAATCTAAACCAAGAAAATACGGAAAAGATAATATAAGTTTTTGAAACATTTGAAATCACAACCCAAATTCTTTAAAAGTTCTACTTTATTTCCTTAAAATTTTAGCAACACCCCCTTTTTGTAAAAACTAACCAAAATGAATGCAACACAAGAATATGAAGCTATAGCGAAGAAATAAAGACAATAGAGAGAAAGCTATATATATAAGACAACAAATCCATAAATAATATACAATAACGTCCTCACCAAGTCTCTAACTCAACAATACAATAGTAGATGGAGAGTACAAAATACAACGAGTGTACAATATGAAATACAGATAATCATCTAACCCACCTAAGCAAAATGGTATACTGTGAGCTGATGCGATATCAGTAGCAAAAGATGATAGATGAGCAGCTGAATAGCGGAATAGCCTGCCTCGACTACTCTGGGGAACAACCTGAAACACCTGTGGCACAACGGGGGTGAGTTGCCAACTCATGAATAGTAGATAACATATGCAGGTAATCGCAGGAATGTACGTACAGCATGAATCTAAGATATGCGATTACAGTAATAACATGTCATGCAAATGCTGAATAAAGGGAAGTATACTAGCAGGTACAATCGATATGTGAAGCAATAGTAACATGACAATAATATGCAATAACCATGCAATAGGGATATGAAAAAGTACATATGCAACTATCATAAGGGTACGCTAACAGGTACAACCAATATATGAATATGTGCATAAAAAGGGTAAGTGTGAGATATGGGGTGGAATATGTCATTTCCACGGAAACCTGACATCATGGCAGGATCACAATCCATCAAGACACTCAATCCCAAATCCTTTAATCAGCCCCCAACTGGGCTCTCACATCGTATAAGTATTACATCAACTCAATGTACAATATCGAATAGCTCTCCTATATCTCGAATGTACAGATTAACAATCTCTTTCATATCCAATATCCAATGTCAATGAATCACCTATATCCCAAGTCGAATCTCAAGTAAGTTTCTAACATCCTAAAAGTATATATATTTGCAGAAATAAATATGATGGGGGCAATACACATATATTAGCGTCCCATTCCACTAATATTGGTGTAAGGGTATATATAACAACGGCTAATCCCCTGTTATATATACAAAGGTGTTTAAAAGAAATATCATGAAAACAATGTGCCAAGCATCGACACAGAAATCCTGATAGGTACGTATCATACGCTGTCCCGAAAGCACGAGTGCCTAGCTCTGACCCTCGCCTTTCGACGTATGCATACGTGCATGATTCCCAACGGTGTCTCCATGACCCCCGCCGAGTCATTAGTACTGTCACCGGTAGGTGCTCGCCCGCCTCCAGGCTCAATCGGCAAATTCATCGATCTTCTTGCCGAGGGGAACCATACCGGGCCCCACCATGTACCCCCATACGGCAACCACACCTCGTATGGAGTATATAATCAGAACCGATAAATCTCATGGTGGCTGCGCAAATAACATATCAAGGAAACCGGGTTTTTCAATGTATGCATAATTTCATGAACTCCCGCGGTTCCCAAATCCAGAAAATATCATGTAAAATCCAAATAATAATGCGCAATCCAGGAATAAATATATACGATATATCTGAAATGCGAGCATATAACAGAGATTATGTAGCTGAAACCAGATGTTGTTAGTTATATGTATGCCCTGGAGGCCATTACTATACATAGGATGTATATTGTAGTGGATGCTGGGATATATATAGGGAGGACTTTCTTGCTTGACATGATAGTATGCTATCTGGTTGATCTTTACCTTAACGTGTACACTGATTGTCTCCCTGTTACATGTTGGTAAAGCCCTTAGGATGTGTACTTGACTACCTGGACTATGATGCGGATCATACTAGTGGGGACATGATAGTCCATAAGTACATCCTTCAAAGTCCCTAGTCGTGGGTATATCGAGACGGGGTATCGATATATCAGAGTAGACTTGCGTATACCTTCTCGACCCATACAGATGGGCGATGGATGATCCCATATCCATTGGTGTTTGACATCAGAGATGATATACGGGTGCTCAGTAGAGACTGGGTACACTGGACGGACTCGCCGAGAACTCCCAGATGGTATTATACCTTACGTCAGATGGTAGTTCTCTGGTGACACTGGTACAGAGTAATCTGTTGACCCGAGATCGTCATAGAGTCTTGTGTGGTTCCCACTGTGCTTTGATTTCCATCTTACCACGTCCAAGAGGGCGTGCAAAACGGTGGTTTTTGGGTAGAGTCACATGGAGGCAATGAGCAATAGGAGGGGATTCGTCTCTCCCGGTATAGGGGGTTGATGTTGCGCTGTGTTCGATTGGCTATAACCGGAAATCCCTGGCCAGGGTTGCTGAAATTTACTGGTAACTGTTACCATTAGTTTCTCGAATTGTTATAGACCTCATATCGACACGACTTATCGAGCTATTGGGGTCTGACGTTTACCACCCCTAGGCGAGATATGCGACATATCAGACGACGAGACCAGACTGTACGGTAAGTGTTACTGGTTGGATTCATAGGAGTGTGAGCGGGCTTGCTCGTCGATCTTCTGATCGCTCAATACCCGGGTGGCCGTTACATTTAGCATACCGCTTGCGGCTTGTGGGTGTTTGATATGATCATTACCTGCTGCCGGCGTATTGACGAGTCTTTAGAGTCCTACACAGAGGTTTCCTGGCTCAAGCGAAACGAAATAGGAGCGCATATGAGATATGTGCGGGACCGAGAATAATGCGTGTATGTGATACCGCATTCTATTCTCGCGATGAATGTATCGAATGGTTGTATGCGATATAACCTAGTTATCGAATCAAGGATTGATTCGATAAATCGATACATTGGATATTAGTCGGTCATATGCGATATGACCGGATCGTTAAATCAAGTGTTGATTTGATGATTTAATGCATAATTATATATTAGATATATTACTTTGCATTAACTAGTATTGGTTCACTTTAAATGGATTTTCTCACTTGAAGTTCACAAGTTGTATATGTGATATACTTTTGTGCACTTGATTGTATCATGTTTGATGATACATGTTAACTTGAGTTTGTGTAAAGATTAAACCATGGTTATATGAGTGGTTAGGGTTTTGTTTATTTACTTATTCATTTATTTATTTCTTTTGTTCATTTTGGCAAAAGAAAATGATAAAGAGAAAATGGTGGCTTTCTTTGTTTGATATTGAAGCTTCATGAAGCTTTGACTAAGTCACCATTTTGTCTCATGCTTAACCCTAACCACTCCACTTAACCCTAGTTCATTCTCTACACTTGACCATGGTTGTATTATGATAAGTATTGATTTTCTTTTCTATTTTGAAAATAACTTATCATATTATACTTCATCATCTTCTTCTTCTTCTTGAAGAAGAAACCTTGCTCCATCAATGGCAACTTGAGCAAATGAGTGAGAAATCCAATTCTAAAGTGAACCCACCTCCTATTTCTTCATCCTCTACCTCTTGCCAAGTAGTATAGGGTGTTTTCTTCACAAGTTTCATGACTTGGTGAAGTGGGAGCTTGATCTTGTGATGCCTCGACGTAGATCATCTTCGGCATCGTAGTCGATGACCTAGCCCGCCCATTTCTCCGATGAAGCCGACGCTAGAGCCCGGGATTCGATTTGGACAGCGAGGAGACTTCATTGCGGAGCTATGGAGGTGGAGGACCGGATCTACAAAGGTTGTATTTCCGTTCCTGTAGTTAAGTTGTTAACTAGTTTCATTTGTCGCCTATATATCTAGTTAACGATCCGTATTAGGGTTTCTCGGCACTTGTAATTTTTTAAATTGGCATGGTTGATGCCTTGTGAGACCTCATTAGTGTGCCTAGGAACCCTACAGTGGTATCAGAGCCTAGCTAGAGCCTTAGACGATGCGTAGACGGAATTAGAAGTCCGATCGAATCAAAACCCAAACCCAAAAATGCTCTCTGTACATTTTTGTAATTCGTGGAATTTTTAGAATTAAAAATATGCAGAAAAATCAGCAGGAATATCTAAGAGTTACTGTGAAATTCGACAGCCTAATTCCATCAAGTCGCCGCGGTTCCGCGGCACGAGCATGCCTCGTGCGGCGGTTCCGCAGCCGTTTAGTCTCTTTGTGCATTGAATTTTGTACAGTAATTCTTAAATTGAAGTACTGATTTTCCTGGGAATTTTTAATATTTATTCCAGAGTTGAAATTTCGGGGTTGTTTTGGGGCCTCGGTGTGTCGATCGGATTGTCTAATTTTGTCAGTGTGTTTTTCCAGGTAATTTCAGAATATGTTAAAAAGTTCGACCGGATATAAATACCCACTTTTTCCCCTGCCGTGAAATTTCCAATTGTTGGATTTTTCCGTAGTTTAATGACGTTCTAAGTAGTGCAAGTAACGCGATGGTCCCTCTAGAAGACAACAAAGCTTAACTCGATTATGTGACCGTCTTGAACTGCCCTTTGAACCTTAGGGTTTGGGGCAGTACGGCGTGCCACATGTGAGGTGTTGGCTTGACCCTTCTACGGCTGGACCGTTGGTACTGAGGCATGAACTGAATGTTTTTGAACTTATTTCATGTGTTGAGCTGTTTCGGGAAAACTTGGGTGTTCGATTGTTCGATCGGAAAATTTAACATTTTCTATTTATCCGGAATGTGATACAACATTTGGAATTCACAAGTAGTTATGAGATAACTGAATGAATGTTATAAATATAGCAGTTTAGTCTCACTTGATCGGTTGCCAAGGAATTTTAATGCGATCAAAAGTCCGTCGCAGTCATGTAGTGTACGCGGATACTCGCCGGGTAAACTTAATAGACAGCCTCACTCCAAAGCCCCGACCAAGTGACTGTAGAAGAACCCCGTCGCCGAAAGCATCCGTTCGGGTGCTCGCGGTAGCGGTGTTCCGCCTTAGTGCATTTCGTCGACGGTATCGGGGGTGCGGCCGCCTACTAAAGTTTGCGACGAGCATTCGATTAGTATGTCGGGAATCTTGTTGAATTACCCGACTTGATATTGAAAAGTGTTTTCGATAATGAGACTAAAATGCGGGGTTTATAATTGTTAGGCATGCGATGTCTAAGTATTTCATTTGATTAGGCATGCGATGTCTAAAGAGATTGCGGATTCCAACTGTTGTAGTTTTACACTTTCTTTTCTGTGACCGTAAGTGTAATATGTGATATCGCCGGTTTCGTTGCTATATGTCAACGACAATTGGGATGCGCATATTTACTTACGTTGATGACATGTGTTGTTATGTGTTGCTGGATATGTTATATTGGATCGTTGTGTTTGAATAGCCGGGGGTTTTTATGTGAGATGAGTGTTTTTCATTTTCATTCATGTAGAAACTTGTATGTAATATTCTTTTATTGGGGCACCTCCAGGTTGCGGAAGTTGTCACCCTTTGTATATTATTTACTTTTCCGCACTAGGATAGACCCAAGGAGGAGGGCACAAGTAATCGGGTTCTGGGGTCCAGAGGGAGACCAACTCGAGGAGTCGAGTCCGGGTCTCCTAACCCTAGAATTGGTAGGGTTGCTTGCCGCTCTCGTAGGGGTCTAGGGGTGTGGGATTGGCTGTTCATCACGACCGTGGAATCCGTGTTTTATACTGGCTCGTATTGAAAACACGGATATCCTAGTATATCCAATATTTCATATGATTCTTCTGCTGCGATATCTGTGATGTGATCATGTGATGTTCTGTGATAGATAGATTATATAGTATATATGATATATTATATAGACGTTACTTATGTTTTACACCCGCACTAGCCCTTCCCCGCTCTGCCATTAGTTACCTAACCTAACGGTGCACGAGGGGACATCGAGGCGAATGCGGATGGCATAAGTGTACGTCGTATTTATCTGTGATGTTTAGGTATTTAAATGATGGGACTTCATTAATGAGATTAATGAAATAAAAGAAACCATAGATGTTGTAGAATCGAATTTCTAAAAATAAAACAGGTAGCTACAGTTCTTGCTTTGCACAGCGGTATATATGATATATCCTGCACCTTATTCGATAAGGAAAGGACCGAGATCCCTTCACCGGGAGTGACTCCTTTAGCAATAACTGGCAGATGCTACACACTCGGTTTGTCTTTTGATTGCTTTTAAGAGTTTTTGCTTTGCACAGCGGTATATATGATATATCCCGCACCTCATTCGACGAGGAAAGGACCGACGATCCCTTCACCGGGAGTGACTTCTTTAGCAAAACTAGAAAAACCTAAAAAAACACTCCATTTTAAAATCATTTGATTCTACAACGATATCAAGTTCATTACGCAATAGGTTTTCAGGAAAAAACCTGTCGTAGCCCTCCATCATTTCAGATAAGTCCTAGTTAGTATTCGTGCTACGTTTGTTGGCCTGCGTCAAGGCGTAGTGTGCGGTAGCTAAATAGTATTTATCTGCTTATGCATATGATGCAGATTGGATTAGGGTAGTCGTGCGACTTTGTTGGCCTGCGTCAAGGGTCGTGCGGGTGGGTTTAATTCAATCAGGAAATGACGGGTTGAACTTGACTAGCGCGCTATGGTTTGTTGGCCTGCGTCAAGGTCATAGGACGCTAGGGGCAAAATTATCGGGAATTTCAAGTGTTGAAATTTGCAATGAGATTGCATACCTTCTATGAGATAGTTGGATCCCGATACCCGCTGCGAGTAAGAGTTACTCCTGGGAGAGTTTTACACATTACAATTAACCGATCAAGTAGGTGTCTAGAAAAGTGTTAACGAGGTTACGCCTCTGGGAAAACGAGGTTTACAGTAATTAGGTTCGTGCGAAAGCACGGGGGACCTCCCTCAAAGTACCGACACTGGCCTGGCTGAAAGATTGGCGAACTTGTAGTGTGTAATTAATCCCGGCTAGTCTTTCCTTTTAGGGTTTGAAGGAAGATTTGATAAAAACAGTGGGAGCCATCCTGATTAGATAAAATAATAACCAATCTATTCTTCAAAGAGCGCACGCTGAGTGTTTTCTTCTCTCTCTCTCCAGGTAGCGACCATGTCACGCCTTAATCAAGATAATAATACGGAATATTGACCGAACCCGCTTGTTATACTGAGCTGGGGAACGTTGGTCCCGCTCCAACTTATAATTGTTATAAGACAGAGCAGGAAATTGGGGATTACCAGAATTCCCGTGCCGCCCAAACGAAGTAAGTGCATGCTGATGCATCATCTTCGGGTGTGTTCATTATATAGAACTGTTTCTCAGTGTCCTTTACGTCCTGGGTATATGATACCAGATCAGGATCTCAGATATGTAATCTGTTACATAGGGCTACAGAAAGGTAGAGAACTGAGAACGGGTGATAAGTTTCATGAGGCAGAAAACGGGGCAAGTGTTGCAGCCAAGTCTGTTGGTCACTGTCACCCTGTATTCCAAATACATTGATTCTGAACGAATGTTATTAGATACCGAACCTGATAAACAAAATCATATCAGTCTCTTTATAAGCAAAGAAATGATAAAATTTTGTATTTTTGGATTATGTTTTGAACATTTCCTATATCAAAAGTTGATCGATTCAGGTACGTTATCTAAAAGCTTTGATGTTCTAAATCAAACTACAGTTCTTAGTATACGGAACACACACAAGAGGAAGAGTTCAGAAATGAACGAATCCTTCTTGAGGCATTGTAGACTAGGTCATATCAATGCGATCCAACTGGCTGAAGTTACATTTTAGATGCATATTTAAATCAGTTTGAATTTACATCTTGTGAAACTTGCCAGTCATGTCACAAAGATAAGATGACCATAGCTCTGTTTATTGGAAACAGAGAAAGAGTTGGTGAACTCTTGGGATGATACATGTTGATGTATGAAGGTCCCCTGTCTACATATGCCAAGACCGGTTCTTTGTACTTCATTAAATGCTCTGATGATCTCTTTTGATTCAGACGTATGTTCCTGTTGAAACACAAGTCCGAACCTTTTGAGATATTCACAGAATATAAGTCAGAAGTAGAGAACCAAAATACGGGTATAAGTATTATGTCCTTTGATGAGATCAAGGAGGAGAATACTTGAGCACGAAATTCTTGGACTTTTCTAAAGGAGAATGAGATTCTCTCTCAGCATTACTCCTCCGTATATACCATAGCACGATGGTATATCGGGGCGGAGCGATAACACCCTATGTGATTAGGTGTGCTCTATGATGAGTACTACTGAGTTACCTATTTCCTTTTTGGGAGTTATGCACTTGAGAAGCTGCATACCTATTGAATAGGGTTCAAATCAAATCCGTTGCCTACCACTTCATATTTGATATGATAAGGGAAGAGCCCATCTCTTAAGTTGGTTAAGATTTGGGGTTGTCCGGGCTATGTCTAAAAGCAAAATCCGGACAAGCTCGAGGCAAAGTCTGTAATGTAGAACTGGAAATGTTCCAGCTATACAAACTACGGCAGATGATTTGATAAAACCAAAGGATTCAATAGTTACCAATGAACCTCAGCCTCTCCGCCGATCTAGTAAGGTTCCTCACCCACCTAAGAGATACTTCGGTTACTCTATGACAGTGGGAGCGAGGATTGCATCATGAGATGATGACCCAACTAGTTTCAAACTGGCCATCAGGAGTGGGACTCTGTAAGAATGGCTGGATGCTTAGCGATCTGAGATGGAATCCATGTACACCAACAAAGTATGGACTTTGGATGCTATATCTGAAGGGTTAAATCCCCATCAGGAGCAAGTATATCTTGAGAAGATTACTTGGTGTAGATGGAAAAGTTGAGACTTTCAAAGCTAGACTTGTTAAAGCTTTTCGTCATCGACCAGGAGTGGATAATGATGAAACCTTTTCAAGTGGCTATGCTTAAGTCCATCCAGATCCTACTTGCCACGGCTACATACCATGACTACGATATCTGGCGGTTGGGTGTCATGACAGCTTTTCTAAATGATGTTTTAGAAGAGAACGTCTATAAGTACACAGCCAGAGGGCCTCGTAGACAGTGGGAGCAGCGGAAACGTGTGCAAGATGCTTTATAGGATAAAGCAGGCATCGCGGAGTTGGAACGTCTGTTTTGATGAAGTAGTCAAAGAGTTTGACATCATCAAAATGGTAGATGAACCTTGTATAAACAAAAAGGTAGTAGGGAGTATGGTGATAATCCTCGTAGAGTACGTGGATGACATACTCTTGATAGGGAAGGAGTTTCCTATGCTACGCTCGATCAATCTCCACTAATCACAATGATTCTCCATAAAGGATCAAACTGATACCTACTAAATCCTGGGTTTTGAATCTATGAGATAGATCTAAATGGATATTAGGACACTCACTAGTTGTAGTGAGATGGTATCAATCGATCCTGGGGAGAATCACTGGAAGTGTTCCAGGGTGATGAGAATGACTGAAAGTCAGTCACAGGCATTGTCTTTACCCTCAGTAAAGGGACGGTATGTTGGAAGAGTTCCAAGCTAGATACCGTGGCATACTAGACGATTAAGGCTGGATACATCGCTACTTAAGATGCTACCAAAGAGGTTGTCTGGGTGTATATTAGTTCATGAGATGAACTACGTTCCAACCATTGTGAGACAATGGAGTTATGGCTTATGCCAAGGAACGTCCGTCCCATCAGTGATCCAGACATATTCTAAGGCAGTGTCACCTGATCATGGAGATGCTTGATCTCCAAAGGATCGAGGCCAGGAGAGTAGACTCAAAGGACAACACGGCGGATCCACTCACAAAGGCCTTTTCCCAGAGAGAGACTCTTATGGGATGGTTGAGTATGAGATACTACAACCACTGCTATCAGATGGCCCTAGTGCAAGTGGGAGATTGTTAGTTATATGTATGCCCTAGAGGCCATTACTATACATAGGATGTATATTGTAGTGGATGCTGGGATATATATAGGGAGGACTTTCTTGCTTGACATGATAGTATGCTATCTGGTTGATCTTTACCTTAACGTGTACACTGATTGTCTCCCTGTTACATGTTGGTAAAGCCCTTAAGATGTGTACTTGACTACCTGGACTATGATGCGGATCATACTAGTGGGGACATGGTAGTCCATAAGTACATCCTTCAAAGTCCCTAGTCGTGGGTATATCGAGACGGGGTATCGATATACCAGAGTAGACTAGCGTATACCTTCTCGACCCATACAGATGGGCGATGGATGATCCCATATCCATTGGTGTTTGACATCAGAGATGATATACGGGTGCTCAGTAGAGACTGGGTATACTGGACGGACTCGCCGAGAACTCCCAGATGGTATTATACCTTACGTCAGATGGCAGTTCTCTGGTGACACTGGTACAGAGTAGTCTGTTGACCCGAGATCGTCATAGAGTCTTGTGTGGTTCCCACTGTGCTTTGATTTCCATCTTACCACGTCCAAGAGGGCATGCAAAACGGTGGTTTTTGGGTACAGTCCCGAGTCACATGTAGGCAATGAGCGATAGGAGGGGATTCGTCTCTCCCGGTATAGGGGGTTGATGTTGCGCTGTGTTCGATTGGCTATAACCGGAAATCCCTGGCCAGGGTTGCTGAGATTTACTGGTAAGTGTTACCAGTAGTTTCTCGAATTGTTATAGACCTCATATCGACACGACTTATCGAGCTATTGGGGTCTGACGTTTACCACCCCTAGGCGAGATATGCGACATATCAGACGACGAGACCAGACTGTACGGTAAGTGTTACCGGTTGGATTCACAGGAGTTTGAGCGGGCTTGCTCGTCGATCTTCTGATCGCTCAATACCCCGGTGGCCGTTACGTTTAGCAGACCGCTTGCGGCTTGTGGGTGTTTGATATGATCATCACCTGCTGCCGGCGTATTGACGAGTCTTTAGAGTCCTACACAGAGGTTTCCTGGCTCAAGCGAAACGAAATAGGAGCACATATGAGATATGTGCGGGACCGAGAATAATGCGTGTATGTGATACCGCATTCTATTCTCGCGATGAATGTATCGAATGGTTGTATGCGATATAACCTAGTTATCGAATCAAGGACTGATTCGATAAATCGATACATTGGATATTAGTCGGTCATATGCGATATGACCGGATCGTTAAATCAAGTGTTGATTTGATGATTTAATGCATAATTATATATTAGATATATTACTTTGCATTAACTAGTATTGGTTCACTTTAAATGGATTTTCTCACTTGAAGTTCACAAGTTGTATATGTGATATACTTTTGTGCACTTGATTGTATCATGTTTGATGATACATGTTAACTTGAGTTTGTGTAAAGATTAAACCATGGTTATATGAGTGGTTAGGGTTTTGTTTATTTACTTATTCATTTATTTATTTCTTTTGTTCATTTTGGCAAAAGAAAATGATAAAGAGAAAATGGTGGCTTTCTTTGTTTGATATTGAAGCTTCATGAAGCTTTGACTAAGTCACCATTTTGTCTCATGCTTAACCCTAACCACTCCACTTAACCCTAGTTCATTCTCTACACTTGAACATGGTTGTATTATGATAAGTATTAATTTTCTTTTCTATTTTGAAATTAACTTATCATAATATACTTCATCATCTTCTTCTTCTTCTTCAAGAAGAAACCTTGCTCCATCAATGGCAACTTGAGCAAATGAGTGAGAAATCCAATTTTAAAGTGAACCCACCTCCTATTTCTTCATCCTCTACCTCTTGCCAAGTAGTATAGGGTGTTTTCTTCACAAGTTTCATGACTTGGTGAAGTGGGAGCTTGATCTTGTGATGCCTCGACGTAGATCATCTTCGGCATCGTAGTCGATGACCTAGCCCACCCATTTCTCCGATGAAGCCGACGCTAGAGCCCGGGATTCGATTTGGACAGCGAGGAGACTTCATTGCGGAGCTATAGAGGTGGAGGACCGGATCTACAAAAGGTTGTATTTCCGTTCTTATAGTTAAGTTGTTAACTAGTTTCATTTGTCGCCTATATATCTAGTTAACGATCCGTATAAGGGTTTCTCGGCACTTGTAATTTTTGAAATTGGCATGGTTGATGCCTTGTGAGACCTCATTAGTGTGCCTAGGAACCCTACAGATGTATGCGAAACCAATAAGGTACAGCTAGGTAACATCAGTAAAGGTAAATATGTGACTGCAACTGAATATGTGTGTAACATACAGGTGTAGCAATGTATAGGTATCTACCTATAAGAACTGATGTCGTATACCCCCCTGGGTATAAGTAAAATATGTAGGATATCCCCTCCGGTATAACTAAAATATGTGCAAGGTATACCTGTAGCTGTATCGGAAGGTGTATATGTACCTATCACTAAAGGTATGATACACTATAGGTATACCGATAAGCTAGATGTCATGTGTGATAAGAAATAGTGCCTATATTGGTTAGCGTGTGACATGGCAATTATTGACGGTGTGTGTGTAGCATACAATCCGTGCTCGTGCAACATGAACCGTCAATAATGTGTGCAGTGCCCTACGGCTACTAGTCACAGTACAACTATATCTAACTAAATAGGTGAAGGCGCAATTCTAACAATGACGTAGAATGTGCGACAAGTATTAGAATCCTAGCCCAGACGCATAACGCCATGCGGGCGATTCCCCTGTAGATGTTAAATCTACTCACCTACGCTCCACGCTAGGTGAATCCTACAACCTGTCTCCCTCCGTAGCAGTGTCAGTAATCCCCGCCTGCAAACCTGAAAATGAGACAAGGAAATCACATATAAGCCATATATTCCGCGAAACGCGATATCGAACCAAAACGAGAAACTCGTGTCGCGAACTAAACGCGCGTGCACGATACGCTAAAACGTGTGTATACGCGTCTAAAACCATCGCGACAAGCCGCGATACGCTGGATCACAGAACCCACTCACGTATCGCGCGTATCGCGCAAACACAACGGACACCAAACACGATATATTGCCCCAGATTTCCCTACAGGTCAAATCTTGCAAAACTAGACATGCCAAAACACTAGACAACACTGCAGACAACCCTAGCCAAGACCCCAACACCCCAGACCCCAACTTGGCCGTAAATTGCAGCCAAACCCATTAAATTTGCGGCCTGGAACAAGAATGAGGGGCTCGTGTTCTGGTGGTGGTATCTAGACCTAGTGAGCATGCCCCAGTTTTCTCAATTTTGTTCTGAAGGATCCGGGTCAAAAGCAGATTACAAAAACCCAATATATCGCTTTAAAAACGCCAAATTGCACAAAACACAAACCCTATGATATTTTAGTGAAATCCAGGGAAATTCTCAGTTAAAGTGACCCTAACAACTCTTAAATACGTAGGGTTAACTAACACAATCACCACTTAGCCACAACATCTCGCAAATCACTATATTTTAGCACTAAACTCACTAATTTAACACTAATCGAAGCTAATAACACACAAGCTAAGCATCTAGGGAAAAGGGTTCAGAAATATACCCAATAGGATCTCAAGAAGCAGGAGAAGAAGTGAAAGGAGCTGCTGCAAGTGCCGGGGGCTGCTGCTGCTACAGCTGCTGATGCTGTTGCTGTCTGCTGCTGCTTCTGCCTCAGCTGCTGTTGCTTCTGGTGCTGATGCTGATGGCTGCTGCTGGAGCTGAAGTCTTGTGTGTGTGTGAGAGTGAGAGAGTGAGAGAATGAGAGTGAGAAAGGAAAATGAGAGCAACAAACACACACACACCCTTCTCTTTCTCTTTCTTCATTAAAGAAGCATGGCTTGGCCATGTAGCACCATGCCTCTCTCTCTCTCACTCAAAGTCAACCCATTCAAACCAATTTAAAACCCTTTTTAAATTCATTTTATTTTCAAAACAACCATACACACCTAACAACCCAAAACACTTAAACAAAGCCTAAAACTAGATTAAGAGATGGTTAAACCCCAAATTAACACCCTAGCTAACATGCACAAGTGTGTGTGTGCCTAGAAAAATTCTAATAAAATACTCATCAAATAGGATAAAATATTTAAAAGTTAATTTGGTAAACTTTTTATTAAAAACCACACATTAAAATATAATTAGCTACAAAACACATTCTAAGGTGTTACACTTGGGCAGTTTCGGGTTTGCCTCACCCCTGGCCACCTCAAATGGCATCGGGGGTTGGATACCCCCACTAGGCCCCCGACTTGAAGTTAATTTCGTGCTCTAACTCCCCGCGAATGTTCGGGAATGTTTCGTTTTGATTCGGACTTCCGAATTGGTTTTAAACAGTCGGTTTTTGGAACTTTAGCTCACTGTTTTTTTCCATGGTTTTGGAAATTGGTTTGGTTTGCTAATTGCGTGCGGAATTCTAATGTCGTGGTTTACATTACAAATATTACTATCTATGACCGTGAATTTTATTAGAGCAGTACAACTTGTCTTACTGCTATAGTTCTTTAAAACGGGTTTGCGAACGTGACATTCAAGTTGATGTTCTGTGTTGTGCTGTGTTTGTTGGATGGATCGTCGTGGTGGATAGCTTGGGTGCAATGTTAGTACAATTTAGTATCATCTGTACATTTGATATCACGAGGTGAGCATCCGACATGTGGACTGTCGTCACTGCCTCTTTGTATATCATTTGTTTGGGGAACGACCCGGTTGAGGTCGATGTCACCATTGTACATATTTTCTTTTCTGTACTAGGATTACCCCTTGATGGAGTGCACGGATAGCCGGGTTCTAGAGGGAAACAGGCCTGTATATCCACATGCTTACACCTATGCCTTCATATACTTACATGCTAGATACCTGTCTACCTATAGAGTATTGTACAATTAGTGATAGGTACATACATACCTTATGACATAGCTACAGGTATACCTTGCACACATACTTCACTTACACCCACGGGGGTATACTACATCATTACTTATAGGTAGATACATATACCTTGATATACCTTTATGTTTACACGTACGTCTTGTTATAGCTACATGTTTACCTTTACTTGATGTTATTTAGAATTGGAGAAATTAGGAATCACATGGTATTTATATTAACTTGTTGCAGTTAATTAGCGGCTTTTTCTTTATATGCTTACATTTCAGTTTATGTTGCATATATTATATTCATGGATTTTCGCATTGTGATATGGATTTTTCATGATGTTTTCTGGATTTGGTGACTGCGGGAGTTTCATGAAATTATGCATTATTTGAAAAATCCGGTTTCCCTTGATATGATTTTTCAGCATCCACCATGAGATTTATCGGTTCTGATTATATACTCCATACGAGGAGTCAGGTGCCGTATGAGGGTACATGGTGGGGCCTGGTACGGTTCCCCTCGGCAAGATGATCGATGGACCTTACCGATTGAGCCTGGATGGTTGGCAAGTACCTACCGGTGATATTACCAATGACTCGGCGGTTATCATGGGGATACCGACGGGAGTCATGTACGTATGGATACGTCAAAAGGCGAGGGTCAGAGCTTGGCACTCAAGCTTTCGGATAGCGTGTGATACGTACCTATCAGGGTGCCGGTCCTGGTGACAGCACCTGATAGACCTGCATTTCTGTGTCGATGCTTAACACATGGGCTTCATGATATTTCTTTTTACTCCTTTGTATATATAACAGCGGAATAGGACGCTGTTATATATGCCATTACACCAATATTAGTGGAATGAGACGCTAATATATGTGTATTGATGTCAATTTAGATATACATCATCATATTTATTCATGCAAATATACCTAGGATATACGAGATATACTTGATATGGTACATACGGGATTTGTGAGATCTACTTGATATTGTACATTCGGGATATTCGAGATATACTTGATATTGTACATTCGGGATATATGAGATCTACATGATGTTGTACATTAAGGACATGTGAGGCTTACTTGATATGATAGTCAAATTTGGGGGCTGAATTGAGGAAATTGGGATTTGGATTGTCTTGATGGATTTCGATCCTACCACGATGTCCGGATTCCATGAAAATGTCATATTTCATTCCATACTCTACATTTACTGTTTATGCACTGCTTCATGCATTAGTGTACCTGTTAGAGTACCTTCCATGACTGTTGCATTTACATACCTTTATTCATATTATTTCTTCATGTATTAGTAGTACTGATATAGTACCTTACATGATGCTGCATACAGATTGTCATACTATTATTGTTTCATGTATTATTGTACCTGATAGAGTACCTTACATGATTATTACATACCGATTGTCATATTATTGCTTCATGTATTAGTAGTACCTGCTAGCGTACCTTTCATGACTGATGTATTACATATGACCATTCATTGCTATTAAATGCTTAAGTTAGATTCGCGTTGTACGTGCATACTCGCGATTACCTGCATATGTTATTACTATTCACGAGTTGGCAACTCACCCCTTTTGTGCCACAGTGTTTTGCAGGTGTTCCTCAGGATAGTCAGAGGCAGGGCTATTTTCATCCATTGTATCATCTTTGCTGTGGATACCGCTTCGCCTGATAGTGTGCAGTTTTGCTTAGGTAGGTTTTGCGGTTATCCAATGTTGCTCGTTGTATATTCGTTGTATCATGTACACTCCTTCTGCCATTATCATGTATGACTTAGAGACTTGATGAGAGGACGATATTGTATATTATTTTGTGACTTGGAGGTTTTTTTATGCAGTTTTATTTATATCGTCTCTTTTTCTTCGCTACGGCGTCGTATATCTGTTGTGGTGGTTGTTTTCCATCTTTTGGCGTGGATTTGCTCCCGTTGGGGATGGTTTACTTTATATTTATGTTGTACCCATTTTGGGGGCTTGTTTTACAAAGGAGGTGCAGTCAAAATTTTTAAGGAAATAAGTTAGACTTTTAAAGGATTTGGGTTGAAATTTCAAAGGTTTTGAAAATGCTATTAATTCTTATTACTTTTGATGGTTTAGATTTCTGGGTTTTGGCTTTCTATTACTGCGTTACGCCTGTAGACGTTGTGTAGTATTAGAGCCGTCGCGTGCCAATTTCGGGTCGTGACAGAAGATCCCCTTTCATTGGATATGACCATCGTATAGTTACATATGAACTCGAAGAAACTTGTTTCAGATTCGAGGATGGTTTCCGGTTCTGGAGAAATTGAATAGGAATATTCAGTTGTCTTTTCCTTTTACCTTCTCTCAGGTTGCGAGGACTCCTAGGATTAAGAGAGCTTACACCTATTGCGCTTATTGGATAGTCTTCTTCCAAACCATAGGCTGGTGCCGAAAGGTGGGGAAGGAAGAAAACCGATTAGCCTAAGTGTGGTGTACAGAAGATAATAAGTAAAGACAAAATAAAAGGATTAGAAAGAGGTAAAAGTAAATTGCGACTGCTATCCTTCACGACCAAACCACGTATTTCATCGCCACTCCTACTTCACCTTTGAATTTCTCCAGAACACCCCGTATCACTATGAAGATCCACATTTATTGGATAATTCATCGTACTCAAAGGTACTTGTTCCAGTTCGAGGATGGATTCTGGTTCAGGAGAAATAGAATAAGGATTATTCAGTTACCTTTTATCTTTACCTTCTCTCAGGTTGTGAGGGCTCCTAGGATTAGGAGGGTACACCTTTTACGCTTATTGGATAGTCTTCCTCCAAACTATAGGCTGGTGCCTGTTCATACCAGAATATTGCATTTAATACCGCCCATTCTTATGCTCGTTTGTTTATAGGTGGGTACTCTTGAGCCGTGTTTGCTAGTTAATTGCAGGTTACAGGTTCTCAGCCCTAAACAGTGAAATTCATGGAAAAGCACGACAAATTCCGGATTACTGCCAACCACAGATAAAACACGGGTTTCCGCTCTCTATCCGTATGTTGCCGCACACCAGTTTAAGGGACAAAATGGCAAATCAATGTCATTTTCATACACAAAGCTCAATGTCAACACAAGATCCAACATATTTACGCGGAGCTCAAGAAAATCATGGCAAAAGATCCACATCAATTCACCTTTTGGTCTGCTGAAAATCTGGAAGATATGTGAAGGGATTCTGAGAAAAGTACTATGCCACACTGAAGAGGACTACTAACCAGGGACAACAAAGAAAATTGAAGGCCCAACTCCCTAATAAGGCCACGGTTCCGCGGCATAAGCGCGCTTAGGCCGCGGAACCGCGGCCATGTGGGCTCCGCACTTGGTCATCTTCTGGGGGCTTTTTTGTTACTTCCTATAGTGCTTGAATGTTGCCCTAGGTTCTCTGTTTCCTGCCTATAAATAGCCCAGAACTTGCCAAGCCATGGGTGTCTTTTGTTAGTTATATGTATGCCCTAGAGGCCATTACTGTACATAGGATGTATATTGTAGTGGATGCTGGGACATATATAGGGAGGACTTTCTTGCTCGACATGATAGTATGCTATCTGGTTAATCTTTACCTTAACGTGTACACTGATTGTCTCCCTGTTACATGTTGGTAAAGCCCTTAGGATCTGTACTTGACTACCTGGACTATGATGCAGATCATACTAGTGGGGACATGGTAGTCCATAAGTACATCCTTCAAAGTCCCTAGCCGTGGGTGTATCGAGACGGGGCATCGATATAACAGAGTAGACTAGCGTATACCTTCTCGACCCATACAGATGGTGTAAGTCCACGTTGCGACCCCCGGTTCTTACGGGAAGGCGGAAACGGTATAAAAATCAAATTTTTAGCGCATGGGGCAACATGGACTAACAAAGTCGGGATCTTTTCCTAAACTAAAACTAGCAAACTTGCTAAAGAGAGTTAGCTACTCGGAAAGATGGTTATACCTAAACTTGAACTCCTTCTTCTTCAAACTTTGTAGAGGTTGATGGTTCTTTCCTCGTCGCCTTCTTCCGTCGAAGATGGATCCACCTGAGGGTTCAACCTTCGGGCTCTTACTCGAACTTTGAGTGAACTAGGATCTCCCGCTTGCTAAACCTTGAACCCTAGAGAGAGTAAAGAGTATCTATGGGGTGCTTTCTTTTTCAAGGTGAGGGATTCTCAACACATGAGAAGGAATCACCTTGAGCTTGAGGAAGAAGAAGATGAAGTGAGGAGAGAGAATGGTTATGAAAGAATGAGCTCTCTTTTTCCTTTTTGCAACCATATCAAAAGAAAAAGAATTATCTAATTAGTAATAATAATTCAAATGAGAATAGTTGATGGTAGTTTTGGAATGACCACTATCATGCTTCATTAAATGAATGTAAGCAAGAATCAAGGAGTATCCTTGCAAAGCATGATGGTGGTCAACATTCAACCATGGTCAACAAGTCAACAAAATCAACCATAACATAATTTTCATTTAATTACTATTATTAATTGATAATCCATAAATCCATTAGGGTTTGGAAAATGATGACTGTCAACCGTGCATACGCCCCCGTTCCGAAACCCTAATGAAAAACCTCATCCTCCGCCTCAAGCAACTGTGCATACACACCTGCATTCTCGTTCCGAGGAACAAGAATACCGAGATATAAAAGCAACCCCAAAACATATACCAGTATCTGGCTCAAACCAGAGCCTGCCAGTATAATCCGTCCGGACTCCAAACGTGCACAAGTGCGCGGATGAGAACGAACCCTGCCGCAAAACCATGCGACCTCTACTCTGTTTTGCCCAGAGGCGAATACCCTCTGTGTGGGACTCTAAAGACTCGACACTACGCTGGCAGTGGGTTTAACCACAGACCGCAAGCGCCACTAGCTGTGCGTAACGGTCCCCAGGTAGATGCCGACAAGAAGGCTGACGAGGTGAACCCCATCTGAACTCCTACTGAGTCTGAATGTGACATTCTCCGTACAGCCCGGTCTGTTCGTCTGATACATCGCATGTCGGGCCTAGGGGGCGGTAAAACGTCAGTCCCCCAATAGCGGTACAAGTCGTGTCGGAGTGAAGCCCAAAACACCCTGAGATAACACTGGAAGCATACCAGTATATCTCGCTTGCCCTGGCCAGGGACTACTCGTGTAATGGCTCTCCTAGACACAGCGCGATGTCAACCCCCAATACCGGGAGAGACGAATCATGTCTAACCGTCACTGCCTCCAAGTGCTTCGGGACTGCACCCAACCACTACCTGTTTGCACGACTCCTTTGAGCCGTGGTAGGGTAGTGATCAAAGTGCAGTGGGAACACACTCGAGGCGAAGTGCCAGTGTCAAGTCAGCGGACTAAGCTGTACTCATGTCACCTGGGAACTGATAACTGACGATAGGTATAATACCAACCTGTCAGTTCCCGATGAGTCCTGTCCAGTGTACTCGTAACCTAACGAGCACCCGTATACTATCTCCAGTACGACGTACTGATGGCTGTGGGACAGACCATCTCCCACACTGGGATGAGAAGCGCATACGCTAGTCTACTCCGGAGTATCGATGCCCTGTCTCGATAGTCCTGCGACTAGGGACCTATATAAGGATGTGCTTACAGATTACCCAGCCCCCACTAGTGTGATTGCCATCACAACGCTGGTAATCAAGCAAAGATCCTAAGGGCTCCACTAATGCGTATAGGTGATATCGTAAAATAAGCACATGTACACATTGAAGTAGAAACAAACCAAGTAGCATACTACTATATTGAGCAAGATTGTTTATACAAGGTGAATATCCCAAGCCTCCATTAAGTAATATACAAACTAGTATGATACAGTAATGGCCTCTAGGGCATATACACTAACAATCTCCCACTTGCACTAAGGCCATGTACTGGCGTATCGAAGACCTATCATCTCGATCAGCCGCTCGAACTGAGTCCGGGGTAGGGCCTTGGTGAATGGATCTGCAGTGTTTTCTTCTGAAGCAACCCTCCGAACCTCGATCTCCTTGCGATCCACGATCTCCTTGATCAGGTGATACCGCCTCAAGATGTGCCTGGATCTCTGATGGGACCTGGGTTCCTTCGCTAAAGCCATAACCCCGTTGTTGTCGCAATACAGAGGTATTGGGTCAACAATGGACGGAACCACCTGAAGTTCTTTCAAGAACTTCCTCATCCAGACAGCTTCTTTTGCGGCATCAGATGCAGCGATGTATTCCGCTTCCATAGTCGAGTCTGCAACGGTTTCCTGTTTGGAACTCTTCCAACACACCGCCCCTCCATTGAGGGTAAAGACAAAACCCGACATGGACTTGGAATCATCCTTGTCACTCTGGAAGCTGGAGTCAGCAAAGGCCTCGATCTGGAGGTCTTTTCCGCCATACACCAAGAACATCTCCTTAGTCCTTCTCAGGTACTTGAGAATGTTCTTTACTGCTATCCAGTGTTTCTCCCCAGGGTTTGACTGATACCGGCTTACTACACTCAGTGCATAAGCTACATCCGGTCTGGTACACAACATCGCATACATTATAGAGCCTACCGCAGAAGCGTAGGGTATAATAGACATGCGATCCCTCTCCAAATCAGTCTTGGGAGACATCTCTTTAGAGAGGGTGATCCCGTGACAAGCCGGTAGGTTACCGCGCTTGGAATCTTCCATACTGAATCTTTTTTAGTACGGTGTCGATGTACCCGGACTGTGAAAGTCCTAATATCCTCTTGGATCTATCACGATGGATCCGGATCCCCAGGATGTATGAGGCATCACCCAGGTCTTTCATGGAGAACCTGTGTGACAAGAAACCCTTGACAGATTGTAGCATAGGAATGTCATTTCCTATTAAGAGAATGTCATCCACGTATAAAACAAGGAATACTACAGTTCTCGCTACAAATCTACTATAGATGCATGGTTCATCTGGATTTTTGATAAAGTCAAATTCCTAGACCGTCTCATCAAAACAGATGTTCCAACTCCGCGATGCCTGCTTTAGTCCATAGATGGACTTAAGCAACTTGCACACCTTTCTGCTGCTCCCACTCTGAATGAAACCCTCTGGCTGATCCATATAGACACACTCCTCTAAATTTCCATTTAGAAAAGCGGTTTTTACGTCCATCTGCCAAATCTCATAATCGTGGAAGGCAGCAATGGCAAGAAGGATCCGAATGGATTTCAGCATAGCCACTGGAGAAAAGGTTTCGTCATAGTCCAAGCCAGGGCTTTGACGGAAACCCTTTGCTACAAGTCTAGCTTCATAGGTCTTAACCTGTCCATCTACACCAATCTTCCTTTTGAAGATCCACTTGCATCCTACCGGTTTTACCCCGTCTGGAGCAATGTCCAACGTCCATACTTTGTTGGTGTACATGGACTCCATTTCGGTACGCATTGCATCCAGCCATTTTACCGAGTCAACGCTCTGAACGGCCTGCTGGAAGCTAGTAGGCTCATCATAGTCTATGATGCAATCCTCTCTATCCCCGTCTATGAGAAAACCGTAGTATCTCTCGGGCGGATGAGACTGCCTACTACTTCTGCGGAGCGGCATAGGAATGTCCTGTTCTTTTGAACCCTCTGGTTCCACTAAGCTTTCAGTAATAGTCTGAGGTTCTGGAATTTCATCCAGTTCTACTGCGCTCCCACTTATCTGATTTTCTAAAAACTCAGTTTCCAAGAAGTGGGCATGACGAGAAACAAGGACTTTTTGCTCCTCTGCGTAATAGAATAGATACCCCTTGGAGTTCTTTGGGTATCCCACAAACTTGCATTGTACTGAGCGTGCCTCGAGCTTGTCCGCATGCTGCTTTTTTACAAAAGCCGGACATCCCCATGTCTTAAAGGATTTAAGACAGGGTTTCTTCCCACTCCACATCTGATATGGTGTGGTAGGCACTGTCTTAGTAGGAACTTGGTTTAAGAGATGTGCAGCTGTTTCTAGTGCATAACCCCAGAAAGATCGTGGTAACTCAGCCTTACTCATCATGGAACGAACCATATCCAATAGGGTTCGATTCCTTCTTTCCGATACACCGTTATGTTGCGGAGTGTATGGAGGAGTACGCTGAGAGAGAATTCCATTCTCTTTTAAATAGTCTAGGAACTCGGCACTCAAGTATTCACCACCTCGATCCGATCTTAGAATTTTAATACTTTTGCCTGTTTGTTTTTCAACTTCATTCTTGTAATTCCGAAATTTCTCAAAGGCCTCGGATTTGTGCTTCATTAAGAAGACATGTCCATACCTAGAGAAATCGTCTGTGAAAGTAATGAAGTATGAATAACCGCTTCGCGCATGTGTAGACATTGGACCACACACGTCACTGTGTATGAGTCCCAAGAGCTCGCTCGCTCTTTCTCCGTGTCCAGTGAACGGAGTCTTTGTCATCTTTCCATGAGACAAGATTCACAAGTGGCATAAGACTGATACTCGAACGGATCCAAGTATCCTTCTTTATGTAACTTAGTCAACCGTGTCTCATTGATGTGACCCAGTCTACAATGCCATAAGAAAGCCTGATTGATATCTGGAGACTTTCTTTTGTGTGTATTATGGATATTGAAAATCTGTGGTTGGTTTAACACGTATATACCATTGCTCAGTGTACCTGACCCAATCAGAACTTGATTAAGGTGAATGTTCACAACATTACTTACAAACGCAAATTCATAACCTTCTTTAGAAACTAAAGATACAGAAATGATATTACAAGTTGCGTTGGGTACAAAAAAGCAATTACGCAAAACCAAAACATGCCCATCTGACATTCCCAGGTGATAGTCCCCCACGGCTTTAGCATCCATGCTAGCTTCGTTCGCAACTCTGAGGGTCAGGTCACCTGCCTTCAAAACCCTACGGTTTCTCAACGCCTGCAAAGAATTACAGATATGAGATCCTGATCCGGTATCCAATACCCAGGAAGTAGAATTTATAGAAAGACAGTTTTCAATAACATACACACCTGAAGCTGAAGCAGCAACCTGCTTCAGTTCCTGTGTCCTGGCCTTCCAAGCCCTACAATCTTTCTTCCAGTGTCCACTCTTGTGACAATAGAAGCATTCCTCTTTACCCACAAGCTTCCCCGCTATTTTTGTTGCCTTTTCCTTTCCCTTCGTACCCACTTTACTAACACCGCCTCTTAGTTTGGCGGGGGCTTTCTTCCTCTTTCCCTTGGTTTTCGCCTTGGACCTAGAGGAAGAAGATCCTCCTGCAAACAAAGCGGGTGTTTCCCTACCCTTCTGTAGGGTGCCCTTTGCGCTCCTCAACAAGTTGAGGAGTTCTGAAAGTTCAACTTCCTTTTCTTGTAAGTTGAAGTTCAGTATAAACTGGGCGTAAGTGGATGGAAGGGACTGGAGAATTAAATCCGTATAGAGTTCACTGTCCAACGTTGTCCCAAGTTCCGCGAGCTCCTCAGTGTAGCCAATCATCTTAAGCACGTGGTCCGCTACCGATGATCCGACGGCCAACTTTGTCGAAAATAACTTCTTCGACACTTCGTATCTTGCGATACGAGACTGCTCTCCATACAGTTCTTTTGTATGGAGAAATATGGACTCGAGGTCCATATTCTCATGCCTCCTCTGATGTTCGTTGTCCATAGAGGCAAGCACGAGGCCCCTGGCCTTCGCGCAATCAATCTCCCAAGTCTTACGGATTTCCTTATCCGCGACGCTGGAGATGGGACCTGGGACGGGGGGAGCTTTGGTGGTAAGAAGATACCCCAGCTTGTCGTAAGTGATTGCCAATTTTACATTCCTGAGCCAATCTTTGTAGTTTGGCCCTGTCAGTATGTTTTTATCTAGAAGTAACTTAAGTCCAGTCATTTCGAATTTGGTCGCTGTAGGGGGGAGAGAAGAAACACTTTAGCACGATGCTCTTGCAAGTTTAGAATGGTTTTTAATTTGTCTAAACAGGATGGCTCCCACTGTCTCTCGAATCCCTCCTCAAACCACAAAGGAAGAATTAGCCGGGATCAATCCCACCGCACAATACTTGCTTAACCGTTCAGCCAGGCTAGTGTCGGTACTTCGAGGGAGGTTTTCCAACGCTTTCACGAAGTTCCTTAATTTAAGAACCTCTTTTCCCTGGGGGCGTAGCCCCGCTAACACTTTTCTAGGCACCTACTAGGTTTATAGCATTGATCGTTTAGTGAGAAATTTCCCGAGGAGTAGCATATACTCACAGTAGGATCGGGATCCAAATATCATCGCGTGACGAAACTGAAGGAATCCTACCAGAATCATCACACTCCAAATGGTATGCAAATCTAGCAAGTTTCAGTACTTATGAAACTCCCGATGTGGATTTTTGCCCCATGCTCTTATGACCTTGACTAAGGCCAACAAATCATAAGTCACATGTCAAGTTCTTCCCGTCGTTATCCAGGTTAATTTGAACCCACCCGTATATACCCTTGACTATGGCCAACAAGGCAATACGACTGTCCCAAACCAACGCATTCTATCTATGCAACATATGAATACCTACCAGCTACCAAACACTGTGCCTTGACTAAGGCCAACAAACACAGCTTGAATACTGTTGAATATTCATATGAAACGACGGAGAGCTACGGATGGTTTTGGCGAAACCGTGAACGTAGTGAACTTGATATAATCGATGGAACGAGATAGCTTTTAGAAGGAGTGGCTCAAGCTCCGTATTTAAAAGTTAGTTTTGAAAAGAACCGAGTGGTTTTTCGAAAGTGTTCCAACGACTTTAGCTTGGTTTATTATCTTGCATTAGTTCTTTTAATGCGTGATATTCTTGCATTAGTTCTTTAATGCGTCCCATCATTTAATCCTACCATTGCAGAAAACAACCAAAATATGATGTACGCTTATGCCATTCGCATTCGCCAAGGGGTCCCGTCATCACCCGTTAGGTTACTTAACTAACGACAGAGCGGGGGCTGGGCTAGCGCGGCTGTAAAACATAAGCAACGCCTAAATATAAAGCAATGATAGACATTACAGATCACAGATGAATACATTGGATATACTAGCAATCCGCAAACCGTTCGAGCCTGCAACGAAAAGCGGATTACACGGTCGCGGTGAATAGCAAATACCCCACCCAAGACCCCTACGGGTGCGGCAAACTACCCGCCAAGTACCCGGTAGTTTGTGCACCCCTCCATGGGTCTATCCTAGGAGCAAAAACAGTAAAAAGAATTATACAATGACGGCTACAACCCCGACCCGGTTGTGCGGCCATACAAATAATATTATTACATCAATTTACATTTACAAATGAATGAAAGAAAAACAAAAGCTCATCTCACATCCACCCCGGCTATTCACCTGCGACAGTCCAACACATTCATATACACATTCCAATATCAAACACAGATCACAGAGATGTATAACCCCGACTAATCGACTTATAGCGATTAGCCGACGTTCAATACATACAAACATCACAGATATAACCATCATAGTCAAAGTGCAGTGAAGTTCGGAAAAAATACGGAATTATAGGACCCCAAAAGTAAATTTCTGTTCTGGAAAATCTGGGCACATATAATATATATTAAAAATCCCAAAACCCTACCAGGAGAACACTGCACAAAACCCGATCACGAGAGGACTCCAAACGGCGGCGGTTCCGCGGCAAATGCCCTACCTCATGCCGCGGAACCGCGGCGGTTTGAATGAATCAGGGGATCGTTTTTCTTGGGTGTTCACACAAAACCCTGAGCCGAATTTAGGTGTATAACAAAACTTGTTTTGACCAGAAAATTTTTTAACAGAAACTAGGGTTTTGTAAAAGTTTGGTTTTTGGATTTTTCGGTTCCGAACTTCGTTACACTTCACTACCAAGCTAGTTTAAGTTTAGTTAGGCTCTGATACCACTTTAAGTCCACGTTGCGACCCCCGGTTCTTACGGGGAGGCGGAAACGGTATAAAAATCAAATTTTTAGCGCATGGGGCAACATGGACTAACAAAGTCGGGATCTTTTCCTAAACTAATACTAGCAAACTTGCTAAAGAGAGTTAGCTACTCGGAAAGATGGTTATACCTAAACTTGAACTCCTTCTTCTTCAAACTTTGTAGAGGTTGATGGTTCTTTCCTCGTCGCCTTCTTCCGTCGAAGATGGATCCACCTGAGGGTTCAACCTTCGGGCTCTTACTCGAACTTTGAGTGAACTAGGATCTCCGGCTTGCTAAACCTTGAACCCTAGAGAGAGTAGAGAGTATCTATGGGGTGCTTTCTTTTTCAAGGTGAGGGATTCTCAACACATGAGAAGGAATCACCTTGAACTTGAGGAAGAAGAAGATGAAGTGAGGAGAAAGAATGGTTATGAAAGAATGAGCTCTCTTTTTCCTTTTTGCAACCATATCAAAAGAAAAAGAATTATCTAATTACTAATAATAATTCAAATGACAATAGTTGATGGTAGTTTTGGAATGACCACTATCATGCTTCATTAAATGAATGTAAGCAAGAATCAAGGAGTATCCTTGCAAAGCATGATGGTGGTCAACATTCAACCATGGTCAACAAGTCAACCATGGTCAACAAGTCAACAAAATCAACCATAACATAATTTTCATTTAATTACTATTATTAATTGATAATCCATAAATCCATTAGGGTTTGGAAAATGATGACTGTCAACCGTGCATATGCACCCGTTCCGAAACCCTAATGAAAAACCTCATCCTCCGCCTCAAGCAACTGTGCATACACACCTGCATTCTCGTTCCGAGGAACAAGAATACCGAGATATAAAGCAACCCCAAAACATATACCAGTATCTGGCTCAAACCAGAGCCTGCCAGTATAATCCGTCCGGACTCCAAACGTGCACAAGTGCGCGGATGAGAACGAACCCTGCCGCAAAACCATGCGACCTCTACTCTGTTTTGCCCAGAGGCGAATACCCTCTGTGTGGGACTCTAAAGACTCGACACTACGCTGGCAGTGGGTTTAACCACAGACCGCAAGCGCCACTAGCTGTGCGTAACGGTCCCCAGGTAGATGCCGACAAGAAGGCTGACGAGGTGAACCCCATCTGAACTCCTACTGAGTCTGAATGTGACATTCTCCGTACAGCCCGGTCTGTTCGTCTGATACATCGCATGTCGGGCCTATGGGGCGGTAAAACGTCAGTCCCCCAATAGCGGTACAAGTCATGTCGGAGTGAAGCCCAAAACAACCTAGAGATAACACTGGAAGCATACCAGTATATCTCGCTTGCCCTGGCCAGGGACTACTCGTGTAATGGCTCTCCTAGACACAGCGCGATGTCAACCCCCAATACCGGGAGAGACGAATCCTGTCTAACCGTCACTGCCTCCAAGTGCTTCGGGACTGCACCCAACCACTACCTGTTTGCACGACTCCTTTGAGCCGTGGTAGGGTAGTGATCAAAGTGCAGTGGGAACACACTCGAGGCGAAGTGCCAGTGTCAAGTCAGCGGACTAAGCTGTACTCATGTCACCTGGGACTGATAACTGACGATAGGTATAATACCAACCTGTCAGTTCCCGACGAGTCCTGTCCAGTGTACTCGTAACCTAACGAGCACCCGTATACTATCTCCAGTACGACGTACTGATGGCTGTGGGACAGACCATCTCCCACACTGGGATGAGAAGCGCATACGCTAGTCTACTCCGGAGTATCGATGCCCTGTTTCGATAGTCCTGCGACTAGGGACCTGTATAAGGATGTGCTTACAGATTACCCAGCCCCCACTAGTGTGATTGCATCACAACGCTGGTAATCAAGCAAAGATCCTAAGGGCTCCACTAATGCGTATAGGTGATATCGCAAAATAAGCACATGTACACATTGAAGTAGAAACAAACCAAGTAGCATACTACTATATTGAGCAAGATTGTTTATACAAGGTGAATATCCCAAGCCTCCATTAAGTAATATACAAACTAGTATGACACAGTAATGGCCTCTAGGGCATATACACTAACAGATGGGCGATGGATGATCCCATATCCATTGGTGTTTGACATCAGAGATGATATACGGGTGCTCAGTAGAGACTGGGTACACTGGACGGACACGCCGAGAACTCCCAGATGGTATTATACCTGACGTCAGATGGCAGTTCTCTGGTGACACTGGTACAGAGTAGTCTGTTGACCCGAGATCGTCATAGAGTCTTGTGTGTTTCCCACTGTGCTTTGATTTCCATCTTACCACGTCCAAGAGGGCGTGCAAAACGGTGGTTTTTGGGTACAGTCCCGAATCACATGGAGGCAATGAGCGATAGGAGGGGATTCGTCTCTCCCGGTATAGGGGGTTGATGTTGCGCTGTGTTCGATTGGCTATAACAGGAAATCCCTGGCCAGGGTTGCTGAGATTTACTGGTAAGTGTTACCAGTAGTTTCTCGAATTGTTATAGACCTCATATCGACACGACTTATCGAGCTATTGGGGTCTGACGTTTACCACCCCTAGGCGAGATATGCGACATATCAGACGATCAGACCAGACTGTACGGTAGTGTTACTGGTTGGATTCACTGGAGTGTGAGCGGGCTTGCTCGTCGGTCTTCAGATCGCTCAATACCCGGGTGGCCGTTACGTTTAGCAGACCGCTTGCGGCTTGTGGTGTTTGATATGATCATCACCTGCTGCCGGCGTATTGACGAGTCTTTAGAGTCCTACACAGAGGTTTCCTGGCTCAAGCAAAACGAAATAGGAGCGCATATGAGATATGTGCGGGACCGAGAATAATACCAGTATGTGATACTGTATTCGATTCTCGCGATGTGACATTGATCGGTTAATAGCGATATAGCCGGGTTATCGGTAGAGGTTGATGGTTCTTTCCTCGTCGCCTTCTTCCGTCGAAGATGGATCCACCTGAGGGTTCAACCTTCGGGCTCTTACTCGAACTTTGAGTGAACTAGGATCTCCGGCTTGCTAAACCTTGAACCCTAGAGAGAGTAGAGAGTATCTATGGGGTGCTTTCTTTTTCAAGGTGAGGGATTCTCAACACATGAGAAGGAATCACCTTGAACTTGAGGAAGAAGAAGATGAAGTGAGGAGAAAGAATGGTTATGAAAGAATGAGCTCTCTTTTTCCTTTTTGCAACCATATCAAAAGAAAAAGAATTATCTAATTACTAATAATAATTCAAATGAGAATAGTTGATGGTAGTTTTGGAATGACCACTATCATGCTTCATTAAATGAATGTAAGCAAGAATCAAGGAGTATCCTTGCAAAGCATGATGGTGGTCAACATTCAACCATGGTCAACAAGTCAACCATGGTCAATAAGTCAACAAAATCAACCATAACATAATTTTCATTTAATTACTATTATTAATTGATAATCCATAAATCCATTAGGGTTTGGAAAATGATGACTGTCAACCGTGCATACGCACCCGTTCCGAAACCCTAATGAAAAACCTCATCCTCCGCCTCAAGCAACTGTGCATACACACCTGCATTCTCGTTCCGAGGAACAAGAATACCGAGATATAAAAGCAACCCCAAAACATATACCAGTATCTGGCTCAAACCAGAGCCTGCCAGTATAATCCGTCCGGACTCCAAACGTGCACAAGTGCGCGGATGAGAACGAACCCTGCCGCAAAACCATGCGACCTCTACTCTGTTTTGCCCAGAGGCGAATACCCTCTGTGTGGGACTCTAAAGACTCGACACTACGCTGGCAGTGGGTTTAACCACAGACCGCAAGCGGCACTTAGCTGTGCGTAACGGTCCCCAGGTAGATGCCGACAAGAAGGCTGACGAGGTGAACCCCATCTGAACTCCTACTGAGTCTGAATGTGACATTCTCCGTACAGCCCGGTCTGTTCGTCTGATACATCGCATGTCGGGCCTATGGGGCGGTAAAACGTCAGCCCCCCAATAGCGGTACAAGTCATGTCGGAGTGAAGCCCAAAACACCCTGAGATAACACTGGAAGCATACCAGTATATCTCGCTTGCCCTGGCCAGGGACTACTCGTGTAATGGCTCTCCTAGACACAGCGCGATGTCAACCCCCAATACCGGGAGAGACGAATCCTGTCTAACCGTCACTGCCTCCAAGTGCTTCGGGACTGCACCAACCACTACCTGTTTGCACGACTCCTTTGAGCCGTGGTAGGGTAGTGATCAAAGTGCAGTGGGAACACACTCGAGGCGAAGTGCCAGTGTCAAGTCAGCGGACTAAGCAGTACTCATGTCACCTGGGAACTGATAACTGACGATAGGTATAATACCAACCTGTCAGTTCCCGACGAGTCCTGTCCAGTGTACTCGTAACCTAACGAGCACCCGTATACTATCTCCAGTACGACGTACTGATGGCTGTGGGACAGACACCATCTCCCACACTGGGATGAGAAGCGCATACGCTAGTCTACTCCGGAGTATCGATGCCCTGTTTCGATAGTCCTGCGACTAGGGACCTGTATAAGGATGTGCTTACAGATTACCCAGCCCCCACTAGTGTGATTGCCATCACAACGCTGGTAATCAAGCAAAGATCCTAAGGGCTCCACTAATGCGTATAGGTGATATCGCAAAATAAGCACATGTACACATTGAAGTAGAAACAAACCAAGTAGCTACTACTACTATATTGAGCAAGATTGTTTATACAAGGTGAATATCCAAGCCTCCATTAAGTAATATACAAACTAGTATTATACAGTAATGGCCTCTAGGGCATATACACTAACAGATGGGCGATGGATGATCCCATATCCATTGGTGTTTGACATCAGAGATGATATACGGGTGCTCAGTAGAGACTGGGTACACTGGACGGACACGCCGAGAACTCCCAGATGGTATTATACCTGACGTCAGATGGCAGTTCTCTGGTGACACTGGTACAGAGTAGTCTGTTGACCCGAGATCGTCATAGAGTCTTGTGTGTTTCCCACTGTGCTTTGATTTCCATCTTACACGTCCAAGAGGGCGTGCAAAACGGTGGTTTTTGGGTACAGTCCCGAATCACATGGAGGCAATGAGCGATAGGAGGGGATTCGTCTCTCCGGTATAGGGGGTTGATGTTGCGCTGTGTTCGATTGGCTATAACAGGAAATCCCTGGCCAGGGTTGCTGAGATTTACTGGTAAGTGTTACCAGTAGTTTCTCGAATTGTTATAGACCTCATATCGACACGACTTATCGAGCTATTGGGGTCTGACGTTTACCACCCCTAGGCGAGATATGCGACATATCAGACGATCAGACCAGACTGTACGGTAGTGTTACTGGTTGGATTCACTGGAGTGTGAGCGGGCTTGCTCGTCGGTCTTCAGATCGCTCAATACCCGGGTGGCCGTTACGTTTAGCAGACCGCTTGCGGCTTGTGGTGTTTGATATGATCATCACCTGCTGCCGGCGTATTGACGAGTCTTTAGAGTCCTACACAGAGGTTTCCTGGCTCAAGCAAAACGAAATAGGAGCGCATATGAGATATGTGCGGGACCGAGAATAATACCAGTATGTGATACTGTATTCGATTCTCGCGATGTGACATTGATCGGTTATATGCGATATAGCCGGGTTATCGGATCAAGTGTTGATTCGATAAGTTGTTACTATTGATACCAGTCGGTTATGTGCGACATGACCGGATCATTGAATCAAGTGTTGATTTAATAATTTAATGTATAATTATATATATTTGATATATTACTTTGCATTAACTAGTATCGGTTCACTTTGA
The DNA here is from genome assembly GCA_030015575.1 of Agapanthus africanus. Taxonomy (NCBI): domain Eukaryota; kingdom Viridiplantae; phylum Streptophyta; class Magnoliopsida; order Asparagales; family Amaryllidaceae; genus Agapanthus; species Agapanthus africanus. Next base: position 226,866,391 of record CM057347.1, read on the forward strand.
ATGGATTTTCTCACTCGGATGTGCGCATTGCATATGCGATATGATTTTGTGCACTTGTTTGTATCATGGTTAATGATGCATGCCTACTTGGTTAAGTGCAAAGAATTAAACCATGGTTAACTAAATGATTAGGGTTTTATTTTCTTAAATTATTCATTTATTCCTTTTTGGAAATTATTTTGCATAAGAAGAATTGGTGGCTTTCTTTTATTCTTTCATGAACTTTCATGAATGTTTGACTTTGTCACCAATTTTGTCTCATGCTTAACCCTAACCATCTCTTTTAACCATGATTGATTCTCTACACCTAACCATGGTTCTAATATGATAAGTATTCATTTCTTTTCCAATTTTAATTAACTTATCATAATTAGCTTCTTCTTCTTCTTCATTTTCTTCACATGAAGAAAGCTTGCTCCATTAATGGCAAGTGATGAGAATGAGTGAGAAATCCAATTCTAAAGTCTACCCACTTCCTATTTCTTCATCCTCTACCTCTTGCCAAGTAGTAGAGTGTGTTTCCTTCACAAGTTTTCATGGCTTGGTGAAGGTGGAGCTTGATCTAGCGATGCTTCGACGTAGATCATCTTCGGCACGAAGCCGACGACCTTGCCCGCTCGTTCTCCGATGAAGCCGACGCTAGAGCCCGGATTTGATTTGGACAGCGGAGAGGACCTCATCTCGGAGCCGTGGAGGTGGAGGACCGGATCTACAAAGGTTGTATTTCCGTATTCTCTTAGTTAAGTGTTAACTTGTTATCTTTTCGCCTAGAAATCTAGCCAACGATCCTTTCTAGGGTTTCTCGGCACCGTTTAAATTTGAAATTGGCATGGTTGATGCCTTGTGAGACCTCATTAGGGTGCCTAGGAACCCTACAGTGGTATCAGAGCCTAGCTAGAGCCTTAGACGAAGTCTAGACGCAATTTGAAGTCCGAACGAACCGAAACCGCAAAATTTCCATGCTCTCTGTCCTTTTTTCAAAAACTGGGAATTTTCCAAATTAAAAATATGCAGAAAACCCTGCAAGGAAATCTAAGAATTACGGCGCAAAAAGTTTTGAATGAACAGTGTAAACGGCGGCGGAACCGCGGCATAAGCCTAGCTTATGCGGCGGTTCCGCGGCAGAATCATTGCGTCAGCCCTAACTTTTTGCACAGTAATTCATTGTTTCAGGTGCTGAGTTCTCTGGGTATTTTTAAAATTTATTTAAGAGTTGAATTTTCTGGAGTTGTTTTGGGGATTCGGTGGAGTATCAAATTTTATCTGTGTGGCTTTCCGGATAAATTTTAGAACATGTTAAAAAGTTCGACCGGATATAAATACCCAACTTTTCCCCTGTCGGGAAATTTCCAAGTGTTGGATTTTTCCGTAGTTTAACGACGTTCTAAGTAGTGCAAGTAACGCGATGGTCCCTCTAGAAGACAACAAACCTTAACTCGATTATGTGACCGTCTTGAACTGCCCCTTGAACCTTCGGGTTTGGGGCAGTACGGCGTGCCACATGTGAGGCGTTGGCTTGACCCTTCTACGGCTGGACCGTTGGTACTGAGGCACGAACTGAATGTTGTTAGACTTGTTTCATGTGTTGATCTGTATCGGGAAAACTTGGGTGTTTGACTGTTCGATCGAAAAGTTTAACATTTTCTATTTATCTGGAATGGGATACAATAATTGGAATTCACAATGAGTTATGAGATTACTGAATGAATGTTATAAACATAGCAGTTTAGTCTCACTTGATCGGTTGCCACGGAATTTTGATGTGATCAAAAGTCCGTCGCAATCACGTAGCGTACGCGGATACTCGCAGGGTAAACTTAATAGACAGCCTCACTCCATAGCCCCGACCAAGTGACTGTAGGAGAACCCCGTCGCCGAAAGCATCCGTTCGGGTGCTCGCGGTAGCGGTGTTCCGCCTTGGTGCACTTCGTCGACGGTATCGGGGGTGCAGCCGTCTACTGAAATTTGCGACGAGCATTCGATCAGGATGTCGGGAATCTTGTTGAATTACCCGACTTAATATTGAAAAGTGTTTTCAATGATGAGACTAAAATGCGGGGTTTATAATTGTTTGGCATGCGATGTCTAAGTAATTCATTTGGTCAGGCATGCGATGTCTGAGGTGGTTACGGATTCCAACTGTTGTAGTTTTACACTTTCTTTTCTGTGACCGTAAGTGTAATATGTGATATCGCCGGTTTCGTTGCTATATGTCAACGACAATTGGGATGCGCATATTTACTTACGTTGATGACATGTGATGTTATGTGTTGCTGGATATGTTATATTGGATCGTCGTGTTTGAGTAGCCGGGGTTTTTTATGTGAGATGAGTGTTTTTTATTTTCATTCATGTAAAAACTTGTATGTAATATTCTTTTATTGGGGCACTTCCAGGTTGCGGAAGTTGTCACCGTTTGTATATTATTTACTTTTCCGCACTAGGATAGACCCAAGGAGGGGAGCACAAGTAACCGGGTTCTGGAGTCCAGTGGGAGACCAACTCGAGGAGTCGAGTCCGGGTCTCCTAACTCTAGAATTGGTAGGGTTGCTTGCCGCTCTCGTAGGGGTCTAGGGGTATGGGTTTGGCTATTCATCACGACCGTGGAATCCGTGTTTTATACTGGCTCGTATTGAAAACACGGACGTCCTAGTATATCCAATATTTCATATGATTCTTCTGCTGCGATATCTGTGATGTGATCATGTGATGTTCTGTGATAGATACAGTATATAGTATATATGATATATTATATAGGCGTTACTTATGTTTTACACCCGCGCTAGCCCTGCCCCGCTCTGCCGTTAGTTACCTTACCTAACGGTGCACGAGGGGACATCGAGGCGAATGCGGATGGCATAAGTGTACGTCGTATTTATCTGTGATGTTTAGGTACTTAAATGATGGGACTTCATTAATGTGATTAATGAAATAAAAGAAACCTAAGATGTTGTAGAATCGAATTTCAAAATTAAAACAGGTAGCTACAGTTCTTGCTTTGGACGGAGGTATATGTGATATATCCTGCACCTTATTCGATGAGGAAAGGACCGAGATCCCTTCACCGGGAGTGACTCCTTTAGCAATAACTGGCAGATGCTACACACTCGGTTTGTCTTTTGATTGCTTTTAAGTGTTTTTGCTTTGCACAGTGATATATATGATATATCCCGCACCTCATTCGACAAGGAAAGGACCGACGATCCCTTCACCGGGAGTGACTCCTTTAGCAAAACTAGTAAAGCCTCAAAAACACTCCATTTTAAAATCATTTGATTCTACAACGATATCAAGTTCATTACGCAATAAGTTTTCAGAAAAACCCGTCGTAGCCCTCCGTCATTTCAGATAAGTCCTATTTAGTATTCGTGCTACGTTTGTTGACCTCCGTCAAGGCGTAGTGTGCGGTAGCTAACTAGTATTTATCTGTTTATGCATATGATGCAGATTGAGTTAGGGTAGTTGTGCGGCCTTGTTGACCTCCGTCAAGGGTCGTGCGGGTGGGTTTAATTCGATCAAGAAATGACGGGTTGAACTTGACTAGTAGCCTATGGTTTGTTGACCTCCGTCAAGGTCATAGGGTGCTGGGGGCAAAATATTATCGGGAATTTCAAGTGTTGAAATTTGCAATGAGATTGCATACCTTCTATGAGATAGTTGGATCCCGATACCCGCTGCGAGTAATTGTTACTCCTGGGAGAGTTTTATACATTACAATTAGCCGATCAAGTAGGTGTCTAGAAAGGTGTCAACGGGGTTACGCCTCTGGGAAAACTAGGTTTACATTAATTAGGTTCGTGCGAAAGCACGGGGGACCTCCCTCAAAGTACCGACACTGGCCTGGCTGAAAGATTGGCGAACTTGTAGTGTGTAATTAATCCCGGCTAGTCTTTCCTTTTAGGGTTTGAAGGAAGATTTGATAAAAAGCAGTGGGAGCCATCCTGATTAGATAAAATAATAACCAATCTATTCTTGCAAGAGCGCACGCTGAGTGTTTTCTTCTCTCTCTCTCCAGGTAGCGACCATATCACGCCTTAATCAAGATAATAATACGGATTATTGACCGAACCCGCTTGTTATACTGAGCTGGGGAACGTTGGTCCCGCTCCAACTTATAATTGTTATAAGACAGAGCAGGAAATTGGGGAATACCAGATTTCCCGTGCCGCCCAAACGAAGAGAGTGCATGCTGATGCATCATCTTCGGGTTTGTTCATTATACAGAACTGTTTCTCAGTATCCTTTACGTCCTGGGTATATGCTACCGGATCAGGATCCCAGATATGTAATCAGTTACATAGGGCTACAGATAGGTAGAGAACTGAGAACGGGTGATAAGTTTCATGAGGCAGAAAACGGGGCAAGAGTTGCAGCCAAGTCTGTTGGTCACTGTCACCCTGTATTACAATACATTGATTCTGAACGACTGTTATTAGATACCGAACCTGATATACAAAATTATATCTGTTTCTTTATTAGTAAAGAAACGGTAAAATTTTGTATTGTTGGATAATGTTTTGAACATTTCCTATATCAAAAGTTGATCGGTTCAGGCACGTTATCTAAAAGCATTAATGTTCTAAATCAAACTACAGTTCTTAGTATATGGAACACACATAAGAGGAAGAGTTCAGAAATGAACGGATCCTTCTTAAGGTATTGTAGACTAGGTCAGATCAATGTGACCCGACTAGCTGAAGTTACATGTAGATGCATATTTAAATCAGTTTGAATCTACATCTTGTGAAACTTGCCAGTCATGTCACAAAGATATAATGACACTAGCTCTGTTTATTGGAAACAGAGAAAGAGTTAGTAAACTCTTGGGATGATACATGTTGATGTATGTAAGGTCCCCTGTCTACACATGCCAGGACAGGTTCTTTGTACTTCATTACATTCTCTGATAATCTCTCAAGATTCAGACATATGTTCCTGTTGAAACATGAGTCCGAGCCTTTTGAGATATTCACAGAATATAAGCGAGAAGTAGAGAACCAAAATACGGGTATAAGTATTATGTCCTTTGATGAGATCAAGGAGGAGAATACTTGAGCACGGAATTCCAGGACTATTCTAAAGGAGAATGAGATTCTCTCTCGGCATTACTCCTCCGAATACACCATAGCACGATGGTATATCGGGGCGGAGCAATCACACCCTATATGATATGGTGTGCTCTATGATGAGTATTACTGAGTTACCTATTTCCTTTTAGGGGTTTGCACTTGAGAAGCTGCATACCTATTGAATAGGTTCGAATCAAATCAGTTGCCTACCACTCCATATGAGATATGGAAAGGGAAGAGCCCATGTCTTAAGCTAGTCAAGATTTGGGGTTGTCCGGCCTATGTCTAAAAGCAAAATCCGGACAAGTTCGAGGCAAGGTCTGTTATGTAAAACTGGAAGTGTTCCAGCTATACAAACTGCAGCTGATGATTTGAAAGAACCAAAGGATTCAATAGTTACCAACGAACCTCAGCCTCTCCGCCGATCTAGTAGGGTTTCTCACCCACCTGAGAGATACTTCTGTTTCTCTATGACAGTGGGAGCGAGGATTGCATCATGAGATGATGACCCAACTAGTTTCGAGCTGGCCATCTGGAGTGGGACTCTGTAAGAATGGCTGGATGCTTAGTGATCTGAGATGGAATCCATATACACCAACAAAGTATGGACTTTGGTTGCTATATCTGAAGGGTTAAATCCCCATCAGGAGCAAGTATATCTTGAGAAGATTACTAGGTGTAGATGGAAAAGTTGAGACTTTCAAAGCTAGACTTGTTAAAGGTTTGCATCATTGACCAGGTGTGGATCATGAGGAAACCTTTTTCTAAGGAGCTATGCTTAAGTCCATCCAGATCCTACTTGCCACGGCTACATACCATGACTATGATCTCTGGTGGTTGGGTGTCTTGACTGCTTTTCTAAATGATGATTTGGAAAAGAGCGTCTATAAGTACACAGCCAGAGGGCTTCGTAGACGGTGGGAGCGGCGGAAACGTGTGCAAGATGTTTTATAGGATAAAGCAGGCATCGCGGAGTTGGAACATCTGTTTTGATGGATAAGTCAAAGAGTTTGACATCATCAAAATGGTAGATGAACCTTGTATAAACAAAAAGGTAGTAGGGAGTATGGTGGTGATCCTCGCAGAGTACGTGGATGACATACTCTTGATAGGGAAGGAGTTTCCTATGCTACGCTCGATCAATCTCCGCTTATCACAATGATTCTCCACATAGGATCAAAGTGATACCTCCTAAATCCTGGGTTTTTGGATCTATGAGATAGATCTAAATGGATGTTAGGATTCTCACTAGTTGTAGTGAGATGGTATCAATCGATCCTGGGGAGAATCACTGGAAGGGTTCCAGGGTGATAATGACGACTGAATGTCAGTCGCAGGAATTGTCTTTACCCTCAGTAAAGGGACGGTATGTTGGAAGAGTTCCAAGCTAGATACCGTGGCATACTAGACGATAAAGGTAGGATACATCGCTACTAAAGATGCTACCAAAAAGGCTGTTTGGATGTATAATGGTTCATGAGATGAACTATGTTCCTACCATTGTGAGACAATGGAGTTGTGGCTTATGCCAAGGAACGCCGGTCCCATCAGTGATCCAGACATATTCTAAGGCAGTGTCACCTGATCATGGAGATGGTTGATCTCCAGGGTGATTGAGGTTAGGAGAGTAGACTCAGAGGACAACACAGCGGATCCACTCACAAAGGCATGTTCCCAGAGAGAGACTTTTATGGGATGGTTGAGTATGAGATACTACAACCACTGCTACAGATGGCCCTAGTGCAAGTGGGAGATTGTTAGTTATATGTATGCCCTAGAGGCCATTACTGTACATAGGATGTATATTGTAGTGGATGCTGGGACATATATAGGGAGGACTTTCTTGCTCGACATGATAGTATGCTATCTGGTTAATCTTTACCTTAACGTGTACACTGATTGTCTCCCTGTTACATGTTGGTAAAGCCCTTAGGATCTGTACATGACTACCTGGACTATGATGCGGATCATACTAGTGGGGACATGGTAGTCCATAAGTACATCCTTCAAAGTCCCTAGTCGTGGGTGTATCGAGACGGGGCATCGATATACCAGAGTAGTCTAGCGTATACCTTCTCGACCCATACTGATGGGCGATGGATGATCCCATATCCATTGGTGTTTGACATCAGAGATGATATACGGGTGCTCAGTAGAGACTGGGTACACTGGACGGACTCGCCGAGAACTCCCAGATGGTATTATACCTGACGTCAGATGGCGGTTCTCTGGTGACACTGGTACAGAGTAGTCTGTTGACCCGAGATCGTCATAGAGTCTTGTGTGGTTCCCACTGTGCTTTGATTTCCATCTTACCACATCCAAGAGGGCGTGCAAAACGGTGGTTTTTGGGTACAGTCCCGAATCACATGGAGGCAATGAGCGATAGGAGGGGATTCGTCTCTCCCGGTATAGGGGGTTGATGTTGCGCTGTGTTCGATTGGCTATAACAGGAAATCCCTGGCCAGGGTTGCTGAGATTTACTGGTAAGTGTTACCAGTAGTTTCTCGAATTGTTATAGACCTCATATCGACACGACTTATCGAGCTATTGGGGTCTGACGTTTACCACCCCTAGGCGAGATATGCGACATATCAGACGATCAGAACGAACTGTAAGGTAGTGTTACTGGTTGGATTCACTGGAGTGTGAGCGTATTGACGAGTCTTTAGAGTCCTACACAGAGGTTTCCTGGCTCAAGCAAAACGAAATAGGAGCGCATATGAGATATGTGCGGGACCGAGAATAATACCAGTATGTGATACTGTATTCGATTCTCGCGATGTGACATTGATCGGTTATATGCGATATAGCCGGGTTATCGGATCAAGTGTTGATTCGATAAGTTGTTACTATTGATACCAGTCGGTTATGTGCGACATGACCGGATCATTGAATCAAGTGTTGATTTAATAATTTAATGTATAATTATATATATTTGATATATTACTTTGCATTAACTAGTATCGGTTCACTTTGAATGGATTTTCTCACTCGGATGTGCGCATTGCATATGCGATATGATTTTGTGCACTTGTTTGTATCATGGTTAATGATGCATGCCTACTTGGTTAAGTGCAAAGAATTAAACCATGGTTAACTAAATGATTAGGGTTTTATTTTCTTAAATTATTCATTTATTCCTTTTTGGAAATTATTTTGCATAAGAAGAATTGGTGGCTTTCTTTTATTCTTTCATGAACTTTCATGAATGTTTGACTTTGTCACCAATTTTGTCTCATGCTTAACCCTAACCATCTCTTTTAACCATGATTGATTCTCCACACCTAACCATGGTTCTAATATGATAAGTATTCATTTCTTTTCCAATTTTAATTAACTTATCATAATTAGCTTCTTCTTCTTCTTCATTTTCTTCACATGAAGAAAGCTTGCTCCATTAATGGCAAGTGATGAGAATGAGTGAGAAATCCAATTCTAAAGTCTACCCACTTCCTATTTCTTCATCCTCTACCTCTTTCCAAGTAGTAGAGTGTGTTTCCTTCACAAGTTTTCATGGCTTGGTGAAGGTGGAGCTTGATCTAGCGATGCTTCGACGTAGATCATCTTCGGCACGAAGCCAACGACCTTGCCCGCTCGTTCTCCGATGAAGCCGACGCTAGAGCCCGGATTTGAATTGGACAGCGGAGAGGACCTCATCTCGGAGCCGTGGAGGTGGAGGACCGGATCTACAAAGGTTGTATTTCCGTATTCTCTTAGTTAAGTGTTAACTTGTTATCTTTTCGCCTAGAAATCTAGCCAACGATCCGTTCTAGGGTTTCTCGGCACCGTTTAAATTTGAAATTGGCATGGTTGATGCCTTGTAAGACCTCATTAGGGTGCCTAGGAACCCTACATCTTTTTCATGCCCTCTTTTTGTTAGTTTTTAGTTTACTTCTTTTTCTTCTTCTTCTACATCTTTCCTCCATTAAATTGTTGTGAGAGCTTTTGAGTGGATGTTAAATGAAGATGAGGGTTATTTTGTATCATTCTTTCTAGCTTCCCCCTTGAGCTCTCTACCTTAACATGATCTTGCAAGCTCTTAAGTTAGCTTGCAAGTTTAAGCTTTGGTCATTGATCTCAAGGGGTTGTATTATTTTGGAATCAATAAAGTCTTCTCTTTTGTGCTTCATTCACCATGAGTTCTTTGCCTCTTCTTGATCTTGCAACCTCTTAATTGAGCTTGCAAGTTTAAGATTTGGTTATTGAACCCATGTCTTGTATTTGGCTCTATGGTTCCTAGTTTCATTTCTTGTTCATTTACTTTCTTGCACTTTAATACTTGCTTTACTTTCATACACTTAAATTCCATGCACTTTTAATTAGTTGCTTGTAATCTTTTCTTTTCTTTGTTTATCTTTTCTTTTGCTCTTTTTGGTTCGTTTTGTGAATAGTTGTAATATGTTGTTGTTAAGAATAAATACAATATTGTAAGTTAAGGTTTCATTCCTCATTTTCTTTTCCCGTTATTTTCCTCTGAACTTCGCCCAAACGTTACGCGAGCGCTCCGTTAGGCACCCTACCCTACCAAGGTAACGGTGATTCCTAACCGCGACCGGTTGCGTTCGGTTTGGCCGGAGACGAAAGCAAGAGCCAAGAACGGACGGATAAGGGTCAATAAGCCGGATTCCACGAATACCGTGCTTAAGTACCCTAATCCACGTTGTTGCCGATTTCTCTAGCTTCAATTGTTCAAGACTCGGCTCAAAGGTTTTGAGTGCGGATTCCTTTAGCTTACACTTTCGTATCTTTTTCTTAACAACTTTATACTTGCATATAAAACACATAGGTTAGAATTGAACAAACATATACACATTCTTTATTAACTCGTCTAAAACTCGAACGGACATACAACCATCTCCATGTGGATCGACCCGTGCTCAACCGGCTAGCTGCATAGCGACACCGTCCTGATCGCGGTTATAACTTTAGAACTTTGAACATCCGACACGCCAAAAGCGTGCGATCAAATGGCGCCGTTGCCGGGGAGACGGTAGCGTATTTTCTTTCTTGTTATTCGGGTTAATATTCTTTTTGTATATATTTATAAATAAATAAAAAATCTTTTTGTTATTTTTGATCATTTTTCTGTGCAAGTGTGCAGGCTAATCTGGAGTAAGTACAGTAATCCAAAAAGAAAACAGAGGGTTTTATTTTGGAGAAGAAAAGAAGAGGAGTTCGTTGACTAAAGAAAAATCCCCAAGTCAACATTTTGACCGCGGAACCTCGGTCAGAAGGTGCCTTGCGCGGCGGTTCCGCGGTCCCATTGTGGCCTCTGTGCCCAATTTTTTTCTCCACCCTTTTTTCTTTTCTTTTATTGTCTCTGTGAATTCCACTATACTGTATTTTCTGCAGATTTTTGCGGATTTACAAACTGCGATTGTGGGGAGCAAAGTGTACGTTCAAGGTTAAGGTGATTACGAAGTACAGTGCCAAAGATCCGGGTAGTTTGACCTGCGCAAGCAAACTTTTCAAGCTTACCGGAATTGATTCAACGGGGGTTTCCTAACCCAAAAATTTAACGGTATGTATTTTTTAAAACACCTTCTTCTCAAATCAGACGCATCCAATATACTATTCTTTGCAGGATTCTTTGCATGTTCGCTAGCAAACGCTAAAAAATTGACTAACCCGTATTTGTTGCAGTGCCGTGCTTAAACTAAAAAAAACGATTGTTTGATTCTTTATAGAATTTTTATTGAATTGCGCATTGCATACATTAATACGGACTTAAGAGCAAGCGAACCTCACAATATACGGTAAAGGATTTCAATACCTTTTCTGTGGCCCACAAATCATGAACTTGAGCATAACGTTTACCCGCACAAACTTTAATAGAAACTAGACTTTAAGCCTTAAGGACTTCGCGCTCACTAGGAGAAGTTAACTGTGTTTAGAACCTCGCTTAACGGTATATTGTTTACGGGGTGTCTAGTAAAGTGTTACGGTGAAACCGCCAAAAGAGAAAGGGTTATTTAATTAAGGACCTTCGCAAAAGCGTCAGAAAACCTCCCCTTATCTCTGCACTTACCTGGCCTCGTGATCAGTGTATCTTAAGCCCGTTTCTCGACACAGTTTTACTTCGACAACCAAGTTCTGGAGCAGGTCTAGTTGACCTAGGTGAACCCTAGAACGATTAGGTGTGTGGTATTTTTGTGTCGTGATTGTTGTTGTCCAGATTCTTTTTGTGTGTATATTTCATTCTTTTGTTAATAGCTAACTAAAAAAAAACTTAAAAAATAAAAATAAAATCACATTCTTTTTCCCCTCCTTTTCTCTGCCTTTCTTACATTCTCTCTTCATATCATGGGTACCCCACCTCGCAAAACTCTTGCCGAACTTTGGTACCCACAACCAGACATAACTTTCTATGGTTTTTGCTTCGGTCGAATTTCGAACGACCCCTCCATGCCCAAAATTTCACTGAAAGATCGCATAGAAGCATCTAGGACAAACACTTGCATTCCGCATTCCACTCTGTATCAATCTTTTCAACCTCCCGCACCCGCTTATGTTGATACCCCTTTTGCAAGTCGTCCTTTGTCTATCGCTGAACATATTGAACAATCTCATAGCCGATCTTTCACTCCTTTCACCACTTCAAATTCTAGAGATCAACAATTTTATTCACCTTCTTATCCAAATGTTGATCCTACTTCTGTCCAGCCATTCAATTCCTACCAGTCCTACCCGACTTTTTCTCCTTCCCTAGACATTGCTTCTGAACCGCCATTTGGGAGTTTTTAGTATCTAAATAACTTTGAATCTTTTACTGAAACCCCTTCACAACCCATGTCTAGTCTGGAACAGTCTTTGGAAGACTTTAGGGTAGCGTCGTACCAACAGATGATGGATTTGAATGCGTCCATGGCCGCCCTCATACAACCTAGTGACCCGGTAGCTAATTTTCAACTAGCTCCAAATTTTCTAATGTATGAAGAGGCGGTAAGACAGGTTGAGAATTTGAGTGGAGAGAGTGAGATGTACCTCCTTCCGAATCAAGCCTACCCGTTTCAACTTGAATCCCACAACTCTGGTTTTGAATGTCTATCTAGTGTTCCAAACGATTCATTGATTAAAGATAGAACTGATAATGAGTTGTGTAACTTTGTAGTGTTTAATTTGCCCGATTGTGAAGGGTCCTTTTCGAGTGAAACCACACCCTATCCTTTTGACCACTACACCTCCACTCTAGAACCTGAATTGATTAATATCCATGCTTTTGTTGAGGTGTCTGAGAATATTGATTTTCACTTGATTGAGGATATTGACGCCGGGAATATTTTGGATGATGAACCTGTAGATTTGGCAGAGTTTTTCTCTCCAATTCATCATCCCGAGTCATTAACCGTTTTTCCCGAACCCCATATGCGACTTGATTTTGATGAAATTTGCATGGCTAAGCTGAATTTTGAAGAAACTTTTAAGGATATTTTTGAGGATGAACCAGTTTTAATTGATGAGTCGGATTTTCCAATTCATCCTGTTCCTTTCATTGACCGTGTACACCCTCCTGAACCTTTAACCGATAACCTTCCTCAATCACCTACCTCCATCCTTTCCATCGTTCCGATCTTGTAAGAAACCGTCTCACTTTCATTTCATATGTCTGGTTTACTGAGTTCGGCGTACCCATGGTTTCTCACGAATCTTGAGGGATTTGACCCCATTTCTCACCATATTGATAGATTAGTACAATCCCTATTTTCACATCGATCATTACAGATTGTACTAATTTATTCAATCCATTTCCACCCTCAAGATCGTATTCCACTTCTTTCTCCCTTCCGCCATTCTTCCTTTCATACACCGAGACCGTATCCCGCTTCTATCTCCATACGGTCTCGCGTATTCTCCATTTCTTACCTCTCCGCATTATTTCACCAACCAACACATTATTGAGATAAAATCTTTGAATGGTTGGTGCTCACTTTTGGTCTGTGTAAGGCCTTGTATAGCTTGATACTACTCTTTTCCCCCCAATCCTGAACTTCAATGCTTAACAATGGAAACACTGTTTTACTTAAGTTTGGGGGGGAACCTTTTTGTATATATTTTCTGTTTTCCTTTTTTTTGTTTTGTATATAATTTGTTTTAGGGAGCGCCGACAATTTTGACCATCTTGGTGTACCCTGACAGTGAGAGCACTGTCAAGTTTACGTTTGGGGGTGTGCTCAGTAAGCTTTCTTCCTTCGCATTCATTTGTATATTATGCATTTGCATACCTTATTTAAAAAACCCATAAAAAATCAAAAATTTTCCAAAATATAAAAACTTTGTCGTCAAGTTAGCTAATAGGGTAACTTAGATTTTTATTCTGAAAGTTTAGTTGATATGTTAGAAATAACTAAATTCTAGGCTTAGGAATTGAAAACCCTAAAAATAACCCTCATTCTGTCTAACTTTGGTAAGTATACGTCCTTACAGTTTTTTTGAGAAATAGGGAATCTTGAGTGCAGTTCTTGAGTTAAGTCAAGATGAGGGGAAAGTATTGAAGCTCTACTGAAGGATAAGTCTGAAAAATAGTTTCTATTCTTGAGTTCAAATTCAAAAAGTATATACCCTACAACTGCACTTACACGCACCTTGAAACTTGGGATAGTAGAGGATACCTAGAAATACTCTTGCCTGAAAACCTAGTATGAAAGAAAAAACGGTATTTAAAGCTAAACACCAAAAGAGCATTATTGAAAAATATATCCGGTCTTGAAAAAGAAAAAGAAAAAAAAGAATAAATAGAATAAAATCAAGACCTGGAAACTGCTATTTACGCTTTAAAGCTCACACATTCAGTAATCGGCCGTTAGTGCCTCAAGAAGCATTAATAGTCGCATGAAAGGTGTGCAAGCAAATCCGTCCATCGTTAATGAAAAGAAGTAGTATTAGGTATTAGGGCAAGGGTATTATAGCTTGAATTGAATTCTTGAGTGTAGGGGTGCAAATATACACACACGTAGGGGTATACAATCGATGTTTGGATAACAGATTGAAATAAAAGATAAGACTTATGTTTTCTGTAAAGTTGATAAAAATCCCGGAATTAAGACCACACTTTAGAAGGAAAACTCTGGAGTGCCAACATCTTTCTAAACTTTTTTAGAACGTATAAGATCTGAGGTTAAATAGAAAGGAGGTGTGAAGCATTAGGGTTGAATATTTCTAACTTAGGATGATAGAGTTTCTAACGTAGATACTAAACTGTAGGAGTAGAATCGATGTTAACTTATGACACTAGCTTGACGGGATTTTGTGGTTGTAATCCGCTGAAAACCCTCAGGAGACAACACTCCTCCTACTAGGGACACCTAGAGGTTTAACGGCTTGTTGCACGAGCTCAGTGCAATCGCGTTCCCTGCGAAAGTGTGATTAGAACTTTTTTGTGAATAATTAGTTTTGCTCGGGACGAGCAAAAGTTAAGTTTGGGGGTATTTGTTCACACCAGAATATTGCATTTAATACCGCCCATTCGTATGCTCGTTTGTTTATAGGTAGGTACTCTTGAGCCGTGTTTGCTAGTGTAAATTTTGAAAATCGTTTCGGTGAAATTTTGAAAAATCGGTAAAATAAGGGGGTTTTCTGTAAAAAGTCAAAATATAAATATCTTTATTATAAAATTAAAAATACATATTCTAGCTATGAAATTGCTAGTGTTAAGTGTTTATTGATCCACTAGTAAAATTCCTAATTTTCTGAAAAATTTTCCGAAATTAATTATTTTAATATTATTTTAAGCCGTCACTAATACATTTAATTAGGGAAAATTACAAATTGGAATGAGTTGAAACAAATTTTGTGCATCATGACACATTAAACTAACATGTAAAATATTGTTTTTGAATTGAAAAGAAATTATTAAGATGGTTTTAGAAAATATAAACTATAAAGGCTTAAATGGTGAAAAATAGCTAAATAGAATTGAAGTATGGTTCTAGATTGACTTGGGATTTAATATTTATAATTTTCCCTCACCCCCACACACACCCACACTCACACACCCCCATTTTCCTCCCCATTTTTCAGCAGCCCCTAATTCCCACTTAAAAGTTTAAAGGAAATGAAAAAAAAAGGGAAAAACATTAAAGAATAGAATATGGTTATAGGTTGAGGTATGGGCTTTGCTTTTTGACTTGGTCATAACCCATTCCTCATTCTCTCTCTTCCCTTCCCTTCCCTCTCATGGCCGAGCTCCCTCACAGCAGCCCCCCTAAATTCTTCTCCTCTCTTTTCTCTTCAAAAAACTCACCATTTTGCATCAAAAAAAAAAGTCCAAAACAAAAAAAAACCACAAATCCCTAATCTAATCCCTACCCATTTTTTTACTTGGCTAATCTAGTATGGTTCTTGGTGAAAAGGAACTAATTTGGAGTGCTAAGTTGCTTGTGGGATCATCAATTTGTTGGGTATAAATTCTAACCATTTTGCTTAAATTGTTGTTTAATTACTTGAATCTAGCATAATTGGTGTTTAATTATAGTTCCAATTTCAACTTAAGAATTAAAGAGAAGGGTTTGAACTAAGTGAGGTTTTGTATCAATTGTTCATGGTTTTAATGAGGGGATTAATATGTTAATGCTATGCTAAAACTAATCTAGGTTCTAGTTTACTAATTGTTGCTTGTAAATTGTTAAAATTGGGGTTTTTGCAAACTAGGTTTTGGGAATTATTTCAAAATGTGAGATTAAAATATGGTTAAGATTTTCATCACATCATTAACAACATAATGGGTAGTTTGACACTGTAAGACATTTAAAATGTAAGCTAGTTTTTAGTTTGCCAATTGTTATTTCAAAAATTGTCTAAATTATGTATTTTTTTAAACTAGATTTTTAGAATTATGAAAATAAGTGGGATTAAAAGTCTAGTAATGATTTGTATGACCTAATTATGATATTTAATAAGTATATTGGCCGCTACATTCATTTAAACGTCGAGTTTTGTATTAAAACGGGTAATTTTTGCTTGCTAGATTTTCGGAAAAATGGCTTCTAAAGTGAATTTGGGGTTTTTGTGAATTTTAACCTTTTCTATATTTAAATTAGTATTCGTGAATGTGCAAATGAGTGTACTTAGGGTTTTTTTTCTCGATGGTCGGGCGTTTGCACGCCGACGTCGAGGGTTTTTGGGTTGGTTTGTGAAAGCAACCATAGGTTTTGACCTATGTGGGATTCGTGTGTCGTTTTGGTCATGAGTCGGATTTTAATGCGATACGGTGCGTTATGATATGTCGGTACCCCATGTGGACTTCGGGACGACAAGCAAGTGCGTGGCGACGTCGGCACCGGCAAACGAGGACCAGGTGAGTAGATTTATATCTACGGGGAGAAGTCGGGCGGATGGCGTATAGCACCCCCGCAGTTAGCGGTGATGTATACGAATACGTATACACACATATATTTATTGTTTATATATTGTTTGAGTACATTGATGGTGATATGGATATTTGGTGTTCTTGGATATTTAGTGTCGCGAAACCCTAGAGTAGTGGTCGCACCACGCATGCACACACCCACCCATACTCGCATACTTTCTTCTTTCATTTGTGCTTATACGGGAATACATAGTTATGTGTTCACATGGGTATGGGACTATGTGTTCACATACAGATTTGAGGATGATACTTGGGTTTGAGATGAGTCGATGAGATTTGTATTGAGGTTGTGAATTCGGTGATATGGCAGGATTCGTATTTGAGATACGACATGACGTTGTAGCGGGTCCTTGACGTAGTGTTTCACACATGTCCATGCATACTTAGGCGGTACCAGTATTGTACTAGACGTAGATCAGTATCCCGATCATGATATTTGATAAAGAGGATACCAGGTGAATAGTATGATGAATGTGATATTGACCCGTACCTAGATTTGGGATGCCGTACGACGGATTTACGTACGAGCTATATTGATGATTGATCCGCACTCTTGACTTGGGATGTCTGATTATAGATATGGTATCGGATAGGATATTATTGAGGCGGGATCACCGACTAATATATATACAGGTATGTATATGTATCGACTCAGATGTTAGGCGGTTTCCTTACCTGTAGTTCAGCTTGTTAGTTCAGCCGTATAGTTTAGTGTAGTTGTTAGACTAGATTAGACTCCTACCTATTTCAAAACTAACGGATCGTGAGTATTTTAAAAGACAGGTCCAGGGATTCTACGGATATTTCAAAAGACGTATTTTTTCTTAAAAACACCGTAGCCCTCATTTTCAAAACACCGCGATTCGTGTTATTTCAAAAGGCACTATTGTAGGACTTATATTAGGATAATGCAGATTAGTTATCGTTGTGTCTAGTATTCAGCTCCCGCACATTATTGCTGTTGCTCCGCATCGCATACATATTATGATTCATATGCCATTATTGATATTATGCTGTTAGGACACCAGCACCATTACCGATGAAGCGTATGTACCACGTACACTTACTTGCCGGCTCACACACATCTTCATCGGTAATTGCCATGTCACGTACACTTTAGAAAAGACTATTTGCTTGACTTAGCTTATTAGCTAGTTGTTTCGACATGATATTAGTGTACTTGCCTTATATGCCAGTTTAGACATTGTAGTTATTACTTGTCGCTTCATGCATACTGTTATTCATTGTTATGCTGCATTCATGGATTCTCATGCCTATATTCACTAGTTTATGTGCTATTGAGGTTTTGGATTCGGATTTCCATGATATTTCTTGATTTGGGAACCGTGGGGATTTCAAAAGAGAGTATGTAATTGTTTTAAAAACCCGGTTACCCTTGATATGATATTTCAGTGCGTCCACCATGTTTTTTCTCGGTGCTGAGAGCGACATGTGAGACCCGAGTTCGAGGAGTGGAGGAACCGTTTCGGGTACATGGTGGACCCGGTAAGGTACCCCGAGGCAAGAAGCGCGTGGTGATGACGATGTAAGCCTGGCAGGGGGAGACTACCTACCGGTGATATTACCCGACGCGTCGGATATCCGGAGGATACCGTCGTGGTCTTGAGATGGATGGTAGGGGCCGGTCTGGACTGACGGCGTCCTAGATATTGAGATTTCGAGATATTGAGGTACTGAGAATTGATGATACAGGCCAGTCCGGATAGCCGGAGCCTGAGGTTTTGAGACATTGAGATTTATGTGTTATGTCGATGCTAGACACTGTTGATGCTGATTTCATTTATGATACCTCATTTTAAAAATACAAAGGAAATCTCACTAATTTATGAAAACAGTTTCTTCATTTACATGTATTCTGTTTTCATGCATTCATACCTCATTCATATGATTTATTGCTACCTGAGGCACTGACACAGGCACATGGGATTACACTCGGGTTAGATATTTACCCTAGCCATTGTTATAGGCTGCATGTTATATATTTGAGGATATATTATGATCGTTGACCTAGGATTGCGTTGTTCATGCGATTTCTGTTCGTAGATGTTTTTCTACTCACGAGTTGGCAACTCACCCCCGTTGTGCCACAGTTTCTTGCAGGTTTTGCCGTACAGGTTTCATTACGGTTTTGCTGGCACTGCTTCTTTCGGGTGACTTGCTAGTAGGTAGGTATATTGGTATCGTACCCATCATATTACTTTGTGTAATATTATTCAGTTGTATCTAGTAAATTCCATCAACCAAACATGTATTTATTCTTTGAGATAGAGACCAGTGATGTTATTCTTTCGACCTTAGAGTCGCGCATTTTATTCTTGTAGTTTTGAGTTCCTTTTTGAGTTTTTGATCCTCGCCGTTGGCGTTGTATATTATATTGCTTGTGTGGTTATGACCGTCGATTGACGAAGAGCTAGCTCCCGCTTGGGGATGCCCTTTTATTGATTTCGTATACTATTCATGTTGTATCCCGTTTGGGGGCCAGTATTTACAAAGGAGACTCTGCCGAAATTTTCAGTAAATATTTGATGTTTTTTTAAAACGTATAATTCGGATTATGCTATTAAAACTACTTGATTTAAATTGGTTTTCCTTCACTCTACTACTTTTCTTGGTTTGGATTTCTGGGTTTTCGGTTTACTTAGATTACGTAGGCTTCGATACGTTTCGTAGTTTAAGTGCCGGTCATGTTCCGTACTTTCGGGACGTGACAGCTAGTTAATTGCAGGATACAGGTTCTCAACCCTAAACAGTGAAATTCATGGAAAAACACGACAAATTCCGGATTACTGCCAACCACAGATAAAACACGGGTCTCCGCTCTCTATCCGTATGTTGCCGCACACCAGTTTAAGGGACAAAATGGCAAATCAATGTCATTTTCATGCACAAAGCACAATGTCAACACAAGATCCAACATATCGACGCGGAGATCAAGAAAATCATGGCAAAAGATCCACATCAAATCACCTTTTGGTCTGATGAAAATCTGGAAGATATGTGAAGGGATTCTGAGAAAAGTACTATGCCACATTGAAGAGGACTACAAACCAGGGACAATGAAGAAAATTGAAGGCCCAACCCCCTAATAAGGCCGCGGTTCCGCGGCATAAGCGCGCTTAGGCCGCGGAACCGCGGCCATGTGGGCTCCGCACTTGGTCATCTTCTGGGGGCTTTTTTGTAACTTCCTATAGTGCCTGAATGTTGCCTTAGTTCTCTGTTTCCTGCCTATAAATAGCCCAGAACTTGCCAAGCCATGGGTGTCTTTTTCATGCCCTCTTTTTGTTAGTTTTTAGTTTACTTCTTCTTCTTCTTCTTCATCTTTCCTCCATTAAATTGTTGTGAGAGCTCTTGAGTGGATGTTAAATGAAGATGAGGGTTATTTTGTATCATTCTTTTTAGCTTCCCCCTTGAGCTCTCTACCTTAATTTCATCTTGCAACCTCTTAAGTGAGCTTGCAAGTTTAAGATTTGGTCATTGATCTCAAGGGGTTGTATCATTTTGGAATCAATAAAGTCTTCTCTTTTGTGCTTCATTCACCATGAGTTCTTTGCCTCTTCTTGATCTTGCAACCTCTTAATTGAGCTTGCAAGTTTAAGATTTGGTTATTGAATCCATGTCTTGTATTTGGTTCTATGGTTCCTAGTTTCATTTCTTGCTCATTTACTTTCTTGCACTTTAATACTTGCTTTACTTTCATGCACTTAAATTCTATGCACTTTTAATTACTTTCTTTTAATCTTTTCTTTTCTTTGTTTATCTTTTCTTTTGCTCTTTTTGGTTCGTTTTGTGAATGGTTGTAATATGTTGTTGTTAAGAATAAATACAATATTGTAAGTTAAGGTTTCATTCCTCATTTCCTTTTCCCGTTATTTTCCTTTGAACTCCGCCCAAACGTTACGCAAGCGCTCCGTTAGGCACCCTACCCTACCAAGGTAACGGTGATCCCTAACCGCGACCGGTTGCGTTCGGTTTGGCCGGAGGCGAAAGCAAGAGCCAAGAACGGACGAACAAGGGTCAATAAACCGGATCCCATGAATACCGTGCTTAAGTACCCTAATCCACGTTATTGCCGATTGCTCTAGCTTCAATTGGTCAAGACTCGGCTCAAAAGTTTTGAGTGCGGATTCCTTTAGCTTACACTTTCGTATATTTTTCTTAACAACTTTATACTTCCATATAAAACACATAGGTTAGAATTGAACAAACATATACACATTCTTTATTAACTCATCTAAAACTCGAACGGACATACAACCATCTCCCTGTGGATCGACCCGTGCTCAACCGGCTAGCTGCATAGCGACACCGTCCTGATCGCGGTTATAACTTTAGAACTTTGAACATCCGACACGCCAAAAGCGTGCGATCAAATGGCGCCGTTGCCGGGGAGACGGTAGCGTATTTTCTTTCTTGTTATTCGGGTTAATATTCTTTTTGTATATATTTATAAATAAATAAAAAATCTTTTTGTTATTTTTGATCATTTTTGTGTGCAAGTGTGCAGGCTAATCTGGAGCAAGTACAGTAATCCAAAAAAAAAACAGAGGATTTTATTTTGGAGAAGAAAAGAAGTGGAGTTCGTTGACCAAAGACAAATCCCCAAGTCAACATTTTGACCGCGGAACCGCGGTCAGAAGGTGCGTTGCGCGGCGGTTCCGCGGTCCCATTGAGGCCTCTGTGCCCAATTTTTTTTTCCACCCTTTTTTCTTTTCTTTTATCGTCTCTGTGAATTCCGCTATACTGTATTTTCTGCAGATTTTTGCGGATTTGCAAACTGCGATTGTGGAGAGTAAAGTGTATGTTCAAGGTTAAGGTGATTACGAAGTACAGTGCTAAAGATCCGGGTAGTTTGACCCGCACAAGCGAACTTTTCCAGCTTTCCGGAATTGATTCAACGGGGGTATCCTAACCCAAAAATTTAACGGCACGTATTTCTTAAAATACCTTCTTCTCAAATCCGACGCATCCAATATACTATTCTGTTTACTTATGACTTCTCCCGTTTTAGACAAGTATTTCGTAGAAATACAAGGTCCAAATTTTGAGAAGTTATAGGTATAAGAATAAAGTAGAGAACCATGTGTTGCAAGTATCAGGATTCTTTAAGGTGATCGAACATGTAGATACTTTTGTTTAGTATTCAGTTGATAGTAATGGTTTTGAGAACTCGCTTCTCTTTCAGGTCACTCATATTTGGATGCACTCTTAAGTTGAGTAATGCTGATCGGCATCTCTCCATTTAGTTGACATGCAATGGAGACAGCTGCATGATTTAAATCTGGTTCCAATTAAATTAGTGCCTCTGTTTCTATATTGTATATAGAATGGTTCATATCTTAACGATATTAAGGTATATGGAGTTGTCCGACTTATGCTTAAAACCAGACTCTGAATAACTCAAGGCACGTTTCTATAATGGAAGTTTGTGGGTTATCCCGGGCTATGACGAGGGTTAACTTTCTACCGTCTGGAAGATCAATAGTGATATTGTTCTTGACTCGCCACAGTTTTAGTAAAATGTACTTTTTCAGAAAACAGTAGTGGGAGCATAGTGGAACTGGAAATGATTCCAGAAACACAAATGATTACTGAAAATTTAATAGTGCCTAAAGATTCAATCAGGTTTGACATTCCATTATCCACTCCGCAGATATGGTGGGTAACTTCAACCACCCGAGAGGTACTCCAGTATCCTCAAAGACGGTGATAGGGAGGTTCTTATTTACCAAGACTTGCCATTACTGTTGTTCTAGACTGTGAGACCCGGCAGGAAGATGAGTATAGCGTCGTTCTGAAGTTTACTTTAGAAGTGCACATGTATATGACTTTGCCAGAGGGTTGTTGTAGTCAGTGGGAGCAGCGGAAGCAAAGTGGACAAGTAGCTTGTGTCTATTTATAGACTAAATCAGATATAGCGGAGATAGATCAACTATTTTCGATGTGAGAGTCATATGCTTTGACTTCATCAGAATAGGAGATGGATCTGTTAAGAAGGTAGTAGGGTGTGATGTCCTAGTATTTGGATGACATGCACATTGCAGGAAGTGAAATTCCTATACTACGATCGGTTATACTGTGGTTGTCACACAGTGGTTTCTCCACATAGGATATGGATATAATATCAGGCATTCTGGTTACTAGATCTATGGTTTTAGATCTAGATTTGGGTAGTTTTCGAATCTGGGTACTCAGACAGTATTCTAAAGGTGTTTTAGAATGGACGACTCCTGGCATGGTGGTGTACTTGCTGGTGATGGAGTCACCCTCTCTAAAGGTGTCTTACAGACTAAAGGGGAGAGGGATGTAAATGACTGGCATATCACTTGCTTAGGGAATTGAGTCAATCATGAGATGTCAAGTACCACACCAGATATTGTTTTTGCTCTAAATGCGATAACTATATATTAATCCAATCCTGGAGAAATATTCGGAAGCAGTTTATGAACATAAGTGGATGTTCTAGGGATTTGGTAACGACATCCTCCTTCGGGAGACGGTTATCATTCCAGGCTTCTAAGGTGACCTGGATGACAGAGTGACTGTCTGAGTTATAGTTTTCCCTCTGACGAGGGGCAGTAGTTTGGACAGGTGGTCCAAGAAGATACTGTGGGAGGCATGGTGCAGGATACTGATTAAATTCTGTGGACGATACAGTCTAAGAAGTTTTCTGGAGTTGGGGTTCATTTATGAACTTGGTCCCATCAGATATCCAGACATATTCTAAGACAGGTATTGCTCATTTCGGGAGAAGGCTTTCTCCGCGAACTTGAGATAAAGAGAGTCATAGTAAGAAATAATGAACGGATCCACTCATTGAGGGTATTTCTCGAACACGATAGTTTTACAAACGAGCTTTGTGAAACTGATTAGTAGAGAAGTTAGGTGTTCGGTATCATACGGGATGTGAGTATCGGACACCGCAATAATTAGCCTTAAGTGCAAGTGGGAGATTGTTGGCTATAGTGCCCTCAAGTCAATTATTTGATCACAGGCACGTGATTGCAATGATTGAGGGTGGACTTATACTGGTAGAACAGTCTTACTCGAGATGATAGTATGCTATCTGGTTTGTCTTTATCATCGTATACATGCTTCAGGTGACATTACAGATCACTATTACATGTTGATAGAGCCTAGAGGATTTTTCTTGACTACCAGCAGTATGCTGGGGATCATATACGTGGGAGCTGAGTGGTCTATAAGAACATCTTTAAAGTGTCCCTAGTCATTGAAGTTTCGAGACAGGGCATCGATACTCCGAGAGTAGACTAGTGTATACGGATCGAAACCCCGATGAGGGGCGGTGGCCGGTCTCACAAGCCATTAGTGTTAGTTGGTTCACCTAAGATGTATACAGGTGCTCATTGGGTTATGAGTACACCGGACGGACTCGCCGGGAACATGCTAGTTGGTATTATACCTATTGTCATATAGCAGTTCCCTGGTGACATGTGTACAGGTTAGTCTATCGACCTGAGATCGTCATTTTTCTCGTGTGAGTTCCTACAGTGCTTTGATTACTACCCTACCATGGCTCAAAGGAGTCGTGCAAACAGGTTTTAGTTGGGTACAGTCCCGAGCCATATGGAGGCAGTGAGCGGATCGTCAGTGGATTCGACTCTCCCGGTTTGGGGGTTGATGTCGCGGAGTGCACGGCTGGCCATCACCAGAAATTCTTGGCCAAGGTAGACATGAATTACTGATCTAGGATCGGTAGTTTCCCAGTTGGTGATAGGTTTCATACCGACACTAAATGTAGTGTTATTAGGGATCTGACTTTATCCACCCTCTAGACTCAATATGCGATAGTCGTAAACGAACGGACCGGACAGTACGGATATTGTCACTGTCAGGCTCAGTAGGGGTTTCACGATGAGTTTGCTCGTCGGCCTCCCTTTCGCTCAATACTTGGGCAGCCGTTACGTACAGCTAGTGCCGCTGACGTGCATGTGGTTAAACCCACTGCCAGCGTACTGACGAGTCTTTAGAGTCCCACACAGAGGGTTTCCCTGTTTCGGGCGAAACGATGTAGAGGCCGTATGGTTTTTCGGCAGGGTTCGATCATATATGTGTACTTGTGCACGGATGATGTTCGGACGGATAATACTAGTGGGCTTTGGTTTAAGCCGGATACTAGTATTATTTTGTTGGATTATTTTCGTCTCTTTGTATTCGTATTCTTCGGAATTCGGATGCGGGTATGTATATACGATTGAGGGGTATTCTTGTAATTTGTTACAAAATTACTTTTAGAAGATTACACCTCATCATTGTTTAGACCTTTTTGGATTAAAAGGTTATTGAGATGTAGAATGAGGTGTTTATTGCATTTTGTGGCATGGCTATATGACCCATGGTGACTATTCTAGCATGCTTAGTGTTTTTGTTTGTTGTGAGATTATGTTGACTTGAGATATTTTTGTTGACTAAGATATTTTGGAGACATGGACAATTATGTGATGGCTTCATTATTTGTTATCACACTCACACAACAAACAAAAACACAAGTCATTATTCATTTCTTTTTCTCTTTCTGGAGTTGCTCTCAACACCTCATTCTCATGGTATCTTCTTCTTCCTCTAGCTCCACCCAAACCCTCTCATGAGTTGAGAATCCTTGGGTGTCTTGAGACAAATTAATCCTTCATCACTCTCTACTTCATCTACGGTATCTAGAGTGGCGATCTAGGTGCCCTAGTAGCCTCGGATATGAGGTCGGAGCTCATTGCATAGACTCTAGGGTGGATCATCTTCGATGGAGGGAGACCAGAGATCAAGCTTGATCAAGGAAGCCCCTGGAATTTTGGGATGATGGTTGAAGACCGAAAGAAACGGATTTATTCGGCATAACCATTCTAACTACTTTGCATGTTTTGTTATATATGGCTTATGGGTAGATCCGGGTAATTGGTTGTGGTAGCACCAAGTTTGATAAATTTTTGTTCCGCATTTGGTCGCGGATTGATGGCCGGGCACTACCGTAACCCAACACTCACATGATCAATGATTCACATCACAAGTGAGGGATTTGAGCTTGGAGATGAGGTGAGGAAGGTGTAGAAAGCAAGAGAGCATGATAGCAACTCAAGAAAAAAATGATTAAGGTATGAAGAGCTCAACCCATGAGCAAGTTACGAATGGCAACTATATGATCACACATTATTGATGCATGGATTAAAAAACAATATATATAATGCACCATGCTTCAATAGTTCAAACAAATGAATAAACAAATAAATAAGCCCATGCCTTGAACCATACCTAAAATATCTCCAATTTAACACCTCATTTTCTATTTTCTAAAAATAGAAAAACATGCCATGTTTCATATATATATATATATATTAATAAAGCAATTAGTGAGCTAATAATATTAATTAACATATAATTATATCAAATATAAAAATATATCAAATTATTAAATCAACGCTTTATTTAATAATCCGGTTATATCACATATGACCGACTAATATCATTTATATGTATATCACATTATCAAATCAACACTTGATTCGATAATCCGGTTATATCACATATAACCTAACCGATATCAGATAACCGACAGATTAGAATATGGTATCACATACTCATATTTAATCGGGCCCCCGCACATATCAGCATATGTGCCGTACTCCGTTTCGCTTGAACCGGGAAACTTCTGTGTGGGACTCTAAAAACTTGTCAATACGCTAACAGTAGGTGATGATCACATCAGTCACCTACAAGCCGTCAACGGTACTAGCTGGACGTAACGGCTATCCGGGTATTAAGCGATATGAAGATCAACAAGCACGCTTGTCCATACTCTCCATGAAGCCTATCAGTAACACTTACCGTACAGTCCGGTCTCTTCGTCTGATATGTCGCATATCATGTTTAGGGGTAGAATTGTCAGACCCCAGTAACGTGATAAGTCATGCCGATGTCTGGCTCATAACGGTTCGAGAAACTACTGGTAACTCTTACCAGTAAATCTCATCAGCATCCCTGGCCAGGGACTTCCAGTTATAGCCCATCGAGCATAGCGCAACATCAACCCCCAATATCGGGAGAGACGAAACCCCTCCTATCGCTCATTCATTGCTTCCATGTGATTCGGGACTGTACCCAAAATCCACCTGTTTGCACGACTCCTTTAAGCCATGGTAGGGAAGAAATCAAAGTATAGTTGGAGCCACACAAGACTCTATGACGATCTTGGGTCTACAGACTAATCTGTACCTGTGTCACCAGAGGACTGCTATCTGACGATAGGTATACTACCAACTAGGAGTCCTCGGTAAGTCCTGTCTGGTATACCCATTCTCTAATGAGCACCTGTGTACAATCTTTGATGTCAAACACCAATGGCAATGGGACCAACCATCGCCCCCATACAGGGTCAAGAAACGTACACACTAATCTACTCTAGTAATATCGATGCCCTGTCTCGATATTCCCTCGACTAGGAACAATTGAAGGATGTGCTTGTGGACTACCCTGGTCCCAGTAGTATGATATGCATCATAGTCCTGATAGTCAGGCACATATCCTAAGGGCTTTATCAATATGTGAGAGAAAGAAAGTATAAGAATACAAGTCAATATGTTAAGATAAAGAGTAACCAGATAGCATACTGTCATGTCGAGCAAGAAAGTCCTCTATATATAGGTCTGTCACGACCCGAAATTTAGCACGTGACGGCCCTTAAACCGCGTAACGTCCACAGGCGTAACGCAATCTAAGTAAGCCGAAAACCCAGCAAATCTAAACTATCAAAAGTAGTAAGTGATAAGAACATTGTTAAAACTTTTGAGAATCTCAAGTAAAAATCCTTTAAAGTCCAAATTTACATTCTTTAAAATGTGGCAGCACCTCCTTTGTAAAACAAGCCACTAAAAAGGGTACAACTTAAAATATAAGTAAAGCATCCCCAACGGGAGAAAATCCACGCCCAAAGGCGGAAACAACCAGCACAACAGATATACGACGCCGTAGCGAAGAAAAAGGACAATATAAAGTGACAACAGCATAAAAGACATCCAAAGTCACAAAATAATACAACATCGATCCTCACAACTCGTCTCTAAGTCAAATACATGAAGGTGGTAGATGGAGAGTACTAGATACAACGAATATACAAATGAGCATCATCGGATAACCGTAAAACCCACCCATAGCAAAACTGCACCCAGTCAGCCGTAGCGGTATCCGCTGCAACAGATGATACGATAAGAAGAAGAAGCCCTGCTGCGACTGCTCTGAGGGACTACCTGCAAAACACTGTGGCACAACGGGGGTGAGTTGCGAACTCGTGAATAGTAAATAACATAAGCAGGTAATCGCAGGTATGCACGTACTGCGATAATCTAACACATGCAAGCCGATAGCAATAAATGGCAATATGTATATGCAACAGTCATGAAAGGTACTCTATCAGGTACTACTAATACATGAAGCAATGCATATCAAATAAATGCTGAATATGGGATAAAATATGTCATCCTCACGGAATCCTCATCGTGGCAGGACCAGTGTCCATCAAGACAATCTAAATCCCAATACCAAAGGCACCGCATCCTCAGATCGACCCTCATATCTTGTAAGTCTCATGGAACCTGGTTGTCCAACATCGACACCCGAAAACATCATGAAAACTTATGTATGCAACATAAAACAGTAATATGAGCATATCAAGGAGAAACCGCTATTTCAATGCATCAAATTATTAAATATATCTTGCGGTTCCAAATTCTCCAAAATCCAAAGCAACATCATATAAAGGTGAGCAAGTGGCTATAGCAAAGTATCAGGGTGTACATGTAAGTACGCATGCATGATGTACATGCAGCTATAGCAAGATATGCGTATACACCTGTCAATAATGATGCAATACCCTCCAGGTATATGCGTAACGATATCAAGGTATGTGTATATACATGTCAATAATAATGCAATACCCTCCATGTATATGTGTAGCATGTAGCAAGGTATGTGTATATACATGTCAACAATAATGCAATACCCTCCAGGTATATGTGTAGCATGTAGCCAGGTATGTGTATATACATGTCAATAATGGTGCAATACCTTCCAGGTATATGTGTAGCATGTAGCAAGGTTTGTGTATATACATGTCAATAATGATGCAATACCCTCCAGGTATATATGTAGCATATAGCAAGGTATGTGTATATACATGTCAATAATGATGCAATACCCTCCAGGTATATGTGTAGCATGTAGCAATGTATGTGTATATACATGTCAACAATGATGCAATACCCTCCAGGTATATGTGTAGCATGTAACAAGGTATGTGTATATACATGTCAACAATGATGCAATACCCTCCAGGTATATATGTAGCATGTAGCAAGGTATGTGTATATACATGTCAACAATGATGCAATACCCTCCAGGTATATGTGTAGCATGTAGCAAGGTATGTGTATATACATGTCAACAATGATGCAATACCCTCCAGGTATGTGTGTAGCATACAGGTATGCTATATTTCATATGCACAATGGAATCAGAATCAATGTCTCAATGTTCCTAACCAATACAATATCACATATGCATAGGTGTAAGCATGTAGGTATGCAAGGTATATGTGTATGCTATCTTTCTTATACACAATGGAAATAAGGATCATGTCTCCATGTCCCTAACCAATACAATATCACAGATGTATGTGTGTTGTGCGAGTCATGGCAATTATCGACAGAGTGTGAGGCATAGAATTGTGCTCGTGCAACATGAACCGTCAATAATAGTACAGTGTCCAATGGGTTCAAATCCAAGCACAACAAGTAATGATATGCAATGAAGTTCATGCACAATCTCTATATGTGCAATACTTATAATCAAGAAACATATCATTTAATCTAGCCCAGACGCATAACGCCATGCGGGCGATTCCCCTGTAGATGTTAAATCTACTCACAGATGATCTTTGGCTAAGTAAAGCCAACCACTCGCTTTCCCTTCTTCGCAGCGTCCGAAGTCCCCGCTTGTGACCCTAAGATCATATAACAACATAACAAGTTCATATTATCAATCGACCAATAACATATATAAACTACGTTAGACCGACGCACCAACTCGAAACATACTCTCAAGTGTTCGTCTAGCTAACGTGCATAGCGACACTATGAAACCAAGCTAAGAGCCAAAGCTACATGAGGTACACGTTCCGTGTCGGATAACATAATGCGCGTAGTCGAAACACTAGAAACAAGCAAAGTGATCCCAGATTTTTCTACACAAACAATTTGTAAAAGTTGCAAGTTCTACAAGACCACACGCAACCCCAAAGACCCCTAGACCAAGACACGAACCCCAAACTCCCCACTCTGGCCGCAATTTGCGGCCAGAACCGATATATTTGCAGCCAAAAAAAGAAGGGGTGGTCTCAGGTTTTTATTGTAGCTTCTAAGTCACAACACTAGGTCACTGTGATGGGAAGTTTTCCAACAAACACCTGGTTGGATAGCAGATTCATCCGAGACTCAAAACTACTCTAAAATATGATATGTGCACAAAACGATACTTTAAGTGTTCTAAACTGAAACTAACAAGCTACACAACACTAAAAAGACCTACTTAACAGTTTGAGATCATTACCTAACCACACAAGCTCAAAAATCCTAGCTTTCCAAGATCCAAGTGATCTTAGAGGCAAAACAAGACATTAGAAGTGATTTGGGTGAGATTTAATGAAGTTTGGTGAAGGTTTAGTGAAGGAAGTGGTGAGGGTTCAGTTTAGAAAAGGAAAGATGAAAGATAATTGAGAAAGAGATAGAGTGAGAGAGAATGAGAGAGTGTGAGGTGATAAGTATGAGAGGTGAGGGTAGGGTGAGGGTATCTTACACTTACTCTCTCTCCTTCACTTCATCATTAATGCAACATTAATGCCCTCCATGAGTCATCTTGCCACCTCCTCTCCATTCCAAAACAAGAAAAGAAAATATCTCCCCTCACACAAATATCAAGGGTTAAGGTTAACAAGACATGGATTAGGTTAAAGGTTGTCATGGTCACTAAACAAGATTAACACTAACTAACTCTCACATTAACATGCACAAGTGTATGCAAGCCATAACAAATAATAATAAAATATTAATTAATTGTTATAAAATATGAGGAAACCAATTTGGTAAACTTTTTACAGAAAACCCGCATTATCTCTTAATTAACACTAATCGTATTCTAAGGTGTTACAATATCCAAGCATCCACTATAATATACATCAATGTACAATAATGGCCTCTAGGACATACATATTCCTAACAGATACTTGGGTAGCTGTTATGTATAGCTAGTGCTACTGACGTGCTTGTGGTTATAGATTTATCCAATAACTCACTGTCAGCGTACTGTCAAGTCTTTAGAATCTCACACAGAGGGTTTCCCTTGTTCAAACAAAATGATGTAGTGGCTGTATTTTGATACGTGTAGTGTTCCGATTAAATACGTATACTAGCTACATAGACTTTAATCGGACGGATGGAATTACTTGCCGGCTTAGGATTAAGCCGGACTATTAAATCAAGTATTGATTTAATAATTTACATATATATATTTCGATATGTATATTCTAGTATTAGGTTCATTATATTATTCTATCTCTTTAGGTGTTCGTAAATCGATATGAATACGAGTATATATATACGTAGATGTATTCTTGTATGTATGCAAGTATACATTCTAGAAGGTGGACACCTCATCATGGATTTTCTATTTTGGTTAAAAAATAGAAATGAGTTGTAAAGGTGAAGCATGGAGAAAGAATGGTGATGGAAATGGCTTAGTATTTATTTATTGCATTTGTATGCACTATTCAAGTATGGTTGTTATTTTTCTATTTAGAAAAATAGTTAACAAAACCATGCTAGCTATTTCATTTTTTCTTGACTTGATTTTCATTTTCACCATTTCCTTTCTCTCTCTTCACTTAGCTCCTCCTTCTTCTTTCTTACTTACCCTCTCATATGTTGAGAATCAAAGTGAGAAAGAGATATAAAATACTTGAAAAACATCACTATATCTCTAAGCACCTTAGATTAGCAACTTAGGGTTTTAGTTGATTCACTTGTTTGTTTGTATGAAGATAGAGCCTTGAACCATATCTCTTGGATGGATCATATTCGACAAAGGAAGACTGGGGGACAAGCTCGATCCTGCGGCCTCAAGGAGCTAAAGAAATGGATAGAAGGGCAAAGGACACGAATCTTTATGTATAAGCTTTTATCTGAGTAGCTAAAACTTTGGTAGTTTACTAGTTTAGTGTTTGGTTTAGACTCTGTAGGGCTATGGCAGCGCCCCGGCCATCAATCTATGGCGAAACGCGGAATAAAAAATTTTAAAAACCGGTGCTAACGGAACCTTAATCGACGGATCATACCATTAACCCTATACTAGTTCTATGAAAAGAGTTTGGAGAGGTTATACCGATCGATCCATTTCCTTCGGTCCTCAACCTCTTCCCCAAGCTCCTCGCGGCTTCCTCGATCAAGTTCGATCTCCGGTCTCCCTCGTCGAAGACGTTCCACAACGAGGATTAGTAATACGGGCTCCCGCTTCAAAACCGAAGCAACTCGGGTATCTAGTTTGCTAACCTAGATAGCCAAGATGAAGTAGAGTGTGTTTGTGATTAGTTTGTCTCAAAATACCCAAGGATTCTCAACTCATGAGAGGGAATGGGTGGAGGTTGAAGAAGAAGCCATGGAGGAAAAGAGTGAGCTCAAGTTTTGGCAAGTCAAGAAAGAAAATGAAGTGGCTTCCTTTTTGTGTCACAAGACCCAACACCATGAGTCACCAAGTGCATATGCACCATTCAATGCCAAATGCCAAGAATTGCACTCACAATTTCCATCATAACAATAATAAACATTTAAAAACCCTAAATGTTTAATACAAAGAAAAGAAATGGCAACCCTAAACTTATCTTGTAACGAATTACAAGAATACCGCACATCCATATATACATACCTGTATCCGTATTCCGACTTAATTCGAATACAACGAGAGAAAAATAATCCAACAATATAATACTAGGATCCGGCTTAAACCAAAGCCAACTAGTATTATCCGTCCAATCATGATCCGTTCACAAGTGCACGTAAATGATCGAACCCTGCCATAAAACCATACGGCCTCCACAACATTTCGCCCGAACCAGGGAAATCCTCTGTGTGGGACTCTAAAGACTCGTCAATACGCTGGCAGTGGGTTTAACCACAAGCACGTCAGTGGCACTAGCTGTACGTAACGGCTGCCCAGGTATTAAGCGAAAGGGAGGCCGACGAGTAAACTCATCAAGAAACCCTACAGAGCCTGACAGTGACAATATCGGTACAGTCTGGTCCGTTCATCTATGAGTATCGCATTTCGAGTCTAGGG
Source organism: Agapanthus africanus (assembly GCA_030015575.1). Taxonomy (NCBI): domain Eukaryota; kingdom Viridiplantae; phylum Streptophyta; class Magnoliopsida; order Asparagales; family Amaryllidaceae; genus Agapanthus; species Agapanthus africanus. The sequence continues at coordinate 226,899,235 of CM057347.1, forward strand.
GGGTGGATAAAGTCAGACCCCAAATAACGCAACATTTAGTGTTTGCATGAAACCTATCACCACCTGAGAAACTACCGATCCAAGATCGGTAATTCTCGTCTACCCCAGCCGAGGATTTCTGGTGATGGTCACCCGTGCACACCGCGACATCAACCCCCAATATCGGAAGAGACGAATCCCTTGATAATCCGCTCACTGCCTCCTTGTGGCTCGGGACTGTACCCAACTAAAACCTGTTTGCACGACTCCTTTGAGCCGTGGCAGGGTAGTAATCAAAGCACAGTGGGAACTCACATGAGACAAATGACGATCTCAGGTCGATAGACTAACCTGTACACATGTCACCAGGGAACTGCTATCTGACAATAGGTATAATACCAACTAGCATGTTCCCAGCGAGTCCGTCCGGTGTACTCATAACCCAATGAGCACCTGTATACATCATTGGTGAACCAACTAACACCAATGGCTTGTGAGACCAGCCACCGCCCCTTGTCGGGGTCTCGATCCGTATACACTAGTCTACTCTTGGAGTATCGATGCCCAGTCTCGAAACTCCTACGATTAGGGACACTTTAAGGATGTGCTTATAGACCACCTAACTCTCACATATATAATCGCCATCATACTGCTGGTAGTCAAGCAAGAATCCTATGGGCTCTATCAACATGTAATAGTGATCTGTAATGTCACCTAAAGCATGTACACGATGATAAAGACAAACCAGATAGCATACTATCATCACAAGTAAGACAGTTCTACCGGTATAGGTCCTCCCTCAATCATTGCAATCACGTGCCTGCGATCCAATAATTGACTTGAGGGCATTATAGCCAACAATCTCCCACTTGCACTTAAGGCTAATTATTGTAGTGTCGCAAACTCACAGCCCGTGTGATACCAAACACCCAACTTCTCTACTAATCAGTTTCACAAAGCTCGTTTGTAAAACTATTGTGTTCGATAAATAGCCTCAGTGAGTGGATCCGTTCCAATGTTTCTTTCTATGTCTCTCATTATCTCAAGTTCACGAAGAAAGTCATCTCCTGAAATGAGCAATACCTGTCTTAGAATATGTCTGGATATCTAATGGGACCCAGTTCACAAACGAACACCAAATCCAGTAAACTTCATAGACTATATCGTCAACTGAATTTAATCAGTATCCTGTGCCATGCCTTCCTCAGTATCCGCTAGGACCAGCTGTCCAAACTACTGCCCCTTGTCAAGAGGGAAAACTATAACTTGTTGGGTTCCGTAGCACCCTAACTAGGATTTCTGGGGCATCATGTATGCAATTTTAAAAAACCTAGCGTGCTATGCAACCCATGCCAAGGATCTAACTAGAAAATTAGGTGTTAAGCTAGCATGTAATCAAACATTACACTAAGTGAATAAGGAATACAACCTTTGTAGACCGGTCCTTCACTTCTAAAGCTCCGTGTAGTATTCCCTTCGCTCCATATAGTGATTTCCCGGACTCTAGTAAAGGTTCACAAGGCGAAAGGAACAAGTTTGCTTGAAGTCTTCGAGGCCGAAGGTGATCTACGTCGAGGAAATTCCAACCCAAGCTACCTCTTCTCTAATTGGAAATTAGTGAAGCAAACAACCTAAACTAAATAGCTAATCTAGTATAGGTTGATGAAGTAGGATTTTTGCTCAATTTAGAATAATTGTTCTCATTATATTTCTTCACTTTCCAAAAAGCAAGAGAGCAAAATTGGAATGAAGAAGAAGATGAAGATGGGAATGGAATGAGAATGAGAATGGGTGAGAATAGCAACCATGGGTGAGTTAATATCATATACTAACTCATGTAGAGACTAAACCATGGCTAAAGATAATGGTTGGGTTAATAAATATCACAAGTAAAACAAATTAGTGGACTAAGTCAATGGGTTCTACAAGCTTCCACTAAAATGACTAATTTCCAACTAATTTTGATTTAATTTAAATAAATAAACCTTTCATTATTATTTGCATGGTGTTAGTCTCATACACCCATGTTGCATGTAGCATCAAACATGACACAATAATATATATCACATATATATTAAGTGTACACTGGTGAGAAAAAGAAATGCTTAAAAGAGATAATATTAGTTAATGTAAATTAATATATCAAATATATAATTATACATTAAATTATTAAACCAATACTTGATTTAATAATCCGGCTATATCACATACAGCCGACTAATATCAAATGTATCAACTTATCGAATCAACACTTGATTCGACAGCCCGGCTATATCACATATAACCGACCGATATCTCATATATTGCGAGAATAGAATACGGTATCGCATACACGTATTAATCTCGGTCCCGCACATATCACATATGTTCTCCTACTTAGTTTCGCCTGAGCCAGGAAACCTTTGTGTAGGACTCTAAAGACTCGTCAATTCGTAGGCAGTAGGTGGTGATCATATCAGTCATCCACAAGCCGCAAGCGGTCTGCTAAACGTAACGGTCACCCGGGTATTGAACAATCAGAAGATCAACAAGCAAGACTGCTCATACTCCTGCGAATCCAATAAGTAACACTACCGTATAGTCCGGTCTCTTCGTCTGATATGTCGCATATCCATCCTAAGGGTGGAAAACGTCAGACCCCAATAGCTTGAAAAGTCATGCCGATGTGAGGACCATAACGGTTTGAGAAACTACTGATAACACTTACCAGTAAATCTCAGCAACCCTGGCCAGGGATTTCTTGTTATGGTCAATCGAGCACAGCGCAACATCAACCCCCAATACCGGGAGAGACGAAATCCCCTCCTATCACTCATTGCCTCCACGTGACTCAGGACTGTACCCAAAAACCACCATTTTGCACGACTTAGTTAAGCCGTGGTAGGGTGTAAATCAAAGCACAGTGGAAGACACACAAGACTCTATGACGATCTTGGGTCGACAAACTAACCTGCACCAGTGTCACCAGAGAACTGCTATCCGACGTGAGGTATAATACCGTCTAGGAGTTCTCGCCGAGTCCGTTCAGTGTAACCAGTCTCCACTGAACACCCGTATACCTTCTCTAATATCAAACACCAATGGATGTGGGATCATCCATCGCCCATCATATGGGTCAAGAAGCGTATACGCTAGTCTACTCTGGAATATCGATGCCCCGTTTCGATACTCCCACGACTAGGAACAATTGAAAGATGTACTTACCGACTACCACTTGCCCTACTAGTATGATCTGCATCATAATCCTGGTAGTCAAGTACTCATCCTAAGAGCTTTATCAACATGTGACAGAGAGACAATAAGTGTACATGTTAAGATAAAGAGCAACCAGATAGCATACTATCATGTCGAGCAAGAAAGTCCTCCCTATATATGTCTAAGCATCCACTATAATATACATCATATGTACAATAATGGCCTCTAGGGCATATATATAACTAACAATCTCCCACTTGCACTAGGGCCATTTGTTGTAGTATCTCATACCCAACGTCCCATAAAAGTCTCTCTAGGGAAAGGCCTCTGTGAGTGGATCCTCCGTGTTATCCTTCGCGTCAACTCTCCCTTGGAGATCAACCATTTCCCTGATCAGGTAACACTGTCCTCAGAATATGTCTGGATCGCTGATGGGACCGGGGTTCCTAAGCCAAAGCCACAGCTCCATTGTTGTCACAATAGCAGTTATTAGACGCTCAATGCTAGAAACCTTGTTCTTGTCATAAACAAGAAATATCCAGACAACCACTTTGGCAGTATCGTTGGTAGCGATGTATTCAGCCTTTATCGTCTAGTTTGCCACGGTATATAGCTTGGAACTCTTCCAACATACCGTCCCTCCACTGAGGGTAAAGAGAAAGCCCGAGACTGACTTTCAATCGACCTTATCACTATGGAAGCATGAATTGGTAAAGGACTCCCACTGGAGTTCACCGTTACCAAACCCCAAGAATATTTCTTCAGTGCTTCTCAAGTACTTAATGCAGGGTTGTGTTGCACGGCAGCAAGGTTTCGGGAGGCATCGTCCATACCAATTTCAAAAAATTGTCGTTCTAGCTAACCCTAACCCTAGAATCGTTACTAGAAAATGCGACGAAACAATATGCAAACAACTTTGCAAACAAGTGAGCAAGGAATACAACCTTTGTAGACCGGTCTTTCACTTCAATAGCTCCATGTAATCATCCCTTCGCCGCGATCTATGAACTTCCGAACTCTTGAGAGGATCCACAAGATGTACGGAACAAGCTTGCTTGTAGTCTTCGAGGCCGAAGATGATCTACGTCGAGGAGACACTAACCCAAGCTACCTCTTCACTAATTGTAGAATTAGTGAAGCAAGCACCCTATACTAAATGGCAAGTGGTAGAGGATGATGAAGTAGGAATTTTGCTCATTTTAGAAATAATTTTCTCACTCATTTATCATCATCTCCATTGAAGCTACAAAGCTTTGAGGAAGAAGAAGAAAAATCTAATGATAAAATCAATTAGTTAATTGCAACCATGGGTGAATTAGTATCATATACTAACCTTTGTAGAGACTTAACAATGGCAAGGATAAAGGCTGGGTTAATAAATATCTTAGGCAAAACAAAAGTTATGGACTAAGTCAATGGCAATCCAAGCTTCTCCAAGCTTCTTGCCATGACAAAAATGCCACCATTTTTTATTTACCAAAATAAATAAAAACCCTTCATTATACACAGCATGGTGTAAGTCACACACACACCCTTGTTGCATGTATCATCAAACATGACACATAATGTTGTACACTAATATATATCACATATATACAATGTGCACAAATTCAAGTGAGAAAACAAATCATAAGTGAGCATGTATTAGTTAATGTATGTTAATATATCAAATATATAATTATACATTAAATTATCAAATCAACACTTGACTTAATAATCCGGCTATATCACATATAACCGACTAAAACCATGTGTATCAACTTATCGAATCAACACTTGATTCGATAACCCGGATATATCACATATAACTGACCGATAACACAAATCGCGAGAATAGAATACGGTATCACATATCATATTAATCTCGGTCCCGCAAATATCACATATGTGCTCCTACTCCGTTTCGCTTGAGCCAGGAAACCTCTGTGTAGGACTTTAAAGACTCGTCAATACGCCGGCAGTAGGTGATGATCATATCAAATACCCACAAGCCGCAAGAGGTCTGCTAAACGTAACGGCCACCAGGATATTGAGCGATCAGAAGATCAACAAGCAAGTCTGCTCATACTCCTGCGAATCCAATCAGTAACACTACCGTACAGTCCGGTCTCTTCGTCTGATATGTCGCATATCTCGTCTAGGGGTGGTAAATGTTAGACCCCAGTAACTCAATAAGTCGTGCCGATATGAGGATCATAATGGGTCAAGATTCTACTGATAACACTTACCGGTATATCTCTAAAGCAGCCCTGGCCAGGGACTTCCTGTTATAGCCAATCGAGCATAGCACAACATCAACCCCTAATACTGGGAGAGACGAAACCCCTCTTATCGCTCATTGCCTCCATGTGATTCGGGACTGCACCCAAAAGCCACCATTTTGCACGTTCCCTTGAGTGTGGTAAGGTGGAAATCAAAGCATAGTGGGAATCACACAAGACTCTATGACGATCTCGGGTCTACAGACTAACCTGTACCAGTGTCACCAGAGAACTGCTATCTGACGATAGGTATAATACCATCTAGGAGTTCTCGGCGAGTCCGTTCAGTGTACCCAGTCTTCACTGAGCACCCGTATACCATCTCTGATGTCAAACACCAATGGATATGGGATCATCCATCACCCATCTACATGGGTCGAGAAGCTACAAGCTAGTCTACTCTGGTATATCGATGACCTGCATCGATACACCTACGACTAGGAACATTTGAAGGATGTACTTGCCGACTACCCTGTCCCCACTAGTAATATCTGCATCATAATCCTGGTAGTCAAGTACTCATCCTAAGGGCTTTATCAACATGTAACATAGAGACAATCAGTGTACATGTTAAGATAAAGAGCAACTAGATAGCATACAATCATGTTAAGCAAGAAAGTCCTCCCTATGTATGTCCAAGCATCCACTATAATATACATCATATATACCATAATGGCCTCTAGGGCATACATATAACTAACAATCTCCCACTTGCACTAGGGCCATATGTTTTAGTTGTTAGTGTATATGCCATAGGGGCCATTATTGTATCATACTAGCTTGTATATTACTTAATGGAAGCTTGGGATATTCACAGTTATATTAACAGTCTTGCTAAATATGGTAGTATGCTACTTGGTTTATATCAATCTTAATATGTGTGTACATATTGATAAAGCCCTTAGGATCTTGCTTGACTACCAGCGTTGTGATGGCAGTCACACTAGTGGGGGCTGGGTAGTCTACAAGCACATCCTTTTTCAGGTCCCTAGTCATAGGATTATCGAGACAAGGCATCGATACTCCGGAGTAGACTAGTGTGTATGCTTCTCATCACAGTTAGGGAGATGGTCTGTCCCACAGCCATTAGTACGTCGTACTGGAGATAGTATAAAGGTGCTCATTGGGTTACGGGTACACCGGACAGGACTCGCAGGGAACTATTGGTTGGTATTATACCCGTCGTCAGTTAACAGTTCCCAGGTGACATGAGTACAGCATAGTCCGCAGACTTGACACTGCTGCTTCACCTCGAGTGTGTTCCCACTGTTCTTAGATTGCTACCCTACCACGGCTCAAAGGAGTCGTGCAAACAGGTAGCAGTTGTGTGCGGTCCCGAACCACTTGCAGGCTGTGGCGGTTAGACAGGATTCGTCTCTCCCTGCATTGGGAGTTGATATCGCACTGTAACTGGAGAGCCATTACGCAAAGTCCCTGGTCAGGGCAAGCGAGATTTACTAGTAGGTTTTCCAGTAGTTTCTCAAGCTGTAATGGGCTTCGCTCTGACATGACTTAAACCGCTTTTAGGGGACTGACGCTTGCCAGCCCCTAGGCCCGATATGCGATAGTCCTAGACCAACAGACCGGACTATACGGAGATTGTCACATCAGGCTCAGTAGGAGTTTGGATGGGTTTCCTCATCGGCCTTCTTATCGACATCTACCTGGGGACCGTTATGTACAGCTAGTGCCGCTTGCGGTCTGTGGTTAAACCCACTGCCAGCGTAGTAGTCGAGTTTTTAGAGTCCCACATAGAGAGTTTCCCTGCTTCGGACGAAACGATATAGAGGTCGTATGGTTTTACGACAGGGTTCGGACGCATACGTGTTTTTACGCACGTACGATGTTCGGACAGTTTTTACTAGCGGGCTTTGGTTTAAACCAGATTCTAGTATCAGATTATTGGATTTATATAGTCTTAGTATTTCCGTGTTTTCACGGATAGGAGGGGTGTTCTCGTAAATTGTCGAGAAGCTTCTAGAAGGTTGATGACAAGGACGGCTTAGGTGGATTTTGCATTAATTGGTTTAATGAGTCATGGTGTGATTCATCCATAGAGTTAATGATGCATTTATTGTTTAAATGACTCATGAGATGAATCACAAGGTGAGTTAATGAAGCATGAAGATATTTTTTATTTGTTATTCATTTAATAAATATCTTATGCTTCATATATATTCACAATGATTTATTATTCCAATATGATACTCACTCTCACCTTCTCTCTCCTCAAGCTCTCTCTCTTCAAACCCTAACCCTAACCTCTCATGTGTTGAGATCAAGGGTTAGAAAGACTAATTGATCCCTAATCCCACTCTATATCCCCTAGGTTGCTTAGATTAGCACTTTTAGTAACCTAGTTACCTCAAGCTAGAGGTCAAGCTTGGAGTTGTAGCTCTCGGGTGGATCTTCTATCACAAAGAGGAGGCCGACGAGGAGGTGGTCAACGAGAACAAGAAGGACTTGGTTCATTAGGTATAATCTTCTTTCATAGTAGGTAATACCTCCTATGATGTTTTTAGTTAGTGTTTGGCAAAGATCCATAAGTTAGTCGATGTTTGTTTTAAACAAAATGATTGTTTTACCTATTCCGCCTCCCCGCAACTCGTGGCGTGTTTAACGTCGACTTACAGTGGTATCAGAGCCTCGCTAAACCATAACTAACTTGTTAGCAAAGTCATTAGAAATTCGATCGCCAAACGAACCGGAAAAAACATCTTTTTCACCAAGTTTCTGTCGATTTTAAAACGGTGTCTAAAAATTTTTCGGGGACCCTTAAAAATACAAGCAGGGAATTTTAAGGTTACTGAAGAAATTTTGGATTCTAACTTGTCCAAACCGCCGTAGATCCACGGCCGATCCACGCGATCCGCAGCGGATCCGCCGCCGAGTTGGGGCCGAGTCAGCCCAAAATTCCCCAGTAACTCTTCTGTGTTGATTTTGTTTTTTCTGGGATATTTTGTTTCTGCTCAAGTCTCAGGTGCACAGAGAAGTTTTTCGAGTAGAATCATTTGTGTTTGCTTGATCGAAATTCTAAGATGTTTGGCTAATTTGATTATATCTGTGATTTTTTTAATGTGTTCGTAAACCTCCCCTAACTACTAGTATGTCGGTTAGCAGGGGTTGCATATTTCTGTAATGGTTTTTATTGTTTGTGAATATGGACTTATTGGATTGTCGTGAATGGATAGCCGGGGATGTGAGACGAGCGTTTCATTCATTCAAATATAATTTGTAAATTGTTGTAATATTCTTTTGCGGGGCACATCCAGGTTGCGGTCGTTACCACCGTTGTATTATTTCATTTACAGATTTTTGCTCCTAGGATAGACCCAAGGTAGGGTGCACAAACTACCGGGTACTTTGAAGTGTTTAGTGGCCTACTCATGTTGTTGAGGGAGACCGCTTCACTTCGGGTACTTGGCGGGTAGTTTGCCGTACCCGTAGGGGTCTAGGGTGGGGTTTTGGCTATTCATCGCGACTGTGTAATCCGTCTTTCTTTGCAGGCTCAAAAGGAATGCGGATTCGTAGAAAATCTAATATGTTCATCTGTGATCTGGAATGCCTATTATTGCGTCAGACGAATGTACAATATCTATATATGATAGCTATTAGACGTCACTTATGTTTTACACCCGCGCTAGCCCAGCCCCCGCTCTGTCGTTAGTTAAGTAACCTAACGGGTGAATGACGGGACCAAGTGGCAAATGCGGATGGCATAAGAGGACATTGTATTTTCGTTGTTTTCTGCAATGATAGGTTAATTGATGGGACGCATTATATTAATGCAAAGAAAAAAAACCAAAGTTGAATCGTTGGAACAGTTTAAAAGAAACTACTCGGTTCTTTTTAAAACAGAAGATATTTTTTTAATTGCGGAGCTTTAACCACTCCTTTTAAAAAGCTATCAGGCTCCTTCGGTCATATCAAGTTCACTACGTTTACAGTTTCGCCAAAACCTTTCGTAGCCCTCTGTCATTTCATTTGGGTATTCAGTAGTATTCAAGCTATGTATTTTGACCAACGCCAAGGCATAGTGTTTGGTAGCTGTTGGGTATTTATTTGTTGCATAGATAGATGAGTTAGTTTGAACCAGTTGTATTATCATTTAACCAACGTCAGGGGTATGTACGGATGGGTTCAAATTAACAAGATAATGATTGGTAGAACTTGACATGTGACTTATGACATTTTGACCAACACCAAGGTCATAAGAGCATGGGGCAAAAATTTATATCAGGAATTTTTAAAGAAACTGAAATTTGCAAAGAGATGCATACCATTTGGAGTGTGATAATTTTTGTAGGATTGCTTCAGCTTTATCACACGATGATATTTGGATCCCGATCCTACTGTGAGTATCCGCTACAAATCAGGAGATTCGTCACTTAACGATCAATACTATAAACCAAGTAGGTGCCGAGAAAGGTGTCAGCAGGGCTACGCCCCCAGAGAAAAGAGGTTATTTAATTAAGGAACTTCGCGAAAGCGTTGGAAAACCTCCCTCGAAGTATCGACACCGGCCTGGCTGAACGGTTAAGCAAGTATTGTACGGTGAGAATAGTCCTGGCTAGTTCTTCCTTTTTGGTTTGAGGAGGGATTCAAGAAATAGTGGGAGCCATCCTGTTTAGATAAACTAAAAACCACTCTAAACTTGCAAGAGCATCATGCTAAAGTGTTCCCTCTCTCTCCTAATTGCAGCGACCCAGAACATGACAGGCCTTAAGTTACTATTAGAAAAAAATATATTGACAGGGCCAAACTAGAAAGATTGGCTGCGGAATGTCAAGATGGCTTTAACTTATGACAAATTGGGGTATGTCCTTACCGCTAAGGCACCTGCTGTCCCTGGTCTAAAATCCAGAAATGCGGATAAGGAAATCCATAAGACCTGGGAGTTAGATTGCGCGAAGGCCAAATGCATCGTGCTTGCCTCTATGAGTAATGAACATCAGAGGAGGCACGAGGATATGGATCTTGAATCCATATTTCTCCATACAAAAGATTTGTATGTAGAGCAATCTCGTATAGCAAGATACGAGACCTCGAAGAACTTGTTTCAGTCGAGGCTGGCCGTCGGATCGTCTGTAGGAGAACATGTCCTAAAGATGATTGGCTATATTGAAGAGCTCGCAGACCTCGGGATGACTTTGGAGAACGAGCTCTATACAGACTTGATTCTTCAGTCCCTTCCTTCCACCTACGCCCAGTTTATTCTGAATTTCAACATTCAAAGAAAAGAAGTTGAACTTCTAGAACTCCTTAACATGTTGAGGAGTGCAGAGAGCACCTTGCAGAAGGCAAGGGAAACACCCGCTATGTTTGTTCGCGGTGCTTCTTCTTCCGGGTCCAAGGCTAGGGCCAATGGAAGGAAGAAGAAGGCCGCTACCAAACCTAGAGGAGGTGTTGGTAAGGTGGGAGTCAAGGTAAAGACAAAGATTGCGGTGCCAGTAGTGGCAAAGGACAAGTGCTTCCACTGTCGTAGGAAAGGGCACTGGAAGAAAGATTGCAAAGCTTGGAATGCCAAGAACCAGGAACCGAAGCAAGCTGTGGCTTCGACTTCAGGTGTGTTTGTAATTGAAAATTGTCTATCAATCAACTCTACTTCCTGGGTATTGGATACCGGATCAGGATCTCATATATGCAATTCATTGCAGGCACTGAGAAACCGTAGAGTGTTGAAGGTTGGTGATATGACCCTCCAGATTGCTAACGGAGCTAGCGTGGGTGCTGTGTCCGTAGGGTATTATCACCTTGGATTGACGAGTGGACATATTTTGGTTTTGCATAACTGATTTTGTGTACCCAGTTTAACGTGTAATATCATATCGGTTTCGTTGTTATCAAAAGAAGGTTATGATTTCACGTTTGTAAGCGATGTTGTTAACATCCACCTTAATCATGGTTTGATTGGGTCCGGTACACTAGATAACGGTATATACGTGCCGAACCAATTACAGATTTTCAATGTCCAGAACACACTAAAAAGAAAGTCTCCAGATTTAAATAAGGCTTTCTTATGGCATTGTAGACTGGGTCACATCAATGAGACCAGGTTAACTAAGTTACATAGAGAAGGATATTTGGATTCATTCGAATATCAATCTTATGCAACTTGCCAATCATATCTCAAAGGAAAGATGACAAAGACTCCAATCACTGGACATGGAGTAAGAGCAAGCGAGCTTTTATGACTCATACACAGCGATGTATGTGGTCCAATGTCTACACATGCAAGAGGTGGTTTTTCCTATTTCATTACTTTTACCGATGATTACTCTATGTACGGATTCATTTTCTTGATGAAACATAAATCTGAGGCCTTTGAGAAATTCCAAGAATATAAGAATGATGTAGAAAACCAAACCGGCAAAAATATCAAGACACTAAGATCTGATCGAGGTGGTGAATACTTAAGTGCCTGTTAGTGCACGGCGACGCCCCGGCCGTCAATCCGAGACCAAAATGCGGAAACGATACTTTTACGAAACTTTTGAACCGGCACCACCGCACAAAAAAATCCCGGATAGGGCTATTAATCTAATCCTAGCTAACAAGAGTAGGGGTAGAGAGATATACCCAGCGATCCGTATCCTTCGGTCTTCTCGTCGTCGTCCCGATCTCCCCGCTGAATCTCCGGTCTTCATCTCCTCGTCGGAAGGGCACCACATCGCCGGGTTCTTTTACGGGCACCCACCTCTGGACCGATGCAACTCAGGCACGAAGTTGGCGAGCCGACGTGCCCAAGAATTGCTATAGAATAGTGTGGAACTCTATTGTCTCTTGGGGTTACTAAAAGTTGCCTTTTTGGTGGAGGAAATGAACTATCAACTTTTGTGGTGGCTTTTGGGATTTTTTGTAGTAAGCAAATGAGAACCAATCCCTCACATAAAAATTCCCTCACCTCCCCAAGAAGTGGCCGGCCTCATCCAAGAATAAGTGAGAATGGGAGTGAGAGAAAAGTCAAGGGGGGAGGAAGCTATCATCCAAAGGAGAGAGAAAAATGATGATGGTGAAATATAATGATCACAACAAAACCCTCCCTCCAAATCAACTCCATCATCAACAACCATGATTACTCCAAAAGTCAAGCATGGACTAAAGAAGTCAAATGAAGGTACAATCATCATGAAGCAACAATATGCAAAGACCACCCTCCATAAATGCCAATTTGCACATTTGCAAATAAGCCCTCCTCCACCAATTTTCATCCAATGAAAGATACAAAGAAAAATGGCCGAAACGGAAATCAAACTGGCAACTTCAGCAAACTGATCCCGTAATAAATTACAGGAAAACCCCGCGACTGTATATACATACCCGCATTTGTATTCCGACCGAATACAAATGCAATGAGACAAAATATACACTGTACAATACTAGGATCCGGCTTAAACCAAAGCCCGCTAGTATTATCCGTCCGATCATGATCCGTGCAATACCGCACGTATCTGATCGAACCCTGCCATATCTCCATACGGCCTCTACAGCGTTTCGCCCGAAACTTGAGAAACTATCTGTGGGGAACTCTAAAGACTCGTCAACACTTTGGCTGTGGATTTAACCACTAGCACGTCAGAGGTATTAGCCATACGTAACGGGCTACCAAGTATTGACCAAAAGGGACGTCGATGAGCGAACTCATCCTGACACCCTACTTAGCCTGTCAGTGACAATATCCGTACAGTCCAGTCTGTTCGTCTATGAGAATCGCATGGCGGGCCTAGGGGGTTCGTAAAAGTCAGACCCCCAAAAGCGGTACAAGTCGTGTCGGAGTGTAGCCTAGAACACCCTGAGATACTACTGGAATACCTACCAGTAAATCTCCTTCCTTGGCCAAGGCCTTCGTGTAATGGCTCTCCTAGACACAGCGCGACCTCACCCACAATACCGGGAGAGACGAACCCCTACAGATCCGCTCACTGCCTCCATGTGGCTCGGGACTGTACCCAACTAAAACCTGTTTGCACGACTCCTTTGAGCCGTGGTAGGGTAGTAATCAAAGTACAGTGGGAACTCACACGAGACAAATGATGTTCTCAGGTCGATGAACTAACCTATACACATGTCACCAGGGAACTGCTATCTGACGTCAGGTATAAGACCAACTAGCATGTTCCCGACGAGTCCTGTCCGGTGTAATCATAACCCAATGAGCACCTGTATACATCTTAGGTGAACCAACTGACACCAGTGGCTTATGAGACCAGCCACCGCCCCTCATCGGGGTCTCGACTGTATACACTAGTCTACTCTGGAGTATCGATGCCCTGTCTCGAAACTCCTACGACTAGGGACCTTTTAAGGATGTGCTTATAGACCCCATCTCCCACGTATATGATCGCCATCATACTGCAGGCCGTCAAGCAAGAATCCTAAGGGCTCTATCAACGCGCAATAGTGACCTGTAAGGTCACCTAAAGCAGTACACGATTATAAAGGTAAACCAGATAGCATACTATCATCTTGAGTAAGACTGTCCTACAGGCATAGGTCCTCCCTCAATAATTGCAATCACGTACCTGTGATCCAATAATTGACTCTGAGGGCACTATCTCCAACAATCTCTCACTTGCAATCAAGGCTAATTATTGCGATGTCGCATACTCACAGCCCGTGTGATACCGAACACCCAACTCATCTACTAATCAGTCTCACAAAGCTCGTTTGTGAAACTATTGCGTTCGAGGAATAGCCTCAGTGAGTGGATCCGCCCTAATGTTTCTTTCTATGTCTCTCTTTATCTCAAGTTCACGGAGAAAGCCATCTCCCGAAATGAGCAATATCTGTCTTAGATTATGTTTGGATATCTGATGGGATCTAGCTCATAAATGTACTCCAAATCCAAACTTCTTAGACTGTGTCGTCAACTGGACTTAATCAGTATCCTACGTCATGCCTCCCTCAGTATCCGCTTGGACCTCCTGTCCAAACTACTGCCCCTCGTCAGAGGGAAAACTATAACTCTGACAGTCACTCTGTCATCCGGTCACCTTGGAAGCCTGGAATGATAACTGTCTCCCAAATGAGGCTGTCGTTATCATATCCCTGGAACATTCTCTTATGTTCTAAAACCGCTTCCGATTGGTTTTCCAGGATTGGATTATTATCTACTTATTGTATCTACTGCAAAAACAACATTTGGTGTGGTACTTGACATCTCATGATTGACTCAATTTCCTAAGCAAGTGATCTGCCAATCATGCACATCCCTCTCCCCTTCAGTCTGTAAGACACCTTTAGAGAGGGTGACTCCATCACCTGCAGGTATACTACCGTACCAGGAGCCGTCCATTCTAAAACACCTTTAGAATGCTGTCTAAGTACCCAGATTAGGAAACTAGCCAAATCTATATCTAAAACCATAGATCTAGTAACCAGAATGTCTAATATAATATCCAAGTCCTTTGTGGAGAAACCACTGTGTGATAACCAAAGTATAACCGATCGTAGTATAGGAATATCACTTCCTACTCTGTGTATGTCATCCAGATACCAGGACATCACACCCTACTACCTTCTTAACAGATCCATCCCGTATTCTGATGAAGTCAAACCTATGACTGTCACATCAGAAATAGATGATCTATTTCCGCTATATCTGTTTTAGTTTATAAATAGACATAAGCCACTTTTCCACCATGCTTCTGCTGCTCCCACTGACTACGACAACCCTCTGGCAGAGTCATATACACGTGTACTTCTAAAGCCAGTTTAGAACGACGCTATACTCATCCTCCTGCCATGTCTCATAGCCTGGAACAACAGCAATGGCAAGTCTGGTTAAGCAAGAACCTCCCAGTCACCGTCCTTGAGGCTACCGGAGTACCTCTCGGGTGCCTGAGGTTACCCACCTTATCTGCGGAGTGGTCAATGGAATGTCAAACCAGATTGAATCTTTAGGTTCTTATCAAATTTTCAGTAATCGTTTGCGGTTCTGGAATCACTTCCAGTTCTACCATACTCCCATTACTGTTTTCTGAAAAAATCCATTTTTATTAAAACTGTGGCGAGTCTAGAACAATATCACTATTGATCTTCCAGATGGTAGAAAGTCAACCCTCGTCATAGTCCGGGTCAACCCACAAACAGCTATTATAGAAACATGCCATGAGTTATCCGGAGTCTGGTTTTAAGCATAAGCTGGATAACTCCCCGTACCTTAACATCGTTAAGATATGAACTGTTCTATATCCAATATAGAAACAGAGGCACTGAATTAACTGAACCAGATTCAAATCATGCAGCTGTCTCTAGTGCATGTCAACTAAATGGAGAGAGACCGATCAGCATTACTCAACTTTGGAGTGCTTCCACTTATGAGTAACCTGAAAGAGAAGCAAGCTCTCTTAATCATTACTATCAACTGAATACCATACACAAGTATCTACATCATCGATCACCGTGAAGAATCCCGATACTTGCAATACATGGTTCTCTACTTTACTCTTATACCTATAACTTCTCAAAACTCAGACCTTGTGTTTCTACGAAACACTTATCTATGAACTGGAAAAGTCATAAGTAAACCGAATATAGTACGAGGACCAACCCCTCTGTCCTAATGGACACTGGACAACATACAATACTCTGTATAAGTCCCCTGAGTCTAATAACTCAAACCCTGTGTGTCGTAGGTTGAAAACTGTACTTATGGTTAAGAAGAATTACACCGCTGTTTAATACTCCTTACCTAATCATCCACTGATATAGGTAAATGTCATGGACATAATTTCAAAAAGGTATATCGCACTCTATAAAAATAGACGTACATATATATCAATTTGAAATTGGTGCATAACAGCGGATATTCAAAACCAAATATTTGCCGTCCGGAAAACTACCCAGGCGATTTCCTCAAATGTCACCAATTACAACGAATTCTGATATAATGAGGATGATCACCTAATTTCCAATAACTTACTCCCACTCATCATCTGTAACACCATACAGATGTGAGAATCATACCTGGTAAATACATACCCTGGAGCAAGTGTCTAATTGGGAAATCAGTTTTTCCTTTAACAGTACACAGTGAAACTGAAATATTGAAATGTTTCGTAGGGGTATCCTGGTATTCCTAGTAATGCCTCTTCCATTATCAGATTCATAACTGCAACCGTATACTTCTATGCCATCTCTCCACATCCCTTCATATGTCTTTAGCCATTACCTTCTACACACCCCTTTAGGCCAAATGGTTTTCTTCCTTCCCTACCGTTCAGCACCAGCCTATGGTTTGGAAGAAGACTATCCAATAAGCATAATAGGTGTACTGTTCTAATCCTAGGAGCACTCGCAATGCGAGAGAAGGTGAAGATAAAAGACAACCGAATAAACCTTATTCCTATTTCTCCTGAACCAGAATCCATCCCCGAACTGGAACAAGTTCCTTTCGAGTTCGTATATAACCATACGATGGAGTATCTAAATAACTGTGGATCTTCGTAGTGATACAGAGTGTCCTGGAGAAATACAAAGGTTAAGTGGGAGTGGTAATGAAATACTTGGTTTGGTCGTGAATAGCAGTCGCAATTTACTTTGCCCTCTTACTAATCCCTTTATTTGTCTTTACATAATACCTTCTGCACACCATCGTTAGGCTAATTGGTTTTCTTCATTCCCTACCGGTCGGCACCTGCCTCTGTTTTGGAAGAAGACTATCCAATTTGCGTAATAGGTGTACTGTCCTAATCCAAGGAGCACTCACAACCTGAGAGAAGGTAAAAGGAAAAGACAACTGAATAGTCCTATTCGTTTTCTCCAGAACCGGAAACCATCCTCGAATAAATTCCTTCGAGTTCGTATATAACCATACGATGGTTTTATCCAATGGAAGTGGACGTTCGTAGTAATACGGGGTGTCCTGGAGAAAAGGGTGAAAGTAGGAGTGGCAATGAGGTTTGCAACTCTAACAATCTAAAAAGCCAGTGTTTAAGAAGGTTCGGTCAACTTGGTCACTGAGTCATAGTGTAGGGTCGGGTCATGGTCACTGCCAAAGAGAGAGAGAAAAGAAACACTCAGCGTGCACTCTAACCTAGATTAGAATGGTTACCAATTTATCTAATCACGAAACCTCCCACTATAACGTCAAATTCTCTTCCAAACCTGAAAGAAGAATTAGTCGAGATCACCCGAGGAGTAAACCAACTCATCAGTGGGATCGGGATCCAACTATCCTCGCATGATAACGTGACGGAATCCACTTACGTCACCACACTCCAGAAGGTATGCGCATGCCTGGCAAGTTTCAGTTTCTTTAGAAACTCCCGATGTGTGTTTTTACCCCTAGGACCCAAGTGACCTTGACGGAGTCAACAAATCAAAGAGTCCTAGTCAAGTTCAACCCGTCATTATCTGGATTGCATTAAACCCACCTGTACGTGCCCTTGACGGAGTCAACAAGGCCGCATGACTGTCCTAACCAATCCCATTTATGCAACAAACAAGCACCACTTAGCTACCGTACACTACGCCTTGACGGAGTCAACAAACGCAGCACGAATACTAAATAATACCCGTAAGAAATGACGGAGGGCTACGGCTGGTTTTTGGCGAAAAACCTTTAACGTAATGAACTTGATATCGTTGAAGGAACTGCATAGTTTTTTATAAAAATATAGTGGCGAAAACCTTTGCTAAAGAGGTCACTCCCGGTGAAGGGATCTCGGCTCTTTCCCCGTAGAACGAGGTGCTGGATATTCCAATTGAATTCCACGATGCAAAGCAAAAGTAATCGACTATATTGAAGTTATTTCCCTGACGCAAACTCTTGTCCAAGGGGTCACTCCTGGTGAAGGGATCTCGGCCCATGCCTCGTCGACTGAGGTGCTGGATATTCATAACCGAATACCACTGTGCAAAACAAAAGAGAACGCCCTTGCAATAACAGCTTTTTTTGAAAAATTGTTCCAACAACATCAGAATAGGTTTGTTTAGCTTGCATTGATCCGAATCAATGCAGTCCCATCAATTGATCACACCAATAAAGAATGAAAATAATGATGTACGTATATGCCATCCGCATTCGCCACTGGGTCCCATCATTACCCGTCAGGTTACTTAACTAACGACGGAGCGGGGACTGGATTAGCGCGGATGCAAAACATATACAACATCTACTAGTATATATATCAATATATAATATTCGCTCAAGGCGTGATAAAAATGCAACATCACAGAAATGTAATAAGCATCACAGAACAATACAGTATCTGGGATCTCCGGGTTTCACAGAGCCGCTACTGAAACCCGACGTTCCCCTGGTCGTGTGGATAGCCTGTGCAATGAAATCCTAGAACCCTACGGGCGCGGCAAGTTACCCGCCAAAACCTGAAGCGAGGCAGCCCCCTTCAGAACGTGAATGGACCACCCAGCACTTTACGGAATCCGGTAACTTGGGCACCCCTCCTTGGGTCAACCTGTACCCCCTATGAGTGCGGCGAATAGCCCGCCAATTCTAGAGTGAAGCCCCCTCCGTCTCAACGCCATGAGATGCGGGCCCGTTGCCCTCTAGAACTCGGCTATCCGTGCACCCCACCTTAGGGTAATCCTTGTACAGAAAGTAAAATATACATACAACGGGTATATCGACCTCAGCCCGGTCGTGCCTCAAAAGAATAATATACAAACAGGCAGCGACGGCAGTCCACATGTCGGACGCTCGCCCCGCAATATCAAATGTACATATAAAACGAAACTGTACTAACATTGCATCCAGGCTATCCCCCACAACCAATCCGCAACACAGAACATCAACGTGAATGTCACGTTCGCAAATCCGTCTAAAAGGGCTATAGCAGTTAGACAGGATTTACCGATCAAATGACATTCACGGTCGCAGATATAATGTAAAAACTGTGAATTAACATGTTTAAAATTCTCGATCGACTAAATTTCCCGAAGTGGACCCCAAGCACAATACCTAGTACTCAGAAAAATCTGGGCCCAAAATGAATATACCATAAAGCCCAATTCCAGGTCAGAGACTTACTGAAGAAATTTGGTACACCGAGGCAATAGAACGGCGGCGGATCCGCGAACAAAACATTGTTTTAGCGGCGGATCCGCCGCGCAACAGTAAAATCATCATGCCAAATTTTCTCAGTTTTCATAAAATTGCCTGCACATATTTATGCAATGTACGAAATAATTTTTCGAGCACAACTGAAAATCGACAGAAACTGTCAAATTGAAATTGGGGTTTTTGGAAATTTGATCGATCGAACTTTTAAACACGCTAGAGCAAGCTAGACTAGGTCAATGGCATGGCTCTGATACCATTGTTAGTGCACGGCGGCGCCCCGGCCGTCAATCCGAGGGCAAAAATACGGAAACGATACTTTTACGAACTTTTGAACCGGCACCACCGCGCACAAAAATCCCGGATCGGGCCATTAATCTAATCCTAGCTAACAAGAGAAGGGGTAGAGAGATATACCGAGCGATCCGTGTCCTTCGGTCTTCTCGTCGTCGTCCCGATCTCCCCACGGAATCTCCGGTCTTCATCTCCTCGTCGGAAGGGCACCACATCGCTGGGTTCTTTTACGGGCTCCCACCTCTGGACCGAGGCAACTCAGGCACGAAGTTGGCGAGCCGACGTGCCCAAGAATTGCTGTAGAATAGTGTGGAACTCTATTTTCTATTGGGGTTACTAGAAGTTGCCTTTTTGGTGGAGGAAATGAACTATCAACTTTTGTGGTGGCTTTTGGGAATTTTTGTAGTAAGCAAATGAGAACCAATCCCTCACATAAAAATTCCCTCACCTCCCCAAGAAGTGGCCGGCCTCATCCAAGAATAAGTGAGAATGGGAGTGAGAGAGAAGTCAAGGGGGGAGGAAGCTATCATCCAAAGGAGAGAGAAAAATGATGATAGTGAAATATAATGATCACAACAAAACCCTCACTCCAAATCAACTCCATCATCAACAACCATGATTACTCTAAAAGTCAAGCAATCATGGACTAAAGAAGTCAAATGAAGGTACAATCATCATGAAGCAACAATATGCAAAGACCACCCTCCACAAATGCCAATTTGCACATTTGCAAATAAGCCCTCCTCCACCAATTTTCAGCCAATGAAAGATACAAAGAAAAATGGCCGAAACGGAAATCAAACTGGCAACTTCAGAAAACTGATCCCGTAATAAATTAGAGGAAAACCCCGCGACTGTATATACATACCCGCATTTGTATTCCGACCGTATACAAATGCAATGAGACAAAATCTACTCTGTACAATACTAGGATCCGGCTTAAACCAAAGCCCGCTAGTATTATCCGTCTGATCATGATCCGTGCAATACCGCACGTATCTGATCGAACCCTGCTATATCTCCATACGGCCTCTACAGCGTTTTGCCCGAAACTTGAGAAACTGTCTGTGGGGGACTCTAAAGACTCGTCAACACTTTGGCAGTGGATTTAACAACTAGCACGTCAGAGGTATTAGCCATACGTAACGGTCTACCAGGTATTGACCAAAAGGGACGTCGATGTGTGAACTCATCCTGACACCCTACTGAGCCTGTCAGTGACAATATCCATACAGTCCGGTCCGTTCGTCTATGAGCATCGCATGGCGGGCCTAGGGGGTTGGTAAAAGTCAGACCCCCAAATGCGGTACAAGTCATGTCGGAGTGTAGCCCAGAACACCATGAGATACTACTGGAATATCTAACAGTAAATCTCCTGCCTTGGCCAAGGACTTCGTGTAATGGCTCTCCTAGACACAGTGCGACCTCACCCCCAATACCAGGAGAGACGAACCACTGCAGATCCGCTCACTGCCTCCATATGGCTCGGGACTGTACCCAACTAAAACCTTTTTGCACGACTCCTTTGAGCTGTGGTAGGGTAGTAATCAAAGTACAGTAGGAACTCATACGAGACAAATGACGATCTCAGGTCGATGAACTAACCTGTACACATGTCACCCGGGAACTGCTATCTGATGTCAGGTATAAGACCAACTAGCATGTTCCCGGCGAGTCCTGTCCGGTGTACTCATAACCCAATGAGCACCTGTATACATCTTAGGCGAACCAACTGACACCAGTGACTTGTGAGACCAGCCACCGCCCCTCGTCGGGGTCTCGACTGTATACACTAGTCTACTCTGGAGTATCGATGCCCTGTCTCGAAACTCCCACGACTAGGGACCTTTTAAGGATGTGCTTATAGACCCCAGCTCCCACGTATATGATCGCCATCATACTGCTGGCCGTCAAGCAAGAATCCTAAGGGCTCTATCAACGCGCAATTGTGACCTGTAAGGTCATCTAAAGCAGTACACGATGACAAAGATAAACCAGATAGCATACTATCATCTTGAGTAAGACTGTCCAACCGTCATAGGTCTTCCCTCAATCATTGCAAGCACGTACCTATGATCCAATAATGACTCTGAGGGCACTATCTCCAACAGTGCCGAGTTCCTAGGTTACCTAAAAGAGAAAGGAATTCTCTCTCAGCTTACTCCTCCATACACTCCACAGCATAACGGTGTATCGGAGAGACGGAATCGAACCCTATTGGATATGGTACGTTCCATGATGATTAATGCTGAGTTACCGTGATCTTTCTGGGGTTATGCGCTAGAATCAGCGGCATATCTTTTGAACAGGGCTCCTACCAAGACTGTGCCTACCACACCATATCAGATGTGGAGTGGGAAGAAACCCTATCTTCAGTATCTGAAGATATAGGGATGTCCAGCTTTTGTTAAAAAGGAGCATGCGGACAAACTCGAGGCACGATCAGTACAGTGTAAGTTTATGGGATATCCAAAGAACTTCAAGGGGTATTTCTTCTATTACGCAGAGGAACAAAAGGTTTTTGTTTCTCGTCATGCCCATTTTCTAGAACAGCAGTTTTTAGAAAAGGAAATAAGTGGCAGCGCAATAGAACTGGAAGAAATTCCAGAACCACAAACTACTACTGAAAGTTTGGTAGAACCAGTAGTTCAAGAAGAACAGGACATTCCCGCACCCCTCCGCAGGAGTTGTAGGCCGTCTCATCCGCCTGAGAGATACTACGGTTTTCTCATAGATGGGGATAGAGAGGATTGCGTCATTGATGATGATGAACCTACTAGCTTCCAGCAGGCCATCCAAAGCGGCGACTCGGTACGATGGTTGGATGCAATGCGGACCGAAACGGAGTCCATGTACACCAACAAAGTACGGACTTTGGACTTTGCTCCAGGTGAGGTAAAACCCATAGGATGCAAATTGATCTTCAAGAAAAAGATTGGTGTAGATGGACAGGTGGAAACCTATAAAGCTAGACTTGTTGCAAAGGGTTTTCGTCATAGACCTGGTTTGGACTATGACGAAACTTTTTCTCCAGTGGCTATGCTCAAATCCATTCGGATCCTTCTTGCCATTGCTGCCTTCCATGATTATGAGATCTGGCAGATGGATGTAAAGACGGCTTTTCTAAATGGTAATTTAGAAGAGTGCGTCTATATGGATCAGCCAGAAAGCTTCAATCAGAGTGCGAGCAGCGGGAAAGTGTGCAAGTTTCTTAAGTCCATTTATGGACTGAAGCAGGCATCGCGGAGTTGGAACATCTGTTTTGATGAAACGGTCAAAGAATATGACTTTATCAAAAATCCAGATGAACCATGTATATATAGTAAATTTGTAGCAAGAACTATCGTATTCCTCGTCTTGTACATGGATGACATTCTATTGATAGGAAATGACATTCCTATGTAACAATCTATCAAAGGATTCTTGTCACACAGGTTCTCCATGAAAGACCTGGGTGATACCTCTTACATTCTGGGGATCCGGATCTATCCTGAAAGATCCAAGAGGATGTTGGCACTTTTGCAGTCCAGGTGTATCAACACTATACTGAAAAGATTCAGTATGGAAGATTCTAAGCGCGGTAGCTTACCGGCTTGTCACGGAATCACCCTATCCAAAGAGATGTCTCCCAAGACTGATTTGGAAAGGGAACGCATGCCAGTTATACCATACGCTTCTGTGGTAGGCTCTATATTGTATGCGATGTTGTGCACCAGACCAGATGTAGCTTACGCACTGAGCATGGTAAGCCGATATTAGTCAGACCCAGGGGAGAAGCACTGGGTAGCAGTAAAGGACATTCTCAAGTACCTGAGAAGGACTAAGGAGATGTTCTTGGTTTACGGCAGAAAAGACCTCCAGATCGAGGCCTTTGCTGATTCCAGCTTCCAGAGTGACAAGGATGACTCCAAGTACATATCAGGTTATGTCTTTACCCTCTATGGAGGGGCGGTGTGCTGGAAGAGTTCCAAGCAGGACATCGTTGCTGACTCGACGATGGAAGCGGAGTATATTGCTGCTTGCGATGCCGCAAAAGAAGCGGTCTGGATGAAGAAGTTCCTAACAGAACTTCAGGTGGTTCCTACCATTGTTAATCCAAAACAACTGTATTGCGACAACAACGGAGCTATAGCTTTAGCGAAGGAACCAAGGTCCCATCAGAAGTCTAGACACATCTTAAGGCGGTATCACCTGATCAGGGAGATCATAGATCGCCGGGAGATTGAGTTCCAGAGAGTTGCTACAGAGGAGAACACTGCTGATCCATTCACAAAGGCCTTACCTCAGATTCAGTTCGAGAGGCTACTCGAGATGATCGGTCTTCGATACGCCAGTACATGGCCCTAGTGCAAGTGGGAGATTGTTAGTGTATATGCCCTAGGGGCCATTATTGTATCATACTAGCTTGTATATTACTTAATGAAAGCTTGGGATATTCACAGTTATATTAACAGTCTTGCTAAACATGGTATTATGCTACTTGGTTTATATCTATCTTAATATGTGTGTACGTATTGATAGAGCTCTTAGGATCTTGCTTGACTACCAGTGTTGTGATGGCAGTCACACTAGTGGGGGCTGGGTAGTCTACAAGCACATCCTTTTTCAGGTCCCTAGTCATAGGATTATCGAGACAGAGCATCGATACTCCGGAGTAGACTAGTGTGTACGCTTCTCATCCCAGTTAGGGAGATGGTCTGTCACACAGCCATCAGTACGTCGTACTGGAGATAGTATACAGGTGCCCGTTGGGTTACGGGTACACTGGACAGGACTCGTAGGGAACTGTTGGTTGGTATTATACCCGTCGACAGTTAACAGTTCCCAGGTGACATGAGTACAGCATAGTCCGCAGACTTGACACTGCTGCTTTGCCTCGAGTGTTTTCCCACTGTTCTTAGATTGCTACCCTACCACGGCTTAAGGGAGTCGTGCAAATAGGTAGCAGTTGGGTGCAGTCCCGAAGCACTTGGAGGCAGTGGCGGTTGGACAGGATTCGTCTCTCCCGGTATTGGGAGTAGATATCGCGCTGTGTCTGGAGAGCCATTACGCAAAGTCCCTGGCCAGGGCAAGCGAGATTTACTGGTAGGTTTTCCAGTAATTTCTCAAGGTGTAATGGGTTTCGCTCCGACATGACTTATACCGCTTTTAGGGGACTGACGCTTGCCGCCCCCTAGGCCCGATATGCGATAGTCCTTAACGAACGGACCGGACTGTACGGAGATTGTCACATCAGGCTTAGTAGGAGTTCGGATGGGTTTCCTCATCGACCTTCTTATCGACATCTACCTGGGGACCATTACGTACAGCTAGTGCCGCTTGCGGTCTGTGGTTAAACCCACTACAAGCGTAGTAGTCGAGTCTTTAGAGTCCCACACAGAGAGTTTCCCTGCTTCGGGCGAAACAATATAAAGGTCGTATGGTTTTACGACAGGGTTCGGACGCATACGTGTTTTTACGTACGTACGATGTTCGGACAGTTTTTACTAGCGGGCTTTGGTTTAAGCCAGATTCTAGTATCGGATTATTGGATTTATACAGTCTCAGTATTTCCGTGTTTTCACGGATAGGAGGGGCGTTCTCATAAATTTTCGAGAAGCTTCTAGAAGGTTGATGACAAGGAGGGTTTATGTGGATTTTGCATTAATTGGTTTAATGAGTCATGGTGTGATTCATCCATAGATTTAATGGTGCATTTATTGTTTAAATGACTCATGAGATGAATCACAAGGTGAGTTAATGAAGCATGAAGATATTTTTTATTTGTTATTCATTTAATAAATATCTTATACTTCATATATATTCACAATGATTTATTATTCCAATATGATACTTACTCCCACCTTCTCTCTCCTCAAGCTCTCTCTCTTCAAACCCTAACCCTAACCTCTTATGTGTTGAGATCAAGGGTTAGAAAGACTAATTGATCCCTAATTCCACTATATATCCCCTAGGTTGCTTTGATTAGCACTTTTAGTAACCTAGTTACCTCAAGCTAGAGGTCAAGCTTGGAGTAGTAGCTCTCGGGTGGATCTTCTATCACAAAGAGGAGGCCGACGAGGAGGTGGTCAACGAGAACAAGAAGGACTTGGTTCATTAGGTATAATCTTCTTTCATAGTAGCTATTACCTCCTATGATGTTGTTAGTTAGGGTTTGGCAAAGATCCGTAAGTTAGTCGATGTTTGTGTTAAACAAAATGATTGTTTTACCTATTCCGCCTCCCCGCAACTCATGGGGTGTCTAACGTCGACTTACAGTAGTATCCAATACCCAACAATCAGTAGTGGTTGAAGTATCTCATACTTAACCATCCCATAAAAGTCTCTCCTGGGAAAAGGCCTTTGTGAGTGGATCCGCTGTGTTGTCCTCTTTGTCTATTCTTCTAACCTCGATCTCCCTGGAGATCATCCATCTCCATGATCAGGTGATACTGCCTAAGAATATGTCTTGATCACTGATGGGACGGGGGTTCCTAGGCATAAGCCACAACTAATATACACCCAGTCTTCCTCTTTGGTAGCATCGTTGGTAGCAATGTATTCAGCCTTTATCGTCTAATATGTCACGGTATCTAGCTTGGAACCCTTCCAACATACCGTCCCTACACTGAGGGTGAAGACAATGCCTGTGGCTGACATTCAGTCGACCTTACCACCCTTGAAGTTATCCAGTGATTCTCCTTAGGATCGATTGATACCATCTCACTACACCTAATGAGAATCCTAATATCCACATAGATCTATCTCATAGATCCAAAACCCAGGATTTAGGAAGTATCACCTTGATCCTATATGGAGAATCATTGTGATATGAGGAGATTGACCGAGTGTAGCATAGGAAACTCCTTTCCTATCAAGAGTATGTTATCCACGTACAATACGAAGAACACCACCATACTCCCTACTACCTTTTTGTATATACAAGGTCAATCTACCATTTTGATGAAGTCAAACGCTTTGATTACCACATCAAACCAGATGTTCCAACTCCGCGATGCTTGCTTTAACCCGTAAAGCAACTTGCACACGTTTCCGCTGCTCCCACTGTCTACAAAGCCCTCTGGCTGTGTACTTATAGACGCTCTCTTCTAAATCACTATCTAGAAAAGCAGTCATGACACCAAACCGCCAGATATCGTACTCATGGTATGTAGCAATGGCAAGTAGGATCCGGATGGACTTAAGAATGGGCACTAGAAAAGGTTTCATCATTATCCATACCTGGTCGATGACGAGAACCTGTTGCAACAAGTCTAGCTTTGAAACTCTCAACTTTTCCATCTACACCAAGTAATCTTCTCAAGATATACTCGCTCCTGATGGGGATTTTACCCTTCAGATATAGCAACCAAAGTCCATACTTTGTTGGTGTATATGGATTCCATTTCAGATCGCTTAGCATCCAGCCATTCTCACAGAGTCCCCACTCCTGATGGCCTGCTCGAAACTAGTTGGGTCATCATCTCATGATGCAATCCTCGCTCCCACTGTCATAGAGAAAACAAAAGTATCTCTCAGGTGTGTGAGGAACCCTACCAGATCGGCGGAGAGGCTGAGGTTCGTCGGGAGCTATTGAATCCTCCGGTTCTACCAAATCATCAGCTGTAGTCTGTATAGCTGGAACTCCTTCCAGTTCTACCTCATGACCACAAATTTGTTTCCAAAATAAATTCCTTTTCTAAAAAGGTGGCATGCCGAGAAATAAAACACCTTTTGTTCCTCGGTGCGGTAGAAGATATTCCCTTGCGAATGCTTGGGATATCCAACAAACTTCCACAGAACTGATCTTGCCTCGAGCCTGTCCGGATTTTGCTTTTAGACATAGGTCGGACAACCCTAAATCTTAACTTACTTAAGACATGGGCTCTTCCCATACCATATCGCATATGGAGTGGTAGGCACCTGATTTGATTGGAACCCTATTCAATAGGTATGCAGCTTCACAAGTGCATAACCCCCAAAAAGAAATAGGCAACTCAGTAGTACTCATCATAGAGCACACCATATCACATAGGGTGCGATTGCTCCGTCCCGATACACCGACGTATTGTGGTGTATTCGGAGGAGTAATGCTGAGAGAGAATCTCATTCTCCTTTAGAATACTCCAGGAATTCCGTACTCAAGTATTCTCCTCCCTGATCACATCAAAGGAAATAATACTTATGCCCGTTTTGGTTCTCTACTTCTAACTTATATTCTTTGAATTTCTCAAAAGATTCAGACTTGTGTTTCAACAGGAACACATGTGCGAATCTTGAGAGATCATCAGTGAATGTAATGAAGTACAAAGAACCAGTCCTTGCATGTGTAGATAGGGGACTTACATATATCAGCATGTATTAATCCGAAGTGTTCACTAACTCTTTCTCTCTTTCCAATAAACAGAACTATGGTCATCTTATCTTTGAGACATGATTGGCAAGTTTCATAAGATATAAATTCAAACTAATTTAATTATGCATCTTAATGTAACTTGCTAGTCGGGTCGCATTGATATGACCTAGTCTACAATGCCTCAAGAAGGATTCGTTCATTCCTGAACTCTTCCTCTTGTATGTGTTCTGTACGTTAAGAACTGTAGATTGATTTAGAACGTATGTGCCATTAGATAACGTGCTTGAATCAATCAACTCTTGATATAGGAAATGTTGAAAACATTTATCCAACAATACAAAATTATATCTTTCTTTACTTAATAAAGAGACTGATATGATGTTGTATATCGGGTCTGGTATCTAATAACATTGGTTCAGAATCAATGTATTTGCTAACACATGGTGATAACTGCCAACAGACTTGGCTGCAACAATTGCACCGTTTCCAACTCTTAAAACTTTGTCACCCATTCTCAGTTCTCTACCTGTCTGTAGCCCATGTAAAAAATTACATATATAGGATCCTGATCCGGTATCTCATACTCAGGACGTAGAGGATACTGAGAAACAGTTCTCGTTAATGAACACACCCGAAGAAGATGCACCA
Organism: Agapanthus africanus; assembly: GCA_030015575.1. Lineage (NCBI taxonomy): Eukaryota > Viridiplantae > Streptophyta > Magnoliopsida > Asparagales > Amaryllidaceae > Agapanthus > Agapanthus africanus. Next base: position 226,927,970 of record CM057347.1, read on the forward strand.
TCATGCACTTTCTTCGTTCGGGCAGCACGGGAATCCTGGTAATCTCCTATTTTCTGCTTAGTCTTATAACAATTATAAGTTGGAGCGGGACCAACGTTCCCCTGCTCAGTATAACAAGCGGGTTCGGTCAATACATCCATATTATTATCTTGATTAAGGCGTGACATGGTCGCTACCTGGAGAGAGAAAGAAGAAAACACTCAGCATATGCTCTTGCAAGATTAGATTGGTTATTATTTTATCTAATCAGAATGGCTCCCACTGTTTTTATCAAATCTTCCTTCAAACCCTAAAAGGAAAGGCTAGCCGGGATTAATTGCACCCTACAAGTTCGCCAATCATTCAGCTAGGCCAGTGCCGGTACTTTAAGGGAGGTTCTCCTTGCTTTCGCATGGACCTAATTGAAAAAAACCTCGTTTTCCCAAGGGCATAACCCCGTTGACACCTTTCTAGACACCTACTTGATCGGCTAATTGTAAAGTGCAAAACTCTCCCAGGAGTAACTCTTACTCGCAGTGGGTATTGGGATCCAACTATCTCATAGAAGGTATGAAATCCCATTGCAAATTTCAACACTTGAAATTCCCGATAATGGTTTTTACCCCTAGCGTCCTATAACCTTGACGGAGGCCAACAAACCATAAGCTGCTAGTCAAGTTCGACCCGCACATTTCATGATTTAATTAAACCCACCCGCACGACCCTTGACGAAGTCCAACAAAGTCATACGACTACCCTAATCCAATCGCATCTAATGTAGCAGATAAGCACTAGTTAGCTACCGTATACTAAGCCTTGACGGAGGCCAAACTACTGCAGCACGAATACTAAGTAGTACTTATCTGAAATGACGGAGGGTTACGCAGGTTTTTAAGAAAACCATGAGCGTAATGAACTTGATATCGTTGTAGAATCGAGTGAATTTTAAAATGAGTGTTTTTAGGCTTTTACTAGTTTTGCTAAAGAGGTCACTCCCGGTGAAGGGATCTCGGCTCTTTCCTTATCGAATAAGATGCAAGATATTTCATAAATACCACTATGCAAAGCAAAAACTATAGAAGCAATCAAAAGACAAACCGAGTGGGTTGTAGCATCTGCTAGTTTCACTAAAGAGGTCACTTCTGGTGAAGGGATCTCGGCTCCTTCCTTATCGAATAAGTTGCTAGATATTCTACAAGGAATACCGCTATGCAAAGAAAGAACTAGAGCTACCAGTTTTTAAACATGTTTCTACAACATCTTTAGGTTTCTTTTATTTCATTAATCTCATTAATGAATTCCCATCAATTATGCTTCCTAAGCATCACATAAGAAACGAATGCAGCAATATTTATTATATCTCATATATATAATATAGGCATTCATCTCAGAACATATCAAGTGATCACTTCACAGAATATCAGCGGCAGAAGAATCACATATGAAATATTGGATATACTAGGAATTCCGTGTTTTATTTAAGCCAGAACGCGGATTCCACGGTCGTGATGAATAGCCAAACCAACATCCCTAGACCCCTACGAGAGCGACAAGCAAACCTACCAATTCTAGAGTTAGGAGACCCGGTCTCGACTCCTCGAGATGGTCTCCCACTAGACCCTAGAACCCGGTTACTTGTGCTCCCCGCCTTCGGTCTATCCTAATGCGGAAAAGTAAATAATGTAAATCAACGGTGACATCATCCTCAACCCGGAAGTGCCCCAATAAAAGAATATTACATACAAGCTTTTATATGAATGAAAATGAAAAACTCTCATCTCACATAAAAAAATCCCGGCTATTCAAACACGACGATCCAATATAACATATCACAGCAACACATAACATCTCATGTCATCAACATAAGTAAATATGCGTATCCCAATTGCCGTTGACTTGTAGCAAATGAAACCGGCGATACACCACATATTACACTTACGGTCGCAGAAAAGAAAGTGAAAAACTACAACAATTGGAATCCGTAACCACATTAGACATCATAAACCCAAAATATCTCATATTACGGATTGCATGCCTAACTAAACGAATTCCTTAGACATCACATGCCTAACAATTATAAACCCCGCAATTTAGTCTCGATATTGAAAACACTTTCCAATAATTCTTCGGATAATTCAACAAGATTCCCGATAACCTGATCGAATGCTTGTTGGAAACTTTAGCAGACGGCCGCACCCCCCGATGCCGTCGAAGAAGTGTACTAAGGAGAAACACCGCGGCCACGAGCACCCGAACGGATGCTTTTGGCGACGGGGTTCTCCTACAATTACTTGGTCGGGGCTATGGGGCGTGCCTATCTAATAAGGTTACCCGGCGAGTATCCGCGTACACTACGTAATTGCGACGGACTTTTGATCCACATCAAAATTCCGTGGCAACCGATCAAATGATACTAAAGTGCTAGATTTATAAAATTCAAATTAGTTTGGATTCTAAGTATTGTATCCCATCACATGATATCCGGACGACGTTAAACTTTTCGATCGATTCATCAAAGTTCTACAATTCCCCTACAGCTCAACACTTGAGCATAGTTTAATAATAGCAAGAACATGCCACAGTTCCTATGAACCAGCCGTGGAAGGGCAGACCCATGCCTCATTAATGGCACCGCGGAACTGTAAGTGCACGGCGGCGCCCCGGCCGTCAATCCGACGGCCAAATGCGGAAGCGGTGATAAACTTAAATTTTTGCGGACTTAGCAAACCGGCACCACCGCGCACTAAACACCCGGATCGTAACCATTAACAAGTCTAAGCTAACAAGAAGATGGGTTAGAGATATACCGACGATCCAAGTCCTCCGGTCTTCTCGCCATCGTCCCGATCTCCTGCGGAATGTCCCGTCTCCTCCTCGTCGCCGGAAGTGCACCACATCGCCTACTTTGTTTACGGGCTCCCACCTCAATGCCGAGGCAACTCGGGGACGAAGCCGGCTACTCGACGTACCCAAGATATGCTGTAGAAGATCTAGAGAAGAAGTCTCATTTTTGGGGTTCATGGAATTGCCTTTTGTGGTGGAGGAAAAACAACTTGGAGAGAGGTGAGAAAAATGTAGCATACCCAAAATGAATGTATCATATTTTTTCCACTTATCAAATGAATCCCCCTCCCCTTTGAAAATGGCCGGCCCTCTTTTTGTCAAGTGTGATTGGAGAGAGAAAAAGAAAGGTCAAGGGGGTGGGTGGAATGCAATGATGCAAGCAAGTGATGATGAAAGAATCCAATGATCACAACCATAACCCACACTCCAAAACAAGTAATCAACAACCATGATGGTTACTAAAAGTCAAGCCATCATGAAGAAATCAAGTCAAAAGATGGTGCTATCATGATACAACAAAATGCAAAGACCCCCTCCGCAAATGCCTATTTGCAACAATGCAAATAAGCCCTCCTCCACCAATCTTCGGCCAATGAACGGAACAATGGAAATCGGCCGAAACGAAAAGCAAACTGGCAACTCCAGAAAACTGGTCCCGTAATAAATTACAGGAAAACCCCGATACTGTGCATACACACCCGCATCTGTATTTCGACCGAAATACAAATGCAATGAGACAAAATCTCCACTGTACTATACTAGGATCCGGCTTAAACCAAAGCCGGCTAGTAATATCTGTTCGATCCTGATCCGTGCAATACCGCACGTATCTGATCGAACCCTGCCATATAACCATACGGCCTATAGTACAAACTGTCCGATCCTGATGCGTGCAATACCGCACGTATCTGATCGGACCTTGCCATATCTCCATACGGCCTCTACAACCTTTCGCCCGAAAGCTGAGTAACAGAAATGTGGGGGACTCTAAAGACTCGTCAACACCTTGGTTGTGGATTTAACCACTAGCACGTCAGAGGTATAAGCCAATACGTAACGGGCTACCAGGTATTGACTAAAAAGGACGTCGATGAGCGAACTCATCCTGACACCCTACTGAGCCTGTCAGTGACAATATCCGTACAGTCCGGTCCGTTCGTCTATGAGTATCGCATGGCGGGCCTAGGGGGTTGGTAAAAGTCAGACCCCCAAAAGCGGTACAAGTCGTGTCGGAGTGTAGCCCAGAACACCCTGAGATACTACTGGAATACCTACCAGTAAATCTCCTTGCCTTGGCCAAGGACTTTGTGTAATGGCTCTCCTAGACATAGCACGACCTCACCCCCAATACCGGGAGAGACGAACCCCTGAAGATACGCTCACTGCCTCCATGTGGCTCGGGACTGTACCCAACTAAAACCTGTTTGCACGACTCCTTTGAGCCGTGGTAGGGTAGTAATCAAAGTACAGTGGGAACTCACACGAGACAAATGACGATCCCCAGGTCGATGAACTAACCTGCACACATGTCACCAGGGAACTGCCATCTGACGTCTGGTATATGACCAACTAGCATGTTCCCGGCGAGTCCTGTCCGGTGTACTCATAACCCAATGAGCACCTGTATACATCTTAGGTGATCCAACTGACACCAGTGGCTTGTGAGACCGGCCACCGCCCCTCGTCGGGGTCTCGACAGTATATACTAGTCTACTAATGGAGTATCGATGCCCAGTCTCGAAACTCCCACGACTAGGGACCTTTTAAGGATAAGCTTATAGACCCCCAGCTCCCACTTATATGATCGCCCTCATACTGCTGGTGGTCAAGCAAGAATCCTAGGGGCTCTATCAACGTGTAATAGCGACGTGTCAGGTCACCTAAAACAGTACACGATGATAAAGGTAAACCAGATAGCATACTATCATCTCGAGTAAGACTGTCCTACCGGGATAGGTCTTCCCTCAATCATTACAATCACGTACCTGTGACCTAATAATTGACTCTGAGGGCACTATCTCCAACAATCTCCCACTTGCACTCAAGGCTAATTATTGCGATGTCGCATACTCACAGCCCGTGTGATACCGAACATCCAACTCCTCTACTAGTCAGTCTCACAAAGCTCGTTTGCGGAACTATTGCGTTCGAGGAATAGCCTCAGTGAGTGGATCCGCTTAGTTGTTTCTTTCTATGTCTCTCTATATCTCAAGTTCGCGGAGAAAGCCATCTCCCGAAAAGAGCAATACCTGTCTCAGAATATGTCTGGATGTATGATGGGACCTAGCTCATAAATGAACTCCAAATCCAAACTTCTTAGACTGTATCGTCAACTGAACTTAATCAGTATCCTGCGCGCCATGCCTCCCTCAGTATTGCCTTGGACCACCTGTCCAAAATACTGCCCCTCATCAGAAGGAAAACTATAACTCTGACAACCTCCTTGTCGTCCATGTCACCTTGGAAGCCTGGAATGATAACTGTCTCCTGAATGAGGCTGTCGTTATCATATCCCTAGAACATCCACTTATGTTCTAAAACTGCTTCCGACTGTTTCTCCAGGATTGGATTAATGTCAACTTATTGCATCTAGTGGAAGAACAACATCTGGTGTGGTACTTGATATCTCACGATTGACTCAATTGCCTGAGCAAGTGATCTGCCAATCATGCCCGTCCCTCTCTCCTTTAGTCTGTAAGACATCTTTGGAGAGGGTGACTCCATTACCTGCAGGTACACTACCGTGCCAGGAGTCGTCCATCCTAAATACTCTTAGAATGTTGTCAAGTACCCTGATTGGGAAACCACTCAAATCTAGATCTAAAACCATAGATCTAGTAACCAGTATGTCTGATATAAAATCCATTTCCTTTGTGGAGAAACAACTGTGTGACGACCAAAGTATAACCGATCGTAGTGTAGGAGTTTCTTTTCCTACTCTGTGTATATCATCCAAATACCAGGATATCACACCCTACTACCTTCTCAACAGATCCATCTCCTATTCTGATGAAGTCAAACCTATGACTGTCACGTCAGAAATAGATGATCTATCTCCGCTACATCTGCTCTAGTCTATAAATAGACACAAGCAACCTGTCCACCAATGCTTCCGCTGCTCCCACTGACTACGACAACCCTCTGGCAGAGTCATATAGACATACACTTCTAAAACTGGTTTAGAATGACGCTATACTCATCCTCCCGCCGGGTCTCGTAACCTGGAACTACAGCAATGGCAATTGTGGGTAAACAAGAACTTCCCTGTCACCGTCCTTGAGGCTACCGTAGTGCCTCTCGGGTGCCTGAAGTTATCCACCTTATCTGCGGAGTGGCCAATGGAATGTCAATCCAGATTGAATCTTTAGGTTCCTTATCAAATCTTCAGTAATCGTTTGTGGTTCTGGAATCACTTCCAGTTCTACCATACTCCCACTACTGTTTTCTGAAAAAATCCATTTTTATTAAAACTGTGGCGAGTCTAGAACAATATTGCTATTGTTCATCCAGATGGTAGAAAGTCAACCCGCGTCATAGCCTGGGTCAACCCACAAACAGCCATTACAGAAACGTGCCTTGAGTTGTCCAGTGTCTGGTTTTAAGCATAAGCCGGACAACTCCCCGTACCTTAACATCGTTAAGATATGAACTGTTCTATATCCAATATAGAACCAGAGGCACTGATTTAATTGAACCAGATTCAAATCATGCAGCTGTCCCCAGCGCATGTCAACTAAATGGAAGGAGGCCGATCAGCGTTACTCAACTTAGGAATACTTCCAATTATGAGTAACCTGAAAGAGAAGCAAGATCTCTTTATCATTACTATCAACTGAATACCATACACAAGTATCTACATCTTCGATCTCTTTGAAGAATCCCGATACTTGCTACACCTGGTTCTCTACTCTATTCAAATACCTATAACTTCTCAAAATTCAGACCCTGTGTTTCCGCGAAACATTTGTCTAAAAACTAGAGAAGTCATAAGTAAACCGAATATAGTACGAGGACCAACCCCTCTGTCCTGATGGACCCTGGACAACATACAATACTCTGCATAAGTCCCTTGAGTCTGATAACTCATTTACTGTGTGTCGTAGGTTGAAAACTGTACTTATGGTTAAGAAGAATTACACCGCTGTTTAATGCTCCTTACCTAACCATCCACTGATATAGGTAAATGTCGTAGACATAATTTCAGAAAGGTATATCTCACTCTATGAAAATAGATGTACAGATATATCAATTTGAAATTGGTGCATAACTGCGGATATTCAAAACCAAATATTTGCCGACCGGCAAACAGCCCAGGTGATTTCCTCAAATATCACCGATTACAACGAATCCCGATATAATGAGGATGATCACCCAATTCCCAATAACTTACTCCCACTCATCATCTGTAAAGCCATACAGATGTGAGAATCGTACCTGGTAAATACATACCCTGGAGTAAGGACTAATTGGGAAATCAGTTTTCCTTTAACATTACACAGTGAAACTGAAACATTGAAATGTTCCGATGGGGTATTCTGGTATTCCTAGTAATGCCTCTTCCAGATTCACGACTGTAACCGCATAATTCTTTGCCATCTCTCCAAATCCCTTCATTTGTCTTTAGTCATTACCTTCTGCACACCCCTTTAGGCCAAATGGTTTTCTTCCTTCCCTACCGTTCGGCACCAGCCTATGGTTTGGAAGAAGACTATCCAATAAGCATAATGGGTATACTGTCCCAATCCTAGGAACACTCGCAATGAGAGAGGGTGAAGATAAAAGACAACTGAATAAACCTTATTCCTATTTCTCCTGAACCAGAATCCATCCCCGAACTGGAACCAGTTCCATTCGAGTTCGTATATAACCATACGATGGAGTATCCAAATAAACTGTGGATCTTCGTAGTGATACGGAGTGTCCTGGAGAAATACAAAGGTGATGTGGGAGTGGTAACGAAATATTTGGTTTGGTCGTGAATATCTGTTGCAATTTACTTTGCCCTCTTACTAATCCCTTGCTTTGTCTGAACTTAATACCTTCTGCACACCATCGTTATGCTAATTGGTTTTCTTCATTCCCTACCGGTCGGCACCAGCCTAAGGTTTGGAAGAAGACAATCCAATTTGCGTAATAGGTGTACTACCCCTAAACCAAGGAGTACTCGTAACCTGAGAGAGGGTAAAAGGAAAAGACAACTGAATAATCCTATCCGTTTTCTCCAGAACCGGAAACCATCCTCGAATAAATTCTTTCGAGTTCGTATCTAACCATACGATGGTTTTGTCCAATGGAAGTGGACGTTCGTAGTAAAACGGGGTGTCCTGGAGAAAAGGGTAAAAGTAGGAGTGGCAATGAGGTTTGCAACTCTGACAATCCAAAAGCCGGTGTTAAGAAGGTTCGGTCAACTTGGTCACTGAGTCATAGTCTTAGGGTCGGGTCAATGGTCGCTGCCAAAGAGAGAGAGAAAAGAAACACTCAGCGTGCACTCTAACCTAGATCAGAATGGGCACAATTTATCTAATCTGGAATCCTCCCACTGTACCTCAAATTCTCCTCCAAACCTGAAAGAAGAATTAGTCGGGGTTACCCGAGGAGTAAACTAACTCATCAGTGGGAATCGGGATCCAACTCTCATCGCATGACAACGTGACGGAATCCGCTCACGTCATCACACTCCAGAAGGTATGCGCATATCTGGCAAGTTTCAGTTCTTTTGAAACTCCCGATGTGATTTCTGCCCCATGCTCTTATGACCTTGACTAAGGCCAACAAATCATAAGTCACATGTCAAGTTCTACCCGTCATTATCCAGGTTGATTTGAACCCACCAGTACAAGCCCTTGACTAGGGCCAACAAGGCTATACGACTGTCCCAAACCAACGCATCTATCTATGCAGCATATGAATACCCAATAGCTACCAAACACTGTGCCTTGACTAAGGCCAACAAACACAGCTTGAATACTATTGACTACCCATATGAAACCACGGAGGGCTACGAATGGTTTCTGGCGAAAACCTTTAACGTAAAGAACTTGATATCGTTGAAGGAACTGATAGCTTTTTGAAAATATAGTGACGAAAACCTTCGCTAAAGAGGTCACTCCCGGTGAAGGGATCTCGGCTCTTTCCCCGTAGAATGGGGTGCAGGATATTCCAACTGAATACCGCGATGCAAAGCAAAAGTAATCCGCTATAGTGAAGTTAATGCCCTGACGCAAACTTTTGTCCAAGGGGTCACTCCCGGTGAAGGGATCTCGGCCCTTGCCTCGTGGACTGAGGAGCAGGATATTCCAATGAATACCACGATGCAAAACAAAAGTAAACGTCCTTGCAATAACAGCTTTTTGAAAAGTGTTCCAACAACATCAGATTAGGTTTGTTTTTAACTTGCATTGATCCGAATCAATGCAGTCCCATCAATTGATCACACCAAAAAGAACGAAAATATACTGATGTACGTATATGCCATCCGCATTCGCCACTGGGTCCCGTCATTACCCGTTAGGTTAGCTAACTAACGACAGAGCGGGGACTGGACTAGCGCGGATGCAAAACATATACAACATCTACTAATATATATACCAATATATTATATTCGCTCAAGGCGTGAATAAAATGCAACATCACAGAAATGTACAGCATCACAGAACAATACAGATATCTGGGATCCCCGGGTTTCACAGAGCCACTGCTGAAACCCGACGTTCCCCTGGTCGTGTGGATAGCCTGTGCAATGAAATCCTAGACCCCTACGGGCGCGGCAAGTTACCCGCCAAAACCTGAAGCGAGGCAGCCCCCTTCAGCAACGTGAATGGACCACCCAGCACTTCACGGAATCCGGTAACTTGGGCACCCTTCCTGGGTCAACCTGTACCCCCTACGAGTGCGGCGAATAGCCCGCCAATCCTAGAGTGAAGCCCCCTCCGTCTCAATGCCATGAGATGCGGGCTTGTTGCCCTCCAGAACCCGGCTATCCGTGCACCCCTCCGCGGGGCAATCCTAGTACAGAAAGTAAAATATACATACACCGGGTACATCGACCGCAACCAGGTCGTTCCCCAAAATAATAATACAAACAGGCAGTGACGGCAGTCCACATGTCGGACGCTCGCCCCGCAATATCAAATGTACATAATATAACAAAACTGTACTAGCATTGCATCCAGGCTATCCCCCACGACCGATCCGCAACATCACAGCAAAAACAAAACATCAACGTGAAAGTCACGTTCGCAAATCCGTCTAACCGGGCTATAGCAGTTAGACCGGATTTACCGATCAAGTGACATTCACGGTCGCAGATATAATGTAAATACTGTGAAAAATGTGTTTAAAATATCCGATCGATCAAAAATTAACAAGTGGGCCCCCAATCAAAACTGTAGCACTCACAGAAAACCTGGGCCCAATTTTAATATTCCAAAACCCATATTTTAAGCCCAGAAGGCCTCTGTAAAAAATTGGTGAAGTGATCTCCACAGTGTGCGGTGGAAGGGCGGCGGGAAGGGGGTTTTCGCGGCGGTTCCGCGCTCCCACTGTGGAGTTACTTCGTCGAATTTTTACAGAGCTCTTAGATTTTCCAGTACATCAATATTTTACAACCTGAAAAATTTTTGGGGACCAAAAAGTTTCAACAGAAAACTGATGTGGGCAAATACGGGTTTTTGAACCTTTCGATCGATCGGAACTGAAAAACACATTACACAAAGCTAGACTAAGTTAATGGGGAGGCTCTGATACCACTGTAAGTGCACGGCGGCGCCCCGGCCGTCAATCCGACGGCCAAATGCGGAAGCGGTGATAAACTTAAATTTTTGCGGACTTAGCAAACCGGCACCACCGCGCACTAAACACCCGGATCGTAACCATTAACAAGTCTAAGCTAACAAGAAGATGGGTTAGAGATATACCGACGATCCAAGTCCTCCGGTCTTCTCGCCATCGTCCCGATCTCCTGCGGAATGTCCCGTCTCCTCCTCGTCGCCGGAAGTGCACCACATCGCCTACTTTGTTTACGGGCTCCCACCTCAATGCCGAGGCAACTCGGGGACGAAGCCGGCTACTCGACGTACCCAAGATATGCTGTAGAAGATCTAGAGAAGAAGTCTCATTTTTGGGGTTCATGGAATTGCCTTTTGTGGTGGAGGAAAAACAACTTGGAGAGAGGTGAGAAAAATGTAGCATACCCAAAATGAATGTATCATATTTTTTCCACTTATCAAATGAATCCCCCTCCCCTTTGAAAATGGCCGGCCCTCTTTTTGTCAAGTGTGATTGGAGAGAGAAAAAGAAAGGTCAAGGGGGTGGGTGGAATGCAATGATGCAAGCAAGTGATGATGAAAGAATCCAATGATCACAACCATAACCCACACTCCAAAACAAGTAATCAACAACCATGATGGTTACTAAAAGTCAAGCCATCATGAAGAAATCAAGTCAAAAGATGGTGCTATCATGATACAACAAAATGCAAAGACCCCCTCCGCAAATGCCTATTTGCAACAATGCAAATAAGCCCTCCTCCACCAATCTTCGGCCAATGAACGGAACAATGGAAATCGGCCGAAACGAAAAGCAAACTGGCAACTCCAGAAAACTGGTCCCGTAATAAATTACAGAAAAACCCCGATACTGTGCATACACACCCGCATCTGTATTTCGACCGAAATACAAATGCAATGAGACAAAATCTCCACTGTACTATACTAGGATCCGGCTTAAACCAAAGCCGGCTAGTAATATCTGTTCGATCCTGATCCGTGCAATACCGCACGTATCTGATCGAACCCTGCCATATAACCATACGGCCTATAGTACAAACTGTCCGATCCTGATGCGTGCAATACCGCACGTATCTGATCGGACCTTGCCATATCTCCATACGGCCTCTACAACCTTTCGCCCGAAAGCTGAGTAACAGAAATGTGGGGGACTCTAAAGACTCGTCAACACCTTGGTTGTGGATTTAACCACTAGCACGTCAGAGGTATAAGCCAATACGTAACGGGCTACCAGGTATTGACTAAAAAGGACGTCGATGAGCGAACTCATCGTGACACCCTACTGAGCCTGTCAGTGACAATATCCATACAGTCCGGTCCGTTCGTCTATGAGTATCGCATGGCGGGCCTAGGGGGTTGGTAAAAGTCATACCCCCAAAAGCGGTACAAGTCGTGTCGGAGTGTAGCCCAGAACACCCTGAGATACTACTGGAATACCTACCAGTAAATCTCCTTGCCTTGGCCAAGGACTTTGTGTAATGGCTCTCCTAGACACAGCACGACCTCACCCCCAATACCGGGAGAGACGAACCCCTGAAGATACGCTCACTGCCTCCATGTGGCTCGGGACTGTACCCAACTAAAACCTGTTTGCACGACTCCTTTGAGCCGTGGTAGGGTAGTAATCAAAGTACAGTGGGAACTCACACGAGACAAATGACGATCCCCAGGTCGATGAACTAACCTGCACACATGTCACCAGGGAACTGCCATCTGACGTCTGGTATATGACCAACTAGCATGTTCCCGGCGAGTCCTGTCCGGTGTACTCATAACCCAATGAGCACCTGTATACATCTTAGGTGATCCAACTGACACCAGTGGCTTGTGAGACCGGCCACCGCCCCTCGTCGGGGTCTCGACTGTATACACTAGTCTACTAATGGAGTATCGATGCCCAGTCTCGAAACTCCCACGACTAGGGACCTTTTAAGGATAAGCTTATAGACCCCCAGCTCCCACTTATATGATCGCCCTCATACTGCTGGTGGTCAAGCAAGAATCCTAGGGGCTCTATCAACGTGTAATAGCGACGTGTCAGGTCACCTAAAACAGTACACGATGATAAAGGTAAACCAGATAGCATACTATCATCTCGAGTAAGACTGTCCTACCAGGATAGGTCTTCCCTCAATCATTACAATCACGTACCTGTGACCTAATAATTGACTCTGAGGGCACTATCTCCAACAGGAACTGCCGCAGACCCTAAGGTTCGAAAGCGGTTCCATGGTCATTATGTCGAGTTAGGGTTTCATTCTTCTAGAGGGTTCACATAATCACTTGCATGATTTTCCGAATACGTTAAACTTGGAAAAATAGGTTTTTGACATTCGTTCGAATATTTTAACTTCGCCTAGACAACATGCGAATACCCGAAACAATGTTAAATCTACGAATACAAAACACTCTGAATTGCCTATAATGTAAAATCACATCACATGCAAACTTAGAAAAAACAAACAACACCTGAAACACCAAAACCCAGAGACTGGAACACACAAAAAATTCGAAGCCAAAATTCCTATACAGAACCGGCCTGCTCGGTTTTGAGCTTCATGTGCTCGACCAAATTCTAGCCAAAGTGCCTCGAATTTCTTCTGTGTTCATGTCATATCACATACAATATTCTGCAGTTGTTTAAAAAAATTTTGAAGGCTTTTTAAAATCGACAGAAACTAAGTTTTCGTGTTTCAAGTTTTGGAGTCGTTTCGGTTTCGTAATCTAACAAACATCGTCTAATTTTCTATCGTGGCTCTGATACCACTGCAGGGTTGTGTAGCACGGCAGCAAGGTTTCGGGAGGCATCGTCCATACTAATTTCAAAATTTTGCTATTCTAGCTAATCCTAACCCTAGAATCATTACTAGAAAATGCAACGAAACAATATGCAAACAACTTTGCAAACAAGTGAACAAGAAATACAACCTTTGTAGACTGGTCATTCACGTCAATAGCTCCGTGTAGTCATCCCTTCGCTACGATCCATGAACTTTCGGACTCTTGAGAGGCTCCACAATATATACGGAACAAGCTTGCTTGAAGTCTTCGAGGCCGAAGATGATCTACGTCGAGGAGACACTAACCCAAGCTACCTCTTCACTAATTGTAGAATTAGTGAAGCAAACACCCTATACTAAATGGCAAGTAGTAGAAGATGATGAAGTAGGAATTTTTCTCATTTTAGAAATAATTTTCTCACTCATTTTCCATCATCTCCATTGAAGCTAGAAAGCTTTGAGGAAGAAGAAGAAGAAAACTCCCATGGTAAAATCAATTAGTTAATTGAAACCATGGGTGAATTAGTATCATATACTAACCTTTGTAGAGACTTAACGATGGCTATGATAAAGGTTGGGTTAATAAATATCTTGGGCAAAACAAAAGTTGTGGACTAAGTCAATGGCAATCCAAGCTTCTCCAAGCTTCTTGCCATGACAAAAATGCCACCATTTTGATTTACCAAAATAAATAAAAACCCTTCATTATACATAGCATGGTGTAAGTCACACACACACTTGTTGCATGTATCATCAAACATGACACAAAATGTTGTACACTAATATACATCACATATATACAATGTGCACAAAATCAAGTGAGAAAATAAATCATAAGTGAGCATGTATTAGTTAATGTATGTTAATATATCAAATATATAATTATACATTAAATTATCAAATCAACACATGACTTAATAATCCGGCTATATCACATATAACCGACTAATACCATGTGTATCAACTTATCGAAGCTAGAAAGCTTTGAGGAAGAAGAAGAAGAAAACACCCATGATAAAATCAATTAGTTAATTGCAATCATGGGTGAATTAGTATCATATAACCGACTAATAGCATGGTGTAAGTCACACACTCACTCATTTTCCATCATCTCCATTGAAGCTAGAAAGCTTTGAGGAAGAAGAAGAAGAAAACTCCCATGATAAAATCAATTAGTTAATTGCAACCATGGGTGAATTAGTATCATATACTAACCTTTGTAGAGACTTAACCATGGCTAAGATAAAGGTTGTGTTAATACATATCTTAGGCAAAACAAAAGTTGTGGACTAAGTCAATGGCAATCCAAGCTTCTCCAAGCTTCTTTCCATGACAAAAATGTCACCATTTTTGATTTACCAAAATAAATAAAAACCCTTCATTATACATAGCATGGTGTAAGTCACACCCTGTTGCATGTATCATCAAACATGACACAAAATGTTGTACACTAATATACATCACATACATACAATGTGCACAAAATCAAGTGAGAAAATAAATCATAAGTGAGCACGTATTAGTTAATATATGTTAGTATATCAAATATATAATTATACATTAAACTATCAAATCAACACATGACTTAATAATCCGGCTATATCGCATATAACCGACTAATACCATGTGTATCAACTTATCGAATCAACACTTGATTCGATAACCCGGCTATATCACATATAACCGACCGAAAACACAAATCGTGAGAATAGAATAGGTATCACATATCGTATTAATCTCGGTCCCGCCCATATCACATATGTGCTCCTACTCCATTTCGCTTGAGCCAGGAAACCTCTGTGTAGGATTCTAAATACTCGTCAATACGCCGGCGGTAGGTAATGACCATATCAAGCACCCACAAGCCGCAAGCGATCTGCTAAACGTAACGGCCACCCGGGTATTGAGCAATCAGAAGATCAACAAGCAAGCCTGCTCATACTCCTGCGAGTCTAATCAGTAACACTACCGTACAGTCCGGTCTTTTCGTCTGATATGTCGCATATCTCGTCTAGGGGTGGTAAACGTCAGACCCCAGTAACTCGATAAGTCGTGCCAATATGAGGCTTATAACGGGTCGAGATTCTACTAATAACACTTACCAGTATATCTCTGAAGCCGCCCTGGCCAGGGACTTCCTGTTATAGCCAATCGAGCACAGCGCAACATCAACCGCCAATACCGGGAGAGACGAAACCCCTCCAATCGCTCATTGCCTCCATGTGATTCGGGACTGCGCCCAAAAGCCACCATTTTGCACGTTCTCTTGAACGCGGTAAGGTGGAAATCAAAGCACAGTGGGAATCACATAAGACACTATGACGATCTCGAGCCTACAGACTAACTTGTACCAGTGTAATAAAAGAACTGCTATCTGACGATAAGTATAATACCATCTAGGAGTTCTCAGCGATTCCGTTCAGTGTTCCCAGTCTTCACTGAGCACCCGTATACCATCTCTGATGTTAAACACCAATGGATTTGGGATCATCCATCGCCCATCTACATGGGTCGAGAAGCTACACGCTGGTCTAATCTGGTATATTGATGCCCTGTCTCAATACACCTACGACTAAGAACATTTGAAGGATGTACTTGCCGACTACCCTGTCCCCACTAGTATGATCTGCATCATAATCCTGGTAGTCAAGTACTCATCCTAAGGGCTTTATCAACATGTAACATAGAGACAATCAGTGTACATGTTAAGATAAAGAGAAACCAGATAGCATACTATCATGTTGAGCAAGAAAGTCCTCCCTATGTATGTCCAAGCATCCACTATAATATACATCATATGTACAATAATGGCCTCTAGGGCATACATATAACTAACACAAAAGAATGTCCTTCACAGCTGTCCATTGATTCTCCCAAGATCCGATTGATTCCTGATCACTACACCTAGTGAGTTAGCTACATCTGGTCTTGTACATAACATCGCATACATGATAGAGCCTACTGCCGAAGCATAGGGTATCCATTGCACGCGAGCTTTCTCCAAATCAGTCTCGGGAGACGCCTTTTTGGAGAGACTGATTCATGAGTTAGTAGGCGAACCACCACGCTTAGAATTCTCCATACTAAACCCTTTTAGTATAGTGTTAATGTACCTGTATTTGGGATACTCCGAACATCCGCTTAGATATATCTCTATAGATCTCAATCCTCAAGATGTAGTAGGTATCACCAAGATCTTTCATGGAGAATCCTGGTGATAAGAGGAGCCTGACCGAGTGTAGCATAGGAAACACATTTCCTATCAAGAGTATGTCATCTATGTACAATACGAGGAAGACAACCTTACTCTCTACAACCTTCTTGTATATACAAGGTTCATCTACCTTTTTGATGAAGTCAAACTCTTTGACTGCCACATCAAAGCAGATGTTCCAACTCCGCGATGCCTGCTTTAATCCTGATGGACTTAAGCATAGCCTACAGGAGAAAAGGTTTCATTATAATCCACACCTGGTTATTGACAAAAACCTTTTTCTAAAAGTCTAGCTTCGAAAGTCTCAACTTTTCCATCTACACCAAGAACCTTCTCAAGATCCATTTGCTCCCGAAGGGTTTTACCCCTTTAGGTGTAACTTTCAAAGTCATACTTTCTTAGTGTACCTGGATTCTATCTCAGATCGCATAGCATCCAGTCATTTCATAGAGTCCCCACTCATGATGGACTGCTAGAAACTAGTTGGGTCATCATCATCCATGATGCAATCCTCACTCCTACTGTCATTGAGAAAACCGTAGTATCTCTCAGGCGGATGAGGAACCCTACTAGATCTGCGGAGAGGCTGAGGTTCGTTGGGGACTATTAAATCCTTTGGTTTCACCAAATCATCAGCTGTTAGTTTGTTTAGATGGAACTCCTTCCAGTTCTACCTCATGACCACTAATTTCTTCCATAAGAAATTCCTTTTCTAAAAAGGTGGCATGCTGAGGAAAAAAACACCTTTTGCTCCTCAGTATGGTAGAAGATATACCCTCGCAAATGTTCGGGATATCCAACAAACTTATACAGAACTGACCTTGCCTTGAGCTTGTCTGGATTTTGCTTTTCAACATAGGCCAGATAACCCCATATCTTAACTCGTTTAAGAGATGGTCTCTTCCCAATCCATGTCTCAGATGGAGTGGTAGGCGCTTATTTAGATGAAACCCCATTCAATAGGTATGCAGCTTCTCAAGTGCATAACTCCAAAAGGAAACATGCAACTCAGCAGTACTCATCATAGAGCGCACCATATCTAAAAGGGTGCGATACCTCCGTCCCGATACACCGTTGTGTTGTGGTGTACTCGGAGGAGTAAGCTTGAGAGAGAATCCTATTCTCTTTTAAATAATCCAGGAACTCCGTGCCCAAGTATTCTGTTCCTCGATCATATCGAATGACTTAATACTTCTATCCGTCTGGTTCTCAACTTCAAACTTATATTTCTTGAATTTCTCAAAAGCTTCAGACTTGTGTTTCAACAGGAACATATGTACGAATCTTGAGAGATCATCGATGAATGTAATGAAGTACAAAGAACCAACCCTGGCATGTGTAGACATAGGACTGCATACATCACTATGTATCATTCTCAAGAGTTCAGCAACTCTTTCTCCATTTCTAGTAAATGGAGTATTGGTCATTTTACCTTTGAGACAAGACATGCAAGTATCATAAGATGAAAATTCGAACGGATTCAAATATTCATCCTCATGTAACTTAGCTAGTCATGTCACATTGATATGACCTAGTCTACAATGCCACAAGAAGGATTCGTTCATTTCTGAACTACTCCTCTTGTGTGTGTTCTGTATACTTTGAATTGTGGTTTGATTTAGAACGTATATGCTATTACATAACGTGCCTGATCTAATCAACTCTTGATTAAGGCAAATATTCACAACATTATTCTGCAATACAAAATTATATCATTCTCTAACTTAATAAAGAAACTGATGTAATGTTGTATATCAGGTTCGACATGTAATAACATTTGTTCAGAATCATTGTATTTACCATTTGGCAATACAAGGTGATATTTGCCAACTGATTTGGCTGCAACAATTGCACCATTCTCTACACTTAGAGACATATTACCCTTTTCTCAGTTGTCTACCTTTCTTTAGCCCATGTAACAGATTACATATGTGGGATCCTGATCCAGTGTCTCATACCTAGAACATGGAGGATACTGAGAAATAGTTCTCGGTAACGAACACACCTGAAGAATACGCATCAACCTGCTTTTTCCTCGAATGGGTCGCGTAGGAATCCTGATATTCCCCTATTTCCTGCTCAGACTTATAACAATTATAAGTTGGAGCGGAACCAACGTTCTCCAGCTCAGTATAACAAGCGGGTTCGGTCAATACGTCCATATTATTATCTTGATTAAGGCATGTTACGGTCGCTACCTGGAGAGAGAGAGAGAAGAAAACACTCTGCGTGCGCTCTTACAAGATTAGATTGGTTATTATTTTATCTAATCAGGATGGGTCCCACTGTTTTTATCAAATCTTCCTTCAAACCCTGAAAGGTAAGACTAGTCGAGATTAATTACACCCTACCAGTTCGCCAACTTTCGGCCAGGCTAGTGTTGGTACTTTGAGGGAGGTTCCCCGTGCTTTCGCACGGACCTAATTAAAATAAACCTCGATTTCCCAGGGGCGGAACCCCGTTAACACCTTTCTAGACACCTACTTGATCGGTTAATCGTAATGTGCAAAACTCTCTCAGGAGTAAATTTTACTCGCAGTGGGTATCGGGATCCAACTATCTCATAGAAGGTATGCAATCTCATTGCAAATTTCAACACTTGAAATTCCCGATAATGGTTTTTACCCCTAGCACTTATGACCTTAACTAGGGTCAACATATCAAAAGCACTAGTCAAGTTCTACCCGTCATTTCGTGAATAATCAGACCAACTCACATGACCCTTAACTATAGTCAACATAAACACATGAATGTCCTAACTAATCGCATCATATGCTTTGTAGGAAGACATCACTTAGCTACCGTACACTGCGCCTTAACTATAGTCAACATAAGCAGCATGAATACTAAGTACTCTACTTCCTAAAATGATGGAGGGTCACGGATGGTTTTTAAGAAAACCTTTAACGCTTTAAACTTGATATCGTTGCAGAATCGAGTGATTTTGAAAAGGAGTGTTTTTGAGGATTTTGCTAGTTTCGCTAAAGAGGTCACTCCCGGCGAAGGGATCCCGGCTCTTTTCTCATTGAATGAGATGCTGGATATTCTACAATGAATACCACTATGCAAAGAAAGAACTAAAAATAAAATCAAAAACAAAACCGAGTTGGTTGTAGCATCTGCTAGTTTTTCTGAAGAGGTCACTCCCGGTGAAGGGATCTCGGCACTTTCCTTATCGAATAAGGTGCTGGATATTCTACAAGGAATACCGCTATGCAAAGCAAGAACTAGAGCTACCAGTTTTTAAACAGGATTCTACAACTTATTTAGGTTTCTTTCTTTTTCATTAATCTCATTAATGAAGTCCCATTACTTATGCTTCCTAAGCATCACAGAAGAAACGAAAATACAACGTACGCTTATACCATCCGCATTCGCCACAGTGTCCTGTTATGCACCGTTAGGTTACTTAACTAACGGCATAGCGGGGCGGGACTAGCGTGGGTGCGAAACATAAGCAACGTTTATTATATATCATATATATAATATATACCATTCGTCTCAGAATAAAAAGTGATCACATCACAGAATATCAGCAGCGGAAAACAACATATGAAATATTGGATATACTATGATTTCCGCGTTTTAAATTAAGCCGCTAAAAAACACGGATTCCACGGTCATGATGAATAGCCAAAACCACATCCCTAGACCCCTACGAGAGCGGCAAGCAACCCTCCAAATTCTAAAGTTAGTAGACCCGGTCTCGACTCCTCGAGATGGTCTCCCATTGGACTCTAGAACTCGGTTACTTGTGCTCCTGCCTTGGGTCTATCCTAATGCGGAAAAGTAAATAATATACATAAATGGTGACATCATCCTCAACCCGAAAGTACTCCAATAAAGGAATATTACATACAAGATTTTACATGAATGAAAATGAAAAACTCTCATTGTCACGACCCGAAGGTACGGAACGTGACTGGCAATTAAACTACGAAACGTCTCAAGGCGCAACGTAATCTAAATAAGCCAAAAGCCAGAAAACAAAACCGTTTAACAATTAGAATGAAGGAAAACTTGTTTTAAAGCAAGTGGTTTTAACAAAATAAGTGGCATTAAACATTTAAAAGCAACATCATATTTTCCCGAAAATTTTGGCAGAGTTTCCTTTGTAAATACCGGCCCCCAAATGGGTACAACACATGAAAATACATATAAATAACGAATAAAGGCATCCCCAAGCGGGTGCTAGCTCTTCGCCAATGACGGAATCACAACTGCATGCAATATGTATATCAAAAGTGCGAAATAAGCATCTGAAAGCAAGAAATGAGAAACACCACGTCGGCTCAAGTGAGCATTGACACCAAACCACAAATACAAGTCTTACGAGTTTCACTGTCTAGTCCAATATACAAGGGTAGATGGACTATGCTAGATACAAAATAATATACATGATGGAATAAAATATCCTCGCAACCCACCTACGAGCAATGCCGCAAGTCCAAGCAAAAGGAACGAAATTAAGAAGTGCGCCCGCCGCTACTGTGCTGACAGGTCGGACCTGCAAGATACTGTGGCACAATAGGGGTGAGTTGCCAACTCGTGAGTAGTAAGTAACATCTAATAAGGCTATCGTAAGCATGCACGCAAATGCGTCTCAACCTACGCATATCGATATGATACAATGTACTAACATGAATGCAACCTGAATGCTGTTAGTGTATATGCCCTAGAGGCCATTACTGTATCATACTAGTTTGTATATTACTTAATGGAAGCTTGGGATATTCACCTTGTATAAACAATCTTGCTCAATATAGTAGTATGCTACTTGGTTTATTTCTACTTCAATGTGTACATGTGTTTATTTTGCGATATCACCTATACGCATTAGTGGAGCCCTTAGGATCTTTGCTTGATTACCAGCGTTGTGATGGCAGTCACACTAGTGGGGGATGGGTAATCTATAAGCACATCCTTATACAGGTCCCTAGTCGCAGGACTATCGAGACAGGGCATCGATACTCCGGAGTAGACTAGCGTATGCGCTTCTCATCCCAGTGTGGGAGATGGTCTGTCCCACAGCCATCAGTACGTCGTACTGGAGATAGTATACGGGTGCTCGTTAGGTTACGAGTACACTGGACAGGACTCGTCGGGAACTGAGAGGTTGGTATTATACCTATCGTTAGTTATCAGTTCCCAGGTGACATGAGTACAGCTTAGTCCGCTGACTTGACACTGGCACTTCGCCTCGAGTGTGTTCCCACTGCACTTTGATCACTACCCTACCACGACTCAAAGGAGTCGTGCAAACAGGTAGTGGTTGGGTGCAGTCCCGAAGCACTTGGAGGCAGTGCCGGTTAGACAGGATTCGTCTCTCCCGGTATTGGGGGTTGACATCGCGCTGTGTCTAGGAGAGCCATTACACAAGTAGTCCCTGGCCAGGGCAAGCGAGATATACTGGTAGGCTTCCAGTGTTATCTCAGGGTGTTTTGGGCTTCACTCCGACACGACTTGTACCGCTATTGGGGGACTGACATTTTACCGCCCCCTAGGCCCGACATGCGATGTATCAGACGAACAGACCGGACTGTACGGAGAATGTCACATTCAGACTCAGTAGGAGTTCAGATGGGGTTTCACCTCGTCAGCCTTCTTGTCGGCATCTACCTGGGGACCGTTACGCACAGCTAGTGCCGCTTGCAGTCTGTGGTTAAACCCACTGCCAGCGTAGTGTCGAGTCTTTAGAGTCCCACACAGAGGGTATTCGCCTCTGGGCAAAACAGAGTAGAGGTCGCATGGTTTTGCGGCAGGGTTCGTTCTCATCCGCGCACTTGTGCACGTTTGGAGTCCGGACGGATTATACTGGCAGGCTCTGGTTTGAGCCAGATACTGGTATATCTTTTGGGGGTTACTTTTATATCTCGGTATTCTTGTTCCTCGGAACGAGAATGCAGGTGTGTATGCACAGTTGCTTGAGGCGGAGGATGAGGTATTTCATTAGGGTTTCGGAACGGGTGCGTATGCACAGTTGACAGTCATCATTTTCCAAACCCTAATGGATTTATGGATTATCTATTAATAATAGTAATTAAATGAGAATTATGTTATGGTTGATTTTGTTGACTTGTTGACCATGGTTGACTTGTTGACCATGGTTGAATGTTGACCACCATCATGCTTTGTAAAGATCCTCCTTGATTCATGCTTACATTTCATTTAATGAAGCATGATAGTGGTCATTCCAAAACCACCATCAACTATTCTCATTTTGAATTATTATTATTTAGATAATTCTTTTTCTTTTGGCATTATGGTTGCAAGAAAGAAAAAGAGAGCTCATTATCTCATTTAGCTTCTCTCTCCTCACTTCATCTTCTTCTTTCTCTAGAAAAAGAGAACCCTTCTCATGTGTTGAGAATCCCTCTCTTTAAAAGGAAAGCACCCCTTAGACACTCTCTACTCACTCTAGGATCAAGGGTTTAGCAAGCCGGAGATTCTAGTTCACTCCAAGTTCGAGAAAGAGCCCAAAGGTTGAACCCTCGAAGTGGATCCATCTTCGACGGAAGAAGGCGACAAGAAGAGAACCATCAACCTCTACAAAAGTTTAAAGAAGAAGGAGTTCAAGTTTAGGTATAACCATCTTCCATAGTAGCTAACTCTCTTTAGCAAGTTTGCTAGTTTAGTTTAGTCACGATCCCGACCTTGTTTAGTCCATGTTGCCCCTTTGCGATAAAAATTTGTTTTTTATACCGTTTCCGCCTCCCCGTAAGCACCGGGGGTCACAACGTGGACTTACAGTGGTATCAGAGCCTAACTAAACTTAAACTAGCTTGGTAGCGAAGTGTATGGAAGTTCGAAACCGAAAAATCACAAAACCGGAAAAACTAAAACCCTAAGTTTCTGTTGAAATTTTTTCTGCTCTAAATGAAAAACTTTATACTTGTAAATTCGGCTCAGGGTTTTGTGTGAACACCCATGAAAAACGATCCATTGATTCATCTAAACCGCCGCAGTTCCGCGGCATGAGGTAGGCATTTGCCGCGGAACCGCCGCCGTTTGTTGTCCTCTCTGCATCGTTTTTCGTGCAGTGTGTCTCTGTGTTGGTTTTGGGATTTTTAAGATATATTATATGTACCCAGATTTTCCAGAACAGAAATTTACTTTTGGGGTCCTATAATTCCGTATTTTTTTCGAACTTCGCTACACTTTGGCTATGTTGGTTATATCTGTGATGTTTGCATGTATTGAACGTCGGCTAATCGCTATAAGCCGATTGGTCGGGGTTATACATGATCTGTGTTTGATATTGGATTGTGTATATGAATCTGTTGGACTGTCGCGGGTGAATAGCCGGGGTGGATGTGAGATGAGCTTTTGTTTTTCTTTCATTCATTTGTAAATGTAAATTGATGTAATAATATTATTTGTATGGCCGCACAACCGGGTCGGGGTTGTAGCCGTCATTGTATAATTCTTTTTACTGTTTTTGCTCCTAGGATAGACCCATGGAGGGGTGCACAAACTGCCAAGTACTTGGCGGGTAGTTTGCCGCACCCGTAGGGGTCTTGGGTGGGGTATTTGCTATTCACCGCGACCGTGTAATCCGCTTTTCGTTGCAGGCTCGAAAGGATTGCGGATTGCTAGCATATCCAATGTGTTCATCTGTGATCTGTAATGTCTATCATTGCTTTCTATTTAGGCGTTGCTTATGTTTTACAGCCGCGCTAGCCCAGCCCCCGCTCTGTCGTTAGTTAAGTAACCTAACGAGTGATGACGGGACCCCGTGGCGAATGCGAATGGCATAAGCGTACGTCATATTTTGGTTGTTTTCTGCAATGGTAGGATTAAATGATGGGACGCATTAAAAGAACTAATGCAAGAATATCACGCATTAAAAGAACTAATGCAAGATAATAAACCAAGCTAAAGTCGTTGGAACACTTTCGAAAAACCACTCGGTTCTTTTCAAAACTAACTTTTAAATGCGGAGCTTGAGCCACTCCTTCTAAAAGCTATCTCGTTCTAATCGATTATATCAAGTTCACTACGTTCACGGTTTTACCAAAACCATTCGTAGCCCTCCGTCGTTTCGCATGAATAGGCAATAGTATTCAAGCTATGTATTTTGGCCAAAGTCAAGGCATAGTGATTGGTAGCTATTAGGTGTTCATGTGTAACATAGATAGATGCGTTGGTTTGGGACAGTCGTGCTACCATTTTGGCCAAAGTCAAGGGTATGCACGGATGGATCCAAATTAACCTGGATAGTGACGGGCAGAACTTGACATGTGACTTATGATATTTTGGCCAAAGTCAAGGTCATAAGAGCATGGGGCAAAAATCCACATCGGGAGTTTCATAAGTACTGAAACTTTCTAGATTTGCATACCATTTGGAGTGTGATGATTATGGTAGGATTCCTTCATTTTCGTCACGCGATGATATTTGGATCCCGATCCTACTGTGAGTATATGCTACTCCTCGGGAAATTTCTCACTAAACGATCAATGCTATAAACCTAGTAGGTGCCTAGAAAGGTGTTAGCGGGGCTACGCCCCCAGGGAAAAGAGGTTCTTAAATTAAGGAACTTCGCGAAAGTGTTGGAAAACCTCCCTCGAAGTACCGACACTGTTAGTGTATATGCCCTAGAGGCCATTACTGTATCATACTAGTATGTATATTACTTGATGGAAGCTTGGGATATTCACAGTTGTACAGACAATCTTGCTCAATATAGTAGTTTGCTACTTGGTTTGTCTCTGCTTTAATGTGTACATGTGTGTTTATTTATTATATCACCTATACGCATTAGTAGAGCCCTTAGGATCTTTGCTTGATTACCGGCGTTGTGATGGCGATCACACTCGTGGGGGCTGGGTAATCTACAAGCACATCCTTATACACGTCCCTAGTCGTGGGAGTACCGAGATAGGGCATCGATACTCCGGAGTAGACTAGCGTATGCGCTTCTCTTCCCAGCACGGGAGACGGTCTGTCCCACAGCCGTCAGTACGTCGTACTTGAGATAGTATGCGGGTGCTCGTTAGGTTACGAGTACACTGGACAGGACTCGTCGGGAACTGATGGTTGGTATTATACCTATCGTCAGTTATCAGTTCCCAGGTGACATGAGTACAGCTTAGTCCGCTGACTTGACACTGTCACTTCGCCTCGAGTGTGTTCCCACTGTTCTTTGATTACTACCCTACCACGGCTCTACTGAGTCGTGCAAACAGGTAGTAGTTGGGAGCAGTCCCGAAGCACTTGGAGGCAGTGACGGTTAGACAGGATTCGTCTCTCCCGGTATTGGGGGTTGACATCGCGCTGTGTCTAGGAGAGCCATTACACGAGTAGTCCCTGGCCAGGGCAAGCGAGATATACTGGTAGGTTCCAGTGTTATCTCAGGGTGTTCTGGGCTTCACTCCGACACGACTTGTACCGCTATTAGGGGTCTGACGCTTGCCGCCCCCCCTAGGCCCGACATGCGATGTATCAGACGAACAGACCGGACTGTACGGAGATTGTCACATACAGACTCAGTAGGAGTTCGGATGGGTTTACCTCATCGGCCTTCTTATCGACATCTACCTGGGGACCGTTACGTACAGCTAGTGCCGCTTGCGGTCTGTGGTTGAACCCACTGCCAGCGTAGTGTCGAGTCTTTAGAGTCCCACACAGAGAGTTTCCCTGCACTAAGCGAAACGTGTAGAGGCCGTATGGTTTTACGGCAGGGCTGCGATCACTTACGTACACTTCTGTGCGTATGATGTTCGGGCAGGCAGTATTGGTGGGCTTTGGTTTAAGCCAGATCCTAGTATTGCACGGATGGATTTGTTTTGTCTTCTGCGCATCCGCATTCTACGGAATACGGATGCAGGTGTGTATGCACAGTTTTCTGGAGCGATGAAGGAGGAGGTGCCTCATTAGGGTTTTGGCAGTTGGTTCGGCCAAAACCACTATGTGGCAGGCTCATTAGGGTTTTGACAGTTGATTCGGTCAAAACCATTTTGAGGCGGACTCATTAGGGTTTCGACAGTTCGTTTGGTCAAAACCATAATGAGCCGGGGACATTATTTACTAATCCTTTCATTGATAATTTTGTTATGGCTAATTACATTGACCGTTTGACCATCTTGACTTTGTTGACCATTTGACCAAAGTTGACTTGGATCTTCTTAGAAGATCTAAAGTATTCTTTGGTTTTCTTTTTATTTAGTTATGATAATGGTCATGTCACTTGTAGCCATCACCTTTATCTTGATTGGATTTGTAATGATAATGTTTGTGCATTATTGCAACCATGGTTAGCTTTTCTCTTGGTTAAGCTTTTCATTTGCTCATTCTCATTCTCTCTCTTGAAATGAGAAGCTCCATGGTTGCTAGAAAATCTCCTCCTTCTTCCTCCTCTTGATTTCTCCTTTGATCTCATGTGTTGAGAGAAAAAGGATTCTACTTGACAAACACATCCATACATCCTCTCTACACTACCTAGGGCTTCTGGATTAGCAATCTCCTTGCCCTAGTTACCTCGGCTTGAGGTGGAGCTCGGTGTACATCTCTCGGGTGGATCGTCTTCGACTCAAGGAGGCCGCGGAGGTGACCGAAGTCCGGATCAACCATTGAGCAAGCAATGAGAAGAACAACAAGAAGAGAAGAACATCAAAGAAGAACAACAACTAGAAGTGAAGGAGTTCAAGTTGAGGTATAACCACTTTGCCGAGTAGTTAACTCTTCTTTGCAAGAATGCTAGTTTAGTTTAGCAAAGATCTGGCTTTTACGGTCCATGTTACAAAGTTTAGAAAAATTTTGATTTACCGTTTCCGCAACCCCGCAAGTACCGGGAGAGGTAACGTGGACCTAACAGTGGTATCAGAGCCTAACTAAACATAAACTAGCTTGGTAGTAAAGTGTATCGAAGTTCGAAACGGAAAAATCGAAAAAAAAACCAAGTTATAAAAACCTGAGTTTCTGTTAAAAATTTTTCTGGTCAAAACAAAATTTGTTATAGCCCAAAAATCATCTCAGGGTTTTTAGAAGAAAACCACCAAAAACGAGGCAGCGACTCAACCAAAGCGCCGCGCTTCCACGGCAAGAGCAAGCTCTTGCCGCGGAACCGCGGCCAACTTGGTGAGTTACTGCATCGATTTTTGTGCAGTATGTTTCTGACATGGTTTTAGGATTTTTCAGATATATTATATGTGCCCAGATTTTCCAGAATAGAAATTTGTTTTTGGGGGCCTATAATTCCATATTTTTTCCGAACTTCAATATACTTTGACTATAAAGGTTATATCTGTGATGTTTGCATGTATTGAACGTCGGCTAATCGCTATAAGACGATTGATCGGGGTTATACATGATCTGTGTTTGATATTGGAATGTGTATATGAATGTGTTGGACTGTCGCGGGTGAATAGCCGGGGTGGATGTGAGATGAGCTTTTGTTTTTCTTTCATTCATTGTAAATGTAAATTGATGTAATAATATTATTTGTTTGGCCGCACAACCGGGTCGGGGTTGTAGCCGTCATTGTATAATTCTTTTTACTGTTTTTGCTCCTAGGATAGACCCATGGAGGGGGTGCACAAACTGCCGAGTATTTGGCGGGTAGTTTGCCGCACCCGTAGGGGTCTTGGGTGGGGTATTTGGCTATTCACCGCGACCGTGTAATCCGCTTTTCGTTGCAGGCTCGTAAGGATTGCGGATTGCTAGTATATCCAATGTATTCATCTGTGATCTGTAATGTCTATCATTGCTTTACTATTTAGGCGTTGCTTATGTTTTACAGCCGCGCTAGCCCAGCCCCCGCTCTGTCGTTAGTTAAGTAACCTAACGAGTGATGACGGGACCCCGTGGCGAATGCGAATGGCATAAGCGTACGTCATATTTTGGTTGTTTTCTGCAATGGTAGGATTAAATGATGGGACGCATTAAAAGAACTAATGCAAGAATATCACGCATTAAAAGAACTAATGCAAGAAAATAAACCAAAAAGAC
Organism: Agapanthus africanus; assembly: GCA_030015575.1. NCBI lineage: Eukaryota > Viridiplantae > Streptophyta > Magnoliopsida > Asparagales > Amaryllidaceae > Agapanthus > Agapanthus africanus. Next base: position 226,956,523 of record CM057347.1, read on the forward strand.
GTTGTTGGAACAAGTTTTTCAAAAAGCTGTTATTACAAGGACGTTCATCTTTTTGTTTTGCATCGAGGTATTCAGTTATGAATGCCCAGCACCTCAATCGACGAGGCAAGGGCCGAGATCCCCTCATCGGGAGTGACCCCTTGGACAAAAGGTTTGCGTCAGGGTAATAACTTCACCATAGTCAATTATTCTTGCTTTGCATCGAGGTATTCATCTTATGAATGCCCAGCACCTCACTCGACGAGGAAAGAGCCGAGATCCCTTCGCAGGGAGTGACCTCTTTAGCAAAAGTTTTCGCCACTATGATTTTCAAAAGGGTGCAATCAGGTTCCTTCAACGATATCAAGTTCATTACGTTAACGGGTTTTCGCCAAAAACCCAGCCGTAGCCCTCCGTCGTTTCGGATTTAATATTATTCAGTATTCGTGCTGCGTTTGTTGACCTAGTCAAGGCGTAGTGAATGGTAGCTAAATAATATTTTTCTGAGGATTGCAAATGTGATTGGTTAGGACAGTCGTGCGGCCTTGTTGACCTAGTCAAGGGCACGTACGGGTGGGTCTAATGCAATCAGGATTATGACGGGTAGAACTTGTCTAACAGTTTGTGGCTTGTTGACCTAGTCAAGGTCATGAACAGTTAGGGGCAAAAACCACATCGGGAGTTTCAAAAGAACTGAAACTTGCAGATTTAGCATACCTTCTGGAGTGTGGTGACTAGAGTGGATTCCATCTAGGTTATCACACAATGACAGTTGGATCCCGATCCCAACTGATGAGTTGGTTTACTCTCGGGAGATTATTTCACTTAACAATCAATGCTATAAACCTAGTAGGTGTCTAGAAAGGTGTTAGCGGGGTTACGCCCCCAGGGAAAAGAGGTTCTTTAATTAAGGAACTTCGCGAAAGCGTTGGAAAACCTCCCTCAAAGTACCGACACTAGCCTGGCTGAAAGGTTAAGCAAGTATTGTAACGTGAATTAAAAACCCGGCTAGTTCTTCTTTTAAAAAGGTTTTAAGAAGAATTTGAGTAAACAGTGGGAGACATCCTGGTTAGATAAATTAATAAACCAATCTAATCTTGCAAGAGCATACGCTGAGTGTTTCTTTTCTCTCTCCAGGCAGCAACCTTTTCACGCCCTAATCAAGATAACAAAATGTATCGCTTGACCGATCCGAATTCTTATTCGGGACTGGGGAAAGTTGGTTCGGCTCTAACTTGTGACAACAGTCATGAGTATGAGAATGGGAAAGAGGAAAGTATGGATTTCCAGGATACCCAGTTGAAGAAGAAGCATGGTTTTGCATCTACTTCAAGTGTTCTTGTAATTGAGAATTGTTTTACGGTCAGCCCTACCTCCTGGGTACTTGATACCGGATCAGGATCTCATATCTGTAATTTATTGCAAGGACTGAGAAAAAGTAGGAAAGTTGCACCGGGTGATATGTCGCTCAGAGTAGCGAACGGAGCACAAGTTAATGCGGCAGTCGTCGGTGAATATCACCTAGTATTGCCAAATGGCAAGACTATGATTTTGAACGATTGCTACTATGTACCCTCCATGGTTTGCAACATCATATCAGTTTCTTTACTCAATAAAGATGGATATAACTTTGTTCTTGAAAAGAATATCATGAACATTTACCTTGATAAGGTACTGGTTGCAGAGGGTACACTGTTTAATGGTATCTACGTTCTAAATCAGAATACAGTTCTCAACATACAAAACACACGCAAGAGGAAGAATTCAGATACGAATGAATCCTACTTGTGGCATTGTAGACTTGGTCATATCGGAGAGAAAAGACTGAGTAAGTTGCATAAAGATGGACTCTTGAATGCGTTCGAGTTTTCATCTTATGGAACTTGTCAGTCTTGTCTCAAAGGAAAGATGACCAAATCTCCGTTCACCGAACATGGAGAAAGAGCAGTAGAGCTCTTGGGACTTGTACATAGTGATGTATGTGGTCCGATGTCTATACATGCAAGGGGTGGGTTCTCGTACTTCATCACATTCACTGACGATCTCTCTAGGTTCGGATATGTGTATCTGATGAAACACAAATCTGAAGCTTTTGAGAAATTCAAGGAATTCAGAAACGAAGTAGAGAACCAGACAGGCAAAAGTATCAAGATCCTCCGGTCTGACAGGGGAGGGGAGTACCTAAGCACAGAATTCCTAGATTACTTAAAAGGGAATGGTATTCTCTCTCAGCTTACTCCTCCTTATACACCACAGCACAACGGTGTTTCAGAGCGGAGGAATCGTACCCTACTGGATATGGTTCGCTCCATGATGAGTAATGCCGAGTTGCCTCTTTCATTTTGGGGACATGCGCTATTGACAGCCGCATACCTATTGAATGATGTTCCGTCTAAATCTGTGCCTAAGACTCCGTTCGAGATATGGAATGGAAAGAGGCCATATCTTAAAAGATCTAAGATATGGGGTTGTCCGGCTTATGTTAAAAAGCATAAACCGGATAAACTAGAGGCACGGTCAGTTTTATGTAAGTTTGTGGGATATCCAAAGAATGGTTATGGATATCTATTCTACCACACCGAGGAACAGAAGGTGTTTGTTGCTCAGCATGCCGTTTTCTTGGAAACGGAGTTTCTTGCAAAAGAAATTAGTGGGAGCACGGTAGAATTGGAAGAAATTCAGCGACCACAAACTGAAACTGAAAGTTTGACAGAACCTCAGGATTCAATAACACCAGACGAACCTCAGCCACTCCGCAGATCTGGTAGGATTTCTCATCCGCCCGAGAGATACTACGGTTTTCTCATTGACGGGGATCGAGAGGATTGCATCTTGGAAGAAGATGACCCTACCAGTTTCAGGCAGGCCATTATCAGTAGGGACTCTGATAAGTGGCAGGAAGCAATGCAATCTGAAATGGAGTCCATGTACGCCAATAAAGTGTGGACCATGGATATTGCTCCACCTGGGGTAAAACCCGTTGGATGCAAATGGATCTACAAAAGGAAACTTGATGTAGATGGGCAGGTGGAAACCTATAAAGCTAGACTCGTTGCAAAAGGTTTTCGTCAAAGACCTGGTTTGGACTATGATGAAACTTTTTCTCCGGTGGCTATGCTCAAATCCATTCGGATCCTACTTGCCATTGCTGCCTTCCATGACTATGAAATCTGGCAGATGGATGTTAAAACGGCTTTCCTAAACGGTTGTTTGGAAGAGTGCGTTTACATGGATCAACCAGAAGGTTTCATAGACAGTGGGAGCAGCGGAAAGGTGTGCAAGTTGCTTAAATCTATTTATGGATTAAAGCAGGCATCGCGGAGCTGGAATATCTGTTTTGATGAGGCAATCAAGGAATTTGATTTCATCAAGAACGAAGATGAACCCTGTGTATATAAGAAGATTGTAGGACGAACTGTCGTATTCCTTGTCTTGTACGTGGACGACATTCTTTTGATAGGAAATGATATTCCTATGCTACAATCGGTCAAGCTATTTTTGTCACAAAGGTTCTCCATAAAGGACCTGGGTGATGCCTCGTACATTCTGGGGATCAAGATCTATAGAGATAGATCCAAGAAACTGTTGGGACTTTCACAGTCCAGGTACATAGAGACCGTAATAAAGAGATTTAGTATGGAGGATTCCAAGCGCGGTAACATACCCGCATTGCACGGAATTACCCTCTCCAAGAAGATGTCTCCTAAGACTGACGAGGAGAGGGTTCGCATGAGCACTATACCCTACGCTTCGGCGGTAGGATCTATAATGTATGCGATGCTATGTACAAGACCAGATGTAGCTTACGCGTTGAGCACGGTAAGCCGGTATCAGTCAGACCCAGGGGAGGACCACTGGACAGCAGTGAAGAACATTCTCAAGTACCTAAGAAGGACTAAGGAGATGTTCCTGGTTTACGGTAATGGAGACCTCAGGGTCGAGTCCTTTACCGATTCAAGCTTCCAGAGTGACAAAGATGACAGCAAGTCTGTCTCGGGTTTTGTGTTTACCCTCAACGGAGGGGCGGTATGTTGGAGGAGTTCCAAGCAGGATACCGTCACAGACTCGACGATGGAGGCTGAATACATTGCTGCAAGCGATGCCGCAAAAGAGGCGGTCTGGATAAAGAAGTTCATTAGTGAACTTCAGGTGGTTCCGTCCATTGTTGACCCAATACCTTTGTATTGCGATAACAATGGGGCTATAGCTTTAGCGAAGGAACCAAGGTCCCATCAGAAATCCAGGCACATCTTAAGGCGGTATCACCTGATCAGGGAGATCATTGATCGACAGAAGATCGAGGTGCGGAGAGTGGACACAAAGGACAACACTGCGGACCCATTCACGAAGGCCTTACCCCAGACTCAGTTCGAGCGGCTGATCGAGATGATAGGTCTTCGATACGCCAGTACATGGCCTTAGTGCAAGTGGGAGATTGTTAGTGTATATGCCCTAGAGGCCATTACTGTATCATACTAGTATGTATATTACTTGATGGAAGCTTGGGATATTCACAGTTGTACAGACAATCTTGCTCAATATAGTAGTTTGCTACTTGGTTTGTCTCTGCTTTAATGTGTACATGTGTGTTTATTTATTATATCACCTATACGCATTAGTAGAGCCCTTAGGATCTTTGCTTGATTACCGGCGTTGTGATGGCGATCACACTCGTGGGGGCTGGGTAATCTACAAGCACATCCTTATACACGTCCCTAGTCGTGGGAGTACCGAGATAGGGCATCGATACTCCGGAGTAGACTAGCGTATGCGCTTCTCTTCCCAGCACGGGAGACGGTCTGTCCCACAGCCGTCAGTACGTCGTACTTGAGATAGTATGCGGGTGCTCGTTAGGTTACGAGTACACTGGACAGGACTCGTCGGGAACTGATGGTTGGTATTATACCTATCGTCAGTTATCAGTTCCCAGGTGACATGAGTACAGCTTAGTCCGCTGACTTGACACTGTCACTTCGCCTCGAGTGTGTTCCCACTGTTCTTTGATTACTACCCTACCACGGCTCTACTGAGTCGTGCAAACAGGTAGTAGTTGGGAGCAGTCCCGAAGCACTTGGAGGCAGTGATGGTTAGACAGGATTCGTCTCTCCCGGTATTGGGGGTTGACATCGCGCTGTGTCTAGGAGAGCCATTACACGAGTAGTCCCTGGCCAGGGCAAGCGAGATATACTGGTAGGTTCCAGTGTTATCTCAGGGTGTTCTGGGCTTCACTCCGACACGACTTGTACCGCTATTAGGGGTCTGACGCTTGCCGCCCCCCCTAGGCCCGACATGCGATGTATCAGACGAACAGACCGGACTGTACGGAGATTGTCACATACAGACTCAGTAGGAGTTCGGATGGGTTTACCTCATCGGCCTTCTTATCGACATCTACCTGGGGACCGTTACGTACAGCTAGTGCCGCTTGCGGTCTGTGGTTGAACCCACTGCCAGCGTAGTGTCGAGTCTTTAGAGTCCCACACAGAGAGTTTCCCTGCACTAAGCGAAACGTGTAGAGGCCGTATGGTTTTACGGCAGGGCTGCGATCACTTACGTACACTTCTGTGCGTATGATGTTCGGGCAGGCAGTATTGGTGGGCTTTGGTTTAAGCCAGATCCTAGTATTGCACGGATGGATTTATTTTGTCTTCTGCGCATCCGCATTCTACGGAATACGGATGCAGGTGTGTATGCACAGTTTTCTGGAGCGATGAAGGAGGAGGTGCCTCATTAGGGTTTTGGCAGTTGGTTCGGCCAAAACCACTATGTGGCAGGCTCATTAGGGTTTTGACAGTTGATTCGGTCAAAACCATTTTGAGGCGGACTCATTAGGGTTTCGACAGTTCGTTTGGTCAAAACCATAATGAGCCGGGGACATTATTTACTAATCCTTTCATTGATAATTTTGTTATGGCTAATTACATTGACCGTTTGACCATCTTGACTTTGTTGACCATTTGACCAAAGTTGACTTGGATCTTCTTAGAAGATCTAAAGTATTCTTTGGTTTTCTTTTTATTTAGTTATGATAATGGTCATGTCACTTGTAGCCATCACCTTTATCTTGATTGGATTTGTAATGATAATGTTTGTGCATTATTGCAACCATGGTTAGCTTTTCTCTTGGTTAAGCTTTTCATTTGCTCATTCTCATTCTCTCTCTTGAAATGAGAAGCTCCATGGTTGCTAGAAAATCTCCTCCTTCTTCCTCCTCTTGATTTCTCCTTTGATCTCATGTGTTGAGAGAAAAAGGATTTTACTTGACAAACACATCCATACATCCTCTCTACACTACCTAGGGCTTCTGGATTAGCAATCTCCTTGCCCTAGTTACCTCGGCTTGAGGTGGAGCTCGGTGTACATCTCTCGGGTGGATCGTCTTCGACTCAAGGAGGCCGCGGAGGTGACCGAAGTCCGGATCAACCATTGAGCAAGCAATGAGAAGAACAACAAGAAGAGAAGAACATCAAAGAAGAACAACAACTAGAAGTGAAGGAGTTCAAGTTGAGGTATAACCACTTTGCCGAGTAGTTAACTCTTCTTTGCAAGAATGCTAGTTTAGTTTAGCAAAGATCCGGCTTTTACGGTCCATGTTACAAAGTTTAGAAAAATTTTGATTTACCGTTTCCGCAACCCCGCAAGTACCGGGAGAGGTAACGTGGACCTAACAGACACTGGCCTGGCTGAACGGTTAAGCAAGTATTGTGCGGTGGGATTGATCCCGGCTAATTCTTCCTTTGTGGTTTGAGGAGGGATTCGAGAGACAGTGGGAGCCATCCTGTTTAGACAAATTAAAAACCATTCTAAACTTGCAAGAGCATCGTGCTAAAGTGTTTCTTCTCTCCCCCCTGCAGCGACCTAATTCGAAATGACTGGACTTAAGTTACTTCTAGATAAAAACATACTGACAGGGCCAAACTACAAAGATTGGCTCAGGAATGTCAAATTGGCAACCGCTTACGACAAGCTGGGGTATCTTCTTACCACCAAAGCTCCCCCCGTCCCAGGTCCCACCTCCAGCGTCGCGGATAAGGAAATCCGTAAGACTTGGGAGATTGATTGCGTGAAGGCCAGGTGCCTCGTGCTTGCCTCTATGGACAACGAACATCAGAGGAGGCATGAGAATATGGACCTCGAGTCCATATTTCTCCATACAAAAGAACTGTATGGAGAGCAGTCTCGTATCGCAAGATACGAAGTGTCGAAGAAGTTATTTTCGACTAAGTTGGCCGTCGGATCATCGGTAGCGGACCACGTGCTTAAGATGATTGGCTACACTGAGGAGCTCGCGGAACTTGGGACCACGTTGGACAGTGAACTCTATACGGATTTAATTCTCCAGTCCCTTCCATCCACTTACGCCCAGTTTATACTGAACTTCAACTTACAAGAAAAGGAAGTTGAACTTTCAGAACTCCTCAACCTGCTGAGTAGCGCAGAGGGCACCCTACAGAAGGGTAGGGAAACACCCGCTTTGTTTGTAGGAGGATCTTCTTCCTCTAGGTCCAAGGCGAAAGCCAAGGGAAAGAGGAAGAAAGCCCCCGCCAAACCAAGAGGCGGTGTTAGTAAAGTGGGTGCGAAGGGAAAGGAAAAGGCAACAAAGATTGCGGGGAAGCTTGTTGGAAATGAAGAGTGCTTCTATTGTCATAAGAGTAGACACTGGAAGAAAGATTGCAGGGCTTGGAAAGCCAGGACACAGGAACTGAAGCAGGTTGCGGCTTCAGCTTCAGGTGTGTATGTTATTGAAAACTGTCTTTCTATAAACTCTACTTCCTGGGTATTGGATACCGGATCAGGATCTCATATCTGTAATTCTTTGCAGGCGTTGAGAAACCGTAGGTTTTTGAAGACAGGTGACATGACCCTCAGAGTTGCGAACGGAGCTAGCATGGATGCTAAAGCCGTGGGGGACTATCACCTGGGAATGTCAGATGTGCATGTTTTGGTTTTGCATAATTGCTTTTTTGTACCCAACGCAACTTGTAATATCATTTCTGTATCTTTGGTTTCTAAAGAAGGTTATGAATTTGCGTTTGTAAGTAATGTTGTAAACATTCACCTTAATCAAGTTCTGATTGGCTCAGGTACACTGAGCAATGGTATATACGTATTAAACCAACCACAGATTTTCAATGTCCAGAATACACACAAAAGAAAGTCTCCAGATATAAATCAGACTTTCTTATGGCACTGTAGACTGGGTCACATCAATGAGAGAAGGTTGACTAAGTTACATACAGAAGGATATTTGGATCCGTTGGAATATCAATCATATGCCACTTGTCAATCCTGTCTCAAAGGAAAGATGACAAAGACTCCGTTCACTGGACACGGAGTAAGAGCGAGCGAGCTCTTGGGACTCGTACACAGTGACGTGTGCGGTCCAATGTCTACACATGCGCGAAGCGGTTATTCTTACTTCATTACTTTTACGGATGACTTTTCAAGGTACGGTTATGTCTTCTTAATGAAACATAAGTCCGAAGCTTTTGAAAAATTCCAGGAATATAAGAATGAAGTTGAAAAACAAACCGGCAAAAGTATCAAGATTCTAAGATCGGATCGAGGTGGAGAATACTTAAGTGCCGAGTTCCTGAATTACTTAAAAGAGAATGGGATTCTCTCTCAGCTTACTCCTCCATACACTCCGCAACATAACGGTGTATCGGAGAGACGGAACCGAACCCTATTGGATATGGTACGGTCCATGATGAGTAACGCTGAGTTACCGCGATCATTCTGGGGGTATGCACTAGAATCAGCTGCGTACCTATTGAACCGAGTTCCTACTAAAACTGTGCCTACTACACCATATGAGATGTGGTGTGGGAAGAGGCCCCATCTCAGTCACATTAAGACTTGGGGAAGTCCAGCTTTTGTTAAAAAGCAGCATGCGGACAAGCTCGAGGCGCGCTCAGTACTGTGTAAGTTTGTGGGATATCCAAAGAATTCCAAGGGATATCTCTTCTACTACGAAGAGGAACAAAAAGTTCTTGTTTCTCGTCATGCCCACTTTCTAGAACATCAGTTCTTGGAAAAAGAATTAAGTGGGAGCGCAATAGAACTGGAAGAAATTCCAGAACCACAGACTATTACTGAAAGCTTAGTGGAACCAGAGGGTTCAAATGAACAGGACATTCCTACGCCGCTCCGCAGGAGTAGTAGGCAGTCTCATCCGCCCGAGAGATACTACGGTTTTCTCATAGACGGGGATAGAGAGGATTGCATCATAGATTATGATGAGCCTACTAGCTTCCAGCAGGCCGTTCAGAGCGTTGACTCGGTAAAATGGCTGGATGCAATGCGGACCGAAATGGAGTCCATGTACACCAACAAAGTATGGACGTTGGACATTGCTCCAGACGGGGTAAAACCCGTAGGATGCAAGTGGATCTTCAAAAGGAAGATTGGTGTAGATGGACAGGTTGAGACCTATAAAGCTAGACTTGTAGCAAAGGGTTTCCGTCAAAGACCTGGCTTGGACTATGACGAAACTTTTTCTCCAGTGGCTATGGTGAAATCCATTCGGATCCTTCTTGCCATTGCTGCCTTCCACGATTATGAGATTTGGCAGATGGACGTAAAAACCGCTTTTCTAAATGGAAATTTAGAGGAGTGTGTCTATATGGATCAGCCAGAGGGTTTCATTCAGAGTGGGAGCAGCGGAAAGGTGTGCAAGTTGCTTAAGTCCATCTATAGACTAAAGCAGGCATCGCGGAGTTGGAATATCTGTTTTGATGAGACGGTCAAGGAATTTGACTTTATCAAAAATCCAGATGAACCATGCATCTATAGTAGATTTGTAGCGAGAACTGTAGTATTCCTTGTTTTATACGTGGATGACATTCTCTTAATAGGAAATGACATTCCTATGCTACAATCTGTCAAGGGTTTCTTGTCACACAGGTTCTCCATGAAAGACCTGGGTGATGCCTCTTACATCCTGGGGATCCGGATCCATCGTGATAGATCCAAGAGGATATTAGGACTTTCACAGTCCAGGTACATCGACACCGTGCTGAAAAGATTCAGTATGGAAGATTCCAAGCGCGGTAACCTACCGGCTTGTCACGGGATCACCCTCTCTAAAGAGATGTCTCCCAAGACTGATTTGGAAAGGGATCGCATGTCTATTATACCCTACGCTTCTGCGGTAGGCTCTATAATGTATGCGATGTTGTGTACCAGACCGGATGTAGCTTATGCACTGAGTGTGGTAAGCAGGTATCAGTCAAACCCTGGGGAGAAACACTGGATAGCAGTAAAGAACATTCTCAAGTACCTGAGAAGGACTAAGGAGATGTTCTTGGTGTATGGAGGAAAAGACCTCCAGATTGAGGCCTTTGCTGACTCCAGCTTCCAGAGTGACAAGGATGATTCCAAGTCCATGTCGGGTTTTGTCTTTACCCTCAATGGAGGGGCGGTGTGTTGGAAGAGTTCCAAACAGGAAACCGTTGCAAACTCGACGATGGAAGCGGAATACATCGCTGCATCTGATGCCGCAAAAGAAGCTGTCTGGATAAGGAAGTTCTTGAAAGAACTTCAGGTGGTTCGGTCCATTGTTGACCCAATACCTCTGTATTGCGACAACAATGGGGCTATAGCTTTAGCGAAGGAACCCAGGTCCCATCAGAGATCCAGGAACATCTTGAGGCGGTATCACCTGATCAGGGAGATCGTGGATCGCAAGGAGATCGAGGTTCGGAGGGTTGCTTCAGAAGAAAACACTGCAGATCCATTCACCAAGGCCCTACCCCAGACTCAGTTCAAGCGGCTGATCGAGATGATAGGTCTTCGATACGCCAGTACATGGCCTTAGTGCAAGTGGGAGATTGTTAGTGTATATGCCCTAGAGGCCATTACTGTATCATACTAGTTTGTATATTACTTAATGGAAGCTTGGGATATTCACCTTGTATAAACAATCTTGCTCAATATAGTAGTATGCTACTTGGTTTATTTCTACTTCAATGTGTACATGTGTTTATTTTGCGATATCACCTATACGCATTAGTGGAGCCCTTAGGATCTTTGCTTGATTACCAGCGTTGTGATGGCAGTCACACTAGTGGGGGCTGGGTAATCTATAAGCACATCCTTATACAGGTCCCTAGTCGCAGGACTATCGAGACAGGGCATCGATACTCCGGAGTAGACTAGCGTATGCGCTTCTCATCCCAGTGTGGGAGATGGTCTGTCCCACAGCCATCAGTACGTCGTACTGGAGATAGTATACGGGTGCTCGTTAGGTTACGAGTACACTGGACAGGACTCGTCGGGAACTGAGAGGTTGGTATTATACCTATCGTCAGTTATCAGTTCCCAGGTGACATGAGTACAGCTTAGTCCGCTGACTTGACACTGGCACTTCGCCTCGAGTGTGTTCCCACTGCACTTTGATCACTACCCTACCACGACTCAAAGGAGTCGTGCAAACAGGTAGTGGTTGGGTGCAGTCCCGAAGCACTTGGAGGCAGTGCCGGTTAGACAGGATTCGTCTCTCCCGGTATTGGGGGTTGACATCGCGCTGTGTCTAGGAGAGCCATTACACAAGTAGTCCGTGGCCAGGGCAAGCGAGCTATACTGGTAGGCTTCCAGTGTTATCTCAGGGTGTTTTGGGCTTCACTCCGACACGACTTGTACCGCTATTGGGGGACTGACGTTTTACCGCCCCCTAGGCCCGACATGCGATGTATCAGACGAACAGACCGGACTGTACGGAGAATGTCACATTCAGACTCAGTAGGAGTTCAGATGGGGTTTCACCTCGTCAGCCTTCTTGTCGGCATCTACCTGGGGACCGTTACGCACGGCTAGTGCCGCTTGCGGTCTGTGGTTAAACCCACTGCCAGCGTAGTGTCGAGTCTTTAGAGTCCCACACAGAGGGTATTCGCCTCTGGGCAAAACAGAGTAGAGGTCGCATGGTTTTGCGGCAGGGTTCGTTCTCATCCGCGCACTTGTGCACGTTTGGAGTCCGGACGGATTATACTGGCAGGCTCTGGTTTGAGCCAGATACTGGTATATCTTTTGGGGGTTACTTTTATATCTCGGTATTCTTGTTCCTCGGAACGAGAATGCAGGTGTGTATGCACAGTTGCTTGAGGCGGAGGATGAGGTATTTCATTAGGGTTTCGGAACGGGTGCGTATGCACAGTTGACAGTCATCATTTTCCAAACCCTAATGGATTTATGGATTATCTATTAATAATAGTAATTAAATGAGAATTATGTTATGGTTGATTTTGTTGACTTGTTGACCATGGTTGACTTGTTGACCATGGTTGAATGTTGACCACCATCATGCTTTGTAAAGATCCTCCTTGATTCATGCTTACATTTCATTTAATAAAGCATGATAGTGGTCATTCCAAAACTACCATCAACTATTCTCATTTTGAATTATTATTATTTAGATAATTCTTTTTCTTTTGGCATTATGGTTGCAAGAAAGAAAAAGAGAGCTCATTATCTCATTTAGCTTCTCTCTCCTCACTTCATCTTCTTCTTCCTCTAGCAAAAGAGAACCCTTCTCATGTGTTGAGAATCCCTCTCTTTAAAAGGAAAGCACCCCTTAGACACTCTCTACTCACTCTAGGATCAAGGGTTTAACAAGCCGGAGATTCTAGTTCACTCCAAGTTCGAGAAAGAGCCCAAAGGTTGAACCCTCGAGGTGGATCCATCTTCGACGGAAGAAGGCGACAAGAAGAGAACCATCAACCTCTACAAAAGTTTAAAGAAGAAGGAGTTCAAGTTTAGGTATAACCATCTTCCATAGTAGCTAACTCTCTTTAGCAAGTTTGCTAGTTTAGTTTAGTCACGATCCCGACCTTGTTTAGTCCATGTTGCCCCTTTGCGATAAAAATTTGTTTTTTATACCGTTTCCGCCTCCCCGTAAGCACCGGGGGTCGCAACGTGGACTTACAAATGCATAATCAAAACGAAACCTGAACAAGTCTGGTATGAGAAAATCTTTGTTCTTATCTTAGAAAAAGCTCCGTTCAATAAACTGAAGTATCATCAATGAAATGAATAGAAAATCTGTGTCAAGTATCGACACAAAATATATATCCCAATATCTCATTGTCTCAATATCTCTATATCTCAATGTCTCAATATCTCAATATCTCAATATCTCGGGCTCCGTCAGTCCGGATCGACCCATATCATCAAATCTCATGACTGAGTCGGATCCTCGAGATATCCGCCGCGTCAAAACATAACCGGTCGGTAGTGCTCCCCTGCCGGGCTCAACGCCATCTGTGCGATCTTCTTGCCCCGAGGTACCGCACCGGGTCCACCATGTCCCTGCAGACGGTGCATCCCCCTTCTCGAATCGGGTACATGATACAGCTCAAGAACCGAGAAAACACATGGTGAACACCACACACATCATATCACGAGAAAACAGCAAATTTCTATTTTTAAAATGATAATAGGTTAATAAAATTCTTGCGGTTTTCCCCAAAATCCAGAAATCTCATCAATACTGAAATCCTCGAGAAGAATCACAATATATAAACATGTCGGTGATGATGGATGTCTATGATACGATAGTATATACCATGCGAAGTGCGGCCAGAAGCTATGCATGAACATGATGTAATGAGGTATGTATATATATGACTAACAATCCTACGTATCCATCCTAATGAAATGACTATACAAGTACAAGTCTACAAATCATATATGATGCAATGCACAGATACCGAGTCTAAGCAAGTTGTACAGTGTTCATGACATAGCAATTACCAAAGGCGTGTGTGTTCGCATGAATAGTGCACGTACGGCATGAACCAATGGTAATAGTGCAAGTGTCCTATGAGATAATATCATATATATCTATGATGATGCAATGCAATGAGATGAATGAATAGGAGACTACGCATATAAATACAAACACCACTAGAAATCCTGACTATCGGGCGCCTCATGCCATCTAGACGATTCCCCCGTAGATGTGTACATCTACTCACCGGGACGCCTCGGCTAATCTGATCCGATCTCTGCCTTGCCTTTTCCGCGCCACAACTGACGCCTCTGCACTCGATCCTAGAGACGCACACAAGTAAATAAGAGAATAGATATATAAATAGTCGCGGACACAAACGATACAAGTCAACCACGCGCATTAACTGGACACGCACGCACTTGGTGCACAAAACGCGCTCGCGACAACGCCACAAACCATAACTAGGGTCGCTATACGTGGCAACTACCAAGCCTAGAACCCAATCGTACCAATCGTGCATTCACAACACATTAAATATTATAGGAAATAGATTATAGCTCAATTCAACCTCAAACTTACTTAAAACTTATTTATTCCAAAAACCTAGTAAGCGATCATTAACCATTTTAGTGGAAATCTAGATGTTTTAACAAATCTAGTGGCCACAATGTTCACTTAAAAACTTAATTAACCCACACAAACCCTAACTAAATTTTAATCTCACCTAATTACACTAATCAAAGAAATTAGTTTGCAAGATTATATAATTAAGATAAATTAAAAGTAACCATTAGCAAATTAACAACTAGTTTAAATTTTTCTAGTCTTGAGATGTAAACTACACATTCTAACCATAATCAAATGATAAAACCCTAACCCTAATTCAAACCACTTTTCTTGAAATTTCAAATTGGCAAATAGAACCATATTTAAACACCAAAATAAATTAAATTGAAGTAATTAATCAACAATTAACCATTTGGTTAGGATTATACCTCAACAAAAAAAAAATCTAGCATGCAAACTTAGCCTCCCAAATTGCTCTCTTACTTCAAGATTCAAGCTAGTTTGGGCCAAGGAATATTGAGTAAAGGTTTAATGAAGAATTAGTGAGAGTTTGTATTGATTTTTGAAGCAAAATGAAGAATTTTTTAGAGGAATTGAAGTGGGGGAAAATGGGGAATGGGGCTGCTGGTTTCGGCCAAACTTGGGAGAGGGGAGAGGTGAGTGAGGTGAGTACCCAAGTCAAGAAAACCCCATACCTAATATAATATGCACCTTACCTCAATTATTGTTTTCATTTTCCTATTTATTTTGTTTTCTATATAAGTTTTTTCTTGAATTATCTAGCACCATGGTCACATTCACTTTCACAAAAAAACAACATGTTATATTTTGGTTTAATTGTGTCATGTTGCACAAAACTTGTATTAGTCATTCTAATTTGTAATTAACACTAATTAAATGTATAAGTGAAAGCTTAAAAATAATATTTAAAATAATTAATTAAGAAAAATATTTAAGTAAACTAGAAATTTATAAGTGACCAATTAAGTACCAAATACTAGCAATTACCTAGCTAGAATAGCTATATTTAAGTCTATGTTGAAAAATAATTATATCTTGGTTTTTACGGAAAACACCAGTTATTTTACCGATTATCGGAAATTTCACCTAAACGATTTTTCAGAACGTTATAATCTTCCCCCCTTAATGAAATTCGGTCCCCGAATTTAAAATTTAACTACGCGTACCCTCGAAAAGATGGGAATATTTCTTCCGCATCTCGTCCTTGGTTCCCTCATGACCCTTTTCGCAGGCCACGTCAAAGAACTTATACGGATGGTATGACCTCGGACCTCAGTTCCTTCACCTGCCGATCTAGAATGACTACTGGCTACTCGGTGAAAGAAAGATCGCACTCTAGCCAGATCGTCGGATGCTGTGTCGTGCGAGAGGGGTCATGAAGGTATTTTCGGAGCATTGATACATGAAACATGGGGTGAATATCTAGAAAGCTGGGTGGAAGAGCCAAACGATAAGCAACTGCGCCGACACGCTCGAGAATTTCAAAGAACCCACATATCTGGAACTAAGCCTTCATTTCTTTCCGAATCTCAACATGCCCTTCATCGGGGAAACCTTCAAGGAAACATGATCGCCAACGGTGAATTCAAGTCTGCAATGGCGTAAATCAGCATTAAACTACTGCCTAGGCTAAGCCGCTCTTATCCTATCTTGAATCAACTGAATTTCTTTTCAGTCGCCTCCTGCACCATTTGAGGCCCCAAAGTACTGCTCTAACTGAGCTCTGTCCAACAAACTGGTGATCGACATTTTCTCCTATATAATATCTCGAAGGGTGCCATCTGAATCGTCTCCTAGAAGCTGTCATTGTAGGAGAACTCTATCAAGGGCAAGTAGCGATCCCAACTACCACGAAATCTAAAATGGAAACTCGAAGCGTATCCTCAGGAGTCTGAATGGTTCGCTCTGATTGACCGTCGATCTGCAGATAGAAAACTGCACTGAAACTCAATATGGTGCCCAAATCCTCCTGAAGTTTCTGCCATAATCGGTTGGTGAACTGGGTGGCTCTATCGGACACAATACAAGTCGGAACTTCATGTAGTCGCACAATCTCATCAATATATATCTGAGCATACTGAAAGAATCCGAAAGTGGTCTTGACTGGCAGAAGGTGAGCTGCTTTCGTCATTCGGTCTACGATCACTCAAATAAAGTCATACTCTCAACTGGTCCTAGGTAGACCCACAATAAATTCCATAGAAATCTGCTCTTATTTCTACTCCGGAATGGATAAAGGTTGTAACACTCCAGCCGGCCTCTGATACTCGGCCTTGAGTTGCTGACAAGTCAGCATCCCGAAACAAAATCTGTGACATCTCTCTTCATCCCTTCACACTAGCAGACTTCTCTCAAATAACAATTCATCTTGGTGGAACCCGGATGAACACTATATGCTGACTGATACGCCTCCTCTAAGATCTCGCGTCTCAGTCCCTCGGAATCTGGTGCAAATAGTCGAGTCCCAAATCGTAGTACTCCCTGATCATCAATCACGAACTCTGAATCTCTGCCCGGTCGAACATGCTCCAAGATCTCTGATAAACGAACATCATCGGACTATGCCTCAAGGATATGATCAAATAACTGTGGATGTGCACGGACAAGGACAAGTTGTCCCCCGGTCAACATAAACTTGAACTGTACTCGGCTGTCATATAGTATCTGCCAATCTGTCGTCGACTGTCTCTGAACTGCGCTCAAACAAAACAAGCTACCTCCGGGCCTCCGACTCAAAACGTCTGTCACAACATTCGCCTTGCCCGGATAACAAGGAATCTCGCAGTCATAATCTTTCACTAGCTCCGCCCAACGGCACTGTCTCAAATTTAGATCTCGCTGCTGAAAAAATTATACTTTAAACTCTTGTGGTCCGTGAATATCTGGCACGACTCGCCGTATAAGTAGTGTCTCCAAATCATAAGTGTAAAAACCACCGCAGCCATTTCTAAGTCATGCATGGAATAATTCTGCTCGTGCTTCTTCAACAGCCGTGAAGCATCGCATTAAACAACAAAACCACCTGATCGTAGAGCCAAGATAATACCGGTGTCGTAATCAAACGAGACTTCAACTGCTGAAATCTCTGGTCGCATACTGTTCACACCAGAATATTGCATTATTATATTCCCCATTCTTATTCTTTTTATAAATAAACTGGTACTTTTGACGCATATCTGCTACATGTTACAGGTTACAGGTTCTTGGACAGGAAGCAGTGAAAACGATGAAAAGACGATGCAAAAGTGGATTTTGACCGACAAACAGAGAATCTTGATCAAGCCTACATAAGGAACAATTCACAAAGCAAGATCAAGACATCGACTCAAAGCGAACGAGTAAAAGTCCACTACAATGTTCACTGGAGATCTGGAACCAACCTAGAAGCCTAAATTGAAAAAGACATGTAGAAACAGCAAGAAAATAAAGCCCAAAAGCAGCCCAAGAAATTTGACAAGCCAAGTCCACTATTGGGCCGCGGAACCGCGGCCTAACCCCTACAAAAGCCGCGGTTCCGCGGCCATCGAGAGCAATCAGGAGTGGAAAAATTTACCTAATTCTTGTGGCGGCGTTGACTAGTCAACCTAGGGCTATTTTTGTAAAATTTGACATGCGAAACAAATGTAACCCTAGGGTTTCCTATTTTTTATAAATAGGAACTCTAATCATTGTAAACTTTATGCCTCCTTTTAATAAAATACAAAATTCTTTTGGAGAGCATCGGTGTTTCTTTTCCATTCAGAAATTCAGATCTGACAACCCTGCATGGATGATTGGAGGGATGCATCTGTAAGTAGATTTAATTTCTCGCCTGAGTTTAGATTTCAATTCTTTGCCCTAGGTAGATTTAATTTCATGCCGTAGGAATTTGTTTAGGGTTTAGCTTTGGGAAAGGATTTTGAGAGATGAGATCTCTCATCCCTTTCTTACCCACCAAATATTTACAATAGGACTCCATGCATACGCGCACACACCGCGCCCTACGGCATCCTACCCCTCGAGGCAACGATGACACCGTAGTGTAAAAGCCCGGTTGCGCGCGTTTTCCATGGAGGTTAGGGTAAGGATCTCTAAAGGAAGGACAAGAACCTAAAGGAAGGAACACCTTCCCGAATGGATCTAATCCCCTTTATTGATAATTACCATAACTCCTCACAGATCTTCATTCGGGTATAGAAAGCGTTGAGATTTAATTGCATTTCCAAACCATCCCTAAACCTAACCCTAGCAAGAATAGATCTAGATAATTGCCCTAGGTTAATTAGATTTTTAGATTTAATAATCAACCGAACACCCTTCGGAATTAACTCGTTAGCGCGAATTGGAGATTCACAATATCCCTGTGGACCGACCCGTACTCACCGGCTAGCTTCATGCAACGCCGTTCTTGATTGCGGTTATAGAAATAGTTTTTGACATACAAATCAAATGGCTCCGTTGCCGGGGATGGCGTGTTATTTCCTTTTCGCGATTTCAGGTTAATCATAAAATTTAAAAAAATCATAAAAATCAAAAAAATCAAAAAAATATAAAAATATATATATTTTGTTATTTTTGGAAGGGATGCTTTGTTGTTTAAATTTTTGCAGGATATACAACTTCGGATCTGGAGATTTGCAGAAAGCAAAGCAGAAAACGGGATATCGAAAAGGAAGAAAGTTTTAACAACAGAACAGCCACAGGAAGATTTTGAACTGATCACCTACTTTGACCGCGAAACCGCGGCCTTACCTACCTTCAGGCCGCGGTTCCGCCGCACTCTAGACGAATCGTCATCACAGATTTTTTTTGGGGATCCGTGCCGACTTTACTGCAGTGGAACCGCGGTGGGAACCCCCATTGGGCCGCGGAATCGCTGCGTTCTAGTTACGACATCTTATGCAAATTTTTCTGTAAGCCTATCTTTTCTTCTTCTGCAAAAATCTCCATATATTTTCTGAAAAATGCCTGCAAGATTTTGTGCGCTTTAAAAATATATTCCCTTCCATATAACAGTCTTGTGCAGGATTTTTGGGCCCCGCTTGAAATGAAATTAGATTGCAAGTAATATTTTTCTGTTGCATATCTTGTGTTGAAAATCTTTTTGCAACAAATTTTTCCTAATAAAGAGAAAAAGAATAAAAATAAAGAGAACAAATCTTTTATAGAAACTTGCAAAAATTTTGGTCGCAAATAGATCCTTGCACCAACCAACTTTCCTTCTATCCCCTTCTTCTAACATGGGTACCCCTCATAATAAATCATTAGCCGAACTTTGGTATCCCGAACCTAATTTTGCGTCGTACGTCAATTTGTTCGGTCAATTTAAAGACGATCCTTCCTTGCCTAAAATACTTTGAAAGATCAAATAGAGGCGTCTAGGAGAAACAGTTTGACTTTTCAACCCAATTTGTGTCAACCAAGTCAACCTTTACCACCTACATATGTTGACACCACTTTTCCAAGTCCTGCTATAACTTCTAAGCCGATGTCTATTGCTGAGCATATTGCTCAATCTCGCAGCCGATCTTTCACCCCTCTCCACTCATCCAGTTCTAGGGATCAACATGACTATTCACCATTTTATCCATATGTTGACCCTACCCCTGTCCAATCACCCACTTCCTACCAGTCATACCCGAGTTTCCCACCTTCACTAGACACTGTTTCTACACAGCCATTAGGGAGTTTCACATATCCAAACAATTTTGAATCTTTTACCGGAACCCCCTCACCACCTAAGTCTAGTTTGGAAGAGTCGTTGGAGGCGTACATTGCAGCAACAAATAAAATGACTTGGAATGTGGAAGCATCCGTAGCCACCCTTATGCAACCTAGTAAACCGGTAGCCAGTTTCCCACTAGCTTCAAATTTTTTAATGTATAAGGAAGCGGTTGGACAGAGTGAGAATGAGAGAGGATTTCCAAATCAAACCTACCCTTACCCAATTGAAGCCCACAACTCCGGTTTTCCATCGATTGTCCTAAATGATTCACCAGTTGAAAATAAAAATGAGTTGTGTGATTTTGTAGTGCTTGATTTGCCAAATTGTGAGGAACCCCTTTCGAGTGAAACCGCACCTAATCCTTTCGATCTTTACACCTCCCATCTAGAACCTAAATCGATAGATATCCATGCTTTTGATGAGGTGTCAAAGAAAATTGATTTTCACTTGATTGAGGATATAGACGCCGAGAATATTTCGGATGATGAACCTGTCGATTTAATTGAAATTTTATGTTCAAATCATCATCCTGAGTTATTAAATGTTTCTCCCGAATCTCATATGCGTCTAGATTTTGATGATAATGGCATGGATGAGTTAAATATTGATGATAGTATTGAGGAGAGTCTTGAGGATAATATTGAGGTTGAATCATTTTTATTTGATGTGTCTGATTTTCCAATTCATCCTCCTGAACCTTTGACTGCTATATCACCCTCTCTCCTTCCCATCGTTCCGACCCTGCTTGAAGACTGTGAGCTTGAAACCTTTTCCTTTGAATTTGACACAATTCTCACAGACGTAACACCTACGAGTGTTTCATTTTTTCGGACGATGTTGATAACTCACCGCCCGAGTTTGAGTCCTTTACATTTTCAGATGAGCCATCAAACTCGGTTGATTATAGTAGTTTCGAACCATTAATGAAATCTTTCAAGTTCGAGACAGTTTACTACGGTGAGAATGATACTATCCTTAATTCACTTCCTCTCGTCATTCCTATTGTTCCGACCGTACAAGAGACCGTTACGCTTTCATCTCCAATACCAAGTTTGGTGTACCCATGCTTTCTTGCGAATCTTGAGGGATTTGACCCCATTTCTCGACGGGTTGATAGGTTAGCACAATCGCTTTTAACACATCGGTCATCATAAATTGCGCTAATTTATTCACTCGATTTACACCCTCAAGATCGTACTCTACTTCTTTCTTCTTTCCGCCATTCTTCTCCCCCACCGAGACCATATTCTCTTCTTCCCACACGGTCTCGTGTGTTTCTCATCTCTTTTCTTTCCACCCCATTCTTTCACCAACTAGACCATTACCACGATAAGATTTTTGAATGGTTGGTGCTAACCTTTGGCTTGTGTAAGGCCAAGCTTAAGTTTGGGGGGAATCTTTGTATATATGTATATATATTTTTGTTTTCTTTTTCTATAAAAAAAATAAAAAAATTCAAAACAATAAAAAATATATAAAAAATTGTAAATAAATAAACAGGGGAGTGCCGACAATTTTTGACCCTCTTGATGTAGCATGACAGTGAGGACACTGTCAAGTTTATGTTTGGGGGTATGCTCGGTACATCTTCTTCCTTCGTATTCATTTGTACATATTTTTGCATTTGCATACTTATTTGAAAACCTATAAAAATTGAAAAATTTCAAAAATTTTAAAAATTTATGTATTCAATTTTGGCTAATTGAGTTGAGTTTGACAAATAGATTAACTGCATAGGAACAACTAGATCTTAGACTTAGTAAATTAAAAACCCTAAAAATAACATTCCTTAAAGTTTAACGGTAGAAAGTATATGCCTTTGTAGTTTATTTAGAAATAGGCAAATTTTGGGTTCACTTCTTGGGCTAAGTCGAAACGAAGGAAAAGTATTGATGTTCTTATTAGAGTATAAGTCTGAAAAATAGTTCCTAGCTTAAATCTAGATTCTGAAAATGTATACCCTACAAATTGCACAATCACGCATCTTGAAACTTGGAATAGTAGAAGAGACCTTGAAATGCTCTTGTCTAAAGTCCTTAGTACAATGAAAATAAAAGAAAAAAAGTGAATAATGAAAAAAAAATGAACACTAGTTTTTGTGATTACTTAAGGCTGCAAAAATAGAAAAATATTTAGCGAGGGTGCTTCATCACCTATTGCCTTAGACCAACTGGTTTGGGAGTCACTGCTAAAAACCTTGGGTGTTGCAAGACTAGGAATTACGCTTAAATGTGCAAACACATCTTGTAATCGGTTGTTGGTACCTCAAGAAGTATTAACGGTCGCATGAAGGATGTGAAAGCAAAATTCAATTAAAAATTCACTTACCAATAAGTACTTTGGACAACGGACGAGAGTATGATTGCTTGATTTGAATTTCCAAGTGTAGGGGTGACTTTTACACACACGTAGGAGTATGTGATTGGAGTTTAGATGAGAGAAAAGAGTGAAGAATAGAACTTGTATCTTTAGTAGAGTTGATAGAAATTCCTAAGTAGAGATGGAACCCTAGTAGGAAAACTTAAGAAATGCCGAAAGCTAAGTAGGTCTGCAGAACATATATAATCTTAAGTTAAACGATGAGGAAGTGTGAAAAATATGGGTGGATAATTTGCAAGGCGAAGATAATAGAATTCCTTGTTAGAAAACCTAATTGGAGAACAAAAGTCAATGGGCCGAATTGATAGGATTTTGTGGGTAGTATCCGCTGAAAACCCTCAGGAGACAACACTCCTCCTACTAGGGATACATAGAGTTTTAACGGCTTGTTGCACGTGCTCAGTGTAATCGCGTTTCCCTGCGAAAGTGCGGTTAGGTTTTTTTTTGTAGTGAATAAAAAAATAAGTTTGCTCGAGAACGAGCAAAAGATAAGTTTGGGGGTATTTGTTCACACCAGAATATTCCATTATTATATTCCCCATTCTTATTCTTTTTATAAATAAACAGGTACTTTTGACGCATGTCTGCTACATGTTACAGGTTCTTGGACAGGAAGTAGTGAAAACGATGAAAAGACGATGCAAAAGTGGATTTTGACCGACAAACAGAGAATCTTGATCAAGCCTACATAAGGAACAATTCACAAAGCAAGATTCAAGACATCGACTCAAAGAGAACGGGTAAAAGTCCACTACAATGTTCACTGGAGATCTGGAACCAACCTAGAAACCCAAATGGAAAAAGACATGTAGAAACAGCAAGAAAATAAAGCCCAAAAGCAGCCAAAGAAATTTGACAAGCCAAGTCCACTATTGGGCCGCGGAACCGCGGCCTAAACCCTACAAAAGCCACGGTTCCGCGGCCATCAAGAGCAATCAGGAGTGGAAAAATTTACCTAATTCTTGTGGCGGCGTTGACTAGTCAACCTAGGGCTATTTTTGTAAAATTAGACATGCGAAACAAATGTAACCCTAGGGTTTCCTATTCTTTATAAATAGGAACTCTAATCATTGTAAACTTTATGCCTCCTTTTAATAAAATACAAAATTCTTTTGGAGAGCATCGGTGTTTCTTTTCCATTCAGAAATTCAGATCTGACAACCCTGCATGGATGATTGGAGGGATGCATCTGTAAGTAGATTTAATTTCTCGCCCTAGTTTAGATTTCAATTCTTTACCCTAGGTAGATTTAATTTCATGCCATAGGAACTTGTTTAGGGTTTAGCTTTGGGGAAGGATTTTGAGAGATGAGATCTCTCATCCCTTTCTTACCCACCAAATACTTACAATAGGACTCCATGCATACGCGCACACACCGCGCCCTACGGCATCCTACCCCTCGAGGTAACGATGACACCGTAGTGTAAAAGCCCGGTTGCGCGCTTTTTCCATGGAGGTTAGGGTAAGGATCTCTAAAGGAAGGACAAGAACCTAGAGGAAGGAACACCTTCCCGAATGGATTTAATCCCCTTTATTGATAATTACCATAACTCCTCACAGATCTTCATTCCGGTATAGAAAGCGTTGAGATTTAATTGCATTTCCAAACCATCCCTAAACCTAAACCTAACCCTAGCAAGAATAGATCTAGATAATTGCCCTAGGTTAATTAGATTTTTAGATTTAATAATCAACCGAACACCCTTCGGAATTAACTCGTTAGCGCGAATTGGAGATTCACAACATCCCTGTGGACCGACCCGTACTCACCGGCTAGCTTCATGCGACGCCGTTCTTGATTGCGGTTATAGAAATAGTTTTTGACATACAAATCACATACCTTATGTAGGGTTAGCTTAGCATCTTAGCAAGGTTTTGGCAAGAATCAAACATGCTATATTAAAAATTTTGGGGTGCTAAACAAACCAACCAAGTAATCGAACTAGAGAATTAGGGTTAACATTGCATGTAAACAACTTTACATCTAAGAGAGAGGGATTACAACCTTTGTAGTCCGTTCCTTCGCTTTATAAGCTCCGGGTAGTAGTCCCTTCACCGCGATCCATGAACTCCCGGACTCTAGGGAGGCTCCACAAGTCGAATGATCCATGCTTGCTTGAAGACTTCAAAATCCAAGATGATCTACTTCGAGGAAACACGAACTCAAGCAATGACTTCACTAATTATGAATTAGTGAAGCTAACACACTAATCTATTTGGCTAGTATAGAAGAGGATGATGAAGTAGGAATTTTGCTCACTTTATTATTTAATTTCTCACTATTTTCTTCTTGATCTCAAAAGCTAGAAAGCAAAATGAGAATGAAGAAGAAGAAGAAGAATGAATGAGATTGAGGTTAGAAATGCAACCAAGGGTCAAGTATATCATCCTTAACCATTGTAGAGAGTTAACCATGGCTATGTGTCAAGGTTGGGTTAGAAATATCTAGGGTAAAACAAAAAGGGTGGACTTGGTCAATGGTAATCTACAAGCTTCATGAAGCTTCATCCATGACTCATTTCCACAATTTCAATTACTTAGATATTTAAACCCAAACATTACATATAGCATGGTATAATTCTCATACATACATGTTGCATGTATAACCTAGCATTCTACAATATTATAAATCACATATATAAAATTTATGTAACAAAAGAAAACAATACAATAAACATATGTCACATATATGTTAAATGTATCACAAGTGAGAATAATAAATATATAAGTGAGCACATAATATATATATATATATATATATATTATATTTAATCGAATCAACACTTGATCCGATAACCCGGCTATATCATATATAACCGGTCGATATCACATATCGCGAGAATCGAATACGGTATCACATACACGTATCAATCTCGATCCCGCACATATCACATACGTGCTCCTACTCCGTTTCTCCTGAGCCAGGAAACCACTATGTAGGACTCTAAAGACTCGTCAATATGCCGGCAGTAAGTGATGATCATATCAAACACCCACAAGCTGCAAGCGGTCGGCTAAACGTAACAGCTGTTAGTGTATATGCCCTAGAAGCCATTACTGTATCATACTAGTTTGTATATTACTTAATGGAAGCTTGGGATATTCACCTTGTATATACAATCTTGCTCAAAATAGTAGTATGCTACTTGGTTTGTTTCTACTTCAATGTGTACATGTGTTTATTTTAGTATATCGCCTATACACATTAGTGGAGCCCTTAGGATCTTTGCTTGATTACCAGCGTTGTGATGGCAGTCACACTAGTGGGGCTGGGTAATCTATAAGCACATCCTTATGCCGGTCCCTGGTCATAGGACTATCGAGATAGGGCATCGATACTCCGGAGTAGACTAGCGCATGCGCTTCTCATCCCAGTATGGGAGACGGTCTGTCCTACAGCCGTCGGTACGTCGTACTTGAGAGAGTATGCGGGTACTCGTTGGGTTACGAGTATACTGGACAGGACTCGTCGGGAACTGACTAGTTGGTATTATGCCTATCGTCAGTTATCAGTTCCCAGGTGACATGAGTACAGCTTAGTCCGTTGACTTGACACTGTCACTTCGCCTCGAGTGTGTTCCCACTGTACTTTGATTACTACCCTACCACGGCTCAAAAGAGTCGTGCAAACAGGTGGTAGTTGGGTGCAGTCCCGAAACACTTGGAGGCAGTGACGGTTAGACAGGATTCGTCACTCCCGGTATTGGGGTTGACATCGCGATGTGTCTAGGAGAGCCATTACATGAGTAGTCCCTGGCCAGGGCAAACGAGATATACTGGTAGGCTTCCAGTGTTATCTTAGGGTGTTTTGGGCTTCACTCCGACACGACTTGTACCGCTATTGGGGGACTGACGTTTACCGCCCCCTAGGCCCGCCATGCGATGTATCAGACGAACAGACCGGACTGTACGGAGAATGTCACATTCAGGCTCAGTAGGAGTTCAGATGGGTTTCGCCTCGTCAGTCTTCTTGTCGGCATCTACCTGGGGACCGTTATGCACAGCTAGTGCCGCTTGCGGTCTGTGGTTAAACCCACTGCCAGCGTAGTATCGAGTCTTTAGAGTCCCACACAGAAAGCTATTCTCCTTTAGGCAAAAGAGTAGAGGTCGCATGGTTTTGCGGCAGGTTGCATGGTTTTGCGACAGGGTTCGGTCACATCCGTGCACTTATGCATGTACAGTGTCCGGACAGTTATCACTAGTGGGCTTTGGTTTAAGCCAGATCCTAGTGCACGTTTTGGGATTGGATTTATCCAGTATGTATTCGTGTTCCTCGGAATGCGGATGCGGGTGTGTATGCACAGTTGACGGAGAGACAGAGGCAGAGGATTCTCATTAGGGTTGTTGACCGTTGACTGTTGACTATTGACTTTTTGGTCAACCCTAATGAGAATATGATATATGATTAACAATTATATTAATTAAGTATTGTGGTGACATGGTTGTTGAGGGGTTGACTTTGTTGACTTGTTGACTTTGTTGACCGGTTGACTAGGTTGGACTAGTTGACCATCATGATGACAATGGCTATCATTTCATAGCAAAGACTTTTTACTTGCTTGTTTCTTTTGTGAGAAATAAGTGCATGAAATGATTTAGCCATTTTGACTTGAACCATTTTACACAATACTTGATTATTATTTTTGTGATGATGGTTTTGGATTATGAGAGCCAAGAGAGAAAAGTCTTCTCTCATTCTTTCATGCTCATTCTCTCTCTTGTTCTTGAGCTCTCATCTTCCTCCTCTTGCTCTCCCTCTCTTGACTCTATGGTTCATTTGTCTCATGAGTTGAGAACCAAGAACCATAGATAAAATCCCATACAAACTCTTCTCTACTCACTCTAGTTCACAAGGTTTAGCAAACCGAGTGAACTAGTTTCTTCAAAGTTCGAAGAAGGAGCCAAAGGTTGAAGCTTTCAGGTGGATCTATCTTTGGCGCAAGGAGACGACGGGGAAAAGCCGATTCGGACGACCATCGAAGCTTGAAGACGAAGGAGTTCGAGAAAAAGAAAGGTATAACCCCCTAACCGAGTAGTTAGCAACTCGTAGTTAGGTTGTTAGTTAGATGTTTAACAAAGATCCGGGTTTTGAGTCCATGTTACCACCTCTAAGAAAATTGTTTTTCACCAAATTCCGCATGCCCGAAAGTACCGGGAGAGGTAGCATGGACTTACAGTGGTATCAGAGCCTAGTTAAACTCTATCTAACATGTTAGCAAAGTAGCTAGAAGATCGATCAAAGAAAAAGTCGCAAAACGAACCCGATATGATAAGTTTCTGCCGATTTTTTTTCTGTTCAAAAATTGATAAATTTTATCTTAAAAATCGGCTCAGGCTTTTGTGTGATCACCCACCAAATTTGGTCCAACGATCGAGTCAAAGCACCGCGGAAACGCGGTGGGAGCACGCTCCCGCCGTGGACCCGCGGCCGAGTTGACTCGGCCGAGGTCCAAGTTTGGTGCAGTGTTTTTCTGTGGTTGTTTTGGGATTTTTGGAATATATATTTTCTGCCCAGATTTTCCAGAATGAAAATTTTATTTTTGGGGTCCTGAAAATCCGTATTTTTGATCGAACTTCTAAAAGACTTAAGCTGACGGGTTTTTCTGTGATGTGATATTTGTATTGAACGTCTGCTAATCGCTATATGTCGATTAGTGGGGGTTATACAAATCTGTGATCTGTAATGTTATTGGAATGTGTATATGAATTCATTGGATTGTCGCGGGTGAATAGCCGGGGGTTGTGAGATGAGAGTTTTCTTTTCTTTCAATTCATGTAAATTTGTAAATTGATGAAATAATTATTTGTATGGCCGCACAACCGGGTCGGGGTTGTAGCCGTCATTGTATAATTTCTTTTTACTGTTTTTGCTCCTAGGATAGACCCATGGAGGGGGTGCACAAACTACCGGGTATGCCGAAGTGCCGAGTGGCCTACTCACGGAGTTGAGGGAGGTTGCTTCGCTTCGGGTACTTGGCGGGTAGTTTGCCGCACCCGTAGGGGTCTTGGGTGGGGTATTGGCTATTCACCGCGACCGTGTAATCTGCTTTTCGTTACAGGCTCGTACGAATTGCGGATTCCTAGTATATCCAATGTATTCATCTGTGATCTGAAATGGCTATCATTGCAGTATATCTATATATGATATTATTTAGGCGTTGCTTTTGTTTTACAGCCGCGCTAGCCCAGCCCCCGCTCTGTCGTTAGTTAAGTAACCTAACGGGTAATGACGGGGCCCCGTGGCGAATGCGAATGGCATAAGCGTACGTCATATTTTGGTTGTTTTCTGCAATGGTAGGATTAAATGTTGGGACGCATTAAAAGAACTAATGCAAGAATATCACGCATTAAAAGAACTAATGCAAGAAAATAAACCAAGTTAAAATTGTTGGAACACTTTCGGAAAACCACTCGGTTCTTTTCAAAACTAACTTTTAAATGCGGAGCTTGAGCCACTCCTTTTGAAAGCTATCTCGTTCCATCGATTATATCAAGTTCACTACGTTCACGGTTTTGCCAAAACCATTCGTAGCCCTCCTTCATTTCAGTTAAATATTCGGTAGTATTCAAGCTATGTGTTTTGACCTCACGCCAAGGCATAGTGGTTGGTAGCTGCCGGATATTTATCTGTTGCATAGATAGAATGCGTTGGTTTGGAACAGCCGTACTACCATTTTGGCCTACGTCAAGGGTAGGTACGGGTGGATTCAAATTAACCTGGATAATGATGGGAAGAACTTGACATGTGACTTATGACATTTTGACCTCACGCCAAGGTCATAAGAGCATGGGGCAAAAATCCACATCAAGAGTTTCAAAAGAACTGAAACTTGCTAGTGTTGCATACCATTTGGAGTGCGATGATTCTGGTAGGATTCCTTCAGTTTCGTCACGCGATGATACTTGGATCCCGATCCTACTGTGAGTATATGCTACTCCTCGGGAAATTTCTCACTAAACGATCAATGCTATAAACCTAGTAGGTGTCTAGAAAGGTGTTAGCGGGGCTACGCCCCCAGGGAAAAGAGGTTATTTAATTAAGGAACTTCGCGAAAGCGTTGGAAAACCTCCCTCGAAGTACCGACACCAGCCTGGCCGAACGGTTAAGCAAGTATTGTACGGTGAGATTGATCCTGACTAATTCTTCCTTTTTGGTTTGAGGAGGGATTCGAGAAACAGTGGGAGCCATCCTGTTTAGACAAACTAAAAACCATTCTAAACTTGCAAGAGCATCATGCTGAGTGTTTCTTCTCTCTCTCCTAATTGCAGCGACCAATCGACATGACTGGACTTAAGTTACTCCTAGATAAAAACATACTGACAGGGCCAAACTACAAAGATTGGCTCAAGAATGTCAAGATGGCAATCACTTACGACAAGCTGCGGTATCTTCTTACCACCAAAGCTCCCCTTGTCCCTGGTCCCACTTCCAGCGTCACGGATAAGGAAATCTGTAAGACTTGGGAGATTGATAGCGCGAAGGCCAAGTGCCTCGTACTTGCCTCTATGGACAATGAACATCAGAGGAGGCACGAGAATATGGACTTGGAATCCATATTTCTTCATACAAAAGAACTGTATGCAGAGCAATCTCGTATCGCAAGATACGAAGCGTCGAAAAAGTTATTTTCGGCAAGGATGGACGTCGGATCATCAGTAGCAGAACACGTGCTTAAGATGATCGGCTACATTGAGGAGCTCGCGGACCTAGGGACCACATTGGAGAGTGAGCTCTATACGGACTTAGTTCTCCAGTCCCTTCCTTCCACTTACGCCCAGTTTATACTGAACTTCAACTTACAAGAAAAAGAAGTTGAACTTTCAGAGCTCCTCAACATGCTGAGGAGCGCAGAGGCACCCTACAGAAAGGTAGGGAAACATCCACTTTGTTTGTAGGAGGATCATCTTCTTCTAGGTCCATGGCGAAAGCCAAGGGAAAGAAGAAGAAAGCCCCCGCCAAACCAAGAGGCGGTGTTAGTAAAGTGGATACGAAAGGAAAAGCTAAAGCAACAAAGAAAGCGGGGAAGCTTGTGGAAAAGGAAGAATGCTTCTATTGTCATAAGAAAGGACACTGGAAGAATGATTGCAGGGACTGGAAGGCCAGAACACAGGAATTGAAGCAGGTTGCAGCTTCAGCTTCAGGTGTGTATGTTATTGAAAACTGTCTTTCAATAAACTCTACTTCCTGGGTATTGGATACCGGATCAGGATCTCATATCTGTAATTCTTTACAGGCGTTGAGAAACCGTAGTGTTTTGAAAGCAGGTGACATGATCCTCAGAGTTGCGAACGGAGCTAGCATGGATGCTAAGGCCGTGGGGGACTATCACCTGGGAATGTCAGATGGACATGTTTTGGTTTTGCGTAATTGCTTTTTTGTACCCAACGCAACTTGTAATATCATTTCTGTATCTTTGGTTTCTAAAGAAGGTTATGAATTTGCGTTTGTAAGCAATGTTGTAAACATTAACCTTAATCAAGTTCTGATTGGGTCAGGTACATTGAGCAATGGCATATACGTATTAAACTAACCACAGATTTTCAATGTCCAGAATACACACAAAAGGAAGTCTCCGGAAATAAATCAGACTTTCTTGTGGCATTGTAGACTGGGTCACATCAATGAGAGAAGGTTGACGAAGTTACATACAGAAGGATATTTGAATGCGTTCGAATATCAATCGTATGCCACTTGTCAATCCTGTCTCAAAGGAAAGATGACAAAGACTCCGTTCACTGGACACGGAGTAAGAGCGAGCGAGCTCTTGGGACTCGTACAAAGCGACGTGTGCAGTCCAATGTCTACACATGCGCGAAGCGGTTTTTCTTACTTCATTACTTTTACGGATGACTTTTCAAGGTACGGTTATGTCTTCTTAATGAAACATAAGTCCGAAGCCTTTGGAAAATTCCAGGAATATAAGAATGAAGTAGAAAAACAAACCGGCAAAAGTATCAAGATCCTAAGATCGGATCGAGGTGGTGAATACTTGAGTGCCGAGTTTCTGGACTATTTAAAAGAGAACGGAATTCTCTCTCAGCTTACTCCTCCATACACTCCGCAACATAACGGTGTATCGGAGAGACGGAACCGAACCCTATTGGATATGGTACGGTCCATGATGAGTAACGCTGAGTTACCGCTACATTCTGGGGGTATGCGCTAGAATCAGCTGCATACCTTTTGAACCGAGTTCCCACTAAGACTGTGCCTACCACACCTTATGAGTTATGGAGTGGGAAGAAACCCTATCTTCAATATCTGAAGATCTGGGGATGTCCAGCTTTTGTCAAAAAGCAGCATGCGGACAAACTCGAGGCACGCTCAGTACTGTGCATGTTTGTGGGATACCCAAAGAACACCAGGGGGTATCTTTTCTACCACGTAGAGGAACAAAAAGTCCTTGTTTCTCGTAATGCCCACTTTCTAGAACACCAGTTCTTAGAAAAGGAAATTAGTGGGAGCGCAGTAGAACTAGAAGAAATTCCAGAACCACGAGCTATTACTGAAAGCTTAGTGGAACCAGAGGGTTCAAAAGAACAGGACATTCCTACGCCGCTCCGCAGGAGTAGTAGGAAGTCTCATCCGCCCGAGAGATACTACGGTTTTCTCATAGACAGGGATAGAGAGGATTGCATCATAGATTATGATGAGCCTACTAGCTTCCAGCAGGCCGTTCAGAGCGTTGACTCAGTAAAATGGCTGGATGCAATGCGGACCGAAATGGAGTCCATGTACACCAACAAAGTATGGACGTTGGACATTGCTCCAGACGGGGTAAAACCCGTAGGATGCAAGTGGATCTTCAAAAGGAAGATTGGTGTAGATGGACAGGTTGAGACCTATAAAGCTAGACTTGTTGCAAAGGGTTTCTGTCAAAGACCTGGCTTGGACTATGACGAAACCTTTTCTCCAGTGGCTATGCTGAAATCCATTCGGATCCTTCTTGCCATTGCTGCCTTCCATGATTATGTGATCTGGCAAATGGACGTAAAGACCGCTTTTCTAAATGGAAATTTAGAGGAGTGTGTCTATATGGACCAACCATAGGGTTTCATTCAGAGTGGGAGCAGCGGAAAGGTGTGCAAGTTGCTTAAGTCCATCAATGGACTAAAGCAGGCATCGCGGAGTTGGAACATCTGTTTTGATGAGACGGTCAAGGAATTTGGCTTTATCAAAAATCCAGATGAACCATGCATCTATTGTAGATTTGTAGCGAGAACTGTAGTATTCCTCATTTTGTACGTGGATGACATTCTCTTAATAGGAAATGACATTCCTATGCTACAATCTGTCAAGGGGTTCTTGTCACACAGGTTCTCCATGAAAGACCTGGGTGATGCCTCATACATCCTGGGGATCCGGATCCATCGTGATAGATCCAAGAGGATATTAGGACTTTCACAGTCCAGGTACATCGACACCATACCGAAAAGATTCAGTATGGAAGATTCCAAGCGCGGTAACCTACCGGCTTGTCACGGGATCACCCTTTCTAAAGAGATGTCTCCCAAGACTGATTTGGAGAGGGATCGCATGTCTATTATACCCTACGCTTCTGCGGTAGGCTCTATAATGTATGCGATGTTGTGTACCAGACCGGATGTAGCTTATGCACTGAGTGTGGTAAGCCGGTATCAGTCAAACCCTAGGGAGAAACACTGGATAGCAGTAAAGAACATTCTCAAGTACCTCAGAAGGACTAAGGAGATGTTCTTGGTGTATGGTGGAAAAGACCTCCAGATCGAGGCCTTTGCTGACTCCAGCTTCCAGAGTGACAAGGATGATTCCAAGTCCATGTCGGGTTTTGTCTTTACCCTCAATGGAGGGGCGGTGTGTTGGAAGAGTTCCAAACAGGAAACCGTTGCAGACTCGACAATGGAAGCGGAATACATCGCTGCATCTGATGCCGCAAAAGAAGCTGTCTGGATGAGGAAGTTCTTGAAAGAGCTTCAAGTGGTTCCATCCATTGTTGATCCAATACCTCTGTATTGCGACAACAACGGGGCTATAGCTTTAGCGAAGGAACCCAGGTCCCATCAGAGATCCAGACACATCTTGAGGCGGTATCACCTGATCAGGGAGATCGTGGATCGCCAGGAGATCGAGGTTCGGAGAGTCGCTTCAGAAGATAACACTGCAGATCCATTCACCAAGGCCTTGCCCCAGACTCAGTTCGAGCGGCTGATCGAGATGATAGGTCTTCGATACGCCAGTACATGGCCTTAGTGCAAGTGGGAGATTGTTAGTGTATATGCCCTAGAGGCCATTACTGTATCATACTAGTTTGTATATTACTTAATGGAAGCTTGGGATATTCACCTTGTATATACAATCTTGCTCAAAATAGTAGTATGCTACTTGGTTTGTTTCTACTTCAATGAGTACATGTGTTTATTTTAGTATATCGCCTATACACATTAGTGGAGCCCTTAGGATCTTTGCTTGATTACCAGCGTTCTGATAGCAGTCACACTAGTGGGGCTGGGTAATCTATAAGCACATCCTTATGCATGTCCCTGGTCGCAGGACTATTGAGACAGGGCATCGATACTCCGGAGTAGACTAGCGCATGCGCTTCTCATCCCAGTGTGGGAGACGGTCTGTCCCACAGCCGTCGGTACGTCGTACTTGAGAGAGTATGCGGGTGCTCGTTGGGTTACGAGTACACTGGACAGGACTCGTCGGGAACTGACTAGTTGGTATTATGCCTATCGTCAGTTATCAGTTCCCAGGTGACATGAGTACAGCTTAGTCCATTGACTTGACACTGTCACTTCGCCTCGAGTGTGTTCCCACTGTACTTTGATTACTACCCTACCACGGCTCAAAGGAGTCGTGCAAACAGGTGGTAGTTGGATGCAGTCCCGAAACACTTGGAGGCAGTGACGGTTAGACAGGATTCGCCTCTCCCGGTATTGGGGGTTGACATCGCGCTGTGTCTAGGAGAGCAATTACACGAGTAGTCCCTGGCCAGGGCAAACGAGATATACTGGTAGGCTTCCAGTGTTATCTCAGGGTATTTTGGGCTTCACTCCGACACGACTTGTACCGCTATTGGGGGACTGACGTTTACCGCCCCCTAGGCCCGCCATGCGATGTATCAGACGAACAGACAGGACTGTACGGAGAATGTCACATTCAGGCTCAGTAGGAGTTCAGATGGGTTTCGCCTCGTCAGTCTTCTTGTCGGCATCTACCTGGGGACCGTTATGCACAGCTAGTGCCGCTTGCGGTCTGTGGTTAAACCCACTGCCAGCGTAGTGTCGAGTCTTTAGAGTCCCACATAGAAAGCTATTCGCCTTTAGGCAAAAGAGTAGAGGTCGCATGGTTTTGCGGCAGGTCGCATGGTTTTGCGACAGGGTTCGATCACATCCGTGCACTTATGCACGTACAGTGTCCGAACAGTTATCACTAGCGGGCTTTGGTTTAAGACAGATCCTAGTGTACGTTTTGGGATTGGATTTATCCAGTATGTATTCGTGTTCCTCGGAACGCGGATGCGGGTGTGTATGCACAGTTGACGGAGAGACAGAGGCAGAGGATTCTCATTAGGGTTGTTGACCGTTGACTGTTGACTATTGACTTTTTGGTCAACCCTAATGAGAATATGATATATGATTAACAAAAATATTACTTAAGTATTGTGGTGACATGGTTGTTGAGGGGTTGACTTGTTGACTTTGTTGACCGGTTGACTAGGTTGGACTAGTTGACCATCATGATGACAATGGCTATCATTTCATGGCAAAGACTTTTTACTTGCTTATTTCTTTTGTGAGAAATGAGTGCATGAAATGATTTAGCCATTTTGTCTTGAACCATTTTACACAATACTTGATTATTATTTTTGTGATGATGGTTTTGGATTATGAGAGCCAAGAGAGAAAAGTCTTCTCTCATTCTTTCATGCTCATTCTCTCTCTTGTTCTTGAGCTCTCATCTTCCTCCTCTTGCTCTCCCTCTCTTGACTCTATGGTTCACTTGTCTCATGAGTTGAGAACCAAGAACCATAGATAAAATCCCATACAAACTCTTCTCTACTCACTCTAGTTCACAAGGTTTAGCAAACCGAGTGAACTAGTTTCTTCAAAGTTCGAAGAAGGAGCCAAAGGTTGAAGCTTTCAGGTGGATCTATCTTCGGCGCAAGGAGACGACAGGGAGAAGCCGATTCGGACGACCATCGAAGCTTGAAGAAGAAGGAGTTCGAGAAAAAGAAAGGTATAACCCCCTAACCGAGTAGTTAGCAACTCGTAGTTAGGTTGTTAGTTAGATGTTTAACAAAGATCCGGGTTTTGAGTCCATGTTACCATCTCTAAGAAAATTGTTTTTCACCAAATTCCGCATGCCCGAAAGTACCGGGAGAGGTAGCATAGACTTACAACAGCCACCCGGGTATTGAGCGATCAGAAGATCAACAAGGAAGCCTGTACATACTCCTGCGAATCCAATCAGTAAACACTACCGTACAGTCTGGTCTTTTCGTCTGATATGTCGCATATCCAGTCTAGGGGTGGTCAACGTCAGACCCCGGTAACCGATAAGTCGTGTCGATGTAAGGCTCATAACGGGTCGAGAAACTACTGATAACACTTACCAGTAAATCTCCATATCAGCCCTGGCCAGGGACTTCCAGTTATAACCAATCGAACACAGCACGGCATCAACTCCCTATACCGGAGAGACGAAACCCCTCCTATCGCTCATTGCCTCCATGTGATTCGGGACTGTATCCAAAAGATGAGGGGGACGAAAAACGACCTGTTGAACACCTTCAGCATTCAAGATTGGAGCCACCGTTTTGCACGCCCTCTTGGACTTGGTAAGGTGGAAATCAAAGCACAATGGGAATCACACAAGACTCTATGACGATCTCGGGTCTACAGACTAACCTGCACCAGTGTCACAAGAGAACTGCTATCTGACGATAGATATAATACCATCTAGGAGTTCTCGGCGATTCCGTTCAGTGTACCCAGTCTCCACTGAGCACCCGTATACCATCTTTGATGTCACACACCAATGGATGTGGGATCATCCATCGCCCATCATATGGGTCAAGATGCGTATACGCTAGTCTACTCTGGAGTATCGATGCCCTATCTCGATAAACCCTCGACTAGGAACAATTATAGGATGTGCTCGTTGACTACCCTGGCCCCACTAGTATGATCTCATCATAGTCCTAGTAGTCGAGTACAGATCCTAAGGGCTTTATCACCATGTGAGAGCAAGACAGTAAAATAATACAAGTCAACATGTTAAGACAAAGTGAAACCAGATAGCATACTATCATGTCGAGCTAGAAAGTCATCTCTATATATATCCAACCATCCATTATAATATACATCATATGTACAACAATGGCCTCTAGGGCATATACATAACTAACAATCTCCCACTTGTACTAAGGCCAGCTGTTGTAGTATCTCATACCCAACAACCCGAAGAGTCTTTCAAAATGTATCTGGGGTTTGGCTTTCGTGAGTGGATCCGCAGTGTTGTCCTTCGTATCAAATCTCCTGACGTCGATCTCCCGGTGATCAACTATCTCCCGGATCAGGTGATACCACCTCAAAATATGCCTGGATCTTTGATGGGACCTGGGTTCCTTGGCCAAAGCCATAGCTCCATTGTTATCACAATACAGAGGTATTGGATGCTCAATGGACGGAACCACTCTAAGTTCAGTGATGAACTTCTTTATCCAGACAACCTCTTTGGCAGCATCGTTGGCAGCGATGTATTCAGCCTCCATCGTCGAGTCTGCCACGGTTTCCTGTTTGGAACTCTTCCAAAATACCGCCCCTCCATTGAGGGTGAAGACAAATCCCGAATGCGACTTAGAGTCGTTCTTATCACTTTGGAAGCTTGTATCAGTAAAGGACTCTACCTGGAGTTCTCCGTTACCATACACCAAGAACATCTCTTTAGTCCTTCTCAAGTACTTGAGAATGTTCTTCACAGCTATCCAGTGACTCTCTCTTGGATCTGCTTGATACCTGCTCACTACACTTAGTGAGTATGCTACATCGGGTCTGGTACATAGCATCGCGTACATGATAGAGCCTACTGCCGAAGCATAGGGTATCCCTTGCATATGAGCTCTCTCCAAATCAGTCTTAGGAGACATATCTTTGGAGAGAGTGAGTCCAGAGATCGTGGGTAAATTCCCACGCTTGGATTCTTCCATACTAAACCTCTTTAGTATGGTGTCAATGTACCTGGAATGGGACAATCCCAATATCCGTCTAGATCTATCTCTATAGATCATAATCCCCAAAATGCAGCAGGCATCACTTAGATCTTTCATTGAGAATCTTTATGATAAGAAGAGCTTGATCGAGTGCAGCATAGGAACATCATTTCCTATCAAGAGTATGTCATCCACGTACAATACGAAGAAGACAACCTTACTATCTGCAACCTTCTTGTATATACAAGGTTCATCTACGTTCTTGATGAAGTCAAACTCTTTGACTACCACATCAAAACAGATGTTCCAACTCCGCGATGCCTGCTTTAACCCGTATATGGATTTAAGCAGCTTGCATACCTTTCCGCTGCTCCCACTGTCTACGAAGCCCTCTGGCTGAGTCATGTACACGCATTCCTCTAAATCACCATTTAGAAAGGCGGTCTTAACATCCATTTGCCAGATTTCATAGTCATGGTATGCAGCAATGTCAAGTAAGATCCGGATGGACTTAAGCATAGCCACTGGAGAAAAGGTTTCGTCATAATCCACACCTGGTCGTTGACGAAAACCCTTTGCAGCAAGTCTAGCTTTGAAAGTCTCAACTTTTCCATCTACATCAAGTTTCTTCTTAAAAATCCATTTGCTCCCAATGGGTTTTACCCCTTCAGGAGCAACTTCCAAAGTCCATAGATTGTTGGTGTACATGGATTCCATCTCAGATCGCATTGCATCCAGCCACTTCACAGAGTCACCACTCGTGATGGCCTGTTCGGAGCTAGTCGGGTCATCATCTTCCATGATGCAATCCTCGCTCCCACCATCTATGAGAAAACCGTAGTATCTCTCAGGTGGATGAGGAACCCTACTAGATCGGCGGAGAGGCTGGGGTTCGTTAGGAACTCCTGAATCCTCTCGTTCCACCAAAAAATCTGTTGCAGTTTGTGTAGCTGGAACTTCTTCCTGTTCTACCTCATTGCCACTAATTTCTTTTTCAAGAAATTCCTTTTCTAAAGAGGTGGCATGTCGAGAAACAAACACCTTTTGTTCCTCGGTGTGGTAGAAGATATACCCGTGCGAATGTTTGGGATATCCAATAAACTTACACAAAAAAGACCTTGCCCCAAGCTTGTCCGGATTCTGTGTTTTCACGTATGCAGGACAACCCCATATCTTAACATATTTAAGATATGGTCTCTTTCCTTTCCATATCTCATATGGAGTGGTTGACACAGATTTAGTAGGAACCATATTCAATAGGTCTGCAGCTGTTTCCAGTGCATATTCCCAAAAGGAAATAGGCAACTCAGCAGTCCTCATCATAGAGCGCACCATATCTAATAGGGTGTGATTCCTCCGCTCCGATACGCCATTGTGCTGTGGTGTATAGGGAGGAGTAAGCTGAGAGAGAATCCCATTCTCTTTTAAATAGTCGCAGAACTCATTGCTCAAGTATTCTTCTCCTCGATCTGATCGAAGGATCTTAATACTTTTACCCGTTTGGTTCTCTACTTCGTGCTTATATTCTTTGAATTTCTCAAAAGCTTCAGATTTGTGTTTCATCAAGAACACATATCCGTATCTTGAGAGATCGTCAGTGAATGTAATGAAATACGAGGAACCATTCCTGGCATGTGTAGACATGGGACCGCATACATCACTATGTATCAGTCCCAAGAGTTCCGTAACTCTTTCCCGTGTCTAGTAAATGGAGTTTTGGTCATTTTGCCTTTGAAACATGTGTCATAAGATGAAAATTCGAACGGATTCAAAAATCCATCCTTATGTCACTTAGCTAGTCGTGTCGCATTGATATGATCAAGTCTATAATGCCACAAGAAAGATTCGTTCATTTCTGAACTCTTACTTTTGTGTGTGTTTTGCACATTAAGAACTGTATTTTGATTTAGAACGTATATGCCATTATTTAACGAGCCTGATCCAATCAACTTTTGATTTAGGAATATGTTCATAACATTATCCTGTATTACAAAATTATATCCTTCTTTACTTAATAAAGAAACTGATATAATGTTGCATATCATGTTCCGTATGTAATAGCATTCATTTAGAATCAATGTATTACTACTTGGTAATACAAGGTGATATTCGCCAACTGCTTTGGCTGCAACATTTGCACCATTCCCTACTCTTACGGAATGATCACCCATTCCCAGTTCTCTACCTCTCTTTAGCCCATGCAATATATTGCACATGTGGGATCCTGATCCGGTATCTAATGCCCAGGACGTAGAGTGAACTAAGAAACAGTTCTCGATAACTAACACACCTGAAGAAGATGCATCATAATGCTTATTCTTCGTTTGGGAGGCATGAGTATCCGTTTATTTTCCCATTTTCTGCTCAGACTTATAACATTTATAAGTAGGAGCGGGGCCAATCTTCCCCTGCTCAGTATAATAAGCGGGTTCAGTCAATACATCCATATTATTATCTTGATTCAGGCCTAACATGGTCGCTACCTGGAGAGAGAGAGAAGGAACCACTTTAGCGTATGCTCTTGCAAGATTAGATTGATTATTATCTTATCTAATCAGGATGGCTCCCACTGTTTTTATCAAATCTTCCTTCAAACCCTAAAAGGTTAGACTAGCCGGGATTAATTACACCTTACAAGTTCTCCAATCTTTCAGCCAGGTCAGTATTGGTACTTTGAGGGAGGTTCCCCGAGCTTTCGCACGGACCTAATTAGAATAAACCTCGTTTTCCAAGAGGCATAACCCCATTAACACTTTTCTAGACACTTACTTTGATCGGCTAATTGTCCTGTGTAAAACTCTCCCAGGAGTAACTCTTACTCGCAGTGGGTATCAGGATCGAACTATCTCATAGTAGGTATGCAATCTCATTGCAAATTTCAACACTTGAAATTCCCGATAATTCTTTTACCCCTAACGTGCTATGACCTTGACGAATGCCAAACAACCCATAGTCCGCTAGTCAAGTTCAACACGTACATTTCTTTATTGAATTAAACCTACCCGCACGACCCTTGACGAAAGCCAAACAACGCCGTACGAATACCCTAATCCAATTGCATCATATGCAGCAGATAAGCAGTAAATAGCTACCGCACACTACGCCTTGACGAAAGCCAAACTACCGTATTACGAATA
This sequence comes from Agapanthus africanus, assembly GCA_030015575.1. Lineage (NCBI taxonomy): Eukaryota > Viridiplantae > Streptophyta > Magnoliopsida > Asparagales > Amaryllidaceae > Agapanthus > Agapanthus africanus. The sequence goes on from CM057347.1 coordinate 226,997,236, forward strand.
CTAAATAGTACTTATCTGAAATGACGGAAGGCTACGAAGGTTTTTCAGAAAAACCTTTTGCGTAATGAACTCGATATCGTTGTAGAGACAAGTAATTTTGAAAAGGAATGTTTTTGAGGCTTTTACTAGTTTCGCTAAAGAGGTCACTCCCGGTGAAGGGATCTCGGCTCTTCCTTATCGAATAAGGTGCTGGATATTCTACAAGGAATACCGCTATGCAAAGCAAGAACTATAGAAGCAATCAAAAACAAAACCGAGCGAGTTGTAGCATCTGCTGGTTTCGCTAAAGAGGTCACTCCCGGTGAAGAGATCTTGGCTCTTTCTTTATCGAATAAGGTGCTGAATATTCTACAAGGAATACCGCTATGGAAAGCAAAAAAACTAGAGCTATCATTTTTATAAAATTTGATTCTACAACATCTTTTAGGTTTCTTTTCTTTCCATTAATCTCATTAATGAAATCCCATCATTTAAGCTTCCTAAGCATCACAGAAGAAACGAAAGCTGTAATATTTATATATCATATATATAGTATAAGCATTCGTCTCAGGCAATATGATCTCATCACAGAACATCAGCAGCAGAAGATAACATATGAAATATTGGATATACTAGGAGGTCCGTGTTTTATTTTGAGCCTGTATAAAACACGGATTCCACGGTCGCGATGAATAGCCAAACCCACATCCCTAGACCCCCTACGAGAGCGGCAAGTAACCCTCCCAATTCTACGGTTAGGAGACCCGGTCTCGACTCCTCGAGATGGTCTCCCTCTGAACCATAGAACCCGGTTACTTGTGCTCCCCATCTTGGGTCTATCCTAATGCGGAAAAGTAAATAATATACAATGGTGACATCAGCCTTAACCCGGAAGTGCCCCAATAAAAGAATATTACATACAATGAATTTTACATGAATGAAAATAAAAACTCTCATCTCACATAAAACCCCCGACTATTCAATACACGACGATCCAATATAACATATCACAGCAACACATAATTACACATGTCATCAACGTAAGTAAATATGCCTAACACAATTGTTGTCGATCTATAGCGACAAAAAACGGCTATATATCACATATTACACTTACGGTCGTAGAAAAGAAAATGTAAAACTACAATATTTGGAATCCACAATCTCTTTAGACATCGTAAACCCGAAATATCACATATTACGGATTTCATGCCTAACTAAATGAATTCCACATATTGTATCACAACACAGATATCTAGGCGAAGTTACACAATTCGATCGATTCAACGAATTCCCAAAATACCCCAGTGAGTTAACCACTTGAGCAGAAATAAAAAATTCCCAGTAGCATGCCCCAACACCTACAGACTGTTGCTGAAGGGCCCGTCCCAAGCCTCCACAGTGGCGCCGCGGAGCCGCCGCCAAAACCAGGTTTTGGCCGCGGTTCCGCGGTCACTTAGACGAGTTAGGGTTTCGTTCTTCAGGTGTGTCCATAGAATTCCCTGCATGATTTTCTGAATATTTTTAACATGGAAAAATTCAACTTTTTGAAAAATTTCCAGAAAAGGGGTCGTTTCGGGGTTTTGAGGTTCGATCGGACTTCTAAGTTCATCTAGACAATGCCTAAAGCTCTAGCTTGGCTCTGATACCACTGTAGGGTTAGCTTAGTACCTTAGCAAGGTTTTGGCAAGCATCAAACATGTTATATTAAAAATTTTGGGGTGTTAAACAAACCAACCAAGTAATCGAACTAGAGAATTAGGGTTAACATTGCATGTAAACAACTTTACATCACAGAGAGAAGGATTACAACCTTTGTAGTCCATTCCTTTGCTTCATAAGCTCCGAGTAGTAGTCCCTTCGCCACGATCCATGAACTCCCGGACTCTAGAGAGGCTCCACAGGTCGAATGATCCATACTTGCTTGAAAACATCGAAATCCAAGATGATCTACTTCGAGAAAACATGAACTCAAGCAATGACTTCACTAATTATGAATTAGTGAAGGTAACACACTAATCTATATGGATAGTATAAAATAGGATGATGAAGTAGAAATTTTGCTCGCTTTATTATTTAATTTCTCACTGTTTTCTTCTTGATCTCAAAAGCTAGAAAGCAAAATGAGAATGAAGAAGAAGAAGGAATGAGATTGAGGTTAGAAATGCAACCAAGGGTCAAGTATATCATCCTTAACTACTGTAGAGAGTTAACCATGGCTATGTGTCATGGTTGGGTTAGAAATATCTAGGGCAAAACAAAAAGGGTGGACTTGGTCAATGGTAATCTACAAGCTTCATGAAGCTCCATCCAAGACTCATTTCCACAATTTGAATTACTTAGATATTAAAACCCAAACATTACATATAGCATAGTATAATTCTCATACATACATGTTGCATGTATAACCTAGCATGCTACAATATTATATATCACATATATAATATTTATGTAACAAAAGAAAACAATACAATAAACATATATCACATATATGTTAAATATATCACAAGTGAGAATAATAAATATATAAGTGAGAACATAATATATATATATATATTATATTTAATCGAATCAACACTTGATCCGATAACCCGGCTATATCATATATAACCGGCCGATATCACATATCGCGAGAATCGAATACGGTATCACATACACGTATCAATCTCGATCCCGCACATATCACATACATGCTCCTACTCCGTTTCGCCTGAGCCAGGAAACCTCTATGTAGGACTCTAAAGACTCGTCAATACGCCGGCAGTAAGTGATGATCATATCAAACACCCACAAGATGCAAGCGGTCAGCTATACGTAACAGCCACCAGGGTATTGAACGACCAGAAGATCAACAAGCAAGCATGTACATACTCCTGCGAATCCAATCAGTAAACACTACCATACAGTCCGGTCTCTTCGTTTGATATGCCGCATATAAAGTCTAGGGGTGGTCAACATCAGACTCCTGTAACCGATAAGTCGTGTCGATGTAAGGCTCATAACGGGTCGAGAAACTACTGATAACACTTACCAGTAAATCTCCATATCAGCCCTGGCCAGGGACTTCCAGTTATAACAAATCGAACGCAGCACAACATCAACTCCCTATACCGAGAGAGAAGAATCCCCTCCTATCGCTCATTGCCTCCATGTGATTCGGGACTGTACCCAAAAGCAACCATTTTTCATGCCCTCTTGGACGTGGTAAGGTGGAAATCAAAGCACAGTGGGAATCACACAAGACTCTATGACGATCTCGGGTCTACAGACTAACCTGCCTCAGTGTCACCAGAGAACCGCTATCTGACGATAGGTATAATACCATCTAGGAGTTCTCGGCGAGTCCGTTCAGTGTACCCAGTCTTTACTGAGCACCCGTATACTATCTTTGATGTCACACACCAATGGATGTGAGATCATCCATCGCCCGTCATATGGGTCAAGATGCGTATACGTTAGTCTACTCTGGAGTATCGATGCCCTATCTCGATACACCCTCGACTAGGAACAGTTATAGGATGTACTCGTTGACTACCCAGGCCCCACTAGTATGATCTCATCATAGTCCTAGTATTCGAGTACAGATCCTAAGGGCTTTATTAACATGTGAGAGCAAGACAGTAAACTAATACAAGTCAACAAGTTAAGACAAAGTGAAACCAGATAGCATACTATCATGTCGAACAAGAAAGTCCTCTCTATATATATCTAAGCATCCATTATAATATACATCATATGAACAACAATGGCCTCTGGAGCATATACATAACTAATACCTTAGTCCAATGAAAAGAAACACCCTTCCGGGTCAACCCGGTCAACATTGCAGCTATATGCGAAAAATCCTGTACGAAATATCAATAGTATCCGCCCAAAATCCAAAACGCTGTGAACCTTCGTCACTAATAAAGGTATGGGCTGTTAGTTATATGTATGCCCTAGAGGCCATTACTGTACATTGGATGTACATTGTAGTGGATGCTGGGATATATATAGGGAGGACTTTCTTGCTCGACATGATAGTATGCTATCTGGTTGCTCTTTACCTTAACGTGTACACTGATTGTCTCTCTGTTACATGTTGGTAAAGCCCTTAGGATGTGTACTTGACTACCTGGACTATGATGCGGATCATACTAGTGGGGATAGGGTAGTCCATAAGTACATCCTTCAAGGTCCCTAGTCGTGGGTGTATCGAGATAGGGCATCGATATACCAGAGTAGACTAGCGTATACCTTCTCGACCCATACAGATGGGCGATGGATGATCCCATATCCATTGGTGTTTGACATCAGAGATGATATACGGGTGCTCAGTGGAGACTGGGTACCCTGGACGGACTCGCCGAGAACTCCCAGATGGTATTATACCTTACGTCAGATGGAAGTTCTCTGGTGACACTGGTACAGAGTAGTCTGTTGACCCGAGATCGTCATAGAGTCTTGTGTGGTTTCCACTGTGCTTTGATTTCCACCTTACCACGTCCAAGAGGGCATGCAAAACGGTGGTTTTTGGGTACAGTCCCGAATCACATGGAGGTAATGAGCGATAGGAGGGGATTCGTCTCTCCCGGTATAGGGAGTTGATGTTGCGCTGTGTTCGATTGGCTATAACCAGAAATCCCTGGCCAGGATTGCTGAGATTTACTGGTAAGTGTTACCAGTAGTTTCTCGAATTGTTATAGACCTCATATCGACATGACTTATCGAGCTATTGGGGTCTGACATTTACCACCCCTAGGCGAGATATGCGACATATCAGACGACGAGACCGGACTGTACGGTAAGTGTTACTGGTTGGATTCACAGGAGTGTGAGCGGGCTTGCTCGTCGATCTTCTGATCGCTCAATACCCGGGTGGCCGTTACGTTTAGCAGACCGCTTGCGGCTTGTGGGTGTTTGATATGATCATCATCTGCTGCCGGCGTATTGACGAGTCTTTAGAGTCCTACACAGAGGTTTCCTGGCTCAAGCGAAACGAAATAGGAGCGCATATGAGATATGTGCGGGACCGAGAATAATGCGTGTATGTGAGACCGTATTCTATTCTCACGATAAATGTATCGATTGGTTGTATGCGATATAACCTAGTTATCGAATCAAGGATTGATTCGATAAGTCGATACATTGGATATTAGTCGGTTATATGCGATATGACCGGATCGTTAAATCAAGTGTTGATTTAATGATTTAATGCATAAATATATATTTGATATATTACTTTGCATTAACTAGTATTGGTTCACTTAAGATGGGTTTTCTCACTCGGATGTGCACATTGTATATACGATATAATTTTGTGCACTTGTTTGTATCATGTTTGATGATGCATGCAAAATTGGCTAAGTGTAAAGATTAAACCATGGTTGTGTAATGGTTAGGGTTTTGTTTTTACTTATTCATTTATTTATTTATCTATTCTTTTTGAGAAATGGATAAAAGAAAAGCAAAATGGTTTCTTTCTTTGTTTTCTTTCATGAAGCTTGTTGAAGCTTCATGAAGCTTTGACCAAGTGACCATTTTTTCTTCTTCTTTTAACCCTAACCATTCACATAACCTTAGTTAATTCTCTACACTTGACCATGGTTAAATATATGATAAGTATTATTTTCTTTTCACTTATCATATGATTATCTTTATCTTCTTCTTCTTCTTCACTTGAAGAAAACCTTGCTTCATCAATGGTAACTTGATGTAAAGAGTGAGAAATCCAATTCTAAAGTGAACCCACCTCCTATTTCTTCATCCTATACCTCTAGCCGAGTAGTATAGGGTGTTTTCTTCACAAGTTTCATGACTTGGTGAAGTGGGAGCTTGATCTTGTGATGCCTCGACGTAGATCATCTTCGGCATCGAAGTCGACGACCTAGCCCGCCCATTTTTCCGATGAAGCCGACGCTAGAGCCCGGGATTCGATTTGGACAGCGAGGAGACTTCATTGCGGAGCTATAGAGGTGGAGGACCGGATCTACAAAGGTTGTATTTCCGTTCTTTTAGTTAAGTTGTTAACTAGTTGCATCTTTCGCCTAAAATTCTAGTTAACGATCCGTATTAGAGTTTCTCGGCACTTGTAATTTTTGAAATTTGCATGGTTGATGCCTTGTGAGACCTCATTAGCGTGCCTAGGAACCCTACAGTGGTATCAGAGCCTAGCTAGAGCCTTAGGCGATGCGTAGACGAAGTTTGAAACCCGAACGTGCCCGAAACCCTAAAATTTCACGCTCTCTGGACTTTTTTCAAAAACTGGGTTTTTTCTAGATTAAAAATGCTTAAAAAATTCAGCAGGGAATTATAAGAATTACGGTGCAAAATTTGACAAAAGATACTTCAAGAGTGCGGCGGAACCGCGGCATAAGCCTAGCTTATGCGGCGGTTCCGCGGCAATAGTGTGACGTCACCCTCCCAATTTTGCACAGTAACTTCCTTCATTCAGTGCTGAGTTCTCTGGGTATTTTTAAATATTATTCAAGAGTTGAATTTTCTGGGGTTGTTTTGGGGATTCGTTTATTCGATCGGATTGTCAAACTTTGTCTATGTGTCTTTCCGGATGATTTTTGAATATGTTAAAAAAGTTCAACCGGATACAAATACCCAACTTTTCCCCTGCCGGAAAATTTCCAAGTGTTGGATTTTTCCGAGGTTCAAAGACGTTCCAAGTAATGCAAGTAACGCGATGGTCCCTCTAGAAGACAACAAACCTTAACTTGATTATGTGACCGTCTTGAACTGCCCTTTGAACCTTCGGGTTTGGGGCAGTACGGCGTGCCACATGTGAGGCGTTGGCTTGACCCTTCTACGGCTAGACCGTTGATACTGAGGCACGAAGTGAATGACTTTGAACTTATTTCATGAGTTGAGCTCTTTCGGGAAAACTTGGGTGTTCGATTGTTCGATCGGAAAGTTTCACATTTTCTATCTTATTCGGAATGTGATACAATAATTGGAATTCACAAGAAGTTATGAGATAACTGAATGAATGTTATAAACATAGCAGTTTAGTCTCACTTGATCGGTTGCCACGGAATTTTGATGCGATCAAAAGTCCGTCGCAATCACGTAGCGTACGTGGATACTCGCCGGGTAAACTTAATAGACAGCCTCACTCCATAGCCCCGACCAAGTGACAGTAGGAGAACCCCGTCGCCGAAAGCATCCGTTCGGGTGCTCGCGGAACACCGCCTTGGTGCACTTCGTCGGAGGCATTGGGGGTGCAGCCGTCTATTGAAGTTTGCGATGAGCATTCGATCAAGATGTCGGGAATCTTGTTGAATTGCCCGACTTGATATTGAAAAGTGTTTTCGATAATGAGACTAAAATGCGGGGTTTATAATTGTTAGGCATGCGATGTCTAAGGAATTCATTTGATTAGGCATGCGATGTCTATGAAGATTGTGGATTCCAACTGTTGTAGTTTTACACTTTCTTTTCTATGACCGTAAGTGTAATATGTGATATCACCGGTTTCGTTGCTATATGTCAACGACAATTGGGATACGCATGTTTACTTACGTTGATGACATGTGATGTTATGTGTTGCTGGATATGTTATATTGGATCGTCGTGTTTGAATAGCCGGGGTTTTTTTATGTGAGATGAGTGTTTTTTCATTTTCATTCATGTAAAAACTTGTATGTAATATTCTATTATTGGGGCACTTCCAGGTAGCGGATGATGTCACCATTTGTATATTATTTACTTTTCTGCACTAGGATAGACCCAAGGAGGGGAGCACAAGTAACCGAGTTCTAGGGTCCAGTGGAAGACCATCTCGAGGAGTCGAGTCCGGGTCTCCTAACCCTAGAATTGGTAGGGTTGCTTGCCGCTCTCGTAGGGGTCTAAGGGTGTGAGATTGGCTATTCATCGCGACCGTGGAATCCGTGTTTTATACTGGCTCGTATTGAAAACACGGACGTCCTAGTATATCTAATATTTCATATGATTCTTCTGCTGCAATATCTGTGATGTGATCATGTGATATGTTCTGTGATGGATACTTATATAGTATATATGATATATTATATAGGCGTTACTTATGTTTTACACCCGTGCTAGCCCTGCCCCGCTCTGTCGTTAGTTACCTAACCTAACGGTGCACGAGGGGACATCGAGGCGAATGCGGATGGCATAAGTGTACGTCGTATTTATCTGTGATGTTTAGGTACTTAAATGATGGGACTTCATTAATGTGATTAATGAAAGTAAAAGAAACCTAAAGATGTTGTAGAATTGAATTTCAAAATAAAACAGGTAGCTACAGTTCTTGCTTTGCACAGCGGTATATATGATATATCCTGCACCTTATTCGATAAGGAAAGGACCGAGATCCCTTCACCGGGAGTGACTCCTTTAGCAATAACGGGAAGATGCTACACACACGGTTTGTCTTTTGATTGCTTTTAATAGTTTCTACTTTGCACAGTGATATATATGATATATCCCGCACCTCATTCGACGAGGAAAGGACCGACGATCCCTTCACCGGGAGTGACTCCTTTAGCAAAACTAGAAAAGCCTAAAAAACACTCCATTTTAAAATCATTTGATTCTACAACGATATCAAGTTCTTTACGCAATAGGTTTTAAGAAAAACCCGTCGTAGCCCTCCGTCATTTCAGATAAGTACTAGTTAGTATTCGTGCTGCGGTAGTTTGGCATTCGTCAAGGCGTAGTGTGCGGTAGCTAACTAGTATTTATCTGCTTATGCATATGATGCAGATTGGATTAGGGTATTCGTACGGCGTTGTTTGGCATTCGTCAAGGGTCGTGCGGGTGGGTTTAATTCAATCAAGAAATGTACGGGTTGAACTTGACTAGTGGACTATGGGTTGTTTGGCATTCGTCAAGGTCATAGAACGCTAGGGGCAAAATATTATCGGGAATTTCAAGTGTTGAAATTTGCAATGAGATTCCATACCTTCTATGAGATAGTTGGATCCCGATACCCACTGCGAGTAATTGTTACTCCTGGGAGAGTTTTACACATTATAATTAGCCGATCAAGTAGGTGTCTAGAAAGGTGTCAACGGGGTTACGCCTCTGGGAAAATGAGGTTAACATTAATTAGGTTCGTGCGAAAGCATGGGGGACCTCCCTCAAAGTACCGACACTGGCCTGGCTGAAAGATTGGCGAACTTGTAGTGTGTAATTAATTCCGGCTGGTCTTTCCTTTTAGGGTTTGAAGGAAGATTTGATAAAAAGCAGTGGGAGCCATCCTGATTAGATAAAATAACACCAATCTTATCTTGCAAGAGCGCACGCTGAGTGTTTTCTTCTCTCTCTCTCCAGGTAGCGACCATATCACGCCTTAATCAAGATAATAATACGGATATTTGACCGAACCCGCTTGTTATACTGAGCTGGGGAACGTTGGTCCCGCTCCAACTTATAATTGTTATAAGACAGAGCAGGAAATTGGGGATTACCAGAATTCCCGTGCCACCCAAACGAAGAGAGTGCATGCTAATGCATCATCTTCGGGTGTGTTCATTACAAAGAACTGTTTCTCAGTATCCTCTACGTCCTGGGTATGTGATACCAGATCAGGATCCCTGATATGTAATCTGTTACATAGGGCTACAGACAGGTAGAGAACTAAGAACGGGTGATAAGTTTCATGAGGCAGAAAACGGGGCAAGTGTTGCAGCCAAGTCTGTTGGTCACTGTCACCCTGTATTACCAATACATTGATTCTGAACGAATGTTATTAGATACCGAACCTGATATACAAAATCATATCAGTCTCTTTATTAGTAAAGAAAGGATATAATTTTGTATTGTCGGATAATGTTTTGAACATTTCCTATATCAAAAGTTGATCGGTTCAGGCACGTTATCTAAAAGCATTGATGTTCTAAATCAAAATACAGTTCATAGTATACGGAACACACACAAGATGATGAGTTCAGAAATGAACGAATTTTTCTTGAGGTATTGTAGACTAGGTCATATCAATGCGACCTGACTAGCTGAAGTTACATTTAGATGCATATTTAAATCTGTTTGAATTTACATGTTATGAAACTTGCTAGTCATGTCACAAAGATACGATGACCATAGCTATGTTTACAGGAAACAGAGAAAGAGTTAGTAAACTCTTGGGATGATACATGTTGATGTATGGAAGGCCCCCTGTCTACATATTCCAGGACTGGTTTTTTGTACTTCGTTACATTCTTTGATAATCTCTCAAGATTCAGACATATGTTCCTGTTGAAACACAAGTCCGAACCTTTTGAGATATTCACATTATTTGATTTAGAAGTAGAAAACCAAAACACGGGTATAAGTATTATGTCCTTTGATGAGATCGAGGAGGAGAATACTTGAGCACGGAAATCCTGGATTATTCTAATGGAGAATGAGATTCTCTCTCAGCATTACTCCTCCGTATACACCATAGCACGATGGTATATCGGGGCAGAGCAATAGCACCCTATGTGATATGGTGTGCTCTATGATGAGTACTGCTGTGTTTCATATTTCCTTTTGGGAGTTATGCACTTGAGAAGATGCATACCAATTGAATTGGGTTCCAATCAAATCAGTTGCCTACCGCTTCATATGTGATATGGAATGGGAAAAGCCCATATCTTAAGTTGGTTAAGATTTGGGATTGTCCGGGCTATGTCTAAAAGCAAAATCCGGACAAGCTCGAGGCAAGGTCAGTTATGTAGAACTGGAAATGTTCCAGCTATACAAACTGCAGCTGATGATTTGAAAGAACAAAAGGATTCAATAGTTACCAACGAACCTCAGCCTCTCCGCCGATCTAGCAGGGTTCCTCACCCACATGAGAGCTACTTCAGTTTCTCTATGACAGTGGGAGCGAGGATTGCATCATGAGATGATGACCCAACTAGTTTCGAGCTGGCCATCAGGAGTGGGACTCTGTAAGAATGGCTGGATGCTTAGCGATCTGAGATGGAATCCATGTACACCAACAAAGTATGGACTTTGATTGGTATATCTGAAGGGTTAAATCCCCATCAGGAGTAAGTATATCTTGAGAAGATTACTTGGTGTAGATGGAAAAGTTGAGACTTTCAAAGCTAGACTTGTTAAAGCTTTTCGTCATCGACCAGGCGTGGATAATGATGTAACCTTTTCAAGTGGCTATGCTTAAGTCCATCCAGATCCTATTTGCCACGGCTACATACCATGACTGCGATATCTGGCGGTTGGGTGCCATGACTGCTTTTCTAAATGATGTTTTAGAAGAAAACGTCTATAAGTACACAGTAAGAGGGCTTCGTAGACAGTGGGAGCAGCGGAAACGTGTACAAGATGCTTTATAGGATAAAGCAGGTATCGCGCAGTTGGAACATCTGTTTTGATGGGTTAGTCAAAGAGTTTGACATCATCAAAATGGTAGATGAACCTTGTATATACAAAACGGTAGTAGGGAGTATGGTGATGATCCTCGTAGAGTACGTGGATGACATACTCTTGATAGGGAAGGAGTTTCCTATGCTACGCTCGGTCAATCTCCACTTATCAAAATAATTCTCCATATAGGATCAAAGTGATACCTCCTAAATCCTGGGTTTTGGATCTATGAGATAGATCTAATTGGATGTTAGGATTCTCATTAGTTGTAATGAGATGGTATCAACCGATCCTGGGGAGAATCACTGGAAGGGTTCCAGGGTGATAAGGACGACTGAATGTCAGTCACAGGCATTGTCTTTACCCTCAGTAAAGGAACGGTATGTTGGAAGAGTTCCAAGCTAGATACCGTGGCATACTAGACGATAAAGGCTGGATACATCACTACTCAAGATGCTACCAAAGAGACAGTCTGGATATATATTTGTTCATGAGATGAACTGAGTTCCTCCCATTGTATGACAATGGAGTTGTGGCTTATGCCAAGGAACGTCCGTCCCATCAGTGATCCATACATATTCTAAGACAGTATTACCTGATCATGGAGATGGTTGATCTCCAAGGGATCGAGGTTAGGAGAGTAGACTCAGAGGACAACACTGCGGATCCACTCACGACGGCATATTCCCAGAGAGAGACTTTTATGGGATGGTTGAGTATGAGATACTACAACCACTGCTACAGATGGCCCTAGTGCAAGTGGGAGATTGTTAGTTATATGTATGCCCTAGAGGCCATTACTGTACATTGGATGTACATTGTAGTGGATGCTGGGATATATATAGGGAGGATTTTCTTGCTCGACATGATAGTATGCTATCTGGTTGCTCTTTACCTTAACGTGTACACTGATTGTCTCTCTGTTACATGTTGGTAAAGCCCTTAGGATGTGTACTTGACTACCTGGACTATGATGAGGATCATACTAGTGGGGACAGGGTAGTCCATAAGTACATCCTTCAAGGTCCTTAGTCGTGGGTGTATCGAGACAGGGCATCGATATACCAGAGTAGACTAGCGTATACCTTCTCGACCCATACAGATGGGCGATGGATGATCCCATATCCATTGGTGTTTGACATCAGAGATGATATACGGGTGCTCAGTGGAGACTGGGTACACTGGACGGACTCGCCGAGAACTCCCAGATGGTATTATACCTTACGTCAGATGGCAGTTCTCTGGTGACACTGGTACAGAGTAGTCTGTTGACCCGAGATCGTCATAGAGTCTTGTGTGGTTCCCACTGTGCTTTGATTTCCACCTTACCACGTCCAAGAGGGCATGCAAAACGGTGGTTTTTGGGTACAGTCCCGAATCACATGGAGGCAATGAGCGATAGGAGGGGATTCGTCTCTCCCGGTATAGGGAGTTGATGTTGCGCTATGTTCGATTGGCTATAACCAGAAATCCCTGGCCAGGGTTGCTGAGATTTACTGGTAAGTGTTACCAGTAGTTTCTCGAACTGTTATAGACCTCATATCGACACGACTTATCGAGCTATTTGGGTCTGACGTTTACCACCCCTAGGCGAGATATGCGACATATCAGACGACGAGACCGGACTGTACGGTAAGTGTTACTGGTTGGATTCACAGGAGTGTGAGCGGGCTTGCTCGTCGATCTTCTGATCGCTCAATACCCGGGTGGCCGTTACGTTTAGCAGACCGCTTGCGGCTTATGGGTGTTTGATATGATCATCATCTGCTGCCGGCGTATTGACGAGTCTTTAGAGTCTTACACAGAGGTTTCCTGGCTCAAGCGAAATGAAATAGGAGCGCATATGAGATATGTGCGGGACCGAGAATAATGCGTGTATGTGAGACCGTATTCTATTCTCGCGATAAATGTATCGATTGGTTGTATGCGATATAACCTAGTTATCGAATCAAGGATTGATTCGATAAGTCGATACATTGGATATTAGTCGGTTATATGAGATATGACCGGATCGTTAAATCAAGTGTTGATTTAATGATTTAATGCATAAATATATATTTGATATATTACTTTGCATTAACTAGTATTGGTTCACTTAAGATGGGTTTTCTCACTCGGATGTGCACATTGTATATACGATATAATTTTGTGCACTTGTTTGTATCATGTTTGATGATGCATGCAAAATTGGCTAAGTGTAAAGATTAAACCATGGTTGTGTAATGGTTAGGGTTTTGTTTTTACTTATTCATTTATTTATTTATCTATTCTTTTTGAGAAATGGATAAAAGAAAAGAAAAATGGTTTCTTTCTTTGTTTTCTTTCATGAAGCTTGTTGAAGCTTCATGAAGCTTTGACCAAGTGACCATTTTGTCTTCTTCTTTTAACCCTAACCATTCACATAACCTTAGTTAATTCTCTACACTTGACCATGGTTAAATATATGATAAGTATTATTTTCTTTTCACTTATCATATGATTATCTTTATCTTCTTCTTCTTCTTCACTTGAAGAAAACCTTGCTTCATCAATGGTAACTTGATGTAAAGAGTGAGAAATCCAATTCTAAAGTGAACCCACCTCCTATTTCTTCATCCTATACCTCTTGCCAAGTAGTATAGGGTGTTTTCTTCACAAGTTTCATGACTTGGTGAAGTGGGAGCTTGATCTTGTGATGCCTCGACGTAGATCATCTTCGGCATCGAAGTCGACGACCTAGCCCGCCCATTTTTCCGATGAAGCCGACGCTAGAGCCCGGGATTCGATTTGGACAGCGAGGAGACTTCATTACGGAGCTATGGAGGTGGAGGACCGGATCTACAAAGGTTGTATTTCCGTTCTTTTAGTTAAGTTGTTAACTAGTTGCATCTTTCGCCTAAAATTCTAGTTAACGATCCGTATTAGAGTTTCTCGGCACTTGTAATTTTTGAAATTGGCATGGTTGATGCCTTGTGAGACCTCATTAGCGTGCCTAGGAACCCTACATGGGCCAGTGCCGAACGTCCTCGATCTTCTTCGGTTCCATACTTACCATCTCTCGTAACTACGTGTCCCAAGAAGTTCACACTATGTAACCAGAAAACACACGTGGATAATTTAGCGAATAGCTGGTGCTCCCTCAAAATCTGCAACGAAATCCTCAATTGCTGCCCAAGCTCCTCTCGGTTCCAAAAGTATACTAAAATGTCATCAACGAACACGATAATAACTGATCAAGAAACGGCCTGAATATGCGGTTCATCAAGTCCATAAACGCTGCCGGGGCATTGTTGAGCTCGAACGACATCACCAAGAACTCATAATGCCCTTAACGTGTGCGAAAAACAGTCTTCGGAATATCATCCTCTCGAACCCGCAACTAATGGTCACCTGATCACAAGTCAATCTTCGAGAAATGTCCCGCACCCTGGAGCTAATCAAATAAATTGTCGATACGAAGTAAGAGATATTTGTTCCGCACAGTAACCCGATTCAACTGACAAAATCGATGCACAAACACAACTGCCGTCTTTCTTCTTGACGAACAGAACAGGAGCTCCCCAAAGTGACGCACTCGGACGAACAAGCCCTCTATCCAACAAATCTTGCAACTGATCCTTCAATTCTTTAAGCTCCGTCGGGTCCATCCGATATAGCGGTATAGAAAAAGGCTCCATGCCGGAAATCAAGTCAAAGCAGAACTCAATATCGCGCTCTGGCGACAACCCAAGCAACTCGTCAGGAAAACATCTGGAAACTCTCTCCCAATCGGGACCTGGTCCAACGGGACCTCTGCGGCTCTAACATCACAACATACTTCAAAAGTCCCTGACATCTTTTCTTAAAAGCTGACTAGCGTGAAGAGATGAAATCAAACTGGGAAGGGTGATGCTACGGTCTCCCTGAATAACAAGAACTGGCTCACCCGGAAAACTAAAACTGACTGCCCTTTTACGGCAGTCCATGAACGCATAACAAGTGGCTAACCAATCCATGCCCAGAAGAACTTCGAAGTCAAACATATCGAGAAGAATCAAATTAACAGAAGGATCCCTATCTCCGATACGAACAAAACAAACACGAATGAGAAACACATAGAGTTACAAATGACTAGCCTGTGGAAGAAATCACAACAAGCGGCTGATTTAGCAAGGACTACTATCGGCTAGACTTCGATACAAATTATGTGGATACCATTTCAAACTGTTAGTTATATCTATGACCGAGAGGCCATTATTGTACATATGATGTATATTATAATGGATGCTTGGATATATATAGAGAGGACTTTCTTGCTCGACATAATTGTATGCTATCTGGTTGTTCTTTGTCTTAAAATGTAGACTTGTATTGTGATACTGTCTTGCTCTCACATGTTGATAAAGCCCTTAGGATATGTACTTCACTACCAGGACTATGATGGAGATCATACTAGTGGGGCCAGGGTAGTTCACAAGTACATCCATTAATTGTTCCTAGTCGAGGGAGTATCGAGACAGGGCATTGATATTCCAGAGTAAACTAGCGTATACGCTTCTTGACCCATATGATGGGCGATGGATGATCCCACATCCATTGGTGTTTAACATCAAAGATGGTATACGGGTGCTCAGTGGAGACTGGGTACACTGAACAGGACTCGCCGAGGACTCCTATGCGGTAGTATACCTATTGTCAGATAGCAGTCCTCTAGTGACACTGGTACAGGTTAGTCTGTAGACCCGAGATCGTCATAGAGTCTTGTGCGGCTCCCACTGTGCTTTGATTTCCTCCCTACCACGCTCAAAGGTGATGTGCAAACAGGTGGATTTTGGGTACAGTCCCGAGTCATATGGAGGAAATGAGCGATAGGAGAGGTTTCGTCTCTCCCGGTATTGGGGGTTGATGTTGCACTATGCTCGATTGGCTATAACTGGAAGTCCCTGGCCAGGGCTGCTGCCGAGATTTACTGATAAGTGTTATTAGTAGTTTCTCGAACCGTTATAGGCCAGACATCGGCATAACTTATCACGTTACTATGGTCTGACGATTTCCACCCCTAGACATGATATGCGACATATCAGATGAAGAGACCGGACTGTACGGTAGTGTTACCGATAGGCTTCTTGGAGAATATGGACGATCTTGCTTGTTGATCTTCATATCGCTCAATACCCGGGTAGCCATTATGTCCAGCTAGTACCGCTGACGGCTTGTAGGTGACTGATGTGATCATCACCAACTACCGGCGTATTAACGAGTCTTTAGAGTCCCACACAGAAGTTTCCTGGTTCGAGAGAAATGAAGTAAGGAACATATGTGATATGTGCGTGGGCCTGATTAAATACGTGTATGTGATACCGTATTGTAATCTGGCAGTTATCTGATATCGGTTAGATCATATGTGATATGACCAGATTATCGAATCAAGTTTTGATTTGATAATGTGATATTCTGATAAATGATATTGGCCGGTTATATGTCATATAACCTGATTATTAGATCAAGTGTTGATTTAAGAATGTGATATATATTATATGTGATATAATTATATCTTAACTAATATCATTAGCTCACTAATTGCTTTATTTATATATATATATATATATTAATGTATATTTGATATATATAAGTATATATATATATATATATTATATGAAGCATGGCATGTTTTTCTATTTTTAGAAAATGGAAAAATGAGGTGTAAATTGTGGAGATATTTTGGGTATGGATGAGGCATGGGCTTATATGGTTTTTTATTATTCTTGACTCACTATTTATCACGACCCGAAATTGGCACGTAAGGGCCCTTAAACTACGCAACGACTACAGGCGTAGTGCAATTTAAGTAAGCCGAAAACCCAGCAATCTAAACCATCAAAAGTAGTTAGTGATAATAGCATTTTATAAACTTTTGAAATCTCAAACCAAATTCTTTAAAGTCCAACTTTACTTTCTTTAAAAATTTCGGTAGCACCTCCTTTATAAAAACCAACCCCAAAAATGGGTACAACATAAATATAAGTAAAGCATCCCCAACGGAAGAAAATCCACGCCCAACGGCGGAAAACAACCACCACAACAGATATACGACGCCATAGCGAAGAAATAAAAGACGATAGAAGTAAAACTGCATAAAAGACCTCCAAGTCACAAAATAATACACAATATCGTCCTCACATCAAGTCTCTAAGTCATACAAGATAATGGTAGATGGAGAGTACATGGATACAACGAATATACAATAAACAACCTTAGATAACCGTAAAACCCACCTAAGCAAAATTGCACACTGTGAGCCGAAGCGGTATCCGCAGCAAAAGACGATACGATGGATGAAAATAGCCTGCATCGACTAGTCTGAGGAACACCTGCAAAACACTGTGGCACAACGAGGGTGAGTTGCCAACTCGTGAATAGTAAATAACATATGCAGGTAATCGCAAGTATGCACGTACAGCGCGAATCTAACATATGCAACTAATAGCAATTAAAGTCATATGAATGCAACCGTCATGAAGGTAAACTAGCAGGTACAACTAATAAATGAAGCAATAATAATATGACAATCTGTAAGCAGCAATCATGTAAGGTACTCTATCAGGTACTACTAATACATGAAGCGATGATATGACAATGTATATATGCAACAGCGATGAAAGGTACTCTAACAGGTACAACTAATACATGAAGCAATGCATATAAAATAAGGTATGTAAATGCAACAATCATGGAATGTACTCTATCAGGTACAACTAATACATGAAGCAGTGCATAAATAATAAATGTGGAGTATGGAATGAAACATGTCGTTTCCACGGAATCCTGACATCGTGATAGGACCAAAGTCCATCAAGACAATCCAAATCCCAATTCCTCAAATCAGCCCCCAAATTGGCTCTCATATCATATAATCTCAAAAATCCTGAATGTACAATATCAAGTAAATCTCACATATCCTGAATCCAACATCAAGTGAATCTCATATATATCCTGTATCCAATATCAAATCAACCTCATATATCCTAAGTATATTTGCATGAATAATTATGATGAAGTATATAAAGTGATATGTATACATATATATTAGCGTCCCACTCCACTAATATATATATATATATATACTTAGGAGTAAAATATCATGAAACCAAGTGTCAAGCATCGACACATAAATACTGATCTATCAGGTGCTGTCACCATGACTGGCCACCTGATAGGTACGTATCATACGCTATACCGAAAGCTCGAGTGCCTAGCTCTGACCCTCGCCTTCCGACGTATCCATACGTACATGACTCCCGTCGGTATCCCTACGATAACTGCCGAGTCATAAGTACTGTCACCGGTAGGTATGGTTCCCCCACTAACTCATCTCCTCACTGAGATTCTTGCCCCGGGGCACCTCCGGCCCCCACCATGTACCCGCACACGGACCCCTCCTTTCCTCGCGTGGGGTGTATATTTCAAAACCGATAAAATTCATGGTGGGTGCTGAAATATCATATCAAGGGAAACCGGGTTTTTCAAATAATGCATAATTTCATGAAACAATCACGGTCCCCAAATCGAGAAAACATTATGAAAAATCCATATCTCAATGCGAAAATCCATGAATAAAATATATGCAACAGAAAACTGTAATCTGAGCATATAAAGGAAAAGCCGCTATTTAACTGCAAGAAGTTAAATATAAATCATGCGGTTCCTGATTTCTCCAAGTCTATATAACATCAAATAAAGGTGAACATGTAGCTATAACCAGATATATGTGTAAACATAAGGGTATAGCAAGGTATATGTATCTACCTATCAGTAATGATGTAATATACCCTCCAGGTATAAGTAAGGTATGCAAGCAAGGTATACACGTAGCTATGTCATTATGTGTGTATGTACCTATCGCTAATGGTACAATACCCTATAGGTATACAGGTAAATAGTATGTAATCATGTCAAGGCATATGTGTAAGCATGTAGGTATACAGGTATGCTATATGTCATATGCAATAAGGAATATGAATCAATGTCACAATGTCCCTAACCAAACAATATCATATCTATAAGTGTGTTGTGCGTGACATGGCAATTGTTGACGGTGTGTGTGGCATACAATCAGTGCTCATGCAACATGAGCCGTCAATAATAGTGCAGTCTCCTAAGAGTACTAGTCCAAGCACAACAATTAACTATGCAATAAGGTGTATGCGCAACTCTATATATGAAATAAAATATGCGACAAGTCAAGTCATCTCTAGCCCAGACGTATAACGCCATGCGGGCGATTTCCCTGTAGATGTTAAATCTACTCACCAACCATCCTGGCTAAGTAAAGCCAACAACTCGCTTTCCCCTGATCGCAGCGCCCTAAGTCCCCGCCTGCGATCCCGAACACATATAACAATAAAGCAAGCGTATATAAGCAATCGACCAAAAATACGTACAACTACGTTTAACCGACGCACCAACTCCAAACATACTCTCGAGTGTCCGTTTAGTGGCTAACGCGCGTAGCGACACTACGAACCGAACTCAAGAGTAAAAGCTACACAAAGACACGAACGACATCGGCACGACCCTAGCTAGGAACGCAAAGCGACACAACTACCAAGCCTAGACCCTGATTGTACCGATCGCACATTCAAAACACAATAATAAATGTGGAATATATATACATAACGTCACAACGTCAAAAGAAACCCACGCCTATAATATCCGTAAATCTAGTAAGCAGTATTTATCATTTTAGCACAAAACTATAAGTTTTACCACAAACTAGAGTTTGCAAACATCACAAAATAGCACGGTTAAACCATTTAAATCTTTACTAAAATTTTAGATTTCACTAATTAGGATTAGCAAAAGTTTAGTTTGTTAATTAGCTTAATTAGCCAATTAGGAAAATATCATTTAACAAATTAGCAACTTGATTTAATTTTTCTTCAAGCTTAACATATTAACTAACCATTTCACTAATCAAAACCCTAATTTGATTAACAAAATGATATCTTGAATTTCTAAATATTAATTTAAAAGCTTAAATTAAACATCTAATAAGCTAATTAAGGATTTAACAAC
Source organism: Agapanthus africanus (assembly GCA_030015575.1). Lineage (NCBI taxonomy): Eukaryota > Viridiplantae > Streptophyta > Magnoliopsida > Asparagales > Amaryllidaceae > Agapanthus > Agapanthus africanus. Next base: position 227,017,573 of record CM057347.1, read on the forward strand.
AATTAAAGATTAGGTTTAGGGTTTTATACCTCTAAATTTGATTGGAAACTTGCAACAAAAAAACCAAGATTAGGCACCAAAAACCAAGACTTGAATGAAGAACAAAGTTAGATTAGTGATGGAGAATGAAGGGTATTGGTTTGTGTTTGAGTTGGTGTGAATAATTGATGATTTTTTATGAATTTGATAAGCTTTGAAATGATGAAATGAATTGAAGAAAGAGATGGGGCAGAAAGTAAGTGTAGTGGCCGGCCTTGGTGTGATGGGTTTTTTTTTGTGTAAAAAGAAGAAATATCTAGCAAAAGAAACAGCATTAAATGCTAATTAATGCATTTTGCCACCTTTTCTTTTCTTTTCTTTTTAATTTTTCATTTTAATTCTCAAAATATCTAGATATTTAGGTGAGAAGGTTAAAAACATAATTTAGTGATTAACTTAGCATAAAACCACATTAGTAGAAATTAACCCACATAAAAAAAGTAATTACCACTAATAAAGTGCACAAATAAAGCATTAAAATAATATTTTATTAGGGAAAAATTCTATGTGAACCAAAACTTCCCATTGACTCCCAAAATTCGCGCACTAGTTTTATTCTAGCTAAACTAGGTGCCGGCAAGTCTATATTGAAGTTTGATCACAATCGGATTAAAACAGAAAATGCCGACTATTTTGCCCTAAAAACGGAAAATTCGCAAAACGATTTCTAAAACGTTACAATCTTCCCCCTTTAAAAAAATTCGGTCTCCGAATTTAAAATTCTCACTAAGCGTACCTTCAAAGAGATGAGTACAAAACTCCCAAATCTCGCCGGCAGCTTCCCAAGTGATCACCTCACCATACGGCTACGCCAAAGAACCCTCACAGATTGCAAGACCCTTGACCGAAGTTCCTCCACCTGCCGATCCACTATAACCACCGGCTGCTAGTGAACGAAAGATCGTGTCCTAGCTAAATGGTATGATGCTGAATCATGTGAAAAAGGTCATGAATGAAATTGCAAAGTATCGACACAAGGAATACGGGGTGAATACTCAAAAATCTGGGTGGAAGTGCCAAATTATAGGCAACGGGACTAACTCGCTTCAAGGATCTCAAAAGGACCAACAATTTTGGGATAAGATTCCCAAAACTCAACACGTTATTCATTGGAAAAACCCGTAGGAATACATGATCTCCCACTGCGAACTCAAATTTGCAACCACCACGGTCGGCATAAGAACTTTGTCCGCACTGGGCTGCTCTCATCCTGACCTGAACCAACTGGATTGCCCACCCCGGTACTTGCGGGGAGGCGGAAAACGGAATAAAAATCAAATTTTTATCAACTTAGGCAACATGGACTAGACAAAGAAGGATCTTTGCTAAACAAAAAGAAGCTAAAGCTAACTAGAAACTAGCCAAGTGTTAGAAAGGTTATACCTAGGGCTTTATGTCCTTCTCTCCTTGCTCCTTGGAGTAGTGGAAAGAGGTCACCTTTGTCGTCTTCTCACGTCGAAGAAAGATCCACCCGAAAGCCTCAACTTTTGGCTTCAACTCCAAGCTAGAAGTAACTAGGGTGCAAGAAGTGCTAAGCCTTAAACCCTAGATGAGAGTAGAGATTATCAAGAAGGGGTTTTTCTCAAGCTCAAGTGTTTCTGAACACATGAGAGGGGAGAGCTTGAGGGAGAGGAAGAACAAGAGAGAGAAAGTGAATAATAGAATGAGAGAAAATATGAAGCATTCTCTCATATATGTGTGAATTATTGTAATTAGATAATTAGCTAGATAATTGTCATGGTTAATCAAGACATGACCATTATCATTTCATTTTTAATGCAATTTGTAAGGATCAAAGAGCATCTTCCAAATGAAATGATGACGGTCAAAGTGTCAACCTAGGTCAACAAGTCAAGGAGGTCAAATGGTCAACAACCATAACCATGCACAATTATTTAAACTAATATCAATTAACCATAATACACACATAAGAATTAGGGTTAATAAAATGACAATAGTCATCAACCCTAATCAAAGTCCTCTCCGTCTGTCTCAAGCAACTGTGCATACGCACCCGTATTCGTGAACCGAGGAACACGAATACAAAGTGATAAAACTAATCCCAAATCATATACTAGGATCCGGCTTAAACCAAAGCCCGCTAGTATAAGCTTTCCGGACAGTAAACGTGCACAAGTGCGCGGATGTGAACGAACCCTGTCGCAAAACCATGCGACCTCTACTCATTTTGCCTAAAGGCGAATAGCTCTCTGTGTGGGACTCTAAAGACTCGACACTACGCTGACAGTGGGTTTAACCACAGACCGCAAGCTGCACTAGCTGTACGTAACGGTCCCCAGGTAGATGTCGATAAGAAGACTGACGAGGTGAACCCCATCTGAACTCCTACTGAGCCTGTATGTGACAGTCTCCGTATAGTCCGGTCTGTTCGTCTGATACATCGCTTGGCGGGCCTAGGGGGCGGTGAACGTCAGTCCCCTAATAGTGGTACAAGTCGTGTCGGAGTGTAGCCCAGAACACCCTGAGATAACACTGGAAACCTACCAGTATATCTTACTTGTCCTGGCCAGGGACTACTCGTGTAATGGCTCTCCTGGACAAAGCGCGATGTCAACCCCCAATACCGGGAGAGACGAATCCTGTCTAACCGTCACTGCCTCCAAGTGCTTCGGGACTGCACCCAAAAACTACCTGTTTGCACGACTCCTTTGAGCCGTGGTAGGGTAGCAATCAAAGTGCAGTGGGAACACACTCGAGGCGAAGTGACAGTGTCAAGTCAGCGGACTAAGCTGTACTCATGTCACCTGGGAACTGATAACTGACGATAGGTATAATACCAACCAACGGTTCCCGACGAGTCCTGTCCAGTGTACTCGTAACCTAACGAGCACCCGCATACTATCTCAAGTACGACGTACTGACAGCTGTAGGACAGACCGTCTCCCATACTGGGATGAGAAGCGCATACGCTAGTCTACTCCGGAGTATCGATGCCCTGTCTCGATAGTCCAACGACTAGGGACCTGTATAAGGATGTGCTTATAGATCACCCAGCTCCCACAAGTGTGAGCGCCATCACAACGCTGGTAATCAAGCAAAGATCCTAAGGGCTCTACTAATATGTATATCAGCGATATGCTAAAAGAAACACATGCACATATTAAAGTTGAGACAAGCCAAGTAGTATACTACCATTTCGAGCAAGATTGTATATACAACTGTGAATATACCAAGCTTCCATCAAGTAATATACAAACTAGTATGATACAGTAATGGCCTCTAGGGCATATACACTAACAATCTCCCACTTGCACTAAGGCCATGAACTGGCGTATCGAAGACCTATCATCTCGATCAGCCGCTCGAACTGAGTCTGGGGCAAGGCCTTGGTGAATGGATCTGCTGTGTTATCTTCTGAAGCAACCCTCCGAACCTCGATCTCCCTGATCAGGTGATACCGCCTCAAGATGTGTCAGGATTTCTGATGGGACCTGGGTTCCTTCGCTAAAGCTATAGCCCCGTTGTTGCCGCGATACAGAGGTATTGGGTCAACAATGGACGGAACCACCTGAAGTTCTTTCAAGAACTTCCTCATCCAGACAGCTTCTTTTGCGGCATCAGATGCAGCGATGTATTCCGCTTCCATAGTCGAGTCAGCAATGGTTTCCTGTTTGGAGCTCTTCCAACATACCGCCCCTCCATTGAGAGTGAAAACAAAACCCGACATGGACTTGGAATCATCCTTGTCACTCTGGAAGCTGGAGTCAGCAAATGCCTCAATCTGGAGGTCTTTTCCGCCATACACCAAGAACATCTCCTTAGTCCTTCTCAGGTACTTGAGAATGTTCTTTACTGCTATCCAATGTTTCTCCCCAGGGTTTGACTGATACCTGCTTACCACACTCAGTGCATAAGCCACATCCGGTCTGGTACACAACATCGCATACATTATAGAGCCTACCGCAGAAGCGTAGGGTATAATAGAAATGCGATCCCTCTCCAAATCAGTCTTGGGAGACATCTCTTTGGAGAGGGTGATCTCGTGACAAGCCGGTAGATTACCGCGCTTGGAATCTTCCATACTGAATCTCTTCAGTATGGTGTCGATGTACCTGGACTGTGAAAGTCCTAATATCCTCTTGGATCTGTCACGGTAGATCCGGATACCCAGAATGTATGAGGCATCACCCAGGTCTTTCATGGAGAACCTGTGTGACAAGAACCCCTTGACAGATTGTAGCATAGGAATGTCATTTCCTATTAAGAGAATGTCATCCACGTATAAAACGAGGAATACTACATTTCTCGCTACAAATCTATAATAGATGCATGGTTCATCTGGATTTTTGATAAAGCCAAATTCCTTGACCGTCTCATCAAAACAGATGTTCCAACTCCGCGATACCTGCTTTAGTCCATAAATGGACTTAAGCAACTTGCACACCTTTCCGCTGCTCCCACTCTGAATGAAACCCTCTGGCTGGTCCATATAGACACACTCCTCTAAATGTCTATTTAGAAAAGCTGTCTTTACGTCCATTTGCCAAATCTCATAATCGTGGAAGGCAGCAATGGCAAGAAGGATCCGAATGGATTTTAGCATAGCTACTGGAGAAAATGTTTCGTCATAGTCCAAACCAGGTCTTTGACGAAAACCCTTTGCAACCAGTCTAGCTTTATAGGTCTCAACCTGTCCATCTACACCAATCATCCTTTTGAAGATCCACTTGCATCCTACGGGTTTTACCCCATCTGGAGCAATGTCCAACGTCCATACTTTGTTGGTGTACATGGACTCTATCTCGGTCCGCATTGCATCCAGCCATTTTACCGAGTCGACGCTCTGAATGGCTTGCTGGAAGCTAGTAGGCTCGTCAAAATCTATGATGCAATCTTCTCTATCCCCGTCAATGAGAAAACCGTAGTATCATTCGGGCGGATGAGACTGCCTACTACTCCTGCGGAGTGGCGTGGGAATGTCTTGATCTTTCGAACCCTCTGGTTCTACTAAGCTTTCAGTAATAGCTTGTGGTTCCGGAATTTCGTCCAGTTCTATTGCGCTCCCACTTATTTCCTTTTCTATGAACTGGTGTTCCAGAAAATGGGCATTATGAGAAACAAGGACTTTTTGTTCCTCTGCGTAATAGAAAAGATACCCCCTGAAGTTCTTTGGGTATCCCACAAACTTGCACAGTACTGAGCGTGCCTCTAGTTTGTCCGCATGCTGCTTTTTGACATAAGCTGGACATCCCCAAATCTTCAAGTACTGAAGATAGGGTTTCTTCCCACTCCATAACTCATATGGTGTGGTAGGCACAGTCTTAGTGGGAACACGGTTCAAAAGGTATGCAGCTGTTTCTAGCGCATATCCCCAGAACGATCGCAGCAACTCAGCGTTACTCATCATGGACCGTACCATATCCAAAAGAGTTCGGTTCCGTCTCTCCGATACACCGTTATGTTGCGGAGTGTATGGAGGAGTAAGCTGAGAGAGAATTCCATTCTCTTTTAAGTAACCCAGGAACTCGGCACTCAAGTATTCACCACCTCGATTAGATCTTAGTGTCTTGATACTTTTGCCTGTTTGTTTTTCTACTTCATTCTTATATTCCTGGAACTTTTCAAAAGCTTCGGATTTATGCTTCATCAAGAAAACATGTCCGAACCTTGAGAAATCATCCGTAAAAGTAATGAAGTAAGAATAACCGCTTCGCTCATGTGTAGACATTGGACCGCACACGTCGCTGTGTACGAGTCCCAAGAGCTCGCTCGCTCTTACTCCGTGTCCAGTGAACGGAGTCTTTGTCATCTTTCCTTTGAGACAGGATTGACAAGTTGCATACGATTGATATTCGAATGGATCCAAATATCCTTCTGTATGTAACTTAGTCAACCTTCTTTCATTGATGTGACCCAGTCTACAATGCCATAAGAAAGTTTTATTGATTTCTGGAGACTTTCTTTTGTGTGTTTTCTGGACATTGAAAATCTGTGGTTGGTTTAATACGTATATACCGTTGTTCAATGTACCTGACCCAATCAAAACTTGATTAAGGTGAATGTTCACTACATTACTTACAAATGTAAATTCATAACCTTCTTTAGATAATAAAGATACAGAAATGATATTACAGGTTGCATTTGGTACATAATAACAACTACGCAAAACCAAAAAGTGTCCATCCGACAATCCCAGGTGATAGTCCCCCACGGCCTCAGCATCCATGCTAGCACCGTTTGCAACTCTGAGGGTCATGTCACCTGCCTTCAAAACTCTACACTTTCTCAACGCCTGCAAAGAATTACAGATATGAGATCCTGATCCGGTATCCAATACCCAGGATGTAGAGTTTATTGATAGACAGTTTTCAATAACATACACACCTGAAGCTGAAGCTGCAACTCGCTTCAAATCCTGTGTTCTGGCCTTCCAAGCCTTGCAATCCTGTTTCCAGTGACCACTTTTGTGACAATAGAAGCATTCTTCCTTCCCCACCAGCTTTCCCGCTACCTTTGTTGCTTTTCCTTTTCCCTTCGTATCCACTTTACCGACACCGCCTCTTGGTTTGGGGGGGCTTTCTTCTTCTTACCCTTGGCTTTCGCCCTGGATCTAGAAGAGGAAGATCCTCCTACAAACAAAGTGGATGTCTCCCTACCCTTCTGTAGGGTGCCCTCAGCACTCCTCAACATGTTCAGAAGTTCGGAAAGTTCAACCTCCTTTCCTTGCATGTTGAAGTTAAGAATAAACTGGGCATAAGTGGAAGGAAGGGACTGGAGAATCAAATCAGTATAGAGTTCATTCTCCAACGTGGTCCCAAGGTCCGTGAGCTCCTCTATGTAGCCAATCATCTTAAGTACGTGTTCCGCTACCGATGATCCGATGGCCAACCTTGCCGAAAACAACTTCTTCGACACTTCGTATCTTGCGATACGAGACTGCTCTCCATACAGTTCTTTTGTATGAAGAAATATGGACTCTAGGTCCATATTCTCGTGCCTCCTCTGATGTTCGTTGTCCATCGAGGCTAGTACGAGGCATCTGGCCTTCGCGCAATCTATTTCCCAGGTTTTGTAGATTTCCCTATCTACGACACTGGTTTTGGGACCTGGGACAGGGGGAGCTTTGGTGATAAGGACATACCCTAATTTGTAGTAAGTGATTTCCATCTTGACATTCCTGAGCCAATCTTTGTAGTTTGGCCCTGTCAATATGTTTTTATCTAGTAATAACTTAAGTCCGGTCATGTTGAATGGTCGCTGCAATTAGGAGAGAGAAAAGAAACACTTTAGCATGATGCTCTAGCAAGTTTACAGTGGTTTTTAGTTTGTCTAAACTGGATGGCTCCCACTGTCTCTCGAATCCCTTCTCAAACCGTAAAGAAAGGATTAGTCAGGATCAATCTCACCGTACAATACTTGCTTAACCGTTCAGCCAGGCCAGTGTCGGTACTTCGAGGGAGGTTTTCCAACGCTTTCGCGAAGTTCCTTAATTAAGTAACCTCTTTTCCCTGTGGGCGTAGCCCCGCTAACACCTTTCTAGACACCTACTAAGTTTATAGCATTGATCGTTAAGTGAGAGTTTTCCCGAGGAGTAGCATATACTCACAGTAGGATCGGGATCCAAATATCATTGCGTGATAAAAACCGATGGAATCCTACCAGAATTATCACACTCCAAATGGTATGCAGCGCTAGCAAGTTTCAGTACTTATGAAACTCCCGATGTGGATTTTTGCCCCATGCACTTATGACCTTGGAGTGAGGTCAAAATGTCATAAGTCACATGTCAAGTTCTTCCCATCATTATCCCGGTTAATTTGAACCCACCCGTACCTACCCTTGACGTAGGCCAAAATGGCAGTACGACTGTCTCAAACCAACGCATTCTATCTATGCAACAGATAAATATCCGGCAGCTACCAATCACTATGCCTTGGCGTGAGGTCAAAATGCATAGCTTGAATACTACCGAATATTTAACTGAAATGATGGAGGGCTACGGATGGTTTTGGCGAAACCGTGAACGTAGTGAACTCGATATAATCGATGGAACGAGATAGCTTTTAAAAGGAGTGGTTCAAGCTCCGCGTTTAAAAGTTTAGTTTTGAAAAGAACCGAGTGGTTTTCAAAGTGTTCCAATCGACTTTTACTTGGTTTATTTTCTTGCATTAGTTCTTTTAATGCGTCCCATCATTTAATCCTACCATTGCAGAAAACAACCAAAATATGACGTACGCTTATGCCATTCACATTCGCCACGGGGCCCCGTCATCACCCGTTAGGTTACTTAACTAACGACAGAGCGGGGCATGGGCTAGCGCGGCTGTAAAACATAAGCAGAGCCTAAATAGTTATCATATATAAATATATAGCAATGATAGATATTACAGATCACAGATGAATACATTGGATATACTAGGAATCCGCAATCCGTTCGAGCCTGCAACGAAAAGCGGATTACACGGTCGCGGTGAATAGCCAATACCCCACCCAAGACCCCTACGGGTGCGGCAAACTACCCGCCAAGTACCCGAAGCGAAGCAACCTCCCTCACCACCGTGAGTAGGCCACTCGGCACTTCGAGATACCCGGTAGTTTGTGCACCCCTCCATGGGTCTATCCTAGGAGCAAAAACAGTAAAAAGAATTATACAATGACGGCTACAACCCCGACCCGGTTGTGCGGCCATACAAATAATATTACATCAATTTACATGTTACAATGAATGAAAGAAAAAGAAACACTCATCTCACATCCACCCCGGCTATTCACCCGCGACAATCCAACACATTCATATACACATACCACAGATATGTATTACCCCGACTAATCGACATATAGAGATTAGCCGACGTTCAATACATATAAACATCACAGATATAACCCTTTAGTCAAAGTGTAGTGAAGTTCGATAAAAAAATACGGATTTATAGTCCCCCAAAAACAAATTTCTATACTGGAAAATCTGGGCACATATTAACCATCTTAAAAATCCCAAAACCAAGCCAGAAAGACACTGCACCAAACTCGACCCAGAGCCGAGCCAAAACGGCCGCGGTTGTGCGGCAATAGCTTGCTATTGCCGCGGAACCGCGGCTCTTTGGTCGAATCTCTGGATCGTTTTTGGTGGCTTTCTTCAAAAAACCCTGAGATGACTTTTGGAGTATGATTTATTTTATTTTGAACAGAAAAAAAATTTAACAGAAACTTAGGGTTTTGAAAACTCGGTTTTTCGATTTTTTTTTCGTCGAACTTCCATACACTTTACTACCTAGCTAGTTTATGTTTAGTTAGGCTCTGATACCACTGTAAGTCCACGTTGCCTACCCCGGTACTTGCGGGGATGCGGAAAACGGAATAAAAATCAAATTTTTACCAACTTAGGCAACATGGACTAGACAAAGAAGGATCTTTGCTAAACAAAAAGAAGCTAAAGCTAACTTGAAACTAGCCAAGTGTTAGAAAGGTTATACCTGGGGCTTTATGTCCTTCTCTCCTTGCTCCTTGGAGTAGTGGAAAGAGGTCACCTTTGTCGTCTTCTCACGTCGAAGAAAGATCCACCCGAAAGCCTCAACCTTTGGCTTCAACTCCAAGCTAGAAGTAACTAGGGTGCAAGAAGTGCTAATCCTTAAACCCTAGATGAGAGTAGAGATTATCAAGAAGGGGGTTTTCTCAAGCTCAAGTGTTTCTCAACACATGAGAGGGGAGAGCTTGAGGGAGAGGAAGAACAAGAGAGAGAAAGTGAATAATAGAATGAGAGAAAATATGAAGCATTTTCTCATATATGTGTGAATTATTATAATTAGATAATTAGCTAGATAATTGTCATGGTTAATCAAGACATGACCATTATCATTTCATTTTTAATGCAATTTGCAAGGATCAAAGAGCATCTTCCAAATGAAATGATGACGGTCAAAGTGTCAACCTAGGTCAACAAGTCAAGGAGGTCAAATGGTTAACAACCATAACCATGCACAATTATTTAAACTAATATCAACTAACCATAATACACATATAAGCATTAGGGTTAATAAAATGACAATAGTCATCAACCCTAATCAAAGTTCCCTCCGTCTGTCTCAAGCAACTGTGCATACGCACCCGTATTCGTGATCCGAGGAACACGAATACAATGTGATAAAACCAATCCCAAATCATATACTAGGATCCGGCTTAAACCAAAGCCCGCTAGTATAAGCTGTCCGGACAGCAAACGTGCACAAGTGCGCGGATGTGAACGAACCCTGTCGCAAAACAGTGCGACATCTACTCATTTTGCCTAAAGGCGAATAGCTCTCTGTGTGGGACTCTAAAGACTCGACACTACGCTGGCAGTGTGTTTAACCACAGACCGCAAGCGGCACTAGCTGTACGTAACGGTCCCCAGGTAGATGTCGATAAGAAGACTGACAAGGTGAACCCCATCTGAACTCCTACTGAGCCTGTATGTGACAGTCTCCGTACAGTCCGGTCTGTTCGTCTGATACATCGCATGGCGGGCCTAGGGGGGCGGTGAACGTTAGTCCCCTAATAGCGGTACAAGTCGTGTCGGAGTGTAGCCCAGAAGACCCTGAAATAACACTGGAAACCTACCAGTATATCTCACTTGCCCTGGCCAGGGACTACTCGTGTAATGGCTTTCCTGGACACAGCGCGATGTCAACCCCCAATACCGGGAGAGACGAATCCTGTCTAACCGTCACTGCCTCTAAGTGCTTCGGGACTGCACCCAAAAACTACCTGTTTGCACGACTCCTTTGAGCCGTGGTAGGGTAGTAATCAAAGAGCAGTGGGAATACACTCGAGGCGATGTGACAGTGTCAAGTCAGCGGACTAAGCTGTACTCATGTCACCTAGGAACTGATAACTGACGATAGGTATAATACCAACCAACAGTTCCGACGAGTCCTGTCCAGTGTACTCGTAACCTAACGAGCACCCGCATACTATCTCAAGTACGACGTACTGACGGCTGTGAGATAGACCGTCTCCCATACTGGGATAAGAAGCGCATACGCTAGTCTACACCGGAGTATCGATGCCCTGTCTCGATAATCCAACGACTAGGGACCTGTATAAGGATGTGCTTATAGATCACCCAGCTCCCACGAGTGTGAGCGCCATCACAACGCTGGTAATCAAGCAAAGATCCTAAGGGCTCTACTAATATGTATATCAGCGATATGCTAAAAGAAACACATGCACATATTAAAGCAGAGACAAACCAAGTAGCATACTACCATTTCGAACAAGATTGTATATACAACTGTGAATATCCCAAGCTTCCATCAAGTAATATACAAACTAGTATGATACAGTAATGGCCTCTAGGGCATATACACTAACACTGGATCATCTCCGAAGTCTCTAGACTAGCTGGGGTCCAAAAATCCTACTCTCGCAGAGTCAAAAAAATAGTCTGGCGATCGACACGACCTACAAAACAAAACCTAAAGGTTTCCAGTTGGAATGTCACCTAATAACTGCTATCGAAGGAGAATCCTAACAATGGAAAGTGACAATCCCAACTGCCGACAATATAGTACACACACAACAAACAAATCCTCCAGAGTCTGTATAGTCCGTTCTGTCTAACCACCAGCCAACGGATGGAAAGCGGAGCTAAAGCTCATCAGTACCCAAGGCTTCCTGAAACTTCTGCCCAAGACGGCAAGCGAAAGGGTGCCTCAATTGGATACAACGCATGAAGGAACTCCATGCAACGCACAACTTAACAAAGAACAACTAAGCAAACTGAGCATAACCGGACAAGAAACACCAAATGGAGTCACACCCTGACTAAACCTGGGTAGACACCACAACGACATTCATGGAGATCTGCTCTCATTCCCACTCTGGAACGGTTAAAGGTTGCAACTCTCCAGCCGGTCTCAAGTGCTCGACCTTAGCTCACAACAAGACAGACACCTTGAAACAAAATCCGAAACTTCACACTTCATCCCTGCCCACCCGTAACTATCTCACAAGTTACGTCAAATGTTGGTGGAACTTGAATGAACACGAAAAGCTGACCGATGTGCCTGCTCTAGGATTTCGTGTCTCTATCCATCAGTAACAGGTACACACAAATGCGTCCCTAAACATAGCACACCCTAGTCACAAATCAAGGACTGTAAATCATTACCCAGCTGAGTATGCTCAAGAATCTCTGACGAACAAGCATCGGCGGGCTGTGCCTCGCGAAAGCGATTAAGGAAAAGTGGTCAGGCACGGATACGAGCAAGCTGTCCCCTCAGAAGAGGCGAACATAAGCTGTATTCAACGATCGCACAAGAACTGTAAATCTGCAGAAGACTGTCTCAACAATCAAAACCCGCTGCAGGAAGATGTACATTAAGCTCTGGTGGTTCGTGAAAATCTGACACGACTCTCCGAACAAGTAGTGTCCTCAGATCTTCAACGTACGACCACAGCGGCCATCTCCAGATCATGAGTGGGATATCCTGCTCGTACTTCCTCCAACTGTCGGGAAGCATAAGCGATAACTCTATAGTGCCACATCAGCGCAAAATCGAGCCCTACTCGCGAAACATCACAGTTAAACAACAAAGTCGCCCAAACCAGAAAGTAAAGAAAGAACTAGTGCAATTGTCAACTGAATCTCCAACTGCGGAAAACTCTGCACACATACCTCAGTCCAAAAAAAAGAACCTCCCTTCTGGTCAGTTCAGTCAACGGTGCAGCGATACACTAGCAATCCTGCACGAAACGGCGGCAAAAACCTGCTAAGCCCAAAGATCTGCGGACCTCCGTCCGTACACAAGTCTGGGCCAAAGCTGTACGGCCTCGATCTTCCTCGGGACCATACAAAAACCGTCTCCCGTAACTACAAGACCTAGGAGTCAACACAATCAAGCCTGAAGGAACACTCCGAGAATTTAGCAAACATCTGGTGCTCTCCCAGTATCTGCAAAACAAATCCTCAAGTGCTGCTCCTGTTCCTCACGACACATTAGAATAGACCGGAATGTCATCAATAACACAACAATAAACTGGTCGAGAAACGGCCTGAAGAAACCTGGTTCATCACATCCACGAATGCTGCTAGGGCATTGGTGAGTCCAACGACACCACCAAAACACATAAAGCCCGTAGCACGCACAAAAGAAGACTTCGGAATGACATCACTCCAAACCCGCAACAATGATGACCTTATCCCAAACAAACTTAGAAAATGTCTCGCACTCTGGAGCTGATCAAAGAAATCGTCAATGCGAGGTAAAGGATACCTACCCGTACCGTAACCTGGTTCAATTGAAGATCCATCAATACACAACCTCAACTGCCGTCTTTCTCCTTGACGAACAGAAATAGGAGCTCCCCAAAGCGAAACACTCTGATGCAACAAGCCACACCTATCTAGCAAATCTGCAGCAGATCCTTAAGCTCCGTAAGCTTCGCCGATTCATCTGGAACAACGTCGGAAAACTCTCGCACGATGGAAACCCGGTCCAACAAACCCACTGTGGCTCCGGTATCATGAATGAACGCCAAGAATCGTCGACATCCTCTCCTCAAAAGCCGACTAGCGAAAAAAGCTGAATTCAAGCTGTGAGAGGCGGCACCACTGTCCCCCTGCACAACAAGAACTAACTCGCCGAGAAAACAAAACCTGTCTGTTTTCTCGCGGCAGTCCACAGACGCATAGCACGTAGGTAACCAGTCCGTGTCCAGGAGAACTTCAAAACCAACATCTGTAGAAGGATCAAAATGATGGACGAATCTCTATCTCCTATCCGATTGGCACACGACCGAAACATGTGTCGCGCAACAAAATAATCGCTGACAGAAGTTAACACAACGAACGGCTGATCTAGCTAACATGTCACTCCTCTTCCCAAGCCTCCGCTACTCCCGCGACGGTCAGGAAATCTGCCTCGACGACTACGCCTCTGTCTCTGGGCTGGTACATCGGTACGAGTCCTCCACTGTTTCGGAACTCCCAAAGTCTTAGAAAGACGTGCCTCGTCAACTATGGCTGCATCCACTGGTGCTGTGCGAGTAACACTATGCTGTGTGCTGATCGCAAGGAACAACTGGTTAACAGGGGTGGCAACCACCTGTAGCTGTGCTCAACTGGCCTCAACCAAAGACCTCATCGTCTGGCGCAAGTCCCGTATCTCTGCCACAAGCCTAGCGATACGATCTGTCGAAGGCGAATCCATCTGCTCCAGTACAGTGAGCGTACCATCCTGGTCAGTCCTCATCCCACAAGAGCCAACTCTGACCTCGGCCCTCGCTGCACCTCTCTGAGTCCGCATAGTCATCGGTGGCAAAGGCTATAAATGGAAATAAGATTCGATATGAACACGGAAATGGAATCCCAAGGATATGTATCATCAAGGAAGAAATTTCAAGCAATTAGTACTTAGGTCACTTTAGGCGGAGTACCGCATAGTGAGTATGCTGCGGACATACACACACTACGTTACTCTGCTTAAGCTACCTACTCCAACATACCAAGGTCATCCTACACTCCGAAAGGTAAAACCTAGCGCTCTGATTCCAACTTTGTCACGATCAGAAATTGGCACGTGACGGCCCTTAAACTACGCAACGTCTACAGGCGTAACTGTAACATTTTAAAAATAATTAAATAAATAAAAAAAAATTTAAGTGAATTCTAGGATTTTCGGTAAAGTAAAATGTATTTTTCGTAAAACTAAACCGTAATTATTTTTCACTATAAATTTAAAAATATCTATTTTAATTATGTTATTACTAGTAAATGGTGTTTATTTAGCCACTTATAAATTTTTAGTTCAATTAAATATTTTTCCTAAATTAAATATTTTAAATATTAACATAAGCTTTATTTTTTACACTAAATTAGTGTAAATTACAAATTTGAATGGTTTTAATTTGTAAAAATGAGCCATGGTATATTAGAATCAAGTGTGTAATATGCAAAATCTTTTCCAAAATCTCTCCATGGTTCTAGAAATTTCTAGGAAAAGGGTTAAATTGAAAAAGTTAGATAATAAAGGGTTTAAGTGAAAAAATGCATTATTTATGAACTTTCTACACAATACCACACATTTTTTCTCTCTCTCCACCCTCCTCCCTCTCCATGGCCGGCCTCCCCTCCATGGGTAGCCCCAAAAATTTTCCCCCATCATTTTTGCATTAAAAATCATCAAAATTCATCAAAAATTCCAAAAATAAATCTCAAAAATCAATATTCAACCTCTACCATTTTCCTTTGACTCATTTAGCATGGATTTTGGAGATGGAAAGCATGCACTTTGGAGGTTTATTTCATGTTTGGGTTTCATATTTTGGAGGTATAAATTTCCTTCTTTTGATTTATTGTTATTAGATGTTCATTTAAGCATAATTAGATTTAATATATTAATTCTATTTGCTACTTTTAAAATTCAAGTTACGGTTTGAAAAATCAAGTTGTGATTTTTATTAATTAAATAATGTTATAATAGCTAGTTTAACATTTTTAGAGTGGAAAAATCTTGCATGGTTGTTGTATAATAATTTGTTTATCCAAAATTGATTTAATTAAGCTATTTAGCTTACTAGGTTTTTATAAAATGTGTTTGTGGGTAATATAAAATTCTAATTAAGATTGCTATCATTAGATTGTAGTTTTAGTGAGAATATTAGCATGTTAATGGAAAGAAAAACTTAGTTTGATCACTAGTTTCTTTTGATGATTGGAAAAATACTAATAAAATGCTATTTTTGTAAACTAGATTTTGGAAATTCTTAAATAAATGAGATTAAAAATATAATTTATGGTTTCATTATATAATTATCATCATGAATTGTATTTTAAAACATTAATCCATGTAAAATCAAGTTTTGTTGTGGAATTGTGGTATTTTGCTTGAAAGATGTTAAAAATTACTAAAGGTTGCAAACTAGAAATTTCAAATTAATACAAATTTGTGTAATAAAAATATAGTAATGGTTTGTATAGTCTAGTTATGCTATTTAATGAGTTTTATGACCATTGGTTTCATTTAAATGCCAAGTTTTGAAGAAAAACGGTAAATTGGCATTTTCGGGTTTTACGAAATCAGGCGATTTGATGGATTTTAGGGTTTCGATGGATTTAATCATGTTTTATAATATAAGTAATGAGTTTTAAAACTACGAGTTATTTGTTGATGTTTATCTCGATCCATCGGAGTCTGTACGCCGATATCGAGCGATATTTGGTTCTTTTGCGTGGACGGGACATAGGTTTTAACCTATGCTTGTTCCTTGCGTCGTTTTGGCTTTTGTATGTGATTCAGTTTACGATACTATTTATATGTTTGCGTTTAGGTACCCCTCACGTGGACTGCGGGCGATGAAGAGGATGATGGCGACACCGTCTTCGGCAGACATGGACCAGGTGAGTAGATGCATATCTACGGGGGGAAGTCGGGTGGATGGCGTTTAGCACCCCCGCAACGTAGAATAGGAATAGTACTTATTGACATTAGGAAACCAGATGTGACCCTAGATTCTTAATGAGTAGGACCCTAGTAATGACCCTAGGCTGGACCAGACTGATTTAGGAAGACCATACCAGAGGATGAATACCCTGGAAGAGGTTCGTAGGTTTCAGGTAGAAACACACACACGCACACACTGAAACTCGACATGGTGTATACGGGTATGTGTATATATATATAGGACTAGGTATAGGTATATATATATATATAGATATATATAACACGTATGTGGGATACATTGATACACGGGAATGAAACAGGATAACTGGGCTTGATGCCGTGATTCTTGACTATATAGTCGTATTAAAGTGTTAGCGGATCATTAGAGAATGAGATAATGAACAGGTATACCTAAATTATAATGGGTAGTGATGATATTGAGGTACATGGGACTCTAAAATAGAACCCGAACTGTAACTTGTGACTGATCACGATATGATATATGTATGACTTGATTACGACATCATATAGGTGTGACCTGATGTCGATATCATATAGGTGTGACTTGATGACGATATGATATCAGTATGACTCGATCACAACATGATACATATGACATGCTATTTCTGAGGATAAATTAATGAGGTATATTTATGATGGCAATGTTATATAATTGATGTATGCGATTACAGCATAGCACCTCGATTATGACATGTGTTGATGATGATATTATACGAATAATGAGACACGTAGGTGATATTTGACCCGTACCCCGATATTGGGATGCCGTACCATGGATTTTACCGTACGAGGCATAGATGTGATGATTGATCCGCACTCTTGATTTGAGGAAGTCGTACTATGTACGTGACGCTATTGAGGCAGGATCGCCGACTATTAGAGATAAGGACTCAGGCTTTAGGTATACTTCTATCGACCAGTTCTTAGGTTTAGTTTTCCTTAGGGGGGTTAGATGGACACTACGTTAGGTTCGAGTCGTATAGTGGTAGTGGTAATTGTATATCAAATGAGTGTATAACACACATCCGTCTTTACTTTCACATTGTAATCATAATGTTGCATGTTCTTACATATGTTGCTATAATCAGTATAAACTTTACCTGTTAGGACACCAGCACCATTACCGATGATGCGCATATTCCACGCACACTTATTTGTCGGCTCACACACATCATCATCGGTAATTGCTATGTCACGTACACTTTAGATCATATTATCTTTTATGGATAGAATCAGTTAACAACTAGACCGATATAATATTGTGATTATTCTCTGATGTTAGTATAGACATGATATTTATTACTTAAACATTCATGCATTCATATTTTCATGTTATCATGCAGTATTATGGGCCTATGCCGACACTTATCATATAGTTACTTATGATTTTAAGATTTGGATTTCTATGAGATTTCTGGATTTTGGGGAAAACCGCAAGAATATATAAACAAACTTCTCTCTCTCTCTCCTCTTCACTTTGTTTTAAAATAAGATGCGGTTTTCTCGTGATGTATGTGTCGTCCACCATGAGATTTCATGTTTTCTGATGGATTTCGAGACCCGATTCGAGGAGTGGATGAACCGTCTCGGGTACATGGTGAGCCCGGTATGGTACCCGGGGGCAAGAAGATCGAGTTGTAGACGATGAGCCTGGCAGGGGAAGGCTACCTACCGGTGATGTCTGGCGCGGCGGATATCCGGAGGATACCGACCGTTGTCGTGACATTTGATGATATGGGCCGATCCGGACTGACGGAGCCCGAGATATTGAGACTTGAGATTACATGTGTTGTGTCGATACTTGACACGGATTTCCATGGATTTTATTGTTGAGATTTCAGATTCTTATACACATTTTACTATGATAACAGCTAAAGATTTCTTATACAGATATTTCTGGATTTCAGGATTGGTTATTTTATATTCATGATGCATGCATATCCATTCATATGACATAGTATTATATGAGGCACTGACACGAGCACGGAGTATCTGCATTTACACGTAGTTTTACCCTGTTATTACTAGATGATTGGGATATAATAGTGTAATATTATGACCTAGGATAGCGTCGTGCATTCGATTTCTTTTCATAGATGTCTTCTACTCACGAGTTGGCAACTCACCCCGTTATGCCAAATTTTATTACAGGTTCGATGTACAGGTTTCCCTGGCAGCTTGCTGGCACATCTTTTCTTCAGGGTGATTTGCACGGTAGGTTGGTTCACTTGTATCTGAACCACTATTGTATTTTTTATTCTTTCATTTGTATCTAGTAAGCTCCATCAACCATACTTGTATTACTTGATAAGTTTATTGGACCAGTATTTTTTTTATTTCGACCTTAGAGTAGCGCATGTTTTATTCTGATATGGTGGTTTTGTTTTCTTTGAGTTTTGAGCCTCGCCCTTTGGCGTTGTATATTATTGTGCTTGTTGTGGTTATTTCCGCCTGTTGGCGTTGATGCTAACACCCGTTTGGGGATGCTTTTTATTATTTATTTATATTATACTTGTTGTACCCGTCTGGGGGGCAGTTTTTACAGAGGAGACTCTGCCGAAATTTTTGGGAAAAATTGCTGATATTTTTAAACTTGTTTTTCTTCATGTTCTTTTACTTCTTCTTCTTCTTTTATGGTTTAGATTTCTGGGCTTCGGCTTACTTAGGTTACGTTGCGCCTCTAGACGCTTCGTAATCTAAGTGCCGATCACGTTCCGTACTTTCGGGTCGTGACAGTAACGCAATTTAAGTAAGCCGAAAACCCAGCAAACTAAACCATCAAAAGTAGTAAGGGATAATAGCATTTTCAAAACTTTTGAAATCTCAAACCAAATTCTTTAAATTCCAACTTTACTTTCTTTAAAAGTTTCGGCAGCACCTCCTTTATAAAAACCAACCCCAAAAATTGGTACAGCATAAATATAAGTAAAACATCCCCAACGGGAGAAAATCCACGCCCAACGGCGAAAAACAACCACCACAACAGATATACGACGCCGTAGCGAAGAAATAAATGACGATAGAAGTAAAACTGCATAAAAGACCTCCAAGTCACAAAATAATACACAATATCATCCTCGCATCAAGTCTCTAAGTCATACAAGATAATGGTAGATGGAGAGTATATGGATACAACGAAGATACAATAAACAACCATGGATAACCGTAAAACCCACCTAAGCAAAATTGCACACTGTGAGCCGAAGCGGTATCCGCAACAAAAGATGTTACGATGGACGAAAATAGCTTACATCGACTACTCAGAGGAACACCTGCAAAACACTGTGGCACAACGGGGGTGAGTTGCCAACTCGTGAATAGCAAATAACATATGAAGGTAATCGCAAGTATGCACGTACTGCGTGAATCTAACATATGCAACTAATAGCAATAAAATTCATATGAATGCAACCATCATGAAGGTACACTAGCAGGTACAACTAATACATGAAGCAATAATAATATGACAATCTGTAAGCAGCAATCATGTAAGATACTCTATCAGGTACTACTAATACATGAAGCGATGATATGACAATGTATATATGCAACAGCCATGAAAGATACTTTATCAGGTACAACTAATACATAAAGCAATGCATATAAAATAAGGTATGTAAATGCAACAATCATGGAAGGTACAACTAATATATGAAGCAGAGCATAAACAATAAATGTGGAGTATGGAATGAAACATGTCGTTTCCACGGAATCCTGGCATCGTGATAGGACCAAAGTCCATTAAGACAATCCAAATCCCAATTCCTCAAATCAGCCCCCAAATTGACTCTCATATCATATAATTCTCACAAATCCTGAATGTACAATATCAAGTAAATCTCACATATCGTCAATCCAACATCAAGTGAATCTCATATATATACTGTATCCAATATCAAATCAACCTCATATATCCTAAGTATATTTGCTTGAATAATTATGATGAAGTATATAAAGTGATATGTATACATATATATTAGCGTCCCACTCCACTAATATATATATATATATATATATATATATATATATATACTTAAGAGTAAAATATCATGAAACCAAGTGTCAAGCGTCGATACATAAATACTAATCTATCAGGAGCCGTCACCACGACTGGCCCCCTGATAGGTATGTATCATATGGTATACCGAAAGCTCGAGTGCCTAGCTCTGACCCTCGCCTTCCGACGTATCCATACGTACATGACTCCCGTCGGTATCCCCACGATAACCGCCGAGTCATAGGTACTGTCACCAGTAGGTATGGTTCCCCCACTAACTCATCTCCTCACTGAGATTCTTGCCCCGGGGTACCTCCGGCCCCAACCATGTACCCGTACACGGACCCCTCCTTTCCTCACGTGGGGTATATATTTCAGAACCGATAAAACTCATTGTGGGTGCTGAAATATCATATCAAGGGAAACCGGGTTTTTCAAATAATGCATAATTTCATAAAACTACCACGGTCCCCAAATCCAGAAAACATCATGAAAAATCTATATCTCAATGCGAAAATCCATGAATATAATATATGCAACAGAAAACTGTAATGTGAGCAAATAAAGGAAAAGCCGCTATTTAACTTCAACAAGTTAAATATAAATCATGTGGTTCCTGATTTCTCCAAGTCTATATAACATCAAATAAAGGTGAACATGTTGCTATAACCAGATATATGTGTAAATATAAGGGTATAGCAAGGTATATATATCTACCTATCAGTAATGATAATATACCCTCTAGGTATAAGTAAGGTATGCATGCAAGGTATACACGTAGCTATGTCATTATATGTGTATGTACCTATCTCTAATGGAACAATACCCTATAGGTATACATGTAAATAGTATGTAATCATGTCAAGGCATATGTGTAAGCATGTAGGTATACAGGTATGCTATATGTCATATGCAATAAGGAATATGAATCAATGTCACAATGTCCCTAACCAAACAATATCATATCTATAAGTGTGTTGTGCATGACATGGCAATTATTGACGGTGTGTGTGGTATACAATCAGTGCTCGTGCAATATGAGCCGTCAATAATGGTGCAGTGTCCTAAGGGTACTAGTCCAAACACAACAATTAACTAAGCAATAAGGTGTATGCGCAACTCTATATATGAAATAGAATATGCGACAAGTCAAGTCATCTCTAGCCCAGACGTATAACGCCATGCGAGCGATTCCCCTGTAGATGTAAAATCTACTCACCAACCATCCTGGATAAGTAAAGCCAACAACTCGCTTTCCCCTGATCGCAGCGCCTGAAGTCTCCGCCTGCGATCCTGAACACATATAACAATGAAGCAGGCGTATATAAGCAATCGACCAAAAATACGTACAACTACGTTTAACCGACGCACCAACACCAAACATACTCTCGAGTGTCCGTTTAGTGGCTAACGCGCGTAGCGACACTACGAAACGAACTCAAGAGTAAAAGCTATACAAAGACACGAACGACATCGGCACGACCCTAGCTAGGAACGCAAAGCGACACAACTACTAAGCCTAGACCCTGATCGTACCGATCGCGCATTCAAAACACAATAATAAACGTGGAATCTATATACATAACGTCGCAATGTCAAAAAAAACCCACGCCTAAAATATCTGTAAATCTAGTAAGCAGTATTTATCATTTTAGCACAAAACTACAAGTTTTACCACAAACTAGAGTTTGCAAACATCACAAAATAGCAAGGTTAAACCATTTAAATTTTTACTAAAATTTTAGATTTAACTTGGATTAGCAAAAGTTTAGTTTGTTAATTAGCTTAATTAGCCGATTAGGAAAATATCATTTAACAAATTAGCAACATGATTTAATTTTTCTTCAAGCTTAACATATTAACTAACCGTTTCACTAATCAAAACCCTAATTTGAATAACTAAATGATATTTTGAATTTCTAAATATTAATTTAAAAGCTTAAATTAAACATCTAATAAGCTAATTAAGGATTTAACAACAATTAAAGATTAGGTTTAGGGTTTTATACCTCCAAATTTGATTGGAAACTTGCAACAAGAAAACCAAGATTAGGCTCCAAAAATCAAGACTTGAATGAAGAACAAAGCTAGATTAGTGATGGAGAATGAAGGGTATTGGTTTGTATTTGAGTTAGTGTGAATAATTGATGATTTTTTATGAATTTGATAAGCTTTGAAATGATGAAATGAAGTGAAGAAAGAGATGGGGCAGCAAGCAAGTGTAGTGGCCGCCTTGGTGTGATGGGTTTTTTTGTGTAAAAAGAAGAAATATCTAGCGAAAAAAACAACATTAAATGCTAATTAATGCATTTTGCCACCTTTTCTTTTCTTTTCTTTTCTTTTTAATTTTTCATTTTAATTCTCAAAATATCTAGATATTTAGGTGATAAGGTTAAAAACATAATTTAGTGATTAACTTAGCATAAAACCACATTAGTAGTAATTAACCCACATAAAAAGTAATAACCACTAATAAAGTGCACAAATAAAGCATTAAAATAATATTTTATTAGGGAAAAATTTTATGTGAACCAAAACTTCCTATTGACCCCCAAAGTTCGCGCACTAGCTTTATTCTAGCTAAACTAGGTGCCGGCAAGTCTATATTGAAGTTTGATCACAATCGGGTTAAAACGGAAAATACCGACTATTTTACCCTAAAAACGGAAAATTCGCAAAACGATTTCTAAAACGTTACACTATTCAAGCATGGTTGCAATTTAGAATTGCAATTTATTCCATGCTTGAATGAGTGAGGAAAGAGATGATTCATATTATTGTTTCTACACTTGCTTCATGCTTAATGCCTTAACCATTTTCTTTGAGCTTCTTCTTCCTCTTGATCTCTACAATTTCTTCATCTCACCTCCAAGCTCAGACCCTCACATGAGATGTGAATCATTGAGCTTGTGAGTAACCTAGTGAGCTTATCATATCCCCTACTTCATCATCCCACACCAAACTAGCAATTTAGTGCTAGGGAACCTTACACAAACAACACCAGAAAGAAATACGCATCGGAAGAAAACACCGAAAGAATACTTGTCACAACTGTGCCTATCTAATCGCCTCTGAGCTGGCATACCGGTACAAATCCTCTTCGATCCAAAAACGACCGAAATCTCATAAATGTGCTTCTCTAGCTGTAAGGATGCATCCATCGCGGCTACATAAGTGACAAAATGCTGGGTGCCGAGGGCAAGAAATATCTGCATGTCCAATCTCCACACAAACCTATTTATCCATTTCTCTCCAGTGTCCACCACGTAAGGAGCATATCGGACCATTGAGTAAACTAAATATCGTACTCGGACACTGACATCCCGGAAGTCATACACAAAGACTCAAAACTATGAGCTCAGGCATCTCGAACGCTCTCCGGAAGGAAACGAGCAAGAATTACAGATATGAACTCATCCAAAGTCATAGGACGTAGATCTGCAACTCGGCCTCTCTCAACGGACTCACACCACGTCTGAGCAAGACCTCTCTAGACGAAAACTCGCAAGCTCAATCCATATCTCGTTAGAACATCTCTGTGAAGGACAAATCTTAGCCATCCTGTCAAGGATTGTCTACGGATCCTTCACTGCATCTGTGCCTATAAAAACTAGAGGCTTTAGCCTCAAAAACTCCTATAAGGATACGTAAATAATCTTGTTAACAACAGAAACAGCTGCCTGAGCAGCAGGTACAATCACAGTCCCTGAAATAGGAGGAACATCACCGGCCCTCAAAGCTCGGCTAACCTCAACTAACAATCCAACCATCTGTCACAAGTCCTGAATACTCAACTCCAGCCTAGCTATCCGGCATAGAAAAAGAGGATCACTCTGTCCCTGAGGGGTAAGCGTACCGCCCTGATCGGTCCTCGTCTCAAACGAGCCTACTCTAATCTTATCCCTGGCGGCAGCCCTCTGGCCCTCATAGTCTCCGGCGGCATAGTGTCTGGAGCAAGAACAGGATTGATAGGAACATTGCGATCAAATCAAAGGATTTTCGGAATTAAGGAAGGAAATACAAGCAAATATATTTCTTAAGGTTATATAGGCGGAGTACCATATCGTAAGTATGCCGCGGAACATACACACGCTACGTCACTCTGCATAAGTCACATACTCTATCTACCAAGGGTCATCCTACACTTAGAAAGGTAAAACCTATCGCTCTGATACCATCTTTGTCACGATCCGAAGGTACGGAATGTAACTGGAACGTAAACTACGAAACGTCTCAAGGCGCAACGTAATCTAAGTAAGCCAAAGCCCAGAAAACTAAACCGTTTAACAATTAGAGTGACGGAAAACTTGTTTTAAAGTAAATGGTTTTAACAAAATAAGTGGCATTAAACATTTAAAAGCAACGTCATATTTTCCCGAAAATTTCGGTAGAGTCTCCTTTGTAAATACTGGCCCCCAAACGGGTACAACACATGAAAATACATATAAATAATGAATAAAGGCATCCCCAAGCGGGAGCTAGCTCTTCGATAATGGCGGAATCATAACCACATGCAATATGTATATCAAAAGTGCGAAATAAGCATCTGATAGCAAGAAATGAGAAACACCATGTCGGCTCAAGTGAGCATTGACACCAAACCACAAATACAAGTCTCACGAGTCTCACCGTCTAGTCCAATATACAAGGGTAGACGGAGTATACTAGATAAAAAATAATATACATGATGGAATAAAATATCCTCGCAACCCATCTACGAGCAATGTCGCAAGTCCAAGCAAAAGGAACGAAATGAAGAAGCGCGCCCGACGCTACTGTGCTGACGGGTCAGATCTGCAAGATACTATGGCACAACGAGGGTGAGTTGCCAACTCATGAGTAGTAAGTAACATCTAATAAGGCTATCATAAGCATGCACGCGAATGCGTCTCAACCTACGCATATCGATATGATACGATGTACTAACATGAATGCAACCTGAATGCATAATCAAAACGAAACCTGAACAAGTATGGTATGAGAAAATCTTTGTTCTTATCTTACAAAAACCTCTGTGCAATAAACAGAAGTATCATCAATGAAATCAACAGAAAATCCGTGTCAAGCATCGACACAAAATATATATCCCAATATCTCAATGTCTCAATACCTCTATATCTTAATATCTCAATATCTCAATATCTCGGGCTCTGTCAGTCCGGATCGACCCATATCATCAAATCTCACGACTACATCGGTATCCTATGGATATCTGCCGTGTTAAAACATAACTGGTTGGTAGTCCTACCCTGCCGGGCTTAACGCCATCTGTGTGATCTTCTTGCCCCGAGGTACCGCACCGGGTCCACCATGTCCCCGCAGACGGTGCATCTCCCTCCACGAATCGGGTATATGATACAGCTCAAGAACCGAGAAAACACATGGTGGACGCCACACACATCATATCATGAGAAAACCGCAAATTTCTATTCTTAAAATGATAATAGGTTAATAAAATTCTTGCGGTTTTCCCCAAAATCCAGAAATCTTATCAATACTGAAAATCCTCGAGATGAATCACAATATGTAAACATGTCGGTGATGATGGATGTCTATGATACGATAGTATATACCCTGCGAAGTACGGCCAGAATCTATGCATGAATCATGTTGCAATGAGGTATGTATATATCTGACTAACAATCCTACGTATCCATCCTGATGAAATGACTATACAAGTACAAGTCTACAGATCATATATGATGCAATGCACGAATACCGATTCTAAGCAAGTTCTATAGTGTTCGTGACATAGAAATTACCAAAGGCGTGTGTGTTCGTATGAATAGTGCACGTGCGGCATGAACCAATGGTAATATTGCAAGTGCCCTATGAGATAATATCATATATATCTATGATGATGCAATGCAATGAGATGAATGACTAGGAGAGTACGCATATAAATACAAACACTACTAGAAATCCTGACTATCGGGCGCCTCACGCCATCCAGACGATTCCCCCGTAGATGTGTACATCTACTCACCGGGACGCCTCGGCTAATCTGATCCGATCTCTGCCTTGCCTTTTCCACGCCACATCCGACGCCTCTGCACCCGATTCTAGAAACGTACACAAGTAAATAAGAGAATAGATATATAAATAGTTGCGGAAACAAACGATACAAGTCAATAACGCGCATTAACTGGACGCGCACGCACTTGGTGCATAAAACGCGCTCGCGACAACGCCACAAACCAGAACTAGGGTCGCTATACGTAGCAACTACCAAGCCTAGAACCCAATCGTACCAATCGCGCATTCACAACACACTAAATATTATAGGAAATAGATTATAGCTCAATTCAACCTCAAACTTACTTAAAACCTATTTATTCCAAAAACCTAGTAAGCGATCATTAACCATTTCAGTGGAAATCTAGATATTTTAACAAATCTAGTGGCCACAATGTTCAATTAAAAACTTAATTAAGACACAGAAACCCTAACTAAATTTTAATCTCACCTAATTACACTAATCAAAAATTTTAGTTTGCAAGATTATATAATTAAGATAAATTAAAAGTAACCATTAGCAAATTAACAACTAGTTTAAATTTTTCAAGTCTTGAGATGTTAAACTACACATTCTAACCATAATCAAGTGATAAAACCATAACTCTAATTCAAACCCCTTTTCTTGAAATTTCAAATTAGCAAATAGAACCATATTTAAACACCAAAATAAATTAAATTGAAGTAATTAATCAACAATTAACCATTGGGTTAGGATTATACCTCAACAAAAAA
Organism: Agapanthus africanus; assembly: GCA_030015575.1. Taxonomy (NCBI): domain Eukaryota; kingdom Viridiplantae; phylum Streptophyta; class Magnoliopsida; order Asparagales; family Amaryllidaceae; genus Agapanthus; species Agapanthus africanus. The sequence goes on from CM057347.1 coordinate 227,044,762, forward strand.
AAGTTCTACCATGCAAACTTACCCTCCAAAATTGCTCTCTTGCTTCAAGATTCAAGATAGTTTGGGCCAAGAAATATTGGGTAAAGGTTTAATGAAGAATTAGTGAGAGTTGGTATTGATTTTTGAAGCAAAATGAAGAATTTTATAGAGGAATTGAAGTAGGGAAAAATGGGGAATGGGGCCACTAGTTTCGGCCAGACTTTGGAGAGGGGAGAGGTGAGTGAGGTGAGTGCCCAAGTCAAGAAAACCCCATACCAAATATAATATGCACCTTACCTCAATTATTGTTTTCATTTTCCTATTTATTTTGTTTTCTATATAAGTTTTCCATGAATTATCTAGCACCATGGTCACATTCACTTTCACAAAAAAAAACATGTTACATTTTGGTTTAATTGTGTCATGGTGCACAAAACTTGTATTAACCCATTCTAATTTGTAACTAACACTAATTAAATGTATAAGTGAAAGCTTAAAAATAATATTTTAAATAATTATTTAAGAAAAATATTTAAGTAAACTAGAAATTTATAAGTGACCAATTATGTACCAAATACTAGCAATTACCTAGCTAGAATAGGTATATTTAAGTCTATGTTAAAAAATAATTATATCTTGGTTTTTACGGAAAACGCCGGTTATTTTACCGATTATTGGAAATTTCACCTAAACGATTTTTCAGAACGTTACACTCATCTCATGCAGAAACCCCCAGCTATTCAAACATGACGATTCAATATAACATATCACAGCAACACATAACAACACATGTCATCAACGTAAGTATATATGCGTATCCCAATTGTCGTTGACGTATAGCAACAAAACCGATGATAAACCACATATTACACTTACTGTCGCAGAAAAGAAAATGAAAACTACAGCAATTGAAATCCACAACCACCATAGACAACATAAACCCGAAATATCATGTCACCACCCGAAAGTACGGAACATGACCGGCACTTAAACTACGAAACGTCTCGAGACGTACGTAATCTAAGTAAGCCGAAAATCCAGAACTCCAAACCAAGAAAAGTAGTAGAGTGAAGGAAAAACCATTTAAAATCAAATAGTATTCAACATATGCCGAAATGTGCGTTTTTAAAATCACAAGTCTTTTCTAAAAATTTCGGCAAAGTTTCCTTTGTAAAAACTGACCCCAAACGGGTACAAAACCTGATAAAGCATATATAATGAAAAATGCATCCCCAAACGGGAGCTAGCGCTTCGTCAATCGACAGTCATAACCACGCAAGCAATATAATATACAACGCCGAAATGCGAGGATCATAACAGAAAAGGAAACTCAAAACAGCATGAAATCTAAGAAATAAACGCGCGACTCTAAGGTCGAAAGAATAAACATCACTGGTCTCTATCTGAAATAAATACAGGTTTGGTTGATGGAACTTCTAGATACAACTGAATAATAATATACAAATATACTGATGATCACGATACAAGAGAACCCACCTACTAGCAAATCACCCGGAAATGGAAGTAGTGCCAGCAAAGCCGTAATGAAACCTGTACGGCAAAACCTGCAAGAAACTGTGGCACAACGGGGGTGAGTTGCCAACTCGTGAGTAAAAAACATCTACTAACAGAAATCACATGTATAACGCAATCCTAGATCATACGGTCATAATATATAATCTGCAGTTAATACAATGGCTAGGGTATATCTCTAACAACTGTAATACCAAGCGCTCGTGTCAGTGCCTCAGGTAGCAATATATCATATGGATGAGGTATGAATGCATGAAAACAGAATACATGTACTGAAGAAACTGCTTTCATAATTTAGTGAGATTTCTGTATTTTCAAAACGAGGTATCATAAATGAAATCAGCCTAAACAGTGTCTAGCATCAACACAAAAAATAAATCCCAATATCTCAATATCTCAGGCTCCGGCTATCCGGACTGGCCTGGATCATCAAATCTCAGTACCTCGATATCCCAAAATCTCAATTTCTTAATCTCACTATCTAGGGCGCCGTCAGTTCAGATCGGCCCCTACCATCAATCTCAAGACCACGACGGTATCCTCCGGATATCCGACGCGTCGGGTAAAATCACCGGTCGGTAGTGCCCCCCTGCCAGGCTCAACGCCATCCTTTGCGACCTTCTCTCCCCGGGGTACCGCACCGGGCCCACCATGTACCCGAAACGGTTCATCCAACTCCTCGAATCGGGTCTCGAAATCCATCAGCAAACTCATGGTGGACGACTCATACATCATGGGAAAACCGCACTTTTCATTTAAAAAGAGAGAGAAAAGAAGTTTATAACTATTTTTGCGGTTTTCCCCCAAATCGAGGAAATCTCATGAAAATCCGAATCCAAATCATCAATAGCATGTAAACAGTGAATATAGGCATAAGAATCCATGAATGCGGCATAACAGTGAATAATAGCATGCATGAAGCAGCAGGTAATAAGTACAATGTCTAAACTAGCATATAAGGCAAGTACACTAATATCATATCTAAACTATTAGCTAACAAGCTATGTCAATGTAATAGTATTTTCTAAGTGTACGTGACATGATAATTACCGATGAAGATGTGTGTGAGCCGGCAAGTAAGTGTATATGGTACATACGCATCATCGGTAATGGTGCTGGTGTCCTAACAGCCTGATATCAACAATGGAATATGAAATCACAATATAAGTATGCGATGCGGAGCGAGCAGCAATAATGTGCGGGAGCTGAATACTAGACACAACGATAACTAATCTGCATTTAATGAAATATGAGCTCTACAACTACACTAAACTATAAGGCAGAGCTAACAGGCTAACTGAAGGTAAGGAAACCGCCTAACATCTGAGTCGATACATATATATATATATATATATATATATATATATATATATTAGTCGGTGATCCCGCCTCGATAATATCACATCCGATACCATATCTATAATCAGATATTCCCAAGTCAAGAGTGCGGATCAAACATCAATATATAGCTCGTACGTAAATCCGTCGTACGTTATCCCAAATCTGGGTACGGGTCAATATTGTAAGTGCACGGCGGCGCCCCGGCTGTCAATCCGACGGCCAAATGCGGAAGCGGTGATAAACTTTAATTTTGCGAACTTAGCAAACCGGCACCACCGTGCACTAATCCCCGGATCGGGCCATTAAACTAGATCTAGCTAACTACAAGATGGGAAGAGATATACCGAGTGATCCGAGTCCTCCGGTCTTCTCGTCGTCGTCCCGATCTTCTGCGGAAACTCCGATCGTCGCCTCCTCGCCGGAAGGGCACCACATCGCCTGTATCTTTTACGGGCTCCCACCTCAATACCGAGGCAACTCGGGCGCGAAGTTGGCTAGCCGACGCGTCCAAGACTTGCTATAGATATAGTGTAGAAGCTTGTCTCTTTTGGGGTTATGAGGTTGCCATGGTTGGAGGAATATTGCACTAGAATTTCATGGATGCTTGATGGAGAAATTGAGCATGCATGAAAATGAGCTCGGCCACAAGAAGAAAAAGCTCACTGGAAATGTGTACATGGGTGAAGTCAATTAATTAAAACCATGCTTCAATTAAAATCATGCTTCAAGCATAAAAAACTTCACAGCACACTCAAACAAATGGGGGGGCCACTAATTCAGCATGAAGGAATAAATTCACACACAAAATAAAACACTCCACTCATTCCCCAAACAGTGGCCGGCCCATACCTCATGTGTGAGTGGAGAGGGAGAGCATGGTCAAGGTAAGGAGCAACCATTATGAGGTCAAAAAGTCAAGTGATCATGGCATGGCAATATGCAAAGAACCCCCCCACAAGATGTTATTTGCAAACTGCAAATAATACCCTCCAACGAAAAGTCCGGCAGTGAAGGAATAAAAGAAAACCGGCCGGAACGGAAAGCAAACTGGCAACTCCAGAAAACTGGTCCCGTAATAAATTACAGGAAAACCCCCATACTGTGCATACACACCCGCATCTGTATTCCGACCGGATACAAATGCAATGAGACAAAATCTACACTGTACTATACTAGGATCCGGCTTAAACCAAAGCCGGCTAGTAAAATCCGTCCGATCCTGATCCGTGCAATACCGCACGTATCTGATCGAACCCTGCCATATATCTATACGGCCTCTAGTACAAACCGTCCGATCCTGACCCGTGCAATACCGCACGTATCTGATCGGACCCTGCCATATCTCCATACGGCCTCTACAGCGTTTCGCCCGAAAGCTGAGTAACTGAATGTGTGGTGGACTCTAAAGACTCGTCAATACTATGGCTGTGGATTTAACCAATAGCACATCAGAGGTATAAGCCAATACGTAACGGGCCACCAGCTATTGACCAAAAGGGACGTCGATGAGCGAACTCATCCTGACACCCTACTGAGCCTGTCAGTGACAATATCCGTACAGTCCGGTCCGTTCGTCTACGAACATCGCATGGCGGGCCTAGGGGGTTGGTAAAAGTCAGACCCCTAAAAGCGGTACAAGTCGTGTCGGAGTGTAGCCCAGAACACCCTGAGATACTACTGGAATACCTACCAGTAAATCTCCTGCCTTGGCCAAGGACTTCGTGTAATGGCTCTCCTAGACACAGCACGACCTCACCCCCAATACCGGGAGAGACGAACCCCTGAAGATCCTCTCACTGCCTCCATGTGGCTCGGGACTGTACCCAACTAAAACCTGTTTGCACGACTCTTTTGAGCCGTGGTAGGGTAGTAATCAAAGCACAGTGGGAACTCACACGAGACAAATGACGATCCCCAGGTCAATGAACTAACCTGTACACATGTCACCTGGGAACTGCTATCTGACGTCTGGTATAAGACCAACTAGCATGTTCCCGGCGAGTCCTGTCCGGTGTACTCATAACCCAATGAGCACCTGTATACATCTTAGGTGAACCAACAGACACCAGTGGCTTGTGAGACCGGCCACCACCCCTCGTCGGGGTCTCGACTGTATACACTAGTCTACTCTGGAGAATCGATGCCCTGTCTCGAAACTCCCACGACTAGGGACCTTTTAAGGATGTGCTTATAGACTCCAGCTCTCACTTATATGATCGCCCTCATACTGCTGGCAGCCAAGCAAGAATCCTAGGGGCTCTATCAACGTGCAATAGTGACCTGCCAGGTCACCTAAAGCAGTACACGATGATAAAGGTAAACCAGATAGCATACTATCATCTCGAGTAAGACTGTCGTACCGGGATAGGTCCTCCCTCAATCATTGCAATCACGTGCCTGTGATCCAATAATTGACTCTGAGGGCACTATCTTCAACAATCTCCCACTTGCACTCAAGGCTAATTATTGCGATGTCGCATACTCACAGCCCGTGTGATACCGAACACCCAACTCCTCTACTAGTCAGTCTCACAAAGCCTGTTTGGAAGACTATTGCGTTCGAGGAATAGCCTCAGTGAGTGGATCCGCCTTGAAGTTTCTTTCTATGTCTCTCTCTATATCTCAAGTTCGCGGAGAAAACCATCTCCCGAAATGAGCAACACCTGTCTTAGAATGCCTGGATATCTGATGGGACTTAGCTCATAAATGAACTCCAAATCCAAACTTCTTAGACTGTATCGTCAACTGAACTTAATCAGTATCCTGCGCCATGCCTCCCTCAGTATCTTCCTGGATCACCTGTCCAAAATACTGCCCCTCGTCAGAGGGAAAACTATAACTCTGACAACCTCCTTGTCGTCCATGTCACCTTGGAAGCCTGGAATGATAACTGTCCCCCGAATGAGGCTGTCGTTATCATATCCCTAGAACATCCACTTATGTTCTAAAACTGCTTCCGATTGTTTTTCCAGGATTGGATTAATATCAACTTATTGCATCTACTGCAAGAACAACATCTGGTGTGGTACTTGACATCTCATGATTGACTCAATTGCCTGAGCAAGTGATCTGCCAATCATGAACATCCCTCTCCCCTTTAGTCTGTAAGACACCTTTAGAGAGGGTGACTCCATTACCTGCAGGTACACTACCGTGCCAGGAGTCGTCCATTCTAAATACTCTTAGAATGCTGTCAAAGTACCCTGATTGGGAAACCACCCAAATCTAGATCCAAAACCATAGATCTAGTAACCAGTATGTCTGATATAATATCCAAGTCACATATGGAGAAACCACTGTGTGACGACCAAAGTATAACCGATCGTAGTATAGGAATATCACTTCCTACTCCGTGTATGTCATAAAAAACCAGGACATCACACCCTACTACCTTCTCAACAGATCCATCCCCTATTCTGATGACGTCAAACCTATGACTGTCACATCAGAAATAGATGATCTTCCTCCGCTACATCTGCTTTAGTCTACAAGTTGACATAAGCTACCTGTCCACCAATGCTTCCGCTGCTCCCACTGACTACGACAACCCTCTGGCAGAGTCATATATACGTACACTTCTAAAACAAGTTTAGAACGACGCTATACTCATCTTCCTGCCGGGTCTCACAGTCTGGAACAACAGCAATGGCAAGTGTGGGTAAACAAGAACTTCCCTGTCACCGTCCTTGAGACTACCGGAGTACCTCTCGGGTGCCTGAAGTTACCCACCTTATCTACGGAGTGGCCAATGGAATGTCAAATCAGATTGAATCTTTAGGTTCCTTATCAAATCTTCAGTAATCGTCTGTGGTTCTGGAATCACTTCCAGTTCTGCCATACTCCCACTACTGTTTTCTGAAAAAAAACATTTTTAATAAAACTGTGGCGAGTCTAGAACAATATCGCTATTGTTCATCCAGATGGTAGAAAGTCAACCCTCGTCATAGCCTGGGTCAACCCACAAACAGTTATTACAGAAACGTGCCTTTGAGTTATCCAGAGTCTGGTTTTAAGCATAAGCCGGACAACTCCCCGTACCTTAACAACGTTAAGATACGAACTGTTCTATATCCAATATAGAACCAGAGGTACTGATTTAATTTGAACCAGATTCAAATCATGCAGCTGTCTCCAGTGCATGTCAACTAAATGGAAGGAGGCCGATCAGCGTTACTCAACTTAGGAATGCTTCCAATTATGAGTAACCTGAAAGAGAAGCAAGTTCTCTTAGCCATTACTATCAACTGAATACCATCCACAAGTATCTACATCTTCAATTACCTTGAAGAATCCGGATACTTGCAACACCTGGTTCTCTACTTTATTCAAATACCTATAACTTCTCAAAATTCAGACCCTGTGTTTCATCGAAACACCTGTCTAAAAACTAGAGAAGTCATAAGTAAACCGAATATAGTACGAGGACCAACCCCTCTGTCCTGATGGACCCTGGACAACATACAATACTCTGTATAAGTCCCTTTGAGTCTATTCACTGTGTGTCGTAGGTTGAAAACTGTACTTATGGTTAAGAAGAATTACACCGCTGTTTAATGCTCCTTACCTAACCATCCACTGATATAGGTAAATGTCATCGACATAATATCAAAAGGTATATCTCACTCTATGAAAATAGACGTACAGATATATCAATTTGAAATTGTTAGTGTATATGCCCTAGAGGCCATTACTGTATCATACTAGTTTGTATATTACTTAATGGAAGCTTGGGATATTCACCTTGTATAAACAATCTTGCTCAATATAGTAGTATGCTACTTGGTTTGTTTCTACTTCAATGTGTACATGTGTTTATTTTGCGATATCACCTATACGCATTAGTGGAGCCCTTAGGATCTTTGCTTGATTACCAGCGTTGTGATGGCAGTCACACTAGTGGGGGCTGGTTAATCTATAAGCACATCCTTATACAGGTCTCTAGTCGCAGGACTATCGAGACAGGGCATCGATACTCCGGAGTAGACTAGCGTATGCGCTTCTCATCCCAGTGTGGGAGATGGTCTGTCCCACAGCCATCAGTACGTCGTACTGGAGATAGTATACGGGTGCTCGTTAGGTTACGAGTACACTGGACAGGACTCGTCGGGAACTGACAGGTTGGTATTATACCTATCGTCAGTTATCAGTTCCCAGGTGACATGAGTACAGCTTAGTCCGCTGACTTGACACTGGCACTTCACCTCGAGTGTGTTCCCACTGCACTTTGATCACTACCCTACCACGGCTCAAAGGAGTCGTGCAAACAGGTAGTGGTTGGGTGCAGTCCCGAAGCACTTGGAAGCAGTGACGGTTAGACAGGATTCGTCTCTCCCGGTATTGGGGGTTGACATCGCGCTGTGTCTAGGAGAGCCATTACACAAGTAGTCCCTGGCCAGGGCAAGCGAGATATACTGGTAGGCTTCCAGTGTTATCTCAGGGTGTTTTGGGCTTCACTCCGACACGACTTGTACCGCTATTGGGGGACTGACGTTTTACCGCCCCCTAGGCCCGACATGCGATGTATCAGACGAACAGACCGGACTGTACGGAGAATGTCACATTCAGACTCAGTAGGAGTTCAGATGGGGTTCACCTCGTCAGCCTTCTTGTCGGCATCTACCTGGGGACCGTTACGCACAGCTAGTGCCGCTTGCGGTCTGTGGTTAAACCCACTGCCAGCGTAGTGTCGAGTCTTTAGAGTCCCACACAGAGGGTATTCGCCTCTGGGCAAAACAGAGTAGAGTTCGCATGGTTTTGCGACAGGGTTCGTTCTCATCCGCGCACTTGTGCACGTTTTGGAGTCCGGACGGATTATACTGGCAGGCTCTGGTTCGAGCCAGATACTGGTATATGTTTTGGGGTTGCTTTTATATCTCGGTATTCTTGTTCCTCGGAACGAGAATGCAGGTGTGTATGCACAGTTGCTTGAGGCGGAGGATGAGGTTTTTCATTAGGGTTTCGGAACGGGTGCGTTTGCACAGTTGACAGTCGTCATTTTCCAAACCCTAATGAATTAGTGAGATATCTATTAATAATAGTAATTAAATGAAATTATGTTATGGTAGGTTTTGTTGACTTGTTGACCATGGTTGACTTGTTGACCATGGTTGAATGTTGACCACCATTATGCTTTGAAAGATACTCCTTGATTCATGCTTACATTCATTTAATGAAGCATGATAGTGGTCATTCCAAAACTACCATCAACTATTCTCATTTTGAATTATTATTATTAAGATAATTCTTTTTCTTTTTGATATGGTTGCAAAAAGAAAAAGAGAGCTCATTCTATCATAATCATTCTCTCTCCTCACTTCATCTTCTTCTTCCTCTAGCCAAAGGAGAATCCTTCTCATGTGTTGAGAATCCCTCTCCTTAAAAGAAAAGCACCCCTTAGACACTCTCTACTCACTCTAGGATCAAGGGTTTAGCAAGCCGGAGATTCTAGTTCACTCAAAGTTCGAGAAAGAGCCCGAAGGTTGAACCCTCAGGTAGATCCATCTTCGACGGAAAAAGGCGACGAGAAGAGAACCATCAACCTCTACAAGGTTTCAAGAAGAAGGAGTTCAAGTTTAGGTATAACCATTTTTCCGAGTAGCTAACTCTCTTTAGCAAGTTTGCTAGTTTAGTTTAGAAAAGATCCCGACTTTGCTTAGTCCATGTTGCCCCATGCGCCAAAATTTGATTTTTTTATACCGTTTCCGCCTCCCCGTAAGAACCGGGGGTCGCAACGTGGACTTACACTGGTATCAGAGCCTAACTAAACTTAAACTAGTTTGGTAGTGAAGTGTAACGAAGTTCGGAAACGAAAAATCGCAAAACCGGAAAAACCAAAACCCTAAGTTTCTGTTAAAATTTTTTCTGGTCAAAACAAGATTTGTTATACACCTAAATTCGGCTCAGGGTTTTGTGTGAACACCCAAGAAAAACGATCCCCTGATTCATTCAAACCGCCGCGGTTCCGCGGCATGAGGTAGGTATTTGCCGCGGAACCGCCGCCGTTTGTTGTCCTCTCGTCATCGTTTTTCGTGCAGTGTGTCTCTGTGTTGGTTTTGGGATTTTTAAGATATATTATATGTGCCCAGATTTTCCAGAACAGAAATTTACTTTTGGGGTCCTATAATTCCGTATTTTTTCCGAACTTCACTGCACTTTGACTATGTTGGTTATATCTGTGATGTTTGCATGTATTGAACGTCGGCTAATCGCTATAAGTCGATTGGTCGGGGTTATACATGATCTGTGTTTGATATTGGATTGTGTATATGAATCTGTTGGACTGTCGCGGGTGAATAGCCGGGGTGGATGTGAGATGAGCTTTTTGTTTTTCTTCCATTCATTTGTAAATGTAAATTGATGTAATATTATTATTTGTATGGCCGCACAACCGGGTCGGGGTTGTAGCCGTCATTGTATAATTCTTTTTACTGTTTTTGCTCCTAGGATAGACCCATGGAGGGGTGCACAAACTGCCAAGTACTTGGCGGGTAGTTTGCCGCACCCGTAGGGGTCTTGGGTGGGGTATTTGGCTATTCACCGCGACCGTGTAATCCGCTTTTCGTTGCAGGCTCGAAAGGATTGCGGATTGCTAGTATATCCAATGTATTCATCTGTGATCTGTAATGTCTATCATTGCTTTCTATTTAGGCGTTGCTTATGTTTTACAGCCGCGCTAGCCCAGCCCCCGCTCTGTCGTTAGTTAAGTAACCTAACGAGTGATGACGGGACCCCGTGGCGAATGCGAATGGCATAAGCGTACGTCATATTTTGGTTGTTTTCTGCAATGGTAGGATTAAATGATGGGACGCATTAAAAGAACTAATGCAAGAATATCACGCATTAAAAGAACTAATGCAAGATAATAAACCAAGTTAAAGTCGTTGGAACACTTTCGAAAAACTACTCGGTTCTTTTCAAAACTTACTTTTAAATGCGGAGCTTGAGCCACTCCTTCTAAAAGCTATCTCGTTCCATCGATTATATCAAGTTCACTACGTTCACGGTTTTACCAAAACCATTCGTAGCCCTCCGTCGTTTCACATAAATAGTCAATAGTATTCAAGCTGTGTTTGTTGGCCAAAGTCAAGGCATAGTGATTGGTAGCTATTGGATATTCATGTGCAGTATAGATAGATGCGTTGATTTGGAACAGTCGTACTGCCTTGTTGGCCAAAGTCAAGGGTATGTACGGGTGGATTCAAATTAACCTGGAGAACGACGGGAAGAACTTGACATGTGACTTATGATTTGTTGGCCAAAGTCAAGATCATAAGAGCATGGGGCAAAAATCCACATCGGGAGTTTCATAAGTACTGAAACTTGCTAGATTTGCATACCATTTGGAGTGTGATGATTATGGTAGGATTCCTTCATTTTCGTCACGCGATGATATTTGGATCCCGATCCTACTGTGAGTATATGCTACTCCTCGGGAAATTTCTCACTAAACGATCAATGCTATAAACCTAGTAGGTGCCTAGAAAGGTGTTAGCGGGGCTACGCCCCCAGGGAAAAGAGGTTCTTAAATTAAGGAACTTCGCGAAAGCGTTGGAAAACCTCCCTCGAAGTACCGACACTGGCCTGGCTGAACGGTTAAGCAAGTATTGTACGGTGGGATTGATCCCGACTAATTCTTCCTTTGTGGTTTGAGGAGGGATTCGAGAGACAGTGGGAGCCATCCTGTTTAGACAAATTAAAAACCATTCTAAACTTGCAAGAGCATCGTGCTAAGTGTTTCTTCTCTCCCCCTGCAGCGACCAAATCGAAATGACTGGACTTAAGTTACTTCTAGATAAAAACATACTGACAGGGCCAAACTACAAAGATTGGCTCAGGAATGTCAAATTGGCAATCACTTACGACAAGCTGGGGTATCTTCTTACCACCAAAGCTCCCCCCGTCCCAGGTCCCACCTCCAGCGTCGCGGATAAGGAAATCCGTAAGACTTGGGAGATTGATTGCGCGAAGGCCAGGTGCCTCGTGCTTGCCTCTATGGACAACGAACATCAGAGGAGGCATGAGAATATGGACCTCGAGTCCATATTTCTCCATACAAAAGAACTGTATGGAGAGCAGTCTCGTATCGCAAGATACGAAGTGTCGAAGAAGTTATTTTCGACAAAGTTGGCCGTCGGATCATCGGTAGCGGACCACGTGCTTAAGATGATTGGCTACACTGAGGAGCTCGCGGAACTTGGGACCACGTTGGACAGTGAACTCTATACAGATTTAATTCTCCAGTCCCTTCCATCCACTTACGCCCAGTTTATACTGAACATCAACTTACAAGAAAAGGAAGTTGAACTTTCAGAACTCCTCAACCTGCTGAGGAGCGCAGAGGGCACCCTATAGAAGGGTAGGGAAACACCCGCTTTGTTTGTAGGAGGATCTTCTTCCTTTAGGTCCAAGGCGAAAGCCAAGGGAAAGAGGAAGAAAGCCCCCGCCAAACCAAGAGGCGGTGTCAGTAAAGTGGGTACGAAGGGAAAGGAAAAGGCAACAAAGATTGCGGGGAAGCTTGTTGGAAAGGAAGAGTGCTTCGATTGTCATAAGAGTGGACACTGGAAGAAAGATTGCAGGGCTTGGAAAGCCAGGACACAGGAACTGAAGCAGGTTGCGGCTTCAGCTTCAGTTGTGTATGTTATTGAAAACTGTCTTTCTATAAACTCTACTTCCTGGGTATTGGATACCGGATCAGGATCTCATATCTGTAATTCTTTGCAGGCGTTGAGAAACCGTAGGGTTTTGAAGGTAGGTGACATGACCCTCAGAGTTGCGAACGGAGCTAGCATGGATGCTAAAGCCGTGGGGGACTATCACCTGGGAATGTCAGATGGGCATGTTTTGGTTTTGCGTAATTGCTTTTTTATACCCAACGCAACTTGTAATATCATTTCTGTATCTTTGGTTTCTAAAAAAGGTTATGAATTTGCGTTTGTAAGTAATGTTGTAAACATTCACCTTAATCAAGTTCTGATTGGGTCAGGTACACTGAGCAATGGTATATACGTATTAAACCAACCACAGATTTTCAATGTCCAGAATACACACAAAAGAAAGTCTCCAGATATCAATCAGACTTTCTTATGGCATTGTAGACTGGGTCACATCAATGAGAGAAGGTTGACTAAGTTACATACAGAAGGATATTTGGATCCGTTCGAATATCAATCATATGCCACTTGTCAATCCTGTCTCAAAGGAAAGATGACAAAGACTCCGTTCACTGGACACGGAGTAAGAGCGAGCGAGCTCTTGGGACTCGTACACAGTGACGTGTGCGGTCCAATGTCTACACATGCGCGAAGCGGTTATTCTTACTTCATTACTTTTACGGATGATTTTTCAAGATACGGTTATGTCTTCTTAATGAAACATAAGTCCGAAGCTTTTGAAAAATTCCAGGAATTTAAGAATGAAGTAGAAAAACAAACCGGCAAAAGTATCAAGATTCTAAGATCGGATCGAGGTGGAGAATACTTAAGTGCCGAGTTCCTGAATTATTTAAAAGAGAACGGGATTCTCTCTCAGCTCACTCCTCCATACACTCCGCAGCACAACGGTGTATCGGAGAGACGGAACCGAACCCTATTGGATATGGTACGGTCCATGATGAGTAACGCTGAGTTACCGCGATCATTCTGGGGGTATGCACTAGAATCAGCTGCGTACCTATTGAACCGAGTTCCTACTAAAACTGTGCCTACTACACCATATGAGATGTGGTGTGGGAAGAGGCCCCATCTCAGTCATATTAAGACTTGGGGATGTCCAGCTTTTGTTAAAAAGCAGCATGCGGACAAGCTCGAGGCACGCTCAGTACAGTGTAAGTTCGTGGGATATCCAAAGAACTCCAAGGGATATTTCTTCTACTGTGAAGAGGAACAAAAAGTTCTTGTTTCTCGTCATGCCTACTTCTTGGAAACTGAGTTTTTGGAAAACCAGATAAGTGGGAGCACAGTAGAACTGGAAGAAATTCCAGAACCACGGGCTATTACTGAAAGCTTAGTGGAACCAGAGGGTTCAAATGAACAGGACATTCCTACACCGCTCCGCAGAAGTAGTAGGCAGTCTCATCCGCCCGAGAGATACTACGGTTTTCTCATAGACGGGGATAGAGAGGATTGCGTCATAGATTATGATGAGCCTACTAGCTTCCAACAGGCCGTTCAGAGCGTTGACTCGGTAAAATGGCTGGATGCAATGCGGACCGAAATGGAGTCCATGTACACCAACAAAGTATGGACGTTGGACATTGCTCCAGACGGGGTAAAACCCGTAGGATGCAACTGGATCTTCAAAAGGAAGATTGGTGTAGATGGACAGGTTGAGACCTACAAAGCTAGACTTGTAGCAAAGGGTTTCCGTCAAAGACCTGGCTTGGACTATGACGAAACCTTTTCTCCAGTGGCTATGCTGAAATCCATTCGGATCCTTCTTGCCATTGCTGCCTTCCACGATTATGAGATTTGGCAGATGGACGTAAAAACCGCTTTTCTAAATGGAAATTTAGAGGAGTGTGTCTATATGGATCAGCCAGAGGGTTTCATTTAGAGTGGGAGCAGCGGAAAGGTGTGCAAGTTGCTTAAGTCCATCTATGGACTAAAGCAGGCATCGCGGAGTTGGAACATCTGTTTTGATGAGACGGTCAAGGAATTTGGCTTTATCAAAAATCCAGATGAACCATGCATCTATAGTAGATTTGTAGCGAGAACTGTAGTATTCCTCGTTTTATACGTGGATGACATTCTCTTAATAGGAAATGACATTCCTATGCTACAATCTGTCAAGGGTTTCTTGTCACAAAGCTTCTCCATGAAAGACCTGGGTGATGCCTCATACATCCTGGGGATCCGGATCCATCTTGATAGATCCAAGAGGATATTGGGACTTTCACAGTCCAGGTACATCGACACCGTACTGAAAAGATTCAGTATGGAAGATTCCAAGCGCGGTAACCTACCGGCTTGTCACGGGATCACCCTCTCTAAAGAGATGTCTCCTAAGACTGATTTGGAGAGGGATCGCATGTCTATTATACCCTACGCTTCTGCGGTAGGCTCTATAATGTATGCGATGTTGTGTACCAGACCGGATGTAGCTTATGCACTGAGTGTGGTAAGCAGGTATCAGTCAAACCCTGGGGAGAAACACTGGATAGCAGTAAAGAACATTCTCAAGTACTTGAGAAGGACTAAGGAGATGTTCTTGGTGTATGGCGGAAAAGACCTCCAGATTGAGGCCTTTGCTGACTCCAGCTTCCAGAGTGACAAGGATGATTCCAAGTCCATGTCGGGTTTTGTCTTTACCCTCAATGGAGGGGCGGTGTGTTGGAAGAGTTCCAAACAGGAAACCGTTGCAGACTCGACTATGGAAGAGGAATACATCGCTGCATCTGATGCCGCAAAAGAAGCTGTCTGGATGAGGAAGTTCTTGAAAGAACTTCAGGTGGTTCCGTCCATTGTTGACCCAATACCTCTGTATTGCGACAACAACGGGGCTATAGCTTTAGCAAAGGAACCCAGGTCCCATCAGAGATCCAGGCACATCTTGAGGCGGTATCACCTGATCAGGGAGATCGTGGATCGCAAGGAGATCGAGGTTCGGAGGGTTGCTTCAGAAGAAAACACTGCAGATCCATTCACCAAGGCCCTACCCCAGACTCAGTTCGAGCGGCTGATCGAGATGATAGGTCTTCGATACGCCAGTACATGGCCTTAGTGCAAGTGGGAGATTGTTAGTGTATATGCCCTAGAGGCCATTACTGTATCATACTAGTTTGTATATTACTTAATGGAAGCTTGGGATATTCACCTTGTATAAACAATCTTGCTCAATATAGTAGTATGCTACTTGGTTTGTTTCTACTTCAATGTGTACATGTGTTTATTTTGCGATATCACCTATACGCATTAGTAGAGCCCTTAGGATCTTTGCTTGATTACCAGCGTTGTGATGGCAGCCACACTAGTGGGGGCTGGGTAATCTATAAGCACATCCTTATACAGGTCCCTAGTCGCAGGACTATCGGGACAGGGCATCGATACTCCGGAGTAGACTAGCGTATGCGCTTCTCATCCCAGTGTGGGAGATGGTATGTCCCACAGCCATCAGTACGTCTTACTGGAGATAGTATACGGGTGCTCGTTAGGTTACGAGTACACTGGACAGGACTCGTCGGGAACTGACAGGTTGGTATTATACCTATCGTCAGTTATCAGTTCCCAGGTGACATGAGTACAGCTTAGTCCGCTGACTTGACACTGGCACTTCGCCTCGAGTGTGTTCCCACTGCACTTTGATCACTACCCTACCACGGCTCAAAGGAATCGTGTAAACAGGTAGTGGTTGGGTGCAGTCCCGAAGCACTTAGAGGCAGTGACGGTTAGACAGGATTCGTCTCTCCCGGAATTGGGGGTTGACATCGCGCTGTGTCTAGGAGAGCCATTACACAAGTAGTCCCTGGCCAGGGCAAGCGAGATATACTGGTAGGCTTCCAGTGTTATTTCAGGGTGTTTTGGGCTTCACTCCGACACGACTTGTACCGCTATTGGGGGACTGACGTTTTACCGCCCCCTAGGCCCGACATGCGATGTATCAGACGAACAGACCGGACTGTACGGAGAATGTCACATTCAGACTCAGTAGGAGTTCAGATGGGGTTCACCTTGTCAGCCTTCTTGTCGGCATCTACCTGGGGACCGTTACGCACAGCTAGTGCCGCTTGCGGTCTGTGGTTAAACCCACTGCCAGCGTAGTGTCGAGTCTTTAGAGTCCCACACAGAGGGTATTCGCCTCTGGGCAAAACAGAGTAGAGTTCGCATGGTTTTGCGACAGGGTTCGTTCTCATCCGCGCACTTATGCACGTTTTGGAGTCCGGACGGATTATACTGGCAGGCTCTGGTTTGAGCCAGATACTGGTATATGTTTTGGGGTTGCTTTTATATCTCGGTATTCTTGTTCCTCGGAACGAGAATGCAGGTGTGTATGCACAGTTGCTTGAGGCGGAGGATGAGGTTTTTCATTAGGGTTTCGGAACGGGTGCGTTTGCACAGTTGACAGTCGTCATTTTCCAAACCCTAATGAATTAGTGAGATATCTATTAATAATAGTAATTAAATGAAATTATGTTATGGTAGGTTTTGTTGACTTGTTGACCATGGTTGACTTGTTGACCATGGTTGAATGTTGACCACCATCATGCTTTGAAAGATACTCCTTGATTCATGCTTACATTCATTTAATGAAGCATGATAGTGGTCATTCCAAAACTACCATCAACTATTCTCATTTTGAATTATTATTATTAAGATAATTCTTTTTCTTTTTGATATGGTTGCAAAAAGAAAAAGAGAGCTCATTCTATCATAATCATTCTCTCTCCTCACTTCATCTTCTTCTTCCTCTAGCCAAAGGAGAATCCTTCTCATGTGTTGAGAATCCCTCTCCTTAAAAGAAAAGCACCCCTTAGACACTCTCTACTCACTCTAGGATCAAGGGTTTAGCAAGCCGGAGATTCTAGTTCACTCAAAGTTCGAGAAAGAGCCCGAAAGTTGAACCCTCAGGTGGATCCATCTTCGACGGAAGAAGGCGACGAGAAGAGAACCATCAACCTCTACAAGGTTTCAAGAAGAAGGAGTTCAAGTTTAGGTATAACCATTTTTCCGAGTAGCTAACTCTCTTTAGCAAGTTTGCTAATTTAGTTTAGAAAAGATTCCGACTTTGCTTAGTCCATGTTGCCCCATGCGCCAAAATTTGATTTTTTTATACCGTTTCCGCCTCCCCGTAAGAACCGGGGGTCGCAACGTGGACTTACAGAAATTGGTGCACAACAGCGGATATTCAAAACAAAATATTTGCCGACCGGCAAACAACCCAGGTGACTTCCTCAAATATCACCGATTACAACGAATCCCGATAAAATGAGGATAATCACCTAATTCCCAATAACTTACTCCCACTCATCATCTGTAAAACCATACAGATGTGAGAATCATACCTGGTAAATACATACCCTAGAGCAAGTGTTTAATCGGGAAATCAGTTTTCTTTTGACAGTACACAGTTAAACTGAAACATTGAAATGTTTCGATGGGGTATCCTGGTATTCCTAGTAATGCCTCTACCATTATCCAGATTCATAACTATAACCGTATAATTCTTTGCCACCTCTCCAAATCCCTTTATATGTCTTTAGTCATTACCTTCTGCACACCCCTTAGGCCAAATGGTTTTCTTCCTTCCCTACCGTTCGGCACCAGCCTATGGTTTGGAAGAAGACTATCCAGTAAGCATAATGGGTGTACTGTCCTAGTCCTAGGAGCACTCGCAATGCGAGAGAAGGTGAAGATAAAAGACAACCGAATAAGCCTTATTCCTATTTCTCCTGGACCAGAATCCATCCCCGAACTGGAACAGGTTCCTTTCGAGTTCGTATATAACCATACGATGGAGTATCCAATAAACTGTGGATCTTCGTAGTGATACGGAGTGTCCTGGAGAAATACAAAGGTGATTTAGGATTGGCGAAGAGATACTTGGTTTGGTCGTGAATATCAGTCGCAATTTACTTTGCCCTCTTACTAATCCCTTGCTTTGTCTTAATCTTAATACCTTCTGCACACCATCGTTATGCTAATTGGTTTTCTTCATTCCCCAATGTTCGGCACCAGCCTAAGGTTTGGAAGAAGACTATCCAATTTGCGTAATAGGTGTACTATCTCCTAAACTAAGGAGTACTCGTAACTTGAGAGAAGGCAAAAAGGAAAAGACAACTGAATAATCCTATCCGTTTTCTCCAGAACCGGAAACCATCCTCGAATTCCTTCGAGTTCGTATCTAACCATACGATGGCTTTGTCCAATGGAAGTGGACGTTTGCAGTAATACGGGGTGTCCTGGAGAAAAGGGTAAAAGTAGGAGTGGCAATGAGGTCTGCAACTCTGACAATCCAAAAGCCAGTATTAAGAAGGTTCGGTCAACTTGGTCACTGAGTCATAGTCTTAGGGTCGGGTCAATGGTCGCTGCCAAGAGAGAGAGAAAAGAAACACTCAGCGTGCACTCTAACCTAGATCAGAATGGTTACCAATTTATCTAATCTGGAAACCTCCCACTGTACCTCAAATTCTCCTCTAAACCTGAAAGAAGAATTAGTCGGGGTCACCCGAGGAGTAAACCAACTCATCAGTGGGAATCGGGATCCAACTATCATCGCATGATAACGTGACGGAATCCGCTCACGGTATTACACTCCAGAAGGTATGCGCATATATGGCAAGTTTCAGTTCTTTTGAAACTCCCGATGTGATTTTTACCCTATGCTCTTATGACCTTGACTTTGGCCAACAAGGCAGTACGACTGTTCCAAACCAACGCATCTATCTATGCTGAATATGAATAACCAACAGCTACCAAACACTCTGCCTTGACTTTGGCCAACAAACACAGCTTGAATACTATTGACTACCCATATGAAACGACGGAGGGCTACGAATGGTTTCTGGCGAAAACCTTTAACGTAATGAACTTGATATCGTTGAATGAACGGATAGCTTTTTAGAAAATATAGTGACGAAAACCTTTACTAAAGAGGTCACTCCCGGTGAAGGGATCTCGGCTCTTTTCCCGTAGAATGGGGTGCAGGATATTCCAAATGAATACCACGATGCAAAGCAAAAGTAATCGGCTATAGTGAAGTTAATGCCCTGACGCAAACTTCTGTCCAAGGGGTCACTCCCGGTAAAGGGATCTCGGCCCTTGCCTCGTCGACTGAGGAGCAGGATATTCCAAATGAATACCACGATGCAAAACAAAAGTGAACGTCTTTGCATTAACAGCTTTTTGAAAAGTGTTCCAACAACATCAGAATAGGTTTGTTTAACTTGCATTGATCCGAATCAACGCAGTCCCATCAATTGATCACACCACAAAGAACGAAAATATACTGACGTACGTATATGCCATCCGCATTCGCCACTGGGTCCCGTCATCACCCGTTAGGTTAGCTAACTAACGGCAGAGCGGGGACTGGACTAGCGCGGATGAAAAACATATACAACATCTACTAATATATATATACCAATATATAGTATTTCGCTCAAGGCGTGATAAAATGCAACATCACAGAAATGTACAGCATCACAGAACAATACAGATATCTGGGATCCCCGGGTTTCACAGAGCCACTACTGAAACCCGACGTTCCCCTGGTCGTGTGGATAGCCTGTGCAATGAAAACCTAGACCCCTACGGGCGCGGCAAGTCACCCGCCAAAACCTGAAGCGAGGCAGCCCCCTTCAGCACCGTGAATGGACCACCCAGCACTTTACGGAATCCGGTAACTTGGGCACCCCTCCTGGGTCAACCTGTACCCCCTACGAGTGCGGCGAATAGCCCGCCAATCCTGGAGTGAAGCCCCCTCCGTCCCAATGCCATGAGATGCGGGCTTGTTGCCTTCTAGAACCCGGCTATCCGTGCACCCCTCCGCGGGGTAACCCTAGTACAGAAAGTAAAATATACATACAACGGGTACATCGACCGCAACCAGGTCGTGCCCTAAAAGAATAATACAAACAGGAAGTGACGGCAGTCCACATGTCGGACGCTCGCCCCGCAATATCAAATGTACATAATACAACAGAAACTGTACTAGCATTGCATCCAGGCTATCCCCCACGACCGATCCGCAACATCACAGCAAAACACAGAACATCAACGTGAAAGTCACGTTCGCAAATCCGTCTAACCGGGCTATAGCAGTTAGACTGAATTTACCGATCAAGTGACATTCACGGTCGCAGATATAATGTAAATACTGTGAAATAATGTGTTTAAAATATCCGATCGATCAAAAATTAACAAGTGGGCCCCCAAACAATACTGTAGCAGATCAAGAAATTCTGAGCCCAATATTAATATTCCAAAACCCCTAAAATCAGCCATAAATCCTACTGGAAAAATTGTACACACTGATCCATCAATAATGCGGCGGAAACGCGGCAACAAGTAGGATTTTGCCGCGGTTCCGCGCTCCTCTGAAGAGATCAGTGTCTCGAATTTCTACAGTAGTCTTAGGTCTTCTAGCACAGTACTTTTATACAACCTAAAAAATTTTTGGAGACCAAAAAATTTCAACAGAAAACTGTCGCTAGCAAAAATGTAGATTTTGGAATTTTGGTCGATCGGAAATGCAAAACACATCAAACGAAGCTAGACGAAGTTAATGGCGAGGCTCTGATACCAGTGTAAGTGCACGGCGGCGCCCCGGCTGTCAATCCGACGGCCAAATACGGAAGCGGTGATAAACTTTAATTTTGCGAACTTAGCAAACCGGCACCACCGCGCACTAAACCCCGGATCGGGCCATTAAACTAGATCTAGCTAACTACAAGATGGGAAGAGATATACCGAGTGATCCGAGTCCTCCGGTCTTCTCGTCGTCGTCCCGATCTTCTGCGGAAACTCCGATCGTCGCCTCCTCGCCGGAAGGGCACAACATCGCCTGTATCTTTTACGGGCTCCCACCTCAATACCGAGGCAACTCGGGCGCGAAGTTGGCTAGCCGACGCGTCCAAGACTTGCTATAGATATAGTGTAGAAGCTTGTCTCTTTTGGGGTTATGAGGTTGCCATGGTTGGAGGAATATTGCACTAGAATTTCATGGATGCTTGATGGAGAAATTGAGCATGCATGAAAATGAGCTCGGCCACAAGAAGAAAAAGCTCACTGGAAATGTGTACATGGGTGAAGTCAATTAATTAAAACCATGCTTCAATTAAAATCATGCTTCAAGCATAAAAAACTTCACAGCACACTCAAACAAATGGGGGGGGCCACTAATTCAGCATGAAGGAATAAATTCACACACAAAATAAAACACTCCACTCATTCCCCAAACAGTGGCCGGCCCATACCTCATGTGTGAGTGGAGAGGGAGAGCATGGTCAAGGTAAGGAGCAACCATTATGAGGTCAAAAAGTCAAGTGATCATGGCATGGCAATATGCAAAGAACCCCCCACAAGATGTTATTTGCAAACTGCAAATAATACCCTCCAACGAAAAGTCCGGCAGTGAAGGAATAAAAGAAAACCGGCCGGAACGGAAAGCAAACTGGCAACTCCAGAAAACTGGTCCCGTAATAAATTACAGGAAAACCCCCATACTGTGCATACACACCCGCATCTGTATTCCGACCGGATACAAATGCAATGAGACAAAATCTACACTGTACTATACTAGGATCCGGCTTAAACCAAAGCCGGCTAGTAAAATCCGTCCGATCCTGATCCGTGCAATACCGCACGTATCTGATCGAACCCTGCCATATATCTATACGGCCTCTAGTACAAACCGTCCGATCCTGACCCGTGCAATACCGCACGTATCTGATCGGACCCTGCCATATCTCCATACGGCCTCTACAGCGTTTCGCCCGAAAGCTGAGTAACTGAATGTGTGGTGGACTCTAAAGACTCGTCAATACTATGGCTGTGGATTTAACCACTAGCACGTCAGAGGTATAAGCCAATACGTAACGGGCCACCAGCTATTGACCAAAAGGGACGTCGATGAGCGAACTCATCCTGACACCCTACTGAGCCTGTCAGTGACAATATCCGTACAGTCCGGTCCGTTCGTCTACGAGCATCGCATGGCGGGCCTAGGGGGTTGGTAAAAGTCAGACCCCCAAAAGCGGTACAAGTCGTGTCGGAGTGTAGCCCAGAACACCCTGAGATACTACTGGAATACCTACCAGTAAATCTCCTGCCTTGGCCAAGGACTTCGTGTAATGGCTCTCCTAGACACAGCACGACCTCACCCCCAATACCGGGAGAGACGAACCCCTGAAGATCCGCTCACTGCCTCCATGTGGCTCGGGACTGTACCCAACTAAAACCTGTTTGCACGACTCCTTTGAGCCGTGGTAGGGTAGTAATCAAAGCACAGTGGGAACTCACACGAGACAAATGACGATCCCCAGGTCAATGAACTAACCTGTACACATGTCACCTGGGAACTGCTATCTGACGTCAGGTATAAGACCAACTAGCATGTTTCCGGCGAGTCCTGTCCGGTGTACTCATAACCCAATGAGCACCTGTATACATCTTAGGTGAATCAACAGACACCAGTGGCTTGTGAGACCGGCCACCACCCCTCGTCAGGGTCTCGACTGTATACACTAGTCTACTCTGGAGAATCGATGCCCTGTCTCGAAACTCCCACGACTAGGGACCTTTTAAGGATGTGCTTATAGACTCCAGCTCTCACTTATATGATCGCCCTCATACTGCTGGCAGCCAAGCAAGAATCCTAGGGGCTCTATCAACGTGCAATAGTGACCTGTCAGGTCACCTAAAGCAGTACACGATGATAAAGGTAAACCAGATAGCATACTATCATCTCGAGTAAGACTGTCGTACCGGGATAGGTCCTCCCTCAATCATTGCAATCACGTGCCTGTGATCCAATAATTGACTCTGAGGGCACTATCTCCAACAAATATCACATTCATCATAGTATTCATCAGGTACCCTCTTTATCAAAGATCGTAATTCGGGGTACTGATCTACATCTAGTATAATACTAATATCATCAATATAATCATGATCTGACTACTGATCGACAGTCTCGTACAAATCGATATCATCAGCATATATCATCATAAAGAAGTATACCTCGCCCCATGCGACCCATTCTAAATATCCTAGCATATCATATCTCATATCACGATCACATGTCGACCATTTTATTTATATCACTATTCACATGGTATCATCGTCCAAAGATCCGCTATAACATCATGACGTATCTCAAACATGAATCCTGCCATATCACCGATCACACGGTCTCAAATCAAATCTCATCGACTCACCTCAAATTCCCAAATACTGTCCTCAAATTCCGTATATGAACACATAGTCCTATACCCATGTGAACACATAAATATATAATCCCATATACGCACATATGAAAGAAGAATGTATGCAAGTATGGGTGTGTGTGTATATGTGTGGTGCAACCACTACTCTAGGCTTTCACAACACTAAACCAATCCAATCACACCTAGAATCCATCTCTATCATCAATAAACTCAAACAGTATATAATCAATATATGTGTGTATACGTATTCGTATACATCACCACGAACTGCGGGGGTGCTATACGCCATCCACCCGACTTCTCCCCGTAGATATAAATCTACTCACCTTGCTTCTCGTGTGGCGATGCCGATGTCTCCATCTTCATCTTCATCGCCTCAACATCACGTGGGGTATCTACAGGGATATCACAAACGCTAAAGCACATTAAAATCACATCGGAAAACCAAAACGGCATACGCTGCGCGCATAGGTAAAAACCTACAGTCTCGCATGCTAACATGATCAATAACCCTCTGTCGTTGACGTTCAAACGCCACCCGACAGAAACAAATCACCAAATACAAAAATCCATGCTAAAACAAGTTGTAAACCAAGCGCCAACATAAGAAAACTACCCCAGATTCTACCCTATGTGGAATCAGTCAAAATTGCATATGCCAAGGGTCAAATTTACTGGAGATAGGGCCCTGAAACAAAAACGAAGCACTTCCCACCTGCTCTGGCCGCAAATTATGGCCAGAAAGAGTTAATTGGCGGCCTAGAAGAGGGGATAAGGGCTAGGGTTTTGGGTGATGGTTTCTAGTTGCCTGCACATCTTACAGTCAAACCAAAAATATTTTCAGGTGACCCGGGTGTTAGCAGATTTCTAAAAACACTCACAGAATTACAGTTTTTCCCAATATCATTTTCATAAATCCGTATTCTAGGTTTCACTCTCTTGTCTGGTTCAATGTAACATCACTAACAGGATTTTAAGGTCATTACAAGCCTCAATTTCACTTTACAACTCAATTCAACTCCTAACCCTAACTAGAAATTTCCAAGGTCCTCAAAACGACACAATATCGACATGAAACAAGTATTAATGCGCAAGGAATTGAAATACTATACTAATGGTGCAGAAATTATCTTCTTTGGCAACTCAAGAAAATTCTTGAGTTGCTCAAAATCCTCAAAACTATCTCTTTCTTAGTCCAATGTGTAGCTAGTGAGCTTGGGAACATTTTTTGTGAAATGGGACTAGGGTTTTGGGGTTGTATTCATGATGGATCTAGGATTGAAGAGGGGTAAGGAAGAAGAGGGAGAGGGCAGCAGCAGCAGCACAAGGAAATGGGAGAGAGAAAAGGGTGTGAAGAATGATGGGGGTCATGGTTCAAAAAGAGGTTGACCTATTCTTCTCTATCTCATAATCATTCTTACCTTTTTCTTTTCTTTTCTTTTATTCCTTCTCACTCAATGGTCCACCCTAAGCAACCATGCTAAGATGAAAAGAAGGCAAATAAACAAATGAAACATGAGTGTAAAATTGATATGTGCATGTTTTACACCAAAAATGCTAAAAACCCGATTAGCGTTTTTTAATCGCGATTAGCACTAAATTAGCATATAACTAATCATAAAAACTTAAAAATGGCAAAATTCCATAAAATACCCTATTTTAGAATTTTCCATAATTTTTCCAAAATTTTCCTCATTTATCGGTATTTAATTATACCGAAATATTAAAATATTCATTAAAAATTAATATTAAATTATAAAAATTCCCAAAAATAATATTTTATTTTTTTGAAATGTTACAATCTTCCCCCCTTAAAGAAATTCGGTCCCCGTATTTAAATTTAAACCCCCAAATTCTAAAACATTTCAATAAAATGTCCAAGTCGTCGGGGCTCCGAAATCATCAATACATAAAACGCATCATAGCGCAATGCATGCGCATGAGTAATGAGAAGATAACTCAAAAACAAAGCTCCGTCAAGCATCCCGCAATCATCGGAGTCAAGGTAAAGACACGAATGCCAAATCCAAAGCAAAACCAATATGATATAACTCGAAACTATACATGTAATTATCAAATCTATATATGTAAATATCTGAAGGAAATGCATGCCAAATATTTTAAGGTCGCTGTGCAATGCGCATAACACAGCACAGAGGCGGACATCTATCATAAGAAAATAATCATATACGTATATATCTTTTGTTTAATATGTACGTTCCGCCGTTTTGCAAACAATTTAGAAGGGTTCCTTGTTTTAAACGTTTCGTGTCATATTAGACACGTAGGTAAATACTGAGACTATAGCTCACTTTTGGAAATCTCTTCGATAACTATCAATGTATGCAAAATATATTCAGGTACCGTCCTCTGACAAGTCCTGCTCAGTATGAAAACATATAGAGAATATCATAAAAACGTACTGCTCCATAAGGAATCAATCCCAAAATGTGCATATGAATACTACGTGCGTCTGGTGCGCACGGAAATCAAAATCCATAAATGTGCCGCACATGTGCACAGAAACGACATCTAGGTGCAACGGGTGTGCACACAACATCTGTCATAGGCAACGTGTGTGCCTGACAGCAAAATCAGGTGCATCTGACATGCACGAAGAATCTCGATTTAGTGCATCTGGTGTGCACCAAAATCGCATCTCATAACATGCGCCCAACATGCGCGAAAACCCAAATCAGGTGCATCCATCCTGCACAAAGTCATGAAATCCAATATCAAGCGCCGAACATGCGAAAAATCCAATCAATTGCATAAGGTGCACAAAACAAATATCGAGCATCACCATCGAAATCGAAGTCCAGTGCATCTAAGTGCACAAAATACATAACACTACACTGCAGGCATATATGAACTATACCGAGTGCAAAAAGCAAATCGTGTGCGTACATATGCACCAAATCAACTCAACTATACGAAATCCATAAAATCATAAACGTGTGAAATCAAGGCACGAAAATGATATCAAGTGCAACAACTGTGCAAAAATCGTAAATACTCAGTAAGTGCAACGATCGTGCACGAAAGCAAATATCATTAAACTCAATCATCAAAATCAATCATGCGAATAGATCGCCCAAAATACCGAAATCGAGTATGGCGGAATAGTCCCGCTCAAGCACATCCTCCAAAAATCTCTGAACAACTGTCATGGTCACTCATAGCATGTCTCGTCGACGATCCTGAACTCTGGCCTGCTGGTGTGCGTAACATGACCACTCCTGGGTCCATGTCTTCTCATAATTTATTCCAGAAAGGTCCTGTCGAGGTCTCTTCCAAATCTCATCTCTGCCTAACTGTCCGGAATTCATCGTCCTTTACTATATCTGTTTCTTGTTCCGGAACGGCTGCATACTCATTGCGACTCCTTCTGGAAGGTATATCCAAGTACAATGCCTCCGCATGCGTATCGCATCTCTGATGTCGGCGGAGTGGAACGTCATCTTATCCAAATCTGGTACGAACCACTTACTCCACTTTTCTCTAATGTCGACTGCTTCGGACTCGTCTCGTCGTGGCTGCATGGACTGAGCTCCAAAGGCTATCCTCGTATCTGGAGTCTTCCAAGAAGTGCGTCTCACCACCCAGCATCCGAATGAAGTCAAACCATCTGATCGATTCGTCAAAACCTCATAATCCCCCAAGAGCTCAACATCTTGGGTACAGTTTAAAAGTATCGAGTACGTACCACAGCATCGATGGTCCAGCCGTAGAAGGGCAAACCTAAGCCTCACTAATGGCACCGCCGAACTGCCGCAAACCCTAATGTTCAAAGGCTTTCACACAGTCATTATGTTGAGTTAGGGTTTCATTCTTCTAGAGGGTCCATAGAATTGCCTGCATGTCTTTTCGAATACTTTAAACTTGAAATAATAGGTTTCTGATATTCAATCGCCTCTGTCGACTCTCAACGTCTCCGCGTGAAGTCGTCTCTAGCTGGAATCAATCTGTCTGATGACCTCGCATCGGGGTAGGCGAACGAACCACATGTCCTAGCCATTCATTCTCGATGACTAGCGACCTTCTATCATCTCTTAGTACAACTCGTACTGCAATAGCTCCAACATCTGGGCCGATATCTCGTCGTTCGCAGCAACAACTGGCTCACTCGTCTGCACGCTAAACAGTGCCTCAATCATCATGAATAAAAAATACATCAACGGTCATCAAAATCTGGTTGGCCTCTATCATTGGCTCAATCCTCTGGTGCTGATCTGCACGTCCGGGTACTCTCATACAGCGATCCATCAAACGCTCGTGGCGCGAAAACACCATAAAAAGACACATCTCTAAAATCGTTTGTTGCCGGAATCACGCCCTGGTCAGTCCTCGTTCGTTATGGCCTCGTGCTGACCGCAACTCTAGCCGTAGCTCTCCCTGCCCGTAATCATGGCAGCAAAACCATAACTGGTACCGATGAGGCTAGATCATGAATGAATATAATACTGAGCAAAGAAATGTACATCCTAAGGTTTCTTAAGTGGAGTAGCGTATCGTAAATATGCCGCGGAACATACGTACGGTACGTCACTCTACTCAAGTCACTTATTCCATCAACCAAGGGTCATCCTACGCTCCGAAGGTAAAACCTAACGCTCTGATACCAACTTTGTCACGACCCGAAAGTACGGAACATGACCAGCACTTAATCTACGAAATGACTCGAGACGTATGTAATCAAAGTAAGCCGAATACCCCGAACTCCAAACCAAGAAAAGTAGTAGAGTGAAGGAAAAACCATTTTAAATCAAATAGTATTCAACATACGCCGAAATGTGCGTTTTTAAAATCACAAGTCTTTTCTAAAAATTTCGGCAGAGTTTCCTTTGTAAAAACTGACCCCAAACGGGTACAAAACCTGATAAAGCATATATAATGAAAAATGCATCCCCAAGCGGGAGCTAGCTCTTCGTCAATCGACGGTCACAACCACGCAAGCAATATAATATACAACGCCGAAAGGCGAGGATCACAACAGAAAAGGAAACTCAAAACAGCAAGAAATCCAAGAAATAAACGCGCGACTCTAAGGTCGAAAGAATAAACATCACTGGTCTCAATCTGAAATAAATACAGGTTTGGTTAATGAAACTTCTAGATACAACTGGATAATAATATACAAATATACCGATGGTCACGATACAAGTAAACCCACCTACTAGCAAATCATCCGGAAATGGAAGTAGTGCCAGCAAAGCCGTAATGAAACCTGTACGGAAAAACCTGAAAGAAACTGTGGCACAACGGGGGTGAGTTGCCAACTCGTGAGTAGAAAACATCTACGAACAGAAATCGCATGTATGACGCAATTCTAGGTCATACGATCATAATATATCCTCAAATATAAAATCTGCAGCCTAATACAATGGCTAGGGTATATCTCTAACAACTGTAATACCAAGTGCTCGTGTCAGTACCTTAGGTAGCAATATATCATATGGATGAGGTATGAATGCATGAAAACTGAATACATGTACTGAAGAAACTGCTTTCATAATTTAGTGAGATTTCTGTATTTTTAAAACGAGGTATCATAAATGAAATCGGCCTAAACAGTGTCTAGCATCGACACAAAACATAAATCCCAATATCCCAATATCTCAAGCTCCGGCTATCCGGACTGGCCTGGATCATCAAATCTCAGTATCTCGATATCCCAAAATCTCAATGTCTCAATCTCACTATCTAGGGTGCCGTCAGTCCTGACCGGCCCCTACCATCAATCTCAAGACCACGACGGTATCCTCCGGATATCCGACACGTCGGGTAAAATAACCGGTCGGTAGTGCTCCCCTGCCAGGCTCAACGCCATCCACTGTGACCTTTTCGCCCCGGGGTACCGCACCGGGCCCACCATGTACCTAAAACGGTTCATCCAACTGCTCGAATCGGATCTCGAAATCCATCAGCAAACTCATGGTGGACGACTAATACATCATGGGAAAACCGCACTTTTTATTTAAAAAGAGAAAGAAAAGAAGTTTATAACTGTTTTTGCGGTTTTCACCCAAATCGAGGAAATCTCATGAAAATCCGAATCCAAATCATCAATAGCATGTAAACAGTGAATATAGGCATAAGAATCCATGAATGCGGCATAACAGTGAATAATAACATGCATGAAGCAGCAGGTAATAACTACAATGTCTAAACTAGCATATAAGGCAAGTACACTAATATCATGTCTAAACTATTAGCTAACAAGCTATGTCAATGTAATAGTATTTTCTAAGTGTACGTGACATGGCAATTACCGATGAAGCTGTGTGTGAGCCGGCAAGTATGTGTACGTGGTACATACGCATCATCGGTAATGGTGCTGGTGTCCTAACAACCTGATATCAACAATGGAATATGAAATTACAATATAAGTATGCGATGCGGAGCGAGCAGCAATAATGTGCGGGAGCTGAATACTAGACACAACGATAACCGACCTGCATTTAATGAAATATGAGTTCTACAGCTACACTAAACTATAGGGCTGAGCTAACAGGCTAACTAAAGGTAAGGAAACCTCCTAACATCTGACTCGATACATATATATATATATATATATATATATATATATATATATATTAGTCGGTGATCCTACCTCGACAATATCACATCCGATACCATATCTATAATCAGATATTCCCAAGTCAAGAGTGCGGATCAAACATCAATATATAGCTCGTACGTAAATCCGTCGTACGGCTTCCCAAATCTGGGTACGGGTCAATATCACATTCATCATAGTATTCATCAGGTATCCTCTTTATCAAAGATCATAATTCGGGGTACTGATCTACGTCTAGTTCAATACTAATATCATCAATATAATCATGATCTGACTACTGATCACCAGTCTCGTACAAACCGATATCATCAGCACATATCATCATAAAGAAGTATACCTCGCCCCATGCGACCCATTCTAAATATCCTAGCATATCATATCTCATATCACGATCACATGTCGACCATTTTATTTATATCACTATTCAAATGGTATCGTCGTCCAAAGATCTGCTCTAACATCATGACGTATCTCAAACACGAATCATGCCATATCACCGATCACACGGTCTCAAATCAAATCTCATCGACTCACCTCAAATTCCCAAATACTGTCCTCAAATTCCGTATATAAACATATAGTCCCATACCCATGTGAACACATAAATATATAATCCAATATACGCACATATGAAAGAAGAATGTATGCAAGTATGGGTGTGTGTGTGTATGTGTGGTGCAACCACTACTCTAGGGTTTCGCAACACTAAACTAATCCAATCACACCTAGAATCCATCTCTATCATCAATAAACTCAAACAATATATAATCAATATATGTGTGTATATGTATTCGTATACATCACCACGAACTGCGGGGGTGCTATACGCCATCCACCCGACTTCTCCTCGTAAATATAAATCTACTCACCTTGCTTCTCGTGTGCCGATCCCGATGTCGCCATCTTCATCTTCATCGCCTCAACATCACGTGGGGGTACCTACAAGGATATCATAAATGCTAAAGCACATGAAAATCACGTCGGAAAACCAAAACGGCATACGCTGCGCGCATAGGTAAAAACCTATAGTCTCGCATGCAAACACGATCAATAACCCTCTGCCATTGATGTTCAAACGCCACCCGACATAAACGAATCACCAAATACCAAAATCCATACCAAAACAAGTCGTAAACCAAGCGCCAACACAAGAAAACAACCCCAGATTCTACCCTATGTGGAATCAGTCAAAATTGCATATGCCAA
Source organism: Agapanthus africanus (assembly GCA_030015575.1). Classification (NCBI taxonomy): domain Eukaryota; kingdom Viridiplantae; phylum Streptophyta; class Magnoliopsida; order Asparagales; family Amaryllidaceae; genus Agapanthus; species Agapanthus africanus. The sequence goes on from CM057347.1 coordinate 227,076,279, forward strand.
GGGTCAAATTTACTGGAGATAGGGCCCTGAAACAAAAACGAAGCACTTCCCACCTGCTCTGGCCGCAAATTGCGGCCTGAAAGAGTTAATTAGCTGCCTGGAAGAGGGGATAGGGGCTAGGGTTTTGGGTGATGGTTTCTCGTTGCCTGCACATCTCACTGTCAAACCAAAAATATTTTCAGGTGACCCGGGTGTTAGCAGATTTCTAAAAACACTCACAGAATTACAGTTTTTCCCGATAACATTTTCATAAATCCGTATTCTGTGTTTCACTCTCAAGTCTGGTCCAATGTAACATCACTAACAGGATTTTAAGGTCATTACAAGCCTCAATTTCACTTTACAACTCAATTCAACTCCTAACCCTAACTAGAAATTTCCAAGGTCCTCAAAACGACACAATATCGACATGAAACAAGTATTGATGTGCAAGGAATTGAAATACTATACTAATGGTGCAGAAATTACCTTCTTTGGCAACTCAAGAAAATTCTTGAGTTGCTCAAAATCCTCAAAACCATCTCTTTCTTAGTCCAATGTGTAGCTAGTGAGCTTGGGAACATTTTTTGTGAAATGGGACTAGGGTTTTTAGGTTGTATTCATGGTGGATCTAGGCTTGAAGAGAGGGGAGGAATAAGAGGGAGAGGGCAGCAGCAGCAGCACAAGGAAAGGGGGGAGAGAAAAGGGTCTGAAGAATGATGGGGGTCATGGTTCAAAAAGGGGTTGACCTATTCTTCTCTCTCTCATAATCATTCTTACCTTTTTCTTTTCTTTTCTTTTATTCTTTCTCACTCAATGGTCCACCCTAAGCAACCATGCTTAGATGAAGGGAAGGCAAAGAAACAAATGAAACATGAGTGTAAAAATGATATGTGCATGTTTTGCACCAAAAATACTAAAAACCCGATTAGCGATTTCTAATCGCGATTAGCACTAAATTAGCATATAACTAATAATAAAAACTTTAAAATGGCAAAATTCCATAAAATACCCTATTTTAGAATTTTCCATAATTTTTCCAAAATTTTTCCCATTTATCGGTATTTAATTATACCGAAATATTAAAATATTCATTAAAAATTAATATTAAATTATAAAAATTCCCAAAAATAATATTTTATTTTTTTGAAATGTTACATATCACAAACTTCGGATTTCATACTTAACCATATGAATTCCTTAGACATCAAATATCTCATATTCCGAATTTCATGCCTAACGATTATAAACCCCGCATTTTAGTCTTGTTATTGAAAACACTTTCCGATAACAAGTCGGGAAATTCAACACGATTCCCGACAACTTGATCGAATGCTCGTCGGAAACTTTAGTAGACGGCCGCACCCCCGATATCGTCGACAAAGTGCACTTAGGCGGAACACCGTAGCCGCAAGCATCAGAACGGATGCTTTAGGCAACGGGGTTCTCCTACAGTCACTTGCTCGGGGCTATGGGGCATGGCTATCTAGTAACGTTACCCGGCGAGTATCCGCGTACACTACGTAATTGCGACGGACTTTTGATCCATATCAAAATACCGTGGCAACCGATCAAATGAGACTAAATTGCTAGATTTATAAAATTCAAATTAGTTTTCACAAAACTAATTTTTGTGGATTCCAAATATTGTATCACAATTCATAAATATCTAGACGATGTTAAACTTTTCGATTGAATCAACAAACACCCAAAATTTCCCAGAGAGCTCAACACTTGAGCACAGTTTAAAAATACCCAAAACATGTTGATTAATCATTCTTTTGTGTGTATGGAAAAGGTTAAAATCACAACCAGAGAAATTTATACCGCAATCAATAGCGGTGTCTATTGTAGTTTCGTTAGCGAGTGCTGATCGTCCACTGAGATTTGTGTTTTGATCGAGCTTGTTTTAGATGAATTGAAATGAAAATAGTAAAGAAAATGATTCAAGATTTATGAGATTTAATTTCAAGAAACATCAAGAAAATAGATCTAGAATCAAGGATTAAGAAAATGTCCAAATCAATTTGATTTATCAAGATAATGAAGATTAGCTTGTAGGAATCGATTGAATTGGTAGCAATGATGAATATAATAATGACTAATCTTATCTATTGATGAATTGTAGCTAGGACGATGGTGATGACTGAAAATTAGGGATCTATTGAAGAAACTAGGGTTTCTCCTTCTCTATCTCTTGTCTTTTCATTGATCATCATTCGGATCTAGCTTTTAGCAAAGAGAATCATCAATCGTTTGATCCCTAATTTGCAACGAAATTCGCAAGAATGTGATCTCGATCCAAATTAGGTCATTGATGATTCTTTTTCCTAAAGTTCACAAATCTCATAAGACTTAAGATTGGTAAAAGGATTTCATCATCATTAGATCTACCGATTCTCTCGATTCCGTTACAAGCGGAGATTTCACTCACACATCATGAAAATTAATGAATCAAGAATCAAGAAGTTTCATAATGCAAGACTGTAATGAAAGCAAGAATTACAATTATCACCTTTATTTAAATCTCCTTCAAATTACACAACTCCTCAATTCGAGGTACAAGATTAAGCTCTCGATCGCTCCTTTGAAGAGGTGAATTTGTCGTCGAACTTTGCGAAGCTCGATCGCCGTGAGTCGCAGATCGTCATGGATCTCTTGCTCGGATGATGATCGGCGTTGCGATAAAGGATCGTTGATTGCTCACTTGATTTGCTTCTCAATGGATCTTGATTTTGGATCTCAAGTTGTGTCACTCAACTTGAATTTGAATTTTGAATTGTGGCTCCAATTGTGTAACTAACCCACCACTAATTGAACAACCTCCCAATTGTAGATCTAGATCCCCTTTTATAAATTCAAATGAATCTTCCCTCCAAAGTTAGGTTGTTAAAGAGAGCCTTCTAGAATGAGGTTGTTATAAGGAGCCTTCTAGAATAACGTTGTTACAAGGAGCCTTCTAGAATAAGGTTGTTACAAGGATTCTTCTAGAAGAAGGTTGTTATGAGGAGTCTTCTAGAATAAGTTTGTTACAAGGAGCCTTCTAGAATAAGTTTGTTACAAGAAGCCTTCTAGAATAAGGTTGTTATGAGGAGTCTTCTAGAAGAAGGTTGTTATGCAGAGCCTTCCAGAAGAAGCTTCTGGAGAATTCTTGTTCTCTTATGCCCTGACTCGGCCGCGGATCTGCGGCAACTCGGCCAACTCGGCCGCGGTTCCGCGGCCATATGAATGTATCTCTGCATCATTTCTCTGGCTTATCTTGGTGTTTGTATTTAGGTCTTCTTGTGACATCTGGAATCTTATAATTCTTTCTTGGATGCTGCCAAATTTTAAGTCTTTGACTTGATTCGTTTTATCGGCACTTTTGCGATTCCGGTTCTTTGACCTGAAGAATTTTCTGCACACAATCTCGTTGAAAGTTTTGAGATATACAAAATCATGCGTGTAGTAATAAACACACAATTCCCTCATAATGCCGGTTATAATGTATAACACATGTTATTTGATATTTTGCAGACGAATTGCTAATATGTGCTATATTTATACCAAACACCTTTAGATGATTAGAAAGAGTAGGGAAATTGATGTGTTAAGAATGCAATGTTTTCGACAGATCAAATTCCCTCAAACATAATTTTGGTCGTCTCGAGCAAACATTTTTTTATTCAAGAGAAGGAGAAAACATAAGAAAAAAGAAAAACTAACTAGCACACTTTCGTAGGCAACACGATTGCACTGAGCACGTGCAACAGCCTTTAAACCTCTAGGTGTCCCTAGTAGGAGGAGTGTTGTCTCCTGAGGGTTTTCAGCGGATTGCACCCACAAAATCGTATAATAAAAGGAAGACTGTGAAAGTTACAGATAAAGATAAGAATTGTAAAAGAAAGACTTTGAAAATTAGAGTTTCCAACTACACTAGCTTTTCAGTTGTCATGGGCCCCATCTTAATAGTCATGAAAAGATGTTAGAAATCACAGCATCCCTCAATAAAACATCTTCTTTATTCTTCATTCCTACATTTCTTCCAAACATTGATCATATACCCCTACGTTTGTGTAATAGACATCCCTACACTCGGAGAATTCAATTCAAGCTATCATACTCTTGTCCATCTACCTCAATACTTTTTAATTGATGAATATTTGATGGAATTGCTCACACATTTTTCATACGACCGTTAATACTTCTTGAGGTTCTAACCGACCAATTACTCATGTGCTTGCTTATTAGGTGTATTTAGTATTTTCCTCGTCTTGCAACACCTAAGACTTAGCAGTGACTCCAAAACCAGTTGGTCTAAGGCACTAGGTGATGAAGCACCCTCGCTATTTTTTTTATTGCTGCCTTGGTGATAACAAAACCTGTGTTCATTTTTTTCACCATTTTATATTTTATTCTCTGTTTTTTTCGTACTTTGGCATTTAGACAAGAGCATTTCAAGGTATCCTCTACTATTCCGAGATTCAAGACGTGTATAAGTGCGTACAGTAGGGTATCAACATTCAAATGTTTGGCTTCCAGAATAGGAACTATTTTTCAGACTTATTTTTATCCGCAGATTAGTGACTTCTTTCATCTTGCTAACCCTTGGGAGAATGGCTCATAACTATTTATTACTAGTTCATTTAAGAAAACTTCTAACTTTCTAGGTTTTCTTAAATTTTTCCAATCTTTTGTATGTAATTATTCACTATCTAATATTTTATCATCTTATTTATGTACACAATTTTTTTATTATTATATGTTTTGTGATTATGCAAAGTGATGCGAAGTGATGCGCAAATAAGCACAAACCTCCCCCAAACTTGCTTATAACAGTGTCATCACTGTTGTCGTCTGTTAAATCTTGAAAACCTGTAGGCTTGGGGAGGAAATTTATTAACGGGGGCAATAATATATGAATCATGAAAATCCTCCCCCAAACTTATTTTTGGCTCACAATTTTGAAGACAACTTTTATTTTCAAGAGCCAAAAATATAGCCCCCCCCAAACTTGAGTTAAACAATATTAAGCATTTTAGGAGGGGATAAAGTAATTTGGTCAATGCCAAGCTTTGCAAAGACCGAAGGTCAACACCAACCTTCAAAGGTTTTATCAGTATAACATATAGGTCGGTGGAAGAACATGTTGTATAGAGTGAGGAAGAAATGGGGAAGAGATAAGTGGTGTGAAGGAAAGGGTTTAAGTCTTAAATTATAGAAATGAAAGAATGGGGATGAATGACAGCGAGAATGTGAATGATTAGGAAGAAGGAGTGGTGGCGGTTCAACTTCTATAGGTAGAGGTTGATCAATCACAAAATCCATATTGTTTAAGAATGCAAGTTCGTCAGCAAAAGGTTCTTCAAAACTTTCCTCAATGGTGTGATCGAACATTTTGTTGTCAATAAGTTTTGTGCAAGAATTTATCATACTTGATTTGTCAAAAATTATGGAGGTAGGAGACTCGAAAAACTCATCTACCTCATTTTCAAAAGTATCCAAATCAAGTTGACTTTCTGGTATTATTGAACTTGAATTAACGGATTGTGATTCATCAACACTCATTGAAATTATAAGAAGAATAGAAGAAGAACCTGAGAAAGTGGAAGATGAAATGGGTAAACAAATTGGTGTGTCGAGTATTGCTGAACTAGATGTGGGAGATGGAGGCTGAATTTTGGTCTGCTCTTCGGTTTTACGATTATCATCAACTTCATGACGCATTTGGGGTTCGGGAAGAATTAAAGGCTCAAGATGATGATCACAAGGAAGTGAAAGGATCTGATGAATTGGTGGGACAAACTCATCCAAAATTTCGGGTTCATCAATCAATATATCCCCAACGTCAATCACCTCATTCAAGTGAAGGTTAAAATTCTCAAACATCTCATTAAAAGTATGGTTTTCGATCAATTTTGGTTCAAAAGTGGAGGTGTAGAGATCACAAGGATTTGGAATGGTTTCACTTGAAATGGACCCTTCATAGTCGGGTAAATCAAACACTTCAAAGTCACACAACTTATCAATTGGTGTACTCGATGAATCTGTGAAACTGGAGTTGTGGATTTTAGTTTGGAAAGGGAAGGTTTGATTAGGAAAGGTGTATAGTTCTTTCTCACAACCCAAATTCTCACTTTGTCCTATGGCCATATTAGACATTGAAAATTTTTTAGCTAGTTCAAAACTAGTTGCTCCTTCATATTTAGCCATGCTTCCCTTCCATTCCTCTCTGATGTGGTTCAACATAACTAAACCTTCTTCTAATGTCCGCTCAAGAAAAGACTTGGGTTGATAAGGAGTTTCAGTATAAGATTGAAATCCTTGTGGACAATTAAAACTCCCAAATGACTGATTAGAAGGACTGTCTAGAGAAGGTGGAAAAGTCGGATTGGATTAATAGGAATAGAATGGTTGCGAAAATTGGGCAGGAGTAGGATAAACATTATGATAAGAAGAATATTGATATTGGTTGGTTGGTTGGCTATTTTCCATAGACATCATATATAACACAAACCGATTATGAAATTCTTCTTTAGAAAGTGGAGGTGATGGTTGATATTGGTCCGGATTAAAACTCTGGCCGTTAGCCCTTGCTATATGTGTAAGTGCACGGCGGCGCCCCGGCCGTCAAACCGACGCCGGAATGCGGAAACGGTGATAAACTTAAATTTTTGCGGACTTTGCAAACCGGCACCACCGCGCACTAAACTCCGGATCGTAACCATTAACAAGTCTACGCTACTAAAAGAAAGGGAAGAGATGTATACCGACGATCCAAGTCCTCCGGTCTTCATCTCCACTCCGATCTCCTCGCGGGATCTCCGTCCGTCTCCTCCTCGTCGGAAAGGGCACCACGAAGCCGGGTACTTTTACGGGCTCCCGCCTCTATACCGAGGCAACTCGCGCATGAAGCCGGCAACTCGACATGCCCAAGGCTTGCTGTAGGATGTGTAGGGTTTATCTCTTTGGGGTAGTGTTGCCATGATGGAGGAAACAAGATGATATGAAGAGAGGTGGTGAACTTTGATACAAAAAGAGAAATGAGAATAATTTCCATACAACAAAAGAAACACATCTCTCATTTTTCCCTCATCTTCAAGTGTGGCCGGCCAATCTTTAAATGGTGAAGAGAAATAACAATATGTATCATATGAGGGAGGTGAGTGTAGGAGAAGAAGGAGGTGACCACATCCAAGAGACAAGAAAACAAACACCATGCTTCATATCAAATCCAACCATACCCTTTCATGTCACAATAAAGCAAAAGCATGGTGGAAAAAATATGAAAGCTATCATATCAATCTTTTACAAGAAAACCCCTCTACAATTGTAATTTGCAAAACTGCAAATTACCCCCTCCATCGGAAAAGTCCGGCCGGGAAAGAACAAAGGAAAACCGGCCGGAACGGAATGCAAACTGGCAACTCCAGAAAACTGGTCCCGTAATAAATTACAGAAAAACCCCAATACTGTGCATACACACCCGCATCTGTATTCCGAACGAAATACAAATGCAATGAGACAAAATCTACACTGTACTAAACTAGTACCGGCTTAAACCAAAGCCGGCTAGTAAAAAACCGTTCGATCCTGATCCGTGCAATACCGCACGTATCTGATCGAACCCTGCCATATAAATCCATACGGCCACTAGTACAAAACTGTCCGATCCTGATCCGTGCAATACCGCACGTATCTGATCGGACCCTGCCATATCTCCATACGGCCTCTACAGCGTTTCGCCCGAAACTTGAGTAACTGAAAGTGTGGTGGACTCTAAAGACTCGTCAATACTATGGCTGTGGATTTAACCACTAGCACGTCAGAGGTATAAGCCAATACGTAACGGGCCACCAGCTATTGACTAAAAGGGACGTCGATGAGCGAACTCATCCTGACACCCTACTGAGCCTGTCAGTGACAATATCCGTGCAGTCCGGTCCGTTCGTCTATGAGTATCGCATGGCGGGCCTAGGGGGTTGGTAAAAGTCAGACCCCCAAAAGCGGTACAAGTCGTGTCGGAGTGTAGCCCAGAACACCCTGAGATACTACTGGAATACCTACCAGTAAATCTCCTTGCCTTGGCCAAGGACTTTGTGTACTGGCTCTCCTAGACATAGCACGACCTCACCCCCAATACCGGGAGAGACGAACCCCTGAAGATACGCTCACTGCCTCCATGTGGCTCGGGACTGTACCCAACTAAAACCTGTTTGCACGACTCCTTTGAGCCGTGGTAGGGTAGTAATCAAAGTACAGTGGGAACTCACACGAGACAAATGACGATCCCCAGGTCGATGAACTAACCTGCACACATGTCACCAGGGAACTGCCATCTGACGTCTGGTATATGACCAACTAGCATGTTCCCGGCGAGTCCTGTCCGGTGTACTCATAACCCAATGAGCACCTGTATACATCTCAGGTGATCCAACTGACACCAGTGGCTTGTGAGACCGGCCACCGTCCCTCGTCGGGGTCTCGACTGTATACACTAGTCTACTAATGGAGTATCGATGCCCGGTCTCGAAACTCCCACGACTAGGGACCTTTTAAGGATATGCTTGTAGACCCCCAGCTCCCACTTATATGATCGCCCTCATACTGCTGGTGGTCAAGCAAGAATCCTAGGGGCTCTATCAACGTGTAATAGCGACGTGTCATGTCACCTAAAGCAGTACACGATGATAAAGGTAAACCAGATAGCATACTATCATCTCGAGTAAGACTGTCCTACCGGGATAGGTCCTCCCTCAATCATTGCAATCACGTACCTGTGATCCAATAATTGACTCTGAGGGCACTACCTCCAACAATCTCCCACTTGCACTCAAGGCTAATTATTGCGATGTCGCATACTCACAGCCCGTGTGATACCGAACACCCAACTCCTCTACTAGTCAGTCTCACAAAGCTCGTTTGCGGAACTATTGCGTTCGAGGAATAGCCTCAGTGAGTGGATCCGCTTAGTTGTTTCTTTCCATGTCTCTCTATATCTCAAGTTCGCGGAGAAAGCCATCTCCCGAAATGAGCAAAATCAGTCTTAGAATATGTCTGGATGTCTGATGGGACCTAGCTCATAAATGAACTCCAAATCCAAACTTCTTAGACTGTATTGACAACTGAACTTAATCAGTGTCCTGCGCCATGCCTCCCTCAGTATCGCCTTGGATCACCTGTCCAAAATACTGCCCCTCATCAGAAGGAAAAATATAACTCTGACAACCTCCTTGTCGTCCATGTCACCTTGGAAGCCTGGAATGATAACTGTCTCCTGAATGAGGCTGTCGTTATCATATCCCTAGAACATCTACTTATGTTCTAAAACTGCTTCCGACTGTTTCTCCAGGATTGGATTAATGTCAACTTATTGCATCTAGTGCAAGAACAACATCTGGTGTGGTACTTGACATCTCACGATTGACTCAATTGCCTGAGCAAGTGATCTGCCAATCATGCACGTCCCTCTCCCCTTTATCCTGTAAGACACCTTTGAAGAGGGTGACTCCATTACCTGCAGGTACACTACCGTGCCAGGAGTCGTCCATCCTAAATACTCTTAGAATGCTGTCAAGTACCCCGATTGGGAAACCACCCAAATCTAGATCTAAAACCATAGATCCAGTAACCAGTATGTCAGATATAAAATCCATTTCCTTTGTGGAGAAACCACTGTGTGACGACCAAAGTATAACCGATCGTAGTATAGGAGTTTCTTTTCCTACTTTGTGTATGTCATCCAAATACCAGGATATCACACCCTACTACCTTCTCAACAGATCCATCCCCTATTCTGATGAAGTCAAACCCATGACTGTCACGTCAGAAATAGATGATCTATCTCCGCTACATCTTCTTTAGTCTATAAATAGACATAAGCTACCTGTCCACCAATGCTTCCGCTGCTCCCACTGACTACGACAACCCTCTGGCAGAGTCATATACACGTACACTTCTAAAACTAGTTTTAGAACGACGCTATACTCATCCTCCCGCCGGGTCTCGTAACCTGGAACAACAGCAATGGCAATTGTGGGTAAACAAGAACTTCCCTGTCACCGTCCTTGAGGCCACCGTAGTGCCTCTCGGGTGCCTGAAGTTACCCACCTTATCTGCGGAGTGGCCAATGGAATGTCAATCCAGATTGAATCTTTAGGTTCCTTATCAAATCTTCAGTAATCGTTTGTGGTTCTGGAATTACTTCCAGTTCTACCATACTCCCACTACTGTTTTCTGAAAAAATCCATTTTTAATAAAACTGTGGCGAGTCTAGAACAATATTGCTATTGTTCATCCAGATGGTAGAAAGTCAACCCGCGTCATAGCCTGGGTCAACCCACAAACAGCCATTACAGAAACGTGCCTCGAGTTATCCAGTGTCTGGTTTTAATCATAAACCGGACAACTCCCCGTACCTTAACATCGTTAAGATATGAACTGTTCTATATCCAATATAAAAAACAGAGGCACTGATTTAATTGAACCAGATTCAAATCATGCAGCTGTCTCCAGTGCATGTCAACTAAATGGAGAGAGGCCGATCAGCGTTACTCAACTTAGGAATGCTTCCAATTATGAGTAACCTGAAAGAGAAGCAATTTCTCTTTATCATTACTATCAACTGAATACCATACACAAGTATCTACATCTTCGATCTCTTTGAAGAATCCCGATACTTGCTATACCTGGTTCTCTACTCTATTCAAATACCTATAACTCCTCAAAACTTAGACCCTGTGTTTCCACGAAACACCTGTCTAAAAACTAGAGAAGTCATAAGTAAACCGAATATAGTACGAGGACCAACCCCTCTGTCCTGATGGACCCTGGACAACATACAATACTCTGTATAAGTCCCTTGAGTCTGATAACTCATTCACTGTGTGTCGTAGGTTGAAAACTGTACTTATGGTTAAGAAGAATTACACCGATGTTTAATGCTCCTTACCTAACCATCCACTGATATAGGTAAATGTCGTAGACATAATTTCAGAAAGGTATATCTCACTCTATGAAAATAGACGTACAGATATATCAATTTGAAATTGGTGCATAACAGCGGATATTCAAAACCAGATATTTGCCGACCGGCAAACAGCCCAGGTGATTTCCTCAAATATCACCGATTACAACGAATCCCGATATAATGAGGATGATCACCCAATTCCCAATAACTTACTCCCACTCATCATCTGTAAAACCATAAAGATGTGAGAATCGTACCTGGTAAATACATACCCTGGAGTAAGTATCTAATCGGGAAATCAGTTTTTCTTTAACATTACACAGTGAAACTGAAACATTGAAATGTTCCGATGGGGTATTTTGGTATTCCTAGTAATGCCTCTTCCAGATTCACGACTGTAACCGTATAGTTCTTTGCCACCTCTCCAAATCCCTTCATATGTCTTTAGTCTTTGCCTTCTGCACACCCCTTAGGCCAAATGGTTTTCTTCCTTCCCTACCGTTCGGCACCAGCCTATGGTTTGGAAGAAGACTATCCAATAAGCATAATGGGTGTACTGTCCCAATCCTAGGAACACTCGCAATGCGAGAGAAGGTGAAGATAAAAGACACCTGAATGTACTTTATTCCTATTTCTCCTGAACCAGGATCCATCCCCGAACTGGAACAAGTTCCTTTCGAGTTCGTATATAACCATACGATGGATTATCCAAATAAACTGTGGATCTTCGTAGTGATACGGAGTGTCCTGGAGAAATACAAAGGTGATGTGGGAGTGGTAACGAAATATTTGGTTTGGTCGTGAATATCTGTTGCAATTTACTTTGCCCTCTTACTAATCCCTTGCTTTGTCTAAACTTAATACCTTCTGCACACCATCGTTATGCTAATTGGTTTTCTTCATTCCCTACCGGTCGGCACCAGCCTAAGGTTTGGAAGAAGACAATCCAATTTGCGTAATAGGTGTACTACCCCTAAACCAAGGAGTACTCGTAACCTGAGAGAGGGTAAAAGGAAAAGACAACTGAATAATCCTATCCGTTTTCTCCAGAACCGGAAACCATCCTCGAATTCCTTCGAGTTCGTATCTAACCATACGATGGTTTTGTCCAATGGAAGTGGACGTTCGTAGCAATACGGGGTGTCCCGGAGAAAAGGGTAAAAGTAGGAGTGGCAATGAGGTCCGCAACTCTGACAATCCAAAAGCCAGTGTTAAGTAAGGTTCGGTTAACTTGGTCACTGAGTCATAGTCTTAGGGTCGGGTCAATGGTCGCTGCCAAAGAGAGAGAGAAAAGAAACACTCAGCGTGCACTCTAACCTAGATCAGAATGGTCACCAATTTATCTAATCTGGAATCCTCCCACTGTACCTCAAATTCTCCTCCAAACCTAAAAGAAGAATTAGTCGGGGTCACCCGAGGAGTAAACTAACTCATCAGTGGGAATCGGGATCCAACTATCATTGCATGATAACGTGACGGAATCCGCTCACGCTATCACACTCCAGAAGGTATGCGCATATCTGGCAAGTTTCAGTTCTTTTGAAACTCCCGATGTAATTTCTGCCCCATGCTCTTATGACCTTGGCGTGAGGTCAAAATATCATAAGTCACATGTCAAGTTCTGCCCATCATTATCCAGGTTAATTTGAATCCACCCGTACATACCCTTGACGTAGGCCAAAATAGTAGTACGACTGTCCCAAACCAACGCATCTATCTATGCAACAGATAAATACCCGGCAGCTACCAAACACTATGCCTTGGCGTGAGGTCAAAATACATAGCTTGAATACTACCGAATATTTAACTGAAATGATGGAGGGCTACGAATGGTTTCTGGCGAAAACCTTTAACGTAATGAACTTGATATCGTTGAAGGAACGGATAGCTTTTTAGAATATAGTAACGAAAACCGTTGCTAAAGAGGTCACTCCCGGTGAAGGGATCTCGGCTCTTTCCCCGTAGAATGGGGTGCAGGATATTCCAAATGAATACCACGATGCAAAGCAAAAGCAATCGGCTATAGTGAAGTTAATGCCCTGACGCAAACTTTTTGTCCAAGGGGTCACTCCCGGTGAAGGGATCTCGGCCCTTGCCTCGTCGACTGAGGAGCAGGATATTCCAACTGAATACCACGATGCAAAACAAAAGAGAACGTCCTTGCAATAACAGCTTTTTGAAAAAGTGTTCCAACAACATCAGATTAGGTTTGTTTTTAACTTTGCATTGATCCGAATCAATGCAGTCCCATCAATTGATCACACCACAAAGAACGAAAATATACTGATGTACGTATATGCCATCCGCATTCGCCACTGGGTCCCGTCATTACCCGTTAGGTTAGCTTACTAACGACAGAGCGGGGACTGGACTAGCGCGGATGCAAAACATATACAACATCTACTAATATATATACCAATATATTATATTTCGCTCAAGGCGTGAATAGAAAGCAACATCACAGATACGAATAGCATCACAGAAACAATACAGATATCTGGGATCCCCGGGTTTCACAGAGCCACTGCTGAAACCTGAAGTTCCCCTGGTCGTGTGGATAGCCTGTGCAATGAAATCCTAGACCCCTACGGGCGCGGCAAGTCACCCGCCAAAACCTGAAGCGAGGCAGCCCCCTTCAGCACCGTGAATGGACCACCCAGCACTTCACGGAATCCGGTAACTTGGGCACCCCTCCTGGGTCAAACCTGTACCCCCTACGAGTGCGACGAATAGCCCGCCAATCCTAGAGTGAAGCCCCCTCCGTTTCAATGCCATGAGATGCGGGCTTGTTGCCCTCTAGAACCCGGCTATCCGTGCACCCCTCCGCGGGGCAATCCTAGTACAGAAAGTAAAATATACATACACCGGGTACATCGACCGCAACCAGGTCGTGCCCCAAAATAATAATACAATCAGGCAGTGACGGCAGTCCACATGTCGGACGCTCGCCCCGCAATAACAAATGTACATAATACAACAAAAACTGTACTAGCATTGCATCCAGGCTATCCCCACGACCGATCCGCAACATCACAGCAAATACATAGAACATCAACGTGAAAGTCACGTTCGCAAATCCGTCTAACCGGGCTATAGCAGTTAGACCGGATTTACCGATCGAGTGACATTCACGGTCGCAGATATAATGTAAATACTGTGAAAAATGTGTTTAAAAAATTTCCGATTGATCAAACAATTAACAAGTGGGCCCCAAACAAAACTGTAGCACTCACAGAAACAATTGGCCCAACTTTAATATTCCAAAGCCCATATTTTAAGCCCAGAAGGCCTCTGTAAAAAAATGGTGAAGTGATGTGAATAGTGCGCGGCGGAAGGGCCGCACAAATGGGGTTTTCGCGGCGGTTCCGCGCTCCAACTGTGGAGTTACTTCGTCAAATTTTTACAGAACTCTTAGATTTTCCAGTACATCAATATTTTATAACCTGAAAAATTTTTCGAGACCAAAAATTTTCAACAGAAACTGATGCGAAGGCAATACGGGTTTTTGGAACTTTTTGATCGATCGGAAATGCAAACACATTACACAAAGCTAGACTAAGTTAATGGGGAGGCTCTGATACCACTGTAAGTGCACGGCGGCGCCCCGGCCGTCAAACCGACGCCGGAATGCGGAAACGGTGATAAACTTAAATTTTTGCGGACTTTGCAAACCGGCACCACCGCGCACTAAACTCCGGATCGTAACCATTAACAAGTCTACGCTACTAAAAGAAAGGGAAGAGATGTATACCGACGATCCAAGTCCTCCGGTCTTCATCTCCACTCCGATCTCCTCGCGGGATCTCCGTCCGTCTCCTCCTCGTCGGAAAGGGCACCACGAAGCCGGGTACTTTTACGGGCTCCCGCCTCTATACCGAGGCAACTCGCGCATGAAGCCGGCAACTCGACATGCCCAAGGCTTGCTGTAGGATGTGTAGGGTTTATCTCTTTGGGGTAGTGTTGCCATGATGGAGGAAACAAGATGATATGAAGAGAGGTGGTGAACTTTGATACAAAAAGAGAAATGAGAATAATTTCCATACAACAAAAGAAACACATCTCTCATTTTTCCCTCATCTTCAAGTGTGGCCGGCCAATCTTTAAATGGTGAAGAGAAATAACAATATGTATCATATGAGGGAGGTGAGTGTAGGAGAAGAAGGAGGTGACCACATCCAAGAGACAAGAAAACAAACACCATGCTTCATATCAAATCCAACCATACCCTTTCATGTCACAATAAAGCAAAAGCATGGTGGAAAAAATATGAAAGCTATCATATCAATCTTTTACAAGAAAACCCCTCTACAATTGTAATTTGCAAAACTGCAAATTACCCCCTCCATCGGAAAAGTCCGGCCGGGAAAGAACAAAGGAAAACCGGCCGGAACGGAATGCAAACTGGCAACTCCAGAAAACTGGTCCCGTAATAAATTACAGAAAAACCCCAATACTGTGCATACACACCCGCATCTGTATTCCGAACGAAATACAAATGCAATGAGACAAAATCTACACTGTACTAAACTAGTACCGGCTTAAACCAAAGCCGGCTAGTAAAAAACCGTTCGATCCTGATCCGTGCAATACCGCACGTATCTGATCGAACCCTGCCATATAAATCCATACGGCCACTAGTACAAAACTGTCCGATCCTGATCCGTGCAATACCGCACGTATCTGATCGGACCCTGCCATATCTCCATACGGCCTCTACAGCGTTTCGCCCGAAACTTGAGTAACTGAAAGTGTGGTGGACTCTAAAGACTCGTCAATACTATGGCTGTGGATTTAACCACTAGCACGTCAGAGGTATAAGCCAATACGTAACGGGCCACCAGCTATTGACTAAAAGGGACGTCGATGAGCGAACTCATCCTGACACCCTACTGAGCCTGTCAGTGACAATATCCGTGCAGTCCGGTCCGTTCGTCTATGAGTATCGCATGGCGGGCCTAGGGGGTTGGTAAAAGTCAGACCCCCAAAAGCGGTACAAGTCGTGTCGGAGTGTAGCCCAGAACACCCTGAGATACTACTGGAATACCTACCAGTAAATCTCCTTGCCTTGGCCAAGGACTTTGTGTAATGGCTCTCCTAGACACAGCACGACCTCACCCCCAATACCGGGAGAGACGAACCCCTGAAGATACGCTCACTGCCTCCATGTGGCTCGGGACTGTACCCAACTAAAACCTGTTTGCACGACTCCTTTGAGCCGTGGTAGGGTAGTAATCAAAGTACAGTGGGAACTCACACGAGACAAATGACGATCCCCAGGTCGATGAACTAACCTGCACACATGTCACCAGGGAACTGCCATCTGACGTCTGGTATATGACCAACTAGCATGTTCCCGGCGAGTCCTGTCCGGTGTACTCATAACCCAATGAGCACCTGTATACATCTCAGGTGATCCAACTGACACCAGTGGCTTGTGAGACCGGCCACCGCCCCTCGTCGGGGTCTCGACTGTATACACTAGTCTACTAATGGAGTATCGATGCCCGGTCTCGAAACTCCCACGACTAGGGACCTTTTAAGGATATGCTTGTAGACCCCCAGCTCCCACTTATATGATCGCCCTCATACTGCTGGTGGTCAAGCAAGAATCCTAGGGGCTCTATCAACGTGTAATAGCGACGTGTCATGTCACCTAAAGCAGTACACGATGATAAAGGTAAACCAGATAGCATACTATCATCTCGAGTAAGACTGTCCTACCGGGATAGGTCCTCCCTCAATCATTGCAATCACGTACCTGTGATCCAATAATTGACTCTGAGGGCACTACCTCCAACAATATGCTCAGCAATGGACATGCGTCTAGGGGCATCCTCAATCGGAGTATCAATTGAAACAGATGTAGAATTAGGATACGGTTGATAAGACCTGGACTGAGGTGGCCAACTGTTTCTATCTGCTTGCACTATCCGATCTCTTAAAGGCATGAGAGAGTCGGATGGTATACCGAAGCGATTACGAAAACAAGAAATATCTAGTTGTCGACAGCAAAGCTCGGCAAGAGTTCGTCTGTTTGGGTCACCCATTATAAGAAGAGAAGAGGGGGGAAAGGGGAAAAAGGGGAGAAAATAATTGGTTCGTTTTGAAAAAGGACGGATTTATGAAAATTCACACAAAAATGCACAAGCAACCCTATATCTAATGGTCATCTAGGTCAAGTCACTAGACCGCTCCTAGACTTCCAGAAGACAAATCACAGGATAAATCCTCTACTGCCTCTTTATCCCTCCTGTGGCCAGCTAAGTGCCAGGTAAGTGGGAGCTTCTCCGCTATGTATGTAGCGGGCCTAATTAAGTAACCACTTGTCTTAGACACACTTACCTTAGACACCACAAAAGAAATGCGGATAAGCAATAGATTACCCACGACCTCCTTCTGTCCTAATTGAGCGCGACGGTCCTTAGAGTCTTGTCTAGATATTTTTTAGTTAATGAAGGATGATGCAGATGCAAGTTTTGTGATTTTCGGGGCTTAGGAAGGGTAATGAACTCCCCACCTAATCTGAATTTGGTCTTTGCCCCTTAATTTCCGTATTAAAATATGCACAAAACAACCAATTTCAAGATTCGCAACAAGAATTTTATTTTTTTAGCAGCGCTGCAAATATTTGCAAAGAATCCTGCAGAAAATTGTTATTGGACAAGATCAGAGAGAAGAGAACAGAACAGAGAATATACCACCGAAGTTAGAAACAATGAAACGCCTAAGAGGCGGCGGAACCGCCGCAAAAACCAGCAATCCACCGCGGATCCGTGGTGGAATGGAGGAATTAGGGTTTCAACTTTTTCCTGTAGCTTCTTGTACTCCTCTGGAATCTGTAGAACTTCTCTGAATCTTGATCTCACTGCTAAAATTAGTCCAGATTCCCTCGCAAAAATTCAAACACTAATCGTTAAGCACTAGAAGCGAATCTTGGATGAAATTTTGATGGAATAATAATTTTTCAACCCAAATAGCAAAAACGAACAAAATAGTACACATCCCCGGCAACGGCGCCATTTGATTGATCATTCTTTTGTATGTATGGAAAAGGTTAAAATCAGAACCAAAGAAATTTATACCGCAATCAATAACGGTGTCTATTGTAGTTTCGTTAGCGAGAGCGGATCGTCCACTGAGATGTGTGTTTTAATCGATCATGTTTTAGATGAATTGAAATGAAAATAGTAAAGAAAATGATTCAAGATTTGTGAGATTTAATTTCAAGAAAAATCATGAAAATAGATCTAGAATCAAGGATTAAGAAAATGTCCAAATCAATTTGATTTATCAAGATAATGAAGATTAGCTTGTAGGAATCGATTGAATTGGTAGCAATGATGAATCTAATAATGACTAATCTTATCTATTGATGATTTGTAGCTAGGACGATGGTGATGAATGAAGATTAGGGATCTATTGAAGAAACTAGGGTTTCTCCTTCTCTATCCCTTGTCTTTTCATTGATCATCATTCGGATCTAGCCTTTATCAAAGAGAATCATCAATCGTTTGATCCCTAATTTGTAATGAAATTCGCAAGAATGTGATCTCGATCCAAATTAGGTCATTGATGATTCTTTTTCTTAAAGTTCACAAATCTCATAAGACTTAAGATTGGTAAAAGGATTTCATCATCATTAGATCTACCGATTCTCTCGATTCTGTTACAAGCGAAGATTTCACTCACACATCATGAAAATTAATGAATCAAGAATCAAGAAGTTTCATAATGCAAGAATGTATGTAAAGCAAGAATTAAAATTATCACCTTTATTTAAATCTCCTTCAAATTACACAACTCCACAATTCGAGGTACAAGATTAAGCTCTCGATCGCTCCTTTGAAGAGGTGAATTTGTCGTCGAACTTTGCGAAGCTCGATCGCTGTTCATATCAGATTTTTGCATTTTCATACCGCCCAATTTTTATCACATTGCATATCCGTAGATACTCTTGAGCCGTGTTTGCTAGTCAATTGCAGGATACAGGTTCCCGGTTCTCAAACGGTGAAATGCATGGAAAACACGACAAAAATCCGGTTCCTACCAACCACAGTTAAAACACGGTCTCCTCTCTTCATCCGTATGCTGCCAGATACCAGTTTAGGAAGACAAAATGTCAAATCAATGTCGTTTTCAGGCACAAGGCTCAATGGTAGCACAAGATCCAAGAGATCTACGCGGAGCTCGAGGCAATCATGACAAAATCTTGACAAAAAGTCCACCTTTCCCTCAACAGAAATTCTGGAAAATTCGTGAAGGAATTATGAAAACATACACATACCAGAAAAATGTACACATCAAACCAGGTGTCCACAAGAAATTGGGGGGCCCAATTCGACTATAAGGCCGCGGATCCGCGGCCAAAGTGGGGTCCAGGCCGCGGATCCGCGGCCATATAGTGGCGGCAGCTGATAATTTTTGGGGGGTAGTTTGGTCATTATGTTTGGGTTCTGGTGGTTGCCCTAGGGTTTCATTTTCTGGCCTATAAATAGCCCAGAACTTTGTGAAGGAAGGGGTCCATTCTTGTATTTTCTTTTTCTAGGATTTAGTTCACTTGTTCTTCTTCTTCTCATCTCTTCTCCATTAACCTTGTAGTGAGCTTTGTGAGGGAGGAATGATAAATAAAGAAGATCAATTTGTTACCATGCTTGTCTTACTTTTATTATAATTGTTGTAACTTTAAATTCGTTAAGTAGTTGTTGTTATTTCCTTGTTATTTCTTTCTTCTCTTTTTTCTTTATCCTTACATACGACAATGATACTTACGCTCGATCCTCGCCAAGGTGAGGTCGCAAACAGTTAGTCGTATTCTTCTAATCTCCTTCTTTCTATCTTCCTCTTTTGTGTTGTTTTATTTTTCCGTATTATGATGTGTGAGTAGTTCATTCTTGTTAGGGTAGGATAAGGGAAGTTTGAGAGAAGGAAATCTCTCTCACTCTTTCCTTGCCCAACAGCTTAAATCGACTCCCGTTAACCCAACCACAATCCGCTCCTTACGGCACCCTATCCTACATGATAGCGGTGATTCCGTAGTGAGACCGGTTGTGGTTGGATTAACCGGAGGTTATGGCTAAGAGCCAAGAACGGACGGACAAGCACCAAAAGGAAGACTTATGCGTTGGAAAGCCTAGCTTATACTCGCAAAGTCCTTCCTAGTCGTGCTAATCCCCGTTGTTGCCGATTACCGTAACACGACTTTAAGAAGGGCAACGAAAGATGTGGAGACTCCTAACTCAAACTAACCTAATCCTAACCCTAACATGCTCTCTTTAAATATCAACTCAACACTTAGATAACTACAAACAAAATCTGAACAACCGGACTTAACTCGTCGAAAAACACATAGAAAAAGATTCTCATCTCCCTGCGGACGACCCGTACTCAACCGGCTAGCTACGTGCGAAACCGTCTTGATTGCGGTATTTAGAACTAAACTTGACACGCACATAACCTAACAATCAAATGGCGCCGTTGCCGGGGAGACGGTAGTCTATTTCTAAGTGAAATTTCGGGTTAATTTGTGAATATAAAAACAACCAAAAAACCAAAAAAATATATACTTTGTAAAAATCATCTTGTTATTCTTGATTAGTTTTTGTGCAAGTGTGCAGGAAATACGAAGCTCAAGATCGACGCCAAAGACGTTGGAAATATGGAGTTCAAGTACAGTGCCAAAGACGTGGGAAGATAGACCCACATTTTCGCGGCTACACCGCGACGTACAAAAACAAAGCATACGGTCTACTGTACAAATCTGGAGCTGTTTCAGTGAGCAAATCCAAATTCAGAACATCCAGACAACCAGAGGACACCCAACAGAGCCCACACAAGAAATATGGTGCATCAACTCCTCATTTCCGCCGCGGAACCGCGGCATTAGGGCCTTATTGCCGCGGAACCGCGGCCGATTGGTGGGGTCAGGGTGCTATTTTCTCTCTGTAAGTCTCTCTCCTTCTCTCCACTCCTCTGAGCTCCAATAAATTGTGTTTTCTGCAGCCTTCTTTGCGCAAATTCTTCTCCCCCTTTCCAATAAACTGTTCTTGTGCAGGATTCTTTGCGCCGCAAATAAAAATTGTTTGCTGTTGATATTGTTACTGTTTTGCATTCTTTAATACGGACTTAAGGGGCTTGAAACCAATCCAGATTGGGTGGGGATTTCATCACCCTTCCCAGGACCCCGGAAATCACTAAAGCATATGCATTGTCCACTGTAAATTAAAAAATACTAGACTTCAGCCCTAAGGACTTCGCGCTCATTAGGAGAAGATAAACCTTGTTTAGAACCTTGCTTAACCGTATATTGTTTACGGGGTGTCTAGGAAAGTGTTAAAGGCGCAACCGCCGAAAGAGAAAGGGTTATTTAATTAAGGAACTTCGCGAAAGCGTTGGACAACCTCCCCTTATCTCTGCACTTACCTGGCCTCGTGATCAGTGTATTTTTAAGCCTGTTTCTCGACACTGTTTAACTTCGACAATCAAGTTCAGGAGCAGGTCTAGTAGACCTAGGTTACTCTAGATCTAGGTGTGATTGTGCATATCTTGTTTGTGATTGCTTAAGCCGTATTCCCGTACATACTTCTGTAAATCTCTTTCTAAAAACAAAATAAAAAAGAAAAAATCAAAAACTTTTATAAAAACTTGCCCTTTTGTCGCCAAATCCATTTTCACCCAACACCCATCACCGTTCTTCATTGACGTTTTCTTACCCTCACCTTCTTCGCTTTGACTATACTAAACTCGTTTAGTGTATGTCCGCTTGGACTCGGGACACTAGCGCCCGTCTAGTCCGCGTTACGTTAGTCGCGACCGACTACGCGATCGACTCCGAAGTCGATACTCCGTCCACTCCTCTTTCTCCCCTTCCTTTGCCGGCCAACTCCGACGTTGACCGGAATTCTGTTCATACATCTTCACCTTCACCTTCACCTTCACCAACCTCTTCTTCCGCGATGTCGGGATTTATTCCAAACATCTCGTTGACCACCCCTGGATTGGCTCCACCTCCTATGGAGACCAATCTCCCACCACCTCCGCCTGTTGTAGCGCCGCAGCGAATTGCGCTCCAGGATCGTTTCTACCCTACCCGTTCTGCACTTCCAACCTGCCTTTCTCTTCCTCCGGCCAATGGGGACAACTTTGAAATTAAGCCCCATTTCATCAACATGCTTCCACGTTTTAATGGGCTTGAATCTGAAGATGCCTATATCTTCATTAACAAATTTCAAAACGTCTGTGCCATGATGAAAACAACCCAGCTGTCGGACGATGCTATACGTCTACGGGTCATTCCGTTCACTTTATGCGATCTCGCAGAAAAATGGCTGTATAGCACCGCTTCCCACTCAATCACCAGCTGGGATGAGTTTGTTAAAGCGTTTCTGAAAAAATTCTACCCAAATCATAAGACCGCAAGAATTCGAAATGAGATCAACCAATTCTCCCAGCTTCCTTCTGAACCCTTTTGGAAGTGCTTTGACCGATACAAAGACCTTCTTGTTCAGTGTCCTCACCACGGTATAGAGAAATGGCAACTCTGCCAAACCTTATACGAGGGACTGAACCCAGCAACGAAGCAGTTGCTGGAAACCATCTGTCAGGGCCACTTCCTATCCAAATCTGACGAGGAAGCGTGGCAGTTCTTTGACGATCTTGCGGAGCAAACGCTACAGTGGGAGAGCACCAGACCGACTCCTTCTTCTTCTTCTCCCTCCACTTCTACCGGTCAGTCTAGGGTAGGAATTCACCAGCTTGATGTCTCTATTGCGATGAGAGCTAAAATGGCTGCTATCACAAAAAAGCTTGAAGCAATAGAGAGCAAATTTTCTTCTCCTACTCCTGCCCCTGTTCTCCCCCTTCGTACCATCTGCGCTTGTTGTTCCGATCCGTCCCACTTAACTGAAGAGTGTCCTTACAATCCACCCTCGCAAGGACAGGATCAGGTTAATGCATTCCAGCAAAGACCAAGGAATGATCCATACTCTTCCACCTACAATCCCGGTTGGAGGAACCACCCCAATTTCGCCTGGAATCAGAATCAGAATCAATTCCAGGGCAACAATTTCCAAAGGGCCCCTCCACCGCAACAACAAGCGCAACAACAAACTCAGTATCAACAGCCCTTCCAACCCCAGCCTTACCAAAACCAGACGAACAACTTTGCACCGAACAATTCCTTTCCACCAAACAACTTTGTTCCGTCGAACAATGATAAGGTTTCCTCGCTCGAGCGAAGTCTGGATGCGTTTGTTAAACAATCGACTCAATCCACCGCCAACATCCAGTCTTCAATCCAATCTTTAGTGCAACACACCGCCG
The DNA here is from genome assembly GCA_030015575.1 of Agapanthus africanus. Taxonomy (NCBI): domain Eukaryota; kingdom Viridiplantae; phylum Streptophyta; class Magnoliopsida; order Asparagales; family Amaryllidaceae; genus Agapanthus; species Agapanthus africanus. The sequence goes on from CM057347.1 coordinate 227,099,524, forward strand.
CACACGGGCAGAGCATCAAGACCATCGAGGCCCAGATTGCACAGCTGAACGCGGCCTTGAGCGAGCGAGAGAAGGGGAAGCTCCCGTCCCAGCCACTTCCAAATCCCGGCCACCCACATAATGCACATGTTGCTCTTGAACAACAAAACCATAATGTGAGTGCCGTGACCACACTGAGATCAGGGAGGGTGCTGCAAAACAACATTGGCAAGCAAATCAACGATGACACCCCGGCCGCTTCTTCTTCTTCTTCTTCTCCTGCTTCTTCTTCTTCGTCTTCCGAGCCTATTCTCCGTTCTTCACAAGGCTCTCCTTCCTCTTCTTCTCTAAACGGACCCGCTTCTCACTCCACGAAAACACCTATTCTGGGATCCGTTCCAACTCCAAAATCTCCTCCTCCAGCATTAGACTCAACCAATTTTCAAAATGTTCCATTTCCAAACCGGTTGAGGTCTAACAAACAAAATCCACAAATGGAGAAGATTTTGGAGTTATTCAAGCAAGTTAACATTAACATTCCTCTTTTAGATGCTGTCCAACAAGTCCCTTCTTACGCGAAAATCTTAAAGGACTTGTGCACGAAAAAGAGGAAGTCTCAGGTACCCAAGAAGGTTTTTTTGGCTAGTGCTGTGAGTGATGCCCTTACCCAATCTTTACCACAAAAACGGAAGGACCCTGGCTGTCCTACGATTTCAATTACTATTGGGGATAAGAACATCAACCGCGCACTATTAGATCTTGGTGCCAGTGTTAACTTGCTTCCGTATTCAGTATACGAGCAATTAGGCGTCGGAGAGCTGAAACCCACACACTGCACTCTCCAGATGGCCGACCGATCGATCACCCATCCTAGGGGTGAGCTAGAGGATGTGTTAATCAAAGTCGGGGACTTCATATTCCCCGTCGACTTCATTGTCTTAGATACACAGCCTGTAGCTAACCCCCGGAATCAAATTCCGGTGATACTCGGTCGCCCATTTCTCGCAACCTCAAATGCTGTGATCAATTGTCGCAATGGTTCAATGAACCTCTCTTTTGGAAATATGACAATTGAACTCAACATTTTTAGGTTGGGGAATCAGCCCGCCGAACCTAATGCTCATATACTGGATGTCTGCTCGATCCAGGAGATCACACCAGAAGAGTGTGAATTCGAGGAGTTTCTGTTTGAACACGATGATCTTGACGCCACTAGTGCGTGTCTCTTCGAACCTGCTGCTGTTTCTGCGCCCGATAACGACTACGAGTGTTTCACGTTCACGAACGATCTTAGCCGCGCACAACCCGAGTTTGAATCTTTCGACTTTTCGGATGAGTTACCTGAACCATCCGACTCGGTTGCCTACACTCGTTTTGAACCTTTGCTGGAGTCCTTTGAGTTCGAGACCTTTGCACCAGTCTTGCCTTCCATCATTTCACCTCCAACGCTCGAACTCAAGCCGTTGCCGTCTCACCTTAAGTATGCTTACTTAGGTGAGAACGAGACCCTCCCTGTCATCATCTCGGCTTCTCTAGCTCCCGAGCAAGAGAAAGCCCTTCTCGCGGTCTTGCACGGCAACAGGCAAGCTTTTGGCTGGTCCATGGCGGACATCAAGGGGATTAGTCCCCTCATCGTTGAGCATCACATTCATCTGATGGATGATGCCAAACCAGCCCGGGATCCACAGAGACGTCTTAATCCAGTCATGAAGGAGGCTGTGAAGAAGGAGATCGTCAAATGTCTAGATAGTGGTATCATTTACCCTATCTCTGATAGCCAGTGGGTTAGCCCCATTCACGTTGTCCCCAAGAAGTCGGGCATCACGGTCATAACCAACGAAGCAAATGAGTTAATCCCTACTCGCACCCAAACCGGGTGGCGAGTTTGCATTGATTACAGAAAACTCAACGCTGCAACGCGGAAAGACCACTTTCCGCTACCTTTTATTGACCAGATGCTCGAACGATTGGCCGGACATGAGTACTACTGCTTTCTTGATGGCTACTCTGGCTATAATCAAATTCCCATCGCCGAAAAGGACCAGGACAAGACCACTTTCACTTGTCCTTTCGGCACGTTTGCATATCGACGCATGCCCTTTGGGTTATGCAATGCGCCCGCTACCTTCCAGCGGTGTATGATGGGGATTTTCTCAGACATGGTGGAGAAATTTCTGGAGATTTTCATGGATGACTTCTCCATTTTCGGCGATTCTTTTGACGAGTGTCTGCTGCATCTCGACGCTGTCCTTACCAGATGTAAGGACAAGAATCTCACTTTGAACTGGGAGAAATGCCACTTCATGGTGCGCGAAGGTATTGTCTTAGGACATATCATCTCGCAAAATGGCATAGAGGTTGACAAAGCAAAGATTGAGGTCATTTCCAATCTGCCTCCTCCCCGATGCGTCAGAGATATCCGAGCCTTCCTTGGCCATGCCGGTTTTTATAGACGGTTTATCAAGGACTTTAGCAAGATTGCTAGGCCCTTGACGCTTTTGCTGGCCAAGGACACGCCTTTCACCTTCGACTCGAGCTGTGTGACTGCATTCGAGTCACTGAAACGCTCACTTACTTCTGCTCCCGTTCTTTCTTCTCCTGACTGGACGCACCCATTCGAGATCATGTGCGATGCATCCGACTTTGCCATCGGTGCTGTCCTTGGACAGCACATCAACAAGATGCCGCACGTGATCTATTACGCGAGCCGGACCCTGAACGACGCCCAACTTAACTATACAACAACTGAGAAGGAATTCTTAGCTGTTGTATTTGCTTTAGAAAAGTTCAGGCCCTACCTCATCGGCTCTCCAGTCATTGTCTACACGGACCATTCAGCTCTGCGCCATCTTTTTGCGAAGAAAGATGCCAAATCTCGGTTAATACGTTGGATCCTCTTGCTTCAAGAGTTTGACCTTGTCATTAAGGACAAAAGAGGATGTGAAAACGTAGTCGCCGACCATCTCTCACGACTTCCTTCTTCGCCCTCGCTTCCAATTCCGATTAACGACGTGTTTCCGGATGAACAACTCTTGACAGTATCATGCGAACCCTGGTTCGCAGATATTGTGAATTATTTGGCCACGGGATTGCTACCGACTGAGTGGTCGAGTCAGGACAGACTTCGCTTCTTATCCCAAGTAAAACACTTTTACTGGGACGAACCCTACTTGTTCAAGTACTGTCCCGACCAGATTATTCGTCGGTGTGTCCCAGATGAGGAATTCAAGAGTGTGCTTTCATTTTGCCACGACCAAGCATGTGGCGGGCATTTTGGGCCCAGAAAGACAGCTGAGAAGATCTTGCAATGTGGTTTCTACTGGCCACAACTTTTCAAAGACGCTCATGACTATTGCAAGACTTGCTCCCGGTGCCAACATATGGGCCGGATATCCCGGAGGAATGAGATGCCGCTCCAACCGATCTTGGTTGTGGAGATTTTCGATGTTTGGGGGATAGACTTCATGGGGCCGTTTCCCAGCTCTTTTGGGAACTTGTACATCCTTCTAGCTGTTGATTACGTCTCTAAATGGGTCGAGGCTGTGCCCAGCCGAACTAACGACAACAAGGTTGTCGTTAGGTTCCTTAAAGAAAACATTTTCTCCCGGTTTGGGCACCCCCGAGCGATCATTAGCGACAATGGAAGTCATTTCTGCAATAGGACTTTCGAGGCCTTGATGCGGAAATACTCCATTAATCATAAGCTTTCTACGCCCTACCACCCCCAAACCTGCGGGCAGGCCGAAGTTTCAAATCGGCAAATCAAGCAGATACTGGAGAAAACGGTTTCCAAGAACCGTAAGGATTGGTCTTTGAAACTCACTGATGCCCTTTGGGCATTTAGAACCGCTTATAAGACCGACCTTGGCATGTCTCCCTATCGGCTTGTGTACGGAAAAGCCTGCCACCTTCCTGTCGAAATCGAGCATCGCGCGTTTTGGGCGATAAAGGAGCTGAATCTGTCTCTGGAGGACGCGGGCAGCCATCGGAAGCTGCAGCTAAACGAACTGAGCGAGCTTAGGGATGAGGCTTACGACAATGCGGTTGTCGTTAAGAATCGAACGAAGGTGTTTCATGATAAACACCTTGTGCGCAAAACCTTCGTACCTGGTCAACAGGTACTTCTTTACGACACCCGGCTTCATTTCCATCCTGGAAAGCTCCGATCTCGCTGGAAAGGGCCGTATTTTGTGCGGAATGTGTATCCGCAGGGCGCTGTGGATTTGGAAAATCCAAAGGACGGTTCTATTTTCAAAGTGAACGGACACCGATGCAAACCGTACCTTAGCGCCGAACCAACAGAGGAGCTCCTGTTCTTACAGGAGCCGGTTTACCTTGCTTGATCTTCCTCTGCCTACCTCCAAACTTCGGTTATCCAGCCAAGAACAGTGGACACTGTTCCAAATAAGTTTGGGGGTATGTACAAACCATTTTGTTTATATTTGTGTATATTCTTTTTCTTTTCTTTAAAACCAAAAACAAATAAAAATTGTATATCGCTAACCGACAATTTTGAACCTTCAAACTGATCTCTTCATGCAACGACAGTGAGGACACTGTCCAGTTTAAGTTTGGGGGTACGCTCGGTACGCATTTCTTACCTTCGTATTCTTATGTATATTTTGCATCTGCATATTAAATCCATAAAATCCATAAAAATTTGAAAATTTTCTAAAAAATATAAAAACTTTTTTGTCAAGTTAGCTTGTGGAAGAACTCTGATTCAACATTCGACGGTTTTTGTTTGAAAAAATAGGAATAACTAGATCTTATGTTTGGATTTTGAAAACCTGAAAGATAACTCTCCTTTGAAGTTAACTATAGCTGATATACGTCTTTACATCACACTACACGTATCGTAAGATTTTGGGAATTAGATGACAAGTCTTTCATGTTTGAACTTTTAAACAGATAAATGATTTTCTGAGGATCAAATAGGTTTGTTCTGAAATAAGTAATGTCAAGAATAGTTTATGAAGTAAAGCGAATATGAAGGAATGTTATTGATGCCGTAATAGGAGCTAAGTCTGAAAAATAACCCATCTAAACCTTGATTGGAATGATTACACACCGAACCCACTAGACACGTCTTTTATCCAAAAAAATATTTGAACTGCCGGTTATATCTCCGTTCGTATTAAATCAGCTGATTTTCACGCCATACTGTCTTTTGTTTTTGGACCTAGGTAACTTGAGTAATTAAGTCCGCCGGGGTGTTTCTACACCTAATGCCCTAAAACCAACTGGTTTGGGTGCATTGGCCCAAAGCTCGCTAAGAAGCCTAGAAAGTCCAGTTTAAAACAAAGTCAAGCAAGTGTTCTCTCCGGGTTAAAATTCCTAACGGTTCTTTGTGTGAGAATAATCTTGATAAAAGACAGACTTTTATAAAAAAATTTTTAACGGAGATGTGAAGGTTTTATTCTATGATAAAGACTATTGCACGTTCACAGTGGTGTGTATGAAATGAAAACAAGAAAAAGGTGGAGTGAAAAATACGACTTAGTTTCCTGTTAAGGAAGATAGAAATTCTGAAGTTGAAACCTTACTGGAAAACGAAACTTGAAAAAATGCTTAACTCGTTATAAAACTTATGTGATCCTTTTAAAATTGTTATCTGGGCTTTATTGTGCGACATGATGACTCTAATCGATCCTTCTGGAACTTAACGACACTATCCGCACTGCACGTAAAGACATATAAAATCTGTAGTCAAATAAGATGTGAGGTGTGAAAAATAAAGGTTCGATGGTCTAGACTTAGGATTATAGAATTTTTATTTTCTAAAACAAAACTTTAGGGTTTGAAGCTTAGTTATTTTACAAAACCAACTTGACCGGATTTTGTGGGTAGTATCCGCTGAAAACCCTCAGGAGACAACACTCCTCCTACTAGGGACACCTAGAGGTTTAACGGCTTGTTGCACATGCTCAGTGCAATCGCGTTCCCTGCGAAAGTGAGGTTAGGAAATTTTTGTGAATAAATGGACTTTGCTCGGGACGAGCAAATGATAAGTTTGGGGGTATTTGTTCATATCAGATTTTTGCATTTTCATACCGCCCAATTTTTATCACATTGCATATCCGTAGATACTCTTGAGCCGTGTTTGCTAGTCAATTGCAGGATACAGGTTCCCGGTTCTCAAACGGTGAAATGCATGGAAAACACGACAAAAATCCGGTTCCTACCAACCACAGTTAAAACACGGTCTCCTCTCTTCATCCGTATGCTGCCAGATACCAGTTTAGGAAGACAAAATGTCAAATCAATGTCGTTTTCAGGCACAAGGCTCAATGGTAGCACAAGATCCAAGAGATCTACGCGGAGCTCGAGGCAATCATGACAAAATCTTGACAAAAAGTCCACCTTTCCCTCAACAGAAATTCTGGAAAATTCGTGAAGGAATTATGAAAACATACACATACCAGAAAAATGTACACATCAAACCAGGTGTCCACAAGAAATTGGGGGGCCCAATTCGACTATAAGGCCGCGGATCCGCGGCCAAAGTGGGGTCCAGGCCGCGGATCCGCGGCCATATAGTGGCGGCAGCTGATAATTTTTGGGGGGTAGTTTGGTCATTATGTTTGGGTTCTGGTGGTTGCCCTAGGGTTTCATTTTCTGGCCTATAAATAGCCCAGAACTTTGTGAAGGAAGGGGTCCATTCTTGTATTTTCTTTTTCTAGGATTTAGTTCACTTGTTCTTCTTCTTCTCATCTCTTCTCCATTAACCTTGTAGTGAGCTTTGTGAGGGAGGAATGATAAATAAAGAAGATCAATTTGTTACCATGCTTGTCTTACTTTTATTATAATTGTTGTAACTTTAAATTCGTTAAGTAGTTGTTGTTATTTCCTTGTTATTTCTTTCTTCTCTTTTTTCTTTATCCTTACATACGACAATGATACTTACGCTCGATCCTCGCCAAGGTGAGGTCGCAAACAGTTAGTCGTATTCTTCTAATCTCCTTCTTTCTATCTTCCTCTTTTGTGTTGTTTTATTTTTCCGTATTATGATGTGTGAGTAGTTCATTCTTGTTAGGGTAGGATAAGGGAAGTTTGAGAGAAGGAAATCTCTCTCACTCTTTCCTTGCCCAACAGCTTAAATCGACTCCCGTTAACCCAACCACAATCCGCTCCTTACGGCACCCTATCCTACATGATAGCGGTGATTCCGTAGTGAGACCGGTTGTGGTTGGATTAACCGGAGGTTATGGCTAAGAGCCAAGAACGGACGGACAAGCACCAAAAGGAAGACTTATGCGTTGGAAAGCCTAGCTTATACTCGCAAAGTCCTTCCTAGTCGTGCTAATCCCCGTTGTTGCCGATTACCGTAACACGACTTTAAGAAGGGCAACGAAAGATGTGGAGACTCCTAACTCAAACTAACCTAATCCTAACCCTAACATGCTCTCTTTAAATATCAACTCAACACTTAGATAACTACAAACAAAATCTGAACAACCGGACTTAACTCGTCGAAAAACACATAGAAAAAGATTCCCATCTCCCTGCGGACGACCCGTACTCAACCGGCTAGCTACGTGCGAAACCGTCTTGATTGCGGTATTTAGAACTAAACTTGACACGCACATAACCTAGCTTGTAGGAATCGATTGAATTGGTAGCAATGATGAATCTAATAATGACTAATCTTATCTATTGATGATTTGTAGCTAGGACGATGGTGATGAATGAAGATTAGGGATCTATTGAAGAAACTAGGGTTTCTCCTTCTCTATCCCTTGTCTTTTCATTGATCATCATTCGGATCTAGCCTTTATCAAAGAGAATCATCAATCGTTTGATCCCTAATTTGTAATGAAATTCGCAAGAATGTGATCTCGATCCAAATTAGGTCATTGATGATTCTTTTTCTTAAAGTTCACAAATCTCATAAGACTTAAGATTGGTAAAAGGATTTCATCATCATTAGATCTACCGATTCTCTCGATTCTGTTACAAGCGAAGATTTCACTCACACATCATGAAAATTAATGAATCAAGAATCAAGAAGTTTCATAATGCAAGAATGTATGTAAAGCAAGAATTACAATTATCACCTTTATTTAAATCTCCTTCAAATTACACAACTCCACAATTCGAGGTACAAGATTAAGCTCTCGATCGCTCCTTTGAAGAGGTGAATTTGTCGTCGAACTTTGCGAAGCTCGATCGCCGTGAGTCGCAGATCGTCGTGGATCTCTTGCTCGGATGATGATTGGCGTTGCAATAAAGGATCGTTGATTGCTCGCTTGATTTTCTTCTCAATGGATCTTGATTTTGGATCTCAAGTTGTGCCACTCAACTTGAATTTGAATTTTGAATTTTGGCTCCAATTGTGTAACTAACCCACCACTAATTGAACAACCTCCAAATTGTAGATCTAGATCCCCTTTTATAAATTCAAATGAATCTTCCCTCCAATGTTAGGTTGTTAGAGAGAGCCTTCTAGAATGAGGTTGTTACAAGGAGCCTTCTAGAATAAGGTTGTTACAAGGATTCTTCTAGAAGAAGGTTGTTATGAGGATTCTTCTAGAATAAGTTTGTTACAAGGAGCCTTCTAGAATAAGGTTGTTATGAGGAGTCTTCTAGAAGAAGGTTGTTATGCAGAGCCTTCTAGAAGAAGCTTCTGGAGAATTCTCGTTCTCTGATGCCCTGACTCGGCCGCGGATCCGAGGCAACTCGGCCAACTCTGCCGCGGTTCCGCGGCCATATGAATGTATCTCTGCGTCATTTCTCTGGCTTATCTTGGTGTTTGCATTTGGTCTTCTTGTGACATCTGGAATCTTATAATTCTTTCTTGGATGCTGCCAAATTTTAAGTCTTTGACTTGATTTGTTTTATCGACACTTTTGCAATTCCGGTTCTTTGACCTGAAGAATTTTCTGCACACAATCTCGCTGTGTGTAGTAATAAACACACGATTCCCTCATAATGCCGGTTATAGTGTATAACACATGTTATTTGATATTTTGCAGACGAATTGCTAATATGTGCCATATTTATACCAAACACCTTTAGATGATTAGAAAGAGTAGGGAAATTGATGTGTTAAGAATGCAATATTTTCGACTGATCACATGCCATAGCGCCTATGGACCAACCGTAGAAGGGCCGACCTATGCCTTACTCATAGCGCCGCAGAACTGCCGCAAACCCTTGGGTTTGGCCGCGGTTCCGCGGTCAAAGAGTCGAGTTTAGGTATCGTTCTTCTAGAGGGTCCATAGAATTACCTGCATGATATTTGAATAAATTTTTAGACTTTGAAAAATCCAACTCTTGGAAAATATCCAGTGAGAGAGAAAATGGGTTATTGATATCCGTTCGAACTTTTTAACATCGTCTAAATAACCCAAACGATGTTAGAATTACGATTATGAAACACTCCGAATTGCTTTTACAGAAAGATAAAATCACATGCAATCTTAGCAAAAACAAGAAACACCTGAAACAACAAAACCCAGAGACTGGAACACCATAAAAATTTGAAGCCAAAAGCCCACTAAAAAACCGGCCCCCTCAGATTTTTAAGACATTTCGCCGGCCAAATCTGGCGAGGGGGGCTCAAATTTCTATGGTGTTCATGTTACATCTCCTATAACAATCTGCAACTGCATAAAAAATTTTAGACAACTTAAAAATTTCGACAGAAACTAGGTTATTGTTTCGAGTATTTCGGAGTTGTTTCGGTTTCGTAATTCTACAAACATCGTCTAATCAAATCCTAATGTTCTAGCTTGGCTTTGATACTACTGCTGGGTTCCGTAGCACCCAAACTTGGATTTCTTGGGCATCAAGTATGCAATTTTAAAAAACCTAGAGAGCTATGAACCCCATGCCAAGGATCTAACTAGAAAATTAGGAGTTAAGCTTGCATGTAATCAAACATTACATTAACTGAATGAGGAATACAACCTTTTTAGACCGATCCTTCACTTCTAAACCTCCGTGTAGTAGTCTATTCGCTCCATGTAGTGATTTCCCGTACTCTAGTAAAGGTTCACAAGGCGAAAGGAACAAGCTTGCTTGAAGTCTTCGAGGCCGAAGATGATCTACGTCGAGAAAACTCCAACTCAAGCTACCTCTTCTCTAATTGGAAATTAGTGAAGCAAACAACCTAAACTAAATGGCTAATCTAGTATAGGTTGATAAAGTAGGATTTTTGCTCACTTTAGAATAATTTTTCTCACTATATTTCTTCACTTTCCAAAAAGCAAGAGAGCAAAATTGGAATGAAAAAGAAGATGAAGATGAGAATGGAATGAGAATGAGAATGGGTGAGAATAACAACCATGGATGGGTTAATATCATATACTAACTCATGTAGACCCTAAACCATGGCTAAAAATAATGGTTAGGTTAATAAATATCTCAAGTAAAACAAATTAGTGGACTAAGTCAAAGGGTTCTACAAGCTTCCACTAAGCATCAACCATGTGACTAATTTCCAAATAATTTTGATTTACTTTAAATAAATAAACCTTTCATTATTATTTGCTTGGTGCTAGTCTCATACACCCATGTTGCAGGTAGCAACAAGCATGACACAATAATATATATCACATATATATTAAGTGTAAACTAGTGAGAAAAAGAAATGCTTAAATGAGCTAATATTAGTTAATGTAAATTAATATATCAAATATATAATTATACATTAAATTAGTAAATCAACACTTGATTTAATAATCCGGCTATATCACATACAGCAGACTAATATCAAATGTATCAACTTATCGAATCAACACTTGATTCGACAGCCCGGCTATATCACATATAACCGACCGATATCACATATATAGCGAGAATAGAATACAGTATCACATACACGTATTAATCTCGGTCCCGCACATATCTCATATGTGCTCCTACTTCATTTCGCCTGAGCCAGGAAACCTCCGTGTAGGACTCTAAAGACTCCTCAATACGCCGGCAGTAGGTGGTGATCATATCAGTCACCCACAAGCCGCAAGCAGTCTGCTAAACGTAACGTCCACCCGGGTATTGAGCGATCAGAAGATCAACAAGCCAGCCTTCTCATACTCCTGCGAATCCAATAAATAACACTTCCGTACAGTCCGGTCTCTTCGTCTGATATGTCGCATATCCAGCCTGGGGGTGGAAAACGCCAGACCCCAATAGCTTGATAAGTCAAGCCGATGTGAGGCCCATACTAGTTCGAGAAACTACTGATAACACTTACCAGTAAATCTCAGCAACCATTGTAAAGTTCCCTAGCACGACAGCAAGGTTTCGGGAGGCATCGCCCATGCCATTTTCAAAAAATTGTCATGCTAAGCAACTCTAAACTAAGAATCTTTAACTAGAGATTTAGACAATAGCTAATGTAAATTACTTTACATCTAGAGAACAAGAATACAACCTTTGTAGATGGTCCTTCTCTTCACTTGCTCCGTGTAGTAGTCCCACGACTCCACAAGGCTTCTCTTGAGACTTTGAACGAGCTTCCTCCGATGACCTTCGTGCCGAAGATGATCCATGCGAAGTCCCTCCGAATCAAGCTATATTTACACTAAACTCTTTAGCGTATAAAACATGCTACACTTGATCGCTAGTCAAGTGTAGAATGATGAAGTAAGGGATCTTAAGAGATCATTAGTTTGTGTTCAAGCTTCATGATTCACATCACATGTGAGGGTTGAAGCTTGAGCCATGACAAGAGGAAGAAGAAGAAGCTAGAGAGAAACCATGGGAGCAACTCAAGAATTTGGCTAAGTGTTGAGAATGAGATAGAATGAATGGCAACTCTTGACCCCTCACTCATTCAAGCATGGAATTAAGCAATATAAAATTGCAACCATGCTTGAATAGTGACTCAAGAAGAATAAACAAAAGAAAATCCCATGCTTGCAACCATGCTTCATTTTCCACCTCATTTCTAATTTCACAAAATAGAAATTATTATTATTATTATTATTATTATTATTATTATTATATATATATATCATATATATTAATATATATTTAATGAAGAATAATTAGTGAGCTAATGATATTAGTTAATATATAATTATATCACATATAATTTATATCACATTATTAAATCAACACTTGATCTAATAATCCGGTTATATCATATATGACCAACTAATATCATTTATCTGTATATCACATTATCGAATCAACACTTGATTCGACAAACTGGTTATATCACATATAACCGAACCGATAACAGATGACAGCCAGATTACAATACGATATCACATACTCGTATTTAATCAGGCCCACACACATATCACATATGTGTCCTACTTCATTTCGCTTAAACCAGGGAACTTCTGTGTGGGACTCTAAAGACTCGTCAATACGCCAGCAGCAGGTGATGATCACTTCAATCACCTACAAGCCGTCAGCGGTACTAGCTGGACGTAACGGCTACCCGGGTATTGAGCGATATGAAGATCAACAAGCAAGCCTGTCCATAGTCTCCATGAAGCCTATCAGTAACATTACCGTACAGTCTGATATGCCGCATATCATGTCTATGGGTGGAAATCGTCAGACCCCAGTAACGTGATAAGTCATGCCGATGTCTGGCCTATAACGGTTCGAGAAACTACTGATAACACTTATCAGTAAATCTCGGCATCAGCCCTGGCCAGGGACTTCCAGTTATAGCCAATCGAGCATAGCGCAACATCAACCCTCAATACCGGAAGAGACGAAACCCCTCCTATCGCTCATTGCCTCCATGCGACTCGGGACTGTACCCAAAATCCACATGTTTGCATGTCTCATTTGAGCATGGTAGGGAGGATATCAAAGTACAGTGGGAGCCGCACAAGACTCTATGACGATCTCGGGTGTACAGACTAACCTGTACTAGTGTCACCAGAGGATTGCTATCTGACGATAGGTATACTACCACATAGGAGTTATCGGCAAGTCCTGTTCAGTGTACCCAGTCTCTACTGAGCACCCGTATAACATCTTTGATGTCAAACACCAATGGATATGGGATCATTCATTGCCCATCATATGGGTCAAGAAGCGTATACTCTAGTCTACTATGGAATATCGATGTCATGTCTCGATATTCCCGCGACTATCAACAATTAAAGGATGTACTTATGAACTACCCTGGCCCCACTAGTATGATCTCCATCATTGTCCTGGTAGTCTAGTACATATCCTGGGGGCTTTATCAACATGTGAGAGCAAGACAGTATTACAATACAAGTCTACATGTTATGACAAAGAAAAAACAAATAGCATACTATTATGTCGAGGAAGAAAGTCCTCTCTATATATATCAAAGCATCCACTATGATATACATCATATGTACAATAATGGCCTCTAGGGCATACATATAACTAACAATCTCCCACTTGCACTAAGGCCATGTGTTGTAGTATCTCATACCCAACGTCCCAAAAAGTCTCTCAAATTGTGTCTGGGGGAGGGCCTTTATGAGTGGATCCGCTACGTTGTCCTTCGTGTCAACTCTCCTAACCTCGATCTCCCGGCGATCAACTATCTCCCGGATCAGGTGATACCGCCTCAAAATATATCTGGATCTCTGATGGGACCTGGGTTCCTTGGCCAAAGCCACCGCTCCATTGTTATCACAATACACAGGTATTGGATGCTCAATGGATGGAACCACACCAAGCTCAGCAATGAACTTCTTCATCCAGACAGCTTCTTTGCCAGCATCGTTGGCAGCGATGTATTCAGCCTCCATCGTCGAGTCTGCAACGGTGATTGCTTGGAATTCTTCCAACACACCGCCCCTCCGTTGAGGGTAAATACAAAACCCGAGACCGACTTACTGTCGTCCTTATCACTCTTTAAGCTCGAGTCGTAAAGGACTCCATTTGGAGTTCACCGTTACCGTACACCAAGAACATCTCTTTAGTCCTTCTCAAGTACTTGAGAATGTTCTTCACAGCTGTCCAGTGATTCTATCCTGGATCTGCTTGATACCTCCTCACTACACTTAGTGAGTAGGCTACATCGGGTCTGGTACCTAACATCGCATACATTATAGTGCCAACTGCCGAAGCATAGGGTATCCCTTGCATGCGAGCTCTCTCCAAATCAGTCTTGGGAGACATCTCTTTGGAGAGAGTAAGTCCTGAGATCGTGGGTATATTCCCACGCTTGGAATCTTCCATACTAAACTTCTTTAGTACGGTGTCAATATACCTGGATTGGGACAATCCCAGTATCCGTTTAGAACTATCTCTATAGATCTTAATCCCCAAGATGTAGGAGGCATCATCTAGATCTTTCATTGAGAATCTTTGTGATAAGAAGAGCTTGACTGAGTGCAGCATAGGAACATCATTTCCTATCAAGAGTATGCCATCCACGTACAATACGAGAAAGACGACCTTACTCTCTGCGACCTTCTTGTATATACAAGGTTCATCTACGTTTTTGATGAAGTCAAACTCTTTGACTACCTCATCAAAACAGATGTTCCAACTCCGTGATGCCTGCTTTAACCCGTAGATGGATTTAAGCAGCTTGCATACCTTTTCGCTGCTCCCACTGTCTACAAAGCCTTCCGGCTGAGTCATGTATACGCTCTCTTCTAAATCACCATTTAGAAAAGCGGTCTTAACATCCATTTGCCAGATTTCGTAGTCATGGTTTGCAGCGATGGCAAGTAGGATCCGGATGGACTTAAGCATAGCCACTGGAGAAAAGGTTTCATCATAATCCACACCTGGTCGTTGACGAAAACCTTTTGCAACAAGTCTAGCTTTGAAAGTCTCAATGTCACGCCCCGCTTCCCAGTATACAGGCAGAGGGCGCGACGAGGCCGCTACGTATTTACTCTGAAGTAAATACGCTAAGTGTATCTAAGCAATATAAATATAAATGCACAAGAGACAAGATATAACAAAACAGCAACTTTATTTATTCACATTCTTTTTGTACAATACATAGAAAAGTAAATACAACTGAAAGAAAGCAATGCCTAAACAGTGGCATAACAGAAATGAAAATTACTGAAATAAAACGTGTATAATGAAGTTAGAGCTCTGGGTCGTAGTCAAGCTGGTCCAAGTCCTCGCTGGTAGGCTCGGTCTCTTGAGTGTCCAGAACACCTGACAACATTCCAAAGAAGAAAGAGAAGGAATGTCGTCAGCGAACAATCACTCGGTAAGTCCCAAAGATAAGGGGAAATAGAATAGACAGAGAGAGAGAGTATAGCTTTTAAAGTTGTATTATATTGTTGTATTTAATGTTAACGCTGTTGTTTGTAGCTTGGTACAGAAGGATGCCAGTGTATACGAGAGGAGTCTCTATATGCCAGAGACTAAAGGCAAATAAAAATACAAGACAGAGAGAGAGAGTATAGCTTTTAAAGTTGTATTATATTGTTGTATTTAATGTTAACGCTGTTGTTTGTAGCTTGGTACAGAAGGATGCCAGTGTATACGAGAGGAGTCTCTATATGCCAGAGACTAAAGGCAAATAAAAATACAAGGCTTCGTTATACAACCCGAAACAACGGCAATTGGATTCAGGTTAGGTGTCTTAAGTCTTGCAGTCTCGTGCCACTTCTAACACCTTCCGTACCAATCTACCCCTTAAACCCCGCGATATTGATTGAATTGTAAATGTGTTGTTTTTACTGTTTTGTAAATGTAAATGGAAGACTTGTATTGTCTTGCAATATAGATTGTATAATTGGATGACTTGCCGAAACCATGATATCAGTAATTGGATGTAACTGGAGAATCATGGATGTAACTGGAGAATCATGTAAATGGAAGTATATGTATGGTTCGGTTCAGCCAATATAGATTGAGTAGTTTGAACAGATTGAATATATAGATTCATATTGAATTGTTATATTGTAGATTGCACTTGAATCACATTCAAGTTAGAATGATTATAATGTGACTCAGTCTGAGTCAGACAATTAGAAAAGAAATTGAAGTCCTGATTGTTTTGATGTTATCGGTAACCGCTGCACATGGGCGGCAAAATTTGTGACTTTTTCAAAGACGATTACAGTGTTGATAATGTAAGTCCATGCTACCTCTTCCGGTACTTTCGGGCATGCGGAATTTGGTGAAAAACAATTTTCAAGATGCGGTAACATGGACTCAAAAACCGGATCTTTGTTAAACTACTAACTAACAACCTAACAAGAGTTTACCTACTCGGTTATGGGGCTATACCTTTCTTGAACTCCTTCGTCTTTGACTCCTTCCGGTGTACGGATCGGCCTCACCTCGTCGTCTCCTTGCGCCGAAGATGGATCCACCCGAAAGCTTCTACCTTTGGCTTCTTCTTCGAACTTTGAAGAAACTAGATTACTTGGCTTGCTACGCCTTGTGAACTAGAATGAGTAGAGGAATGTTTTGGTGTCTTTTTATCTCTAAGGCAATGAGTCTCAACACATGAGAATGGTTTGCCTTGAGGTAGAGAGAGCAAGAGGAAGAGGGAGACCTTGAGAATGAGAGAGCTCAAGAGAGAGAAAGCAAAAGGATAGAATGAACCATACTCTTCTCATTCTCACCTCTCATAATCCAAAAGCCATCATAACAAAAATAGTAATCAAGTATTGTGTAAATGGTTTAAGTCAAAATGGCTATATCATTTCATGCACTCATTTTGCATAAATAAACAAGCAAGCAAAAGTATTTGCCATGGAATGATAGTGTCAAGTCAGCGGACTAAGCTGTACTCATGTCACCCGGGAACTGATAACAAGCAAAAGTATAATACCAACCGGTCAGTTCCCGACGAGTCATATCCAGTGTACTCGTAACCTAACGAGCACCCGCATACTATCTCCAGTACGACGTACTAACGGCTGTGGGACAGACCGTCTCCCACACTGGGACGAGAAGCGCATGCGCTAGTCTACTCCGGAGTATCGATGCCCTGTCTCGATAGTCCTACAACTAGGGACCTGTATAAGGATGTGCTTATAGATTACCCAGCCCCACTAGTGTGACTGCCATCACAACGCTGGTAATCAAGCAAAGATCCTAAGGGCTCCACTAACGTGTATAGGTGATATACTTTTAGGGTTCCTAGGCACTCCCAAGAGGTCTCACAAGGCATCAACCATGCCAATTTCAAATTTTAACGTGCCGAGAAACCCTAAACTACGGATCGTTTGCTAGATGTCTAGGCGAAAAGATAACAAGTTAACACTTAACTAAGAGAATACGGAAATACAACCTTTGTAGATCCGGTGCTCCACCTCCATAGCTCCGCAATAAAGTCTTCTCGCTGTCCAAAATAAATTCCGGGCTTTAGCGTCTACTTCATCGGAGAATAGGCGAGCTAGGTCGTCGATGTCCATGCCGAAGATGATCTACGTCGAAGCATCGCAAGATCAAGCTCTCACTTCACCAAGTCATGAAACTTGTGAAGCAAACACACTCTACTACTTGGCAAGAGGTAGAGGATGAAGAAATAGGAAGTGGGTAGACTTTAGATTTGGATTTCTCACTCATTTCCATCAATCACCATTGATGGAGCTTGCTATTCTTCATGGAAGAAGATGAAGAAGAAGAAGAAAGTCTTATGATAAGTCTTGAATTATTGGATAAATAAATCAATACTTATCATAAATTAACCCTTGTTTAATTGTAGAGAATGGACCATGGTTAACTTGGATGGTTAGGGTTAAGCATGAGACAAGAATGAAGACTAAGTCAATGCTTCAAGAAACTTCAACTAAAAACAAAAATAGCAACCATTCTTTTCTCATCTTTTCCAAAAATAAATAAACAAATAAATAAGTAAGAAAAAGAGAACCCTAAACATAAACTTAACCATGGTTTAATTCTTTACACTTAACCAAGTAAACATGTATCATCAAACACGATACAATCAAGTGCACAAAACTATATCGAATATACAATGTGCACATCCGAGTGAGAAAATCCATCTTAAGTAAACCGATACTAGTTGATGCAAAGTAATATATCAAATATATAAATATGCATTAAATCATTAAATCAACACTTGATTCAATGATCCGGTCATGTCGCACACAACCGACTAGTATACAATATATCGGCTTATCGAATCAACGCTTGAATCGATAACTAGGTTATATCGCATAACGCTTGAATCGATAACTAGGTTATATCGCATACAACCATTCGATACATTTATCGCGAGAATAGAATACGGTATCACATACACACATTATTCTCGGTCCCGCACATATCTCATATGCGCTCCTATTTCGTTTCGCTTGAGCCAGGAAACCTCTGTGTAGGACTCTAAAGACTCGTCAATACGCCGGCAGCAGATGATGATCATATCAAACACCCACAAGCCGCAAGCGGTCTGCCAAACGTAACGGCCACCCGGGTATTGAGCGATCAGAAGATCGACGAGCAAGCCCGGTCACACTCCTGTGAATCCAACCAGTAACACTACCGTACAGTCCGGTCTGATCGTCTGATATGTCGCATATCTCGCCTGGGGTGGTAAACGTCAGACCCCAATAGCTCGATAAGTCGTGTCGATATGAGGTCTATAACTGTTCGAGAAACTACAGGTAACACTTACCAGTAATTCTCAGCAACCCTGGCCAGGGATTTCCTGTTATATCCAATCGAACACAGCGCAACATCAACTCCCTATATCGGGAGAGACGAATCCCCTCCTATCGCTCATTGCCTCCATGTGACTCGGGACTGTACCCAAAAACCACCGTTTTGCACGCCCTCTTGGACGTGGTAAGATGGAAATCAAAGCACAGTGGGAACCACACAAGACTCTATGACGATCTCGGGTCAACAGACTACTCTGTACCAGTGTCACCAGAGAACTGCCATCTGACGTGAGGTATAATACCATCTGGGAGTTCTCGGCGAGTCCGTCCAGTGTACCCAGTCTCTACTGAGCACCCGTATATCATCTCTGATGTCAAACACCAATGGATATGGGATCATCCATCGCCCATCTATATGGGTCGAGAAGGTATACGCTAGTCTACTCTGGTATATCGATGCTCCGTCTCGATACACCCACGACTAGGGACTTTGAAGGATGTACTTATGGACTACCATGTCCCCACTAGTATGATCCGCATCATAGTCCAGGTAGTCAAGCACACATCCTAAGGGCTTTACCAACATGTAACAGAGAGACAATCAGTGTACACGTTAAGGTAAAGTGTAACCAGATAGCGTACTATCATGTCGAGCAAGAAAGTCCTCCCTATATATGTCCCAGCATCCACTACAATATACATCCTATGTATAGTAATGGCCTCTAGGGCATACATATAACTAACAATCTCCCACTTGCACTAGGGCCATCTGATAGCAGTGGTTGTAGTATCTCATACTCAACCATCCCATAAAAGTCTCTCTCTGGGAACAGGCCTTTGTGAGTGGATCCGCTGTGTTGTCCTCTGAGTCTACACTCCAAACCTCGATCACCCTGGAGATCAACTATCTCCATGATCAGGTGATACTGCCTTAGAATATGTCTGGATCACTGATGGGACGGACGTTCCTTGGCATAAGCCACAACTCCATTGTCACACAATGGGAGGAACTAAGTTCATCTCATGAACCAATATTTACCCAAACATCCTCTTTGGTAGCATGTTAGGTAGCGATGTATCCAGCCTTAATCGTCTAGTATGTCACGGTATCTAGCTTGGAAGACTTCCAACATACCGTCCCTTTACTGAGGATTAAGACAATGCCTGTGACTGACATTCAGTCGTCTTTATCACTCTGGAACACTTCCAGTGATTCTCCCCAGGATCGATTGATACCATCTCACTACTACTAGTGAGATTCCTAACATCCAATTAGATCTATCTCATAGATCCATAACCAAGGATTTAGCAGGTATCACTTTGATCCTATGTGGAGAATCATTGTGATAAGCGGAGATTGATCGAGCGTAGCATAAGAAACTCCTTTCTTATCAAGAGTATGTCATCCACGTACTCTACGAGGATCACCACCATACTCCCTACTACCTTTTTGTTTATACAAGGTTCATCTACCATTTTGATGATGTCAAACTCTTTGACTTATCCATCAAAACAGATGTTCCAACTCCGCGATGCCTGCTTTATCACATAAAACATCTTGCACACGTTTCCGCTGCTCCCATTGTCTACGAGGCACTCTGGCTGTGTACTTATAGACGTTCTTTTCTAAAACATCATTTAGAAAAGCTGTCATGACACCCAACCACCAGATATCGTAGTCATGGTATGTAGCCGTGGTAAGTAGGGTCTGGATGGACTTAAGCATAGTTCCTTAGAAAAAGGTTTCCTCATGATCCACACCTGGTCAATGATGCAAACCTTTAACAAGTCTAGCTTTGAAAGTCTCAACTTTTCCATGTACACCAAGTAATCTTCTCAAGATATACTTGCTCCTGACGGGGATTTAACCCTTCAGATATAGCAACCAAAGTCCATACTTTGTTGGTGTATAAGGATTCCATCTCAGATCGCTAAGCATCCAGCCATTCTTATAGAGTCTTACTCCTGATGGCCAGCTCGAAACTAGTTGGGTCATCATCTCATGATGCAATCCTCGCTCCCACTGTCATAGAGAAACCGAAGTATCTCTCAGGTGGGTGAGGAACCCTACTAGATCGGCGGAGAGGCTGAGGTTCATTGGTAATTATTGAATCATTTGGTTTTATCAGATCATCTGCTGTAGTTTGTATAGCTGGAACCTTTCCAGTTCTACATTACAGACCTTGCCTCAAGCTTGTCCGGATTTTGCTTTTAGACATAGGCCGGACAATCCCAAATCTTAACCAACTTAAGATATGGGTTCTTCCCTTATCATATCAAATATGAAGTGGTAGGCAACTGATTTGATTTGAACCCTATTCAATAGGTATGCAGCTTCTCAAGTGCATAACTCCCAAAAAGGAAAAAGGTAACTCAGTAGTACTCATCATAGAGCACACCATATCAAATAGGGTGTATCTGCTCCGCCCCGACATACCATCGTGCAATGGTGTATACGGAGGAGTAATGCCGAGAGAGAATCTCATTCTCCTTTAGAATAGTCCAGGATTTCCGTGCTCAAGTATTCTCCTCCTTGATCTCATCATAGGACATAATACTTATACCCGTATTGGTTCTCTACTTCTAACTTATATTCTGTGAATATCTCAAAAGGTTCAGACTTGTGTTTCAACAGGAACATATGTCTGAATCTTGAGAGATTATCAGAGAACGTAATGAAGTATAAAGAACCAGTCCTGGCATGTGTAGACAGGGGACCTTCATACATTAACATGTATCATCCCAAGAGTTCATCAACTCTTTCTCTGTTTCCAGTAAACAGGACTATGGTCATCTTATCTTTGTGACATGACTGGCGAGTTTCACAAGATGTAAATTCAAACTAATTTAAATATGCATCTTTATGTAACTCTAGCTAGTCGGGTCACATTGATCTGACCTAGTCTACAATACCTCAAGAAGGAATCGTTCAATTCTGAACTCTTCCTCTCGTGTGTATTCCGTATACTAAGAACTGTAGTTTTATTTAGAACATTAATGCTTTTAGATAACGTGCCTGAACCGATCAACTTTTGATATAGGAAATGTTCAAAACATTATCCAACAATACAAAATTATATCCTTTCTTTACTAATAAAGAGACTGATATGATTTTGTATATCAGGTTCGGTATCTAATAACATTCGTTCAGAATCAATGTATTGGTAATACAGGGTGACAGTGACCAACAGACTTGGCTGCAACACTTGCCCCGTTTTCTGCCTCATGAAACTTATCACCCGTTCTCAGTTCTCTACCTAGCTGTAGCCCAATGTAACAGATTACATATCTGGGATCCTGATCTGGTATCACATACCCAGGACGTAGAGGATACAGAAAAACAGTTCTTTGTAATGAACACACCCGAAGATGATGCATCAGCATGCACTCTCTTCGTTTGGGCGGCACGGGAATTCTGGTAATCCCCAATTTCCTGCTCTGTCTTATAACAATTATAAGTGGGAGCGGGACCAACGTTCCCCAGCTCAGTATAACAAGCGGGTTCGGTCAAATTTCCGTATTATTATCTTGATTAAGGCGTGATATGGTCGCTACCAGGAGAGAGAGAGAAGAAAACACTCAGCGTGCGCTCTTTCAAGAATAGATTGGTTATTATTTTATCTAATCAGGATGGCTCCCACTGCATTTTATCAAATCTTCCTTCAAACCCTAAAAGGAAAGACTAGCCGGGATTAATTACACACTACAAGTTCGCCAATCTTTCAGCCAGGCCAGTGTCGGTACTTTTAGGGAGGTCCCCCGTGCTCTCGCACGAACCTAATTAATGTAAACCTCGTTTTCCCAGAGGCGTAACCTCGTTAACACCTTTCTAGACACCTACTTGATTGGCTAATTGTAATGTATAAAACTCTCCCAGGAGTAACTCTTACTCGCAGCGGGTATCGGGATCCAACTATCTCATAGAAGGTATGCAATCTCATTGCAAATTTCAACACTTGAAATTCCCGATAATATTTTTGCCCCTAGCACCCTATGACCTTGACGGAGGTCAACAAACCATAGGCTACTAGTCAAGTTCAACCCGTCATTTCTTGATCGAATTAAACCCACCCGCACGACCCTTGACGGAGGTCAACAAGGCCGCACGACTACCCTAACTCAATCTGCATCATATGCATAAACAGATAAATACTAGTTAGCTACCGCACACTACGCCTTGACGGAGGTCAACAAACGTAGCACGAATACTAAATAGGACTTATCTGAAATGACGGAGGGCTACGACAGGTTTTTCTGAAAACCTATTGCGTAATGAACTTGATATCGTTGTAGAATCAAATGATTTTAAAATGGAGTGCTTTTGAGGCTTTTCTAGTTTTGCTAAAGGAGTCACTCCCGGTGAAGGGATCATCGGTCCTTTCCTCGTCGAATGAGGTGCGGAATATATCATATATATCACTGTGCAAAGCAAAAACACTTAAAAGCAATCAAAATACAAACCGAGTGTGTAGCATCTGCCAGTTATTGCTAAAGGAGTCACTCCCGGTGAAGGGATCTCGGTCCTTTCCTCATCGAATAAGGTGCAGGATATATCACATATACCTCTGAGCAAAGCAAGAACTGTAGCTACCTGTTTTATTTTGAAATTAGATTCTATAACATCTTAGGTTTCTTTTATTTCATTAATCACATTAATGAAGTCCCATCATTTAAATACCTAAACATCACAGATAGATATGACGTACACTTATGCCATCCGCATTCGCCTCGATGTCCCCTCGTGCACCGTTAGGTTAGGTAACTAACGACAGAGCAGGGCAGGGCTAGCGCGGGTGTAAAATATAAGTAACATCTATATAATATATCATATATACTATATACAGTATCTATCAAAGAACATCACATGATCACATCACAGATATCGCAGCAGAAGAAACATATGAAATATTGGATATACTAGGACGTCCGTGTTTTCAATACGAGCCAGTTTAAAACACGGATTCCACGGTCGTGATGAATAGCCAAACCCACACCCCTAGACCCCTACGAGAGCGGCAAGCAACCCTACCAATTCTGGAGTTAGGAGACCCGGACTCGACTCCTCGAGTTGGTCTCCCACTGGACCCCAGAACCCGGTTACTTGTGCTCCCCTCCTGGGTCTATCCTAGTGCGGAAAGTAAATAATATACAAAGGGTGACAACTTCCGCAACCTGGAAGTGCCCCAAATAAAAGAATATTATATACAAGTTTTTACATGAATGAAAATGAAAAACACTCATCTCACATAAAAACCCCCGGCTATTCAAACACGACGATCCAATATAACATATCCAGCAACACATAACATCACATGTCATCAACGTAAGTAAATATGCGCATCCCAATTGTCGTTGACATATAGCAACGAAACCGGCGAAATCACATATTACACTTACGGTCACAGAAAAGAAAGTGTAAAACTACAACAGTTGGAATCCGCAACCACCTCAGACCTCACATGCCTGACCAAATGAATTTCTTAGACATCGCATGCCTGACAATTATAAACCCCGCATTTTAGTCTCAAAATCGAAAACACTTTTCAATATCAAGTCGGGCAATTCAACAAGATTCCCGACATCCTGATCGAATGCTCGTCGCAAACTTCAGTAGACGGCCGCACCCCTGATACCGTCGACGAAGTGCACCAAGGCGGAACACCACTACCGCGAGCACCCGAACGGATGCTTTCGGTGACGGGGTTCTCCTACAGTCACTTGGTCGGGGCTATGGCGTGAGGCTGTCTATTAAGTTTACCCGGCGAGTATCCGCGTACGCTACGTGATTGCGACGGACTTTTGATCACATCAAAATTCCGTGACAACCGATCAAGTGAGACTAAACTGCTATGTTTATAACATTCATTCAGTTATCTCATAACTTATTATGAATTCCAATTATTGTATCACATTCCGGATAAATAGAAAATGTTAAACTTTTCGATCGAACAGTCAAACACCCAAGTTTTCCCGATAAAGCTCAACACATAAAATAAGTCTAACAACATTCAGTTCGTGCCTCAGTACCAACGGTCCAGCCGTAGAAGGGTCAAGCCAACGCCTCACATGTGGCACGCCGTACTGCCCCAAACCCGAAGGTTCAAAGGGCAGTTCAAGACGGTCACATAATCGAGTTAAGGTTTGTTGTCTTCTAGAGGGACCATCGCGTTACTTGCACTACTTAGAACGTCGTTAAACTACGGAAAATCCAACACTTGGAAATTTCCCGACAGGGGAAAAATTGGGTATTTATATCCGGTCGAACTTTTTAACATATTCTAAAATTTATCCGGAAATACACAAAGACTAAATTTGATACCCCGATCGAAACACCGAATCCCCAAAACAACTCCAGAAAATTCAACTCTGTAGTCAGATTTAAAATATCCCAGGAAAACCAACACAGAAAACTAAGAATTACTGTGCAGAAATAGACGCACAAAACGACAAAATCGCCGCGGAACCGCCGCACAAGCCAGCTTGTGCCGCGGTTCCGCCGCGCTACAGTGGAATTATGGACACGTGTTGCACAATTATTCTTAGGATTCCCTGCTGATTTTCTGCATATTTTTATTTTTGAAAAATCCCAGATTTTAGAAAAAGGACAGAGAGCATTTTCCGGGTTGGGTTTTCGGTTCGTTCGGACTTCAAATTCCGTCTAGACTTCGCCTAAGGCTCTAGCTAGGCTCTGATACCACTGTAGGGTTCCTAGGCACTCCCAAGAGGTCTCACAAGGCATTAACCATGCCAATTTCAAATTTTAACGTGCCGAGAAACCCTAAACTACGGATCGTTTGCTAGATGTCTAGGCGAAAAGATAACAAGTTAACACTTAACTAAGAGAATACGGAAATACAACCTTTGTAGATCCGGTGCTCCACCTCCATAGCTCCGCAATGAAGTCTTCTCGCTGTCCAAAATAAATTCCGGGCTCTAGCGTCGGCTTCATCGGAGAATAGGCGAGCTAAGTCGTCGATGTCCATGCCGAAGATGATCTACGTCGAAGCATCGCAAGATCAAGCTCTCACTTCACCAATTCATGAAACTTGTGAAGAAAACACACTCTACTACTTGGCAAGAGGTAGAGGATGAAGAAATAGGAAGTGGGTAGACTTTAGATTTGGATTTCTCACTCATTTCCATCAATCACCATTGATGGAGCTTGCTATTCTTCATGGAAGAAGATGAAGAAGAAGAAGAAAGTCTTATGATAAGTCTTGAATTATTGGATAAATAAATCAATACTTATCATAAATTAACCCTTGGTTAATTGTAGAGAATGGACCATGGTTAACTTGGATGGTTAGGGTTAAGCATGAGACAAGAATGAAGACTAAGTCAATGCTTCAAGAAACTTCAACTAAAAACAAAAATAGCAACCATTCTTTTCTCATCTTTTCCAAAAATAAATAAACAAATAAATAAGTAAGAAAAAGAGAACCCTAATCATAAACTTAACCATGGTTTAATTCTTTACACTTAACCAAGTAAACATGTATCATCAAACACGATACAATCAAGTGCACAAAACTATATCGAATATACAATGTGCACATCCGAGTGAGAAAATCCATCTTAAGTAAACCGATACTAGTTGATGCAAAGTAATATATCAAATATATAAATATGCATTAAATCATTAAATCAACACTTGATTCAATGATCCGGTCATGTCGCACACAACCGACTAGTATACAATATATCGGCTTATCGAATCAACGCTTGAATCGATAACTAGGTTATATCGCATACAACCATTCGATACATTTATCGCGAGAATAGAATACGGTATCACATACACGCATTATTCTCGGTCCCGCACATATCTCATATGTGCTCCTATTTCGTTTCGCTTGAGCCAGGAAACCTCTGTGTAGGACTCTAAAGACTCGTCAATACGCCGGCAGCAGATGATGATCATATCAAACACCCACAAGCCGCAAGCGGTCTTCTAAACGTAACGGCCACCCGGGTATTGAGCGATCAGAAGATCGACGAGCAAGCCCGCTCACACTCCTGTGAATCCAACCAGTAACACTACCGTACAGTCCGGTCTGATCGTCTGATATGTCGCATATCTCGCCTAGGGCAGGTAAACGTCAGACCCCAATAGCTCGATAAGTCGTGTCGATATGAGGTCTATAACTGTTTGAGAAACTACAGGTAACACTTACCAGTAATTCTCAGCAACCCTGGCCAGGGATTTCCTGTTATAGCCAATCGAACACAGCGCAACATCAACTCCCTATACCGGGAGAGACGAATCCCCTCCTATCGCTCATTGCCTCCATATGACTCGGGACTGTACCCAAAAACCACCGTTTTGCACGCCCTCTTGGACGTGGTAAGATGGAAATCAAAGCACAGTGGGAACCACACAAGACTCTATGACGATCTCGGGTCAACAGACTACTCTGTACCAGTGTCACCAGAGAACTGCCATCTGACGTGAGGTATAATACCATCTGGGAGTTCTCGGCGAGTCCGTCCAGTGTACCCAGTCTCTACTGAGCACCCGTATATCATCTCTGATGTCAAACACCAATGGATATGGGATCATCCATCGCCCATCTGTATGGGTCGAGAAGGTATACGCTAGTCTACTCTGGTATATCGATGCCCCGTCTCGATACACCCACGACTAGGGACTTTGAAGGATGTACTTATGGACTACCATGTCCCCACTAGTATGATCCGCATCATAGTCCAGGTAGTCAAGCACACATCCTAAGGGCTTTACCAACATGTAACAGAGAGACAATCAGTGTACACGTTAAAGTAAAGTGTAACCAGATAGCGTACTATCATGTCGAGCAAGAAAGTCCTCCCTATATATGTCCCAGCATCCACTACAATATACATCCTATGTATAGTAATGGCCTCTAGGGCATACATATAACTAACAATACTAAAATAAACACAAGTACACATTGAAGTCGAAACAAACCAAGTAGCATACTACTATTTTGAGCAAGATTGTATATACAAGGTGAATATCCCAAGCTTTCATTAAGTAATATACAAACTAGTATGATACAGTAATGGCCTCTAGGGCATATACACTAACAATCTCCCACTTGCACTAAGGACATATACTAGCGTATCGAAGACCTATCATCTCGATCAGCCGCTCGAACTGAGTCTGGGGCAAGGCCTTGGTGAATGGATCTATAGTGTTATCTTTTGAAGCAACCCTCCGAACCTCGATCTCCTGGCGATCCACGATCTCCCTAATCAGGTGATACCGCCTCAAGATGTGTCTGGATCTCTAATGGGACCTGGGTTCCTTCGCTAAAGCTATAGCCCCGTTGTAGTCGCAATACAGAGGTATTGGTTCAACAATGGACGGAACCACCTGAAGTTCTTTCAAGAACTTCCTCATCCAGACAGCTTCTTTTGCGGCATCAGATGCAGCCATGTATTCCGCTTCCATCGTCGAGTCTGCAACGGTTTCCTGTTTGGAACTCTTCCAACACACCGCCCCTCCATTGAGGGTAAAGACAAAACCCGACAAGGACTTGGAATCATCCTTGTCACTCTGGAAGCTGGAGTCAGCAAAGGCCTCGATCTGGAGGTCTTTTCCGCCATACACCAAGAACATCTCCTTAGTCCTTCTCAGGTACTTGAGAATGTTCTTTACTGCTATCCAGTGTTTCTCCCCAGGGTTTGACTGATACCGGCTTACCACACTCAGTGCATAAGCTACATCCGGTCTGGTACACAACATCGCATACATTATAGAGCCTACCGCAGAAGCGTAGGGTATAATAGACATGCGATCCCTCTCCAAATCAGTCTTGGGAGACATCTCTTTAGAGAGGGTGGTCCCGTGACAAGCCGGTAGGTTACCGCGCTTGGAATCTTCCATACTGAATCTTTTCAGTATGGTGTCGATGTACCTGGACTGTGAAAGTCCTAATATCCTCTTGGATCTATCACGATGGATCCGGATCCCCAGGATATATGAGGCATCACCCAGGTCTTTCATGGAGAACCTGTGTGACAAGAACCCCTTGACAGATTGTAGCATAGGAATGTCATTTCCTATTAAGAGAATGTCATCCACGTATAAAACGAGGAATACCACAGTCCTCGCTACAAATCTACTATAGATGCATGGTTCATCTGGATTTTTGATAAAGCCAAATTCCTTGACCGTCTCATCAAAACAGATGTTCCAACTCCGCGATGCCTGCTTTCGTTCATAGATGGACTTAAGCAACTTGCACACCTTTCCGCTGCTCCCACTCTGAATGAAACCCTCTGGTTGGTCCATATAGACACACTCCTCTAAATTTCCATTTAGAAAAGCAGTCTTTACGTCCATCTGCCAGATCTCATAATCGTGGAAGGCAGCAATGGCAAGAAGGATCCGAATGGATTTCAGCATAGCCACTGGAGAAAAGGTTTCGTCATAGTCCAAACCAGGCCTTTGACGAAAACCCTTTGCAACAAGTGTAGCTTTATAGGTCTCAACCTGTCCATCTACACCAATCTTCCTTTTGAAGATCCACTTGCATCCTACGGGTTTTACCCCGTCTGGAGCAATGTCCAACGTCCATACCTTGTTGGTGTACATGGACTCCATTTCGGTCCGCATTGCATCCAGCCATTTTACCGAGTCAACGCTCTGAACGGCCTGCTGGAAGCTAGTAGGCTCATCATAATCTATGATGCAATCCTCTCTATCCCCGTCTATGAGAAAACCGTAGTATCTCTTAGGCGGATGGGACTGCCTACTACTCCTGCGGAGTGGCGTAGGAATGTCCTGTTCTTTTGAACCCTCTGGTTCCACTAAGCTTTCAGTAATAGCTCGTGGTTCTGGAATTTCTTCCAGTTCTACTGCGCTCCCACTAATTTCCTTTTCTAAGAACTGGTGTTCTAGAAAATGGGCATGACGAGAAACAAAAACCTTTTGTTCCTCTTCGCAATAGAAGAAATATCCCTTGGAGTTCTTTGGATATCCCACGAACTTGCACTGTACTGAGCGTGCCTCGAGCTTGTCCGCCTGCTGCTTTTTGACAAAAGCTGGACTTCCCCATGTCTTAATGTGATTAAGATAGGGTCTCTTCCCACACCACATCTCATATGGTGTAGTAGGCACAGTCTTAGTGGGAACTCGGTTCAAAAGGTATGCAGCTGATTCTAGCGCATACCCCCAGAATGATCGCGGTAACTCAGCGTTACTCATCATGGACCGTACCATATCCAATAGGGTTCGGTTCCATCTCTCCGATACACCGTTATGTTGCGGAGTGTATGGAGGAGTAAGCTGAGACGGAATTCCGTTCTCTTTTAAATAGTCCAGGAACTCGGCACTTAAGTATTCTCCACCTCGATCCGATCTTAGGATCTTGATACTTTTGCCGATTTGTTTTTCTACTTCATTCTTATATTCCTTGAATTTTCCAAAGGCTTCAGACTTATGTTTCATTAAGAAGACATAACCGTACCTTGAAAAGTCATCCGTAAAAGTAATGAAGTAAGAATAACAGCTTCGCGCATGTGTAGACATTGGACCGCACACGTCGCTGTGTACGAGTCCCAAGAGCTCGCTCGCTCTTACTCCGTGTCCAGTGAACGGAGCCTTTGTCATCTTTCCTTTGAGACAGGATTGACAAGTGGCATACGATTGATATTCGAACGCATTCAAATATCCTTCTGTATGTAACTTCGTCAACCTTCTCTCATTGATGTGACCCAGTCTACAATTCCACAAGAAAGTCTGATTTATTTCCGGAGACATTCTTTTGTGTGTATTCCGGACATTGAAAATCTGCGGATGGTTTAATACGTATATACCATTGCTTAATGTACCTGACCCAATCAGAACTTGATTAAGGTGAATGTTTACAACATTACTTACAAACGCAAATTCATAACCTTCTTTAGAAGTCAAAGATACAGAAATGATATTAGAGTTGCGTTGGGTACAGAATAGCAATTACGCAAAACCAAAACGTGTCCATCTGACAACCCAGGTGATAGTCCCCCACGGCCTTAGCATCCATGCTAGCTCCGTTTGCAACTTTGAGGGTCAAGTCACCTGCCTTCAAAACCCTACGATTTCTCAACGCCTGCAAAGAATTGCAGATATGAGATCCTGATCCGGTATCCCAATACCCAGGAAGTAGAGTTTATTGAAAGACAGTTTTCAATAACATACACACTTGAAGCTGAAGCCGCAACCTGCTTCAGATCCTGTGTTCTGGCCTTCCAAGCCCTGCAATCATTCTTCCAGTGTCCCTTCTTATGACAATAGAAGCATTCTTCCTTATCCACAAGCTTTCCCACTTTCTTTGTTGCTTTTGCCTTTCCCTTCGTATCCACTTTACTAACACCGCCCCTTGGTTTGGCGGGGGCTTTCTTCTTCTTTCCCTTGGCTTTCGCCTTGGACCTAGAAGAGGAAGATCCTCCTACAAACAAAGTGGATGTTTCCCTACCTTTCTGTAGGGTGCCCTCTGCGCTCCTCAGCATGTTGAGGAGTTCTGAAAGTTCAACTTCCTTTTCTTGTAAGTTGAAGTTCAGGATAAACTGGGCGTAAGTGGAAGGAAGGGACTGGAGAATCAAGTCCGTATAGAGCTCATTCTCCAACGTGGTCCCAAGGTCCGCGAGCTCTTCTATGTAGCCAATTATCTTAAGCACGTGTTCCGCTACCGATGATCCGACGGCCAACCTTGCCGAAAATAACTTCTTCGATACTTCGTATCTTGCGATACGAGACTGCTCTCCATACAGTTCTTTTGTATGGAGAAATATGGATTCGAGGTCCATATTCTCGTGCCTCCTCTGATGTTCGTTGTCCATAGAGGCAAGCACGAGGCACTTGGCCTTCGCGCAATCGATTTCCCAGGTCTTACGGATTTCCTTATCCGCGACGCTGGTTTTGGGACCTGGGACAGGGGGAGATTTGGTGGTAAGAAGATACCCCAGCTTGTCGTAAGTGATTGCCATCTTGACATTCCTGAGCCAATCTTTGTAGTTTGGCCCTGTCAGTATGTTTTTATCTAGAAGTAACTTAAGTCCAGTCATGTCGATTGATCGCTGCAATTAGGAGAGAGAAGAAACACTCGGCATGATGCTCTTGCAAGTTTAGAATGATTTTTAGTTTGTCTAAACATGATGGCTCGCACTGTTTCTCGAATCCCTCCTCAAACCAAAAAGGAAGAATTAGTCAGGATCAATCTCACCGTACAATACTTGCTTAACCGTTCAGCCAAGCCAGTGTCGGTACTTCGAGGGAGGTTTTTCCAACGCTTTCGCGAAGTTCCTTAATTAAATAACCTCTTTTCCCTGGGGGCGTAGCCCCGCTAACACCTTTCTAGACACCTACTTGGTTTATAGCATTGATCGTTAAGTGAGAAATTTCCCGAGGAGTAGCATATACTCACAGTAGGATCGGGATCCAAATATCATCGCGTGACGAAACTGAAGGAATCCTACCAGAATCATCACACTCCAAATGGTATGCAACACTAGCAAGTTTCAGTTCTTTTGAAACTCCCGATGTGGATTTTTGCCCCATGCTCTTATGACCTTGACTTTGGCCAAAATATCATAAGTCACATGTCAAGTTCTACACGTCATTCTCCAGGTTAATTTGGATCCATCCGTACCTACCCTTGACTTTGGCCAAAATGGCAGTACGACTGTCCCAAACCAACGCATCTATCTATGCTACACATGAATACCCAATAGCTACCAATCACTATGCCTTGACTTTGGCCAACATACACAGCTTGAATACTATTGACTATTTATGTGAAACGACGGAGGGCTACGAATGGTTTTGGCAAAACCGTGAACGTAGTGAACTTAATATAATCGATGGAACGAGATAGCTTTTAAAAGGAGTGGCTCAAGCTCCGCATTTAAAAGTTAGTTTTGAAATGAACCGAGTGGTTTTCCGAAAGTGTTCCAACGATTTTAACTTGGTTTATTTTCTTGCATTAGTTCTTTTAATGCGTGATATTCTTGCATTAGTTCTTTTAATGCGTCCCATCATTTAATCCTACCATTGCAGAAAACAACCAAAATATGACGTACGCTTATGCCATTCGCATTCGCCACGGGGCCCCGTCATTACCCGTTAGGTTACGTAACTAACGACAGAGCGGGGGCTGGGCTAGCGCGGCTGTAAAATATAAGCAACGCCTAAATAATATCATATATAGATATATTGCAATGATAGCCATTTCAGATCACAGATGAACACATTGGATATACTAGGAGTCCGCAATTTGTACGAGCCTGTAACGAAAAGCAGATTACACGGTCGCGGTGAATAGCCAATACCCCACCCAAGACCCCTACGGGTGCGGCAAACTACCCGCCAAGTACCCGAAGCGAAGCAACCTCCCTCAACTCCGTGAGTAGGCCACTCGGCACTTCGGCATACCCGGTAGTTTGTGCACCCCCTCCATGGGTCTATCCTAGGAGCAAAAACAGTAAAAAGAAATTATACAATAACGGCTACAACCCCGACCCGGTTGTGCGGCCATACAAATAATTATTACATCAATTTACAAATTTACATGAATTGAGAGAAAAGAAAACTCTCATCTCACAACCCCCGGCTATTCACCCGCGACAATCCAATGAATTCATATACACATTCCAACAACATTACAGATCACAGATTTGTATAACCCCCACTAATCGACATATAGCGATTAGCAGACGTTCAATACAAATATCACATCACAGATAAAAACCCGTCAGCTTAAGTCTTTAGAAGTTCGATCAAAAATACGGATTTTTTGGCCCCAAACATAAAATTTTCGTTCTGGAAAATCTGGGCTGAAAAGACATATTCCAAAAATCCCAAAACAACCCCAGAAATACACTGCACTAATTTGGACCTCGGCCGAGTCAACTCGGCCGCGGAACCACGGCGGGAGCATGCTCCCGCCGGTTTCCGCGGCGCTTTGATCGGTTCGTGGGCCCAAATTTTGTGGTTATTATATAAAAATCATGAGCCGATTTTTAAGATGAAATTTTTCAAATTTTGAACAGAAATAAAATCGGCAGAAACTTGTCAAATCGGGTTCGTTTCGTGACTTTTTCTTTGATCGATCTTCTAGTTACTTTGCTAACATGTTAGATAGAGTTTAACAAGGCTCTGATACCACTGTAAGTCCATGCTACCTCTCCCGGTACTTTCGGGCATGCGGAATTTGGTGATAAACAATTTTCAAGAGGCGGTAACATGGACTCAAAAACCGGATCTTTGTTAAACTACTAACTAACAACCTAACAAGAGTTTACCTACTCGGTTAGGGGGCTATACCTTTCTTGAACTCCTTCGTCTTTGACTCCTTCCGGTATACGGATCGGCCTCACCTCGTCGTCTCCTTGCGCCGAAGATGGATCCACCCGAAAGCTTCTACCTTTGGCTTCTTCTTCGAACTTTGAAGAAACTAGATCACTTGGCTTGCTCGGCCTTGTGAACTAGAATGAGTAGAGGAATGTTTTGGTGTCTTTTTATCTCTAAGGCAATGAGTCTCAACACATGAGAATGGTTTGCCTTGAGGTAGAGAGAGCAAGAGGAAGAGGGAGAGCTTGAGAATGAGAGAGCTCAAGAGAGAGAAAGCAAAATGATAGAATGAACCATACTCTTCTCATTCTCACCTCTCATAATCCAAAAGCCATCATAACAAAAATAGTAATCAAGTATTGTGTAAATAGTTTAAGTCAAAATGGCTATATCATTTCATGCACTCATTTTGCATAAATAAACAAGCAAGCAAAAGTCTTTGCCATGGAATGATAGCCATTGTCATGATGATGGCCAACTAGTCCAACCTAGTTAACCGGTCAACAAAGTCAACAAGTCAACAAAGTCAACCCCTCAACAACCATGTCACTACAATACTTAATTAATATTAATGTTAATCATATATCTTATTCTCATTAGGGTTAAGCAAAAGTCAACTGTCAATAGTCAACAGTCAACAACCCCAATGAGAATACTCTGCCTCTGTCTCTCTATCAACTGTGCATACACACCCGCATCCGCGTTCCGAGGAACACGAATACAAACGAGATAAAATCAATCCCAAAACGTACACTAGGATCCGGCTTAAACCAAAGCCTGCTAGTGTTAACTGTCCGGACACTGTACGTGCACAAGTGCACGGATATGACCGGACCCTGTCGCAAAACCATGCGACCTGTCGTAAAACCATGCGACCTCTACTCTTTTGCCAAAAGGCGAATAGCTTTCTGTGTGGGACTCTAAAGACTCGACACTACGCTGGCAGTGGGTTTAACCACAGACTGCAAGTGGCACTAGCTGTGCGTAACGGTCCCCAGGTAGATGCCGACAAGAAGACTGACGAGGTGAAACCCATCTGAACTCCTACTGAGCCTGAATGTGACAATCTCCGTACAGTCCGGTCTGTTTGTCTGATACATCGCATGGCGGGCCTAGGGGGCAGTAAACGTCAGTCCCCTAATAGCGGTATAAGTCGTGTCGGAGTGAAGCCCAATACACCCTGAGATAACACTGGAAGCCTACCAGTATATCCTGCTTGCCCTGGCTAGGGACTACTCGTGTAATGGCTCTCCTAGACACAGCGCGATGTCAACCCCCAATACCGGGAGAGACGAATCCTGTCTAACCGTCACTGCCTCCAAGTGCTTCGGGACTGCACCCAACTACTACCTGTTTGCACGACTCCTTTGAGCCGTGGTAGGGTAGTAATCAAAGTACAGTGGGAACACACTCGAGGGGAAGTGATAGTGTCAAGTCAGCGGACTAAGCTGTACTCATGTCACCTGGGAACTGATAACTGACGATTGGTATAATACCAACCGGTCAATTCCCGACGAGTCATGTCCAGTGTACTCGTAACCTAACAAGCACCCGCATACTATCTCCAGTACGACGTACTAACGGCTGTGGGACAGACCGTCTCCCACACTGGGACGAGAAGCGCATGCGCTAGTCTACTCCGGAGTATCGATGCCCTGTCTCGATAGTCCTGCGACTAGGGACCTGCATAAGGATGTGCTTATAGATTACCCAGCCCCACTAGTGTGACTGCCATCACAACGCTGGTAATCAAGCAAAGATCCTAAGGGCTCCACTAACGTGTATAGGTGATATACTAAAATAAACACAGGTACACATTGAAGTAGAAACAAACCAAGTAGCATACTACTATTTTGAGCAAGATTGTATATACAAGGTGAATATCCCAAGTTTCCATTAAGTAATATAGAAACTAGTATGATACAGTAATGGCCTCTAGGGCATATACACTAACAGATAACACCGTTGTTAAGTTGTCTATCTTAAATAGGCAAGCACCCATTTCTCCGGCTCCCTAAGGCTCAAGAGATTGGTCCCGGTTAAACCTATATTTACTAGTCCTTAGGGTAATTTATAAAACTTGAGGGGGTTTTATGTAAAAATACTTTTGTATAATTTTCAAAATACACCCCAAGTGTTTATTTATCGTCTTTAGAGATGTAATAAATGTAGATTTTATATTTGTGACATTTTTAGTGAGAATAACCTATTTTTCATAATACATGGTATTTAATTGTAATATTGAACTTGTATGAATTTCATGGTATTTTAATGTAAAATGATTCTTGGAATATTTAGAAAAATTGGAATATTTATATTATCACAAAATAGATATTTTAATGATACATATATATATTTATATAAAAATAATTTTTAATATATATTATATTTCTAGAAATCTCATTTTCTTAAGATTTTGTATTTTGTAAATCTTTCGAGACCGAATGCTCCTTGCGGAGGTCTGCATCTCGCACTACTAAGCCCGAGGATGGGCGATAATCCGCACCATCCTGAACGGGTTCCCCAAAATGGGTTGTAGCGGCGCTTTGCAAAGATTTGTTTAAAAATACTAAATCTTGTAAAAATGGTTTTATTAGTAAAGGGTATTTATATGTAAAGGTTCGTTCCCCGTATTCTATGTTCCCAAAAAGTATTGTGCTATGTTTCATATGAGTGTTGTGAGGAGGTAGGTCATTATCTCGTGATCTAACTTAAAGGTATACCAAGATTGTGATGATTTAATGTCAAAATGAAACTACATGGTATTGTATTGAAAAAGAGTGATAAAAGTTACAAAATGATATAAATTATCATGAAACTTGTTCAACATGTTTGTTAATGATTAATAGTCAACATTTAATGGTTTGATAGGGTTGTGTTTAAGAAAAGTTGGATTTTTAGAAAGAAACAGAATCGGAAATCGGTTTGACTCCGATTCCGTCGGGTTTTATTTAAAGATATTTTTAGAGTAGAAAAGTAGATAGGGAGGTTGGACTTACAGTTTTAGAGCTTGGAAGAGAGGAAGAGGAATCGGAAGGAGGCGCCCGTGCGTCGTTTCATCGCTGGGAGCTCTTAGGGTTGTCGTCGAAAAATTGCTGAAGCTTTCGCCTTTTGCTAGCTTAAATTGCACACAAAGATTTCTAGGGATTTCTTGAGAGTTTGGACAGAATTGTGAGTGAGAGTGTGTGTGTCTAGGGGTTGTATTTATAGGGTTAGGGTTAGGTGAAGGGTTGTAAAGAAAAAATGTATGAAATTGTAATAAAATGTATTAAAATAGAGTAATTAGGGTTTTAGATGAGTTCTGGTACTGGTCTGTACATTTAAGCCATACAGGAGTATAGGGGATGTGAAAAGCCAAAATTTTCATTTTGGGGACTCAGCGGTCCGGCCGAGTCCAGCCGGTGGCGCCGGCCCGAGTCGGCCGAGTCGCCGGCCGACTCGGCCGATCCCGGCCGAGTCTGGCGAGCATTTGGTTCTCTGTCGCTTCACTAACCCCTTGGCACAGTTAGTTTCAGTGTGTAGTGGGGTTTTTATGAGTTATGCACGTGTAGACTCTTGAAATTCTAAAAGTTTAAAAAGAAAATAATATTTAAAATAATGTGGGGTATGGGATTTAAACTCTAGTAGCTTGGTTCAGCAATGCAAGGTATTACTAATGAGCTACAAGCTCCTTCTTGCTATTAAAAAGCAAAATAAGCTTATATCTTGCGCTCAGGCAAAAATACCGCTTTCTGTATTTTTGAAAAAAATTGTCCAGAAATTTGTACAGAAAGTTTGGGGTTGTTACATTCTATCCTTCTTATAAAAATTTCGTCCTCTAAATTTGAAAAAGGAAGGTGTAACAGAATCAAGGAAAGTTTGGTGACTGAAGTATTGATAGTGTATGAAAAATAACAAAGTGATACAAGGTTTTGAGAATGTGAAAGAGACTTACTAGTGTTACGTTGGTCAACTGTCTCGGTTTCTACGGCTGCTAAAGTGTAAGCCTGTTGCCGTGGCACGTTCCTCCTAGCTGGAGGCACATTCCTCTGTCCTCGAGGCATGTTCCTCAGTGCCTGTTGGAATTGGCGATTTGGCTGTGCGGGTGGTGGGGCAGGGAGTGCTAGGCGAGGTGCAGGAGCCTGGATAGCTGGCCGCTGCGGGTAGTTGGTGGGTGTGTGAGCTGGGTTGCTATTATAAGGACAGTTTCCAAGCGTGGGAATATACCCAAGATCTCAGGACTTACTCTCTCTAAAGAGATGTCTCCCAAGACTTATTTAGAGAGAGCTCGTATGCAAGGGATACCCTATGCTTCGGCAGTAGGCTCTATCATGTACGTGATGTTAGGTACCAGACCCGATGTAGCGTACTCACTAAGTGTAGTTAGTAGGTAACAAGCAGATCCAGGAGAGAATCACTGGACAGCTGTGAAGAACATTCTCAAGTACTTGAGAAAGACTAAAGAGATATTCTTGGTGTACGGTAACGGTGAACTCCAAGTGGAGTCCTTTACCGACTCGAGCTTCCAGAGTGATAAGGACGACAGTAAGTCGGTCTCAGGTTTTGTATTTACCCTCAAGGAGGGGCGATGTGTTGGAAGAGTTCCAAGAAAGACACCGTTGCAGACTCGACGATGGAGGTTGAATACATCGCTGCCAACGATGCTGCCAAAGAAGCTGTCTGGATGAAGAAGTTCATTGCTTAGCTTGGTATGGTTCCATTCATTGAGCATCCAATACCTGTGTATTGTGATAACAATGGAGCGGTGGCTTTGGCCAAGGAACCCAGATCCCATCAGAGATCCAGACATATTCTGAGGCGGTATCACCTGATCCGGGAGATAGTTGATCGCCGAGAGATCGAGGTCAGGAGAGTTGACACGAAGGACAGCGTAGCGGGAGAGACGAAACCCCTCTTATCGCTCATTGCCTCCATGCGACTCGGGACTGTACCTAAAATCCATCTGTTTGCATGTCTCCTTTGAGCATGGTAGGGAGGAAATCAAAGCACAGTGGGAGCCGCACAAGACTCTATGACGATCTCGGGTCTACAGACTAACCTGTACCAGTGTCACCAGAGGACTGCTATCTGACGATCGGTATACTACCACATAAGAGTCCTCGGTGAGTCCTATTCAGTGTACCCAGTCTCCACTGAGCACCCGTATACCATCTTTGATGCCAAACACCATTGGATGTGGGATCATGCATCGCCCATCATATGGGTCAAGAAGCATATACGCTAGTCTACTCTGGAATATCGATGCCCTGTCTCGATATTCCCTCGACTAGGAACAATTAAAGAATGTACTTGTGAACTACCCTGACCCCACTAGTATAATCTCCATCATAGTCCTGGTAGTCAAGTATATATCATAAGGGCTTTATCAACATGTGAGAGCAAGACAGTATTATAATACAAGTCTACATGTTAAGACAAAGAAAAACCAGATAGCATACTATTATGTCGAGCAAGAAAGTCCTCTCTATATATATCCAAGCATTCACTATAATATACATCATATGTACAATAATGGCCTCTAGGGCATACATATAACTAACGACCCTGGCCAGGGATTTCATGTTATGGCCAATCGAGCATAGCGCAACATCAACCCCCAATATCGGGAGAGACGAAATCCCCTCCTATCGCTCATTGCCTCCATGTGATTCGGGACTGTACCCAAAAACCACCATTTTGCATGACTCAGTGGTAGGGTGGAAATCAAAGCACAGTGGGAGGCACACAATACTCTATGACGATCTCGGGTCAATAGACTAACTTGCACCAGTGTCACCAGAGAACTGCTATCCAACGTGAGGTATAATACCATCTAGGAGTTCTCGGCGAGTCCGTTCAGTGTACCCAGTCTCCACTAAGCACCCGTATACCTTCTCTGATGTCAAACACCAATTGATGTGGGATCATCCATCGCCCATCATATGGTTCAAGAAGCGTATGCGCTAGTCTACTCTGGAATATCGATGCCCCGTCTCGATACTCCCACGACTAGGAACGATTGAAGGATGTACTTATCGACTACCCTTTGCCCCACTAGTATGATCTGCATTATAATCCTGGTAGTCAAGTACTCATCCTAAGGGCTTTATCAGCCTGTGACAGAGAGACAATAAGTGTACATGTTAAGATAAATAGCAAACAGATAGCATACTATCATGTCGAGCAAGAAAGTCCTTCCTATATATGTCCAAGCATCCACTATAATTTACATCATATGTACAATAATGGCCTCTAGGGCATACATATAACTAACATAACTCTGACAGTCACTCTGTCACGCAGGTCACCTTGAAAGCCTGGAATGATAACCGTCTCCCGAAAAAGGCTACCGTTACCAAATCCCTAGAACATCCACTTATGTTCATAAAATGCTTCCGAACATTTCTCCAGGATTGGATTAATATATCAACTTATTGCAGCTAGTACAAAAACAACATCTGGTGTGGTACTTGACATCTCTTGATTGACTCAATTGCCGAAACAAGTGATATGCCAATCATGCACATCCCTCTCCCCTTTAGTCTGTAAGACACCTTTAGAGAGGGTGACTCCATCACCTGCAGGTACACTACCATACCAGGAGTCGTCCATTCTAAAACACTTTTAGAATACTGTCTAAGTACCCGGATTGGAAAACTACCCAAATCTAGATCTAAAACCATAGATCTAGTAACCAGAATGCCTAGTATAATATCCATATTCTATGTGGAGAAACCACTGTATGACGACCACAGTATAACAGATCGTAGTATAGGAATTTCACTTCCTACAAAGTGTATGTCATCCAAATACCATGACATACCACCCTACTACCTTCTTACCAGATCCATCTCATATTCTGATGAAGTCAAAGCCTATGACTGTCACATCAAAAATAGATAATCTATCTCCGCTATATCTGCTTTAGTCTATAAATAGACATAAGCTTCTTGTCCATTATGCTTCCGCTGCTCTCACTGACTACAACAACCTCTGACAGAGTCATATACACGTGCACTTCTAAAGCTAGTTTAGAACGACGGTATACTCATCCTCATGCCGGGTCTTATAGTCTAAACAAACAGTAATAGCAAGTCTGGGTAAACAAGAAGCTCACTGTCACTGTCCTTGAGGATACCAAAGTACCTCTCGGGTGCCTGAGGTTACCCCCATATCTGCGGAGTGGCTAATGGAATGTCAAACCCGATTGAATCTTTAGGTTCTTATTAAATTTTCAGTAATTGTTTGTGGTTCTGGAATCACTTCCAGTTCTACCATACTCCCACTACTGTTTTCTGAAAAAGTCCATTTTACTAAAACTGTGGCGAGTCAAGATCAATATCACTATTGATCGTCCAGATGGTAGAAAGTTAACCCTCGTCATTGTCACGACCCGAAATTTGGGCGTGACCGTCACTTAGATTGTATGGCATCTAAAGATACCGACACAATCTGAGTAATCCAGAAACCAAGATCAAAAACCCATTAGCGGAATTTAGAAAATTTCAGTTTTTAAGTAAAAAGAATGAGGTAGCATGTCGAATGATTTTTAAGAAATGAAATCTAAACAACTGATTTTTAGCATTTAAAATTTCTACAGCACCTCCTTTTTAATCGTTAATAAAAGCAGTTACAAAATGTTTAAATAAGTTGCGTCCCTAGTTGGGAGCAAAATCACGCCAAATAGTGGAAATCAATATGCAACAACAATACGACGCTCAAGCGGAGAATTTCAAGCATAAGTAAAGAAAGCATAATATAACACAACTAAACGATCTCACTCAATCAAAACAAAATATATACAAGCATATCTCGTTCTAAGTCAATATACAGAGTCTAATGGAGTGATACTAGATCCAAAATACATATGTCCAAAAACAGGCGGTCACAATATGTAACCCAAAATAAGAGATATAAGCTGACAAGTGGATCCGCACTGCTGCTATGCGTCCACGCGTCTCCTGCAAGGAACTAAGGCACGACGGGGGTGAGTTGCCAACTCAGTGAGCAAAACTAACATCTAACAGTTGATATTGTAAGCATGCCGGAAAAATGGTAAAAACGATAAGATAAGCATGATGTATAGTATTACTTGGATCCATGAATATATACTAAACAATTGTATAACAAAATACTGAAATCTCATCAAATATCTCTGAATATCGGTCATTTCCAATTTAAGATTCATTTTTCGTGTCCAACATCGATACAAATCTTCTGTTTTAGCAGACATCGTTCCCCGAACGATCCCGTCAATCCATAACACCGGTCGGTATCCATCAGATATCCGTCGTGTTTTACAACTATCTCCGGTATCGAGTATCCTCGCTAGGCTCCCCGCCTCAAATGCGGCTATCCTAACCCTCGGTCTCGACCGGGTCCACCATGTATCCGACTGTATATCACCCCCCCCACTCAGTCTAGATAACGTATAAATCCGAAACCGTATAACCCCTCACTTAGTTCGGAGTAAATCCAAATCATAAAAACGACATCTCATGGTGGACATATCACATCAATCATGAAGAACCAATGAATATAACTTAATAGTATATAAAACTCAAAACCAGAAATTCTTAAATCCAATATATCTTGTGCTACACTTATAACAATTTGAAAGTAAAACATGATAGGTAGTAATTTATAACTGTCACGACCCAAAATTTGGCACGTGACTGGAACTTAAACCACGTAACGTCTACAGGCATAACGCAATTTAGGTAAGCCGAAAACCCAGAAATCCAAACCATCAAAAGTAGTAAGTGATAAAAACATTGTTAAAAACATTTGAAAATCTCAAGTAAAAATCTTTAAAGTTTAAATTTATTTTCTTAAAAATTTCGGCAGCGCCTTCTTTGTAAAAACTAGCCCCGAAACGGGTACAAACATAAGATATAAATAAAACAACATATGATATAAATAAAGCATCCCCAAACAGGAGCAATCACGCCCAAAGGCGGAAACAACCACCACAAGCATATATACAACGCCGTAGCGAAGAAATAGACAGTAATAAGTGAAAAACAGCATAAAAGATAAAACTGCATAATAAAAGCCGGCTCACACGAGCTCGACACCCAGAGTGACAAAATATACAATATCGTCCTCACAACTCGTCTCTAAGTCAATACATGAAAGGGTAGATGGAGAGTACTAGATATAATGAGAGATATACAATAAATATAAACGGATAACCGCAACCCACCTACAGCAAACGGCTCACAGCCAACCGTAGCGGTATCCGCTGCAAAAAGATACAATAAGAAGAAGCCCTGCCGTGACTACTCTGAGGGTCAAACCTGCAAAACACTGTGGCACAACGGGGGTGAGTTGCCAACTCGTGAGTCATAAGTAACATCATACAGGTAATCGCAGGTATGCATGTACTGCGATACTCTATCACATGCAATCTGATAGTATCAATATACTAATATGGATATGCAACAATCATGAAAGGTACTCTATCAGGTACTACAAATACATGAAGCAATGCATATCAAATGAATGCTGAGTATGGGATAAAACATGTCATCATCAATGAATCATCATCGTGGAAAAACCGATGTCCATCAAATACGGCCAAAATCCCAATACCTCAGACGCCGTCACTCTGATCGGCCCTCATATCCTGTAAATCTCATGGGACCTGAGTGCCCAACATCGACACTCGAAAACATCATGAAATACTCGTGTCCTGTATCGACACGCAAATACTCATCTCTCAGGCGCCGCATCCCCAGATCGGCGCTCAATATATCTCATGTCATAACTCCCAAATTGTATCCTCCGGATATCCGTCGGGTTCTATACTATCAAAGATAGGTAGTAGTCCCTCCGCTGGGCTCACCGCCTTTCTATACGAGTCTTCTTGCCCCGGGGTACCATACCGGGTCCACCATGTACCCGCAGACGGTGCCTACCGCTCCTCGAATCGCGTAAGTAACACAAGTCTCAGAACCGAGAAAACTCATGGTGGAC
Organism: Agapanthus africanus; assembly: GCA_030015575.1. NCBI lineage: Eukaryota > Viridiplantae > Streptophyta > Magnoliopsida > Asparagales > Amaryllidaceae > Agapanthus > Agapanthus africanus. The sequence goes on from CM057347.1 coordinate 227,143,282, forward strand.
GCACTGAAATATCATATCAAGAGAAACCAGGTTTTCAAAACAATGCATACTTTCTTGAAATAATACCACGGTTCTCAAATCCATAATCATATGAAATCCATATCTAAATGCGTAAATCCATGCAATATGATGTATGCAACATAAAAACGGTAATATGAGCATATCTAGGGAAAACCGCTCTTTTAAATGAATCCGGTTTTTAAAAGTATCATGCGGTTCCCAATTTCTCCAAAATCCAATGCAACATCACATATGAGCATATATGTAGTTATAACAAGGTATGTATGTATGTAAGTATGTATGTGTAGGGTGTTTTTCGTCACCCCATTGAGATGGGAATACACGCGCGCTTGTCAGGCGTACTACAGATTCCCCCTGCCTAGGGTAGGCCGAGGTTCAATGATTGTGGGGATCTGAATCTCCGGCAGCCATGGACTAAGCTGCCGTTAATTACCCCTCGCTTTTGGAGCGAGGGAACCTCCGATTGACGGGTTAAACTGGTCATGCGAACTCAATGTGCAGTGTGCGTATGATGTGTTTTGAAAGGGGGTTTTGAAAGGGACAGTGTCGTGGTGTAGGTATGTGTGCACATATGTATATATATGTATATATATATGTATATATATAAGATATATATGTATATATATATACGAAAGAAAAAAAGAGAAGAAAAGGCATCCAAAGGATGCGTGGGGGCAGCACCTTGGGCGCTGTGCGCCCAGGTGCTGTGCGCTCAGGTGCTAAAGTGCCACGTGTCGGCATGTGGGCGCTCTGCGCTTGAGCGCTGGGTGCTTGAGCACAAGCGCGCCACGTGTCGGCGCGTGGGTGCTTTGCGCTTCAGCGCCTGACGCTCGAGCGCAAGGGCGACACGTGTCGGCACGGGGGCGACTTGCGCTTGAGCGCTGGACGCTTGAGCGCAAGGGTGCCACGTGTCGGCACGGGGGCGACTTACGCCTGAGCGCTTGCGCTTGAGAGCAAGCACGCCAAGTGTCAGCACCAGGGCGACTTGCGCTCGTGCGCTCGCGCTGGAGCGCAAGCGCGCCACGTATCGGCACCGGGACGACTTGCGTTCGGGCGCTTGCGCTCGAGCGCAAGTGCGTCACGTGTCGGCACCGGGGCGCTTTGCGCTCGAACGATGAGCGCTTAAGCGCAAGCGCGCCACGTGTCGACACGCGGGCGCTCTGCGCTTGAGCGCCGGCGTGAAAAAGAGTCTTTTAGCCTAAAAAAATTTCTCGGAAGAGAAATCAGAGAGGAGTTGGACTCCTGAGTGTTTTTTTTTTTTGGTTTAGTGAAAGGGGTTCTTCTTCCTCCTCTGTTAGCTGGATCTTGAAGATCAAGAGATGTGAGATCTCAAAATCTCTCCTTTTTGGGATCTAAAGACAGATCCAAGTTCCCCTTTGTGGGTTTGGTGGTGAAAAACTATTTTGTTTTTGAAAAGGAAGAGTAAAACTCTTGATTTAATTCAGAAGAAAGAAGAAGGTTTGAGACCTTAAGAAAAGGGAAAGAAATACAAACCCTAGGTTTTTGAGAGAATGAAAGTTGTTCTATTTTATTCATCATCATTTTGCCTTATATAGACTTACATATTTACATATAGCCCCTTGGGCTTCACAAAAATGGCATTTTGCCTATCCCATGACTCATGTGCCATTTCATTTTTACACATAAGTCATGGGCTTACAAAATATTGGCTTTATGCTTATTTTCCATACATTCATGTATAAAAAATTACATAACAATTATTTATTACATGATTTTGTTGTTGGCATAGAGAGGCTGGCCGCGGGCTCAACTTGGGCATGGGCCCGCTTGACCTGGGCTTGGGCCTACCTAGCTTGGGGTTGACCTTGACTTTGACTCGGTCAACCGGGGTGCAAATTTTGACCCCAATAAAGTGCCCCCTATCAATTAATGCACACCGCCCATTTGAGTTGTGTGCATGAAATTGATGGATCTTGAAGCTGGACTTCGAGGTGGAACATCATTCCGGGGGCGGAGCATCCTTCGGGGAGCATGATTCCCGGGGATCGGAGCATCATTTTGATTTGCGGAGCATAATTCCAGGGGTTCGGAGCATCATTCCGAAGAGCGGAGCATAATTCCAGGATTCGGAGCATCATTCCGAAGAGCGGAGCATAATTCCAGGGATCAGAGCATCATTCCGAAGAGCGGAGCATGATTCCAAAGATCGGAGCATCATTCCGAAGAGCGGAGCATGATTTCAGGGATCGGAGCATCATTCCGATGAGCGGAGCATGATTCCAAGGATCCGAGCATCATTCCGAAGAGCGGAGCATGATTCCAGGGCTTCGGAGCATCATTCCGAAGAGCGGAGCATAATTCCAGCATCATTCCGAAGAGCGGAGCATAATTCCAGGATTCGGAGCATCATTCCGAAGAGCAGAGCATAATTCCAGGATTCGGAGCATCATTCCGAAGAGCAGAGCATGATTCCAGGGATCGGAGCATCATTCTGATGAGCAGAGCATGATTCCAGGGATTCGGAGCATCATTCCGAAGAGCGAAGCATTATTCCAGGGATCGGAGCATCATTCCAAAGAGCGGAGCATAATTCCTAGATTCGGAGCATCATTCCGAAGAGCGGAGCATGATTCCAGGGGTTCGGAGCATCATTCCGAAGAGCGGAGCATTATTCCAGGGATCGGAGCATCATTCCGAAGAGCGGAGAATAATTCCAGGATTCGGAGCATCATTCCGAAGAGCGGAGCATGATTCCAGGGATCGGAGCATCATTCCGATGAGCGGAGCATGATTCCAGGGTTCGGAGCATCATTCTGAAGAGCGGAGCATAATTCCAGGATTCGGAGCATCATTCCGATGAGCGGAGCATGATTCCAAGGATCGAAGCATCATTCCGAAGGGTGGAGCATGATTCCAGGATTCGGAGCATCATTCCGAAGGGCGGAGCATGATTCCAGGGGTTCGGAGCATCATTCCGAAGGGTGGAGCATGATTCCAAGGATCGGAGCATCATTCCGAAGAGCGGCATACATTCTGACCGAAGCATAATTTCGATGCAGAGGTTGATCCCAGGCGAAGCATAATTCCGACAGAGAAGGCAAATACTCCGAGGCGAAGCATTATTTCGACACGGGGTACATTCTGAAGCGGAGCATGATTCCGGCGCAGAGCTTGTTGGTTGACTTGATTCTGAGACGAAGCATAATTCCGGCAGGGAAGGTAGATATCCCGAGGCGAAGCATGATTTCGACACGGGGTACGTTCTAAGACGGAGCATGATTCCAGCGCAGAGCTTGTTGGCTAAGTTGATTCTGAGACGAAGCATAATTTCGACAGGGAAGGAAGGTACACCGAGGTGAAGCATCATTTCGACACGGGGTGCACATTCTGAGACGAAGTTTGATTCCGACGCAGAGCTGGTTGGTTGATTTGATTCCGAGGCGGAGCATAATTCCGGCAGGGAAGGTAGATATACCGAGGCGAAGCATGATTTCGACACGGGGTAAATCCTAGGACAGAGCATGATTCTTCCGCAGAGGTTGTTGGTTTGATTTGATTTGGGTTGAGATCAGCATTGCTACACTGGAATATGGTACCAGAAGCGAATCATCATTTATCATGACAGGATTTGGGAATTGGTTTTGGTTTTTGCTTGGCATCAGTATCGCTACACTGGAATATGGTACCAGGAGCGAATCATCATTTGCGTTTGTTTATTAGGAAATAGGTTTAGATCCCCATCACCTAAGACTTTTCAATTTTGTGAGCCGTAAGGGTCTCACAAAGCATTTCCTCCTTACGGGGCGTAAGGATCCCGTAAGTGTATTTTCTCCTTGGGAGTCGTGGGGACTCCCAAGTGTGTTGCTCCTTTGTGAGTCGTAAGGATCTCACGCGGGAATTTTCTCCTCATAAAGTAGAGAGGACCTTGTGAGTGCATTTCATCTCTTTCTCACGAGTTTGCGCCCTTTCGGGTTTTCACAAACTCGCCGGCAGTCCTGCTGTTTTTACTCACGGAGCCCTTTCGGGTTTTCATCCATGCCCATTTTGCTTGTGGACATACCTTTTTTTTATTTTTATTTTATTATTTTTTTGGAGAGATTGGGATTGTTTTACGCCCGTGGATTGTATACGGTTTTGCAGGATGTATGATCCAGACCGTAGGGCCATAAAATTTTTTGGGAATTTGTTGGCGTCTGCATCGCTGCACTGGAATATGGTACCAGGAGCAACTCATCATTCGCCGTTGGGGTATAGGACTTGGAATTTGGTTGGCGTCTGCATCGCTGCACTGGAATATGGTACCAGGAGCGACTCATCATTCGCCGTTGGGGTATGGAATTTGGAATTTGGTTGGCGTCTGCATCGCTGCACTGGAATATGGTACCAGGAGCGACTCATCATTCGCCGTTGGGGTATGGGATTTGGAATTTGGTTGGCGTCTGCATCGCTGCACTGGAATATGGTACCAGGAGCGACTCATCATTCGCCGTTGTTTTGTTTTTTTGTTTTCATTTTTTTTGTTTTACCGCGATTGCTCTATCATTTACATTTTTCTTATCACGAAGGTCGTGATTGCCCTATCATTTCGGCTATTTATTCGCGGTTGCCCCATCATTTCGGCTTTATTTTCATTTTTATTTTTACTCGCTGATTTTTATTGCGAGTTGCCCTATCATTTCGGCTTTTCTTTATTTTTCTTTTATTCACTCATTTTTTTTGTTTTTTTACATTTTTTTTACATTCCCAGTTTAACGACTTAGAGGTCGACTGTTCCCAGTTTAATGACGTGGTGGTCGACTATTTTCAGAGAAAGGCAGATGCCGGAGAGAATGAGTTTCACAAAGAATTTCAGTCTCCGTTTGTATGAAATTGGCGGTCGCAGCTGGACTGTTTGTTAACACGCCTTTAGACAGTTCTATCTCTCATGCCTTGTTTTGGTTTTCGACCCAATCTTTGAAGACGAAGCAGTCCTCAATAGCATGACCTATCACTCTGTGATAGGGGCAGTATTTAGGGTCTTCGGTCATATTCTCTTCCTGCGGTCTTTTTGACTCTGGCAGTTGTAGACCGTTCCTCAGGGCATCTTTGAATATTTTACGGATTTTGTCCCTTCTGAAGGAATAGACCTTATCCAGCTTCTTTTTCAGTGGAGATTCTCTTCCCTCTCCGAACACTGGCTTCCGAGGCTGGTTGGCACTAGGTCCGCTCATCCCTTGCTTATTTCGGTTAGACGAAGTGTTGAAAGATTCAGAATCATCGGAGTTTCCGCCTTTGCGATTATCGTCCTTTCGGTTTCTCCAGGACCTATTGTTATTTTGGAAATCCAAGGAGGACTCCTGCTTTGAGCGCTCCAGCATCTGAGCTTTCCTGGTCAGCTCTTGGAATGTTTTGAGACCCGCGGTGCATAGAAACGGGGCCATCCAATTGTTGAGATTTCCGACGAGGAGACTGACAGATTGGTTCTGCTCTATCGGCGGTTCACATTTGATAGAGAGATTGCGCCATCGGGTTATAAAATCCATGCTGCTTTCGTTGTTCTTGGGCTTGGTCCTTACGAGCTCGGCAATGGTGATCTTATCGCTGACGCTCATGAACCTTTGTCGAAACAAAGACTACATTTGGACGAAAGTAGTAACGGAGCCATCCGTTATGCTCGCGTACCAGTCGAAAGCAACATCGGTCAATCTATTAACGAACTGGCGGAGGAGAAGCGCATCACTGCCCCCAGTATTCCTGCATGAGGCTTTGAAGTGGGCGATGTGTTGATTCGCATTTCCTGTACCATCGAATCTTCCGAATTTGGGGATGACATAGCCTCTAGGAAATTCTACCAGATCATACTGAGCAGGATATGGTCTCGCACTAGTGCTGATATCTTTTTGCGCTTCGGCTTCGGCCACCAATGTTTTGACTTTGCTGGCAACCAAATCCATGATTTGATCATGAGTTAGCGGGCTACTGTCATCAGTAGCCAAGACATTTCCTGAGATAGGATGCGATTGACTTTCATGCGGTCCGCCCACCTTTGGATTTGAGGGAATAGGCACCGGCTGTCTCGGGTCAACGTTTCCCGGTTCATGAGCAGAGCCCTGTGCTTGATTGGGCGGCTGAGAGGCAAGTTGGGCCGTAAGCCATAAGACGACATTTGTCAAGTCGTCGATCTTTGAGTAGAGCTTGGCCATCTCCCTGTCTTTGCTTCTGAGCTGTTTTCGAAGCTCTTGGGGAAGTTGCTGCTCCGCATTCTTAGGCTGGAAAGTTGGCTCATCCTCGCTTTCCGAGCCCAACTCCTCATGGACCGAAGGGTCTTTCCGCGTATCATCCTCATCGAGAAGGTTTTCATCACCCAGCGGGGGCGGCTGTTCTTGGGAAGTGGCAACCACATTCAAGCCAGATTGGATTTGAGATGTGGTGGCCCCGTCCTTGCTCTTGCTGCGCGTGCCCACCATGTAGACAGTGTGGACCACATACCCAGCCATTTCCCCATCTTCGTCGGGGTAACCCTGTTCTTCGAACTTCATGAGGTTCAGCCTAGCAGGAGCCCTAGCCCTTTTGTTGGCTCTATATCTGAGCCTTTTCTTCCATAACTTTTCACTTTTAAGGGCTTGGCGGGCATCTGTTGCCTGGGAAGCCACCGTGAGTCGATCGGCGGGGAGCTTAGGGAAGACACCCGATCGAGCAGTTGTCAGGGGCACCGCCGGAGCTTGCTCAAGATGTGTTGTAGCTTTGGTGGTGTTGATGGCCTTGCCCCCAGCTGGGGCCAAGGAAAGTCGTTCAGACACCGACTTGCGTTTGAGTTGGGGCATCTTCGAGATCACCATATTTGGCCTCTTGCCTTTCGAGATCGGCTTGTCTGTCACCGGGCCTTGAGGTGCAGGGATGGCATTAGCCGAGACAAACAGGATAGAGCCGAATGGTAGCGGCGGCTCTTCCCATTGTCGCCCGAGACTGGCCGGAAGGACCGTCCTGGTGGCCATCTTCATCGTGTAGAAGATGGGAGCTGAGTTCATTTTCGGAGACATTGTTGAAAGGTGATTGCTCGAAAATCCTGCATGAAAGAGCATTATTTTAGTATAAATATAGATATGTATATTGATTGAGTTTGCATGAATGTTTAACCCGAAATATGGGAGGAGAGATTGGTCCCACCGGGCGTGCCAGAATCTATAGGGTGTTTTTCGTCACCCCATTGAGATGGGAATACGCGCACGCTTGTCAGGCGTACTACAGATTCCCCCTGCCTAGGGTAGGCCAAGGTTTAATGATTGTGGGGATCCGAATCTCCGGCAGCCGCGGACTAAGCTGCCGTTAATTACCCCTCGCCTTTGGAGCGAGGGAACCTCCGATTGACGGGTTAAACTGGTCATGCGAACTCAATGTGCAGTGTGCGTATGATGTGTTTTGAAAGGGGGTTTTGGATATATCGGGGGCCTCACAGAGTTTTTGGATATGACAGTGTCGTGGTGTATGTGTGTGTGCACATATGTATATATATATGTATATATATATGTATATATATAAGATATATATGTATATATATAAGAAAGAAAAAAAAGAGAAGAAAAGGCATCCAAAGGATGCGTGGGGGCAGCACCTTGGACGCTGTGCACCCAGGTGCTGTGCGCTCAGGCGCTAGAGTGCCATGTGTCGGCACGTGGGCGCTCTGCGCTTGAGCGCTGGGCGCTTGAGCGCAAGCGTGCCACGTGTCAGTACGTGGGTGCTTTACGCTTCAGTGCCTGACGCTCGAGCGCAATGGCGCCACGTGTCGGCATGGGGGCGACTTGCGCTTGAGCGCTGGACGCTTGAGCGCAAAGGCGCCACGTGTCGGCACGGGGGCGACTTGCGCCTGAGCGCAAGCGCGCCACGTGTCGGCACCAGGGCGACTTGCGCTCGTGCGCTCGCGCTTGAGCGTAAGCGCGCCACGTGTCGGCACCGGGACGACTTGCGTTCGGGCGCTTGCGCTCGATCGCAATCGCGCCACGTGTCGGCACCGGGGCGCTTTGCGCTCGAACACTGAGCGCTTGAGCGTAGGCGCGCCACGTGTCGGCACGCGGGCGCTCTGCGCTGGAGCGCCGGCGAGAAAAAGATTCTTTTAGCCTAAAAATATTTCTCGGAAGAGAAATCAGAGAGGAGTTGGACTCCTGAGTATGTTTTTTTTTTGGTTTAGTGAAAGGGGTTCTTCTTCCTCCTCTGTTAGCTGGATCTTGAAGATCAAGAGATGTGAGTTCTCAAAATCTCTCCTTTTTGGGATCTAAAGACAGATCCAAGTTCCCCTTTGTGGGATTGGTGGTGAAAAACTATTTTATTTTTGAAAAGGAAGAGTAAAACTCTTGATTTAATTCAGAAGAAAGAAGAAGGTTTGAGACCTTCAGAAAAGGGAAAGAAATACAAACCCTAGGTTTTTGAGAGAATGAAAGTTGTTCTATTTTATTCATCATCATTTTGCCTTATATAGGCTTACATATTTACATATAGCCCCTTGGGCTTCACAAAAATGGCATTTTGCCTATCCCATGGCTCATGTGCCATTTCATTTTTGCACATAAGTCATGGGCTTACAAAATATTGGCTTTATGCCCATTTTGCATACATTCTTGTATAAAAAATTACATAACAATTATTTATTACATGATTTTGTTGTTGGCATGGGGAGGCTGGCCGCGGACTCGACTTGGGCTTGGGCCCGCTTGACCTGGGCTTGGGCCCACCTTGCTTGGGGTTGACCTTGACTTTGACTCAGTCAACCGGGGTGCAAATTTTGACCCCAACAGTATGTACGCAAATATGTATGTACGCATAATGCAATTCATATGCGCAATAGAACAAGAATCATGTATAATGATAAGGTAAGCTAAGCAATGTATTATCCATGGCAATTCTATAGTATGAGTGTCATGGCAATTACTAACGGTGTGTGTGCGGCATACAGCTTAGTACTCATGCAACATGAACCGTTAGTAACAGTGTTGTGTCTTATTAATACTATGTCCGTATGCAACAGGAAATGAGGTATGCAACAATGGTAAACATGCACAATCAATGTATATATATACTTATAACTAATAGTCATATCATTGAATTTAGCCCCGGCGCACAACGCCATATGGGTGATTCCCCCATAGATGTTAAATCTACTCACTGTGATCTCGAGCTAGGTATATCCAACCACCTGCTTCCCTTTCTTCGCAGCGTCCGAAGTCCCCGCCTGCGATCCTAAATTCACACAAACAAAGCAAGTGCACTCAGAAATCGACCAATAATACATACAATTACGTTTAAATCGACGCACCGACTCCAACACCATCTAAAGTGTTCGCTTAGGGGCTAACGTGTGTGGCGACACTACTAAAACAAACCCTACGTGTAGAAAACACGCGAAGCACAAAAACTGAGTCGGACACTGTATCGCGCATCGTCGAAACACTAAAACTAGATAATCAATCCCAGATTTTACCCACTGTCAAAACCTAAAAATCTAGCAGTACTAAACAGCCCAAAACAACAGCAGACAGCTACCCACAAAAATGCAACACCCCAGTCCCCAAAAGGGCTGAGCTCGCCGGATTTACCCCCATTCCCGCCGGCCAAAACCGCTCAGGTAGGGTTCGTGCTCCTGGTGTACACTCATGGCAACTAATACAACACTACTACACTGCTAGTTTTCACAGTATACACTCGGGTTGATAGCAGATCACAGACATCCTATAATGACACTAAAAACACAATACGTGCACACAACTCTCTCTTTATCGTTCTAAACTGAAACAAATTAGCAACACAACAAAATAACTATCTAATTAACAGTTAGGAGCCATTACCTATCCACACTTGCTCCAAAACCCCAGCTTTTCATGTTCCAAGTGATTCTAGTGGCTTGATCTTGGCTTGTGAGGGGTTTAAGTGAAGTTTAGTGGAGATTTGGTGTGGGTTTGTAAGGATTTGGGTTAGGGTTTTATGAGTGTTTAGTTGAGGGTGTGAGGAAATGAGAGGTGAAAGAAAATATGAGAAGGAGAAAATGAATGAGGGAATGAGAGAATGTGAGTGAGAATGAGGAATGTATGAGTGAGTGAGGGTGAGGGAATGAGGGGTGCGTTTAGCCATGCCCCTCTCTCTTCATTTAATGCATGGCATGCTTGCTATGCCTCATGATGCCCCCTCTCTCTCTCTCTCTTCCTCAAGTCAACAATTCAAATCTTTTATTATTTTAAAAACTAAATAATTAACTAATTACCTAATACTTAAAGGAATGGGTTAATATGTCATGGCTACTTCAGCATGGTTTAAGACCTAATTAACCCTAGGTTAACATGCACATGTGTGTGCAAGCCCGAAATAAAAATTAATAAAATATTCATTAATTTTTAAAAAATATTTGAAAACTATTTTGGTAAACTTTTTACTACAAAAACCGCATTATCGCTTAATTAAGACTAATCGCATTCTAAGGTGTCCAACATTACTGCTTAATTAACACAATCGCATTATCGCTTAATTAACAAAATACTGAAATCTCATCGAATATCTCTGAATGTCGGTCATTTCCAATTTAAGATTCATTTTCTGTGTCCAATATCGACACAAATCTTCTGTTTTAGCAGACATCGTTCCCCGAACGATCCTGTCAATCCGTAACACCGGTCAGTATCCATCAGATATCCGCCGTGTCTTACAACTATCTCCGGTATCGAGTATTCTCGCTAGGCTCCCCGCCTTAAATGCGGCTATCCTGCCCCTCGGTCTCGACCGGATCCACCATATATCCGACTATATATCCCCCCCCCCACTCAGTCTGGATAACGTATAAATCCGCAACCGTATAGCCACCCCACTCGGTTCGGAGTAAATCAAAATCATAAAAACGACATCTCATGGTGGACATATCACATCAATCATGAAGAACCAATGAATATAACTTAATAGTTTATAAAACTCAAAACCCAAAATTCGCAAATCCAATATATCTTGTGCTACACTTATAACAATTTGAAAGTAAAACATGATAGGTAGCAATTTATAACAATGATGCAAACAACCACTAATAATGATGCTTATGTTATGATGGGAATCATATAAGACATGGCAAGTTCTAAGTGATACGTGACATGTCAATTACCGATGAGGTGCAGCGTAATATGTAGGTATGTGCGCGTGTAACATGACTCATCGATAATTCGTGCAGTGTCCTAGCAAGTGTTATTTTATAGATATGAATGCATATGATGAAGTTTCTTAGTTTTAAACATATACACAATACAAAGGAAATTATTATCCAAACTTCTAATTACGGGCGTATTACGCCATCCATACAAAATCCCCCGTTAGATGCTTAATCTACTCACCAGAATACGTCGAAGATACTCGGATGTCATCAATCTTTTCCCTTCCTTGCTGTCTCCGAAGGCCTCGCGGTCGAACCTAACATCAAAATTAACTTTCGTATAAGAAACGGCTAAACTCCGATACGACGAAAACGTGAAACTACAAGATTTACATACTAAACATGATACGCACGAATATTATGAAATATCTAAAACTTATACTAACCTGATCTAACCCTTCGCTGTTCGCAACAGGAAAGAGAGAATCGTGACACGAAATATCCGTATCGTATTTAGAATTTTAACCCCAAAACAGGAATTTGTTTCCAGATTTTATATACTGAATATATGACATAAACTAACTATACCAGACACCCTAAAAGACATACAGACAGCTACCCAAGAAAACTCAACAGCCAAATCCCACAGAAAACCGGCGAGCTCGAAATTTTGATGAATGTCGCCGGCCGAAAATCCAAGGAATGGGTCCGTGTTTCTAGTGGTTATTCTAGGTCCAATTTACAAGGTTACTGTATTACTTGATTTTTCTAAAGATTAACTAACCTACAGCAGATTCAAAACAGAGCTATAATTTAACCAAATCCGATATTTATCGATATCTTATTTCTATACTAAAACAGTACTAAACTTAAAATTTACAGGGTTGAAACTTATACCAATTTAGAAGATCAACTGAAAGGCTCTTTCAAAGATGCACAAGCACAAATAATCCTAGCTTGAGAGTTGAGGTAATGATCCCTATTACTTAGCTTCTTCCTTTCTTCTCTCTTTCTTAGGTGAGTTCTAGGATTTCTTTTTCTAGGTTAGTCAAATTGTTTCCAACTTGATATACCAACTGAACAATTATGAACAAGATAAGAATAAGGGATGATAAGGCTAGGAGGTTGTGTCACCATGAAGGATGGTGTGCTATTCATGCAAGGAGGAGGTGTAGGTGTTTGATTTAGCCTAGGGTTGTGGTGTGTATAAGGTTCATTACAATCTTAACTATGACCTAACCCTTTTTACATAATAACCCTCACATAATCCTAATTAACAGAAGGAAGCTAACATTTCACTAAAACCCCTCATGACACTTATTATTATATAAATAAACTACTTCCTTTACTAAAATATTTTACCATTTACTAAAAGGTCTTTTTATTACAATAAAATTAAAATAATATTTTTAATTTAATTAATTAATTATCTAAAATATTTCAAAATGTTACAATATTCCCCCCTTAAGGAAATTCGATCCCCGAATTTAAAACCTAAACACATGTACCTTCAAAAAGGTGCGGAAATTTCTCCCGCATCGCATCTTCGGCCTCCCAAGTAACCTCCTTGCTATTTGGTCCTCGCCAAAGAACCTTTATGGATGGAAGTACCCTTGACCTCAGTTTCTTTACCTGCCGGTCTGGAATAGCTACCGGCTGCTCAGTATAGGATAAATCCCACTCAAGCTGTATAGTCTAATACTGGAACACGTGAGAGGGATCGTGAAGGTACTTGCGAAGCATATGTTAGTTATATGTATGCCCTAGAGGCCATTACTGTACGTACGATGTATATTGTAATGGATGCTTGGACATATATAGGGAGGACTTTCTTGCTCGACATGATAGTACGCTATCTGGTTGTACGTTATCTTAACATGTACTCAGATTGTCTCTATGTTACATGTTGATAAAGCCCTTAGGAAATGTACGCGACTACTGGGACTATGATGAGATCATACTAGTGGGGCCACGGTAGTCGACGAGTACATCCTATAACTGTTCTTAGTCGAGGGTGTATTGAGACAAGGCATCGATACACCAGAGTAGACTAGCGTATACGAATCTTGACCCATATGATGGGCGATGGATGATCCCATATCCATCGGTGTTTGACATCAAGGATGGTGTACGGGTGCTCAGTAGAGACTGGGTACACTGGACGGACTCGCCGAGAACTCCTAGATGGTATTATACCTCAAGTCAGATGGCAGTTCTCCGGTGATACTGGTACAGAGTAGTCTGTTGACCCGAGATCGTCATAGAGTCTTGTGTGATTCCCACTGTGCTTTGATTTCCATCATACTACGTCCAAGTGGGCGTGCAAAAAGGTGGCTTTTGGGTACAGTCCCGAATCACATGGAGGCAATCAGCGATAGGAGGGGATTCGTCTCTCCCGGTAAAGGGAGTTGATGTTGTGCTGTGTTCGATTAGCTAAAACTGGAAATCCCTAGCCAGGGTTGCTGAGATTTACTGGTAAGTGTTATTAGTAGTTTCTCGAACTGTTATAGACCTCAAATCGACACGTCTTATCAAGCTACTGGGGTCTGACGTTTACCACCCCTGGGCGAGATATGCGACATATCAGACGACAAGATCGGACTGTACGGGAGTGTTACTGATTGGATTCGCAGGAGAATGTACAAGCTTGCTTGTTGATCTTCTGATCGCTCAATACCTGGGTGGCTGTTACGTTTAGCTGACCGCTTGCAGCTTGTGCGTGTTTGATATGATCATCACCTACTGCCGGCGTATTGACGATTCTTTAGAGTCCTACACAGAGGTTTCTTTGCTCAGGCAAAATGGAGTAGGGGCATATATGTGATATGTGCAGGACCGAGGATAATGCGATATGAGATACCGTATTCTATTCTCGTGATAATTGATATCAGCCGGGTCATCGGATCAAGTGTTGATTCGATGAATCGGTAAATGATATATTAGTCGGTTATATGCGATATAGCCAGATTATCGGATCAAGAGTTGATTCGATAATTTAATGTATAATTATATATTTGATATATTAAATTACATTAACTGATATAAGCTCACTAAAAGATTCTTTTTCTCACTCGGGTAATACATTGATATATATGCGATATATGTTAATTATATTATTTTATTTTTTTACAATAAATATTATATATGTGATATATAATATTGTAACATGATGTGGTAATTAATGCAACATGATTAGTGGAGATTAAATATGGTTAGGGTTTGATTTGGGTTAAGCTTTTCTAGAAGTTTCTAGAAGGTTTTGTTTTGTTTTGTGCAAGATATTTATGTTGATATTTTAAGTGACTCATTCTTTAACCCAACCCAAACCCTAGCCCTAGTTAAATATCTACAAAGGTTACATTGACTATGGTTGCATTTTCTAACCTTATACTTGAATTTCATTATTCATCACAAAAGGATTCATGATTACTTCTTCTTCTTCCTTGAGTTCTTTCATGAAAAGCTTTCTAGCTTTTTATGAAGTGATGATTTTGAGTGAGTTAAAGAAAACAAATGAGAGCTAAATTCCTACTTCATCATCCTAATCTATTCTTGCCAATTAGATTAGTGTGTTCACTTCATTTTGTGAGTGAGAGCTTGTGTTAAAGAAACTTAAAGGTAGATCATCATTGTTATCGAAGATCGGAAGCAAGCTTGCATCTTTCTCTTCGTGGAGCCTCTCGAGAGTCCGGAACTTGATGATCGCAGCGAAGGGACCACAACACCGAGCTTATGAAGTGAAGGACTGGATCTACAAAGGTTGTAATCCCTCTCACTTAGTGTTAAAGTGTTTAACATGCTTTGTTTCACCTAAACTCTAGTATAAAGATCTTGCTTAGGGTTGTTCGGTATGGCTAAATTTTAAATCGGGCATGGTTGATGCCTTGTAGACCCTTATTAGAGTGTCTGGTAACCCTACAGTGGTATCAGAGCCAAGCTAGAGCTTTAGGCGAAGTCTAGACGAAGTTTAAAGTCCGATCGAAACCCGAAACCCTAGTTTTTACCCCTCTCTGGAAATTTTCTAAAATTGTGATTTTTTCTGTATTAAAAATGCTCAAAAAATCAACAGGGAAATACAAGAGTTACTGTGAAACACGTGCCCCAAATACTACTAAAGCGCCGCGGAACCGCGGCCGTACCATGGCTTTGGTGGCGGTTCCGCGGCCAAACAGTAGACTTATTTTTCACTGTTTGCACAGTAACCTCCGTATGTGTTTCCTGATTCTTCTGGGAATTTTTAATTTATACTCTAGAGTTGAGTTTTCTGGGTTGTATTGGGGACTCGTTGATTCGATCGGATAATTTAACTTTGTTTAGTTTGTCCGGGTAATTATTAGAACGTGTTAAAAAGTTCGAACGGATATCAATAACTCACTTTTTCCCCTGCCGGAAAATTTCCAAGTGTTGGATTTTTCCGTAGTTTAAGAACGTTCTAAAGTCGTGCAAGTAACGCGGTGGACCCTCTAGAAGAACTCAAACCTTAACTCGATTATGTGACCGTCTGAACCGCCTCTAAACCTTAGGGTTTAGGGTAGTACGGCGTGCCACATGTGAGGCGTTGGCTTGACCCTTCTACGGCTGGACCATTGGTACTGTGGCATGTGATGGATGTTTTTAAACTAATTTCAAGTGTTGAGAACTATTTGGGAAAACTTGGGTGTTTGATTATTCGATCGGAAAGTTTAACATTGTCTATTTATCTGGAATGTGATACAATATTTGGAATCCACAAGTAGTTATGAGATAACTAATTTGAATGTTGTAAATCTAGCAGTTTAGTCTCATTTGATCGGTTGCCACGGGATTTTGATGCGATAAAAAGTCCGTCGCAATCACATAGCGTACGCGGATACTCGCCGGGTAAACTTAAT
This sequence comes from Agapanthus africanus, assembly GCA_030015575.1. Taxonomy (NCBI): domain Eukaryota; kingdom Viridiplantae; phylum Streptophyta; class Magnoliopsida; order Asparagales; family Amaryllidaceae; genus Agapanthus; species Agapanthus africanus. Next base: position 227,159,230 of record CM057347.1, read on the forward strand.
AGACAGCCAATCCCATAGCCCCGACCAAGTGACTGTAGGAGAACCCCGTCGCCAAAAGCATCCGTTCGGGTGCTCGCGGCAGCGGTGTTCCGCCTTAGTGCACTTCGTCGACGGCATCCGGGGGTGCGTCCGTCTACTAAAGTTTGCGATGAGCATTCGATCAGGATGTCGGGAATCTTGTTGAATTGACCGACTTGATATTGAAAAGAGTTTTCGATAATGAGAGTAAAATGCGGGGTTTATAATTGTTAGGCATGCGATGTCTAAGGAATTCATTTGGTTAGGCATGCGATGTCTAAAGAGGTTGCGGATTCCAACTGTTGTAGTTTTACACTTTTTTTCTGCGACCGTAAGTGTAATATGTGGTGTATCGCCGGTTTCGTTGCTATACATCAACGACAATTGGGATATGCATATTTACTTACGTTGATGATATGTGATATTATGTGTTGCTGTGATATGTTATATTGGATCGTCGCGTTTTGAATAGCCGGGGGTTTTATGTGAGATGAGAGTTTTTCTTTTTCATTCATGTAAAATTCATTGTATGTAATATTCTTTTATTGGGACACTTCCGGGCTGAGGATGATGTCACCATTGTATATCATTTACTTTTCCGCATTAGGTAGACCCAAGGCGGGAAGCATAAGTAACCGGGTTCTAGGGTCCAGTGCGAGACCATCTCGAGGAGTCGAGACCGGGTCTCCTAACCCTAGAATTGGCAGTGTTGCTTGCCGCTCTCGTAGGGGTCTAGGGATGTGGTTTTGGCTATTCATCGCGACCGTGGAATCCGTGTTTTATACAGGCTCGTATGAAAACACGGACGTCCTAGTATATCCAATATTTCATATATGTTCTTCTGCTGCAATGTTCTGTGATGAGATCATATTACTGCCTGAGACGATTGTTTATATTATATATATGAGATATATGTTATATTGCAGATTTCGTTTCAAATGTGATGCTTGTGAAGCATAATAAAATGGGACTTCATTAATGAGATTAATGAAACTAAAAGAAACCTAAAGATATTGTAGAAACTTGTTTAAAAACTGGTAGCTCTAGTTCTTGCTTTGCATAGCGGTGTTCCTTGTAGAACATCCAGCACCTTATTCGATAAGGAAAGAGCCAAGATCCCTTCACCGGGAGTGACCTCTTTAGCGAAAATAGCAGATGCTACAAACACGGTTTGTCTTTTGATTGCTTATATAGTTTTTGCTTTGCATAGTGGTATTTGTGAAATATCATGCACCTTATTCGATGAAGAAAGAGCCGACGATCCCCTCACCGGGAGTGACCTGTTTAGCAAAACTAGAAAAGGACTCAAAAACACTCCATTTAAAAATCACTCGATTCTACAACGATATGATGTTCATTACACAAAAGGTTTTCATAAAAAACCTGTCGTAGCCCTCCGTCATTTTAGGAAGTAGAGTACCTAGTATTCGTGCTGCGTATGTCGACTTTAGTTGAGGGGTAGTGTACGGTAGATAAGTGATGTCTTCCTACACAGCATATGATGCGATTAGTTAGGACATTCATGTGATTATGTCGACCATAGTTGAGGGTCATGTAGGGCGGGTCTGATTAATCATGAAATGACGGGTAGAACTTGACTAGTGCTTATGATATGTTGACCTTAGTTAAGGTCATAAGTGCTAGGGGTAAAATATTATTGGGAATTTCAATTGTTGAAATTTGCAATGAGATTGCATACCTTCTATGAGATAGTTGGATCCCGATATCCGATGCGAATAAGAGTTACTCCTGGGAAAGTTTTACACATTACAATTAGCCGATCAAGTAGGTGTCTAGAAAGGTGTTAACGGGGTTACGCCCCTGGGAAAACGAGGTTTATTTTAATTAGGTCCGTGCGAAAGCACGGGGAGCCTCCCTCAAAGTACCGGCACTGGCCTGGATGAAAGATTGGCAAACTTGTAGGGTGTAATTAATCCCGGCTAGTCTTTCCTTTTAGGGTTTGAAGGAAGATTTGACTAAAACAGTGGGAGCCATCCTGATTAGATAAATTGATAACAAATCTAATCTTATAAAAGCGCACGCTGAGTGTTTTCTTCTCTCTCTCTCTAGGTAGCGACCATATCATGCCTTAATCAAGATAATAATACAGATGTATTGACCGAACCCGCTTGTTATACTGAGCTGGGGAACGTTGGTCCTGCTCCAACTTATAATTGTTATAAGACAGAGCAGGAAATTGGGGATTACCAGAATTCCCGTGCCGCCCAAACGAAGAAAGTGCATACTGATGCATCATCTTCAGGTGTGTTCATTACAGAGAACTGTTTCTCGGTATCCTTTACGTCCTGGGTATGAGATACCGGATCAGGATCCCACATATGTAATTTGTTACATGGGCTACAGATAGGTAGAGAACTGAGAACGGGTGATAAGTTTCATGAGATAGAAACGGTGCAAGTGTTGCAGCCAAGTCTGTTGGTAGTTATCACCCTATATTACCAGAATACATTGATTCTGAATGAATGTTATTAGATACCGAACCTGATATACAACATCATATCAGTCTCTTTATTTGTAAAGAAGGATATAATTTTATTGTTGGATAATGTTTTGAACATTTTCTATATCAAGAGTTGATCGGTTCAGGCGCGTTATCTAAAAGCATTGACGTTCTAAATCAAACCACAGTTCTTAGTATACAGAACACACACAAGAGGAAGAGTTCAGAAATGAACGAATCCTTCTTGAGGCATTGTAGACTAGGTCATATCAATGCGACCCGACTAGCTAAGTTACATTTAGATGCATATTTAAATCAGTTTGAATTTACATCTTGTGAAACTTGCCGGTCATGTAACAAAGTTAAGATGACCACAGCTCTGTTTATTGGAAACAGAGAAAGAGTTAGTGAACTCTTGGGATTGATACATGATGATGTCTGTAAGGTCCCCTGTCTACATATGCCAAGACCGGTTCTTTTTACTTCATTACATTCACTGATTATCTCTCAAGATTCAGACATATGTTCCTATTGAAATACAAGTCTGAACCTTTTAAGATATTCACAGAATATAAGTTAGAAGTAGAGAACCAAAAACGGGTATAAGTATTATGTCCTTTGATGAGATCAGGGAGGAGAATACTTGAGCACGGGATTCCTGGACTATTCTAAAGGAGAATGAGATTCTCTCTCAGCAAAACTCCTCTGTATACACCATAACACGATGGTATATCGGGGCGGAGCAATAGCACCCTATGTGATATGGTGTGCTCTATGATGAGTACTACTGAGTTTCCTATTTCCTTTTGGGAGTTATGCACTTGAGAAGCTGCATACCTATCGAATAGGGTTCAAATCAAATCAGTTACCTACCACTTCATATGTGATATGGAAAGGGAAGAGCCCATATCTTAAGTTTGTTAAGATTTGGGGTTGTCCGGCCTATGTCTAAAAAGCAAAATCCAGACAAGCTCGAGGCAAATCAGATCTGTGGAAGTTTGTTAGATATCCCAAGCATACGCAAGGGAATATCTTCTACCTAACAGAGGAACAAAATATGTTTTGTTTCTCAACATGCCACCTTTGTGAAAGGGAATTTCTTGTGAAGAAATTAGTGGTCATGAGGTAGAACTGGAAAGAGTTCCAGCTATACAAAACCGCTGCTGATGATTTGGTTGAACCAAAGGATTCAGTAGTTTCCAACGAACATCAGCCTCTCCACCGATCTAGTAGGGTTCCTCACCCACCTGAGAGATACTTCGGTTTCTCTATGACGGTGGGAGCGAGGATTGCATCATGGGATGATGACCCCACTAGTTTCGAGCTAGCCATCAGGAATGGGACTCTGTAAGAATGGCTGGATGCTTAGCGGTCTGAGATGGAATCCTTATACACCAACAAAATATGGACTTTGGCTGCTTTATCTGAAGGGTTAAATGCCCATCAGGAGCAAGTATATCTTGAAAAGATTACTTGGTGTACATGGAAAAGTTGAGACTTTCAAAGCTATGCTTAAGTCCATCCAGATCCTACTTGCCACGGCTATATACCATGACTACGATATCAGGTGGTTGGGTGTCATGACTGATTTTCTAAATGATGTTTTAGAAGAGAGCGTCTATAAGTACATAGCCAGAGGGCTTCGTGGATAGTGGGAGCAGCGGAAACGTGTGCAAGATGCTTTATAGGATAAAGCAGGCATCGCGGAGTTGGAACATCTGTTTTGATGTGGTAGTCAAAGAGTTTGACTTCATCAAAATGGTAGATGAACCTTGTATATACAAAAAGGTAGTAGGGAGTATGGTGGTGATCCTCGTAGAGTACGTGGATGACATACTCTCTATAGGGAAGGAGTTTCCTATGCTACGATCGGTCAATCTCTGCTTATCACAAGGATTCTCCATATAGGATCAAAGTGATACCTCCTAAATCCTGGATTTTGGATCTATGAGATAGATCTAATTGGATGTTAAGATACTCACTAGTTGTAGTGAGATGGTATCAATCGATCCTGGGGAGAATCACTGGGAAGGTTTCAGGGTGATAAGGACGACTGAATATCAGTCGCAGGCAATGTCTTTACCCTCAGTGGAGGGACGGTATGTTGGAAGAGTTCCAAGCTAGATACCGTGACTAACTAGACGATTAAAGGCAAGATACATCGTTACCAAAGATGCTACCAAAGAGGCAGTCTGCATACATATAAGTTCATGATATGAACTTCATTCCAACCATTGTGTGACAATGGAGTTATGGCTTTGGCCTAGGAACGCCCGTCCCATCAGAAATCCAGATATAATTCTTAAGCAGTATCACCTGATCATGGAGATGGATGATCTCCAGGGAGATCAAGGTTAGGAGAGTAGACACAGAGGACAACAGCGCGGATCTATTCACAAAGGCCTTTTTCCCAGTAAAGACTTTTATGGGATGGTTGAGTATGAGATACTTAAACCGCAGCTAATTGTTGGGTATGTGTCACGACCCGAATGTACGGAACATGACCGGCACTTAGATTACGAAGAGTCTAGAGGCGCAACGTAACCTAAGTAAGCCGAAGCCCAGAAATCTAAACCATAAAAAGAAGAAGAAGTAAAGGAAAACATGTAGAAAACAAGTTTAAAAGCAACATCCAATTTTCTCAAAAATTTCGGCAGAGTCTCCTTTGTAAAAACTGGCCACAAACGGGTACAACAAGTATAAATACATATAAACAAAAAAAAGCATCCCCAAACGGGATCTAGCTCTACGCCAAAAGGCGAAAAAAACCACACCAATGCACAATAGTAGACAACGCCAAAGGGCGAGGCTCAAAACTAGAAAAAAAAACAAATCCACCAGATATCATAATAATACAAGCGCGACTCTAAGGTCGAAATAAATAACTGGTCCAGTAAACTATCGAGTAATACGAGTTTGGTTGATGGAGCTTTCTAGATACAAATGAAATAATAAAAGTATAATGGCGGTCCAGATACAAGTGAACCAACCTACCGTGCAAATCACCCTGAATGAAAAGATGTGCCAGCAAGCTGCCAGGAAAACCTGTACATCGAACATGTAATAAAATTTGTCACAACGGGGGTGAGTTGCCAACTCGTGAGTACAAGATATCTGCGAAAAGAAATCGAATGCACGACGCTATCCTAGGTCATAATAATATACTAATATACTACTGGTCATCAAGTAAGACAGGATAATAAGCTACGTGTAAGTGCAAAAGCTCCGTGCTCGTGTCAGTGACTCATATAGTACTATGTCATGTGAATGAGTATGCATGCACCATGAATGTAAAATAACCAATCCTAAAATCTAGATATATCTGTATAAGAAATCTTTAGCTTTTATCATGGTAAAATGTGTATAGAAATCTGAAATATCAACGATGAAATCCATGGAAATCCGTGTCAAGCATCGACACAAAACATGTAAATCTCAGGTCTCAATACCTCATAATCTCAATGTCTCATAGTCTCAATATCTCGGGCTCCATCAGTCCGGATCGGCCCATATCATCAAATCTCACGACAACGGTCAGTATCCTCCGGATATCCGCCACGCCAGACATCACCGGTAGGTAGTCCTCCCCTGCCAGGCTCATCGTCTACAACTCGATCTTCTTGCCCCGGGGTACCATGTCGGGCCCACCATGTACCCGAGACAGTTCATCCACTCCTCGAATCGGGTCTCGAAATCCAACAGAAAACATGAAATCTCATGGTGGACGACACATACATCACGAGAAAACCGCATCTTATATTTTAAAAAGAGAGGAGGAGAGAGAGAGAAGTTTTTATATATATTCTTGCGGTTTTCCCCAAAAATCCAGTGCTTTAGTGCTGGTATGGTCGCATCCTTGTATCACATATACGTATTGTGTGTATAAATATATACCTACACCTAGTCCTATATATATATACACATACACGTATACACCACGTCGAGTCTCAATGTGTACGTGTGTGTATCTACCTGAAACCTACGAATCTCCTCCAAGATATTCATCCTCGGGTAAGGTCTTTCTAAATCAATCTAGTCCAATCTAAGGTCACTACTAGGGTCCTACTCACCGAAATTCTAAGGTCACGTCTGGCTTCCTAATGACAATAAGTACTATTCCTATTCTACGTTTGCGGGGGTGCTAAACGCCATCCACCCGACTTCCCCCCGTAGATATACATCTACTCACCTAGTCCTTGTCTGCCGCAGACGATGTCGCCCTCCTCTTCTTCCTCGTCCGAAGTCCACGTGAGGGGTACCTATAGGCAAACACATATAATATCGTAAACGGAATCACAGACAAAGCCAAAATGACGCACGAAACGCGCATAGGTTAAAACTTATGTCCCGCTAATGCAGAAGTGTCAAATATCGCTCGATATCGGTGTACAAACGCCGATTGATCGAGATAAACATCAAAAAACAACTAGTAGTTTAAAAACTCGTTACTTATAATATAAAACATGATTTAATCCATCAAAACCCTAAAAATCAATCAAATCGTCCGATTTCGAAAAAACCCGAAAACGCCAAATTACCGTTTTACTTCAAAACTTGACATTTAAATGAAACTAATGGTCATAAAACTCATTAAATAGCATAACTAGATTATACAACCCATTACTATATTTTTAACGCCCCAATTGTATTAATTAGAAAATTCTAGTTTGCAAATAAACCAATTTTAACACTTTGTAAGCAAAATGTCACAATATCACATCTAAACTGGATTTTGCATGAATTAATTCATTAAACTACAATTCATGATGATAATGATATAATGAAACCATAAATTATATTTTAAATTTCATTTATTTAAGAATTTCCAAAATCTAGTTAGCAAAAATCGCATTTTTATTTGTATTTTTCAATTACCAATAGAAACTAGTAATCAATTTAAGTTTTTCATTCCACCAATAAGTTAATACGCTCATTAAAACCACAATATAGTGTTACAAACATTAATTGGAATTTTATTTCACCAATATATACAATATTCATAAATCTAGTTTGCAAAATGGATTAATTTAAACAATTTTGGATAAACAATTTACAATATATCATCCATACAAGATTTTCCACTTCTAAAAATGTTAAACTAGTTATTATAACCCTACTTAATTAATAAAAACCATAACTTAATTTTATAAACCCTAACTTGAATTTTAAAACTTGTAGATAGAAATTATTTATTAAATCTAATTATGCTTAAATGAAACATCTAACAACAATAAATCAAAAGAAGAAGATTTATACCTCCACAACATGAAATACAAACATGAAAATAAGCCTCCAAAATGAATGCTTTCCATCTCCAAAATCCATGTAAAGATGAGCAAAGAATAGTGGGTAGGAATTAATTAGGATTTTGTGGGTTTTTTATTGAATTTTTGATGAATTTTGATGATTTTTAATACAAAAATGATGGGGGGAAAATTTTGGGGCTTCCCATGGTGGTGAGGCCGGCCATGAGGTGAGGAAAAGAGAGGAGAGTGAGAAAAGGTAAAAAAAAGTGTAGAAGGTTTCACAAAAATATCATTCCATTAAGTCTTTTTATGAAATTAATAAAAATTCTTTATTTTCTTCACTCCATTTGACCTAGAATGGTCTAGAACCATTGTAAAATTTTGAAAATAAATTTTGCATGAAACACACTTGATTCTAATATGTAATGGTTCACTTTTGCTTATTAATCCCATTCAAATTTGTAATTTACACTAATTTAGTGTATAAATAAGGCTTATGTTAATATTTAAAATAATTAATTTAGGAAAAATATTTAATTAAACTAAAAATTTATAAGTGGCTAAATAAACACCATTTACTAGTAATAACATAATTAAAATAGGTATTTTTAAATTTATAGTGAAAAATAATTACGGTTTAGTTTTATGAAAACTATGTTTTACCTTACCGAAAATTATAAAATTAACTTAAACGATTTTATTTATTTATTTACTTATTTATTTATTTTTAAAATGTTACAATCTTTCCCCCTTTAAGAAATTCGGTTCCCGAATTTAAATTAAAACTCCCCCCAATTACTAAAACATTCAGCAAAACACTCAACTCGTCGGGGCTCCGAAATCATCAATAATAAAAACACTTTTTTTGCACGATACAAGCGCATGAAAAACAAGTACGTAACTCAAAATCAAAACTCTGTCAAACATAACACAATCATCGGAGTTATGGTGAAAATAAAATATCAAAACCCAATACGAAAACCAAAATAATATACATCAAAACTATAACTTATATATAGTGCGCATCGTAGTAAAATCATCCAAATATCTGGATAAAGAAGCATGCAAGAACCCCTTTTGAAAATCGTCGTGTGATGCACGTGTCACGGCATAAGTAGCGGACGTTTATTTTTTAAAAAATAACTATAAATATATATCTTTTATTTAACATACACGTCCCTCTAGGTTATCAAATCAATAGTAATGATTATAAAACCATACTGCTTAAACTGAATTCAATCCCAATCACATCATAAAAATATCATGTGCGTCCGGTGCGCACTGAAATCAAAACCAAATACAAATACCACGAATACACACAAAACGAAACTAAGTGCAACAGGTGTGCACCAAAAACATCTGTCAAGTGCAACGGGCGTGCACGACTCAATATCAGGTGCATCTAATCTGCACAAAACCCCGATTTAGTGCATCTGGTGTGCACAAAATCACATCAAGTGCGCCAAATGTGCGCAAGAATCTCAATCAGGTGCACATGGTGCACGAAAACATACACTGAATATCAAAATCGAAATCACAGTACGAAAATGCATGAAAACTAAGTCGAAGCATATGTCAAAATCATGTGTAACTATATGCATAAAATCAAATCAAAATCTCAAAATGTATTAAAACCAAATCAAGTGCACTGGTATGTACTAAACAACATCAATACAACTAATATATGAAACACAAATAGAATGTAATGAAGGTACACATAAGAAATACCAATCGTAGAACAAAGTCCTCAAAATACCAAAATCCAATCAACGGAAATATGAAATTCAAATCACCAAATCACAATCGTAAACACTATCGTCAATGTGCGCCTCTTTCCCCCTTTCCTCTGGTGTCGACTGCTTCGAACTCGTCTCTTCCTGGGTGTGCTGACTGCGCTACCAACAGCAATACTCATATCTAGAGTCTCCCACGTAGTCGATCCCTTCACCTGATATCCGGACTACATTAAACTTTTCGATCGATCCATCAAAATCCCATAATTCCCCGAGAGCTCAACACTCAAGTACAGTTTAAAAATATCCAGTACATACCCCGGCATCAATGGTCCAGCCGTAGAAGGGCAAACCCAAGCCTCACTAATGGCACCGCGGAATTGCCGTAAACCCTAAGATTCAAGGGCGTTCTCGTGATCATTATGTCGAGTTAGGGTTTCATTCTTCTAGAGGGTCCATCGAAATACCTGCATTTTCTTCCAAATACCTTAAACTTGGGAAAATGGGTGTCTGATAATCGTTCGAATCCTTTAACTTCGTCTAGACGGCATGTGAATACCCTTCGTCCGCACGCTAAACAATGCTTCACTCCTCAAGAATAACCAATACCCTAATGGTTATCGCATTCGAGCCGCAGCTCCTTCTGCCCGTGCGCCCGTAGTAACAGAAACCACCATCCGATATCGACGAAGATAGATCAAAGGAACGAATGAAACACGGTGCAAAGAAATGTACATCCTAAGACTCCTTAAGCAGAGTAGCGTATCGTAAGTATGCCGCGGATCATACCCATGGTACGTCACTCTACCTAAGTCACCTACTCCATCAACCAAGGGTCACCCTAGACTTAGACAAGGTTAAACCTAGCGCTCTGATACCAACTTTGTCACGACCCGAAAGTACGGAACGTGACCGGCACTTAGATTACGAAGCGTCTAGAGGCGCAACGTAACCTAAGTAAGACGAAGCCCAGAAATCTAAACCATAAAAAGAAGAAGAAGTAAAGGAAAACATGTAGAAAACAAGTTTAAAAGCAACATCCAATTTTCTCAAAAATTTCGGCAGAGTCGCCTTTGTAAAAACTGGCCCCAAACGGGTACAATAAGTATAAATACATATAAACAATAAAAAGCATCCCCAAACGGGATCTAGCTCTACGCCAAAAGGCGGAAACAACCACACCAATGTACAATAGTATACAACTCCAAAGGGCGAGGCTCAAAACTCAAAAAAAAAAAATCAAAATCCACCAGATATCATAATAATACAAGCGCGATTCTAAAGTCGAAATAAATAACTGGTCCAGTAAACTATCAAGTAATACAAGTTTGGTTGATGGAGCTTTCAAGATATAAATGAAATAATAAAAGTACAATGGCGATCCAGATATAAGTGAACCAACCTACCATGCAAATCACCCTGAATGAAAAGATGTGCCAGCAAGCTGCCAGGAAAACCTGTACATCGAACCTGTAATAAAATTTGGCACAACGGGGGTGAGTTGCCAACTCGTGAGTAGAAGATATCTGCGAAAAGAAATCGAATGCACAACGCTATCCTAGGTCATAATAATATACTAATATACTAATATACTACTAGTCATCAAGTAAGACAGGATAATAAGCTACGTGTAAGTGCAAAAGCTCCGTGCTCGTGTCAGTGCCTCATATAGTACTATGTCATGTGAATGAGTATGCATGCACCATGAATGTAAAATAACCAATCCCGAAATCTAGATATATCTGTATAACAAATCTTTAGCTTTTATCATGGTAAAATGTGTATAGAAATCTGAAATATCAACGATGAAATCCATGGAAATCCGTGTCAAGTATCGACACAAAACATGTAAATCTCAAGTCTCAATACCTCATAATCTCAATGTCTCATAGTCTCAATATCTCGGGCTCCGTCTGTCCGGATCGGCCCATATCATCAAATCTCACGACAACGGTCAGTATCCTCCGGATATCCGCCGCGCCAGACATCACCGGTAGGTAATCCTCCCCTGCCAGGCTCATCGTCTACAACTCGATCTTCTTGCCCCAGGGTACCATACCGGGCCCACCATGTACCCGAGACAGTTCATCCACTCCTCGAATCGGGTCTCGAAATCCAACAGAAAATATGAAATCTCATGGTGGACGACACATACATCACGAGAAAACCGCATCTTATATTTTAAAAAGAGAGGAGGAGAGAGAAAGAAGTTTTTATATATATTCTTGCGGTTTTCCCCAAAAATCCAGTGCTTTAGTGCTGGTATGGTCGCATCCTTGTATCATATATACGTATTGTGTGTATAAATATATACCTACACCTAGTCCTATATATATATACACATACACGTATACACCACGTCGAGTCTCAGTGTGTGCGTGTGTGTATCTACCTGAAACCTACAAATCTCCTCCAAGATATTCATCCTCGGGTAAGGTCTTTCTAAATCAATCTAGTCCAACCTAAGGTTACTACTAGGGTCCTACTCACCGAAATTCTAAGGTCACGTCTGGCTTCCTAACGACAATAAGTATTATTCCTATTCTACGTTTGCGGGGGTGCTAAACGCCATCCACCCGACTTCCCCCCGTAGATATACATCTACTCACCTGGTCCTTGTCTGCCGCAGACGATGTCGCCCTCCTCTTCTTCCTCTTCCAAAGTCCACGAGAGGGGTACCTATACGCAAACACATATAATATCGTAAACTGAATCACAGACAAAGCCAAAATGACGCACGAAACGCGCATAGGTTAAAACCTATGTCCCACTCATGCAAAAGAGCCAAATATCGCTCGATATCGGCGTACAAACGCCGATTGATCGAGATAAACATCAACAAACAACTTATAGTTTAAAAACTCGTTACTTATAATATAAAACATGATTTAATCCATCAAAACCCTAAAAATCAATCAAATCGTCCGATTTCGAAAAAAACCCGAAAACGCCAAATTACCGTTTTACTTCAAAACTTAACATTTAAATGAAACTAATGGTCATAAAACTCATTAAATAGCATAACTAGATTATACAACCCATTACTATATTTTTAACGCCCCAATTGTATTAATTAGAAAATTCTAGTTTGCAAATAAACCAATTTTAACACCTTGCAAGCAAAATGTCACAATATCACATCTAAACTGGATTTTGCATGAATTAATGCATTAAACTACAATTCATGATGATAATGATATAATGAAACCATAATTTATATTTTAAATTTCATTTATTTTAGAATTTCCAAAATCTAGTTAGCAAAAATCGCATTTTTATTTGTATTTTTCAATTACCAATAGAAACTAGTAATCAATTTAAGTTTTTCATTCCACCAACAAGTTAATACCCTCATTAAAACCACAATCTAGTGTTACAAACATTAATTGGAATTTTATTTCACCAATATATACAATATTCATAAATCTAGTTTGCAAAATGGATTAATTTAAACAATTTTGGATAAACAATTTACAATATATCATCCATACAAGATTTTCCACTTCTAAAAATGTTAAACTAGTTATTATAACCCTACTTAATTAATAAAAATCATAACTTAATTTTATAAACCCTAACTTGAATTTTAAAACTTGTAGATAGAAATTATTTATTAAATCTAATTATGCTTAAATGAAATATCTAACAACAATAAATCAAAATAAGAAGATTTATACCTCCACAACATGAAATATAAACATGAAAATAAGCCTCCAAAATGAATGCTTTCCATCTCCAAAATCCATGTAAAGATGAGCAAAGAATAGAGGGTAGGAATTAATTAGGATTTTGTGGGTTTTTTATTGAATTTTTGATGAATTTTGATGATTTTTAATACAAAAATGATGGGGGGGGGGGATTTTGGGGCTGCCCATGGTGGTGAGGCCGGCCATGAGGTGAGGAAAAGAGAGGAGAGTGAGGAAAGGTGAAGAAAAGTGTAGAAGGTTTCACAAAAATATCATTCCATTAAGTCTTTTCATGAAATTAACAAAAATTCTTTATTTTCTTCACTCCATTTGACCTAGAATGGTCTAGAACCATTGTAAAATTTTGAAAATAAATTTTGCAGAAGCACACTTGATTCTAATATGTAATGGTTCACTTTTGCTTATTAAACCCATTCAAATTTGTAATTTACACTAATTTAGTGTATAAATAAAGCTTATGTTAATATTTAAAATAATTAATTTAGGAAAAATATTTAATTAAACTAAAAATTTATAAGTGGCTAAATAAACACCATTTACTAGTAATAACATAATTAAAATAGGTATTTTTAAATTTATAGTGAAAAATAATTACGGTTTAGTTTTATGAAAACTACGTTTTACTTTACCGAAAATTTTAAAATTAACTTAAACGATTTTATTTATTTATTTATTTTTAAAATGTTACAGTATGCGATACCACAACAGAAGGCCCTAGTGCAAGTGGGAGATTGTTAGTTATATGTATGCCCTAAAGGCCATTACTGTACATACGATGTATATTGTAATGGATGCTTGGACATATATAGGGAGGACTTTCTTGCTCGAAATTATAGTACGCTATCTGGTTGTACTTTATCTTAACATGTACTCAGATTGTCTCTATGTTACATGTTGATAAAGCGCTTAGGATATGTACTCGACTACTGGGACTATGATGAGATCATACTAGTGGGGCCACGGTAGTCGACAAGTACATCCTATAACTATTCCTAGTCGAGGGTGTATTGAGACAGGGCATCGATACATCAGATTAGACTAGCGTATACGCATCTTGACCCATATGATGGGCGATGGATGATCCCATATCCATCGGTGCTTGACATCAAGGATGGTGTACGGGTGCTCAGTAGAGACTGGGTACACTGGACGGACTCACCGAGAACTCCCAGATGGTATTATACCTCACGTCAGATGGCATTTGTCCGGTGACACTGGTACAGAGTAGTCTGTTGACCCGAGATCGTCATAGAGTCTTGTGTGATTCCCACTGTGCTTTAATTTCCATCATACCACGTCCAAGAGGGCGTACAAAAAGGTGGCTTTTGGGTACAGTCCCGAATCACATGGAGGCAATGAGCGATAGGAGGGGATTCGTCTCTCCCGGTATAGGGAGTTGATGTTGTGCTGTGTTCGATTGGCTATAACTGGAAATCCCTGGCCAGGGTTGCTGAGATTTACTGGTAAGTGTTATCAGTAGTTTCTCGAACTGTTATAGACCTCAAATCGACACGACTTATCAAGCTACTGGGGTCTGACGTTTACCACCCCTAGGCGAGATATGCGACATATCAGACGACGAAACCGGACTGTACGGGAGTGTTACTGATTGGACTCGCAGGAGAATGTACAGGCTTGCTTGTTGATCTTCTGATCGCTCAATACCTGGGTGGCTGTTACGTTTAGCTGACCGCTTGCAGCTTATGGGTGTTTGATATGATCATCACCTACTGCCGGCGTATTGACGATTCTTTAGAGTCCTACACAGAGGTTTCTTGGCTCAGGCAAAATGGAGTAGGGGCACATATATGATATGTGCAGGACCGAGGATAATGCGATATGAGATACCATATTCTATTCTCGCTATATTTGATATCAGCCGGGTCATCAGATCAAGTGTTGATTCGATGAATCCGTAAATGATATATTAGTCGGTTATATGCGATATAGCCGGATTATCGGATCAAGTGTTGATTCGATAATTTAATGTATAATTATATATTTGATATATTAAATTACATTAACTGATATAAGCTCACTAAAAGATTCTTTTTCTCACTCGGGTAATACATTGATATATATGCGATATATGTTAATTGTATTATTTTATTTTGTTACAATAAATATTATATATGTGATATATAATATTGTAACATGATGTGGTTATTAATGCAACGTGATTAGTGGAGATTAAACATGGTTAGTGTTTGATTTGGGTTAAGCTTTTCTAGAAGTTTCTAGAAGGTTTTGTTTTGTTTTGTGCAAGATATTTGTGTTGATATTTTAAGTGACTCATTCTTTAACCCAACCCAAACCCTAACCCTAGTTAAATCTCTACAAAGGTTACGTTGACCATGGTTGCATTTTCTAACCTTATACTTGACTTTCATTATTCATCACAAAAGGATTCATGATTACTTCTTCTTCTTCCTTAAGTTCTTTCATGAAAAGCTTTCTAGCTTTTTATGATGTGATGATTTTGAGTGAGTTAAAGAAAACAAATGAGAGCTAAATTCCTACTTCATCATCCTAATCTATTCTTGCCAATTAGATTAGTGTGTTCACTTCATTTTGTGAGTGAGAGCTTGTGTTAAAGAAACATCAAGGTAGATCATCTTTGTTATCGAAGATCGGAAGCAAGCTTGTATCTATCTTTTTTGGAGCCTCTCGAGAGTCCGGAACTTGATGATCCCAGCGAAGGGACCACAATACGGAGCTTATGAAGTGAAGGACCGGATCTACAAAGGTTGTAATCCCTCTCACTTAGTGTTAAAGTGTTTAACATGCTTTGTTTCACCTAAACTCTAGTATAAAGATCTTTCTTAGGGTTGTTCGGCACGGCTAAATTTTAAATCGGGCATGTTTGATGCCTTGTAGACCCTTATTAGAGTGCCTAGTAACCCTACAGCATAGACACATGGAACACCGGATGCACATCGGGAAAAATCGGTGGAAATGCTAAATGATAAACTACAACACCCACCCTCTCCAGAATCTCATAGGGTCCTACATATCTGAGACTGAGCTTTCCCTTTTCCCGAAACGCATCACACCCTTCATCGGAGAGACACGGAGGAACACATGGTCTCCCATATCGAACTCAAGTCTGCGACGACGTTGATCAGCATGAGATTTTTTTCTGCTCTGGGCCGCTCTCATCCTGTCTCGTATTAACTGGATCTTTTCTATAGTCTCCTGCACTAGCTGCGGTCCTAAAATGCTGCTCTCGCTGAGTTCTGTCCAACAAATGGGCGATCGACACTTTCTCCCATATAATGCTTCAAAGGGGGCCATCTGAATCATCTTCTGAAAGATGTTATGATAGTAGAACTCTATCAAGGGTAAGTGACGATCCCAACTGCCACCGAAATCTAGACTGCAGGCTCGAAGCATATCCTCAAGAGTCTGTATGGTCCGCTCTGACTGACCGTCGGTCTACGGGTAGAAAGCTGTACTGAAACTCAATCGGGTGCCTAGAGCCTCATGAAGTTTCTGCCATAATCGGCTGGTGAACTGTGTGCCCCTATCGGACACAATGCAAGTCAGAACTCCATGCAATCGCACAATCTCGTCAATGTAGATCTGGGCATACTGCGCGTATCCATAAGTAGTATTCACCGGAAGAAAATGAGCTTCTTTCGTCAATCGATCAACAATCACCCAGATGGAATCATACCCTCTGATGGATCTGGGCAGACCCACAACGAAATCCATAGAGATCTTCTCCCATTTCCACTCCGGAATGGATAAGGGCTGTAACTCTCCAGCCGGCCTCTGGTGCTCGGCCTTGACTTGCTGGAAAGTCAAGCATCTAGAAACAAAATCTGTGACATCTCTATTCATCCCTTCCCACCAGTAGACATCTCTCAAGTCATGATACATCTTGGTGGAACCCGGATGAATACTATATGCTGACCGATGCGCCTCCTCTAAGATCTCGCGTCTCGGTCCCTTAGAATCTGGCACACAAAGACGAGTCCCAAACCGTAACACTCCATGGTCATCGATCATGAACTCAGAATCTCTACCCTGTCTAACCTGCTCTATGATCTCGGAAAAGCGAGCATCGGCGGGCTGTGCCTCTCGGATGCGATCAAGTAACTATGGATGGGTGCAGATATGAGAAAGCTGTCCTCTGGTCGACGTAAACTCAAACTGTACTCGGCCGTCACATAGAATCTACCAATCTGCGAAATACTGCCTCTGCACTATGCTCAAATAAGATAAGCTACCTTATAGCCTCCGACTCAAAGTATCTGCCACCATATTCGCCTTGCCCGGATGATAGAGAATCTCGCAGTCATAGTCCTTTACAAGCTCCATCCAACGACGCTGCCTCAAATTCAGATCCCGATACTAAAAGATATACTTTAAGCTCTTGTGGTCTGTGAATATCTGGCATGACTCACCGTACAAATAATGCCTCCAAATCTTGAGTGCGAATACCACCGCGGCCATCTCTAAGTCATGAGTGGGATAGTTCTGCTGGTGCTTCTTCAACTGCCGAGAAGCATAAGCGACGGCCCTACTGTGCTGCATCAACACACAGCCTAAACCCACTCGAGAGGTGTCACAATAGACAACAAAACCACCTGACCTAGAAGGTAAAGATAAGACTGGTGCAGTCGTCAAGAGAGTCTTTAACTGCTGGAAACTCTGCTTGCATGCCTCTGTCCAGAGAAATAGAACTTCCTTCCTGGTCAACCCGGTCGGCGGTACAGCGATACGAGAAAAATCCTGCACAAAACGTCGGTAGTAACCGGCCAAACCCAAGAAGCTGGGAATCTCCGTAACTGATACAGGTCCGGGCCAGTGTTGTACTACCTCGATCTTCTTTGAGTCCATGCGTATACCGTCTCTCATAACTACGTGACACAAGAAATCCACACTATCCAGCCAGAAAGCACACTTGGAGAATTTAGCGAATAACTGGTGTTCCCTCAAAATCTGCAATGTAATTCGCAAATGATGCTCATGCTCCTCTCGACTACGGGAGTATATAAGAATATCATCAATGAACACAATAAAGAACTGATCAAGACACGGCCTGAAAATGCGGTTCATCATATCCATGAAAGCTGCTAGGGCATTGGTGAGCCCGAACGACATCACCAAAAACTCATAATGCCCGTAACGTGTGCGAAAAGCAGTCTTCGGAATGCCATCCTTCCGAACTCTCAATTGGTGATACCCTGACCGCAAATCGATCTTCGAGAAATAACCAGCTCCCTGTAGCTGATCGAATAAGTCATCAATATGAGGTAATGGATACCTATTACGCACCGTAACTCGATTCAGTTGTCTGTAGTCGATGCACAATCTCATGCTACCGTCCTTCTTTTTAACGAATAAGACAGGAGCCCCCCACGGCGATACACTCGGAAGAACAAGCCCCCTATCAAGCAATTCTTGCAACTGACCCTTGAGCTCCTTCAGCTCCGTCGGGGACATCCAATAAGGCGGTATAGGCATCTCAGATAGTTTTAAAGATGGATGTTACACAATCTTTTTAACTCACATGAAATAGACCCCGCAACAGGAATCAAGTCAATGCAAAATTCGATATCGTGATCAGGCGGCAATCCCGGTAACACAGCAGGGAATACATCAGGAAATTCTCGTACGATCGGAACCTGGTCCAACAGGACCTCAGCGGCTCATATGTCCTGAACAAACGCTAAGAACCCACAACAACCCTTCTTTAAGAGCCGTCCCGCACAAAAAGAAGAAATCAGGTTGGCAGGAGTTATACTGCGGTATCCCTGCACAACGAAAATTGGTTCTCCTGGAAAACAGAATTTGACCGCTTTCCTCCGACAATCAACATAAGCATGAGATCGGCCAGCCAATCCATACCGAGAAGTATATCAAAATCTAGCATATCTAGGAGAATCAAATCAACTAATGAATCCCTATCACCAATACATACTGAACAGGACCTGAATACGTGTCGGGCTACAAAAGAAATCTCCCACAGGAGTAATCACAACAAGAGGTAATTCTAACAACGACGACTCTCTCCCCAGAGAAAGTGCAAAGTGTGCAGACACGTAAGAGTGCGTAGAACCGGGATCAAATAAAATATGGCATCTAAGGAACATACTGAAAGAGTACCTCTCACAACTGCATTGGATGCCTGGGCATCCTGTGGAGTCAAAGCAAAACCCGAGCCTGGCCCCTACCAGCATCCTGACGTCCTCTCCCTCGGTCTCCTCGTCCTCTCTAGAAACGTCCTGCAAAACTCCGACCTCGCGGTAGAACGGCCCGGCTCATAGTGCCAACTGGTGGAGGAAGTAATGTCATTGAAGTAGAAGGTGGAGGGGGTAAAGCAGTATGCGGAACAACAGTCCCTCCATGGCGTCTACACTCTATAGCCAAATGCCCTGGAAGTACGCAACTAAAACATATAAATGGAGGCCTCTGCTGAACATCTGGCTCTGAGCCCAACCTCGACAAAAACTGCGTCCTGGAATGCATCTTCCTCTACCTCTGCCAAACTGCCCGGTAATTGACCCAATAGGTCTGGTCCTCTTTGGCTCAGGAACGATCATTGTCTTGTTCAGACGCTCCTCTACTCGCATAGCTGCGTCAATGGCCTGCGTGTAAGTATCGAAATGCTGGGAGCCTATGGCAAGGAACAGCTATGTATCTAGGCTCCTCACAAACCTCTTCACCCAGAGCTCCTCTGTTAGTGATATGTATGCCCTAGAGGCATTACTGTACATACGATGTATATTGTAGTGGATGCTTGGACATATATATAGAGGACTTTCTTGCTCGACATGATAGTATGCTATCTGGTTGCTCTTTATCTTAACATGTACACTGATTGTCTCTATGTTACATGTTGATAGAGCCCTTAGGATGAGTACTTGACTACCAAGATTATGATGCAGATCATACTAGTGGGGACAGAGTAGTCGTTAAGTACATCCTTCAAAAGTTCCTAGTTCTGGGTGTATCGAGACAGGGCATCGATATACAAGAGTAGACTAGCGTATAGCTTCTTGACCCATGTAGATGGGCGATGGATGATCCCATATCCATTGGTGTTTGACATCAGAGACAGTATACGGGTGCTCAGTAGAGACTGGGTACACTGGACGGACTCGCCGAGAACTCTACCTCGTGTCAGATGGCAGTTCTCTGGTGACACTGGTACAGGTTAGTCTGTAGACCCAAGATCGTTATAGAGTCTTGTGTGATTCCTACTGTGCTTTGATTTACACCTTACCACATTCAAGAGAACGTGCAGAACGGTGGCTTTTGGGTACAGTCCCGAATCACAGGGAGGCAATGAGCGATAGGAGGGGTTTCGTCTCTCT
Source organism: Agapanthus africanus (assembly GCA_030015575.1). Lineage (NCBI taxonomy): Eukaryota > Viridiplantae > Streptophyta > Magnoliopsida > Asparagales > Amaryllidaceae > Agapanthus > Agapanthus africanus. The sequence goes on from CM057347.1 coordinate 227,179,720, forward strand.
CGGTATTGGGAGTTGATGCTGCGATGTGCTCAATTGGCTATAACAGGAAGTCCCTAGCCAGGGCTGCTTCAGAGATATACTGGTAAGCGTTATCAGTAGTTTCTCGACCTGTTATGAGCCTCATATCGACACGACTTATCGAGTTACTGGGGTCTGACGTTTACCACCCCTAGACGAGATACGCGACATATCAGACGAAGAGACCGGACTGTACGGTAGTGTTACTGATTGGATTCGCAGGAGTACGAGCACGCTTGCTTGTTGATCTTCTGATCGCTCAATACCTGGTGTCAATTACGTTTATCAGACCGCTTGCAGCTTGTGGGTGTTTGATATGATCATCACCTACTGCCGGCGTATTGACGAGTCTTTAGAGTCCTACACAGGGGTTTCCTGGCTCAAGCGAAACGGAGTAGGAGCACATATGTGATATGTGTGGGACCAAGATTAATACGATATGAGATACCGTATTCTATTCTCCCGATTTGTGACATCGGTCGATTATATGTGATATAGCCAGGTTATCGGATCAAGTGTTGATTCGATAAGTTGCTACATTTGGTATTAGTAGGTTGTATGAGATATAGCCGGATTATTAAATCAAGTGTTAATTTAATAATTTAATGTATAATTATATACTTGATATTTTAAATTCATTAACTAATACTTGCTCACTTATGATTTCTTTTCTCACTTGATGTGCATAATGTATATACGTGATATGTATGTCTGTGTACATGTTTGTGTCATGCTAGGTTACACATGCAACAAGGGTGTATGAGACTTATACCATGCTAGGGTTTCATATTTATTATTAAGTTAAACAAATTTGTGAGAATTTGTCATGGTTTATGCTTGGATGAAGCTTATGGATAATCATTGACAAAGTCAATTCTTTTGTCTAACTTAAGATATTTATTAACCCAAACCTTAACCCTATGCTATGGTTTATTCTCTACATAAGTTAGCCATGATATTTTTTCACCATGGTTGCATTTCTAACCTCATGATTAATTCATTCTCACTTGATTAGTTCATTCTTCTTCTTCTTCCTCAAAGCTTTCTAGCTTCAATGGAGATGTGAGGAAAAATGTGAGAAAATCAAATCTAAAGTGAGCCCACTTCCTACTTCATCATCCTCTACTACTTTCCATTTGATATAGGGTGTTTGCTTCACTAATTCCATAATTAGTGAAGAGATAGCTTGGTTTAGTGTCTCCTCGACGTAGATCATCTTCGGCCTCGAAGACTTCGAAGCAAGCATGTCCATTTCTTCATGGGAGCCTCTCTAGAGTCCGGAGTTCACGATCCCAGCGAAGGGACTGCTACACGGAGGTATTGGAGTGAAGGACCGGTATACAAAGGTTGTATTCCTTGCTATCTTTTACTTGCAAAGTGTTTGCATTTACATATTCCGTAGATTTCTAGTTAACGATTCTTAGTTAGGGTTAGCTAGAACGACAATTTTTTGAATTTGGCATGAACGATGCCTCCCGAAACCTTGCTGCCGTCCTAGGTAACCCTGCAGTGGTATCAGAGCCATGCTAGAAATTTATACGGATTTTGTTAAGATTACGAAACCGAAATACTCTGAAACTTGAAACGCGAAAATGCAGTTTCTGTCGATTTTAAATAATTATCAAAAAAAAAATTTAAACAAGTACAGAGTGCTATATGGGATATAACATGAACACTGTAGAAATTTGAGGCATTTCAGAGAAAATTTGGCCGGCCACCAAACCCCATCTCGGGCCAAATCCGAGCACCCCCCCTCAATTTTTTTCAGTGTTCCAATGACTAGGTTTTGGTGTTTCAGGTATTGTTTATTTTTTCTAATTTTGCATATGATGTAATCTTACACTATATGCAATTCGGAGTGTTTCGTATTCGTAGTTTTAACAATGTTTCGGGTTATTCACATATTGTCTAGACGAAATTAAAAGGTTCGAACGATTGTCAAAAACCCATTTTTCCAAGTTTAACATATTCGGAAAAATATGCAAGTGATTCTGTGGACCTCTAGAAGAACGAAACCTTAACTCGATTATGTGGCCGTCAAAACCGCCACTAAACCCTAGGGTTTGTGGTAGTTCAGCGTTGTCATATGTGAGGCGTTGGTTTGACCTTTGTACGGCTGGTTCATAAGTACTGTGGCATCTTCTGGGTATTATTAGAACTGTGCTCAAGTGTTGAGCTGTCGGGAAATTGTGGGACTTTGATGAATCGATCGAAAAGTTTAACGTCGTCCAGATATTATATGATGGGATATAATATTTGGAATCCATAAGTAGTTATGAGATAACTAGTTTGAATTTTATAAATCTAGCAGTTTAGTCTCATTTGATCGGTTGCCACGGGATTTTGATGTGATCAAAAGTCCGTCGCAATCACGTAGCATACGCAGATACTCACCAGGTAACATTATTAGATAGCCACACCCCATAGCCCCGACCAAGTGACTGTAGGAGAACCCCGTCATAAAAAGCATCCGTTCGGGTGCTCGGGGTAGCGGTGTTCCACCTTAGTGCACTTCGTCGACGGCATCGGGGGGTGCGGCCGTCTACTAAAGTTTCCGACGAGCATTCGATCATGATGTCGGGAATCTTGTTGAATTGCCCGACTTGTTAGTGAAAAGTTTTTCGAGATCGAGACTAAAATGCGGGGTTTATAATTGTTAGGCATGCGATGTCTAAGGAATTCATTTGGTTAGGCGTGTGATGTCTAAGGTGGTTGCGGATTCCAACTGTTGTAGTTTTTCACTTTCTTTTCTGCGACCGTAAGTGTAATATGGGGTGTATCACCAGTTTCATTGCTATATGTCAACGACAATTAGGATACGCATATTTACTTACGTTGATGACATGTGATGTTATGTGTTGTTGGGATATGTTTTATTGGATCGTCGTGTTTCGAATAGCCGAGGGTTTTATGTGATATGAGAGTTTTTCATTTTCATTCATGTAAAATTCATTGTATGTAATATTCTTTTATTGGGGCACTTTCGGGTTGAGGATGATGTCACCATTGTATATTATTTACTTTTCCGCATTAGGATAGACCCAAGGCGGGGAGCACAAGTAACAGGGTTCTAGGGTCCAGTGGGAGACCATCTCGAGGAGTCGAGACCGGGTCTCCTAACTCTAGAATTGGTAAGGTTGCTTGCCGCTCTTGTAGGGGTCTAGGGATATGCCTTTGGCTATTCATCACCACCGTGGAATTTGTGTTTTATACAGGCTTAAAATAAAACACGGAAATCGTAGTATATCCAATATTTCATATGTTGTTTTCTGCTGCGATATCTGTGATGTGATCATTTGATATATTGATGAGATGAATATAGGATATAGTATATATGATATATTATGTAGACGTTGTATATGTTTTACCCGCGCTGGCCCTGCCCTGCTCTGCCGTTAGTTACTTAACCTAACGGTGCATGAGGAGACATCGAGGCGAATGCGAATGGCATAAGCGTACGTTGTATTTATCTGTGATGTTTAGGTAAACATAAAATGATGGGACTTCATTAATGAGATTAATGAAAGTAAAGAAACCTAAAGATGTTGTGGAATCGAATTTTCAAAAAAACAGGTAGCTCTAGTTGTTGCTTTGCATAGCGGTGTTCCTTGTAGAACATCCAGCACCTAATTCGATAAGGAAAGAGCCGAGATACTTTCACCGGGAGTGACCTCTTCAGCAATAACTGGCAGATGCTACAACCCTCGGTTTGTCATTTTGATTGCTTTTCTAGTTCTTGCTTTGCATGGTGGTATTTGTGAAATATCTTGCACCTTATTCGATAAGGAAAGAGTCAAGACCCCTTCACCGGGAGTGACCTCTTTAGCAAAACTAGTAAAAGCCTCAAAAACACGCCATTTAAAATTCGCTCGATTCTACAACGATATCAAGTTCATTACATAAAAGGTTTTCTTAAAAACCTGTCGTAGCCCTCCGTCATTTCAGATAAGTACTTCATAGTATTCGTGCTACGTTTGTTGGCTTTCGTCAAGGCGTAGTGTGCGGTAGCTATTTATGCTTATCTGCATAAGCATATGATGCGATTGAGTTAGGGTAGTCGTGCGACTTTGTTGGCTTTCGTCAAGGGTCATGCGGGTGGGTTTGATTCAATCAGGAAATGTACGGGTTGAACTTGACTAGCAGCCTATGGTTTGTTGGCTTTCGTCAAGGTCATAGGATGTTAGGGGTAAAATATTATCGGGAATTTCAAGTGTTGAAATTTGCAATGAGATTGCATACCTCCTATAAGATAGTTGGATCCCGATACCCACTGCGAGTAAGAGTTACTCCTGGCAGAGTTTTACACATTACAAATAGCCGATCAAGTAGGTGTCTAGAAAGGTGTCAACGGGGTTACGCCCCTGGGAAAATGAGGATTATTTTAATTAGGTCCGTGCGAAAGCACAGGGAACTTCCCTCAAAGTACCGTCACTGGCCTGGCAGAAATATTGGCGAACTTATAGGGTGTAATTAATCCCGGCTAGTCTTTCCTTTTAGGGTTTGAAGAAAGATTTGACTAAAACAGTGGGAGCCATCCTGATTAGATAAATTAATAACCAATCTAATCTTGCAAGAGCATACGCTGAGTGTTTTCTTCTCTCTCTCTCCAGGTAGCGACCATGTCACGCCTTAATCAAGATAATAATATGGATGTATTGACCGAACCCGCTTGTTATACTGAGCTGGGGAACGTTGGTCCCGCTCCAACTTATAATTGTTATAAGACCGAGCAGGTAATAGGGGATTACCAGGATTCCCGTGCTGCCCAAACGAAGAAAGTGTATGATGATGCATCTTCTTCGGGTGTGTTCATTACTGAGAACTGTTTCTCAGTATCCTTTACGTCTTGGATATGAGATATCGAATCAGGATCCCACGTATGTAATATATTACATGGGCTACAGATAGGTAGAGAACTAAGAATGGGTGATAAGTTTTAAGAGTTAGAAACGGTGCAATTGTTGCAGCCAAGAATGTTGGCAGTTATCACCCTGTATTACCAAATACATTGATTCTGAACAAATGTTATTAGATACCGAACCTGATATACAACATCATATCAATCTCTTTATTAGTAAAGAAGGATATAATTTTGTATTGTTGGATAATATTTTGAACATTTCCTATATCAAGAGTTGATCGGTTCAGGCACGTTATCTAAAAGAATATACGTTCTAAATCAAACCACAGTTCTTAACGTACAAAACACACACAAGAGGAAGAGTTCGGAAATAAACGAATCCTTCTTAAGGCATTGTAGACTAGGTCATATCAATGCAGCCTGACTAGCCAAGTTAAAGGTAGATGCATATTTAAATCAGTTTGAATTTACATCTTGTGAAACTTGCCAGTCATGTCACAAAAGATAAGATGACCATGGCTCCATTTACTGAAAACAGAGAAAGAGTTAATGAACTCTTGGGATTGATACATGATGATGTATGTACGTCCCCTATCTATAAATGCCAGGACTGGTTCTTTGTACTTCATTACATTCACTGATGATCTCTCAAGATTCGACATATGTTCCTGTTGAAACACAAGTCTGAACCTTTTGAGGAATTCAAGAATATAAGTCGGAAGTAAAGAACCAAAACGGGTATAAGTATTATGTCCTTTGATGTGATCAGGGAAGAGAATACTTGAGCACGGAATTCGTGGTCTATTCAAAAGGAGAATAAGATTCTCTCTCAGCATTACTCCTCCGTATACACCACAGCACGTTGGTATATCGGGACAGAGCAATCGCACCCTATGTGATATGGTGTGCTCTACAATGAGTACTACTGAGTTGCCTATTTTCTCTTGGGGGTTATGCACTTAAGAAGTTCCATACCTATTGAATAGGGTTCCAACCAAATCAGGTGCCTACCACTCCATATGTGATATGGTATGGGAAGAGCCCATCTCTTAAGCAAGTTAAGATTTGGGTTGTCCGGCCTATGTCTTAAAGAAAAATCCGGACAAGATCGAGGAAAGGTCAGTTCTGTGGAAGTTTGTTGGATATCCCAAGCATTCGCAAGTGAATATCTTCTACCACACTGAGAAGCAAAAGATGTTTTATTTCTCAGAATGCCACCTTTTGGAAAAGGAATTTCTTGTGAAGAAATTAGTGGTTATGAGGTAGAACTGGCAGGAGTTCCAGCTATACAAACTGTAGCTGATGATTTGGTAAAACTAGAGGATTCAATAGTTTCTAACGAACCTTAGCCTCTCCGCCGATCTGGTAGGGTTCCTCATTCACCTGAGAGATACTTCGATTTTCTCTATGACAGTGGGAGCGGGGATTGCATCATAAGATGATGACCCAACTAGTTTAGAGAAGGCCATCAAGAGTAGGGACTCTATGAGAATGGCTGGATGCTAAGCAATCTGAGATGGAATCCATATACACCAACAAAGTATGGACTTTGGTTGCTTTATCTGAAGGGTTAAATCCCCATCAAGAGCAAGTATATCTTTAGAAGATTACTTGGTGTACATGGAAAAGTTGAGACTTTCAAAGCTAAGACATGTTGTAAAAGGTTCTCGTCACTGACCAGGTATGGATTATGATGAAACCTTTTCTACTGCCTATGCTTAAGTCCATCCGGATCCTACTTGCCATTGCTACATACCATGACTACGATATCTGGCGATTGGGTGTCATGATTGCTTTTCTAAATAGTGATTTAGAAGAGTGCGTCTATAAGTACACAGCTAGAGGGCTTCGTAGACAGTGGGAGTAGCGGAAACGTGTGCAAGTTGCTTTATGAGTTAAAGCAGGCATTGCGGAGTTAGAACATCTGTTTTGATGTGGTAGTCAAAGAGTTTGACTTCATCAAAATGGTAGATGAACCTTGTATATACAAAAAGGCAGTAAGGAGTATGGTGGTGATCCTCGTATTGTACGTGGATGACATACTCTTGATAGGAAAGGAGTTTCATATGCTACACTCAGTATATCTCCTCTTATCAAAAAAATTCTCCATAAAGGATCAAGGTGATACATCCTAAATCCTGGGTTTTGGATCTATAAGATAGATCTAAATGGATATTAGGATTCTCACTAGGTGTAGTGAGATGGTATCAATCGATCCTGGGGAGAATCACTGGAAAGCTTCCACGGTGGTAAGGTCGACTGAATGTCAGTCACAGACATTGTCTTTACCCTTAGTGGAGGAACGGTATGTTGGAAGAGTTCCAAGCTAGATACCATGGCAAAATAGACTATAAAGGCTAGATACATTGCTACCTATGATGCTATCAAAGAGGCAATCTGGATGTATATAAGTTCATAAGATGAATTTTGTTCCTACCATTGTGTGACAATGGAGTTGTGGCTTTGGCCTAGGAACCCCCGTCCCATCAGTGATCCAGACATATTCTTAGGCGGTATCACCTGATCATGGAAATGGTTGATCTCCAGGGAGATCGAGGATAGGAGAGTAGACACAGAGGACAACGGCACGGATCCACTCACAAAGGCCTATTTCCCCGTAGAGACTTTTTTGGGATGGTTGAGTATGAGATACTTCAACCACTGCTGATTGTTGGGTATGAGATACTACAACAGATGGCCCTAGTGCAAGTGGGAGATTGTTAGTGATATGCATGCCCTAGAAGCCATTACTGTACATACGATGTATATTGTAGTGGATGCGTGGACATATATATGGAGGACTTTCTAGCTCGACATGATAGTATGCTATCTGGTTCTCTTTATCTTAACATGTACACTGATTGTCTCTATGTTACATGTTGATAAAGCCCTTAGGATGAGTACTTGACTACCAGGATTATGATGCAGATCATACTAGTGGGGACAGAGAAGTCATTAAGTACATCCTTCAAAAGTTCCTAGTCGTGGGTGTATTGAGACAGGGCATCGATATACCAGAGTAGACTAGCGTATATCTTCTCGACCCATATAGATGGGTGATGGATGATCCCATATCCATTGGTGTTTGACATCAGAGACAGTACACGGGTGATCAGTAGAGACTGGGTACACTCGACGGACTCGCCGAGAACTCCTAGATAGTATTATACCTCGCGTCAGATGGCAGTTCTCTGGTGACACTGGTACAGGTTAGTCTGTAGACCCGAGATCGTCATAGAGTCTTGTGTGATTCCCACTGTGCTTTGATTTCCACCTTACCATGTTCAAGAGAACGTGCAAAACGGTGGCTTTTGGGTACAGTCCCGAATCACATGGAGGCATTGAGCGATAGGAGGGGTTTCGTCTCTCCCGGTATTGGGAGTTGATGTTGCGTTGTGCTCGATTGGCTATAACTGGAAGTCCCTAGCCAGGGCTGCTTCAGAGATATACTGGTAAGTGTTATCAGTAGTTTCTCGACCTGTTATGAGCCTCATATCGACACGACTTATCGAGTTACTGGGGTCTGATGTTTACCACCCCTAGACGAGATATGCGACATATCAGACGAAGAGACCGGACTGTACGACAGTGTTATTGATTGGATTCGCAGGAGTACGAGCAGGCTTGCTTGTTGATCTTCTGATCGCTCAATACCCGGGTGGCCGTTACGTTTAGCAGACCGCTTGCGGCTTATGAGTGTTTGATATGATCATCACCTACTGCCGGCGTATTGACGAGTCTTTAGAGTCCTACACGGTGGTTTCCTGGCTCAAGCGAAACGGAGTAGGAGCACATATGTGATATGTGCGGGACCGAGATTAATACGATATGAGATACCATATTCTATTCTCGCGATTTGTGATATCGGTCGGTTATATGTGATATAACCGGGTTATCGGATCAAATGTTAATTCGAAAAGTTGTTACATTTGGTATTAGTAGGTTGTATGAGATATAGCCGGATTATTAAATCAAGTGTTGATTTAATAATTTAACGTATAATTATATATTTGATATATTAAATTACATTAACTAATACTTGCTCACTTATGATTTCTTTTCTCACTTGATGTGCACAATGTATATATGTGATATGTATGTTTGTGTACATGTTTGTGTCATGATAGGTTACACATGCAACAAGGGTGTATGAGACTTATACCATGCTAGGGTTAATTAGGGTTTCATATTTATTATTAAGTTAAACAAATTTGTGAGAATTTGTCATGGTTTAAGCTTGGATGAAGCTTATGGATAATCATTGACAAAGTCAACTCTTTTGTCTAACTTAAGATATTTATTAACCCAAACCTTAACCCTATGCTATGGTTTATTCTCTACATGAGTTAGCCATGATATTTTTTCACCATGGTTGCATTTCTAACCTCATCATTAATTCATTCTCACTTGATGAGTTCATTCTTCTTCTTCTTCCTCAAAGCTTTCTAGCTTCAATGGAGATGTGAGTAAATCAAATCTAAAGAGCCCACTTCCTACTTCATCATCCTCTACTACTTTCCATTTAGTATAGGATGTTTGCTTCACTAATTCCATAATTAGTGAAGAGATAGCTTGGGTTAGTGTCTCCTCGACGTCGATCATCTTCGGCCTCGAAGACTTCGAAGAAAGCATGTTCATTTCTTCATGGGAGCCTCTCTAGAGTCCGGAGTTCACGATCACAGCGAAGGGACTACTACACGGAGCTATTGAAGTGAAGGACGGTCTACAAAGGTTGTATTCCTTGCTCTCTTTTACTTGCAAAGTGTTTTCATTTACATATTCCGTAGATTTCTAGTTAACGATTCTTAGTTAGGGTTAGCTAGAACGACAATTTTTTGAATTTGGCATGGACGATGCCTCCCGAAACTTTGCTGTCGTCCTAGGTAACCCTGCATCCTCCGTAGGAACTAAGTATGGAGCATAGCGTGATAGCTGGGTGAACTGCAAGTCATATTCTGCCACCGGCATATCTGCAGATTTTCGCAATGCCTCGAAACTGCTGGCTCTGGCATCTCTTACGCTTTGTGGAAGAATTCTGGCAAGAAAAACCTCAGAAAACTCTGTCCATGACATCGGAGGAAGACCTGTGGCTCGCCTTCTCTCCATCGACTCACACCATGTCTGTGCAAGTCCCTCCAATCAAAAGCTTGTCAGCTCCACCGACCTCGCATCAGAACATCTCAATGACCTGCCGATCCTAGCCATCCTATCAAGAAATGACTGAGGATCCTCTGCTGCGTCGGTTCCCGTAAACACCGGAGGTCTCAACCTCATAAACTCCGGAAGTGATACCTCCATAACCCTCGAGTCTTCAAGTGCGACAGTCTGCACGGGCTATACAACGGGTTCTACCATCGTCGATGCCTGATCCTGTCTCTGAACACGGGTGGCCTCAGTCAACTGTCCCACCATCTGCTGTAAGCCCAACATGCACTCCTCTATCCTAGTCAGTCTATCTTGGGGAGGAGGATCAACATGCTCTGGTACCGCCGGAATGTCCTGTGCGTCAGTCGTCGTCACAGGCAGATCTGTCCTAGCTGCATCCCTGGCTGTAGCTCGCCTAGCTCGCGTAGCCATAGCAACTGGAACAAGAAACGAGAGTTAATAAGGCGAACAAATAGGAACAGTAATAATAGGGAGTCAAAGGAAGGATTAATCAAGATATACATCCTAAGGTTACTTAGGCTGAGTATCGTAGCGTAAATATGTCGCGGAACATATGTACGGTACTCTACTCATCCTAAATCTCCTACTCCATCAAACCAAGGGTCAACCTACATAACTAAATTTAAAGCCTACTAACTTCAATTCACTACTCGGTTCCGTAAGGTTAATCCTAAGCTCTGATACCAACTTTGTCACGACCCGAAATTTGGGCGTGACCGGTACTTAGATTGTATGACATCTAAACATGCCAACACAATCTGAGTAAGCCAGAAACCAAGATCAAAAACCCATTTGCGGAATTTAGAAAATTTCAGTTTTTAAGTAAAATGAATGAGGTAGCATGTCGAATGATTTTTATGAAATGAAATCTAAACAACTGATTTTTAGCATTTAAAATTTCGACAGCACATCCTTTTTAATCATTAATAAAAGCAGTTACAAAATGTTTAAATAAGTTGAGTCCCTAGTTGGGAGCAAAATCACGCCAAAGCGGAAATCAATACGCAACAACAATACGACGCTCAAGCGGAGAATTTCATGCATAACTTAACACAACTAAACGATCTCACTCTGTAACGTTCTAAAAATAAATAAATAAATCCTTTAGGTGAAATTTTGGATAACCGGTAATATAAAACACATTTTCCGTAAAACTTAACTATAATTATTTTTCAACATAGACTTAAATACGTCTATTTTAACTATATAATTGCTAGTATTTGGTATTTATTTAATCACTTATAAATTATTAGTTTACTTAAATATTTTTCCTTAATTAATTATTTTAACTATTTTTATAAGCCTTTCATTTATACATAAATTAGTGTAAATTACAAATTGGAATGGGTTAATTGTACAAAAGTGAACCATGACAACTTAAACCTAGTTAGTAACATGTTCTTTTTATAACTTGTCTCCAAATTCTAGAGGGTTCTAGGATAAAAAGGAAATAGAAATAGAAATAAAATGAAAAATTTAATATGATGTGAAATACATTAATGAGACTTGTGGGTTTTAGTTTTTTTTCTTGACCTAGAAACATCTACACTCACCCACACATCCTCATTTTCTTGCTCTGGCCGAGTGCAATGCAGGAAACCCCCCCCCCCCCATTTTTCCACTCTTTACACTTCAATAAATTAATAGAAAAAGGATGATAAATGAGTTAAAGATGTATTGATTAGTGAATCTTCCACATAAACCCACACACACCTCACTCTCTCCTCCTCCCTAATTCTAGCCGAGAATACCTCCTGCTGCTGCCCTGAATTTTTCCATCACATTTCACCTCCAAAATCTTAAAGAAATCCATCAAAAATCAATGCAAAGCCTCACTAATTCTCCATTTAACCCTTACCCATTATTCTTTGTTCAATCAAGCATGAATCTTGAGGCAAAGTGGCAACTTGGGAGGCTAAGTTTGCATGTTGATCTACAAATCTTTGAGGTACAAATCCTAAACCCATAGTTAATTTGTTGGTCTATTACTTTAAATAAACTTAATTAGGTATTTTAAATGATTCTAATTGCAAGTTTTGAAATTTCAAGTGAAGGTTTTGAATTCAAGGTTAGGGTTTTATCACTTGGTTATGGTTATGATGTTTAGTTTAACATCTTGAGTTTTGCAAAACCTAACTTAGTTGCTAAATTGCTAATTGTTACTTTGAAATTGTCCAAATCATATAACTTTGCAAACTAGGTTTTTAATTAATGTGTAAATTGATGAGATAAAATTTTAGAAAAGGTTTGTGTGGCTTAATTAAGATATTAAGTGATCATTTTGGCCACTAGATTTGCTAAAATATCAAGATTTGTATTAAAACGGTTAATGGTCGCTTACTAGGTTTTTAGAATAAATCGATTTCAATTAAGCTTGAGGTTTTGATAATCTATAACCTATTTCATATAATGTGTGTTGTGAGTGCGTAATTGGGTTCTAGACTCAATAGTTGTCTTGTGTAGCAACCTTAGTTGAAATTCGTGGCGTTGTCGCGATGCGCGTTTGTGCGCCAGGTGCGTGCGCGTTTAATTAGCGCGCGTTGTTTGACTTGTGTCGTTTGTGTCCGCGACTAATCGTATATTATCCTCTTTATTGCTTGTGTGCAATTCTAGGATCGGGGGCAGAGGCGTCGGAGTGTGGCGCGTAAGAGACTTGACGGAGATTGGATCAGTTTAGCTGAGGCGTCCCGGTGAGTAGATGTATACATCTATGGGGAGAATCGTCTGGATGGCGCAAGGCGCCCGATGGTTTAGTATCACTTATAGTATTTGCATTATATTGGTAGTTTCCTAGTTAGCCAATGTGTGTGTGTGTGTGTGTGTGTGTGATATCATCTCATCGGACACTTGTGCACCATTACCATTGGTTCCTGTCGCACGTGCACTAATTATGCGAACACACACGCCATTGGTAATTGCTATGTCACGAACACTATAGAACCTTCTTAGAATAAATATTTTTGCAATTGCATCGTATATGATCCGTATATTTATACCTGCATTTTCATCTCACTAAATGAATACGTAGGATTGTTAATCATGTATACATACCTCATTGCATCATGATTCATGCATAGCTTCTAGCCGTATTTTGTATGGTATATACTACCGTATCATAGATTTCCATCATCACCGGCATATTTATATATTGTGATTCTTCTCAAGGATTTTGGTATTTATAAGATTTCTGCATTTTGGAGAAACCCGCAAGAATTTTATAAAAACTTATTATCATTTTAAAATGCAAGTTGCGGTTTTCTCGTGATATATGTGTCGTACACCATGAGTTTTCATGATTGCTGTTGGTTTTCGAGACCCGATTCGAGGAGTACGATGAACTGTTTCAGGTACATGGTGGGCCCGGTATGATACCCCGGGGCGAGAGTGTTTTTGTGGGGATGACGATGAGCCTGGCAGGAGCAGACTGTTGGAGATAGTGCCCTCAGATTCAATTATTGGATCACAGGCACGCGATTGCAATGATTGAGGGAGGACCTATCCCAGTAGGACAGTCTTACTCGAGATGATAGTATGCTATCTGGTTTATCTTTATCATCGTGTACTGCTTTAGGTGACCAGACAGGTCGCTATTACACGTTGATAGAGCCCCTAGGATTCTTGCTTGACTGCCAGCAGTATGAGGGCGATCATATACGTGAGAGCTGGTGGTCTATAAGCACATCCTTAAAAGGTCCCTAGTCGTGGGAGTTTCGAGACAGGGCATCGATACTCCAGAGTAGACTAGTGTATACAGTCGAGACCCCGACGAGGGGCGGTGGCCGGTCTCACAAGCCACTGCTGTCAGTTGGTTCACCTAAGATGTATACAAGTGCTCATTGGGTTATGAGTACACCTGACAGGACTCGCCGGGAACCTGCTAGTTGGGATTATACCAGACGTCAGATGGCAGTTCCCTGGTGACATGTGTACAGGTTAGTTCATCGACCTGGAGATCGTCATTTGTCTCATGTGAGTTCCCACTGTACTTTGATTACTACCCTACCACGCTCAAAGGAGACGTGCAAACAGGTTTTAGTTGGGTACAGTCCCGAGCCATATGGAGGCAGTGAGCGGATCTTCGGGGGTTCCTCTCTCCCGGTATTGGGGGTGAGGTCGCGCTGTGTCTAGGAGAGCCATTACGCGAAGCCCTCGGCCGAGGCAGGAGATTTACTGGTAGGTATTCCAGTAGTATCTCAAGGTGTTCTGGGCTACACTCCGACACAACTTGTACCGCTTTTGGGGGTCTGACTTTTACCAACCCCCTAGGCCCGCCATGCGATGCTCATAGATGAACGGACCGGACTGTACGGATATTGTCACTGACAGGCTCAGTAGGGTGTCAGGATGAGTTCGCTCATCGACGTCCCTTTTGGTCAATACCTGGTAGCCCGTTACGTATTGGCATATACCTCTGACGTGCTAATGGTTAAATCCACAACCAAGGTGTTGACGAGTCTTTAGAGTCCCCCACATTCAGTTGCTCAAGTTTTCGGGCGAAACGCTGTAGAGGCCGTATGGAGATATGGCAAGGTCCGATCAGATACGTGCGGTATTGCACGGATCAGGATCGGACAGTTTGTACTACAGGCCGTATGGATATATGGCAGGGTTCGATCAGATATGTGCGGTATTGCACGGATCAGGATCGAACGGATATTACTAGCCGGCTTTGGTTTAAGCCGGATCCTAGTATAGTACAGTGGAGATTTTGTCTCATTGCATTTGTATTCGGTCAGAATACAGATGCGGGTGTGTATACACAGTATCGGGGTTTTCCTGTAATTTATTACGGGACCAGTTTTCTGGGGTTGCCAGTTTTCTTTCCGTTTCGGCCATTTTCATTTGTATCTTTCAATGGCCGAAGATTGGTGGAGGAGGGCTTATTTGCATTTGTGCAAATAAGTATTTTGGAGGGTTGTTTTTGCATATTGTTGTGTCATGATCACTTGACTTTCTTTAGTCATCATGGCTAATCTTGTAGTGTCATGATAGCATGACTTTTTGGTGATGATGATGGATTATGATGGTTGTATGAGTGTTGGATTTACTTGTGATCATTTCTTGATATCATGACCTTTCTCTCTCTCCCTTGCATTATGGTTGTGGTTCTATCATCCATTGATCCCTCCCTCACTCACTCACTCTCTTGCTAATTGTGGCCGGCCACTCCTCATAGGGGGCTGTCCCAATTTGTTGTTGGGTTTTTTTTTTTTATCTCTTTTGGCTTGGTAAAATCCCCACAAGTTCCATCTCCAAAACTCCATTCCTCCACCATCTCAAAAGGCAACTTCATACAAACCCCAAATGACATATAGTTCTCTACACGATTCTACATAATACCTTGGGCACGTCGGCTCGCCAACTTCATGCCCGAGTTGCCTCGGTATAGAGGTGGGAGCCCGTAAAAGAAGCAGGCGACGTGGTGCCCTTCCGGCGAGGAGGTAGAGACTGGACATTCCGCGGGAGATCGGGACGATGGCGAGAAGACCGGAGGACACGGATCGCTCGGTATATCTCTCTTCCCCATCTAGTAGTTAGCTAGGACTAGTTAATGGTACGATCAGGGTTTTAGTGCGCGGTGGTGCCGGTTCAAGAAAATTTAAAGTTAACCATCGCTTCCGCATTTGGCCTCGGGATGGAGGCCGGGGCGCCGCCGTGCACTTACAGTGGTATCAGAGCCTCGCCATTAACATAGTCTAACTTTGTCTAATTGTTTTACATTTCCGATCGAACAAATTTTCCAAAAACCGTATTTTTCTTCACATCAGTTTCTGTCGAAATTTTTTTAAGTCCAAAAATTTTTCAGGTTGTTTCAGAATGATGTGTAGGACATTCTAAGAGTTCTGTGAAAATTTGGGCTCGTGAACAGTCCAAACCACCGCGGAACCGCGGCGAAAGCCATGCTTAGGCCGTGGTTCCGCCGTGACTTGGACTGTTCAGTCCCCCAAAATTTTACAGAATGCTTCTGGGTTAAAAATAGGGGTTTTGGAATATTCTTTTTGGGCCCAGAATTTCTTGATGTGCTACAGTAGTACTTGGGGGCCCACTTGGTAAAATTTGATCGATCGGATATTTTAAACACATTAGTTCACAGTATTTACATTATATCTGCGACCGTGAATGTCACTTGATCGGTAAATCCTGTCTAACTGCTATAGCCCGGTTAGACGGATTTGCGAACGTGACTTTCACGTTGATGTTCTGTGATTTTGCTGTGATGTTGCGGATTGGTCGTGGGGGATAGCCTGGATGCAATGCTAGTACAGTTTTTGTTGTATTATGTACATTTGATATTGCGGGGCGAGCGTCCGACATGTGGACTGCCGTCACTGCCTATTTGTATTATTATTTTGGGGCACGACCAGGTTGCGGTCGATGTACCCGTTGTATGTATATTTTACTTTCTGTACTAGGATTACCCCAAGGAGGGATGCACGGATAGCTGGGTTCTAGAGGGCAACAAGCCCGCATCTCATGGCATTGAGACGGAGGGAGCTTCACTCTAGAATTGGCGGGCTATTCGCCGCACTCGTAGGGGGTACAGGTTGACCCAGGAGGGGTGCCCAAGTTGCCGGATTCCATGAAGTGCTGGGTGGTCCATTCACGTCGCTGAAGGGGGCTGCCTCGCTTCAGGTTTTGGCGGGTAACTTGCCGCGCCCGTAGGGGTCTAGGGATTTCATTGCACAGGCTATCCACACGACCAGGGGAACGTCGGGTTTCAGTAGTGGCTCTGTGAAACCCGGGGATCCCAGATATCTGTATTGTTCTGTGATGCTGTACATTTCTGTGATGTTGCATTTTATCACGCCTTGAGCGAATATAATATATTGGTATATATATTAGTAGATGTTGTATATGTTTTGCATCCGCGCTAGTCCAGTCCCCGCTCTGTCGTTAGTTAGCTAACCTAACGGGTAATGACGGGACCCAGTGGCGAATGCGGATGGCATATACGTACATCAGTATATTTTCGTTCTTTTTGGTGTGATCAATTGATTGGACTGCGTTGATTCGGATCAATGCAAGTTAAACAAACCTAATCTGATGTTGTTGGAACACTTTGCAAAAAGCTGTTATTGCAAGGACGTTCTCTTTTGTTTTGCTTCGTGGTATTCAGTTGGAATATCCTGCTCCTCAGTCGACGAGGCAAGGGCCGAGATCCCTTCACCGGGAGTGACCCCATGGACAGAAGTTTGTGTCAGGGCAATAACTTCACTATAGTCGATTACTTTTGCTTTGCACCGTGGTATTCAGTTGGAATATCCTGCACCTCATTCTACGGGGAAAGAGCCGAGATCCCTTCACCGGGAGTGACCTCTTTAGCAATGGTTTTCGTCACTATATTTTCAAAAAGCTATCCGTTCCTTCAACGATATCAAGTTCATTACGTTAAAGGTTTTCGCCAGAAACCATTCGTAGCCCTCCGTCATTTCAGTTAAATATTCGGTAGTATTCAAGCTATGTATTTTGACCTCACGCTAAGGCATAGTGATTGGTAGCTGCCGGGTATTTATCTGTTGCATAGATAGATGCGTTGGTTTGGGACAGTCGTACTACTATTTTGGCCTACGTCAAGGGTATGTACGGGTGGGTTCAAATTAACCTGGACAATGATGGGTAGAACTTGACATGTGACTTATGATATTTTGACCTCATGCCAAGGTCATAAGAGCATGGGGCAAAAATCACATCGGGAGTTTCTAAAGAAACTGAAACTTTCTAGAGATGCGCATACCTTCTGAAGTGTGATAGCGTAAGCGGATTCCGTCACGTTATCATGCGATGATAGTTGGATCCCGATTCCCACTGATGAGTTGGTTTACTCCTCGGGTGATCCCGACTAATTCTTCTTTCAGGTTTGGAGGAGAATTTGACGGTACAGTGGGAGGTTTCCAGATTAGATAAATTGGTAACCATTCTGATCTAGGTTAGAGTGCACACTGAGTGTTTCTTTTCTCTCTCTCTTCGGCAGCGACCATTGACCCGACCCTAGACTATGACTCAGAGACCAAAATTGACCGAACCTTCTTAAACACTGGCTTTTGGATTGTCAGAGTTGCGAACCTCATTGCCACTCCTCTTTTTAACCTTTTCTCCAGGACACCCCGTATTACTACGAACGTCCACTTCCATTGGACAAAACCACCATATGGTTAGATACGAACTCGAAAGAATTTATTCGAGGATGGTTTCAGGTTCTGGAGAAAACGGATAGGACTATTCAGTTGTCTTTTCCTTTTACCTTCTCTCAGGTTGCGAGTACTCCTTGGTTTAGGAGATAGTACACCTATTACGCAAATTGGATAGTCTTCTTCCAAACCTTAGGCTGGTGCCGAACGGTAGGGAATGAAGAAAACCAATTAGCATAACGATGGTGTGCAGAAGGTATTAAGTTAAGACAAAGCAAGGGATTAGTAAGAGGGCAAAGTAAATTGCAACTGATATTCACGACCAAACCAGGTATTTCATTACCACTCCTACTTCACCTTTGTATATATCCAGGACACTCCGTATCACTACGAAGATCCACAATTTATTGGATACTCCATCGTATGGTTATATACGAACTCGAAAGGAACTTGTTCCAGTTCGAGGATGGATTCTGGTCTAGGAGAAATAGGAATAAGGTTTATTCGGTTGTCTTTTATCTTCACCTTCTCTCGCATTGCGAGTGTTCCTAGGATTAGGACAGTACACCCATTATGCTTATTGGATAGTCTTTTTCCAAACCATAGGCTGGTGCCGAATGGTAGGGAAGGAAGAAAACCATTTGGCCTAAAGGGGTATGCAGAAGGTAATGACTAAAGACATATAAAGAGATTTGGAGAGGTGGCAAAGAATTATACGGTTACAGTTGTGAATCTGGAAGAGGCATTACTAGGAATACCGGGATACCCCATCAAAACATTTCAATGTTTCAGTTTCACTGTGTACTGTTAAAGGAAAACTGATTTCCCAATTAGTCCTTACTCCAGGGTATGTATTTACCAGGTATGATTCTTACATCTGTATGGTTTTACAGATGATGAGTGGGAGTAAATTATTGGGAATTGGGTGATCATCCTCATTATATCGGGATTCGTTGTAATCGGTGATATTTGAGGAAGTCACCTGGGTTGTTTACCGGTCAGCAAATATTTGGTTTTGAATATCCGCTGTTGTGCACCAATTTCAAATTGATATATCTGTACGTCTATTTTCATAGAGTGAGATATACCTTTTGAAATTATGTCTATGACATTTACCTATATCAGTGGATGGTTAGGTAAGGAGCATTAAACAGCTGTGTAATTCTTCTTAACCATAAGTACAGTTTTCAATCTACGACACACAGTGAATGAATTATCAGACTCAAGGGACTTATACAGAGTATTGTATGTTGTCCAGGGTCTATCAGGACAGAGGGGTTGGTCCTCGTACTATATTCGGTTTACTTATGACTTCTCTAGTTTTTAGACAGGTGTTTCGTGGAAACACAGGGTCCGAATTTTGAGAAGTTATAGGTATTTGAATAAAGTAGAGAACTAGGTATTACAAGTATCGGGATTCTTCAAAGTGATCGAAGATATAGATACTTGTGTATGGTATTCAGTTGATAGTAATGGTTAAGAGAACTTGCTTCTCTTTCAGGTTACTCATAATTGGAAGCATTCCTAAGTTGAGTAACGCTGATCGGCCTCTCTCCATTTACTTGACATGCACTGGGGACAGCTGCATGATTTGAATCTGGTTCAATTAAATCGGTGCCTCTGGTTCTATATTGGATATAGAACAGTTCATATCTTAACGATGTTAAGGTACGGGGAGTTGTCTGGCTTATGATTAAAACCAGACTCTGGATAACTCAAGGCACGTTTCTGTAATGGCTGTTTGTGGGTTGACCCAGGCTATGACGAGGGTTGACTTTCTACCATCTGGAAGATCAATAGCGATATTGTTCTAGACTCGCCACAGTTTTAATAAAAATGGATTTTTTTTCAGAAAACAGTAGTCGGAGTATGGTAGAACTGGAAGTGATTCCAGAACCATAAACGATTACTGAAGATTTGATAGGAACCTAAAGATTCAATCTGGATTGGCATTCCATTGGCCACTCCGCAGATAAGGTGGGTAACTTCAGGCACCCGAGAGGTACTCCGGTAGCCTCAAGGACGGTGACAGGGAAGTTCTTGTTTACCCACACTTGCCATTGCTGTTGTTCCAGGTTGCGAGACCCGGTGGGAGGATGAGTATAGCGTCGTTCTAAACTAGCTTTAGAAGTGTACGTGTATATGACTCTGCCAGAGGGTTGTCGTAGTCAGTGGGAGCAGCGGAAGCATTGGTGGACATGTAGCTTATGTCTATTTATAGACTAAAGCAGATATAGCGGAGATAGATCATCAATTTCTGATGTGACAGTCATAGGTTTGACTTCATCAGAATAGGGGATGGATCTGTTGAGAAGGTAGTAGGGTGTGATGTCCTGGTATTTGGATGACATACACAGAGTAGGAAAAGAAACTCCTATACTATGATCGGTTATACTTTGGTCGTCATACAGTGGTTTCTCCATAAAGGAAATGGATTTTATATCTGACATACTGGTTACTAGATCTATGGCTTTAGATCTAGATTTGGGTGGTTTCCCAATCAGGGTACTCAGACAGCATTCTAAGAGTATTTAGAATGGACGACTCCTGGCACGGTAGTGTACCTGGAGGTGATGGAGTCACCCTCTCTAAAGGTGTCTTACAGACTAAAGGGGAGAGGGATGTGCATGATTGGCAGATCACTTGCTCAGGCAATTGAGTCAATCATGAGATGTCAAGTACCACACCAGATGTTGTTCTTGCACTACATGCAATAAGTTGACATTGATCCAATCCTGGAGAAACAGTCGGAAGCAGTTTTAGAACATAAGTGGATGTTCTAGGGATATGATAACGACAGCCTCATTCGGGAGACAGTTATCATTCCAGGCTTCCAAGGTGACCTGGACGACAAGGAGGTTGCCAGAGTTATAGTTTTTCCTTCTGACGAGGGGCAGTATTTTGGACAGGTGGTCCAAGGCAATACTGAGGGAGGCATGGCGCTGCACACTGATTAAGTTCAGTTGATGATACAGTCTAAGAAGTTTGGATTTGGAGTTCATTTATGAGCTAGGTCCCATCAGACATCCAGAAATACTCTAAGACAGGTATTGCTCATTTCGGGAGATGGATTTCTCCGCGAACTTGAGATATAGAGAGACATAGAAAGAAACATCAAAGCGGATCCACTCACTGAGGCTATTCCTCGAACGCAATAGTTTCACAAACGGGCTTTGTGAGACTGACTAGTAGAGGAGTTGGGTGTTCGGTATCACACGGGCTGTGAGTATGCGATATCGCAATAATTAGCCTTGAGTGCAAGGGGCAGACTGTTGGAGATAGTGCCCTCAGAGTGAATTATTGGATCACAGGCACGCGATTGCAATGATTGAGGGAGGACCTGTCCCAGTAGGACAGTCTTACTCGAGATGATAGTATGCTATCTGGTTTATCTTTATCATCGTGTACTGCTTTAGGTGACCAGACAGGTCACTATTACACGTTGATAGAGCCCCTAGGATTCTTGCTTGACTGCCAGCAGTATGAGGGCGATCATATACGTGAGAGCTGGTGGTCTATAAGCACATCCTTAAAAGGTCCCTAGTCGTGGGTGTTTCAAGACAGGGCATCGATACTCTAGAGTAGACTAGTGTATACAGTCGAGACCCCGACGAGGGGCGGTGGCCGGTCTCACAAGCCACTGGTGTCAGTTGGTTCACCTAAGATGTATACAGGTGCTCATTGGGTTATGAGTACACCGGACAGGACTCGCCGGGAACCTGCTAGTTGGGATTATACCAGACGTCAGATGGCAGTTCACTGGTGACATGTGTACAGGTTAGTTCATCGACCTGGGGTTCGTCATTTGTCTCATGTGAGTTCCTACTGTACTTTGATTACTACCCTACCACGCTCAAAGGAGACGTGCAAACAGGTTTTAGTTGGGTACAGTCCCGAGCCACATGGAGGCAGTGAGCGGATCTTCAGGGGTTCGTCTCTCCCGGTATTGGGGGTGAGGTCGCGCTGTGTCAAAGAGAGCCATTACACGAAGCCCTCGGCCGAGGCAGGAGATTTACTGGTAGGTATTCCAGTAGTATCTCAGGGTGTTCTGGACTACACTCCAACACGACTTGTACCGCTTTTGGGGGTCTGACTTTTACCAACCCCCTAGGCCCGCCATGCGATGCTCATAGATGAACGGACCGGACTGTACGGATATTGTCACTGACAGGCTCAGTAGGGTGTCAGGATGAGTTCGCTCATCGACGTCCCTTTTGGTCAATACCTGGTAGCCAGTTACGTATTGGCATATACCTCTGACGTGCTAGTGGTTAAATCCACAACCAAGGTGTTGACGAGTCTTTAGAGTCCCCCATATTCAGTTGCTCAAGTTTTTGGGCGAAACGCTATAGAGGTCGTATGGAGATATGGCAAGGTTCGATCAGATACGTGCGGTATTGCACGGATCAGGATCGGACAGTTTGTACTACAGGCCGTATGGATATATGGCAGGGCTCGATCAGATACATGCGGTATTGCATGGATCAGGATCGAACGGATATTACTAGCCGGCTTTGGTTTAAGCCGGATCCTAGTATAGTACAGTGGAGATTTTGTCTCATTGCATTTGTATTCGGTCAGAATACAGATGCGGGTGTGTATACACAGTATCATGGTTTTCCTGTAATTTATTACGGGACCAGTTTTCTGGGGTTGCCAGTTTGCTTTCCGTTTCGGCCATTTTCATTTGTATCTTTCAATGGCCGAAGATTGGTGGAGGAGGGCTTATTTGCATTTGTGCAAATAAGCATTTTGGAGGGTTGTTTTTGCATATTGTTGTGTCATGATCACTTGACTTTCTTTAGTCATCATGGCTAGTCTTGTAGTGTCATGATAGCATGACTTTTTGGTGATGATGATGGATTATGATGGTTGTATGAGTGTTGGATTTACTTGTGATCATTTCTTAATGTCATGACCTTTCTCTCTCTCCCTTGCATTATGGTTGTGGTTCTATCATCCATTGATCCCTCCCTCACTCACTCACTCTCTTGCTAATTGTGGCCGGCCACTCCTCATAGGGGGCTGTCCCAATTTGTTGTGGGGGGTTTTTTTTTATCTCTTTTGGCTTGGTAAAATCCCCACAAGTTCCATCTCCAAAACTCCATTCCTCCACCATCTCAAAAGGCAACTCCATACAAACCCCAAATGAGATATAGTTCTCTACACGATTCTACATAATACCTTGGGCACATCGGCTCGCCAACTTCGTGCCCGAGTTGCCTCGGTATAGAGGTGGGAGCCCGTAAAAGAAGCAGGCGACGTGGTGCCCTTCCGGCGAGGAGGTAGAGACTGGACATTCCGCGGGAGATCGGGACGACGGCGAGAAGACCAGAGGACACGGATCGCTCGGTATATCTCTCTTCCCCATCTAATAGTTAGATAGGACTAGTTAATGGTAAGATCCGGGTTTTAGTGCGCGGTGGTGCCGGTTCAAGAAAATTTAAAGTTAACCATCGCATCCGCATTTGGCCTCGGGATGGAGGCCGGGGCGCCGCCGTGCACTTACACAGACTAAATACCGGTGATGTCTGGCGCGGCGGATATCCGGATGATACCGATCGTAGTCGTGTGATTTGATGATATGGGCCGATCCGGACTGACGGAGCCCAAGATATTGAGGATTTTGTGTCAATATTTGACCGGACATTTCTGTCGATTTCCCTGATAAACATATTGTGTTGATACTTGACACGGACATTTCTTTCGATTTCTCTGATAAACATATTGTGTCGATATTGACATGGATTTCTATCGATTTCACTGATTATATCCAGTTTTATTTTACAAAAGCGTTTACCAAGTTAAAGATATAGATCTTCTCATATCAGACATATCCTGATTTCGCATTGATTATGCATTCATGTTGCATTCATGCTAGTACATCGTATCATATTGATATACTTAGGTTGTGATGCACTGCGTGCATGCTTACGATGACCTGTCAGCACAGTAGTGGCGGGCGTACTTTCTTCGTTCGCTTGGACTTGCGGCTTGCTTATGGTAGGTTGCGAGGATACCTTGTTTTCACTTTGTATATTACTTTGTATCTAGTACACTCCATCTACCCATGTATATTGGAATAAACGGTGAGACTTGAGACTTGTATTTGTCGTTTGGTGTCGATGCTCACTTGAGCCGACGTGTTGTTTTATGCTTTTATACTTATTTCGCATTATTATGATATATTCATTACATGTGGTTGTGATTCCGCCCTTGGAGAAGATCTAGCTCCCGCTTGGGGATGCCTTTATTGATTTATATGTATTTTCATGTGTTGTACCCGTTTGGGGGCCAGTATTTACAAAGGAGACTCTGCCGAAATTTTCGGAAATTTTGATGTTTTTTTTAAAAATGTTTATTGCAACTTAATTTGTTAAAATCGCTTTCTTTTAATAAGTTTTCCTTCACTCTATTTCTTTATTTGGTTTAGATTTTCTGGGCTTTGGCTTACTTAGGTTACGTTACGTCTTGAGACGTTTTGTAATTTAAGTGTCAGTCATGTTCCATACCTTCGGGTTGTGACAAAGTTGGTATCAGAGCGTGGTTTTACCTTTCTGAGTGTAGGATGACCCTTGGTAGATGGAGTAGGTGACTTAAGCAGAGTGACGTAGTGTGTGTATGTTCTGCGGCATACTTACAATACGGTACTCCGCCTGAGTGACCTTAGGATACATATGTTTGCTTGTACTACCTTCCTTGATTCCAGAGATCCTTTGATTTGATCGCAATGTTCCTATCAATCCTGTTTCTCGTTCCAGCCACTATGCCACCGGAGACTATGAGGACCAGAGGGCTGCCGCCAGAGATGAGTTTAGAGTAGGCTCGTTGAGACGAGGACTGATCAGGGCGGTATGCTTACCCCTCAGGAACAGAGTAATCCGCTTTTCCAGGACGGATGGCTAGGCTGGAGTCGAGTATTCAGGACATGCGACAGATGATTGGGTTGTTAGTGGTGGTTAGCCGAGCTCCGAGGGCCAAAGATGTTCTTCCTATTTCAGGGACTGTGTTTGTACCTGCTGCTCAGGCAGCTGTTTCTGTTGTTACCGGGATTATTTCAGCATCCTTACAGGAGTTTCTGAGGCTAAAGCCTCCAGTTTTTATCGGCATGAAAGATGCAGTGAAGGATTCGTAGACAATCCTTGACAGGATGATTAGGATTCGTCGTTCACAGAGATGTTCTTACGAGATATGGATTGAGCTAGCGAGTTTTCATCTAAAAGAGGTCTTGCCCAGACGTGGTGCGAGTTAATTGAGAGAGGTCGAGCTGCAGACCTACTTCCTATGACCTGGGATGAGTTCACAGCCGTAATTCTTGCTCGTTTTCTTTCGGAGAGCGTTTGAAATGCCCGAGCTCGTAGTTTCGAGCCTTTGCATAAGACTTCAGGGATGGCAGTGTCCGAATACAACATTTAGCTTACTCAGCGGTTTGATATGCTCCTTACCTGGAGGACACAGAAGAGAAATGGATAAAGAGGTTCATGTGGAGATTGGGCATGCAGTTATTTCTTACAATTGACGCCCGGCATTTTGACATTGACGCCCGGCATTTTGAATGCAGCCTTATTGTTGAAGGAGCGCATTTCTGAGACTTCAATCATTTATGGACCAAAGCGAATTCTTACCAGTATGCCAGCTCAGAGGCGGTCAGATATACGCCGTTGTGACAGAGATAAGGATTCTTCTTTCAATTTGATTCTTCTCTTCGCGCTAGTCAGCCCTTGAGGAAAGGATGACAGGGATTCTTAGCGTATGTTTATAATGTTAGACCCACAGAGGTCCCGCTAGACCAGGTCCCAATTGTGAGGAAATTCCAAGATGTCTTCCATGACAAGTTTCTTGGTTTGTCCCCAGAGCGCGATGTTGAGTTCTGCTTTGACTTGATTTCCGTTACGGAGCCTTTTTCTATACCACCATATCGGATGGACCCTGCGGAGTTTAAAGAACTGAAGGATCAGTTGCAAGATTTGTTGGATAAAAGGGCTTATTCTTCCGAGTGTGTCACCTTGGGGGTGCTCCTATCCTGCTCGTCAAGAAGAAAGACAGAAGTTGTATTTGTGCATCAATTTTCGTCAGTTGAGTTGGGCTACTGTGTGGAACATTTCTCTAGGATTAACTTGCGATCAGGCTACCATCAGCTGTGGGTTCGAGAGGATGATATTCTGAAAACTGCTTTTCACACACATAACGGGCATTATGAGTCTTGGTGATGTCGTTCGAGCTCACCAATGCCCAGCAGCATTTATGGATTGGATAAACCGAATATTCATATCGTTTCTTGGTCAGTGATCATTGTATTTGTTGATGACATCTTAATATGCTTCCGGAGCTGAGGGAAGCCTGGGTTGTTGGGATTCCTTAGCACCTAACCTAGGGTTTGCAAGCATCACTCATGCCACAACAAAAATTAAAGGGGGTGCTAAGCAATCAACCTAATGATCATACCAGAAAACTAGGGTAACAAAACTTGTAATCCAACATTACTAAGTGAAGTGAATGAAAATACAACCTTTGTAGATCCGGTCCTTCACTTCTAAAGCTCCGTTTTGACGTCCCTTCGCTGCGATCATCGTAGTCCCGAACTCTGGAATGGATTTTCCCGGAGAAATAATCAAGCTAGCTTGTTGACTTCGAGGCCGAAGATGATCTATGTCGAGGTGACTCAAACTCAAGCTCCCTCTTCACTAGGTCAAGAACTTTATGAAGAGAACACCCTAAACTAAATGGCAAGTAGTAGAGGATGATGAAATAAGAAATAGGTTCACTTTAGATTTTGATTTCTCACTTTGTTTCTTCACTTAAAAAAAATCTTGCAAGCTTTTCTTCTTTTGGATGAAGAAGAAGAAGAAGAAAGAAAGAATGAGAATGAATAAACAAGTGAAGATCATTATCATAATGCAACCATGGGTGAGTTAGTTTTTATCCACTAACCTTTCTAGAGACTAAACCATGGTTTAAGTTAATGGTTTGGTTAATAAATATCTTAAGTAAAACAAAGTGAGTGGACTTTGTCAAAGATGCTTTAAGCTTCATGAAGCTTCAAGCTAAGACAAAGAAAGCCACCATTTTGGATTACAAAATAAATAAAAACCCTAACCATTATCTTAAATATGGTGTAAGTCATACACACGCCCAAGCTTGCATGTATCATCCATCATGATGCAAACAAGTACACAATTATATATCACATATACATTATGTGTACATCAAGTGAGAAAATCAATCTTAAGTGAACCAATACTAGTTAATGTAAAGTAATATATCAAATATATATAATTATATATTAAATCATTAAATCAACACTTGATTTAATGATCCGGTCATATCCCATATAACCGACTAATATCTAGTGTATCAATATATCGAATCAACACTTGATTCGGTAACCCGGCTATATCGCATATAACCGAACGATGATACAAATCGTGAGAATAGAATACAGTATCACATACTCGTATTATTCTCGGTCCCGCACATATCTCATATGAGCTCCTATTTCGTTTCGCTTAAGCCAGGAAACCTCTGTGTAGGACTCTAAAGACTCGTCAATACGCCGGCAGTAGGTGGTGATCATATCAGTCACCCACAAGTCGCAAGCCGTCTGCTAAATGTAACGGCCACCCGGGTATTGAGCGATCAGAAGATCAACGAGCAAGCCTGCTCACACTCCTGCGAATCCAATCAGTAACACTTACCGCACAGTCCGGTCTGTTCGTCTAATATGTCGCATATCTCGCCTAGGGGTGGTAAACTTCAGACCCCAGTAGCTTGATAAATCATGCCGATGTAAGGTCCATAACGGTCGTGAAACTACTGATAACACTTACCAGTAAATCACAGCAACCCTGGCCAGGGATTTCTAGTTATGACCAGTCAAGCATAACGCAACATCAACCCCCAATACCGGGAGAGACGAATCCCCTCCTATCGCTCATTGCCTCCATGTGACTCGGGACTGTACCCAAAAACCACCTGTTTGCACGACTCAGTAGAGCCATGGTAGGGTGGAAATCAAAGCACAGTGGGAGACACACAAGACTCTATGACGATCTCGGGTCGACAGACTAAGCTGTACCAGTGTCACCAGAGAACTGCCATCTGACGTGAAGTATAATACCATCTGGGAGTTCTCGGAGAGTCCGTTCGGTGTACTCAGTCTCCACTGAGCACCCGTATACCATCTCTAATGTCAAACACCAATGGATATGGGAACATCCATCGCCCATTACATGGGTCGAGAAGATATACGCTAGTCTACTCTGGAATATCGATGCCCCGTCTCGATATTCCCACGACTAGGAACATTAAAGGATGTACTCATGGACTACCCAGGCCCTACTAGTATGATCTGCATCATAATCCTGGAAGTCGAGTACACATCCTAAGGGCTTTATCAACATGTAACAGAGAGACAGTAAGTATACATGTTAAGATAAAAAGCAACCAGATAGCGTACTATCATGTCGAGCAAGAAAGTCCTCCCTATATATGTCCCAGCATCCACTACAATATACATCTCATGTACAGTAATGGCCTCTAGGGCATACATACAACTAATAATCTCCCACTTGCACTAGGGCCATCATATAGCAGTGGTTGTAATATCGCATACTCAACCATCCCATAAAGTCTCTCTCTGGGAAAAGGCTTTTGTGAGTGGATCCGCCGTGTTGTCCTCTGAGTCTACTCTCCTAACCTCGATCTCCCTGGAGATCAACCATCTCCATAATCAGGTGATACTGCCTTAGAATATGTTTGGGTCACTGATGGGACCGTGGTTCCTGGGCCAAAGCCACACCTCCATTGTCATACAATGGTAGGAACCTAGTTCATCTCATGAACAAATATACACCCAAACTGCCACTTCGGTAGTATCTTTGATAGAGATGTCACCAGCCTTTATCGTCTAGTTTGCCACGGCATCAAGCTTGGAACATACCGTCCCTGCACTGAGGGTAAAGACAATGCCTGAGACTGACATTCAGTCGTCCTTACCACCATGGAAGCTATCCAGTGATTCTCCACAGGATCGATTGATACCATCTTACTACACCTAGTGAGAATCCTAATATCCACTTAGACCTATCTCATAGATCCAAAAAATAAGATTTAGGAGGTATCACCTAGATCCTTTATGGAGAATCAATGCGATAAGAGGAGATTGACCGAGTGTAGCATAGGAAACTCCTTTCCTGTCTAGAGTATGGCATCTACATACAATACGAGGATGACCACCTGACTCTCTACTACCCTTTTGTATATACAAGGTTCATCAACCATTTTGATGAAGTCAAACACTTTGACTACCACATCAAAACAGACGTTTCAACTCCGCGATGCCTGCTTTAACTTTTAAAGCAACTTGCACACGTTTCTGCTGCTCCCACTGTCTACGAAGCCCTCTGGCTGTGTACTTATAGACGTTCTCTTCTAAATCAGTATTTAGAAAAACAGTCATGATACCCAACCGCTAGATATCGTAGTCATGGTATGTAGCAATGGCAAGTAGGATCCGGATGGACTTAAGCATAGCTATTGGAGAAAAGGTTTCATCATAATCCAAGCCTGGTTAATGACGAGAACCTTTTGCAACAAGTCTAGCTTTGAAAGTCTCAACTTTTCTATCTACACCAAGTAATCTTCTCAAGATATACTTGCTCCTGATGGGGATTTAACCCTTCAGATATAGCAACCAAAGTCCATACTTTGTTGGTGTACATGGATTCCATCTCAGATCGCTTAGCATCCAGCCAATCTTACAGTCCCCACTCTTGATGGCTTGCTCGAAACTAATTGGGTCATCATCTTATGATGCAATCCTCGTTCCCACTGTCATCGAGAAATCGAAGTATCTCTCAGGCGGATGAGGAACCCTGCTAGATCGGCGGAGAGGCTGAGGTTAGTCGGGGACTATTGAATCCTTTAGTTCTACCAAATCATCAGCTGTAGTTTGTATAGCTGGAACTCCTTCCAGTTCTACAGAACTGACCTTTCCTCGATCTTGTCCGGATTTTGCTTTTAGATATAGGCCGGACAACCCCAAATATTAACTTGCTTAAGAGATGGGCTCTTCCCATACCATATCACATATGGAGTGGTAGGCACTGATTTGATTGGACCCCAATTCAATAGGTATGCAGCTTCCCCAAGCGCATAACCCCTAAAAGGAAATTGGTAACTCAGTAGTACTCATCATAGAGCGCACCATATCTAATAGGGTGCGATTGGTCCGCCCCGATACACCATTGTGCTGTGGTGTATTCAGAAGAGTAATGCTGAGAGAGAATCTTATTCTCCTTTAGAATGGTCCAGGATCTCTATGCATAAGTATCCTCCTCCCTGATCACATCATAGGACATAATACTTATACCCTGTTTTGGTTCTCTACTTCTGACTTATATTCAATGAATTTCTCAAAAGCTTCAGACTTACGTTTCAACAGGAACACATATCCGAATCTTAGAAGATCATCAATGAATGTAATGAAGTACAAAGAACCAGTCCTGGCATGTGTAGACAGGGGATCACATACATCATTATGTATCAGTCCCAAGAGTTCACTAACCCTTTCTCTCTTTCCAGTAAACAGAGCTATGGTCATTTTTTCTTTGTGACATGACTGGAAAGTTTCACAAGATGTAAATTCAAACTGATTTAAATATGCATCTTAATATAACTTAGCTAGTCGGGTCGAATAGATATGACTTAGTCTACAATGCCTCAAGAAAGATTTGTTCATTTCTGAACTCTTCCTCTTGTGTGTGTTCTGTACGTTAAGAACTGTGGTTTGATTTAGAATGTATATGCTTTTAGATAATGTGCCTGAAACCGATCAACTCTTGATATAGGAAACGTTCAAAACATTATCCAACAATACACAATTATATCCTTCTTTAGTAAATAAAGAGACTGATATGATGTTGTATATCAGGTTCGGTATCTAATAACATTCGTTCAGAATCAATGTATTTAGTAATACAGGGTGATAACTGCCAACACCTTGGCTGCAACAATTACACCATTTTCAACTCTTGAAACTTATCACTCGTTCTCAGTTCTCTACCTATCAGTAGCCCATGTAATAGATTATATATGTGGGATCCTGATCCAGTATCTTATACCCAGGACGTAAAAGATACTGAGAAACAGTTCTTGGTAATGAACACACCCGAAGAAGATGCATCATCATGCACTTTGTTCGTTTGGGCGGCACGGGAATTCTGGTAATCTCCTATTTCCTGCTCGATCTTATAACAATTATAAGTTGGAGCGGGACCAACGTTCCCCAGCTCAGTATAACAAGTGGGTTCGGTCAATACATCCAAATTATTATCTTGATTAAGGCGTGACATGATCACTACCTGGAGAGAGAGAAGAAAACACTCTGTGTGCGCTCTTGCAAGATTAGATTGGATATATGTTTTATCTAATCAGGATGGCTCCCACTTTTTTTATCAAATCTTCCTTCAAACCTTAAAAGGAAAGACTAGACGGGATTAATTACACTCTACTAATTCGCCAATCTTTCAGCCAGGCCAGTGCCGGTACTTTGAGAGAGGTTCCCCGTGCTTTCGCACGGACCTAATTAAAATAAACCTCGTTTTCGCAGGGGCGTAACCCCGTTGACACCTTTCTAGACACCTACTTGATCGGCTAATTGTAAAGTGCAAAACTCTCCTAGGAGTAACAATTACTCGCGGTGGGTATCAGGATCCAACTATCTCATAGAAGGTATGCAATCCCATTGTAAATTTCGACACTTGAAACTCCCGATAATGGTTTTTACCCCTAGCACCTATGACTTTTGCTATGGTCAACAAATCATAAGCACTAGTCAAGTTCTACCAGTCATTTCGTGATTAATTAGACTCACCCATATGACCTTTGGCTAAGGTCAACAAAGTCACATGACTGTCCCAACTAATCGCATCATATGCTGTGTAGGAAGACATCACTTAGCTACCGTACAATACGCCTCGGCTATGGTCGACAAACGCAGCACGAATACTAAGTACTCTACTTCCTAAAATGACAGAGGGTTGCAGATGGTTTTTATGAAAACCTTTAACGCTTTGAACTTGATATCATTGTAGAATCAAATGGTTTAAAATGGAGTGTTTTTGAAGTTTTTGCTAGTTTCTCTAAAGAGGTCACTCCCGGTGAAGGGATCTCGGCTCTTTCCTCGTCGAATGAGGTGCAGGATATTCACAATACCACTATGCAAAGCAAGAACTAGAAAAGCAATCAAAAGACAAACCGAAGGTTGTAGCATCTGCTAGTTATTGCTAAAGAGGCCACTCCTGGTGAAGGGATCTCGGCTCTTTCCTCATCGAATAAGGTGCTGGATGTTCTACAAGGAACACCGCTATGCAAAGCAACAACTAGAGCTACCTGTTCTTGAAAATTCGATTCCAAAACATCTTTTCGGTTTATTTTCTTTCATTAATCTCATTAATGAATGTCCCATCATTTAAGTTTACCTAAACATCACAGATAAATACATCGTACGCTTATGCCATCTGCATTCGCATCGATGTCCCGTCATGTACCGTTAGGTTAGGTAACTAACGGCAGAGCAGGGCAGGGCTAGCGCGGGTGTAAAACATAAGCAATGTCTATATAATAAATCATATATATTATATATAGTATCTATCTCATCATATCAAATAATCACATCACAGATATCGCAGCAGAAAACAACATATGAAATATTGGATATACTAGGATGTCCGTGTTTTATTTTGAGCCAGTATAAAACACGAATTCCACGGTCGTGATGAATAGCCTATAAGTCGACGTTGTACACCCCACTACTTGCGAGGAGGCGGAAATATGAAAACAATCATTTTGTTTAAAACAACATCGACTAACCGAAAGGATCTTTACTAAACACTAACTAACACTAACATAGGAGTAATTAGCTACTATGAAAGAAGATTATACCTAATGAATCAAGTCCTTCTTCTTCTCGTTAACCACCTCCTCGTCGGCCTCCTCTATGTAATAGACGATCCACCCGAGAGCTTCTACTCCAAGCTTTGCCTCTAATCTTGAGGTAACTAGGTTTCTGTAATTGCTAATCAAAGTCACCTAGGGAATATAAAGTATGATTGTGGATTAATGAGTCTTGCTAATCCTTGATCTCAACACATGAGAGGGTAGGATTAGGGTTTGAAGAGAGAGAGCTTGAAGAGAGAGAAGGTGAGAGTGAGAATGAAATGAAATAATGACTTATCTTGAATATATGAAGCATAATCATTTATCAAATAAATAAATCAAATGATTTATCATCATGCTTCATTTATTCATTATGTGTGATTCATCTCATGAGTCATTAGCCATTTAATGCACCATTAACTACATGAATGAATCACACAAATGAGTCACTAAATCAATAAATGCAAATGCCACTTTAACCCCCAAGTCATCATCCTTCTAGAAGCTTCTCGCCAAATTACGAGAACGCCCCTCCTATCCGTAAAAACACGGCAAAACTTTAGACTGTATAAATCCAATAATCCGATACTAGAATCTGGCTTAAACCAAAGCCGGCTAGTAAAAACTGTCCGAACATCGTACATGCGTAAAAACACATATGCGTCCGAACCCTTGTGGTAAAACCATACGACCTCTATATCGGTTTGCCCGAAGTAGGGAAACTCTCTGTATGGGACTCTAAAGACTCGACTACAACGCTGGCAGTAGGTTTAACCATAGACTACAAGCGGCACTAGCTGTACGTAACGGTCCCCAGGTAGATGTCGATAAGAAGGCCTATGAGGAAACCCATCCGAACTCCTACTGAGCCTGATGTGACAATCTCCGTACAGTCTGGTCTGTTCGTCTAGGACTATCGCATATCGGGCCTAGGGGGCGGCAAGCATCAGTCCCCTAAAAGCGGTATAAGTCGTGTCGGAGCGAAGCCCATTACACCTTGAGAAACTACTGGAAAACCTACCAGTAAATCTCGCTTGTCCTGGCCAGGGACTTTGCGTAATGGCTCTCTGACACAGCGCGATATCAACTCCCAATACAGGGAGAGATGAATCCTGTCTAACCGCCACTGCCTCCAAGTGCTCGGGACTGGACCCAACTGCTACCTGTTTGCATGACTCCTTTGAGCCGTGGTAGGGTAGCAATCTAAGAACAGTGGGACACACTCGAGGCGAAGTAGCAGTGTCAAGTCTGCGGACTATGTTGTACTCATGTCACCTGGGAACTGTTAACTGACGACGGGTATAATACCAACCAATAGTTCCCCGCGAGTCTTGTCTGGTGTACCCGTAACCCAACGAGCACCTGTATACTATCTCCAGTACGACGTACTGATGGCTGTGGGACAGACCATCTCCTCAACTGGGATGAGAAGCGTACACACTAGTCTACTCCGAAGTATCGATGCCCTGTCTTGATAATCCTATGACTAGGGACCTGAAAAAGGATGTGCTTGTAGACTACCCAGCCCCCACTAGTGTGACTGCCATCACAACGCTGGTAGTCAAGCAAGATCCTAAGGGCTCTATCAATACGTACACACATATTAAGATAGATAAAACCAAGTAGCATACCACCATGTTTAGCAAGACTGTTAATATAACTGTGAATATCCCAAGCTTCCATTAAGTAATATACAAGCTAGTATGATACAATAATGTCCCCTAGGGCAAATACACTAACAATCTCCCACTTGCACTAGGGCCATGTACTGGCATATCGAAGACCGATCATCTCGAGTAGCCTCTCGAACAGAATCTGAGGTAAGGCCTTTGTGAATGGATCAGCAATGTTCTCCTCTATAGCAACTCTCCGGACCTCGATCTCCCGGCGATCTATGATCTCCCCGATCAGGTGATACCGCCTTAAGATGTGTCTGGACTTCTGATGGGACCTGGGTTCCTTCGCTAAAGCTATAGCTCCGTTGTTGTCGCAATACAGCGGTATTGGATCAACAATGGTAGGAACCACCTGAAGTTCTGTTAGGAACTTCTTCATCCAGACCGCTTCTTTTGCGGCATCGCAAGCAGCAATATACTCCGCTTCCATCGTCGAGTCTGCAACGGTGTCCTGCTTGGAGCTCTTCCAGCACACCGCCCCTCCATTGAGGGTAAAGACATAACCTGACATGGACTTGGAGTCATCCTTATCACTCTGGAAGCCGGAATCAGCAAAGGCCTCGATCTTGAGGTCTTTTCCGCCGTAAACAAAGAACATCTCCTTAGTCCTTCTCAAGTACTTGAGAATGTTCTTTACTGCAATCCAGTGCTTCTCCCCTGGGTCTGACTGATACCTGCTTACCACGCTCAGTGCGTAAGCTACATCTGGTCTGGTGCACAATATCGCATACATGATAGAGCCTACCGCAGAAGCGTAGGGTATAATAGACATGCGATCCCTTTCCATATCAGTCTTGGGAGACATCTCTTTGGAGAGGGTGATTCCGTGACAAGCTGGTAGATTACCGCGCTTAGAATCTTCCATACTGAATCTGTTCAGTATAGTGTTGATATACCTGGACTTCGAAAGTCCCAACATCCTCTTGGATCTATCATGATAGATCCGGATCCCCAGAATGTAAGAGGCATCACCCAGGTCTTTCATGGAGAACCTGTGTGACAAGAATCCTTTGACAGATTGTAGCATAGGAATGTCATTTCCTATCAATAGAATGTCATCCATGTACAAGACGAGGAATACGACAGTTCGTGCTACAATTTTACTATATATACATGGTTCATCTGGATTTTTGATAAAGTCATATTCTTTGACCGTTTCATCAAAACAGATGTTCCAACTCCGCGATGTCTGCTTCAGTCCATAAATGGACTTAAGCAACTTGCACACTTTCTCGCTGCTCCCACTCTGATTGAAGCCTTCTGGCTGATCCATAGAGACACAGTCTTCTAAATTACCATTCAGAAAAGCCGTCTTTACGTCCATCTGCCAGATTTCATAATCATGGAAAGCAGCAATAGCAAGAAGGACCCGAATGGATTTGAGCATAGCCACTGGAGAAAAAGTCTCGTCATAGTCCAAACCAGGTCTTTGACGAAAACCCTTTGCAACAAGTCTAGCCTTATAGGTTTCCACCTGTCCATCTACACCAATCTTTTTCTTGAAGATCCATTTGCACCCTATGGGTTTTACCCCATCTGGAGCAAAGTCCAAAGTTCATACTTTGTTGGTGTACATGGACTCCATTTCGGTCCGCATTGCATCTAGCCATCGTACCGAGTCCCCGCTCTGGATGGCCTGCTGGAAGCTAGTAGGTTCATCATCATCAATGACGCAATCCTCTCTATCCCCATCTATGAGAAAACCGTAGTATCTCTCAGGCCGATGAGACGGCCTACTACTCCTGCGGAGGGGTGCGGGAATGTCCTGTTCTTCTTGAACCACTGGTTCTACCAAACTTTCAGTAGTAGTTTGTGGCTCTGGAATTTCTTCCAGTTCTATTTCGCTCACACTTGTTTCCTTTTCTAAAAACTGCTGTTCTAGAAAATAGGCATTACGAGAAACAAAAACCTTTTGTTCCTCTGCGTAATAGAAGTAATACCCCTTGGAGTTCTTTGGATATCCCACAAACTTACACTGTACTAAGCGTTCCTCGAGTTTGTCCATATGCTGCTTTTTAACAAAAGCTGGACATCCCCGTATCTTCAGAAACTGAAGATAGGGTTTCTTCCCACTCCACATCTGATATGGCGTGGTAGGTACAGTCTTGGTAGGAACCCTGTTCAAAAGATATGCCGCTGATTCTAGCGCATAACCCCAGAAAGATCGCGGTAACTCAGCATTACTCATCATTGAACGTACCATATCCAATAGGGTTCGATTCCGTCTCTCCGATACACCGTTATGCTGTGGAGTGTATGGAGGAGTAAGCTGAGAGAGAATTCCATTCTCTTTTAGGTAACCTAGGAACTCGACACTTAAGTATTCACCACCTCGATCAGATCTCAGTGTCTTGATGCTTTTGCCGGTTTGGTTTTCTACTTCATTCTTATACTCTTGGAATTTCTCAAAAGCCTCGGATTTATGTTTCATCAAGAAAATGAATCCGTACCTAGAGTAATCATCCGTAAAAGTAATGAAATAAGAAAAACCACCTCTTGCATGTGTAGACATTGGACTGTTGCGCCACGGCAGCGCCCCGGCCGTCTATCCGAGGCCAAAATGCGGAATCAAAATTTTCTTAACTTTTAAACTGGCGCTACCGCGGACAATATACCCGGATCGAAACCATTAACCTATACTAGCAATCAAGAGAAGGGGTGAGAGATATACCGAGTGATCCGAGTCCTCCGGTCTTCTCGTCGTCGTCCCGATCTCCCGCGGAAACTCCGGTCGTCGCATCCTTGCCGGAAGGGCACCACATCGTCTGCATCTTTTACGGGCTCCCGCCTCAATACCGAGGCTACTCGGGCACGAAGCTGGCAAGTCGACGTGCCCAAGATTTGCTGTATAATGTAGTGTAGATGATGCTAGTCTCATTTGGGGTTTGTAGTTGCCTTGATGGAGGAATGGAATTTTCAAGTGGAGCTAGAATGTGTGTAGTAAGGAAAAATAAGATGAACAAATTTTTCCTTCATCCAAAATGAAATGATCCCCTCTCATTTTTTCTCTCTTCCAAAAATTGTGGCCGGCCTATCTCATTAGGAAATGGTGGAGAGAAAGAAACATAATACAAAGGGAGGTGAGTGTAGGAAAAAGGTGGAGGGTGACCACACCCAAAACATCAACCATACTACATACTTTAAACCCATACCCTCTCTTAAATGCAAGTGATGGTAAAGAGAATGATGATGGTCATATCATAATCCCACATATGCAAGAAAACCCCTCCCCAAATGTAATTTGCAAAACTGCAAATTACCCCCTCCATCGGAAAAGTCCGGCCGGGAAAGAACAAAGGAAAACCGGCCGGAACGGAAAGCAAACTGGCAACTCCAGAAAACTGGTCCCGTAATAAATTACAGGAAAACCCCGATACTGTGCATACACACCCGCATCTGTATTCCGTCCGGATACAAATGCAAAGAGACAAAATCTACACTGTACTAAACTAGGATCCGGCTTAAACCAAAGCCGGCTAGTAATGTTCGTCCGATCCTGATTCGTGCAATACCGCACGAATCTGATCGAGCCCTGCCATATAACTATACGGCCTCTAGTACAAACCGTCCGATCCTGATCCATGCAATACCGCACGTATCTGATCGGACCCTGCCATATCTACATACGGCCTCTACAGCGTTTCGCCCGAAAGCTTGAGTAACTGAAAGTGTGGTGGACTCTAAAGACTCGTCAATACTATGGCTGTGGATTTAACCACTAGCACGTCAGAGGTATAAGCCAATACGTGACGGGCCACCAGCTATTGACCAAAAGGGACGTCGATGAGCGAACTCATCCTGACACCCTACTGAGCCTGCCAGTGACAATATCCGTACAGTCCGGTCCGTTCGTCTATGAGCATCGCATGGCGGGCCTAGGGGGTTGGTAAAAGTCAGACCCCCAAAAGCGGTACAAGTCGTGTCGGAGTGAAGCCCAGAACACCCTGAGATACTACTGGAATACCTACCAGTAAATCTCCTGCCTCGGCCGAGGGCTTTGTGTAATGGCTCTCCTAGACACAGCGCGACCTCAC
Source organism: Agapanthus africanus (assembly GCA_030015575.1). NCBI lineage: Eukaryota > Viridiplantae > Streptophyta > Magnoliopsida > Asparagales > Amaryllidaceae > Agapanthus > Agapanthus africanus. The sequence goes on from CM057347.1 coordinate 227,218,541, forward strand.
CCCCAATACCGGGAGAGACGAACCCCTGCAGATCCGCTCACTGCCTCCATGTGGCTCGGGACTGTACCCAACTAAAACCTGTTTGCACGACTCCTTTGAGCCGTGGTAGGGTAGTAATCAAAGCACAGTGGGAACTCACACGAGACAAATGACGATCTCAGGTCGATGAACTAACCTGTACACATGTCACCTGGGAACTGCTATCTGACGTCTGGTATAATCCCAACTAGCAGGTTCCCGGCGAGTCCTGTCCGGTGTACTCATAACCCAATGAGCACCTGTATACATCTTAGGTGAACCAACTGACACCAGTGGCTTGTGCGACCGGCCACCGCCCCTCGTCGGGGTCTCGACTGTATACACTAGTCTACTAATGGAGTATCGATGCCCAGTCTCGAAACTCCCACGACTAGGGACCATTTAAGGATGTGCTTATAGACCCCAGCTCCCACGTATATGATCGCCATCATACTGCTGGTCGTCAAGCAAGAATCCTAGAGGCTCTATCAACGTGTAATAGCGACCTGTCAGGTCACCTAAAGCAGTACACGATGATAAAGATAAACCAGATAGCATACTATCATCTTGAGTAAGACTGTCCTACCGGGATAGGTCCTCCCTCAATCATCGCAATCACGTGCCTGTGATCCAATAATTGACTCTGAGGGCACTATCTCCAACAATCTCCCACTTGCACTCAAGGCTAATTATTGCGATGTCGCATACTCACAGCCCGTGTGATACCGAACACCCAACTCCTCTACTAGTCAGTCTCACAAAGCTCGTTTGCGAGACTATTGCGTTCGAGGAATAGCCTCAGCGAGTGGATCCGCTCTGATGTTTCTTTCTATGTCTCTCTAAATCTCAAGTTCGCGGAGAATACCATCTCCCGAAATGAGCAATACCTGTCTTAGAATGTGTCTGGATATCTGATGGGACCTAGCTCATAAATGAACTCCAAATCCAAACTTCTTAGACTGTATCGATGACTGAACTTAATCAGTACCCAGCGCCATGCCTCCCTCAGTATTGCCTTGGACCACCTGTCCAAAACATTGCCCCTCGTCAGAAGGAGAAAAATATAACTCTGACAGCCACTCTGCCATCCATGTCACCTTGGAAGCCTGGAGTGACAACCGTCTCCTAAAAGAGGCTGTCGTTATCACATCCCTAGAACATCAACTTATGTTCTAAAACTGCTTCCGATTGTTTCTCCAGGATTGGATTAATATCAACTTATTGCATCTACTGCAAGAACAACATCTGGTGTGGTACTTGACATCTCATGACTGACTCAATTGCCTAAGCAAGTGATCTGTCAATCATGCGTATCCCTCTCCCCTTTAGTCTGTAAGACATCTTTAGAGAGGGTGACTCCATTACCTGCAGGTGTACTACCGTGCCAGGAGTCGTCCATTCTAAATACTCATTGAATGCTGTCAAGGTACCCAGATTAGGAAACTACCCAAATCTAGATCTAAAACTATAGATCTAGTAACCAGAATGTCTGATATAATATCCAAGTCTTGTGTGGAGAAAACACTGTGTGACAACCAAAACATAACCGATCGTAGTATAGGAATATCACTTCCTACTCTGTGTATGTCATCAAATACCAGGACATCACACCCTACTACCTTCTTAACAGATCCATCCCCTATTCTGATGACGTCAAACCTATGACTGTCACATCAGAAATAGATGATCTATCTCCGCTATATCTGCTTTAGTCTATAAATAGACATAAGCCAACTGTCCACCAATGCTTCCGCTGCTCCCACTGACTACGACAACCCTCTGGCAGAGTCATATAGACGTGCACTTCTAAAGCTAGTTTAGAACGACGCTATACTCATCCTCCTGCCGGGTCTCGCAGCCTGGAACAACAACAATGGCAAGTGTGGGTAAACAAGAACTTCCCTGTCACCGTCCTTGAGGCTACCGGAGTACCTCTCGGGTGCCTGAAGTTACCCACCTTATCTGCGGAGTGGCCAATGGAATGTCAAACTAGATTGAATCTTTAGGTTCCTTATCAAATCTTCAGTAATCGTTTGCGGTTCTGGAATCGCTTCCAGTTCTACCATACTCCCACTACTGTTTTCTGAAAAATAACCATTTCTTTTTAAAATGTGGCGAGTTTAAGAACAATATCACTATTGATCTTCCAGATGGTAGAAAATCAACCCTCGTCTTAGCCTGGGTCAACCCACAAACAGCCATTACAGAAACGTGCCTTGAGTTGTCCAGTGTCTGGTTTTAATCATAAGCCGGACAACTCCCCGTACCTTAACATCGTTAAGGTATGAACTGTTCTATTTCCAATATAGAACCAGAGGCACAGATTTAAATGAACCAGATTCAAATCATGCAGCTGTCTCCAGTGCATGTCAACTAAATGGAAGGAGGCCGATCAGCGTTACTCAACTTAGGAATGCTTCCAATTATGAGTAACCTGAAAGAGAAGCAATTTCTCTTTATCATTACTATCAACTGAATACCATACACAAGTATCTACATCTTCGATCACTTCGAAGAATGCCAATACTTGCTACACCTGGTTCTCTACTCTATTCAAATACCTATAACTCCTCAAAACTTAGACCCTGTGTTTCTACGAAACACATGTCTAAGGACTAGAGAAGTTAAAAGTAAACAGAATATAGTATGAGGACCAACCCCTCTGTCCTAATGGACACTGGACAACATACAATACTCTGTATAAGTCCGCTGAGTCTAACAACTCTTTCACTGTGTGTCGTAGGTTGAAAACTGTACTTATGGTTAAGAAGAATTACACCGCTGTTTAATACTCCTTACCTAACCATCCACTGATATAGGTAAATGTCATCGACATAATATCAAAAGGTATATCTCACTCTATGAAAATAGACGTACAGATATATCAATTTGAAATTGGTGCACAACAGCGGATATTCAAAACCAAATATTTGCCGACCGGCAAACAGCCCAGATGATCTCCTCAAATATCACCGATTACAACGAATCCCGATATAATGAGGATGATCACCCTATTCCCAATAACTTACTCCCACTCATCATCTGTAAAACCATACAGATGTGAGAATCAAACCTGGTAAATACATACCCTGGAGCAAGTGTCTAATCGGGAAATCAGTTTTCTTTTAACATTACACAGTTGAACTGAAACATTGAAATGTTTCGATGGGGTATCCTGGTATTCCTAGTAATGCCTCTACCATTATCCAGATTCACAACTATAACCGTATATCTCTTTGCCATCTGTCCAAATCCCTTTATATGTCTTTAGTCATTACCGTCTGCACACCCCTTTAGGCCAAATGGTTTTCTTCCTTCCCTACCGTTCGGCACCAGCCTATGGTTTGGAAGAAGACTATCCAATAAGCATAAAAGGTGTACTATCCTAATCCTAGGAGCACTCGCAAAGCGAGAGAAGGTGAAGATAAAAGACAACCGAATAAACCTTATTCCTATTTCTCCTGAACCAGAATCCATCCCCGAACTGGAATAAGTTCCTTTCGAGTTCGTATATAACCATACGATGAAGTATCCAATAAACTGTGGATCTTCGTAGTGATACGGAGTGTCCTGGAGAAATACAAAGTTGATTTAGGATTGGCGAATAAGTACTTGGTTTGGTCGTGAATAGTAGTCGCAATTTACTTTGCCCTCTTACTAATCCCTTTCTTTGTCTTAACTTAATACCTTCTGCACACCATCGTTATGCTAATTGGTTTTCTTCCTTCCCTACCGGTCGGCACCAGCCTAAGGTTTGGAAGAAGACTATCCAATTTGCATAATAGGTGTACTATCTCCTAAACCAAGGAGTACTCACAACTTGAGAGAAGGTAAAAGGGAAAAGACAGCTGAATAATCCTATCCGTTTTCTCCAGAACCGGAAACCATCCTCGAATTCCTTCGAGTTCGTATCTAACCATACGATGGTTTTGTCCAATGGAAGTGGACGTTCGTAGTAATACGGGGTGTCCTAGAGAAAAGGGTAAAAGTAGGAGTGGCAATGAGGTTTGCAACTCTGACAATCCAAAAGCCTGTGTTAAGAAGGTTCGGTCAACTTGGTCACTGAGTCATAGTCCAGGGTCGGGTCAATGGTCGCTGCCAAAGAGAGAGAGAAAAGAAACACTCAGCGTGCACTCTAACCTAGATCAGAATGGTTATCACTTTATCTAATCAGGAAACCTCCCACTGTACCTCAAATTCTCCTCCAAACCTGAAAGAAGAATTAGTCGGGATCACCCGAGGAGTAAACCAACTCATCAGTGGGAATCGGGATCCAACTATCATCGCATGACAACGTGATGGAATCCACTCACATTATCACACTCCAGAAGGTATGCGCATGTCTGGAAAGTTTCAGTTCTTTTGAAACTCCCGATGTGATTTTTACCCCAAGCGGTTTATGACCTTGACTAGGTCAACAAACCATAAACCGCCAGTCAAGTTCAACCCGTCATTTTTCTGGATTGCATTAAACCCACCCGTACGTGCCCTTGACTAGGTCAACAAGGCCGCACGACTGTCTTAACCAATCCCACTTGTGCAACAAACAAGTACCACTTAGCTACTGAACACTACGTCTTGACTAGGTCAACAAACGCAGCACGAATACTAAATAATACCTGTAGGAAATGACGGAGGGCTACGGCTGGTTTTTGGCGAAAAACCTTTACCGTAATGAACTTGATATCGTTGAAGGAACTGCATAACTTTTTATAAAAATATAGTGACGAAAACCTTTACTAAAGAGGTCACTCCCGGTGAAGGGATCTCGGCTCTTTCCCCGTAGAATGAGGTGCAGGATATTCCAACTGAATACCACGATGCAAAGCAAAAGTAATCGCCTATGGTGAAGTTAATGCCCTGACGCAAACTTCTGTCCAAGGGGTCACTCCCGGTGAAGGGATCTCGGCCCTTGCCTCGTCGACTGAGGAGCAGGATATTCCAAATGAATACCACGATGCAAAATAAAAGCGAACGTCCTTGCAATAACAGCTTTTTGAAAAATGTTCCAACAACATCAGAATAGGTTTGTTTATCTTGCATTGATCCGAATCAATGCATTCCCATCAATTGATCACACCATAAAGAACGAAAATATACTGACGTACGTATATGCCATCCGCATTCGCCACTGGGTCCCGTCATCACCCGTTAGGTTAGCTAACTAACGGCAGAGCGGGGACTGGACTAGCGCGGATGAAAAACATATACAACATCTACTAATATATATACCAATATATAGTATTTCGCTCAAGGCGTGAATAAAATGCAACATCACAGAAATGTACAGCATCACAGAACAATACAGATATCTGGAAGCCCTGGGTTTCACAGAGCCGCTGCTGAAACCCGACGTTCCCCTGGTCGTGTGGATAGCCTGTGCAATGAAAACCTAGACCCCTACGGACGCGGTAAGTCACCCGCCAAAACCTGAAGCGAGGCAGCCCCCTTCAGCACCGTGAATGGACCACCCAGCACTTCACGGAATCCGGTAACTTGGGCACCCCTCCTGGGTCAACCTGTACCCCCTATGAGTGCGGCGAATAGCCCGCCAATTCCAGACTGAAGCCCCCTCCGTCTCAATGCCCTGAGATGCGGGCCCGTTGCCCTCTAGAACCCGGCTATCCGTGCACCCCTCTGCGGGGTAACCCTAGTACAGAAAGTAAAATATACATACAACGGGTACATCGACCGCAACCAGGTCGTGCCCCAAAAGAATAATACAAACAGGCAGTGACGGCAGTCCACATGTCGGACGCTCGCCCCGCAATATCAAATGTACATAATACAACAGAAACTGTACTAGCATTGCATCCAGGCTATCCCCACGACCGATCCGCAACAACACAGCAAAAACACAGAACATCAACGTGAAAATCACGTTCGCAAATCCGTCTAACCGGGCTATAGCAGTTAGACCGGGTTTACCGATCGAGTGACATTCATGGTCGCAGATATAATGTAAATACTGTGAAATAATGTGTTTAGAATATCCGATCAATCAAAAATTAACAAGTGGGCCCCCAAGCAATACTGTAGCACTCACAGAAAATCTGGGCCCAATATTATTATTCCAAAACCCCAAAAAATATCCCAGAAGCCCACTGGAAAAATATGATACAGTGAAGAGACCAATGCGCGGCGGAACCGCGGCCCAAGGGGGGTTTGGCCGCGGTTCCGCGTTTCAGTCATCGACTGACTTTGTCGAATTTTCCCAGTAGTCTTAGAATTTCATGTACATCAATTTTCTACAACCTGAAAAATTTTTAGAGCCCGGAAAAAATCGACAGAAAACTGATGCAAGCAAAATGGGGTTTTTGGAATTTTGGTCGATCGGATAAGTAAAACGCATTAGAACAAGCTAGGCAAGGTTAATGGCGTGGCTCTGATACCATGTTGCGCCACGGCAGCGCCCCGGCCGTCTATCCGAGGCCAAAATGCGGAATCAAAATTTTCTTAACTTTTAATCTGGCGCTACCGCGGACAATATACCCGGATCGAAACCATTAACCTATACTAGCAATCAAGAGAAGGGGTGAGAGATATACCGAGTGATCCGAGTCCTCCGGTCTTCTCGTCGTCGTCCCGATCTCCCGCGGAAACTCCGGTCGTCGCATCCTTGCCGGAAGGGCACCACATCGTCTGCATCTTTTACGGGCTCCCGCCTCAATACCGAGGCTACTCGGGCACGAAGCTGGTAAGTCGACGTGCCCAAGATTTGCTGTATAATGTAGTGTAGATGATGCTAGTCTCATTTGGGGTTTGTAGTTGCCTTGATGGAGGAATGGAATTTTCAAGTGGAGCTAGAATGTGTGTAGTAAGGAAAAATGAGATGAACAAATTTTTCCTTCATCCAAAATGAAATGATCCCCTCTCATTTTTTCTCTCTTCCAAAAATTGTGGCCGGCCTATCTCATTAGGAAATGGTGGAGAGAAAGAAACATAATACAAAGGGAGGTGAGTGTAGGAAAAAGGTGGAGGGTGACCACACCCAAAACATCAACCATACTACATACTTTAAACCCATACCCTCTCTTAAATGCAAGTGATGGTAAAGAGAATGATGATGGTCATATCATAATCCCACATATGCAAGAAAACCCCTCCCCAAATGTAATTTGCAAAACTGCAAATTACCTCCTCCATCGGAAAAGTCCGGCCGGGAAAGAACAAAGGAAAACCGGCCGGAACGGAAAGCAAACTGGCAACTCCAGAAAACTGGTCCCGTAATAAATTACAGGAAAACCCCGATACTGTGCATACACACCCGCATCTGTATTCCGTCCGGATACAAATGCAAAGAGACAAAATCTACACTGTACTAAACTAGGATCCGGCTTAAACCAAAGCAGGCTAGTAATGTTCGTCCGATCCTGATTCGTGCAATACCGCACGAATCTGATCGAACCCTGCCATATAACTATACGGCCTCTAGTACAAACCGTCCGATCCTGATCCGTGCAATACCGCACGTATCTGATCGGACCCTGCCATATCTCCATACGGCCTCTACAGCGTTTCGCCCGAAAGCTTGAGTAACTGAAAGTGTGGTGGACTCTAAAGACTCGTCAATACTATGGCTGTGGATTTAACCACTAGCACGTCAGAGGTATAAGCCAATACGTGACGGGCCACCATCTATTGACCAAAAGGGACGTCGATGAGCGAACTCATCCTGACACCCTACTGAGCCTGCCAGTGACAATATCCGTACAGTCCGGTCCGTTCGTCTATGAGCATCGCATGGCGGGCCTAGGGGGTTGGTAAAAGTCAGACCCCCAAAAACGGTATAAGTCGTGTCGGAGTGAAGCCCAGAACACCCTGAGATACTACTGGAATACCTACCAGTAAATCTCCTGCCTCGGCCGAGGGCTTTGTGTAATGGCTCTCCTAGACACAGCGCGACCTCACCCCCAATACCGGGAGAGACGAACCCCTGCAGATCCGCTCACTGCCTCCATGTGGCTCGGGACTGTACCCAACTAAACCTGTTTGCACGACTCCTTTGAGCCGTGGTAGGGTAGTAATCAAAGCACAGTGGGAACTCACACGAGACAAATGATGATCTCAGGTCGATGAACTAACCTGTACACATGTCACCTGGGAACTGCTATCTGACGTCTGGTATAATCCCAACTAGCAGGTTCCCGGCGAGTCCTGTCCGGTGTACTCATAACCCAATGAGCACCTGTATACATCTTAGGTGAACCAACTGACACCAGTGGCTTGTGAGACCAGCCACCGCCCCTCGTCGGGGTCTCGACTGTATACACTAGTCTACTAATGGAGTATCGATGCCCAGTCTCGAAACTCCCACGACTAGGGACAATTTAAGGATGTGCTTATAGACCCCAGCTCCCACGTATATGATCGCCATCATACTGCTGGTCGTCAAGCAAGAATCCTAGGGGCTCTATCAACGTGTAATAGCGACCTGTCAGGTCACCTAAAGCAGTACACGATGATAAAGATAAACCAGATAGCATACTATCATCTTGAGTAAGACTGTCCTACCGGGATAGGTCCTCCCTCAATCATCGCAATCACGTGCCTGTGATCCAATAATTGACTCTGAGGGCACTATCTCCAACATGGACCACATACATCACTGTGTATGAGTCCTAAGAGCTCGCTCGCTCTTACTCCATGTCCAGTGAATGGAGTCCTTTTCATCTTTCCTTTGAGACATGATTGACAAGTGGCATAAGTTTGATATTCGAACGAGTCCAAATATCCTTCTCTATGTAACTTAGTTAACCTTGTCTCATTGATGTGACCTAGTCTACAATGCCATAAGAAAGCCTTATTTAAATCTGGAGACTTTCTTTTTAGTGTGTTCTGGACATTGAAAATTTGTAATTGGTTTAAGACATATATATCGTTATCCAGGGTACCGGACCCAATCAAACCATGATTAAGGTGGATGTTAACAACATCGCTTACAAACGTGAAATCATAACCTTTATTTGATAACAAGGAAACTGATATGATATTACACGTTAAACTAGGTACACAAAAACAGTTATGCAAAACCAAAATATGTCCACTCGTCAATCCCAGGTGATAATCCCCTACTGACACAGCTCCCATGCTAGCTCCGTTAGCAACCTTCAGGATCATATCACCAACCTTCAGCACTCTACGGTTTCTCAGTGCCTGCAATGAATTGCATACATGAGATCCTGATCTGGTATCCAATACCCAGGAAGTAGAGTTGATTGACAGACAATTCTCAATTACAAACACACCTGAAGTCGAAGCCACAGCTTGCTTCGGTTCCTGGTTCTTGGCGTTCCACGCCTTGCAATCTTTCTTCCAGTGCCCTTTCCTATGACAATGGAAGCACCCATCCTTGGCCACTACTGGCACCGCAATCTTTTTCTTTCCCTTTACTCCCACCTTACTAACACCTCCTCTAGGTTTGGTGGTGGCCTTATTCTTCCTTCCTTTGGCCCTAGCCTTGGACCCGGAAGAAGAAGCACCGCGAACAAACATAATGGATGTTTCCCTTGCCTTCTGTAAGGTGCCCTCTGCAATCCTCAACATGTTAAGGAGTTCTGGAAGTTCAACTTCTTTTCTTTGAATGTTGAAATTCAGAATAAACTGGGCGTAGGTGGAAGGAAGGGACTGGAGGATCAAGTCTGTATAGAGTTCGTTCTCCAAAGTCGTCCCAAGGTCTGCGAGCTCTTCTATATAACCAATCATCTTTAGGACATGTTCTCCTACCGATGATCCGACGGCCAACCTCGCCTGAAATAAGTTCTTTGAGGTCTCGTATCTTGCTATACGAGATTGCTCTCCATAAAGTTCCTTTGTATGGAGAAATATGGCATCAAGATCCATATCCTCGTGCCTCCTCTGATGTTCATTATTCATCGAGGCAAGCACGATGCACTTGGCCCTCGCGCAATCAAACTCCCAGGTTTTGCGGATTTCCTTATCCGCATTATTGGATTTGGGACCAGGGACAGCAGGTGCCTTAGCGGTAAGGACATACCCTAATTTGTCATAGGTCAAAGCCATTTTGACATTCCGCAGCCAATCTTTATAGTTTGGCCCTGTCAGTATATTTCTTTCTAGTAGTAACTTAAGTCCTGTCATGTTTTTGGGGTCGCTGCAATGAGAGAGAGAGGGAACACTTTACCATGATTCTCTTGCAAGTTTAGAGTGGTTTTTAGTTTATCTAAACTGGATGGCTCCCACTGTTTCTCGAATCCCTCCTCAAACCAAAAAGGAAGAACTAGCCAGGACCATTCTCACCGTACAATACTTGCTTAACCGTTCAGCCAGGCCGGTGTCGGTACTTCGAGAGAGGTTTTCCAACGCTTTCGTGAAGTTCCTTAATTAAATAACCTCTTTTCTCTGGGGGCGAGCCCCGCTGACACCTTTCTCGGCACCTACTTGGTTTATAGCATTGATCGTTAAGTGACGAATCTCCTGATGAGTAGCATATACTCACAGTAGGATCGGGATCCAAATATCATCGTGTGATAATGTTGAAGGAATCCGACCAACATTCATCAAACTCCAAATGGTATGCATCTCTTTGCAAGTTTCAGTTTCTTTAGAAATTCCCGATATAAATTTATACCCCCTGCTCTTATGACCTTGGCGTTGGTCAAAATGTCATAAGTCACATGTCAAGTTCTACCCATCATTATCTTGTTAATTTGAACTCATCCGTACATACCCCTAACGTTGGTCAAATGATAATACGACAGTCCCAAACTAACTCATCTATCTATGCAACAAATGAATACCCAGCAGCTACCAAACACTATGCCTTGGCGTTGGTCAAAATACATAGCTTGAATACTACTGAATATCCAAATAAAATGACGGAGGGCTACGAATGGTTTTGGCGAAATCGTGAACGTAGTAAACTTGATATGACCGAAGGAACCTGATAGGTTTTAAAAGGAGTGGTTAAAGCTCCGTAATTAAAAATATCTTATGTTTTAAAAATAACCGAGTGGTTTCTTTTAAACTGTTCCAACGATTCAACTTTGGTTTATTTTCTTTTCATTAATAATAATGCGTCCCATTAATTAACCTATCGTTGCAGAAAACAATGAAAATACAACGTCCTCTTATGCCATCCGCATTCGCCACTGGGCCCCGTCATTCACCCGTTAGGTTACTTAACTAACAACAGAGCGGGGGCTGGGCTAGCGCGGGTGTAAAACATAAGTGACGTCTAAATAGCTATCATATATAGATATTGTACATTCGTCAAACACAATAATAGGCATTCCAGATCACAGATGAACATTATTGGACATACTAGCAATCCGCGTTTCCTTCGAGCCTGCAACGAAAGACGGATTACACAATTGTGATGAATAGCCATTACCCCATCCTAGACCCTACGGGTACGGAAAACTACCCGCCAAGTACCCGAAGTGAAGCGGTCTCCCTCAACAACATGAGTAGGCCACTAAACACTTCAAAGTACCCGGTAGTTTGTGCACCCCACCTTGGGTCTATCCTAGGAGCAAAAACAGTAAAATGAAATAATACAACGGTGGCTACAACCACAACCTGGATGTGCCGTGCAAAAGAATATTACAATATATTACAATTATATCGAATGAATGAATATTAAAACCTATCTCAAACCCCGGCTAATCATCACAACAATCCAATCAAGTTCATAAGCACAAACAGTAAAATCATTACAGAAATGTGCAACCCCCTGCCAACCGACATACTAGCAGTTAGGGGAGGTTTACGAACACATTATATAAATCACAGATATAATCTAATTATCCAAACATCGTAGAATTTTGATCGAGCAAACACAATTGATTCTACTCCAAAAACTTCTCTATGCACCTGAGACTGGAGCAGAAACAAAACATTCCAGAAGGAACAAAATTAACACAGAAGAGTTACTGGGGAATTTTGGGGTGAATTGGTTTCAACTTGGCCGCGGATCCGCGGCGGATCGCATGGATCGGCCGTGGTTCCGCGGCTGTTTGGCCGATTCATGAACCCAAATTTCTCCAGTATTCTTATATTTCCCTGCTTGTAATTTTAAGGGTCCCTGAAAAATTTTTAAACCCCGTTTTAAAATCGACAGAAACTTGATAAAAATGATGTTTTTTCCGGTACGTTTTGCGATCGAATTTCTAACGACTTTGCTAACTAGTTAGTTATGGTTTAGCGAGGCTCTGATACCACTGTAAGTCGACGTTGTACACCACACTACTTGCGAGGAGGCGGAAATATGAAAAACAATCATTTTGTTTAAAACATCATCGACTAACCGAAAGGATCTTTGCTAAACACTAACTAGCACTAACATAAGAGTAATTAGCTAATATGACAGAAGATTATACCTAATGAACCAAGTCCTTCTTCTTCTCGTTAACCACCGCCTCGTCGGCCTCCTCTATGTAATAGACGATCCACCCGAGAGCTTCTACTCCAAGCTTTGCCTCTAATCTTGAGGTAACTAGGTTTCTCTAATTACTAATCAAAGTCACCTAGGGAATATAGAGTATGATTATGGATTAATGAGTCCTGCTAATCCTTGATCTCAACACATGAGAGGGTAGGATTAGGGTTTGAAGAGAGAGAGCTTGAGGAGAGAGAAGGTGAGAGTGAGAATGAAATGAAATAATGACTTATCTTGAATATATGAAGCATAATCATTTATCAAATAAATAAATCAAATGATTTATCATCATGCTTCATTTATTCATTATGTGTGATTCATCTCATGAGTTATTAGCCATTTAATGCACCATTAACTACATGAATGAATCACACAAATGAGTCACTAAATCAATAAATGCAAATGCCACCTTAACCCCCAAGTCATCATCCTTCTAGAAGCTTCTCGCCAAATTACGATAACACCCCTCCTATCCGTGAAAACACGGAAAAACTTTAGATTGTATAAATCCAATAATCCGATACTAGAATCTGGCTTAAACCAAAGCCGGCTAGTAAAAACTGTCCGAACATCGTACATGCATAAAAACACGTATGCGTTCGAACCCTTGTCGTAAAACCATACAACCTCTATATCGTTTCACCCGAAATAGGGAAACTCTCTATGTGGGACTCTAAAGACTCGACTACTACGCTGGCAGTGGGTTTAACCACAGACCGCAAGCGGCACTAGCCGTACGTAACGGTCCCCAGGTAGATGTCGATAAGAAGGCCAATGAGGAAACCCATCCGAACTCCTACTGAGCCTGATGTGACAATCTCCGTAGAGTCTTGTCTATTCGTCTAGGACTATCGCATATCGGGCCTAGGGGGCGGCAAGCGTCAGTCCCCTAAAAGCGGTATAAGTCATGTCGGAGCGAAGCCCATTACACCTTGAGAAACTACTGGAAAACCTACCAGTAAATCTCACTTGCCCTGGCCAGGGACTTTGCGTAATGGCTCTCTGACACAGCGCGATATCAACTCCCAATACAGGGAGAAACAAATCCTGTCTAACCGCCACTGCCTCCAAGTGCTCGGGACTGCACCCAACTGCTACCTGTTTGCACGACTCCTTTGAGACGTGGTAGGGTAGCAATCTAAGAACAATAGGACACACTCGAGGCGAAGTAGCAGTGTCAAGTCTGCGGACTATGCTGTACTCATGTCACCTGGGAACTGTTAACTGACGACGGGTATAATACCAACCAACAGTTCCCCGTGAGTCCTGTCCGGTGTACCCGTAACCCAACGAGCACCTGTATACTATCTCCAGTACGACGTACTGATGGCTGTGGGACAGACCATCTCCCCAATTGGGATGAGAAGCGTACACACTAGTCTACTCCAGAGTATCGATGCCCTGTCTCGATAATCCTACGACTAGGGACCTGAAAAAGGATATGCTTATAGACTACCCAGCACCCACTAGTGTGACTGCAATCACAACGCTGGTAGTCAAGCAAGATCCTAAGGGCTCTATCAATACGTACACAAATATTAAGATAGATAAAACCAAGTAGCATACTACCATGTTTAGAAAGACTGTTAATATAACTGTGAATATCCCAAGCTTCCATTAAGTAATATACATGCTAGTATGATACAATAATGGCCCCTAGGGCAAATACACTAACATTGCCAAACCCACATCCCTAAACCCTCAGGATCAGGCGGTTTTGTTGGTTATTACGATGCTTCTCGGCAATTGAAGAAGCACGAACAAAAATATTCCACTCATGACTAAGAGATGGCTGCAGTGATTTTACACTTAAGATTTAAAGACGAGTCGTGCCAGATATTTACAGACCACAAGAAGCTTAAGGTACTTTTTCAGCAGCGAGATCTAAATTTGAGACAGCGTAGATGAATAGGACAAATGGAAGACTATGGCTGTGAGATTCTTTATCATTCGAGCAAGAAGAAGGTTGGGGGTAGATGCTTTGAGTCGGAGGCCCGCAGGTAACTTTTCTTGTTGAGTACAGTTCGAGTTTATATCGACCGGGGGACAACTCTTCCGTGTCCATGCACATCCACAGTTAATTGATCATATCCGTTAGGCATAGTCTGATGACGTTTGTTGGTCAGAAATCATGGAGCAAGTTTGACAGGGCAGAGATTCACAGTTCATGATTAATGATTAGGGAGTACTATAATTTGGGACTCGACTGTGTGTGCTAGATTCCGAGGGACTGAGATGCGAGATTTTAGAGGAAGCATACCAGTCGATATATTGTGTTTATCCGGTTTCCACCAAGATGTATCATAACGTAAGAGAGATATCACAGATTTTGTTTCGGGAGCTAACTTGTCAGCAAGTCAAGGCCGAGCATCAGGGGTCAGCAGGAGAATTACAACCTTTGCCCATTTTGGAGTGGTAATGAGAGCAGATCTCTATGGATTTTATCATGGGTCTACCTAGGACCAGTTGAGAGTATGACTCTATTTGAGTAATCGTAGACCGATTAACGGAAGCAGCTCATTTTCTGCCAATCAAGACCATTTTTGGATTCGTTCAGTATGCTCAGACACATGTTGATGAGATTGTGCGACCACATGGAGTTTTGAGTTGTATTGTGTCCGATAGAGGCACCCCGTTCACCAGCCGACGATGGCAGAAACTTCAGGAGTCTTTGGACACCCCAATTGAGTTTCAATACAGTTTTCTATCCATGAGCCGATGGTCAATCAGAGAGGACCATTCAGATTCTTAAGGACATGCTCCGGGCTTGCGTTCTAGTTTTCGGTGGCAGTTGGGATTGCCACTTGCCCTTGATAGAGTTTTCCTATAAGTACAGCTTCCAGGAGGAGATTTTGATGGCACCCTTTGAGGCGTTCTGTGGGGAGAGATTTCGATCACCCGTAAGTTGGACAGAGCTCAGTGAGAACGGTATTTTGGGGCCACAGATTGAGCGGGACACGACCGAAAAGATTCAGTTGATTCGGAATAGGATAAGAGCGGCCTAGGGCAGGCAGAAGTTTTATGCTGATAGACGCCGTTGGCGATCATGTTTTCTTGAAGGTTTCTCCGATGAAGGGCATGTTGAGATTCAGGAGGAATGGAAGCTTAGTTTCAGATATGTGGGTTCTTGGAGATTCTCGAGCGTGTTGGCGCAGTGTTTATCGTGTGGCTCTTCCACCTAGTTTTCCATATTGTTCATTCCGTGTTTTATGTATCGATGCTCCGCAAGTGCCTTCATGACCCCTCTCACACGATACAACATCAGACGATCCAGCTGGAGCGAAATCTTTTTTTCACCAAGCAGCCGATAGTCATTCAAGATCGGCAGGTGAAGAAACCGGGGTCCGAGGGCATACTGACCGTAGTGGTTCTTTGGCGTGGCCCGAGTGACAAAGGGATCACGTAGGAAGCTGAGGTCGAGATGCAGAAGAAATATTCCCATCTCATCGAAAGTGCGCGTAGATAGATTTTTAATTCGGGGACCGAATTTCCTTAAGGGGAGAAGATTGTGGCGTTTTAAAAATAAATAAATAAATCCTATAGGTGAAATTTCGGATAACCGGTAATATAAAACACATTTTCCGTAAAACTTAACTATAATTATTTTTCAATATAGACTTAAATACGTCTATTTTAACTATATAATTGCTAGTATTTGGTATTTATTTAATCACTTATAAATTATTAGTTTACTTAAATATTTTTCCTTAATTAATTATTTTAACTATTATTATAAGCCTTTCATTTATATATTAAATTAGTGTAAATTACAAATTGGAATGGGTTAATTGTACAAACGTAAACCATGACAACTTAAACCTAGTTAGTAACATGTTCTTTTTATAACTTATCTCCAAATTCTAGAGGGTTCTAGGATAAAAAGGAAATAGAAATAAAATAAAATGAAAAATTTAATATGATGTGAAATACATTAATGAGACTTGTCGGTTTTTGTTTTTTTTCTTGACCTAGAAACATCTACACTCACCCACACATCCTCATTATCTTTCTCTGGCCGAGAGCAATTGCAGCAAACCCACCCACCCACCCCAATTTGTCCACTCTTTACACTTCAATAAATTAATAGAAAAAGGATGATAAATGAGTTAAGGATGTATTGATTGGTGAAGCTTCCACATAAACCCACACACACCTCACTCTCTCTCCACCTCCCCATTTCTGGCCGAGAATACCTCCTGCTGCCGCCCCGAATTTTTCCACCACATTTCACCACCAAAATCTTAAAGAAATCCATCAAAAATCAATGCAAAGCCTCACTAATTCTCCATTTAACCCTTACCCATTATTCTTTGTTCAATCAAGCATGAATCTTGAGGCAAAGTGGCAACTTGGGAGGCTAAGTTTGCATGTTGATCTACAAATCTTTGAGGTATAAATCCTAAACCCATAGTTAATTTGTTGGTCAATTAATTTAAATAAACTTAATTAGGTATTTTAAACGATTCTAATTCCAAGTTTTGAAATTTCAAGTGAAGGTTTTGAATTCAAGATTAGGGTTTTATCACTTGGTTAAGGTTATGATGTTTAGTTTAACATCTTGAGTTTTGCAAAACCTAACTTAGTTGCTAAATTGCTAATTGTTACATTGAAATTGTCCAAATCATATAACTTTGCAAACTAGGTTTTTAATTAATGTGTAAATTGATGAGATAAAATTTTAGAAAAGCTTTGTGTGGCTTAATTAAGATATTAAGTGATCATTTTGGCCACTAGATTTGCTAAAACATCAAGATTTGTATTAAAACGGTTAATGGTCGCTTACTAGGTTTTTAGAATAAATCGATTTAAATTAAGCTTGAGGTTTTGATAATCTATAACCTATTTCATATAATATGTAGTGTGTTGTGAGTGCGTGATTGGGTTATAGACTCGGTAGTTGTCATGTGTAGCAACCTTAGTTGAAATTCGTGG
Organism: Agapanthus africanus; assembly: GCA_030015575.1. Taxonomy (NCBI): domain Eukaryota; kingdom Viridiplantae; phylum Streptophyta; class Magnoliopsida; order Asparagales; family Amaryllidaceae; genus Agapanthus; species Agapanthus africanus. The sequence continues at coordinate 227,235,891 of CM057347.1, forward strand.
CGTTGTCGCGATGCGCGTTTGTGCGCCAGGTGCGTGCGCGTTTAATTAGCACGCGTTGTTTCACTTGTGTCATTTGTGTCTGGGACTAATCGTATATTATCCTCTTTATTGCTTGTGTGCAATTCTAGGATCGGGGGCAGAGGCGTCGGAGTGTGGCGCGGAAGAGATAAGGCGGAGATCGGATCAGTTTAGCCGAGGCGTCCCGGTGAGTAGATGTATACATCTATGGGGGGAATCGTCTGGATGGCGCGAAGCGCCCGATGGTTTAGTATCACTTATAGTATTTGCATTATATGCGTAGTTTCCTAGTTATCCACCTCATTGCATCGCATCGTTATATATATATATATGTATGTATGTATGTATGTATGTATGTATGTATGTGTGTGTGTGTGATATCATCTCATAGGACACTTGCACCATTACCATTGGTTCCTGCCGCATGTGCACTAATTATGCGAACACACACGCCAATGGTAATTGCTATGTCACGAACACTATAGAACTTGCTTAGAATAGATATTTGTGCAATTGCATCGTATATGATCCGTATATTTATACCTGCATTTTCATCTCACTAAATGGATACGTAGGATTGTTAATCATGTATACATACCTCATTACATCATGATTCATGCATAGCTTCTGGCCGTATTTTGTATGGTATATACTACCGTATCATAGATTTCCATCATCACCGGCATATTTATATATTATGATTCTTCTCGAGGATTTCGGTATTTATGAGATTTCTGGATTTTGGGGAAAACCGCAAGAATTTTATAAAAACTTATTATCATTTTAAAATGCAAGTTGCGGTTTTCTCGTGATGTATGTGTCGTTCACCATGAGTCTTCATGATTGCTGTTGGTTTTCGAGACCTGGTTCGAGGAGTAGGATGAACCATTTCGGGTACATGGTGGGCCCGGGATGGTACCCCGTGGCGAGAGTGTTTTTGTGGGGATGACGATGAGCGTGGCAGGGGCAGACTACCTACCGGTGATGTCTGACATGGCGGATATCCGAAAGATACCGATCGTAGTCGTTTGATTTGATGATATTGCCCGATCCGGACTGACGGAGCCCGAGATATTGAGGATTTTGTGTCAATATTTGACACGGACATTTCTGTCGATTTCTCTGATAAACATATTGTGTCGATACTTGACACGGACATTTCTGTCGATTTCTCTGATAAACATATTGTGTCGATATTGACACGGATTTCTGTCGATTTCACTGATTATATCCAGTTTTATTTTACAAAAGCTTTTACCAAGTTAAAGATATAGATCTTCTCATATCAGACAAATCCTGATTTCGCATTGATCATGCATTCATTTTGCATTCATGCTAGTACATCGTATCATATTGATATACGTAGCTTGTGACGCACTGTGTGCATACTTACGATAGCTTTATTTGATATTACTTACTACTCACGAGTTGGCAACTCACCCCCGTTGTGCCACAGTATCTTGCAGGTCCGACCCGTCAGCACAGTAGTGGCGGGCGTACTTTCTTCGTTCGCTTGGACTTGCGGCTTGCTCATGGTGGTTTGCGAGATACTTTGTTTTCACTTTGTATATTACTTTCTATCTAGTGCACTCCATCTACCCTTGTATATTGGACTAGACGGTGAGACTTGAGACTTGTATTTTTCGTTTGGTGTCGATCCTCACTTGAGCCGACGTATTGTTTTTATGCTTTTATACTTATTTCACATTATTATGATATATTCATTGCATGTGGTTGTGATTCCGCCTTTGGTGAAGAGCTAGCTCTCGCTTGGGGATGCCTTTATTGATTTATATGTATTTTCATGTGTTGTACCCGTTTGGGGGCCAGTATTTACAAAGGAGACTCTGCCGAAATTTTCGGAAATTTTGATTTTTTTTAAATGTTTATTGCGACTTAATTTGTTAAAATCGCTTTCTTTTAATAAGTTTTCCTTCACTCTATTTCTTTATTGGGTTTAGATTTTCTGAGCTTTGGCTTACTTAGGTTACGTTACGCCTTGAGATGCATGAATATGTACTAAACAATTTTATAACAAAATACTGAAATCCAAAATAAAACTTAAACAAGCATATCTCGTTCTAAGTCAATATACAGGGTCTGATAGAGTGATACTAGATCAAAAATACATATGTCCAAAAACAGGCGGTCACAGTATGTAACCCACCTAGCAAAATAAGCGATATAAGCTGACAAGTGGATCCGCACTGCTGCTATGCGTCCACGCATCTACTGCAAGGAACTACGGCACAACGGGGATGAGTTGCCAACTCAGTGAGCAAAACTAGAATCTAACAGTTGATATTGTAAGCATGCCGGAATAATAGTAAAAATTATCAGATAAGCATGATGTATAGTATTACTTGGACGCATGAATATGTACTAAACAATTGTATAACAAAATATTGAAATCTCATCAAATATCTCTGAATATCAGTCATTTCGAATTTAAGATTCATTTTCCGTGTCCAACATCGACACAAATCTTTTGTTCTAGCAGACATCGTTCCCCGAACGACCCTGTCAATCCGTAACACCGGTCGGTATCCATCAGATATCCGCCGTGTTTTACAACTATCTCCGGTATCGAGTATCCTCTCTAAGCTCCACGCCTCAAATGCGGCTATCCTGCCCCTCGGCCTCGACCGGGTCTACCATGTATCCGACTGTATATCCCCTCCGCACTCAGTCTGGATAACGTATAAATCCGCAACCGTATAGCCCCCCCTCCCACTCGGTTCGGATTAAATCCAAATCATAAAAACGACATCTCATGGTGGACATATCATATCAATCATGAAGACCAATGAATATAACTTAATAGTATATAAAACTCAAAACCAGAAATTCTCAAATCCAATATATCTTGTGCTACACTTATAACAATTTGAAAGTAAAACATGATAGGTAGCAATTTATAACAATGATGCAAACAACCACTAATAATGATGCTTATGTTATGAAGGGAATCATATAAGACATGGCAAGTTCTAAGTGATACGTGACATGTCAACTACCGATGAGGTGTAGTGTAATATGTAGGTATGTGCGCGTGCAACATGACTCATCGATAATTTGTGCAGTGTCCTAGCAAGTGTTATTTTATAGATATGAATGCATATGATGAAGTTTCTTAGTTTTAAACATATACACAATACAAAGGAAATTATTATCCAAACTTCTAATTACGGGCATATTACGCCATCCATACAAAATCCCCCGGTAGATGCTTAATCTACTCACCGGAATACATCGAAGCTACTCGGATGTCATCAATCCTTTTCCCTTTCTTGTGGTCTCCGAAGTCCCCGCGGTCGAACCTAACATCGAAATTAACTTCGGTATAAGAAACGGCTAAACTCCGATAAGACGAAAACGTGAAACTACAAGATTTGCTTACTAAACATGCTACGCATGAATATTATGATCTATCTAAAACTTATACTAACCTGATCTAACCCTTCGCTGTTCGCAACAGGAAAAACAGAATCGTGACACGAAATATCCGTATCGTATTTAGAATTTTAACCCCAAAACAGGAATTTGTTTCCAAATTTTATATACTGAATATATAACATAAACTAACTATACCAGACACCCTAAAAGACATACAGACGGCTACCTAAAAAAACTCAACAGCCAAATCCCACAGAAAACCGGCGAGCTCGGAATTTTGATGAATGTCGTCGGCCGAAAATCCAAGGAATGGGTCCGTGTTTCTTGTGGTTATTCTAGGTCCAATTTACAAGGTTACTGTATTACTTGATTTCTCTAAAGATTAACTAACCTATAGCAGATTCAAAACAGAGCTATAATTTAACCAAATCCGATATTTACCGATATCTTATTTCTATACTAAAACAGTACTAAACTTAAAATCTACAGGGTTGAAACTTATACCAATTTAGAAGATCAACTGAAAGTCTCCTTCAAAGATGCACAAGCACAAATAATCCTAGCTTGAGAGTTGAGGTAATGATCCCTATTACTTAGCTTCTTCCTTTCTTCTCTCTTTCTTAGGTGAGTTCTAGGATTCTTTTTCTAGGTTAGTCAAATTGTTTCCAACTTGATATATCAACTGAACAATTATGGACAAGATAAGAATAAGGGATGATAAGGCTAGGAGTTGGTGTCACCATGAAGGATGGTGTGCTATTCATGCAAGGAGGAGGTGTAGGTGTTTGGTTTAGCCTAAGGTTGTGGTGTGTATGACGTTCATTACCATCTTAACCATGACCTAACCCTTTTTACATAATAACCCTCACATAATCCTAATTAACAGAAGGAAGCTAACATTTCACTAAAACCCCTCTTGACACTTATTATTATATAAATAAACTACTTCCTTTACTAAAATATTTTACCATTTATTAAATGGTCTTTTATTACAATAAAATTAAAATAACATTTTTAATTAAATTAATTAATTAATTAATTATCTAAAATATTTCAAAATGTTACAGTCATAGTCCGGGATAACCCACAAACTGCCATTACAGAAACGTGCCTTGAGTTATCCAGAATCTGGTTTTAAGCATAAGCCGGACAACTCCATATACCTTAACATCGTTAAGATATGAACCATTCTATATACAATATAGAAACAGAGGCGCTGATTTAATTGGAACCAGATTCAAATCATGCAGTTGTCTCCAGTGCATGTCAACTAAATAGAAGGAAGCCAATCAACATTACTCAACTTAGGAGTGCATCCAGATATGAGTAACATGAAGAGAAGCAAGTTCTCAAAACCATTACTATCAACTGAATACCTAACACAAGTATCTACACCTTTGATCACCTTGAAGAATTCTGATACTTGCAACACATGGTTCTCTACTTTATTCTTGTACCTATAACTTCTCAAAACTTGGACCTTGTATTTCTACGAAACACTTGTCTAAAACTGGAGAAGTCACAAGTAAACAGAATATAGTACGAGGACCAACCCCTTTGTCCTAATGGACACTGGACAACATACAATACTTTGTATAAGTCCCCTGAGTTGAATAACTCAAACTCTATGCGTCGTAGGTTGAAAACTGTACTATGTTTAAGAAGAATTACACCGCTGTTTAACACTCCTTACCTAACCATCAACTGATATACGTAAATGTCATGGACATAATTTCAAAAATTTATATCTCACTTTATTAAATAAACGTACAGATATATCAGTTTGAAATTGGTGCATAACAACGGATATTCAAAACCAAATATTTGTCGTCAGGCAAAACCCCAGGTGATTTCCTCAAATATCACTAATTACATCGAATTCCGATATAATGAGAATATAATCACCTAATTCCCAATAACTTACTCCCACTCGTCATCTGTAAACCCATACAGATGTGAGAATCAAACCTGGTAAATGCATACCTAGAGTAAAGATCTAATTGGGAAATCAGTTTTCAATTAATAATGCACAGTGAAACTGAAATATGAAAATGTTTCGAAGGGGTAGCCGGGTATTCCTAGTAATGTCTCTTCCACTATACAGATTCATGACTGTAACCGTATATTTCTTTGTTATCTCTCCAAATCCTTTTATTTGCCTTTACTTATTACCTTCTGTACACCATCCTTAGGCTAAATGGTTTCTTCCTTCCCTACAGTTTGGCACCAGCCTATGATTTGGAAGAAGACTATCCAATAAGCATAATAGGTGTACTCTCCTAATCCTAGAAGTACTCGCAACTTGAGAGAAGGTAAAGATAAAAGACAACTAAATAAACCTTATAATATTTCTCCTGAACCGAAGAAATGCAAAGGTGAAGTAGGAGTGGCGATGATATACGCGGTTTTGTCATGAATGATAGCCGTCGCAATTTACTTTCCTCTCTTTCTAATCCTTTTATTTGTCTTTACTTATTACCTTCTGTACACCACACTTAGGCTAATTGGTTTTCTTCCTTCCCCACCTTTCAGCACCTTCCTATGGTTTGGAAGAAGACTATCCAATAAGCGTAATAGGTGTACACTCTCCTAATCCTAGGAGACCTCACAACCTGAGAGAAGGAAAAAGGAAAAGACAACTGAATAGTCCTATTCAATTTCTCCTGAACCAAAAACCATTCTCGAATCTGAAACAAGTTTCTTCGAGTTCGTATGTAACTATACGATGGTCATATCCAATAAATGTGGATCTTCGTAGTGATACAGAATGTTCCGGATAAAATCAAAGGGTAAAAGTAGAAGTGGCAATGAAGTATGCAACTCTGACAATCCAAAAGTCAATGTGTTTTAAGAAGGTTCAGTTAACTAGGATTATGAGTTCTAGTCTAGGGTCGGGTCATGGTCGCTGCCAAAGAGAGAGAGAAAAGAAACATTCAACGTGCACTCTAATCTAGATCAGAATGGTCAATCGCTTTATCAGAATGGACACTCTATCAGGATGTCTCCCACTGTATCCTTGAATTCTCCTCCAAACCTGAAAGAAGAATTAGTCGGAATCATCTAAAATCACCCGAGGGTTAAACTAACTCATCAGTGGGAATCGGGATCCAACTATCATCGCATGATAACCTGATGGAATCCACTCAAGTTATCACACTCCAGAAGGTATGCGCATACCTGGCAGGTTTTCTGTCTGTTTGAAACTCCTGATGTGATTTCTACCCCATGCTCTTATGACCTTGGTGAAAGCCAACATATCATAATTCACATGTCAAGTTATACCCGTCATTTTCCAGGTTAATTTGAACCCACCCATACATACCCTTGACGAAGGCCAAAATAGAAGTACAACTGTCCCAAACCAACGCATCTATCTATGCAACAGAAAAGTAACAAATAGCTGTCATACACTATACCATGATGAAGGCCAACAAACATAGCATGAATACTAAGTGCTACCCGTCTGAAATGATGGAGGGCTGCGAATGGTTTTTGGCGAAAAACCTTTAACGTAATGAACTTGATATCGTTGAAGGAACCGGATAGCTTTTTACAAATATGTAGTGGTGAAAACCTTTGCTAAAGAGGTCACTCCCGGTGAAGGGATCTCGGCTCTTTCTTCGTGGAATGAGGTGCAGGATATTCCCTACTGAATATCACGATGCAAAGCAAAATTTAATCGACTATAGTGAAGTTATTACCCTGACGCAAACTTCTGCCCAAGAGGTCACTCCCGGTGAAGGGATCTCGGCTCTTGCCTCGTCGAATGAGGTGCTGGATATTCATAACCGAATACCGCTGTGCAAAACAAAAGAGAACGTCCTTGTAATAACAGCCTTTTAAAATTGTTCCAACAAAACCGAATAGGTCTGTTTTCTTTGCATTGGTCTAAATCAACGCAGTCCCATCAATTAATCACACCAGAAAAGAACAAAAATATGATGTACGTATATGCTATCCGCATTCGCCACTGGGTCCCTTCATTACCCGTTAGGTTACTTAACTAACGACAGAGCGGGGACTGGACTAGCGCGGGTGTAAAACATATACAACATCTACTAGTATATATATAACAATATATAATAATCGCTCCAGGCGTGATAAATGCAACATCACAGATAAGCGATAAGCATCACAGAACAATACAGATAATATGGGAGCCCCAGGTTTCCTTTGAGCCGCAAGTGAAACCCGACGTTCCCCGGGTCATGTGGATAGCATGTGCAATGAAAACCTAGACCCCTACGAGCGCAGCAAGTTACCCGCTAAAACCAGAAGCGAGGCAGCCCCTTTCATCAAAGTGAATGGGCCACCCGGCACTTCACGGAAACCGGTAACTTAAGTACCCCTCCTTAGGTCAACCTATACTCCCTACGAGTGCGGCGAATAGCCCGCCAATTCTAGAGTGAGGCCCCCTCCTTCTCAAAGCCATGAGATGCGGGCCCGTTGCCCTCTAGAACCCGGCTATCCGTGCACTCCATCGCGGGGTAATCCTGTCAGTTATATGTATGCCTTAGAGGCCATTATTGTACAAGTGATGTATATTATAGTGGATGCTTGGATATATATAGAGAGGACTTTCTTGCTCGACATGATAGTATGATGTTAGTTATATGTATGCCCTAGAGGCCATTACTATACATAGGATGTATATTGTAGTGGATGCTTGGACGTATATAGGGAGGACTTTCTTGCTCGACATGATAGTATGCTATCTGGTTGCTCTTTACCTTAACGCATACACTAATTGTCTCTCTGTTACATGTTGGTAAAGCCCTTAGGATGTGTACTTGACTACCTGGACTATGATGCGGATCATACTAGTGGGGACATGGTAGTCCATAAGTACATCCTTCAAAGTCCCTAGTCGTGGGTGTATCGAGACGAGGCATCGATATACCAGTGTAAACTAGCGTATACCTTCTCGACCCATACAGATGGGTGATGGATGATCCTATATCCATTGGTGTTTGACATCAGAGATGATATACGGGTGCTCAGTAAAGACTGGGTACACTGGACGGACTCGCCGAGAACTCCCAGATGGTATTATACCTTATGTCAGATGGCAGTTCTCTGGTGACACTGGTACAGCTTAGTCTGTAGACCCGAGATCGTCATAGAGTCTTGTGTGATTCCTACTGTGCTTTGATTTCCACCTTACCACGTCCAAGAGGGCATGCAAAAAGGTGGTTTTTGGGTGCAGTCCCGATTCACATGGAGGCAATGAGCGATAGGAGGGGATTCGTCTCTCCCAGTATAGGGAGTTGATGTTGTGCTTTGTTCGATTAGCTATAACCAGAAATCCCTGGCCAGGGTTGCTGAGATTTACTGGTAAGTGTTACCAGTAGTTTCTCGAACTGTTATAGACCTCATATCGACACGACTTATCGAGCTACTGGGGTCTGACGTTTTCCACCCCTAGGCGAGATATATGACATATCAGACGACGAGACCAGACTGTACGGTAAGTGTTACTGGTTGGATTCACAGGAGTGTGAGCGGGCTTGCTCGTTGATCTTCTGATCGCTCAATACCCAGGTGGCCGTTACGTTTAGCAGACCGCTTGCAGCTTGTGGGTGTTTGATATGATCATCACCTGCTGCCGGCGTATTGACGAGTCTTTAGAGTCCTACACAGAGGTTTCCTGGCTCAAGCGAAACGAAATAGGAACGCATATGAGATATGTGCGGGACCGAGAATAATACCAGTATGTGATACTGTATTCTATTCTCGCGATTTGTATCATCGGACGGTTATATGTGATATAGCCGGGATACCGAATCAAGTGTTGATTCGATACATTGATACACTTGATATTAGTCGGTTATGTGCAGTATGACCGGATCATTAAATCAAGTGTTGATTTAATGATTTAATGTATAATTATATATTTGATATATCACTTTACATTAACTAGTATTGGTTCACTTAAGATTGATTTTCTCACTTGATGTGCACAAGTTGTATATGTGATATATTTTTGTGCACTAGTTTGTATCATATTTGATGATACATGCAAACTTGGGTGTGTGTTTCACTTTACCCATGTTTAGGTTAATGGTTAGGTTTTATTTATTTTATTTATTTATTTTTGCAAAAATAAAATGGTGGCTTTCTTGTTTTATGCTTGAAGCTTCATGAAGCTTTGAAAAGTCTACCATTTTGTTTTATCCTTAACCTAACCATTTACCTAAACCCTAGTTTATTCTCTAAATTAGTTACACTCACCCATGGTTGCTAAATGATAAGCTTCACTTGAATTTTCAATTTCATATAATTCTTTTTCTTTTCTTCTTCTTCTTCTTCTTCATGAAGAAAAGAAAAACTTGCTAGAAAATTCTAAGTGATGAAATCAAGTGAGAAATCCAAATCCAAAGTGAACCCACGTCCTATTTCTTCATCCTCTACCACTTGCCATGTTGTATAGGGTGTTTTCTTCACAAGTTTCATGACCTAGTGAAGATGGAGCTTGAGTTTGAATCGCCTCGACGTAGATCATCTTCGGCATCGAAGTCAACGACCTAGCCCGCCCATTTCTCCGATGAAACCAACGCTAGAGTCCGGGATTTCGATGATCGCAGCGGAGGGACATCAACACGGAGCTAGAGAAGTGGAGGACCGGATCTACAAAGGTTGTAGTCTCATTCACTTATTAGCAAAGTTGTTTGCTTGCTTGTAGTTTCGCCTAATCTCTAGTTAACGATCTTCATTAGGGTTTCTTGGCACATGAAAAATTTGAATTTGGCATGGTTGATGCCTTGTGGAACCTCTTGAGTGTGCCTAGGAACCCTACATATGCTATATGGTTGCTCTTTGCCTTAACATGCAGACTTGTATTGTGATATTGTCTTGCTCTCACATGTTGATAAAGCCCTTAGGATGTGTACTTGACTACTAGGACTATGATGGAGATCATACTAGTAAGGCCAGGGTAGTCCATAAGTACAACCTATAATTGTTCCGAGTCGGGGTTGTATCGAGACAGGGCATCGATATTCCAGAGTAGACTAGCATATACGCTTCTTGACCCATATGATGGACGATGGATGATGCCACATCCATTGGTGTTTGACATCAAAGATGGTATACGGGTGCTTAGTGGTGACTGGATACACTGAACGGACTCGCCGAGAACTCCTAGTTGGTATTATACCTATCCTCATATAGCAGTTCTGAGGTGACACCAGTACAGGTTAGTCTGTAGACCCGAGATCGTCATAGAGTCTTGTGTGATTCCCACTGTGCTTTGATTTCCACCTTACCACATTCAAGAGAACATGCAAAACGGTGGCTTTTGGGTACAGTCCCTAATCACATGGAGGCAATGAGCGATAGGAGGGGATTCGTCTCTCCCGGGTATTGGGGGTTGATATTGCGCTGTGCTCAATTGGCTATAACAGGAAGTCCCTGGCCAGGGATGATACGGAGATTTATTGGTAAGTGTTATCAATAATTTCTCGACCCGTTATGAGCCTCACATCGGCACGACTTATTGGTTACTGGGGTCTGACGTTTGCCACCCCTAGACTAGATATGCGACATATCAAACGAAAAGACCGAACTGTACGGTAGTGTTACTGACAGGCTTTACAAGAGTAAGAGTAGGCTTCCTTATTGATCTTCTGAGCGCTTAATACCCGGGTAGCCGTTACGTCCAGCTAGTACCGCTGACGGCTTGTGGGTGCATGATATGATCATCACCTACTGCTGGCGTATTGACGAGTCTTTAGAGTCCTACACCGAGGTTTACTGGCTCAGGCAAAACGAAGTAGGAGCACATATGCGATATGTGCGGGACCGAGATTAATACGAGTATGTGATGTCGTATTCCATTCTCACGATATAAGATATCGGTCGGTTATATGTGATATAGCCGGGTTATCGAATCAAGTGTTGATTCGATAAGTTGATACAAATAATATTAGTCGGTCATATAAGATATAGCCGGATTATTAAATTAAGTGTTGATTTAACAATTTAATGTATAATTATATATGTGATATATTAATTTACATTAACTAATATTAGCTCACTTAAGTTTTTCTCCTTCTCACTTATGCATTTAATATATATGTGATATATATTAATTGTATTTCTTATTGTGTCATGCTTGTTGCCACATGCTACATGGGTGTATGAGACTTACACCATGCTAATGATAATGTAGGGTTTATTTATTTAAAGTAAATCAAATATTAGTTGGAAATTTGTCACATGGGTTAGCTTAGTGGAAACTTGTAGAACCATTGACTTAGTCCACTAGTTTTGTCTTGCACTAGATATTTATTAACCCAACCATTATCTAAACTCATGGCGAAGTCTCTACATGAGTTATATGAGATATTTCTCACCCATGGTTTCCATAAGATTATCTCATCATCTTCTTCTTCATCAAGAGCTTAGCTCTCTAGGTTTTTGAGAGGAAAAGAAAATTAGTGAGAAAATTAATTCTAAAGTGAGCAAAAATCCTACTTCATCATCCTCTACTAGATTAGCCATTTAGTTTAGGGTGTTAGCTTCAATAATCCTTAATTAGTGAAAAGGAAGCTTGGGTTGGTGTCTCCTCGACGTAGATCATCTTCGGTCTCGAAGACTTCGTGCAAGCTTGTTCCTTTCATCTTATGGAGCCATTCTAGAGTCCGGAAGATCACTACTTGGAGCAAAGGGACTACTACGCGGAGCTATTGAAGTGAAGGACCGGTCTACAAAGGTTGTATTCTATATTCACTTAGATGTAAAGTTGTTTACATGTTGTATTGTCTAAATCTCTAGTTAAGATTCTAGGGTTAGGGTTTGTTAGCATGACAAATTTTATAAAATGGCATGGACGATACCTCCCGAAACCTTGCTGTCATGCTAGGCATTCCTACAGTGGTATCAGAGCCAAGCTAGAGAATTAGATGATGTTTGTAGAATTACGAAACCGAAACAACTCCGAAACACCCGAAATAAAAACCTAGTTTCTGTCAAATTTTTTAAGTCGTCGAAAAAAAATTTAAGCAATTGCAGAATGTTATATGAGATGTAACATGAACACTGAACAAATACGAACCCTTTTCGCCGATTTTGACCCGGACATGGCCAAAAATTCCGGCCTGGCCGGCCCCCTCTGCTCTGTTTTGGTTCGTATTCGTTTGGTGTTCTGGTCTCTGGGTTTTGGTGTTTCAGGTGTTGCTTATTTTTGCTGAAATTGCATGAGATGTTAACTTTCTGTAAAGGCAATTCGGAGTGTTTCGTAGTCGTAATTATAACATTATTTCAGGTTATTAAGACGGCGTTAAAAAGTTCGAACGAATATCAAATACCCAATTTTCTCCCTCGCTGGAAATTTTCCAAGAGTTGGATTTTTCCAAGTTAAAGAACATTCAAAAATCATGCAAGTAATGCGATGGACCCTCTAGAAGAACGAAACCTTAACTCGATTCTTTGACTGTAAGAACCGCCACAAAACCCTAGGGTTTGCGGTAGTTCTGCGACGCCATAGGTGAGGCAAGGGTTGCCCCTTCAGCGGTTGGTCCGTAGGTACTGTGGCATGTTCTGAGTGTTTTTAAACTGTGCTCAAGTGTTGAGCTCTTTGGGAAATTTTGGGTGTTTGTTGATTCGATCGGAATGTTTAACATCGTCTAGCTATCTGTGAAATGTGATACAATATTTGGAATTCACAATAATTAGTTTTATGAAAAATAATTTGAATTTTATAAATCTAGCAATTTAGACTCAAGTGATCGATTGCCACGGGATTTTGATATGGATCAAAAGTCCGTCGCAATCACGTAGTGTACATGGATACTCGTCGGGTAACCTTACTAGATAGCCATGCCCCATAGCCCCGACCAAGTGACTGTAGGAGAACACCGTCGCCAAAAGCATCTGTTCGGGTGCTAGCGGCCGTGATGTTCCGCCTAAGTGCACTTCGTCGACGGCATCGAGGGTGCGGCCGTCTACTAAAGTTTCCGACGAGCATTTGATCAAGTTGTCGGAAATCTTGTTGAATTACCCGACTGGTTATTGAAAAGTGTTTTCAATATCGAGACTAAAATGCAGGGTTTATAATTGTTAGGCATGCGATGTCTAAGGATTTCATTTGGTTAGGCATGAAATCCAAAGTATGTGATACATTGGGTTTATGATGTCTAAGGTGCTTGCGGATTCCAATTGTTGTAGTTTTCACTTTCTTTTCTGCGACTATTGCCGGTTTCGTTGCTATATGTCAATGACAATTGGGATACGCATATTTACTTACGTTGATGACAGGTGATGTTATGTGTTGCTGGGATATGTTATATTGGATCGTCGTGTTTTGAATATCCGGGGGGTTTTATGTGAGATGAGATTTTTCCATTTTCATTTATGTAAAAACTTGTATGTAATATTCTTTTATTGGGACACTTCCGGGTTGAGGATGATGTCACCATTGTTGTATATTATTTACTTTTCTGCATTAGGATAGACCCAAGGTGGGGAGCACAGGTAACCGTGTTCTAGAGTCCAGTAGGAGACCGTATCGAGGAGTCGAGACCGGGTCTCCTAACTCTAGAATTTGAATGGTTACTTGCCGCTCTCGTAGGGGTCTAGGGATGTGGGTTTGGCTATTCATCGCGACCGTGGAATCCGTGTTTTTTACTGGCATAATTTAAAACATGGAATTCCTAGTATATCCAATATTTCATATGTGTTCTTCTGCTGCTGATATTCTATGATGTGATCACTTTATATGATGAGACGAATGCTTATATTATATATGTGATATATAGTAAATATTACTGCTTTCGTTTCTTCTGTGATGCTTAGGAAGCATAATTGATGGGACTTCATTAATGAGATTAATAAATGAAAAGAAACCTAAAAGATGTTGTAGAATCAAATTTTCTAAAAAGGGTTTCTCTAGTTCTTGCTTTACATAGCGGTATTCCTCGTAGAATATCCAGCACCTCATTCGATGAGGAAAGAGCCGAGATCCCTTCACCGGGAGTAGCCACTTTAGCAAAACTAGCAGATGCTACAACCCACTCAGTTTTGTCTTTTGATTGCTTCTCTAGTTCTTGCTTTGCATAGTGGTATTTGTGAAATATCCTGCACCTTATTCGATAAGGAAAGAGCCGAGATCCCTTCACCGGGAGTGACCTCTTTAGAGAAACTAGCTAAAGCCTCAAAAACACTCCTTTTCAAAAATCACTTGATTCTACAACGATATCAAGTTCATTATGTTCATGGTTTTCTTAAAAACCTGCGTAGCCCTCCGTCATTTCAGATAAAGACTATTTAGTATTCGTGCTGCGTTTGTTGGCCTCTGTCAAGGCGTAGTGTGCGGTAGCTGACTAGTGCTTATCTGTTTATGCATATGATGCGATTGGATTAGGGTAGTCGTACAATCTTGTTGGCCTTTGTCAAGGGTTGTAGGGTACATTTAATTTAATCAGGAAATGATGGGTTGAACTTGACTAGCATCCTATGGTTTGTTGGCCTTTGTCAAGGTCATAGGAAGTTAGAGGAAAAAGTATTATCGGGAATTCCAAGTGTTGAAATTTGCAATGAGATTGCATACCTTCTATGAGATAGTTGGATCCTGATACCCACTGCGAGTAAGAGTTACTCCTGGGAGAGTTTTATACATTACAATTAGCCAATCAAGTAGGTGTCTAGAAAGGTGTTAACAGGGTTATGCCCCTAGGAAAACGAGGTTTATTTAATTAGGTCCGTGCGAAAGCACGGGGAAGCTCCCTCATGGTACCGACACAGACCTGGCTGAAAGATTGGCGAACTTGTAAGGTGTAATTAATCCCGGCTAGTCTAACCTTTTAGAGTTTGAAGGAAGATTTGATAAAAACGGTGGGAGCCATCCTGATTAGATAAGATAATAAACCAATCTAATCTTGCAAGAGCATACGCTAAGTGTTTTCTTCTCTCTCTCTCCAGGTAGCGACCATGTCAGGCCTTAATCAAGATAATAATATTGATGTATTGACTGAACCCGCTTGTTATACTGAGCAGGGGATCATTGGTTCCACTCCAACTTATAATTGTTATGAGTCCGAGCAGGAAATATGAAAATATCCGGATTTCCATGTCACCCAAACAAAGAATGAGCATGTTGATGCATCTTCTTCGGGTGTGTTAGTCACCTAGAACTGTTTCTCAGTACACTCTACGTCCTAGGTATTAGATACTGGATCGGGATCCTATATATATAATATGTTACATGGGCTAAGAAAAGATAGAGAACTGGGAATAGGTGATCATTCCGTACTAGTAGGGAATGGTGCAAATGTTGCAGCCAAAACAGTTGGCGAATATCACCTTGTATTACCAAATGGTAATACATTGATTCTAAACGAATGCTATTACATACCGACCCTGATATGCAATCTTATATCAGATTCTTTATTAAGTAAAGAAGGATATAATTTTGTAGTACAGGGTAATGTTATGAACATCTTCGTGAATCAAAAGTTGATTGGATCAGGCTCGCTGAGTAATGGCATATACATTCTAAATCAAACCACAGTTCTTAACGTACAAAACACACACAAGAGGAAGAGTTCAGAAATGAAAGAATCCTTCTTGTGGCATTGTAGACTACGTCATATCAATGCGACACGACTAGCTAAGTTACATAAGGATGGATATTTGAATCCGTTCGAATTATCATCTTATGAAACTTGCCATTCATATCTCAAAGGAAAGATGACCAAAACTCTGTTTACTGGACACGGAGAAAGAGTTACGGAACTCTTGGGACTGATACATAGTGATGTATGCGGTCCCATGTCTACACATGTCAGGAATGGTTCTTCATACTTCATTACATTCACTGATGATCTCTCAAGATACGGACATGTGTTCCGGTTAAAACACAAGTCTGAAGCTTTTGAGAAATTCAAAGAATATAAGCACGAAGTCGAGAACCAAACGGGTAAAAGTATTAAAATCCTTCGATCTGATCGAGGAGGAGAATACTTGAGCAATGAGTTCCTGGACTATCTAAAATAGAATAGGATTCTCTATCAGCTTACTCCTCCATATACACCACAGCACAACGGTGTATCGAAACGGAGAAATCGCACCCTATTAGATATGGTGCGCTCTATGATGAGCACCGCTGAGTTACCTATTTCCTTTTGGAGTTATGCGCTTGAGACAGTTGCATACCTATTAAATCAAGTCCCGTCTAAATCTGTACCTACCACACCATATGAGATATGGAGTGGGAAGAGACCATGTCTTAAACGAGTTAAGATATGGGGTTGTCCGGCCTATGTCAAAAGAAAATATCCGGACAAACTCGAGGCACAGTCAGTTCTTTGTAAGTTTGTGGGATATCCTAAATATTCACATGGATATCTTTTCTATCACAGCGAGGAACAAAAGGTGTTTGTTTCTCGACATGCCACCTTTTTAGAAAAGGAATTTCTTGCAAAAGAAATTAGTCGCGATGAGGTAGAGCTGGAAAAAGTTCCAGCAGCACAAACTACAACTGAAGACTTAGTGGAACCACAGGATTCGATAGTCCCTGTTCCCCCAATCAGAGCAAGGCTCTGCTTGAATTTTGAAAATTCAAATTTTGAAGCAACGCTTCAGTTCCCGTGCGCTGCGCGCAACGCGCCACGTATCAGAAGTTGACACGGCAGCACAATACCCAAGGCCGTACGTCCAATCAGAGCAAGGCTCTTTCATAAAAAAAAAACATAAACAACGTTCAATTGCGCAAGTGCACGGCAGCGCGACACGTGTCTGCGCAGTTGCGCAAGCGCCTCGCTGCGTGACACGTGTCTGCGCAGTTGCGCAAGCGCTGTTGCGCAAGCGCCTCACTGCGCGACACGTGTCAGCGCAGTTGAGTTGCGCAACAACAGAGTGAAGATTTAAGGATATTTTTTCTGTTCTTGTTTAAACAAGAAGATTTCTTCTGTAAAACAGGGGCCGTTGGATCAAAGATCCAACGGTGGGGAAAATTCCCCAAATCACTCAGAAAAGATCTTTTTAACAAATTTAACTGATTTTTTAGCACTATAAAAAGGACCCCAGACCCCATTTCAAAGATATAGAGAATTGGATAAAAAAAAGAGAGAAAAGAGCTCTGGAGAACTTCTTGAGAACAAAAAAAAAGAAGGTAAAAACCTTTGAAATAAGAGAAAATTCTCTTAGGAATAGATCATTGATCTAAAAGACAAGATCAGTGATCTTCAATAAATAAATAAATAAATAATAATAATAAAAAAATAGTGCCTTGCACTTGCTAGAGAACCTCTGGTTCTCTGAGATAGAAAGAAAGAAAAGATTTTTTTTCTTTTCTTTGATCTAAATCTAGATCAAGAAAATAAAAAGTGCTCTGCACTCCTATCCTTGAATCTAAAAGATCCTTGGTGCTTTGCACAAATGCAATGCATTACTTGAAGGGCCAGGCCCAAATCAAAAAGACCTAGCAGGCCAAAATAAATTGCAAAGCAATAAAAGGGCTGAGCCCAAATAAAATTGATGCTCTGCATCATTCATAAAGAACAGAGCCCAAAAACAAATTGATGCCCTGCATCTTTTCTGGGCAAAGCCCAAATAAAAATAAAAGGAAATGCAAAAGCAATGTTGGACATTTTTTTTACTGGACTTAGCCCAATCGTGGCCATAAGTCCTTAAATTAAATTGGCTGAGCAAAATGGCTCTCCTAAATCAATCTACATCCGGTTCGAGGGCACATCTCCGAACTCCTTTGACATCCATCGTTGTAATTCCTCAACGACGTCAAAGAGGTGACGGGTCCCAACGGCCACACACCCAATAGCGGACCGAAACGTCCCTAAACTAATATTGGACCGAAACGTCCCTAAACTAATATCGGACCGAAACGTCCCTAAACTAATAATGGACCGAAACGTCCATAAACTAATATCGGACCGAAACGTCCATAAAACTAATATCGGACCGAAACGTCCCTAAAACAATATCGGACCGAAACGTCCCTAAACTAATATCGGACCACCACGTCCCTAAACTGGCACAATAGAGCCCAAATGCTCTTTTATCGGATCTAAACGGTCCCGTTAAGTTGATCTTAGTCTCGAACTGGACTAACGTATCCTTAACAAACGTTTAAGTTGATCTTAGCCCCAAACACGGCTAACGTATCCTTAAATATTCAAATGAATTATAAAACTCCTAATCAACTCTGGTTCGAGGGTACATCTCCGAGCTCCTCTGATACATGTCGTTGTAATCCTTCAACGACGTCAGAGAGGTGACGAGTCCCGATGGCCATACATTAAATTAATCACTACGTTAAGTTGATCTTAGTCTAAAACAGGACTAACGTATCCTTGACGAACGTTTAAGTTGATCTTAGCCGCAACGCGACTAATGCATCCTTAAACTGAAAACACCAAACCCAAATCTAAGTAAATACGGATTTGGACTAATCCACGTCCTATGGGCGACGGCATTACTCAGTCTCCGTATACAATCCACGGGCAACCACAAACAAAATGAACACACACGACACGAAGTGAAATTCTGGAGAAGGAGAAAGTTGTTACCGCGATGCGGTAGCGTAATTAACTGCAGGGGCTTGCGCCTGCAGGGAAAAGCGTCCCCATAATCAAAAACCCCTCATCCTGAGGGGGAATCTGACGAAGTCTGCTACATCGGCCGCATCCGTCTAAACCTCCGATACACGGTGCCATAAATCAACTTGGCATCTTCGGAGAGATAAACGGATAAAACCAAATAGCATCTGCCCCGAACATCAGGCATGGACGCCAAGTCCAGGCCGCCATTCGGAGGGGAACAGATTCTGGCACGCCCGGTGGGACCTCTTCCTCTTTCTACTCCGTACTTCGTGCGTCGTCTTCGCGAACCAATCGCGGTTCATTAAATGGTTGTCTTCGGATTTCAAGTTACTAAGATTTGGTCTTTTACCTGGCGCAGAATTCAAGATTCAATGGCCTCTAGCTGTACCAACTGCTCGAAATGCCGCTGCAACGGATGCTCCACCTCACCAGGAGGTGTAGCATATGGGCCCCAAGCGGCTTCCTTCCTTACTCTGCCGGTAGACCAAGTGACCCAAGCCACCACCGGCTTGTTCTTCGGGACTATGATCCCACCTGCAAGCTTTTCTGCACCAATACCTGCACCGGAAGTGGGTAAAAAGTCGGTTTTCAACCGGCTCACTGTTCCGACAGCCCCTGTCAACGGGTTGCCCGCTACTAAACCGACAGCCTCCGTTTTCACCAGGCTAGGTCAGAACTATAAAGTGGCCGTCCCAAAGGGGGCAACGGCCGCTGCTTCGGAAATCGTTAAAGCGGCTTCTCCCATCAGAGAGTCAGTCTTCGCAAGATTGATGGTTCCCACTCCTCTCCCAACTGGTCAAAAGGCATCAGTCTTCGAGAGGCTGACATCGGCAGTTACCCCACACTCAAACAGGGGGCAACAAGAAACCATCTCGATTTCTGAGCCAGTCCCAACGGCTCGTCGCGCGCGACGTCGCCATTGGCGACGAGTGAGGAAAGCAGGGGGCAGTTCCCCCTCAGGGATAACTCCACCCGCTCCAATGGTGGAAGTCAACGCTGCTGTTCCAACTGGGAACAGCTTTGAACTACTGAGGAGAGTGCGTAAGAACTCTCCAACCGCTACCTTGAAAAGATCTCCTCCACCTGCGGAGAGAGTTCCAGAAACAAAACAAGAACAGCCCCCTCAACGGCTATCCTCAAAAGTTTACAAGGTTTGGCATAGAGTTCAAGACTCCGTGATTGACCCGGACCACTTTCATCGCCAGAAAAAGGCAAAGGTGGAAAAAGACAAAAACCGCCCCATTAAACAACAGGGGGCGACAATTGCTAGGATGCCCACTTCAACGGCTCATTTAACCTCGATGGCCCACAAAAGAAGGAGGCCAGAGAAAGCTCCCGCGTCAGCGGCAAAGTTTAAAAGCGGTGAACCTAAACGCCCCAAGTCAGGGGGCATAATTGTTCATACGGTTTATATGGCTTCTGGAAAGGAAGAAAGCCGTACTTCTACGGGTCACCGACCGCTCACCCGATCAGTGACCAAGGCTCAGGAGCATCAACAAAAGCTCCAGGAGATGATGACCACAATGGCTGCACTCACTGGGCCAAAAGAGAACCCTGAGGCGTCCTTAGATGAGCGCCAGGAGGAAGAGACCGACGCCGAGTTCCTTCGCCGAGTACTGGAAAAGAGGGACAAAGAGGCTGCTGAACAAGCGGCCAACATACAGCGGATGGGCCTCCTCTTCCAGGACATGATAGGGATGATGATACAACAAGATCCTCCCGCTGAAGAACCCCTAACCGTCCTTGGAGATGATAAGGGAGATACATTAAATCCGCAGCCCGCTCTATTAACAGCTAAAGAGGATACAATCTCTAAGACTGATCTGGACGAATACATAGCCCAGCAAATAAAGGTTCATCATGCGGCCGAAGCAGCCGGCCACGTCGTAAAAACGGGACGACCATATCCAGGCTGGTATGACCAAATCAAGTACCCGCCGGGTTACACAATTCCCAAGTTTCATGTCTACAAAGGGACTGGCAATCCCCATCAGCATGTCGCCCAGTTCAGGGCGCTTTGCGGTAACACCGGCGGCGATGACAAGCTTTTGCTCCGCCAGTTTGTCGGAAGTCTATCAGATACGGCGTTCGAGTGGTACTCTGAACTCCCTAATGATTCTATTAAAACCTTCGCGGAGATGGAGCTGCTGTTTACCCAACGCTTTGCAAGTGCCAGTGAACGTACCCCGATGACGGCACTAATTAACGCTAGGGTAAAACCCGGCGAGACATGGGTTCAGTACGCTATACGGTGGCGTAATCTATGGTCAAAGTGTGAACAGCGCATAGAAGAAGCCCCGGCGGTGGGAATGTTTGTTGGAACCCTTGATCCACAGGCAACCATCTCACAGTTTATGATGTTTTTCAAGCCGACTTCCTTCCAGGCTTTGATTGACAAACTGGCGCAGATGGACCAGATGGGCCATAAACCCCCTCTCCCAAAACCGGATTCCCGAACTGACAAAGGGAAGGGAAAAGCGATCATTGTCGCTAATGCTCAACAACAACCGAACGACTTGAAGCCGGTTGCTCGTCCAAACAATATGCGCCCTTACGTACCCCTTGAGGATAGGATGGGACGTCCTTATTCCTTTCCCCGCGATAAAACGAAGAGGTTATTCGAGCTGGCATTATGCAACAGACTCATAAATCTGCCAGATCCAAAACGTCCGTTGCAACCAAGTGATGTAAACGAACCTAATTACTGCCCCTATCATCGAGTGCTAGGCCATCCGATTGAAGACTGCTACGTTTTCAAAAATTGGCTTGAAAACCAGTATAGACAGGGAAAATTTGCGTTATCTGAAAAATGGAAGGTGAATCCCCCGCAGCCCCACACCTCTAAAGGGACGAATACGCCGAGGGCAACATGCTCTGTCATTGAAGAAACTCCGTGGGAGGTTGTATTATCATCAAAAACGAAGAGGATGCTAAATGATCTTCGGGCATGTCCGGCGATCAAGTGGAAAAGCCCATTGGAACCGCAGGTCGTTGAGGGGATGTTAAAGCCACGTCCAACTCCAAAGACCAATGATGGGGGTTCAAGCACTAGTAGCCAGTCGTCAAAGTCTTCGAAGAAAAAGAAGAAGGCCAAGAAACCGGTGAAGCCTGGCGATAGGCGCACGGACTTGCAAAAGCAAATTGACGCGCTGGAAGAGTACAACCAGAAGGCGCGGACACCCATTACATTGCAAGAGTTCCTCAACCACGTCTTCCAACCAGAAGATGAGGGAGGTGGTTCGTCAAATGAATCTGAAGAACATGTGGCAAGTTGCCATGTGATTTCCCATTTGTCCACGACCGATGAGGAGACTCCTCGCGCCGAAAAGCTGGGGGCAGTGCCTGCACTAAAAATTCTGGAGCCGTCGGATGAAGTGATTGATGCATTCCTAAATCAGGCGTTCTTAAAGGGCAAAGCTGATCGGGATAACGAAGCGGTTATATTCGAAAGGGCCAAACGCCAACGCCTTGAAGAAAGAATTGCGGTACTCCCGCTAGAACAAAATACACCCACCACAGATAAAATCAAGTTCAAGATAAAGAAGAGATTCGCTAAGGCTGTGTCGATGGGTATAAAGCTACCACCCTCCAAGAAAAACATTACGGGTGAAATGGAAAACCACCCCTCCTATTGCTTGTACCATCGGAGGGTGTCGCATCCCACCGAAGAGTGCAAAGCTTTCGGTAAGTGGTGGCAAGGATATGTTACTCATCGGCGACAGTTTAAGCGGGAAAAGCGCAAAGCCCGCCAAGAGCAGAACGGAATAAACAAAGTGCTCGATAAAACTAGCAGTGGTTGTTGCATGATTGACGCCGGGGAATCACAAGTACTTGTATTCGGGAGCGATACTGATGAGGAGCTAGAGCTTGGCCCCCTCTTTAAAGAATCCACTTCGGGAAAAGAAGAAGGACCAAAGGCTTGCGAGAATATACAGCTACGCAACTGGACGTTACCCGAAAAGAATCTCGGACCCTTAAATAAGAAAGACAAAGGAAAAGAGAAGGCCTCTGAAGACATCGCCTTGGATGATCGAGTTGCGGAAAAGTTAACCGCCAAGAACCCGCCAAAGAGGAATAAAGTGGATTACAATGTCTTGGCGCATCTAAGGAAGCTACCCTCACAACACAGCATTCTCGATGCCCTGTTGCTATCAAAAGAGGCGAGGGATTCTTTGATTAAAGACTTACAAGAACCGGAACAATTCCAAACATGCCTGGCCGAGAAAAAGATGAAGGATGAGTTGGAGGAAGTACACACGGCTGATGTTACTTTTGGCGATGAGGACCTTCTACTTGGGTGTCACGACCCGCAGGGTACGGAACGTGACTGGCACTTAAGTTTACGAAACGTCTAAAGACGTCCGTAAAATAAGTAAGCCAAAGCCCAGAAAACAAAACCAATTAAGCAAAAGAGTGAAGAAAACCCAAACATTTGAAAGCAAGTTTATCAAATAAGTCATGTAAAACCCTTTTTAAAAACAATACTAATTTTTCCGAAAATTTCGGCAGAGTCTCCTTTGTAAATACTGGCCCCCAAAATGGGTACAACAAAATATACATGAATCCAACAAAATAGGGCATCCCCAAGCGAGAGCTAGCTCTTCGCCATAAGGCGGTCACAATCCCACGCAATATAAATGACAACAAGCATAATAAGGCATAAGAAAACATCATGTCGACTCAAGTGAGCTCGACCCCAAAATACAGCATAAAAGTCCACAAACCTCACAGTCTCATCTCTAGGTCAATATACAATAAATCTGGTAGAAACAGTAGATGGAGTACACTAGATACAAGAATATACAAGGTGGTACAAAATAATAACATAACCCACCTATGAGCAAATCTCGAGCTCAGGCAAAAGAGGCAAAAGGACAAGTGCGCCCGCCGCTACTGAACTGACGGAGCGGACCTGCAAAAGACTGTGGCACAACGGGGGTGAGTTGCCAACTCGTGAGTAATAAATAACATCTACAAAGGCTATCGTATGCATGCACACAAGCATCCTAGCATCTAAAATACAGGTATGACGGGATGCACTAGCAGGTGTGTATACAACATCAGTGTACTAATATGTATGCAACATGAAAATCTGAGGTCTCAATAGGTATATATAAGAAACATTTTATCTCTTTTTGTTTTTGAAACTCTTTTAGAATGCCAGCATAATACTCAAAGAATCGACGAGAACCGGTGTCCAGCAACGACACCCAAAAAGCTGTCTCAAATCTCATAAATGTATCTCTGGCCTCAGCCGTCCGGCTGACCCATCTCAAATATCAATATCTCATCATCTAGCGGCCACGGTCGGTATCCTCTGGATATCCGCCGTCCCAAACAGTCACCGGTAGGTAATCCGTCCCCTGCCAGGCTCAACGTCATCACCACATTCCTCTTGCCCCGGGGTACCTTACCGGGCCCACCATGTACCCGTGCCGGTTCCTCCACTCCTCGACACGGATTTCCAAAACCACAGCAAACTCATGGTGGACGACACTTACATCACTAGAAAACCGCAATTTTACATATTTTAAAAATATAATAAGTTTAGAAATTTTGCGGTTTTCCCCCGAAATCCAGCAATATCATAAAATCTCAAGAAATCCTCATAAGTGCATATATCAATGATAATGAATGCGTATGATATCAATAATCAAGTTGCGATGTGTGATTAATGTATTAAGCATGAACAATTAATATGATGAAGTACATGCACATGAATAGCAATACTACGGTTTCATTTTTAAGGAATTAAAGGCAATAGCACAAGTTTAAATTTAAAGGTTATCTAGTGTGGTGGCATGGCAATTACCAGGGTGTGTGTGTAAGCATGAATAGTGCTCGTGCTGCATATAAAAACCCTGGCAATGGTGCAGGTGTCCTATAAAATGGTTTCGTATAGGTATGTCAATATAATGCATGGATGCAACAATTAATCATATACGTATTTCACCCCTAATTACTAACATCACTAAGAATCTTGTAAGTTACTAAAACTATCGGGCGGCTTGCGCCATCCAACGATAGTCCCCCGTAGATATTACATCTACTCACCGGAATCCCTGGCTAGCTGTGTCCAATCACCGCTTTCCCCTTTCGCGCCGCGTCTGACGTCTCCGTGACCGAACCTGGAATTAACATCAATACCAAACATAAGGTTACATATCAAGAACGACGCAAAACCCAAACGAAACTACTAACGTTCGCTAGCTAGGTACAACGTGCATAAAGTGCGCGGAACACACGCGAAAATCGCAAAAACTGCCAAAAAAACGCCGATTTGGTCGCCCGGCAAAACTAAAACCCGACTACCCAAAAACCCGCACACACGCATCCTAAAAGTCATAGGACAAGCCATAACAATCACCAAGATATCAAAAATAATTCATCACATAATTTTATAACAAAACTAGTAAGCATTTACATTCCAAAATCGGTGCAAAATCGCCGATTAGCGACAAAACGACTACAATCTAGCATAATCACCCAAGTCACACCATTAGATAACCACTACACAAAATTTCAACACATTAACCATGCTCCAAAACCCAAATTCCACAACCAACCCTTTCTTGATTTTTCTCAAAAGCAATTGCAAATCAAAATCCATACTAGAAAAACTTAACTAACACTAATTTCAAACCCAATTAGCAAGTTAACCATTCTAGATTAGGTTAGCAAAACAACTAGATAATAAATTAGGTTTAATCAACTAAATAATGGTTTCTAAACCTTAATCAACTCACTAATCATGCTTCACAACCCAATCCATACATAAACCCTCTCTTGAAAATCCTAAAACAACAATTTACAACCAAATCACACTTCTAAAATTAACTAAATTAGCATAATTGAAGACTACATAAACAAGGTAACCATATAGATTAGTTAATTAACAACTAGATTAACCATAAAACAATCTAATTAACTATCATGGCTTCAAAACCCTAATTTAAACAAACTACTCTTTTTAAAAAAACAAGGTTAGAAATTAGCTAACTTTTAACACTAATACCATACAATTAAAGGAATTTAGCAAAAAGAAAGTAACTTGATGAGAATTATACCTCAATTTGGGATCTAGCAAGAATAAATTTGCTCCAAATGATGGCCTCAAGCATCAAGATCCAAGCTAGGGAGGTGAAGGAAAAGAAGGATGAAGGATGGTTTTAATTTTGCAAGCTTTAATTTGCAATTTTCTTTGAATTAAACTTGAAGAATTTTGAAGAAATGAGAAGAAAAGAGATGAAGAAGAGGGGTGTGCAGGTTTCGGCCAGAGGAGAGCATGGGGGAGGGGTGTGGGTGAGTGCGAAAGTCAATGGTCAAGTCTCCAAAGTCAAATGCACCATACCTTATTCATTATAATTAAAATAAAGCCATAAACTAACTAAATCAACTCAAGAAAGCAACCAAGGAAATGAGGCCAGAAATTTCTGGACTAGCATAAGGTGGGGCTGTCCTAGGGCTGAGGAAAAAGAGAGAGGGGTTTTACAAAAGAAATTTTATGCAAAAAGGCCCCCTACAAGTCAAAATTTGCAAGTTTTAGCTCAAAATTCAATAAATTCGTTTCATATCATAAAAATTTGTTAAAAATCAAAATAAATTACTAAAAATTTACGTTATCACTAGATTTTAATTATCATAATTTTAGAGATTAAAATTAGCCCGGAAAAATTTGTATTTATCGCTAATTTAATGTATTTTCTTACCGGCTTAAAATAATATTAAAAAAATTGAAAAATTAGGGAAAATTTTTAAACGACCAGAATTTCATAATTAACTCATTAGATACTAAAAACAAGCAATTACCTATCCATTTTAGGTATAATTAGCCCTAAACTGCAAAATAACAAGAAAGACGGTTTTCGGAAAAATACCGAATTTTCACCGAATTTCAGGAAAACACCAAAACGACTTTTCAAGACGTTACAATCTTCCCCCCTTAAAGAAATTCGGTCCCCGAATTTAAAAATATAGCTACGCGTACCTTCGAAGAGATGGGGATATTTCTTCCTCATCTCGCCCTCGGTCTCCCAGGTAACCTCCTCGCTGCTCGGGCTACGCCAAAGGACCTTGACGGTTGGTATAATCTTCGACCTCAACTTCTTCACCTGCCGATCCAGGATGGCCACCGGCTGCTCTGCAAAAGAAAGGTCGCGCTCTAGCTGGACTGTCGGGTGCTGAATCGCATGCAAAGGGTCGTGAAGGTACTTGCGGAGCATCGAAACATGAAAGACGGGGTGAACATCGGGAAAGCTGGGAGGAAGAGCCAAACGATAAGCAACAGCGCCAACCCGCTCGAGGATCTCGAAGGGACCTACGAATCTAGGGCTAAGCTTCCCCTTTCGCCCAAAACGCATCACGCCCTTCATCGGGGAGACTTTCAGAAAAACATGGTCGCCAACTGCGAACTCTAATCTGCGACGGCGCCTGTCTGCATAGGATTTCTGCCTGCTCTGAGCCGCTCTCATCCGGTCTCGGATCAACTGTATCTTCGCTGTCGTCTCCTCAACAAGCTGCGGCCCCAAAATGCTGCTCTCGCTGAGCTCTGTCCAACACACGGGCGATCTGCATCTCCTCCCATACAATGCCTCGAAAGGTACCATCTGAATAGTATCCTGGAAGCTGTTGTTGTAGGAGAACTCCACTAGAGGTAAATGACGATCCCAGCTACCACCAAAGTCTAAAACGCACGCTCTGAGCATGTCCTCGAGAGTCTGAATGGTCCGCTCTGACTGTCCGTCGGTCTGCGGATGAAACGCTGTGCTGAAGCAAAACGATTGCCCAAAGCCTCCTGAAGTCTCTGCCAAAGTCGGCTGGTGAACTGAGTGCCTCGATCTGACACGATACAAGTCGGTACGCCATGTAGTCGCACAATCTCGTCAATATAGAGCTGAGCATACTGAGCGAAGCTGAAAGTCGTCTTCACCGGTAGGAAGTGAGCCGCTTTCGTCAATCTATCCACGATCACGCAGATGGAGTCGTACCCTCGAATGGTCCTGGGTAGACCCACAACGAAGTCCATCGAAATCTGTTCCCATTTCCACTCTGGAATGGGTAACGGCTGTAGCTCTCCAGCGGGCCTTGGTGCTCGGCCTTGACTTGCTGACAAGTCAGGCATCTCGAAACGAACTCCGCAATGTCCCTCTTCATCCCGTCCCACCAGTAGGTCTCTCTCATATCATGGTACATCTTGGTGGAACCGGGGTGGACACTATACATTGATCGGTGTGCCTCCTCAAGAATGTCGCGCCGCAATCCATCAGCATCTGGTACGCACAGTCTAGATCCATATCGTAAAATCCCCTGATCGTCAACCACGAACTCGGAAAATCTGCCCTGTCCCATCTGTGCCATGATCTCTGAGCAACGGTCGTCACTGCGCTGTGCCTCATATATACGGTCAAGCAACTGTGTGCGTGCACGAACATGCGCGAGCTGTCCCCCTGTCTGAGTGAACTCGAACTCAACTCGGCTGTCGCATAGCATCTGCCAATCTGCTGACGACTGCCTCTGCACTGCGCGCAAAAAGGATAGACTACCCCCGGGCCTCCTACTCAACGCATCTGCCACCACATTTGCCTTGCCGGGGTGATATAAGATCTCGCAGTCGTAGTCTTTCACCAACTCCATCCAACGACGCTGTCTGAGGTTCAGGTCTCGCTGCTGAAATATGTACTTTAAGCTCTTGTGATCGGTGAATATCTGACACGACTCTCCGTAAAGGTAATGTCGCCAAATCTTCAGTGCAAAGACCACTGCAGCCATCTCCAAATCATGAGTGGGGTAGTTCTGTTCATGCTTCTTCAACTGCCGAGAAGCATAAGCGATCACCCGGCCATGCTGCATCAATACGCATCCTAATCCCACTCGCGAAGCATCACAGTAGCAACAAATCTGCCTGATCCCGAAGGCAAAGATAATACCGGCGCCGTAGTCAAACAAGTCTGTAGCCGCTGAAAACTGTGCTCGCACTCCTCTGTCCAAACGAAGGGAACTCCCTTCCGGGTCAAACTGGTCAACGGTGCAGCTATACGGGAGAAGTCCTGAACAAAACGCCTGTAGTAGCCCGCCAAGCCTAGAAAACTACGGATCTCAGTCACCGATGTAGGTCGGGGCCACTGCTGAACAGCCTCAATCTTCTTCGGGTCCACACAAATGCCGTCTCTCGTAACCACGTGACCCAAGAATCCGACGCTATCCAGCCAGAAAGCACACTTGGAGAACTTTGCGAACAGCTGGTGCTCCCTCAGAGTCTGTAACGTAATCCGCAAGTGCTTCTCGTGCTCCTCTCTGCTCCGGGAGTACACCAAGATATCGTCGATAAACACGATGATGAACAAGTCAAGATACGGCCTGAATGTACGGTTCATCAAATCCATGAATGCTGCTGGGGCGTTGGTGAGTCCGAACGACATCACCAAAAACTCGTAATGGCCGTAGCGCGTGCGGAAAGCTGTCCTCGGTATATCCTCCTGTCGAACTCGCAGCTGATGGTATCCTGATCGCAAGTCGATCCTCGAAAAATACCCCGCACCCTGAAGCTGGTCGAACAAATCATCAATGCGCGGCAACGGATATCTGTTCCGAACGGTAACTTTGTTCAGCTGGCGGTAGTCGATACATAAGCGCAAACTTCCATCCTTCTTCTTGACAAACAGGACCGGAGCACCCCACGGAGAAACACTCGGTCGAATAAGCCCCTTATCTAACAAATCCTGCAACTGATCCTTCAGCTCTCGAAGCTCTGCCGGGGCCATCCGATAAGGAGGTATAGAAATAGGCCCCGAACCGGGAATCAAATCAATGCAGAACTCAACATCGCGCTCAGGCGGTAGCCCAGGTAGCTCATCAGGGAAAATATCAGGGAACTCAGAAACAACCGGGACCCGGTCCAACGGAACCTCTGCAGCTCGAGTATCACAAATACACGCTAAGAATCCCTGACATCCCTTCCGCAAGAGCTGACCAGCGCGAAGAGACGAAATTAAGCTGGGAAGGGTGACACTGCGGTCTCCCCGAATAACAAGGATCGGCTCTCCCGGAAAGCTAAATCGGACTGCCTTCTCACGGCAGTCCACCGAAGCATAACAAGTGGCTAGCCAATCCATGCCCAGAAGCACATCAAAGTCCAACATATCGAGGAGTATCAAATCAACTGATGAATCCCTCTCCCCGATACGAACGGAACACAAATGAAAAACAAAACGAGCGACAAACGACTCGCCTACCGGAGTAACAACAACAAGCGGCTGATCTAACGACGACGACTCACGGCCCAACATCGGTGCAAAGTGTGTAGATACGTACGAATGTGTGGAACCTGGGTCAAATAATACCCGTGCGTCGAAAGAACAAACTGGTAAGGTACCTGTCACAACGGCATTGGATGCCTGCGCATCCTGCGGTGTCAAAGCAAAAACTCGGGCCTGTCCTCCACCGATAGCGGGCTGACCTCGACCTCGGCCTCTGCCTCCTCGTCCTCTCTGAACAGGACCGCCGCGTCCACGGCCTCTCGGTGCACCTAACTGGCGTGGAGCATCGCCTGGGGTAGGAAGTAGGGCTCTCTGAGGAGGGGGTGGTGATGGTGGTAGGGTCACATGCGGAACTGTCGCTGCTCCCTGTCGTCTCACCGGACAGTCTCTAACAAGATGGTGCAGACTCCCGCACCCAAAACATCCTGGCGACGGCTGCTGCCCCTGGGGATAAGAACCATATAACTGTCCCCGCCCAAATCCTCTGCCAGGCCTATCTCTTGGAAAGAATCTGGCGCGCTGCCTCTGAGACGGTACATCGGTGCGCATCCTCTTCGGCCCAGAAACGGCCGAAGTCTGTGATATGCGTGTCTCCATCTGCAATGCCGTATCCATAGCAGCTGAATAAGTGTCGTAGTGCTGGGCGCCAATGGCAAGATATAGCTGGGCATCAAGTCCCTGTACGAACCTCTTCACCATCTTCTCCTCGGTATCCACCAAATACTGAGCATATCGGGATAACTGTGTAAATTGGATGTCATACTCAGACACCATCATCCCAGGTGTCTTGACTAAGGCCTCGAAGCTGCGAGCTCTGGCGTCACGAACGCTCTCTGGAAGGAAACAGGCTAGAAAGACCGCTGTAAACTCGGCCCAAGTCATAGGCGGCAGACCTGCAGCTCGACCTCTCAAGACTGACTCCCACCATGTCTGCGCGAGACCCTCTAGTCGGAAACTCGCAAGCTCTACCCATCGATCATCCGAACATCTCAGCGAACGGCAGATCCTGGCTAAACTGTCAAGGAACGTCTGTGGGTCCTCCGCTGCCTCGGTGCCGGTGAATACTGGAGGTCTCAGCCTCATGAAATCCTGTAGTGAAACCGGAATGGCCACGGTGGTAGTAGTAGGAGCAGGTATCATGGTCGTCTGTGATGTAGTAGTTACGTCATCCGGCCTCGGTGTACGACTGGCTGCAACTAGGGATCCTACCATCTGACGTAGCTCCTGCATGCCTCCCATCATCTGTCGCAACTCCTCCATACCGGTCTCGAGCCTATCCATACGGCCTGGGGAAGGTGGATCGGTCTGTCCCTGCGGCGTAAGCATACCACCCTGCTCAGTCCTAGTCTCGGACGAGCCAGCTCGAATCTCGTCTCTGGCGGCAGCCCTCTGTGTCCTCGTAGCCTTCGGCGGCATAGTGGCTGTTACAGGAAAACGGATAGTAAGGACAGTGCAATAGGATCATAGGATACACGGAATTGAAGAAGGAATTTTTCAAACAAGTATATCCTAAAGTCACTTAGGCGGAGTACCGTATCGTAAGTATGCCGCGGACATACGCACGCTACGTTACCCTGCTTAAGTCACTTACTCCATCTACCAAGGGTCATCCTATACTCACAAAGGTAAAACCTATCGCTCTGATACCAACTTTGTCATGACCCGCAGGGTACGGAACGTGACTGGCACTTAAGTTTACGAAACGTCTAAAGACGTCCGTAAAATAAGTAAGCCAAAGCCCAGAAAACAAAACCAATTAAGCAAAAGAGTGAAGAAAACCCAAACATTTGAAAGAAAGTTTATCAAATAAGTCATGTAAAACCCTTTTTAAAAACAATACTAATTTTTCCGAAAATTTCGGCAGAGTCTCCTTTGTAAATACTGGCCCCCAAAATGGGTACAACAAAATATACATGAATCCAACAAAATAGGGCATCCCCAAGCGGGAGCTAGCTCTTCGCCATAAGGCGGTCACAATCCCACGCAATATAAATGACAACAAGCATAATAAGGCATAAGAAAACATCATGTCGACTCAAGTGAGCTCGACCCTAAAATACAGCATAAAAGTCCACAAACCTCACAGTCTCATCTCTAGGTCAATATACAATAAATCTGGTAGAAACAGTAGATGGAGTACACTAGATACAAGAATATACAAGGTGGTACAAAATAATAACATAACCCACCTATGAGCAAATCTCGAGCTCAGGCAAAAGAGGCAAAAGGACAAGTGCGCCCGCCGCTACTGAACTGACGGAGCGGACCTGCAAAAGACCGTGGCACAACGGGGGTGAATTGCCAACTCGTGAGTAATAAATAACATCTACAAAGGCTATCGTATGCATGCACACAAGCATCCTAGCATCTAAAATACAGGTATGACGGGATGCACTAGCAGGTGTGTATACAACATCAGTGTACTAATATGTATGCAACATGAAAATCTGAGGTCTCAATAGGTATATATAAGAAACATTTTATCTCTTTTTGTTTTTGAAACTCTTTTAGAATGCCAGCATAATACTCAAAGAATCGACGAGAACCGGTGTCCAGCAACGACACCCAAAAAGCCGTCTCAAATCTCATAAATGTATCTCTGGCCTCAGCCGTCCGGCTGACCCATCTCAAATATCAATATCTCATCATCTAGCGGCCACGGTCGGTATCCTCTGGATATCCGCCGTCCCAAACAGTCACCGGTAGGTAATCCGTCCCCTGCCAGGCTCAACGTCATTACCACATTCCTCTTGCCCCGGGGTACCTTACCGGGCCCACCATGTACCCGTGCCGGTTCCTCCACTCCTCGACACGGATTTCCAAAACCACAGCAAACTCATGGTGGACGACACTTACATCACTAGAAAACCGCAATTTTACATATTTTAAAAATATAATAAGTTTAGAAATTTTGCGGTTTTCCCCCGAAATCCAGCAATATCATAAAATCTCAAGAAATCCTCATAAGTGCATATATCAATGATAATGAATGCGTATGATATCAATAATCAAGTTGCGATGTGTGATTAATGTATTAAGCATGAACAATTAATATGATGAAGTACATGCACATGAATAGCAATACTACAGTTTCATTTTTAAGGAATTAAAGGCAATAGCACAAGTTTAAATTTAAAGGTTATCTAGTGTGGTGGCATGGCAATTACCAGGGTGTGTGTGTAAGCATGAATAGTTCTCGTGCTGCATATAAAAACCCTGGCAATGGTGCAGGTGTCCTATAAAAAGGTTTCGTATAGGTATGTCAATATAATGCATGGATGCAGCAATTAATCATATACGTATTTCACCCCTAATTACTAACATCACTAAGAATCTTGTAAGTTACTAAAACTATCGGGCGGCTTGCGCCATCCAACGATAGTCCCCCGTAGATATTACATCTACTCACCGGAATCCCTGGCTAGCTGTGTCCAATCACCGCTTTCCCCTTTCGCGCCGCGTCTGACGTCTCCGCGACCGAACCTGGAATTAACATCAATACCAAACATAAGGTTACATATCAAGAACGACGCAAAACCCAAACGAAACTACTAACGTTCGCTAGCTAGGTACAACGTGCACAAAGTGCGCGGAACACACGCGAAAATCGCAAAAACTGCCAAAAAAACGCCGATTTGGTCGCCCGGCAAAACTAAAACCCGACTACCCAAAAACCCGCACACACGCATCCTAAAAGTCGTAGGACAAGCCATAACAATCACCAAGATATCAAAAATAATTCATCACATAATTTTATAACAAAACTAGTAAGCATTTACATTCCAAAATCGGTGCAAAATCGCCGATTAGCGACAAAACGACTACAATCTAGCATAATCACCCAAGTCACACCATTAGATAACCACTACACAAAATTTCAACACATTAACCATGCTCCAAAACCCAAATTCCACAACCAACCCTTTCTTGATTTTTCTCAAAAGCAATTGCAAATCAAAATCCATACTAGAAAAACTTAACTAACACTAATTTCAAACCCAATTAGCAAGTTAACCATTCTAGATTAGGTTAGCAAAACAACTAGATAATAAATTAGGTTTAATCAACTAAATAATGGTTTCTAAACCTTAATCAACTCACTAATCATGCTTCACAACCCAATCCATACATAAACCCTCTCTTGAAAATCCTAAAACAACAATTTACAACCAAATCACACTTCTAAAATTAACTAAATTAGCATAATTGAAGACTACATAAACAAGGTAACCATATAGATTAGTTAATTAACAACTAGATTAACCATAAAACAATCTAATTAACTATCATGGCTTCAAAACCCTAATTTAAACAAACTACTCTTTTTAAAAAAACAAGGTTAGAAATTAGCTAACTTTTAACACTAATACCATACAATTAAAGGTATTTAGCAAAAAGAAAGTAACTTGATGAGAATTATACCTCAATTTGGGATCTAGCAAGAATAAATTTGCTCCAAATGATGGCCTCAAGCATCAAGATCCAAGCTAGGGAGGTGAAGGAAAAGAAGGATGAAGGATGGTTTTAATTTTGCAAGCTTTAATTTGCAATTTTCTTTGAATTAAACTTGAAGAATTTTGAAGAAATGAGAAGAAAAGAGATGAAGAAGAGGGGTGTGCAGGTTTCGGCCAGAGGAGAACATGGGGGAGGGGTGTGGGTGAGTGGGAAAGTCAATGGTCAAGTCTCCAAAGTCAAATGCACCATACCTTATTCATTATAATTAAAATAAAGCCATAAACTAACTAAATCAACTCAAGAAAGCAACCAAGGAAATGAGGCCAGAAATTTCTGGACTTGCACAAGGTGGGGCTGTCCTAGGGCTGAGGAAAAAGAGAGAGGGGTTTTACAAAAGAAATTTTATGCAAAAAGGCCCCCTACAAGTCATAATTTGCAAGTTTTAGCTCAAAATTCAATAAATTCGTTTCATATCATAAAAATTTGTTAAAAATCAAAATAAATTACTAAAAATTTACGTTATCACTAGATTTTAATTATCATAATTTTAGAGATTAAAATTAGCCCGGAAAAATTTGTATTTATCGCTAATTTAATGTATTTTCTTACCGGCTTAAAATAATATTAAAAAAATTGAAAAATTAGGGAAAATTTTTAAACGACCAGAATTTCATAATTAACTCATTAGCTACTAAAAACAAGCAATTACCTATCCATTTTAGGTATAATTAGCCCTAAACTGCAAAATAACAAGAAAGACGGTTTTCGGAAAAATACCGAATTTTCGCCGAATTTCAGGAAAACACCAAAACGACTTTTCAAGACGTTACATTGGGACTTGCGAACACAATCGCCCTCTCTATATTTCGGGATACTGCCATGATATAAAGATAGGCAAAATTCTGATCGATAACGGGTCGTCTGTTAACCTACTCAACGTGCGGGTGTTGAAGGAGATCTGCATGAGCGTCCAGCACCTTGCTCGGGACAAGATCACCATATCCGGGTTCGACTCCCAATCGTCAAAGACTCTTGGATCTGTGATACTGACGCTACGTTTCGGATTACTCGTCACGGACATTAAGTTCCACGTCATAGATGCCAAGACATGCTACAACGCTTTGCTCGGCCGACCATGGTTACACGAGTACAACATCATCCCTTCTACACAACATCAGTGTATGAAGTATTTTAAGGATGGTTTCGAGTATACCGTGACGGGAGAACTGAACCCGTTCTCTGTGAACGAGGTCCGCAAATACGAAGATGCCAAATACTTCTTGCCGGATTTCGAAGACACGGAGAAGTGTCACAAGCCGGAAAATAAAACTAACGCCACCATCCCTGTCTTCGGCAGTGATACCGAGGAAGAAGAGGAGATCGTTTATTCGGGTCCGCCCCAACATAACAAGCCAGGACCGTCCACTCCTACATTGGTCTTTGGTAGTGATTCGGAGGATGAGGTCCATGTCGTATTCTCTGCTCGGCCTTCAATACGGGCTTCCGCTGATGAAGAGAGAAGTCTGCAGATAACCATGGTACCGCTTGAACATTACAAAGAACTGGATGCACTCAACACCAACAGTGTAGAAGAATTGCAGACATTTTATATCCCTCCCGGGCGGGTGTTAGTTATATGTATGCCCTAGAGGCCATTACTATACATAGGATGTATATTGCAGTGGATGCTGGGACATATATAGGGAGGACTTTCTTGCTCGATATGATAGTATGCTATCTGGTTGATCTTTACCTTAACGTGTACAGTGATTGTCTCCCTGTTACATGTTGGTAAAGCCCTTAGGATCTGTACTCGACTACCTGGACTATGATGCGGATCATACTAGTGGGGACATGGTAGTCCATAAGTACATCCTTCAAAGTCCCTAGTCGTGGGTGTATCGAGACGGGGCATCGATATACCAGAGTAGACTAGCGTGTACCTTCTCGACCCATACAGATGGGCGATGGATGATCCCATATCCATTGGTGTTTGACATCAGAGATCATATACGGGTGCTCAGTAGAGACTGGGTACACTGGACGGACTCGCCGAGAACTCCCAAATGGTATTATACCTCACGTCAGATGGCAGTTCTC
Organism: Agapanthus africanus; assembly: GCA_030015575.1. Taxonomy (NCBI): domain Eukaryota; kingdom Viridiplantae; phylum Streptophyta; class Magnoliopsida; order Asparagales; family Amaryllidaceae; genus Agapanthus; species Agapanthus africanus. The sequence goes on from CM057347.1 coordinate 227,272,672, forward strand.
TGGTGACACTGGTACAGAGTAGTCTGTTGACCCGAGATCGTCATAGAGTCTTGTGTGGTTCCCACTGTGCTTTGATTTCCATCTTACCACGTCCAAGAGGGCGTGAAAAACGGTGGTTTTTGGGTACAGTCCCGAGTCACATGGAGGAAATGAGCGATAGGAGGGGATTCGTCTCTCCCGGTATAGGAGGTTGATGTTGCGCTGTGTTCGATTGGCTATAACAGGAAATCCCTGGCCAGGGTTGCTGAGATTTACTGGTAAGTGTTACCAGCAGTTTCTCGAATTGTTATAGACCTCATATCAACACGACTTATCGAGCTATTGGGGTCTGACGTTTACCACCCCTAGGCGAGATATGTGACATATCAGACGATCAGACCGGACTGTACGGTAGTGTTACTGGTTGGATTCACTGGAGTGTGAGCGGGCTTGCTCGTCGATCTTCAGATCGCTCAATACCCGGGTGGCCGTTACGTTTAGCAGACCGCTTGCGGCTTGTGGGTGCTTGATATGATCATCACCTGCTGCCGGCGTATTGACGAGTCTTTAGAGTCCTACACAGAGGTTTCCTGGCTCAAGCGAAACGAAATAGGAGCGCATATGAGATATGAGCGGGACCGAGAATAATGCGTGTATGTGATACCGTATTTCATTCTCGCGAAGAATGTGTCGAATGGTTATATGCGATATAACCTAGTTATCGAATCGAGGGTTGATTCGATAAACCGATACATTGGATACTAGTCGGTTATATGCGATATGACCGGATCGTTAAATCAAGTGTTGATTTAATGATTTAATGCATGATAATATATTTGATATATTACTTTGCACTAACTAGTATTGGTTCACTTAAGATGGATTTTCTCACTCGGAAGTGCACATTGTATATGTGATATATTTTTTGTGCACTTGATTGTATCATGTTTGATGATACATGTTTGCTTGAGTTTGTGTAAAGATTGAACCATGGTGATTTAAATGATTAGGGTTTACATTTTCATATCTATTTATTTATTTATTTATTATGGAAATGATAATGAGAAGAATGGTTGCTAGTTTTGTTTTATTCTTTGAACCTTCATGAAGCATTGACTTTAGTCAACCATTCTTATCTCATCCTTAACCCTAACCATTCCAACCAACCTTGGTTTAATCTCTACACCTAACCATGGTTTGCTTATGATAAGAAAGGATTTTCTTTTCTATTTTAATAATTCTTATCATAACAATTTCCTTTTTCTTCTTCATTTCTTCAAGTGAAGAAAGCTTGCCTCCATCAATGGCAAGTGATGAAAAAGAGTGAGAAATCCAAATCTAAAGTCTACCCACTTCCTATTTCTTCATCCTCTACCTCTTGCCAAGTAGTAGAGTGTGTTTTCTTCACAAGTTTCATGACTTGGTGAAGTGAGAGCTTGATCTTGCGATGCTTCGACGTAGATCATCTTCGGCATGGACATCGATGACCTAGCCCGTCCATTCTCCGATGAAGCCGACGCTAGAGCCCGGGACTTGTTATGGACAGCGAGGAGACTTCATTGCGGAGCTATGGAGGTGGAGAACCGGATCTACAAAGGTTGTATTTCCATATCTCTTAGTTAAGTGTTAACTAGTTTATCTTTTCGCCTAGATTTCTAGCCAACGATCCGTAGTTTAGGGTTTCTCGGCACCGTAGATTTTGAAATTGGCATGGTTGATGCCTTGTGAGACCTCACTAGAGTGCCTAGGAACCCTACAGCGGGAAGGCGAGAAGGCAATCCTATTCTACCGTTCTGAAGAAAATAAGGTGGAAAAAGAAGTTTGGCATGGCGTGGATCCCACGCTCGACAGGCTTCAGCCTATCCGTCTTCCCAGATATTATACCGAAGGTTTGAAGAAACTGCTGAAACGCCAGGGGATATCCTTCAGACAGACCGTTAGAGAGGCTAAATTCAATGACAGGGTCTGGAATGTTCCCGGGACCCAACGCAAACTGCCTAACGGGAGAATGGAAACAAAAGGGCTTGGGTACATCCGGCTAAAGAAACGAGAGCTAGTAAATAGCTGTTATGTTATGTATGACTTCGATGAAGATGCGGACGCTCAATGAGAGGACGCTAATCCTAAGTCAGTAAAAGTTCCTGATGAAAAAGTGCCCGGTCCATCATTTGAAGAACAAATGGACAGGCTTATAAGGGAAGCTGGTCAAAAAGTCCGAGATGACCACAATCGCGAGAAGGCCATCTATGAGAAAGCCAAGACGCAACGCCTTCTCCGACAGGCCGTGAAGGATGGAAAGGCCGCTCAACCTGCTACAAAAAAGGTTCGACGCGAAAGCAAAAACAAGTCAGAGGGCAGAAAAGACGCTCAACAATCACAAGGCAGAGCTAAGAAACCACGTATCCGAGAGTCGAGCGTTATTGACTTAGCCCTCATGAAGAAAATGAGTCGAGCATACTCTTTTCCTCGGAACAAAACAAGGAAGATATTTGAGCTTGCTCTAAAACATCAAATGCTTACATTGCCGGAGTCCAAGCACCCCGAACAAGCAGGCGAAGCCTCACACCCGGACTATTGCTCTTACCATCGAGTAGTAGGTCATCCTCTTGAAGATTGCTTCACCTTCAAGAATTGGGTCGAAGATCAATATCATCTTGGTAAATTCGCTCTGTCCAACAACTGGAAGGTAGCACCACCACAAAAGCACGAGCCTAAGGCCATGAAAGAAGAACCAGTTCCACATTGGGATTGGCAGAAAATTCGCACCTGTCGTATAATAACGATACTAAAAGAGGAGTCCGAGAATGTGGACAGCCTTCCCTGGTGCTTCGAAAACAGCAATGATGAGGTGATCTCAAAATTTCCCCCAGCTCCGAAAGAACTGGAGGACGGCATACATACCACTGCGGATAACCTCAAGAAAATTGAGTTGGGGACGATAAACGATCCACGACCGACATTCGTTAGCGAGCTGCTGTCCGAGGAAAAGGTGGCTGCGTTAAAGGACGTCCTTGTACAGCATAAAGATTGCTTCGCATGGAACTATTCCGAGATGCCGGGACTTGAGCCAGAAGTTGCTGTGCATAGACTGGCAATATCCCCGAGTGTCAAGCCGGTCAAACAAGCGCCGAGAAGAATGCGGCTTGAGCTCGAAATGAGCATCAACGCGGAAGTCAAAAAGCTGATAGACTCCGGCTTTATCCAAGAGGTTCAATACCCTGAATGGATTGCTAATATCGTCCCAGTGATGAAGAAAAATGGTACGGTGCGCATATGCGTGGACTTTAGGGATCTCAACAAAGCCTGGCCGAAGGATGATTTCCCAGTACCAGTCACCGAACTGATGATAGACAACACGTCCACGCATGAGATTTTCTCATTCATGGACGGCTCATCAGGATATAATCAAATAAAAATGCACCCTGAAGACCAGAAACATACTGCTTTCCGGACTCCTTTGGGAATATTCTGTTACAAGGTGATGCCCTTCGGTTTAAAGAACGCCGGTGCAACCTACCAAAGGGCCATGACGAAGATTTTCGATAACCTTATACACGAAATTGTTGAGTGCTATATCGACGACCTCGTTGTTAAAAGCAAATCATATGAGGAACATCTCGAGCATCTGAAGACCGTATTTCAACGTCTTCGACAATACAATTTGAAGATGAACCCTCTGAAGTGTGCATTCGGGGTTTCCTCGGGCAAATTCCTGGGATTCGTCGTTCGACACCGAGGTATCGAGATAGATCCGTCCAAGATCAAGGCAATCATGGGAATGCCTCCGCCGAGAACTCTCAAACAGCTGTGGTCTCTCCAAGGGAAGCTCGCGTACATACGGCGATTTATAGCCAACCTCTCGGGAAAGTGCCGCCCTTACAGCCACCTGATGAAGAAGGGAACCCCGTTCGTCTGGGATCAAAAGTGCCAAAGCGCACTAGACGAGATCAAACAGTACCTGCAAAACCCTCCAGTGTTGGCTGCTCCAGTGAAAGGAAAGCCTCTCATTCTTTACACGGCCGCCCTTGAAGGTTCTTTGGGCGCATTATGGGCACAAGAGAATGACCAGGGGAAAGAAAGAGCACTTTACTATTTAAGTCGAGTGCTGCTGGGGGCAGAAAGCAATTATTCCCCCATTGAAAAACACTGCCTGGCGTTGATCTTCGCAATAACAAAGCTTAGACATTACGCATTAGCGCATGAAGTCTATCTCATTTCAAAGGTGGACCCTCTCAAATATCTAATGTCAAAGGCCATATTGACAGGACGACTCGCTAAATGGGCCCTGCTCTTAATGGAATTCTCGATAGCATATCGACCACTCAAAGCAGTAAAAGGCCAGGCCATCGCCGACTTCCTTGCTGAGCACCCGATACCAGCCGACTCTACTTTAAACTGCGATCTTCCAGACGAACATGCGTTTGATGCGATCGATGGTGATAATACCCGATGGGAGCTTTATTTTGACGGAGCATCTTCCATGAAGAAGCGCAAACAAAGTACCCCTATAATCAAATCGGGGGTAGGACTCATCTTTATAACTCCACAAGGAGGGATAATGCGCTACGCGTTCTCCCTGACGGAACCGAGGACAAACAACGAAGCCGAATACGAAGCTCTGATAGCAGGTCTCGAGATCGCCATTGACATGGGAATTGAAAACCTCCTCATATACGGAGATTCGCAACTGGTCGTTAGTCAAGTAAACGGCGATTACCAAACATGCAAACCGGAGTTAGTAAAATACGGTGAAAAGGTGCAACAACTGCTAACCCAAATTCCCTCCTACACTTTGGAGAGCATATCACGCGCGGATAACAGCAAAGCGGACGCGTTGGCCAAACTCGCTAAAGAAATGGCTGACGAGAACCTCGATGACGTTAGAATCATGGTACAAAGTCGTCAGGTGCTCGCTCCCGCAGAAATACCTTCGGAATCACCCGAAGAGAAGGGAGTGACTGAACAAGCGACCTTGCAAATAAAAGAACATGAGAAGGTTGAGGATTGGAGGGAAGTCTTTATAGATTACTTCAAGTCCCACCAAATGCCCGAAGATGCGTCCGCAAGACATCAACTCATAAAACGAGCTCTGTCCTTCGCCTTCGTCAATGATACTCTATACAAGAGATCATTCGATTCTCTGTGGCTGAGATGCTTAGGACCGGACGAATCGGAAAGAGTCGTTCAGGAAGTTCATGACGGAATCTGCGGTTCCCACCAAGCAGGTCCAAAGATGAAGTTGAAGATCAAACGGATGGGCTATTACTGGCCCACGATGATTCAAGACTGCATCGAATATGCGAAGCAATGTCACTCATGCCAGATTCATGGGGACTTCATCCACCAGCACCCAAATCCGTTGCATCCAACGGTAGCTAGCTGGCCATTCGAAATGTGGGGGACTGATATAGTCGGCCCCATCGAGCCAGCATCATCTAAAGGACATCGTTTCATCCTAGCGACGACTGACTACTTCTCTAAGTGGGCAGAAGCAGTACCATTGAGAGAAGTGAAGACGGAGAATATCCTCCATTTCTTCAAAACGCACGTCATATATCGGTTTGGAACTCTGAGGCGGATCATCTTTGATAACGGGCCAGCCTACCGAAGTCATAAAATCAGCCGCTTCGCTCAGCTGTTGGATATATATGCCCTAGAGGCCTACATTGTATAGGATGCTTGGGATATGTATGTACATGACAGTCTTGCTTGATATGATAGTACGCTATTTGGTTTGACTTTGTCTTAACGTATGATTTATTTTACTTGGTATTTATATATATATGTTGATAAAGCCCATAGGGTGTTTGTCTGACTACCGGCGTTGTGATGGCAGTCATACTAGTGGGAGCTGGATAGTCAATAGGCACACCCTTAGATGTCCCTGGTCGCAGGAGTATCGAGATTGGGCATCAATACTCCGGAGTAGACTAGTGTATACATATTTAGACCCTGACGAGGGGCAATGGATTGGTCCCGCAACCATTGGTGGTGTTCACCTAAGATTGTATACAGATGCTCACTGGGTGTGAGTACACCGGACAGGACTCGCCGAGAACTGACTGGATGGTATTATACCTAACGTCAGATAGCAGTTCTCAGGTGACATGTGTGCAGATAGTCCGTTGACTTAAGGTCATCATTTGTCTCGTGTGAGTTCCCACTGTGCTTTGATTGTTACCCTACCACGGCTCAAAGGAGTCGTGCAAACAGGTTTCAGTTGGGCACAGTCCCGAGCCACGTGGAGGCAGTGAGCGACTGTTAGGGATTCGTCTCTCCCGGTATAGGGAGTTGATATCGCACTGTGGTCGGTTGGTCATTACCATAAGTCCCTGGCCAGGGCTGATTGAGAATTACTGATGGAATGATCAGTAGATTCTCGGGTGATCTTGAACCATACCGACACGACTTGTACGGTTATTAGGGGTCTGACGTCCACCACCTCCCTAGACCATACATGCGATACTCTTAGACGAACAGACCGGACTGCGCGGATATTGTCACAGACAGGCTCAGTAGGATTTCAGATGGGTTACCTCATCAGCTTTCTTATCGACAACTACCTGGGGACCGTTACGTACAGCTAGTGCCGCTTGCGGTCTGTGGTTAAACCCACTACCAGCGTAGTAGTCAAGTCTTTAGAGTCCCATACAGAGATTTCCCAAACCCAGGCGAAAAGATATAGAGGTCGTATGGTTTTACGACAAAGGTTCGGACGCATACGTGTTTGAACGCACGTACGACATTCGGACAGTTTTTACTAGCCGGCTTTGGTTTAAGCCAGATTCTAGTATCAGGTTATTGGATTTATACAGTCTAAAGTTTTTCCGTGTTTTCACGGATGAGAGGGGCGTTCTCGTAATTTTCCGAGAAGCTTCTAGAAGGATGTGACATGAAGGGAGAGGTGGCATTTTCATTTAATGAATTAGTGACTCATTGTGAATGATTCATCATATCATTAATGCATTATTAAATGCTTAATGACTCATATAATGAATCACCCACTTGCATTAATGAAACATGATGAATAATCTCTTATTATTCATTTCTTTTAATTCATTATGTTTCATATATATCAAGTGAGAAGCTTTTTTCATTATAATAATATCATTATCATCTTCTCACTCTCTCTCTTCAAGTTCTCTCTCCTTCACCAAGCCTAATCCTACCCCTCATGAGTTGAGAACAAGGATTAGGAAAGACTAATTACTCCATAACCTATCTCTACATCACCTTAGCTACTCTATTTAGCAACTAGAGAAACTAAGTAACCTCAAGTTTAGAGGTTATAGCTTGGATTAGGGTTCTCGGGTGGATCGTCTATCACGGGAGAAAGCCGAAGAGGACGTGGAGATCCAAAGAGGCCGTAGACAACATCAAGACGAAGGACTAGAACCGTTTGGTATAATCTCTTGGCATAGTAGTTTAAAACTCTATAGCTTTTGTTAAAACTTGTTTAGCAAACGATTCATACGGTTAATCGATGTTTGATCATAGAACTTGATTGTTATTCATATTTCCGCCTCCCCACAAGTATTGGGGTGTTGAACATCGACTTACAGTGGTATCAGAGCCTAGCTAAACAACTTTTAACTTTATTGCAAATTTGTACGAATTTCGAACGAAAAAAAACGAAACCGGAAAACCCCGAACTGTCAAGTTTCTGTCGAAATTTAAATGAAGTCCAAAAATTTTTCAGGGATGTTCAGAAAGCATGTAATGACACCAGAAGAACACCCAAGAAAATTGGGGTCATGATTCGACCAAACGGCCGCGGATCCGCGGCGGATCCCACACGATCCGCCGCGGTTCCGCCGCCGAGTTGGTGAGTCATGAACCCAAATTTCTTGGGTGGGTTCTCTGTAATATTTGGGATTTTCTGGAATATTTAATATTTGCTCAGGTTTCAGATTTGCAGAGCAGTTTTTGGAGCAAGATTAAAGATGTTTAATCGATCGAAATTGTACAGTATTTGCATATTGGATTATATCTGTGATTGTATAATGTGTTCGTAAACCTCCCCTAACTGCTAGTATGTCGGTTGGCAGGGGGTTGCACATTTCTGTAATGGATTTTAACTGTTTGTGTATATAAGCTGTATTGGACTGTTGTGGTGATTAGCCGGGTTTTGTGATGGGTTATTGTATTAATTCATTTGATGTAATTGTAACAAGTTGTAATATTATTTTGCGGGGCACATCCAGGTTGCGGTTGTAGCCACCGTTGTATTATTTCTTTTTACTGTTTTTGCTCCTAGGACAGACCCAAGGTGGGGTGCACAAACTGCCGGGCGGGTAGTTTGCCGCACCCGTAGGGGTCGTGGGTGGGGTAATGGCTATTCATCACAACTGTGTAATCCGTCTTTCATTGCAGGCTCAAATGAAATGCGAATTGCTAGCAAATCCAATATTGTTTATCTGTGATCTGGAATGCCTATTATTGCGTCTGACGAATGTACAATATCTATATATGATAGCTATTTAGACGTCGCTTATGTTTTACACCCGCGCTAGCCCAGCCCCCGCTCTGTCGTTAGTTAAGTAACCTAACGGGTGATGACGGGACCCCGTGGCAAATGCGGATGGCATAAGAGGACGTTGTATTTTCGTTGTTATCTGTAATGATAGGTTAAAGATGGGACGCATTATTATTAATGCAAAGAAAATAAAACCTAAACTGAATCGTTGGAACAATTTCTAAAAACCACTCGGTTTTCTTGAAAAAACAAAATTTTAAATGCGGAGCTTAAACCACTCCTTTAAATAAAAGCTATCATAGTTCCTTCGATCAAATCAAGTTCACTATGTTAACGGTTTTTTTGCCAAAAACCAGCCGTAACCCTCCGTCGTTTCAGATAGACAGCACATCGTATTCATGCTATGCTTGTTGGCCTACGTCAAGGCATAGTGAATGGTAGCAGTGTGTGTGCCTATTTGTTGCATAGATAGATGCATTAGTTTAATACAGACGTACACCTTGTTGGCCTACGTCAAGGGCTTGTACGATGTATTTAAATTGATCAGGACAACGACGGGTAGAACTTGACTTGCGTCTTATGACTTATTGGCCTACGTCAAGGTCTATAAGAGCTTGGGGTAAAAATCACATCGGGAGTTTCAAACATAAAGGAAACTTGCAGATTTAGCTTACCTTCTGGAGTGTGGTGACTAGAGTGGCTTCCATCTAGGGCATCATACAATGATAGTTGGATCCCGATCCCACTGATGAGTAGGATTACTCTCGGGAATTTCTCTCACTTAACAATCAATGCTATAAACCAAGTAGGTGCCTAGAAAGGTGTTAGAGGGGCTACACCTCCAGGGAAAAGAGGTTATTTAATTAAGGAACTTCGCGAAAGCGTTGGAAAACCTCCCTCGAAGTACCAACACCAGCCTTGCTGAAAGGTTAAACAAGTATTGTGACGTGTGATTAAATCATGACTAGTTCTTCTTTTAGGTTTTGAAGAAGGATTTGAGGAAACAGTGGGAGCCATCCTGTTTAAATAAATTAATAAACCAATCTAAACTTGCAAGAGCATATGCTGAGTGTTTTCTTTTCTCTCTCTCTGGCAGCTACCATGACTGGACTAAAACTATTACTTGAAAAGAATATACTAACCAGGCAGAACTATAAAGACTGGCTAAGAAACGTCAATATTGCGCTGACTTATGAAAAAGTTGCATATGTTACCACCGCTGTTCCTCCCCTTATCCCAGGACCAGATTCCTCAGTTGCGGACAAGGAAGTTCGTAAAACCTGGGATCTAGACTGTGAGCGAGCTAAGTGTATCGTGCTGGCGTCCATGAATAATGAACTCCAGAAACAGCACGAGAGTATGGATATTGTATCCATATTCCTCCATTGCAAGGAATTGTATGGTGAACACTCCCGTATCGCGAGGTACGAAACCTCAAGGAAACTCTTCCAGATGAGGTTAGCTCCAGGATCGCCTGTTGGAGAGCACGTCCTCAAAATGATCACCCTCATTGAGGAACTCGCAAACCTGGGATGCGTGCTAGAGAATGATTTGTATATCGACTTGATTTTGCAGTCCCTTCCCCACACCTTCTCTCAGTTCGTGCTGAACTTCAACATGCACGAAATGGAAGCGGATCTTCCAAAGCTCCTCAATATGTTGAGGGTAGCAGAGACCTCCTTGAAAAAGGAGAAGACCCCCGTTCTGTATGTTGGCCAATCATCTTCTCCTAAATCTAAAGAGAAAGCAAAAGGGAAGAAGAAGATGAAAGCCACCAAACCGAAGGGTGGGGTCAAGAAGGTGCAGGGAACGAACAAGGCAGGAAGGGTGAAGGCAGAAAAGAACGAATGCTTCTATTGTCACAAGCAGGGGCACTGGAAGAAGGATTGTCAGGCCTTCAAAGCCAAGGACATGAAGCAAGCAGTTGCTTCTACTTCAGGTGTGTTCGTAATCGAAAATTGTCTTTCAGTAAACTCTACTTCATGGGTACTTGATACCGGTTCTGGTTCTCACATCTGTAATTCTTTGCAGGATCTGAGAAATAGTAGAGTACTGGGGGCAGGTGATATGACTCTCCGGATGGGCAATGGAATGCATGTAGATGCAGTTGCAATAGGGGAATATCACCTAGGGTTGAATAGTGGAAACATTTTGGTATTGTATAACTGTTTTTGTATTCCCAGTATGTTGTGTAATATTATATCAGTGTCTTTATTGTCTAATAAAGGATATAATTTTGTGCTTGAAAGAAATGTCATGAACATTCTCCTAAATCAAGAACTGATTGGGTTTGGCACACTGGAAAACGGCATATACATACTTAATCAACCACAAATTTTCAATATTCAAAACACGCGTAAAAGAAAGGCTCCAGATTCGAATCAAGCCTTCCTATGGCATTGTAGACTTGGTCATATAAATGAAACAAGGTTGACTAAGTTACATAAAGATGGATATCTAGATTCGTTTGAATATTCATCATATGCAACTTGTCAATCATGTATCAAAGGAAAAATGACCAAATCTCCGTTCACCGGACACGGAGAAAGAGCCATCGAACTCTTGGGACTAGTACACAGTGATGTATGTGGTCCGATGTCTATACATGCACAAAGTGGTCACTCCTACTTCATCACTTTTACTGATGACTTCTCTAGGTATGGACATGTGTTCTTAATAAAACATAAATCCGAGGCTTTTGAGAAGTTTAAGGAGTATAAAAATGAAGTAGAGAAACAAACTGGTAAAAGCATCAAGACACTTCGATCTGATCGAGGTGGAGAATACTTAAGTACCAGTTTCCTTGAATACTTGAAAGCAAATGGAATACTCTCTCAGCTTACTCCACCTTATAAACCTCAGCATAATGGTGTATCAGAAAGAAGGAATCGCACGCTATTAGATATGGTGCGATCAATGATGAGTAGTGCTGAGTTGCCACTTTCCTTCTGGGGATTTGCTCTAGAATCAGCCGCATATCTATTAAATAGAGTTCCAACTAAGTCTGTACCAACCACTCCATATGAAATGTGGTGTGGGAAGAGACCATATCTCAAGTATATCAAGATATGGGGGTGTCCGGTATATGTTAAAAAGCATAATCCGGACAAGCTCGAAGCACGATCGGTTTTATGCAAGTTTGTAGGATACCCCAAGCATTCAAGGGGGTACATGGTCTACCACACTGAAGAACAAAAGGTGTTTGTCGCTCATCACATTGTCTTCTTAGAAAGCGAATTTCTTGCAAAAGAAATTAGTGGGAGCGCGGTAGAACTGGAAGAAATTCCAGAACCTCAAACTGCAACCGAGGACTTAGAAGAATCTCAGATTTCAATAGAACATGACGAACCAACGCCACTCCGCAGATCTAGTAGGCTTTCTTATCCTCCTGAAAGATACTATGGTTTTCTTCTTGATGGGGATCGAGAGGATTGCATCATCGATGATGATGAACCTACTAGTTTCCAGCAAGCTATCACAAGTAGCGACTCAGTAAAGTGGCTGGATGCAATGAGATCCGAAATGGAATCCATGTATACCAATAAAGTATGGACTTTAGAAGTTGCTCCTCCTGGGGTAAAACCAGTTGGGTGCAAATGGATCTTCAAAAAGAAGATTGGTACATTTGGACAAGTGGAAACCTACAAAGCTAGACTAGTAGCAAAAGGTTTTCGTCAAAGACCAGGATTGGACTATGATGAAACTTTTTCACCAGTAGATATGCTTAAATCCATTCGGATCATGCTTGCCATTGCTGCCTTCCATGACTATGAAATCTGGCAAATGGATGTAAAAACAGCTTTTCTAAATGGACATCTAGAAGAGAGTGTTTACATGGATCAACCAGAAGGTTTCTTAGATAGTGGGAGCAGCGGAAGAGTGTGCAAATTGCTTAAATCCATTTATGGGTTAAAGCAAGCATCGCGGAGTTGGAACATCTGCTTTGATGAAACAGTCAAGGAATTTGACTTTATCAAAAATGTAGATGAACCATGTGTTTATAGGAAGATTGTAGAAGGAGCAGTAGTCTTCCTCGTTTTATACGTCGACGACATACTACTGATAGGGAATGATATCCCTATACTACAATCAGTAAAGCTCTTCTTGTCACAGAAATTCTCTATGAAAGACTTGGGAGATGCATCATACATTCCGGGCATTAAGATCTATCGAGATAGATCTAATAGAATATTGGGACTTTCACAGTCCAGGTATATAGACACTATACTAAAGAGATTTAGTATGGAAGATTCCAAGCGCGGCAATATGCCCGCTTGTCACGGAATCACCCTCTCCAAAGAGATGTCTCCAAAGACTGATGAAGAGAGGGCTCGCATGGGCATTATACCCTACGCTTCGGCGGTAGGATCAATAATGTATTCGATGTTATGTACCAGACCAGATGTATCTTACGCACTTAGTGTGGTAAGCAGGTATCAATCGGACCCAGGTGAGAAACATTGGATAGCGGTGAAGAACATTCTCAAGTACCTGAGAAGGACTAAGGAGATGTTCTTGATTTACGGTAATGGGAACCTCCAGGTAGAGGCTTTTACCGACTCCGGCTTCCAAAGTGACAAGAATGATTCTAAATCTATTTCGGGTTTTGTGTTTACCCTCAATGGAGGAGCGGTATGTTGGAAGAGTTCCAAACAAGATACCGTCGCAGACTCAACTATGGAGGCTGAGTATATAGCTGCTAGTGAAGCCGCAAAAGAGGCTGTCTAGATAAGGAAGTTCATTTCTGAAATTCAGGTGGTTCCGTCCATTGCCAATCCAATACCTTTGTATTGCGATAACAATGGCGCTGTAGCTTTAGCGAAGGAACCAAGGTCCCATCAGAAATCCAGGCATATCTTAAGGCGGTTTCACCTGATCAGGGAGATCGTGGATCGTCGGGAGATCGAGATACGGAGAGTAGACACAAAAGACAACACGGCAGATCCATTCACCAAGGCCATTCCTCAAGTACAGTTCGAGAGGCTTTTTGAGATGTTGGGCATGCGGTACGCAAGCAACTGGATCTGGTAGAGATAGTGGGTACTCATTGCGCCAATTATAGGCCTTAGTGCAAGTGGGAGATTGTTGGATATATATGCCCTAGAGGCCTACATTGTATAGGATGCTTGGGATATGTATGTACATGACAGTCTTGCTTGATATGATAGTACGCTATTTGGTTTGACTTTGTCTTAACGTATGATATATTTTACTTGGTATTTATATATATATGTTGATAAAGCCCATAGGGTGTTTGTCTGACTACCGGCGTTGTGATGGCAGTCATACTAGTGGGAGCTGGATAGTCAATAGGCACACCCTTAGATGTCCCTGGTCGCAGGAGTATCGAGATTGGGCATCAATACTCCGGAGTAGACTAGTGTATACATATCTAGACCCTGACGAGGGGCAATGGATTGGTCCCGCAACCATTGGTGGTGTTCACCTAAGATTGTATACAGATGCTCACTGGGTGTGAGTACACCGGACAGGACTCGCCGAGAACTGACTGGATGGTATTATACCTAACGTCAGATAGCAGTTCTCAGGTGACATGTGTGCAGATAGTCCGTTGACTTAAGGTCATCATTTGTCTCGTGTGAGTTCCCACTGTGCTTTGATTGTTACCCTACCACGGCTCAAAGGAGTCGTGCAAACAGGTTTCAGTTGGGCACAGTCCCGAGCCACGTGGAGGCAGTGAGCGACTGTTAGGGATTCGTCTCTCCCGGTATAGGGAGTTGATATCGTACTGTGGTCGGTTGGTCATTACCATAAGTCCCTGGCCAGGGCTGATTGAGAATTACTGATGGAATGATCAGTAGATTCTCGGGTGATCTTGAACCATACCGACACGACTTGTACGGTTATTAGGGGTCTGACGTCCACCACCTCCCTAGACCATACATGCGATACTCTTAGACGAACAGACCGGACTGCGCGGATATTGTCACAGACAGGCTCAGTAGGATTTCAGATGGGTTACCTCATCAGCTTTCTTATCGACAACTACCTGGGGACCGTTACGTACAGCTAGTGCCGCTTGCGGTCTGTGGTTAAACCCACTGCCAGCGTAGTAGTCAAGTCTTTAGAGTCCCACACAGAGATTTCCCAAACCCAGGCGAAAAGATATAGAGGTCGTATGGTTTTACGACAAAGGTTCGGACGCATACGTGTTTGAACGCACGTACGACATTCGGACAGTTTTTACTAGCCGGCTTTGGTTTAAGCCAGATTCTAGTATCAGGTTATTGGATTTATACAGTCTAAAGTTTTTCCGTGTTTTCACGGATGAGAGGGGCGTTCTCGTAATTTTCCGAGAAGCTTCTAGAAGGATGTGACATGAAGGGAGAGGTGGCATTTTCATTTAATGAATTAGTGACTCATTGTGAATGATTCATCATATCATTAATGCATTATTAAATGCTTAATGACTCATATAATGAATCACCCACTTGCATTAATGAAACATGATGAATAATCTCTTATTATTCATTTCTTTTAATTCATTATGTTTCATATATATCAAGTGAGAAGCTTTTTTCATTATAATAATATCATTATCATCTTCTCACTCTCTCTCTTCAAGTTCTCTCTCCTTCACCAAGCCTAATCCTACCCCTCATGAGTTGAGAACAAGGATTAGGAAAGACTAATTACTCCATAACCTATCTCTACATCACCTTAGCTACTCTATTTAGCAACTAGAGAAACTAAGTAACCTCAAGTTTAGAGGTTATAGCTTGGATTAGGGTTCTCGGGTGGATCGTCTATCACGGGAGAAAGCCGAAGAGGACGTGGAGATCCAAAGAGGCCGTAGACAACATCAAGACGAAGGACTAGAACCGTTTGGTATAATCTCTTGGCATAGTAGTTTAAAACTCTATAGCTTTTGATAAAACTTGTTTAGCAAACGATTCATACGGTTAATCGATGTTTGATCATAGAACTTGATTGTTATTCATATTTCCGCCTCCCCACAAGTATTGGGGTGTTGAACATCGACTTACACAGCAGCATAACATAGACTGGAGATATTCCTCAGTCTATAATCCACGAGCTAACGGTCTCGCCGAGGCCTTCAACAAGACCTTGACGAAAATTATGAAGAAAACAGTGTCCTGAAATAAGAAAGACTGGCATGAGAGACTGCAAGAAGCTCTTTGGGCGTATCGAACCACGTTCAAGACAGCTACAAACACAACGCCATACGCGTTGGTGTTCGGTACCGAAGCAGTACTCCCTCTCGAGATAGAGTTACCCTCTCTACGAGTGGCAGTTCACCACGAGCTAACAGACGAAGAAAATGCTCACCTTCGGCTTGAGGAGCTTGACGCCCTTGATGAAAATAGGCTCATAGCGCAACAAAATCTGGAAGCTTATAAAGCAAAGATGATGCGCTCATACGAAAGATTGACCCGACCGAGGACATTCCACCAAGGCAAACTCGTACTAGTGGTCAAAAGGCCTATGATCCCCAATCGCGCCAAGCGGGGAAAATTCGAGCCGAACTATGAAGGCTCATACATCATAGATAAAGTTTACCAAGGTGGGGCCTATCTACTCATGGACATGCACGGTGAAAGGCCTTTCAGACCAATAAACGGTCGCTTCCTAAAGAAATACTACGCTTAATGAGCCACAGCCTAGGTCAACGATAGATGACGACGACTATGTCCGCTCGCTATCTTCCTAGGCTCGAACTGTATAAGCAGTAGCTAGCTTCTCAACAGTGGACCGAAATGTCCTTAAACTAATAAGCAGACCAAAACATCTTTAAAACTACTACCGCAGTATCTTTAGACAGACAAGAAAAGAAAAAGGAGAGAGAAAGAAAAAAATAAAAAAAATATATATGAAAAAGAATTAAAAAAAACGGTATGTCCATAAGCAAAATGGGCACGGATGAAAACCCGAAAGGGCTCCGTGAGTAAAAACAGCAGGACTGCCGGCAAGTGTTCGTGAAAACCCGAAAGGGCGAGACCTTGTAAAAAAAGAAAGTAAAAATAAAAAATAAAAAAAAATAAAAATTAAAAAAAAAAACGGTATGTCCATAAGCAAAATGGGCACGGATGAAAACCCGAAAGGGCTCCGTGAGTAAAAACAGCAGGACTACCGGCGAGTGTTTGTGAAAACCCGAAAGGGCGCAACCTCGTTAAAAGACACTTGTAGGGTCCCCTCGACCTTGTAAGGAGAAACCACCTGCGTGAAATCCTTACGACTCACAATGGAGCAACACACTTAGGGATCCTCACGATTCCTAAGGAGAAAATACACTTACGAGATCCTCACGACTCGTAAGGAGAATTCTCTTATGGGACCCTCCCGGCTCATGAGATTTGAAAGTCTTAAGTTACAGAAACCTAAACCTGTTCTTAAGCAAATCCCCCACAACCTTCGATATTTCCCTACAAGTGGCTCAATACTGACCCTTGTATACAATCCACGGGCGCGAATAAACATTTCCCTAACCAAGGTCCATCCGTGACTGGGGATATACTCGCATAACCCTTGTAAATCCTCTCGATTTGCAAAGAGAAAACCCTCTTGTAGGATCCTTACGACTTACAGAGGAACAAAACACTTAGGAACCCTCACGATTCCTAGGGAGAAAATACACCTATAAGATCCTCACGACTTGTAGGGAGAAATACCTTTATGAGACCCTTACGGCTCATGAAGTCAAAGCCTTAGTCGACAGGACCCTAACCCTGGTCGCTAAGCCACCTTCGTTCGACAGCGACAGAGGCAGATGATGATTCGCTCCTGGCAATATCCCAGTTGTAGCGATGCTGATGCCGAAATCGGTGTCCAATTTCAGGTTTACGGCGAAAAGCCAGTAGGCCGCACATGCATACGAAATAACCGAAATGATGGGGCAACTTGCAATAAAAAGCAGCAAGTAAAATGTATGCATGCGAAATAGCCGAAATGATTGGGCAACTCGCAATAAAAAGCAGCGAGTAAAAATAAAATAAACAGCCGAAATGGTTGGGCACCGCGAAAAATAGCCGAAATGATTGGGCGATCGCGACCTTCGCGATATAAAAACTGAAATGATAGAGCATCGCGGAAATAAAACAAAAAAAATAATGATGATAAAATTTTGGCCCTACAGTTAAGATCACATCGATCCCTGTATACAATCCAAGGGCGTAAACAAAGAGGGAGCCATACTCTCCCAACAAACTCCTCGACTCACGGATACAAACACTCCTTGACGAGAGCTTCCTGATCCGCGTCGACCCGCAGAGCCACCAGTGCCTCCGTAGGAATCCTCGACTCGTTTCAAACCCCAAGGAAACAAATAATCCTTGGCGCTCGGGAAACAAATAATCCCTGGCAAATCCCTCGACTCACGGATACAAACACTCCTTGACGAGAGCCTCCTGATCCGCGTCGACCCGCAGAGCCACCAGTGCCTCCGTAGGAATCCTCGACTCGTTTCAAACCCCAAGGAAACAAATAATCCTTGGCGCTCGGGAAACAAATAATCCCTGGCAAACTCCTCGACTCACGGATACAAACACTCCTTGACGAGAGCCTCCTGATCCGCGTCGACCCGCAGAGCCATCAGTGCCTCCGTAGGAATCCTCGACTCGTTTCAAACCCCAAGGAAACAAATAATCCTTGGCGCTCGGGAAACAAATAATCCCTAGAAAAACTCCTCGACTCACGGATACAAACACTCCTTGACGAGAGCCTCCTGATCCGCGTTGACCCGCAGAGCCACCAGTGCCTCCGTAGGAATCCTCGACTCATTTCAAACCCCAAGGAAACAAATAATCCTTGGCGCTCGGGAAACAAATAATCCCTGGCAAACTCCTCGACTCACGGATACAAACACTCCGTGATGAGAGCCTACTCATGTCAACTCGCAGAGCCATCACCCTCTCCGCGAGCAAATTCCCGATTCGTCTCAATTTGTAAGAAGAAGTCTCAGACAGCAAGGATTGAAAAGCTTGCTTCTTGAGCAATGGGGCCCTGCAAGTCAATCCAAAATGGTCTCTTGCATACTATTCACGGGTCTCACTCTCCGAAGTTGAATTTCGACGAGGAGGGAAACAACCGCTTACGAATTCTCTCGACTCGTAAGAGGGAAAATTCTCTTATAAGATCCCTACGACTTATAAGAGAAAACCATACTTAGGAATCCTCACGATTCCTAAGGAGAAAATCCACCTATGAGATCCTCTCGATCCGTAGGGAGAAAAGCCTCTATGAGACCCTCACGGCTCATAGAATTGAAAATTCTTAGGCGGTAAACCTGAACCTGCGGCCTAAGCCATCGCTATTTCCTGAGGAAGTCGGAATACTCGTTTTAGACATCCGTCAACCATGGTTATTAAGACAGCCTACTGACATTAAAAGAAAGAAGATGACAGAAAGAATATCCGTTCTACATTTGATCTGGCATGCGGGACGCATTCATTTATGCATGGACAGAAGACTCAGGACACGAAATAAGACAAGCTGAAATAGAAAAGGGGAGGGTTTTCATTCATACCGCTAAGAGTTTTACAAGCATAAGAATAATGAATAAGAAACATTGTTCGAATTATTACAGCGGTATAACCTCGGATCCGGGGCACGGATTGAGGAAATCAAAAGTAAGGCCATCCAGAGTTCTTCTGGCCTTTCTAATTATTCTTATGCGTAGTCTTTCGCGCTCCTCGGTGTCGATATCATCGGCAAGCCCTTCCAGCCTTTGATAAGCAGCAATGATCGTCGTCTGCTGAAACACTTGATGCAGGATGTCAACGAGGTCGTTACGTCGTTTCTTCGAGATCAGCCCTGTCAGGTGCACTGAATGCACCTTGTCCTCGGCATCATCCAGCGCATTGAGTGGTAGAGCCTCGTGAAGACCCGGAAGTGCCCTCCATATTGCTCCCAGCACGATTTTCAAAAGAGCCGAGCGCCGAGGCAACAACCAACCACCGCTGGCGTTCAGACGACCCATAACTTCTGCACATTCGGCGTCTGTAAACTCCTGGTTTTGTTGACGACCCTGAGCGCGGATATCATCGTAGGTAATGAACTCGTGCAGACTGTATAGATGCACCGCCGCCATTATGCCTGGAGAAAATATTACAGGAAGATCAACAATAGAAAAGCAATAATATACATGGATGACTAAATTCCTACAGAGCAAAACTATGTTCAAAGATGAAACCCACTAGACGAGGGCTCTGCTGTTTAAGATTAATCTAAGAATCGATTTTACCTGAAGTTTTTCTAAAAAACTTTAAAAAAAGAAGCAAGGCACCGGAGTTCTTAAAGGCAAGAACAAAGCTTTGAAGTCTTCGAAAATGGAAATCTGGAAGATGATAAGTATCTGGAGGGGACCAAAGGTCCTATTTATAGGCCTCAAGTGCCTCTTCGACTTCCAAGAGTTGTCACGGCAGTTCACCCTAATTGGAGCGAATTTCCGTTCGAATTCCGAGACAGGAGATGAAGCGACGCTTCGTCCTTCCCCGATCAGAGCAAAGTCCTGTCTTGAAGAAGCGACGCTTCAGCACGAAAGCGCTAGCGCAGTTGCGTTGCGCTGCGCGCTACACGTCACGTGTCCAGCGCAAACGCATCAGCGCAGCACCCCAAGGCAGCGCACCCAGCCAAAGCAAAGCTCTATTTCAAGCAAAACCAAGGAAAGCAACGCTTCAGCAACGTATGCGTCGTGCGCTGCATGACACGTGTCGGCGTAGACGTGCTAGCACAGTTGCGCTGCACTGTGTGCTGTGCGACACGCGTCATATCCTGGAGCATTCGCGCTAAACAAAAAGGTTCTGAAGAAATCTCTTCGGTTATTATCTTCTGTAAAACAGAAGCCCTTAGATCAAAGATCCGATTGTGGGGGAAATCCCGCCAAATCTTTCAGAAAAGGGATTTCTTCAACAAATTGAACTTGCTTCTTAATCTGCAAAATGAAGCCTCAGGCATCAGAGGTAGGAGAACTTGCTTCCTGAACAATGGGACCCTACAAGTCGATCTAAAATGGTCTCTTGCACACTATACGCGGGACTCACTCTCTAAAATCGAGTTTTGATAAGGAGGGAAACAACCGCTTACGGGTCCTCTCGACTTGTGAGAAGGAAAAATCCTCTTATAAGATCCCTACGACTTATAAGAGAAAACCACACTTAGGAATCCTCACGATTCCTAAGGAGAAAAGCCCGCCTACGAGATCCTCTCGATCCGTAGGAAGAAAAGTCTCTACGAGACCCTCACGGCTCATAGAGTTGAAAAGTCCTAGGCGGCAGATCTGAACCTGCAGTCTAGGCCATCGTTATCTCTGGGAGAAATGAAGTTATCTGTCAATAAGGTGCATTAAATATGTCGTGCTAAAAAGAGTGAAAAGGCGAAGAAATGACACAGGACGTTACAAAAATGCGTATCTTTTATTCATGAATATTGACTGGGTACAGGATACATTGTACTAAAGAATAAAAAAGATATATATACATATATTTTACAAGTACAAATGATACAAGGAGAAATTACTGGGAAGGAAGCGTCTTGCATAGATTTAGCAATTGCTCGCATACTTCCTTCCACGTCTTCTCTCGATCGGCTACTACTGCCAGCTCTGCCTCCACTTGGGCTCGCTGCTGCAAGACCGACGCAAGCTGCTCCCTGACGACCTGATAGGCAGCTTCCCGACTTGGGGTATTGCGCTCAGCTACGTCAAGCTTCCGCTTCAAGTTTAGTCCATGGGAGATACGCTCTAAAAGACCCTCGAAGATAGTCTTCACTTGGGCAGCATTTGCCTCAACCTCAGCGCGCAGATGGGCCGTTTCGTTCGAGGTCTTTTGGCATTCCCTTAGTCTTGAAGCTGCTTCTTGCTCCAAGTGGCGGAGGTGCGAAGTGCTTTGCTCGAGCCAAGTTGTGCGTTGGGTGCTCAGAGCTAAAACTTCGGGAGAAGGGCGCATCGACTCCAGCCGATATAGACAGGCCTCGATCCCCCTGCAGTGGTTAACCCAAGATTCGACGACGCCTTCGTTATGAAAATTTACGAGCGCCGCCAACATTGGGTTAACCTCCGCAGCAAAATCTACGGCAGAAGGGAGAGCGTCCACATTGAGCTCTTCAATGTACCCGCTCGGCATGCCCAAACTCATCACAGCACCCTTGGAAGATGGACGTCTCAAGAAAGGGCCTGCCGGTGAAAGGACGCGAGCCTCAAAGGGGACCGGAGCCGGAACAATAGCTGCAAAACAAAACATGGTTAAACGATGGTTCAGAAGATGTTGAAGGGTTACCAAAAAAGGAAATTTATTATACCAGCTGCAACGGACGGTAAAGCCGGAAGGGCCGGTGGCGCGGCAGGTCTTGCATCCCCTCCTTCGATTTGTGGCACTGCAATAAAGAAAAGGAAAAGTCAGAAATTATCCCATTGCTAGAAAAAAGGGGGTAAGTAAAGATATTATAGTGAAGGTATACTCACCGGCGCCACCAGAAGGAGAAGCGAGCTCGGATGGGAAAGAGAAGTGTGGGAGCAACACTTGATATAAATGATCGAAGAGCACTCCTGCAAAGGCACAATGGTATAACGTTAGTACAAAGCTACATTTTTGAAAGATTAATGCATGAGTCGTGAATCCATACCTTCCAACATCCGTGATGGTATAAGGGAAGGCGGGGAGGTGACCACCGCCAAGGCAGTAGTCGACGGTGCCCCCTCGAGCAAAGGAGCATCAGCACTGGCCGCACCTGCAAAGACAAGCTTGTTAGAAGAGATCGCAAGATATATAAAAAAGGGGGAACGCTGGTGACAAAAAAAATTTTACCTGACGAGCTACCAGCAGAAACTGAAGCAATCCCCTCATCCATCGACATGAGACCACCGCCCATAGCCTCATCACCCGACTCGATGGGAACCGTTGTTGTGCTCGCGAGCCCGGGAGACGGCAAGGAATCATACGCGGGGAGGGCTATGATCGGAGTATTACCAGATTCCTGGGAAAGAGCGGTTCGCTCCTCCTCAGGAATCGTGGCCGCCTCACCCGATACTCCCTCGGTTCCTGCGGTCACGGTTGTCTCGTCCATCGGCACCGTGACGTCTCCAGCCTCAAGCGCCTCGACTTCTACTGCCTTCGGCTCGACAGTCATCTCATCTGCCGCCACTTCAGACGCGGCATCAATGACCTTCTCGGCGGCGGATCCTTCAACTTCTGTTTCAGGCACCGTGGCCCCGACGACGGTGCCCACCGTCGGCTCAGGTTCGGCAGGCGCCGTTTCCGCCGTTTCCAGGGGTCCGACGGTCTCCGCCTCCCCCTCAGTCGGACTTGGTCCTGCAAGATGGAATGCATATGAGCCAATGGCTTTATAATAATTCTTACAACAAGGTTCTGAAAGAGATGCTACCTGAAGGGGATTTATTGTTTGCACTTCGGGCCGCGCGCGCCACTTGCCTATAAGCAGTAGACAGGGCTACAGGGGCCTCTCCAGAAGGAGTGTCAGCTCGAGGAATGGTACTGGGACCCGCTCCCGCGGCCAAAGCAGCTCTACGCGCCTTTGCTTCGCGTCTCAACCGCTTCCGCTCCTCCCGAGCCGTTGAGACGGATGCCACTAGAGCTTCCCTAATTGAGGTGTCCTCGTCCGTGAATAGGGAAGCCTCTAAGGTTTTCAGGGCATCCCTCGTCGTTTTGTCAAGCCGAGGCTCTTGCGGCAACTTCGACGAAGCCGGGACTTCGGTAACGGGCTCGGGAAGGATCCCCGCGTCAACTGATATAACCTCTGCAAAAAAACAAAAGAAGGTTAGGTTGACCTTCAGAGAAAATGACAAACTTTCCTTATGAAAGAGAAAGGGGTGAAACATACCAGCGCCTGCTAGGGCACGCTTCTCCTCCTCCTCCTGGAAGGTTTTCAGGGAGGCGGCAATAGCCTCATCAGTAGAGACACCTATTGAAAATGAAGCAAATGTTAGTTAAAGATAATAATACAAGGTGCAATAAAATGACAAATGAAGCGTTTGATGATTACCGGACTCAGCGAGTTTGCTTAACATCGCTTCAAGCCTCGCCGATCGCTCCGAAGCTGCAATGGCGGCAGCCAGATTGGTGTCCGCAGGATCTACCACGAAACCCTCATTGCTGCCGTATTCACATATGGCCTCGGCGGGAGGAGCCGCAGGCTTTAAGCTGAGGATCGCGTCGAGGGATAGGGTGGACTTCTTCTTCTTCTGTCCGCCAGCTTTAGATCCACCCGGAGCAGCTTTGCGCTTGGCAGTCACTTTAGGGCGGCGAGTCCCGATATCCGCTCCTGCGCCAGACTCTGGCGATACCACTTTAACCGTCTTTGTGGGAGCACGGGGCGCCAGTGGTGCATCCACCGTAGTAGGTAGTGGCAATCCACGCGGGGCGGCCAACACGCGTGGTCGGTCAGCTCCGGCATCTTTCATCGGGAGGGTGACCCGGATCCTTGGCTGCAAGGGAGCCTTACGATCACCACCAGGAGGCACACCCCTACGGTCAACCAGCAAGCGTTTCTCCATTAAAATAATTGGGCCCATAGCATGCGCATACCAGGCAACATACGGATGGATTATTTTAGGGGCACAGCTAGGCTCACTGATAAAAAAATAAGAGCCTGTATTGAGCCGGGTGAAATGATGCATAGCATTCCTTATTCCCCCTTGGTTGGCCGCGGGTGTTTCCAGAAAGGCTTCCATCGGGATCCCTTGATTGTAACTCGATTGTCGGGCAAATCGATGTGGGTTATATCTCATAAAGAGTGCCGTCTCATTCTGCCTAAATACTTGGTAGCCCGGCCGAATGGAGTAAAGGTGAAGGATTTCCCGAGCCTTCAGTACAGAAACCCCGCCCTTAAAGTCATCACGCAGTGACACCACTGACTTAGTGGTCTCGGAGCCTATGGTGATGACCTTATCCACAAAATAGGTCTTCGCTCCGACTAGATGTGAACGCAGGAGCAGTCCCCTAGACTCCCGCGAGGGTGCAACCACAATTGAAGCCCCGACCAACCGCATGATCCTTGGGAGTCTGTATTTCTCAAAAAACGGAGGAGTCTTATGGGCACCAAACACCCCTCGCACATGCAGCTCCATCCAAGAAGTGAAGTAGTGCATCGGGAAGTTAGCAGGCTGTACCCCAGGCTCATTAGCATCCGCCGCTACGCTAAGTCCATTGTAGAGGTAAGCCAGCCCGGCGATCCCTACTGATAACTGTAAACCAGCCGCCATTCGATGCGCCGGGTAAAAGACAGAGGACCGCATGAGGCGTGCGTGCATGGGAAGCGCGAAGCTGCATAGCCATAGACCCAAGAACCCTATGAAAAAAGTCTCCTCATCCATGCCAGGAACGGCGATCTCTGAGAAAGGGACGCTGGCAGCGCCAGGGAAATAAAAATCCCGCTGGTCATTTTCCAATGAAGGTCGACGGTCCAAGCCGAAACCAAAGGGGTCAGCAAGCTGAGCGAACTTCTCGCCCTGCTCTGATAGGAACTCCGGGCGGACAAAACGAGCAATGAAATCCGTGAAACTGACGCCCCGGTCGCCCGATTCCAAATGGAGTTCCTCATAAATCTCCAACACCTTCACCAAGCCCGGGTGCTGATGCTGAATGGCATTTTCCGGAGTTAAGTCAAATACAAGCTTCTTGGTGGCGAAGACATACTCGTCAGGAGGAAGCAGCTCCTCGTAGTGTTCTCCCCTCATTGGCAGACCTGAAATCTCAGCAAACTCCTCCAGAGAGATGGAGACTTCCCTATCCGCTGTCAGGAAGGTATGGGTGGGGATATTCCATTGTTCGATGAAGGCATTTATCCACCACGTCGGAGGAGAGGGATACTCGAAGAGCGAGACGTAGATAGCTGAGTATAAACCAATCGTCGTCAGGAGTGCCCTCTTCATCGCCAAAATGTAACGGGCCCATTGCAAATATCCGACAAGCGGCCGCGGGATCAATCCAATGTTATAAGCCTGTCCCCAAGGGCGTGCTTCACCCTGACAGATTCGCCTCCCCAAGATATCTATAGCCGGCGGCGGCTGCACCGGAATGGCGCCGATTGCAGGCTGAAGGAGGTCGTCGGCATTCCAATTTTTAACCTCCACGGCATACTCCACCGGGGGCTTGTCTGCATAAGGGATCGTAACTATGGGCTCAGAGGGCGAAGCGGAGCTGAAGCTGCGACGGCCTTGAATGATTTGGCTGTACCACCTTCCCCACAAGTGAAGTCTCTTGCACTCTGGATCATGATCTTTAATCAAGGCGAACACCACCCGGTCCACCGGCGCATGGGGGAACCCTCCTTCCGAGCGAACAAAGGGGAAAGATAAGTCGTCAGACATGCTTCCTGTAGAAAGATAAAAATAACCGTTACTGTTCTGACACTTGGCATTTTGAAATCTTACTCAATACTGTGATGTAATGGGTAGGGGACAAAAAGAGGGACCCACAAAATTTGGATGACGGTACATCATTTAATAAGATAACCCCATCATTAGATGAGACTGTCAAATAATGAAAAAGTCCCCAAAAGAATATCCTCACCGATGGGAAATCCCTAGAGACAAGGAGAAATATTCTCTTTCAGAGCAAAGCTCTGTCACAGAGTGACATTTGTCAAACTCTGGTTTCAGGGGAACAAGATTCCTTAAAAGAGCATAGCTCCATGGTAATGGTGGAAAGATCCATCAATTTTATCTTTAGAGTTTGGGAATCTTGAAAAATCCATGAAAACTTATAAAACAAAATTTTTCTCCATTTATCAGATCTAAAAAGATCTACATTTGATCTAAGAGCAATGCTCTGTTCATGGGTTATAACCCATGGATCAGATCTCTGTAAATCTGTAAATTTTTTGAGAGCAAGGCTCTGTTAAAGAAACCCCAAAGGGGTTTTCCTTTAGATCAAAGATCTATAAGAGCAAGGCTCAGTTAATTAAATTTAATTTAGATTAATTTAATTTAATTAATTTTACCTAGAGTGATTCTAAAACTAGAACTTTGAAGTTCTCACAAGAGCAAGGCTCTGGAAGTTCTTAAGCAAGAGCAAGGCTCTGAAATTCAAATTCTTGAAATTGGTAAAAAATTACAAAGGACCAAGGGTCCTATTTATAGACGCCTGCGTCTTTTCAACTGATCCCCATGATCCAACAGTCAGGATCTTGCCACCGCTGCACTCACGTGCGCGCCACGTGAGCGCAACGGTGGGGGGGCATTTGTTCCCCCAATCAGAGCAAGGCTCTGCTTGAATTTTGCAAATTCAAATTTTGAAGCAACGCTTCAGTTCCCGTGCGCTGCGCGCAACGCGCCACGTGTCAGAAGTTGACACGGCAGCACAACGCCCAAGGCAGTACGTCCAATCAGAGCAAGGCTCTTTCAAAAAAAAAACATAAACAACGTTCAATTGCGCAAGCGCACGGCAGCGCGACACGTGTCTGCGCAGTTGCGCAAGCACAACTGCGCAAGCGCACCGCTGCGCGACACGTGTCTGCGCAGTTGCGCAAGCGCTGTTGCGCAAGCGCTTCACTGCGCGACACGTGTCACACGCTGGTGAGTTGTGCAACAACAGAGTGAAGATTTAAGGATATTTTTTCTGTTCTTGTTTAAACAAGAAGATTTCTTCTGTAAAACAGGGGCCTTTGGATCAAAGATCCAACGGTGGGGAAAATTCCCCAAATCACTCAGAAAAGATCTTTTTAACAAATTTAACTGATTTTTGAGCACTATAAAAAGGACCCCAGACCCCATTTCAAAGATATAGAGAATTGGATAAAAAAAAAGAGAGAAAAGAGCTCTGGAGAACTTCTTGAGAACAAAAAAAAAGAAGGTAAAAACCTTTGAAATAAGAGAAAATTCTCTTAGGAATAGATCATTGATCTAAAAGACAAGATCAGTGATCTTCAATAAATAAATAAATAAATAATAATAATAAAAAAATAGTGCCTTGCACTTGCTAGAGAACCTCTGGTTCTCTGAGATAGAAAGAAAGAAAAGATTTTTTTTCTTTTCTTTGATCTAAATCTAGATCAAGAAAATAAAAAGTGCTCTGCACTCCTTTCCTTGAATCTAAAAGATTCTTGGTGCTTTGCACAAATGCAATGCATTACTTAAAGGGCCAGGCCCAAATCAAAAAGACCTAGCAGGCCAAAATAAATTGCAAAGCAATAAAAGGGCTGAGCCCAAATAAAATTGATGCTCTGCATCATTCATAAAGAACAGAGCCCAAAAACAAATTGATGCCCTGCATCTTTTCTGGGCAAAGCCCAAATAAAAATAAAAGGAAATGCAAAAGCAATGTTGGACATTTTTTTTACTGGACTTAGCCCAATCGTGGCCATAAGTCCTTAAATTAAATTGGCTGAGCAAAATGGCTCTTCTAAATCAATCTACATCCGGTTCGAGGGCACATCTCCGAACTCCTTTGACATCCATCATTGTAATTCCTCAACGACGTCAAAGAGGTGACGGGTCCCAACGGCCACACACCCAATAGCGGACCGAAACGTCCCTAAACTAATATTGGACCGAAACGTCCCTAAACTAATATCGGACCGAAACGTCCCTAAACTAATAATGGACCGAAACGTCCATAAACTAATATCGGACCGAAACGTCCCTAAAACTAATATCGGACCGAAACGTCCATAAACTAATATCGGACCGAAACGTCCCTAAAACTAATATCGGACCGAAACGTCCCTAAACTAATATCGGACCACCACGTCCCTAAACTGGCACAATAGAGCCCAAATGCTCTTTTATCGGATCTAAACGGTCCCGTTAAGTTGATCTTAGTCTCGAACTGGACTAACGTATCCTTAACAAACGTTTAAGTTGATCTTAGCCCCAAACACGGCTAACGTATCCTTAAATATTCAAATGAATTATAAAACTCCTAATCAACTCTGGTTCGAGGGTACATCTCCGAGCTCCTCTGATACATGTCGTTGTAATCCTTCAACGACGTCAGAGAGGTGACGAGTCCCGATGGCCATACATTAAATTAATCACTACGTTGAGTTGATCTTAGTCTAAAACAGGACTAACGTATCCTTGACGAACGTTTAAGTTGATCTTAGCCGCAACGCGACTAATGCGTCCTTAAACTGAAAACACCAAACCCAAATCTAAGTAAATACGGATTTGGACTAATCCACGTCCTACGGGCGACGGCATTACTCAGTCTCCGTATACAATCCACGGGCAACCACAAACAAAATGAACACACACGACACGAAGTGAAATTCTGGAGAAGGAGAAAGTTGTTACCGCGATGCGGTAGCGTAATTAACTGCAGGGGCTTGCGCCTGCAGGGAAGAGCGTCCCCATAATCAAAAACCCCTCATCCTGAGGGGGAATCTGACGAAGTCTGCTATATCGGCCGCATCCGTCTAAACCTCCGATACACGGTGCTATAAATCAACTTGGCATCTTCGGAGAGATAAACGGATAAAACCAAATAGCATCTGCCCCGAACATCAGGCATGGACGCCAAGTCCAGGCCGCCATTCGGAGGGGAACAGTCCCCAACGAACCTCACCCTCTCCGCCGATCTAGTAAGGTTCCTCATCCACCTAAGAGATACTACGGCTTTCTCATTGATGGTGGGAGCGAGGATTGCATCATGGAAGATGATGACCCAACTAGCTTCGAGCAGGCCATCACGAGTGGGGGCTCTGTGAAATGGCTGGATGCAATGCGATCTGAAATGGAATCCATGTACACCAACAAAGTACGGACTTTGGAAGATGCTCCTGAAGGGGTAAAACCCATCGGGAGCAAGTGGATCTTCAAGAAAAAAATTGGTGTAGATGGAAAAGTTGAGACTTTCAAAGCTAGACTTGTAGCAAAAGGTTTTCGTCAATGACCAGGTGTGGATTATGATGAAACATTTTCTCTAGTGGTTATGCTTAAGTCCATCCGGATCCTACTTGCCATCGCTGCATACCATGACTATAAAATCTGGCAAATGGATGTTAAGACCGCCTTTCTAAATGGTGATTTAGAAGAGAGCGTGTATATGACTCAGCTAGAGGGCTTCGTGGACAGTAGGAGCAGCGGGAAGGTGTGCAAGATGCTCAAATCCATCTACGGGTTAAAGCAGGCATCGTGGAGTTGGAACATCTGTTTTGATGTGGTAGTCAAAGAGTTTGACTTCATCAAAAACGTAGATGAACCTTATATATACAAGAAGGTGGCAGAGAGTAAGGTTGTCTTCCTCGTATTGTACGTGGATGACATACTCTTGATAGGAAATGATATTCCTATGCTGCACTCGGTCAAGCTCTTCTTATCATAAAGATTCTCAATGAAAGATCTAGGTGATGCCTCCTACATCTTGGGGATTAAGATCTATAGAGATAGATCTAAACGGATACTGGGATTGTCCCAATCCAGGTACATAGCCACCATACTAAAGAGATTTAGTATGGAAGATTCCAAGCGTGGGAATTTACCCACGATCACAGGACTCACTCTCTCCAAAGAGATGTCTCCCAAGACTGATTTAGAGAGAGCTCGCATGCAAGGAATACCCTATGCTTCGGCAGTAGGCTCTATCATGTACGCGATGTTATGTACTAGACCCGATATAGCATACTCACTAAGTGTAGTAAGTAGGTATCAAGCAGATCCAGGAGAAAGCCACTGGACAGCTGTGAAGAACATTCTCAAGTACTTGAGAAGGACTAAAGAGATGTTCTTGGTGTATGGTAACGGTGAACTCCAAGTGGAGTCCTTTACCGATTCGAGCTTCCAGAGTGATAAGGACGACTCTAAGTCGATCTCGGGATTTATCTTTACCCTCAATGGAGGGGCAGTTTGTTGGAAGAGTTCCAAACAGGAAACCGTGGCAGACTCGACGATGGAGGCTGAATACATTGCTGCCAACGATGCTGCCAAAGAGGCTGTCTGGATGAAGAAGTTCATAAACGAACTTGGTGTGGTTCCGTCCATCGAGCATCCAATACCTTTGTATTGTGATAACAATGGAGCTGTGGCTTTGGCCAAGGAATCCAGGTCCCATCAGCGATCCAGGCATATTCTGAGGCGGTATCACCTGATCCGGGAGATAGTTGATCGCCGGGAGATCAAGGTCAGGAGAGTTGACACAAAGGACAACACTGCGGATCCACTCACAAAGGCCATACCCCAGATACAATTTGAGAGACTCTTCGGGATGTTGGGTATGAGATACTACAACAACTGGCCATAGTGCAAGTGGAAGATTGTTAGTTATATGTATGCTGTAGAGGCCATTATTGTACATGTGATGTATATTATAGTGGATGCTTGGATATATATAGAGAGGGCATTCTTGCTCGACATAATAGTATGCTATATGGTTACTCTTTGTCTTAACATGCAGACTTGTATTGTGATACTGTCTTGCTCTCACATGTTGATAAAGCTCTTAGGATGTGTACTTGACTACTAGGACTATGATGGAGATCATACTAGTGGGGCCAAGGTAGTCCACAAGTACATCCTATAATTGTTCCTAGTCGAGGTTGTATCGAGACAGGGCATCGATATTCCAGAGTGGACTAGCGTATACGCTTCTTGACCCATATGATGGGCGATGGATGATCCCACATCCATTGGTGTTTGACATCAAAGATGGTATACGGGTGCTCAGTGGTGACTGGGTACACTGAACGGACTCGCCGAGAACTCCTAGTTGGTATTATACCTATCGTCAGATAGCAGTTCTCTGATGACACTGGTACAGGTTAATCTGTAGACCCGAGATCGTCATAGAGACTTGTGTGATTCCCACAGTGCTTTGATTTCCACCTTACCAAGTTCAAGAGAACGTGCAAAACGGTGGCTTTTGGGTACAGTCCAAAATCACATGGAGGCAATGAGCGATAGGAGGGGATTCGTCTCTCCCGGTATTGGGGGTTGATATTGCTCTGTGCTCAATTGGCTATAACAGGAAGTCCCTGGCCAGGGCTGATACGGAGATTTATTGGTAAGTGTTATCAATAATTTCTCGACCCGTTATGAGCCTCACATCGGCACGACTTATCGGTTACTGGGGTCTGACGTTTACCACCCCTAGACTAAATATGCGACATATGAGACGAAAAGACCGGACTGTACGGTAGTGTTACTGACAGGCTTTACAAGAGTAAGAGTAGGCTTCCTTATTGATCTTCTGAGCGCTCAATACCCGGGTAGCCGTTACGTCCAGCTAGTACCGCTGACGGCTTGTGGGTGCATGATATGATCATCACCTACTGCTGGCGTATTGACGAGTCTTTAGAGTCCTACACCGAGGTTTACTGGCTCAGGCAAAACGAAGTAGGAGCACATATGCGATATGTGCGGGACCGAGATTAATACGAGTATGTGATGCCGTATTCCATTCTCACGATATGAGATATCGGTCGGTTATATATGACATAGCCGGGTTATCGAATCAAGTGTTGATTCGATAAGTTGATACAAATAATATTAGTCGGTCAAATAAGATATAGCCAGATTATTAAATTAAGTTTTGATTTAACAATTTAATGTATAATTATATATGTGATATATTAATTTACATTAACTAATATTAGCTCACTTAAGTTTTTCTCTTTCTCACTTATGCATTTAATATATATGTGATATATATTAATTGTATTTCTTATTGTGTCATGCTTAATGCCGCATGCTACTTGGGTGTATGAGACTTACACCATGCTAATAATAATGTAGGGTTTATTTATTTTGAGTAAATCAAAAATTAGTTGGAAATTAGTCATATGGATTAGCTTAGTGGAAGCTTGTAGAACCATTGACTTAGTCCACTAGTTTTTTCTTGCACTAGATATTTATTAACCCAACCATTATCTAAATTTATGGTTAAGTCTCTACATGAGTTATATGAGATATTTCCTCTTAAAAACTTAGAAAGCATGCTAAGCTCTTGATGAAGAAGAAGATGATGAGATAATCTTATAAAACTAATTCTAAAGTGAGCAAAAATCCTACTTCATCGTCCTCTACTAGATTAGCCATTTAGTTAGGGTGTTAGTGTAACGTTTTGAAAATCGTTCAGGTGAAATTTCGGTTAATCGGTAAAATAACGGGTGTTTTCCGTAAAAAAAAATCAAGATATAAATATCTTTTAATATGAAATTAAATTTACATATTCTAGCTATGAAATTGCTGGTATTTGGTGTTTATTGAGCCACTGGTAAAATTTCTAATTTCCTGAAAAAATTTCCGAAATTAATTATTTTAATATTATTTTAAGCCGTCACTATTACATTTTATTAGGGAAAATTACAAATTGGAATGGGTTGATACAAATTTTGTACATCATGACACATTAAACTAACAAGTAAAATATTGTTTCTGAAATGAAATGAATTTATCGAACGGTTTTAGAAATATCGAAGAAAAAGGCTTAAATGGTGAAAATAGCTAAATAGAAATTGAGGTTTCGTGTTTATCTTCTTGTGTGTGCACCCACTCTCTCACCTACACTCACACACACCTCCATTCTCCATTGTGGCCGAGCCTACCCGCCCCATCCCCAAACTTGTCCCCACTTCAAAGGCTAAAGAAAAGAAAAGAAAATGAAAACAATAATGAAATGAGAATGGTGTTGACTTGTGATATGGGTCTTTGACTTATCCAATTACTTTCCCCACCTCACTCACTCTCCTCTCCCCTAATTTCTTGCCGAGCTCCCTTCTCTCCCACAACAGCAGCCCCCTCTTTCTTTTCCTCTCATTTCTCATCAAAAAAATCCACAATTTTGCCTCAAATCCATACAAAATCAAAGCTAAATCCAAATCCAACTCCTACCCATTTTTCCTTAGCTATCAAGCATGGATCATGGTGAAAAGTTTGCATTTTGGAGGTCATGTTACATGCTAGATCCCTTGATTTGTGAGGTATAAACCTTAACCTATGTTTTGATTGTTGGTTAATTACTCCAATTTAGTAAAATTTGGTGTTTAATTTTGGTTCTAGTGGCTAACTTGGAAATTCAAGTTTAGAGTTGGATCTAGTTAGGGTTTTTATCATTTATTTGTGGTGGTGAGTTGTAGTTTAGCATATTAAATCATGTAAAAGATAAGCTAATTGCTAGGTAGCTAATTGTTAAAATAAAATTTTGCTAAATATGCTATTTTTTTGCTAACTAGGTTTTAGAAATTAAATTAAAATGGGCGATTAAAATCTAGTTAGGGGTTTTAGCACATTTTTAAGGTTTCCATGCGTGGTTTAACAATTTAAAATATGGAAAATCTAGCTTAGTTATTGAATTGTGAATTTTACTTTGAAAATTGTTAAAATTGGATAAATTGCAAACTAGAATTTTGGGGTTAATGAAATTTAATGAGATTAAATTGTGGAAATGGTTTGTATGGATTATTCAAGATGTTTAATAAGTATTATGGCCATTAGAATTGTTAAAACATCAAGTGTTGTACTAAAACAGTAAATTTTGCTTGCTAGGTTTTCGGAAAAATAGCTTTTAAAGTGAGTTTGGGGATTTTGTGAATTTTAACCTATTTCATATTATAATTAGTGTTTGTGAATGTGCAAATGGGTGCGTTTGGGTTTTTCTCGATGGGTTGATGTTTGTACATCGACATCGAGGGTTGATTTGGCTATTCTTGCATGCGTAGGCGATAGGTTTTGACCTATACCTGATCCACGTGCCGATTTGGTTTTCGTATGCCGTTTCGATTCCGAATTGGGTTTTCATGCGATACGATACATTGTGACATGTAGGTACCCCCATGTAGACTTCGAGACGACAAGCAAGCGCATGGCGACATAGATTTCGGCAAGCGAGGACCAGGTGAGTAGATATATATCTACGGGGGAAGTCCGGTGGATGGCGTATAGCACCCCCGCAGTTCGATGTAAAGTATATTATACATATATACTATATATTTATGATATCTATTTTGTGTGACATGGATGTTAATGATAGGGTTACATGTTCATGGATTAGTAGTATTACTTGCGAAACCCTAGAGTAGTTGTTGCACCTATACACGGACACACACTTGCATACATTCATTCTTTTACCTGTGCGTATATGGGGATATGTATATGTGTATATATATATATACACACACATGGGTATGGGACTATGTATATATATACGTATACATATACACGGATTATGAGGATAGTACTTGGGATTGGAGATGAGTCGATGAGTTTGGGCTTGAGGCCATGAGATCGGTGATGTGATATGGTCCGTATTTGGGATATGACATGATATTTTAGCGGGTTCTTTAGGCGTGATGTTTTCATACACACGCATGCATTTCATAGATGGTATCAGTATTGTACTAGACATAGATCAGTACCCCGATCATGATATTTGATAAAGAGGATTCCAGATGATTAATGTGATAGATGTGACTTTTGAACCGTACCCAGATTTGGGATGCCGTATGACGGATTTACCGTACGAGCTATATATTGATGATAGATCTGCACTCTTAACTCGAGGATGTCATAGTTTAGATATTGTATCGTATGGGATACTATTAAGATGGGATCACCGACTATTATATGTATATATATCTATCGACTCAGATGTTAGGCGGTTTCCTTACCTTTCGATCAGCCTGTTTAGTTTGGCCCTGTAGTGTACTTGTAAATGATAGATTAGATTCGACACATACCTATTTCAAAAACTAACGAATCGTGTATATTTTAAAGACGGGACAAGGGATTCTATGGATATTTCAAATGACGTATCTTCTCTTAAAAACACTGAAGCCCTTATTTTCAAAATACCACGATTCGTGTTATTTCAAATGGCACCACTGTATGACTCATATTTATATAAATGCAGATTAGTTATCATTGTGTTTATCATTCAGCTTCCGCATATTATTACCGTTCGCATCACATTTGCATGTTTATATTGTACTTCCATATGCCATTATTGAGATCATGCTGTCAGGACACCAGCACCATTACCGATGATGCGTATGTTCCATATACACTTACTTGCCGGCTCACACACATCATCATCGGTAATTGCCATGTCACGTACACATTAGAAAATACATTTTCATTGACATAGCTTGATAACTGATAGTCGCAATATGTTATAGCTTCCATATGCTAGTTTAAATATTGCATTCATTGCATGATATTAGGTGCATTCATATATTCATTGGTTATGCAGTATTATGGAGATTTAAGCCGGTATTCACCGTTTATTGGTATCATGATTTTGATGATTTCGGATTTACATGAGATTTCTGGATTTGGGGGAAAACCGCAAGAATTTAATAAAAGCTTAGTATCATCATTTTAAAATGCAAATTGCGGTTTTCTCATGATGTATGAGTCGTCCACCATGAGTTTTCTGTTAGTTGTATGTATGCCCTAGAGGCCAGTATTGTACAGATGATGTATATTATATTGGATGCTTGGACATATATAGAGATGACTTTCTTGCTCGATATGATAGTATGCTATCTGGTTGCTCTTTATCTTAACATGTATACTAGTCTCTTTATACTGTCTTATAGTTACATGTTGGTAAAGCCCTTAGGATGTGTACTTGACTACCTGGACTATGATGCAGATCATACTAGTGGGGACATGGTAGTCCATAAGTACATCCTTCAAGGTCCCTAGTCGTGGGTGTATCGAGACGGGGCATCGATATACCAGTGTAGACTAGCGTATACGCTTCTCGACCCATGTGACGGGCGATGGATGATCCCATATCCATTGGTGTTTGACATCAGAGATGGTATACGGGTGCTCAGTGGAGACTGGGTACACTGGACGGACTTGCCGAGAACTCCCAGATGGTATTATACCTCACGTCAGATGGCAGTTCTCAGGTGACACTTGTACAGGTTAGTCTGTAGACCCGAGATCGTCATAGAGCCTTGTGTGATTCCCACTGTGCTTTGATCTCCACCTTACCACGTCCATGAGGGCGTGCAAAACGGTGGTCTTTGGGTACAGTCCCGAGTCACATGGAGGCAATGAGCGATAGGAGGGGTTTCGTCTCTCCCGGTATTGGGAGTTGATGTTGCGCTGTGCTCGATTGGCGGTAGCAGGGAAGTCCCTGGCCAGGGCTGATCAGAGATTTGCTGGTAAGTGTTACCAGTAGTTTCTCGACCCGTTGCGAACCTCACATCGGCACGACTTATCGGGTTATTGGGGTCTGACGTTTACCACCCCTAGACTTGATATGCGACATATCAGACGAACAGACCGGACTGTACGGTAAGTGTTACTGGTTGGATTCACAGGAGTGTGAGCGGGCTAGCTCGTCGATCTTCTGATCGCTCAATACCCGGATGGCCGTTACGTTTAGCAGACCGC
Source organism: Agapanthus africanus (assembly GCA_030015575.1). Lineage (NCBI taxonomy): Eukaryota > Viridiplantae > Streptophyta > Magnoliopsida > Asparagales > Amaryllidaceae > Agapanthus > Agapanthus africanus. The sequence continues at coordinate 227,309,403 of CM057347.1, forward strand.
TTGCGGCTTGTGGGTGCTTGATATGATCATCATCTGCTACCGGCGTATTGACGAGTCTTTAGAGTCCTACACAGAGGTTTCCTGGCTCAAGCGAAACGAAATAGGAGCGCATATGAGATATGTGCAGGACCGAGAATGATGCGTGTATGTGATACCGCATTTCATTCTCGCGATATATGTTTCGATTGGTTATATTCGATATGACCTAGTTATCGAATCATTGATTCGATAAATCGATACATTGGATTCTAGTCGGTTATGTGCGACATGACCGGATCATTGAATGAAATGTTGATTTAATGATTTAATGTATAATTATATATTTGATATATTGCATTGCATTAACTAGTATTGGTTCACTTTATATGGATTTTCTCACTTGATGTGCAAATTGTATATGTGATATACTTTTGTGCACATGTTTGTATCATGTTTGATGATGCATGCTCATTTGGTTAAGTGTATAGAATTAAACTTAGGTTAAGAAAGTGATTAGGGTTTTTATTTATCCATTCTTTTATTTATTCATTTTTGGAAAAAGAATGGGATAAAAATACAAAATGGTTGCTTTCATTCTTGAACATTGTTGAAGCTTCATGAAGCTTTGACTTTGTGACCATTTTGTCTTCACACTAAACCCTAACCATTCTTCTAACCTTAGTTAATTCTCTACACTTAACTATGGTTCACATTATGATAAGTATTGATTTATTTTTTATTTTATCTCAACACTTATCATATTCTTTCTTCTTCATCATCTTCTTCTTCAAGAAAAGCTTGATGCCATCAATGGCAACTTGAGCAAAAGTGAGTGAAATCCAATTCTAAAGTGAACCCACCTCCTATTTCTTCACCCTCTACCTCTTGCCAAGTTGTTTTGGGTGTTTTCTTCACAAGTTTCACAACTTCGTGAAGTCGGAGCTTGAACTTGTGATGCCTCGACGTAGATCGTCTTTGACACGAAGCCGACGACCTAGCTCGCCCGTTTCTCCGATGAAGCCGACGATTGAGTTCGGGATTCATGATGGACAGCGAGAGGACACCCACGTGGAGCTAAGGAAGTGGAGAACCGGATCTACAAAGGTTGTAGCATCTAACTTTTAGTTAAGTTGTTAACTAGTTTACCGTTTCGCCTAGAAATCAAGCCGACGATCCGTATTAGGGTTTCTCGGCACCCATAAAATTTGAAATTGGCATGATTGATACCTTGTGAGACTTCATTAGAGTGCCTAGGAACCCTACAGTGGTATCAGAGCCTAGCTAGAGCCTTAGGCGAAGTCCAGACACAATTTGAAGCCCGAACGAACCCGAAACCCTAAACCAAACATGCTCTATGGACATTTTCCAAAATCTGGAGTTTTTCGATATTAAAAATATGCAGAAAAATCAGCAGGAAATTCTAAGGTTTACTGTGAAATTCGTGAGCGTAATTCCACTAAGCCGGCGCGGATCCGCGGCATGAGCATGGCTCATGCGGCGGATCCGCGGTCGTACGGCCTCAATATTTAAAGAATTTTACACAGTAATTCTTAGTTTCCAGTGGTGATTTTCCTGGGTATTTTTAATAATTATTCAAGAGTTGAATTTTCTGGGGTTGCTTTGGGGATTCGGTGTTTCGATCGGGGTATCAAATTTCGTCTTTGTGTATTTCCGGATAATTTTTTGAATATGTTAAAAAGTTCGACCGGATATAAATACCCAATTTTTCCCCTGTCGGGAAATTTCCAAGTGTTGGATTTTTCCGTAGTTTAACGACGTTCTAAGTAGTGCAAGTAACGCGATGGACCCTCTAGAAGACAACAAACCTTAACTCGATTATGTGACCGTCTTGAACTGCCCTTTGAACCTTCGAGTTTGGGGCAGTACGGCGTGCCACATGTGAGGCGTTGGCTTGACCCTTCTACGGCTGGACCGTTGGTACTGAGGCACGAACTGAATGTTGTTAGACTTATTTCATGTGTTGAGCTGTATCGGGAAAACTTGGGTATTCGAATGTTCGATCGGAAAGTTTAACATTTTCTATTTATCTGGAATGTGATACAATAATTGGAATTCATAAACAGTTATGAGATAACTGAATGAATGTTATAAATCTAGCGGTTTAGTTTCACTTGATATCGAAAAGAGTTTTCGATAATGGGACTAAAATGCGGGGTTTATAACTGTAAGGCATATGATGTCTAAAGAGGTTGCGGATTCCAATTGTTGTAGTTTTACACTTTCTTTTCTGTGACCGTAAGTGTAGTATGTTCATATCGCCGGTTTCGTTGCTATACGTCAACGACAATTGGGGTATGCGTACTTACTTACGTTGATGACATGTGATGTTATGTGTTGCTGGATATGTTATATTGGATCGTCGTGTTTGAATAGCCGGGGGTTTTTATGTGAGATGAGTGTTTTTCATTTTCATTCATGTAAAAACTTGTATGTAATATTCTTTTATTTGGGGCACTTCTAGGTAGCGGAAGTTGTCACCTTTTGTATATTATTTACTTTTCCGCATGAGGATAGACCCAAGGAGGGGAGCACAAGTAACCGGGTTCTGGGGTCCAGTGGGAGACCAACTCGAGGAGTCGAGTCCGGGTCTCCTAACCCTAGAATTGGCAGGGTTGCTTGCCGCTCTCGTAGGGGTCTAGGGGTGTGGGATTGGCTATTCATCACGACCGTGGAATCCGTGTTTTATACTGGCTCGTATTGAAAACACGGACGTCCTAGTATATCCAATGTTTCATATGTTTCTTCTGCTGCGATATCTGTGATGTGATCATGTAATGTTCTGTGATAGATACAGTATATAGTATATATGATATATTATATAGACGTTACTTATGTTTTGCACCCGCGCTAGCCCTGCCCTGCTCTGTCGTTAGTTACCTAACCTAACGGTGCACGAGGGGACATCGAGGCGAATGCGGATGGCATAAGTGTACGTCGTATTTATCTGTGATGTTTAGGTATTTAAATGATGGGACTTCATTAATGTGATTAATGAAAGAAAATAAACCTAAGATGTTGTAGAATCAAATTTTAAACTAAACAGGTAGCTACAGTTCTTGCTTTGCATAGCGGTATATATGATATACCCTGCACCTTATTCGATGAGGAAAGGACCGAGATCCCTTCACCGGGAGTGACTCCTTTAGCAATAACTGGCAGATGCTACACACTCGGTTTGTTTTTGATTGCTTCTATAGTTTCTGCTTTGCACAGCGATATATATGATATATCCGGCACCTCATTCGACGAGGAAAGGGCCGACGATCCCTTCACCGGGAGTGACCCCTTTAGCAAAACTAGAAAAGCCTCAAAATCACTCCATTTTCAAAACTTCATTTGATTCTACAACGATATCAAGTTCATTACGCAATAGGTTTTCAGAAAAGCCTGTTGTAGCCCTCCGTCATTTCAGATAAGATCTATTTAGTATTCGTGCTGCGTTTGTTGGCCTTTGTCAAGGCGTAGTGTGCGGTAGCTAAATAGTGATTATCTGCTTATGCATATGATGCAGATTGTTTCAGGGTAGTCGTACGACCTTGTTGGCCTTTGTCAAGGGTCGTGCGGGTGGGTTTGATTCAATCAAGAAATGACGGTTTGAACTTGACTAGCATCCTGTGATTTGTTGGCCTTTGTCAAGGTCATAGGATACTAGGGGAAAAATATTATCGGGAATTTCAAGTGTTGAAATTTGCAATGAGATTGCATACCTTCTATGAGATAGTTGGATCCCGATACCCACTGCGAGTAAGAGTTACTCCTGGGAGAGTTTTACACATTACAATTAGCCGATCAAGTAGGTGTCTAGAAAGGTGTTAACGAGGTTACGCCTCTGGGAAAACGAGGTTTACAGTAATTAGGTTCGTGCGAAAGCACGGGGGACCTCCCTCAAAGTACCGACACTGGCCTGGCTGAAAGATTGGCGAACTTGTAGTATGTAATTAATCCCGGCTAGTCTTTCCTTTTAGGGTTTGAAGGAAGATTTGATAAAAACAGTGGGAGCCATCCTGATTAGATAAGATAATAACCAATCTGATCTTGCATGAGCTTACGCTAAAGTGTTTTCTTCTCTCTCTCTCCAGGTAGCGACCATTTCATGCCTTAATAAAGATAATAATATGGATGTATTGACCGAACCCGCATGTTATACTGTGCTGGGGAACGTTGGTTCCGTTCTTACCTATAAGAGTTATAGGACTGAACAGGATATAGGGGAATACCAGGATTCCCATGCCACCCGAATGAAGAAAGTACATGTTGATGCATTTTCTTCGGGTGTGTTCGTTACAGAGAACTGTTTCTCCATTTGCTCCACGTCCTGGGTATTAGATACCGGGTCAGGATCCCATATATGTAATCAGTTACATGGGCTTAGAAAAGGTAGAGAACTTGGAGAAGGTGATAAAGACATTAGAGTTGGAAATGGTGCAATTGTTGCAGCTAAGACTGTCGGGGAATATCACCTTGTATTACCAACTGGTAATACATTGGTTCTGAACGAATGTTATTACATGCCGAACCTGATATGCAACATTATATCGGTTTCTTTATTAAGTAAAGAGGGATATAATTTTGTATTACAGGATAATGTTATGAACATTTTCCATAACCAAAAGTTGGTTGGATCAGGCACGTTGTGCAATGGCATTTATGTTCTAAATCAATCAACAGTTCTGAACATAACAAACACACACAAGAGGAAGAGTTCTGAACTGAACGAATCCTTCTTGTGGCATTGTAGACTGGGTCACATCAATGCGACACGACTAGCTAAGTTGCATAAAGATGGATATTTAAATCCGTTTGAATTTTCATCCTATGACACTTGCCAGTCATGTCTCAAAGGCAAGATGACCAAAACTCCGTTTACGGGACACGGAGAAAGAGTTACTGAACTCTTGGGACTGATACATAGTGATGTATGCGGTCCCATGTCTATACATGCCAGGGATGGTTCTTCATACTTCAATACATTCACTGACGATCTCTCTAGGTTCGGGTATGTGTTCCTGATGAAACACAAATCAGAAGCTTTTGAGAAATTTAGGGAATATAAACAAGAAGTTGAGAACCAAACCGGAAAAAGTATTAAAATCCTATGATCTGATCGAGGAGGAGAATACTTAAGCAATGAATTCCTGGAATTCCTAAAAGAGAATGGGATTCTCTCTCAGCTTACTCCTCCTTATACACCACAGCACAACGGTGTATCGGAGCGGAGAAATCGCACCCTATTAGATATGGTGCGCTCTATGATGAGTACAGCTGAGTTACCTATTTCCTTCTGGGGTTATGCGCTGGAGACAGCAGCATACCTATTGAATCAAGTTCCATCTAAATCTGTACCTACCACACCATATGAGATATGTAGTGGGAAGAGACCATGTGTTAAACGAGTTAAGATATGGGGTTGCCCGGCCTATGTCAAAAGGTAAAATCCGGACAAACTCGAGGCATGGTCAGTTCTATGTAAGTTTGTGGGATATCCCAAACATTCACATGGATATCTTTTCTACCATACAGAGGAACAAAAAGTGTTTGTTTCTCGACATGCCACCTTTTTAGAAAAGGAATTTCTTGCAAAAGAAATTAGTGGGGATATAGTAGAACTGAAAGAAATTCCGGCTACACAAACTCAAACTGAAGATTTAGTGGAACCAGAGGATGCAGTAGTACCCGACGAACCCCAGCCTCTCCGCCGATCTAGTAGGGTTCCTCGCCAACCTGAGAGATACTACGGTTTTCTCATGGACGGTGAGAGCGAGGATTGCATCATGGAGGATGATGACCCAACTAGCTTCGAGCAGGCCATCACGAGTGGGGACTCAGTGAAATGGCTGGATGCTATGCGGTCCGAGATGGAATCCATGTACACCAACAAAGTATGGACTTTGGAAGTTGCTCCTGAAGGGGTAAAACCCATTGGGAGCAAATGGATCTTCAAGAAAAAACTTGGTGTAGATGGGAAAGTGGAGACTTTCAAATCTAGACTTGTAGCAAAGGGTTTTCGTCAAAGACCAGGTGTGGACTATGACGAGACCTTTTCTCCAGTGGCTATACTTAAATCCATCCGGATCATGCTTGCCATCGCTGCATATCATGATTACGAAATCTGGCAAATGGATGTTAAGACCGCCTTTCTAAATGGTGATTTAGAAGAGTGCGTGTACATGACTCAGCCAGAGGGCTTCGTAGATAGTGGGAGCAGCGGGAAGGTATGCAAGCTGCTTAAATCCATTTATGGATTAAAGCAAGCATCGCGGAGTTGGAACATCTGCTTTGACGTCGTTATCAAAGAGTTTGATTTCGTCAAAAATCCAGATGAACCTTGTATCTACAAGAAGGTAGCAGAGAGTAAGGTTGTATTCCTCTTATTGTACGTGGACGACATACTCTTGATAGGAAATGATATTCCTATGCTGCAATCGGTCAAGCTCTTCTTATCACAAAGATTCTCAATGAAAGATCTTGGTGATGCCTCCTGCATATTGGGAATCAGGATCTATAGAGATAGATCCAAACGGATACTGGGATTGTCCCAATCCAGGTACATTGACACCATACTAAAGAGGTTTAGTATGGAAGAATCCAAGCGTGGGAACTTGCCCACGATCTCTGGACTCACTCTCTCCAAAGAGATGTCTCCCAAGACTGATTTGGAGAGAGCTCGCATGCAAGGGATACCCTATGCTTCGGCAGTAGGCTCTATCATGTATGCGATGCTATGTACCAGACCCGATGTTGCATACTCACTAAGTGTGGTGAGTCGGTATCAAGCAGATCCTGGAGAGAGTCACTGGACAGCTGTGAAGAACATTCTCAAGTACTTGCGAAGGACTAGAGATATGTTCTTGGTGTATGGTAACAGAGAACTCCAAGTGGAGTCCTTTACCGATTCGAGCTTCCAGAGTGATAAGGACGACTCTAAGTCGCAGTCGGGCTTTGTCTTTACCCTTTACGGAGGGGCGGTTAGCTGGAAGAGTTCCAAGAAGGAAACCGTGGCAGACTCGACGATGGAGGCTGAATACATCGCTGCCAACGATGCTGCTAAAGAAGCTGTCTGGATCAAGAAGTTCATTTCTGAACTTGGAGTGGTTCCATCCATTGAGCATCCAATACCTTTGTATTGCGATAACAATGGAGCGGTGGCTTTGGCCAAGGAACCCAGGTCCCATCAGCGATCCAGGCATATTCTGAGGCGGTATCACCTGATCCGGGAGATAGTTGATCGCCGGGAGATCGAGGTCAGGAGGGTTGACACGAAGAACAACACGGCGGATCCACTCACGAAGGCCATTCCCCAGATACAGTTTGAGAGACTCTTCGGGATACTCGGTATGCGATACTACAGCAGCTGGCCCTAGTGCAAGTGGGAGATTGTTAGTTGTATGTATGCCCTAGAGGCCAGTATTGTACAGATGATGTATATTATATTGGATGCTTGGACATATATAGAGATGACTTTCTTGCTTGATATGATAGTATGCTATCTGGTTGCTCTTTATCTTAACATGTATACTAGTCTCTTTATACTGTCTTATAGTTACATGTTGGTAAAGCCCTTAGGATGTGTACTTGACTACCTGGACTATGATGCAGATCATACTAGTGGGGACATGGTAGTCCATAAGTACATCCTTCAAGGTCCCTAGTCGTGGGTGTATCGAGACGGGGCATCGATATACCAGTGTAGACTAGCGTATACGCTTCTTAACCCATGTGATGGGCGATGGATGATCCCATATCCATTGGTGTTTGACATCAGAGATGGTATACGGGTGCTCAGTGGAGACTGGGTACACTGGACGGACTCGTCGAGAACTCCCAGATGGTATTATACCTCACGTCAGATGGCAGTTCTCAGGTGACACTTGTACAGGTTAGTCTGTAGACCCGAGATCGTCATAGAGCCTTGTGTGATTCCCACTGTGCTTTGATCTCCACCTTACCACGTCCATGAGGAAGTGCAAAACAGTGGTCTTTGGGTACAGTCCCGAGTCACATGGAGGCAATGAGCGATAGGAGGGGTTTCGTCTCTCCCGGTATTGGGAGTTGATGTTGCGCTGTGCTCGATTGGCGGTAGCAGGGAAGTCCCTGGCCAGGGCTGATCAGAGATTTGCTGGTAAGTGTTACCAGTAGTTTCTCGACCCGTTGCGAACCTCACATCGGCACGACTTATCGGGTTATTGGGGTCTGACGTTTACCACCCCTAGACTTGATATGCGACATATCAGACGAACAGACCGGACTGTACGGTAAGTGTTACTGGTTGGATTCACAGGAGTGTGAGCGGGCTAGCTCGTCGATCTTCTGATCGCTCAATACCCGGATGGCCGTTACGTTTAGCAGACCGCTTGCGGCTTGTGGGTGCTTGATATGATCATCATCTGCTACCGGCGTATTGACGAGTCTTTAGAGTCCTACACAGAGGTTTCCTGGCTCAAGCGAAACGAAATAGGAGCGCATATGAGATATGTGCAGGACCGAGAATGATGCGTGTATGTGATACCGCATTTCATTCTCGCGATATATGTTTCGATTGGTTATATTCGATATGACCTAGTTATCGAATCATTGATTCGATAAATCGATACATTGGATTCTAGTCGGTTATGTGCGACATGACCGGATCATTGAATCAAATGTTGATTTAATGATTTAATGTATAATTATATATTTGATATATTGCATTGCATTAACTAGTATTGGTTCACTTTATATGGATTTTCTCACTTGATGTGCAAATTGTATATGTGATATACTTTTGTGCACATGTTTGTATCATGTTTGATGATGCATGCTCATTTGGTTAAGTGTATAGAATTAAACTTAGGTTAAGAAAGTGATTAGGGTTTTTATTTATCCATTCTTTTATTTATTCATTTTTGGAAAAAGAATGGGATAAAAATACAAAATGATTGCTTTCATTCTTGAACATTGTTGAAGCTTCATGAAGCTTTGACTTTGTGACCATTTTGTCTTCACACTAAACCCTAACCATTCTTCTAACCTTAGTTAATTCTCTACACTTAACTATGGTTCACATTATGATAAGTATTGATTTATTTTTTATTTTATCTCAACACTTATCATATTCATTCTTCTTCATCATCTTCTTCTTCAAGAAAAGCTTGATGCCATCAATGGCAACTTGAGCAAAAGTGAGTGAAATCCAATTCTAAAGTGAACCCACCTCCTATTTCTTCACCCTCTACCTCTTGCCAAGTTGTTTTGGGTGTTTTCTTCACAAGTTTCACAACTTCATGAAGTCGGAGCTTGAACTTGTGATGCCTCGACGTAGATCGTCTTTGACACGAAGCCGACGACCTAGCTCGCCCGTTTCTCCAATGAAGCCGACGATTGAGTTCGGGATTCATGATGGACAGCGAGAGGACACCCACGTGGAGCTAAGGAAGTGGAGAACCGGATCTACAAAGGTTGTAGCATCTAACATTTAGTTAAGTTGTTAACTAGTTTACCGTTTCGCCTAGAAATCTAGCCGACGATCCGTATTAGGGTTTCTCGGCACCCATAAAATTTAAAATTGGCATGATTGATGCCTTGTGAGACTTCATTAGAGTGCCTAGGAACCCTACATTTTCATGATTGCTGTTGGATTTCGAGACCCGATTCGAGGAGTTGGATGAACCGTCTCGGGTACATGGTGGGCCCGGTATGGTACCCCGGGGCAAGAAGCTCGAGTTGTATTCGATGAGCCTGGCAGGGGAGCACTACCTACCGGTGATATTATTTGGACTCGTCGGTTATCCGGAGGATACCGGCCGGAGTCATGAGATGGATACAGGCTGATCCGTTCTGCCGGAGCCCGCGGGCCGATCCCGCAGATGATACGGATGCCTTAGATATTGATATTTGAGATCTGAGATTTGAGATATTGAGATTTGATATTGAGATACTGAAACTTATGTTTTGTGTCGATGCTGACACTGATTTCTCTGTTGCTTTCATTGATGATACTTGATTGATATACATATAGAAATCTCATTGATTAAAGAAAACAGTTGTCTCACTCATGATATATTCTGTTTCCATTCGTAATGCATTCATACATTATATATTTGATTTGTTGCTATCCGAGGCACTGACACGAGCACGTGGTATTGCACGTATATGTAGATGGATCAGGATATTACTTGAGGATATTACTTGATATGACCTAAGATAGCGTTATGCATGCGATTTCTACTCGTAGATGTTTTTTACTCACGAGTTGGCAACTCACCCCCGTTGTGCCACAGTTCCTTGCAGGTTTTGCCGTACAGGTTTCGTTGCGGCTTTGCTGGCACACTGTTCCTTCCGGGTGATTTCTTTGGTAGGTGGGTTCATTGCATCAGGACCACCATTGTTTACTTATTATTTCAGTTGTATCTAGAAACTCCATCAACCAGATTATATATTTGATAGAGATAGAAGACCAGACTTGTTATTTTTCGACCTTAGAGTTGCGCGTTGTATTATTATGGTTTTCATGCAGATTTTGGGTTTTCTTTTGAGTTTTGATCCTCGCCCTTCGGCATTGTATATTATATTGCTTTCGTGGTTGTGACCGTCAATTGACGAAGAGCTAGCTCCCGCTTGGGGATGCCTTATTTCGTATACTATTCATGTTGTATCCCGTTTGGGGCTAGTATTTACAAAGGAGACTGCCGAAATTTTCAGAAAATACTTGAGATTTTAAAAATACATACTTCGGCCTATGTTGATTAAAACTACTTGCTTTCAATTGGTTTTTCCTTCACTCTACTGCTTCTTTGGTTTTGATTTCTGGGTTTTGACTTACTTAGATTACGTACGCCTCGAGACGTTTCATAATTTAAGTGCCGGTCATGTTCCGTACTTTTCGGGTCATAACAAAGTTGGTATCAAAGCGTTAGGTTTTACCTTCGGAGTGTAGGATGACCCTTGGTTGATGGAATAGGTGACTCAAGTAGAGTGACGTACCGTACGTATGTTCCGCGGCATATTTACGATACGATACTCCACTAGAAGCCTTAGGATGTACATTTCTTTGCACAACATTATATTCATTCCTATGATCTTCCCTCATCGGTACCAGTTTATGGATTTTGCTGCCACGATTACACGGGTAGAGAGAGCTGCGGCTAGAGTTGCGGTCAGCACAAGCTCGTCACGAACGAGGACTGACCAGGGCGTGATTCCAGGGACATACGATTGCGTAGAGGCGTCGTTTCATTGTGTTTCCACGCCACGAGCGTTTGATGGATCGCTTTTACGAGATTTCTCGGACGTGCAGATCAGCACCAGAGGATAGAGCCACTGCAAGAGGCCAGCCAGGATGTGATGACCGTTAATGCACCATATTTTGATGTTGAGGCACTATTCAGCGTGCGGACAAAAGATTCAGATGTTGCTGCGACTAACGAGATATCGCCCCAGAAGTTTGGAGCTATGCCGCACGAGTTATACTTCGAGATATGATAGAAGATCGCTAGTCACCAAAGATGAAGGACTAGGACATATGATTTATTGCCTACCCCGATGCGAGGTCATCAGATGGATTGATTCCAGCTAGAGGCGACTTCACGCTGATACGTTGAGAGTCGATAGAGACGATCAAATGTCAGGAACCCATTTTCCAAGTTTAAAGTATTCAGAAAACAATGCTAGCAATTCTACGGACCCTCTAGAAGAATGAAACCCTAAATCGACTTAATGACCATGGAACGCCAGTGAACCTTAGGGTTTGTGGCAGTTCAGTGGTGCAATTAATGAGGCTTGGGGTCCGGCCTTCTACGGTAGGTCCATAGGTGTTGTGGCATATATTCGATACTATTAAACTGTGCCCAAGATTTTGAGCTCGTGGGGGATTATGGAACCTCGACGAATCGATCGAAAAGTTCGACATCATTCGGACATCATGTGATGGGATACATTGCTTGGGAGACTCCAGATACGAGTATAGCCGTTGGAGCGCAGTCCATGCAGCCACGAGGAGGCGAGTCCGAAGCAGTCGACATTAGAGAAAAGTGGAGTAAGAGGTTAGTATGAGATCTTGATGAGATGGCGTTCCACTCCGCCAACATCAGAGATGTGATACGCATGCAGAGGTGTTGTATATGGATATATCTTCCAGAAGGAGTCGTGATGAGTATGCAGCCGTTCCGGAACAAGAAATAAATATAGTAAAAGAGATGATAACTTCCGGGCAGTTCAGCAGGAACGAGATTTGGGAAAGATTCCGACAAGATCTTTCTGGAAATACTAAACGAGAAGACCTGGACCCAGGAGTGGTCATATGACACACACCCAGTAGGCCAGAGTTCGGCATCATCGACAAGACATGTTATGAATAACCATGATAGTTGACCAGAGATCTTTAGAGGATGTGTCAGAGCGGACTGCTTCCGTTATCGTTTCTATATTGGACCGTTGATCCGGGGAGCTATGTACTTAGCAATCTGTAGTAAGAGACGAGAGCCTAAGGGCATTAGGCGACATGCCATGATCAGAAGGCAAGTAGATATCTTGCTCTGCTAGCATTGGATGCACCGACACCATCTCGACTTTGAAGGACGGACATATCGACGACAGTATTTATGATTTGTGATTTCGTGAGTTGACTATCGCGTATCCGTCACTTTGGATTTCAGTATTTTTGGGTGATTTATTTCATGATTGAGTTTTGATGACCGAGTTTCATGATATTTGATTTCATGCGTAGGGCATGCATATGACTTGACTTATGCGCTCGGCATAGTTTCATGCACTATTAGTATTTTGATTTGCTTTTGTACACGCCGATACACAGGATAGTGAGATTTTATACCACGGTATACCTGATTTGGAATTGGATTGAGATATGTTGTATACCGTCGATTTCGATTGTGATATTCTGTAACATTTTAAAAATAAATAAATAAATTTCTTTAAGTGAATTTTATAATTTCGGTAAAGTAAAACGTAGTTTTCATAAAACTAAACCGTAATTATTTTTCACTATAAATTTAAAAATACCTATTTTAATTATGTAATTACTAGTAAATGGTGTTTATTTAGCCACTTATAAATTTTTAGTTTAATTAAATATAGTAGTGGTTTGAATAATATAGTTATGCTATTTAATATGTATTACGACCATTAGTTTCATTTAAACATCAAGTTTTGAAGTAAAACGGTAAATTGGCATTTTCGGGTTTTACGAAATCGGGCGATTTGATCGATTTTAGGGTTTCGATGAATTAAATCATGTTTTATATTATAAGTAATGAGTTTTAAAACTATGAGTTGTTTGTTGATGTTTATCTCGATTAATCGGAGTTTGTACGCCGATATCGAGCAATATTTGGTTCTTTTGCATGAGCGGGTCATAGGTTTTAACCTATGCGCGTTTCGTGCATCGTTTTGATATTGTCCATGATTCAGTTTACAATACTACATATGTTTGCGTATAGGTACCCCTCATGTGGACTGCGGGCGATGAAGAAGAGGATGGCGACACCGTCTTCGGCAGACAAGGACCAGGTGAGTAGATGTATATCTACGGGGGGAAGTCGGGTGGATGGCGTTTAGCACCCCCGCAAACGTAGAATAGGAATAAGTACTTATTGTCTTTAGGAAGCCAGACGTGACCTTAGAATTTCGGTGAGTAGGACCCTAGTAGTGACCTTAGGTTGGACTAGATTGATTTAGGAAGACCTTAACCGAGGATGAATATCATGGAGGAGATTCATAGGTTTCAGGTAGATACACGCACACGCACACACTGAGACTCGATGTGGTGTATACATGTATGTGTATATATATATAGGACTAGGTGTAGGTATATATATATATACACAATACGTATATGTGATTCAAGGAGGTGATATGATACACGGGATGAAACAATATAACTGGGCTTGATGCCGTGATTCTTGGTTATACGGTCATGTTATGATGTTAGCGGATCATTGGGAAATGAGATAATGAATAGGTATACATCAATAATAAAGGGTGGTGATGATATTGAAGTACATGGGACTCTAAAATAGAACCCGGACCGTAACCTATGCCTGAAAGTCTGATATGATATATGTATGACTTGATTACGATATCATATAGGTGTGACTTGATTACGATATGAGATATGTGTAACTTGATTACGATATGATATATAAATATATGTGACTTAATCACGACTTGACATATGTGACTTGATCAAGATATGATATATGTGACATGACATTTCTGAGGATAAATTAACGATGTATATTATGCTGGCAATGATATATGATTGATGTATGCGATTACAGTATAGCACCTTGATCATGACATGTGTTGATAATGATATTATACGAATGATGAGACACGTAGGCGATACTTAACCCGTACCCCGATATTGGGATGCCGTACGATGGACTTTACCGTACGAGGCATAGATATGATGACTGATCCGCACTCTTGATTCGAGGAAGCCGTACTACGTACGTGACGCTATTGAGGCTGGATCGCTGACTATTAGAGATATGGATTCAGACTTTAGGGGTACTCCTATTTCTTATCGACTAGTTTCTTAGGTTTAGTTCCTTAGGAGGTTAGATGGACACTAGTGTAAGTTCGAGTCGTATAGTTGTAGTTTTACTTGTATATCACAGATGAGTGGTTATTACACATCCGTCTTTACATTCATACCGTAATCATAATGTTGCATGTTCATACATATGTTTCTATAATCAGTATAAAACTCTGCCTGTTAGGACACCAGCACCATTACCGATGATGCGCATATTCCACGCACACTTATTTGCCGGCTCACACACATCATCATCGGTAATTGCTGTGTCACGTACACTTTAGATCATATTATCTTTTATTCATAGGATCAGCTAACAGCTAGATCGATATTACATCGTGATTACTCTCTGGTATTAGTATAGACATGGCATTTATTACTTAGACATTTCTTGCATTCACATTTTCATGTTATCATGCAGTATTATGGGCATATGCCGACACTTATCATATACTTATTCATGATTTTGAGATTTTGGATTTCTATGAGATTTCTGGATTTTTGGTGAAAACCGCAAGAATATATATAAAAACTTCACTCCTCCTCCTCTCTTTTTAAAATATAAGTTGCGGTTTTCTCGTGATGTATGTGTCATCCACTATGAGATTTCATGTTTTCTGTTGGATTTCATGACCCGATTCGAGCAGTAGATGAACCGTCTCGGGTACATGGTAGGCCCGGTATGGTACACCGGGGTAAGAAGATCGAGTTGTAGACGATGAGCCTGGCAGGGGAGGACTACCTACCGGTGATGTCTGGCACGGCGGATATCTGGAGGATACCGACCGTTGTCGTGAGATTTGATGATATGGGCCGATCCGGACTGACGGAGCCCGAGATATTGAGACTGTGAGACATTAAGATTATGAGGTATTGAGACTTGAGATTTACATGTTTTGTGTCGATGCTTGACACGGATTTCCATGGATTTCATCATTGATATTTCAGATTTCTATACACATTTTACCATGATAAAAGCTAAAGATTTCTTATACAGATATATCTAGATTTCAGGATTGGTTATTTCACATTCATGGTGCATCATACTCATTCACATGACATATTACTATTTGAGGCACCGACACGAGCACGGAGCATTTGCACTTACACGGAGTTTATTACCCTGCCATTACTAGATGACTGGTGATATAGTAGTGTATTATTATGACCTAGGATAGCGTCGTGCATTCGATTTATTTTCGCAGATATCTTCTCCTCACGAGTTGGCAACTCACCCCCGTTGTGCCAAATTTTATTACAGGTTCAATGTACAGGTTTTCCTAGCAGCTTGCTGGCACATCTTTTCACTCAGGGTGATTTGCACGGTAGGTTGGTTCACTTGTATCTGGACCGCCATTATACTTTTATTATTTCATTTGTATCTAGAAAGCTCCATCAACCAAACTTGTATTACTTGATAGTTTACTGGATCGGTTGTTTATTTCAACCTTAGAGTCGCGCTTGTATTATTATGATATCTGGTGGTTTTGTTTTCTTTTGAGTTTTGAGCCTCGCCTTTTGGCGTTGTATACTATTGTGCATTGATGTGGTTGTTTCCGCCTTTTGGCGTAGAGCTAGCTCCCGTTTGGGGATGCTTTTTATTGTTTGTATATATATTATTCTTGTTTGTACCCGTTTGGGGCCAGTTTTTACAAAGGAGACTCTGCCGAAATTTTTGAGAAAATTAGATGTTGCTTTTAAACTTGTTTTCTACATGTTTTCCTTTACTTCTTCTTCTTTTTATGGTTTAGATTTCTGGGCTTCGGCTTACTTAGGTTACGTTGCGCCTCTAGACGCTTCGTAATCGAAGTGCCGGTCATGTTCCGTACCTTCGGGCCGTGACAAAGTTGGTATCAGAGCGCTAGGTTTAACCTTGTATAAGTCTAAGTGATCCTTGGTTGATGGAGTAGGCGACTTAGGTTGAGTCACGTACCGTGGGTATGATCCGCGGCATACTTACGATACGCTACTCTTCTTAAGTAGCCTTAGGATGTACATTTCTTTGCACCGTATTTCATTCGTTCTTTTGACCTATCTTCGTCGATGTCGGAGGGTGGTTTCTGTTACCACGGTCGCACGGGCAGAGGGAGCTGCGGATCGTATGTGATGACCAGTAGGGTATCGTTTATTCTTGAGAATTGAAGCATTGTTTAGCGTGCGGACGAAGGGTATTCACATGCCGTCCAGACGAAGTTAAAGGATTCGAACGATTGTTAGAAACCCATTTTCCAAGTTTAAGGTATTCGGAAGAACATGCAAGTATTTCGATGGACCCTCTAGAAGAATGAAACCCTAACTCGACATAATGACCACGAGAACGCCCTTGAACCTTAGGGTTTACGGCAGTTCCGCGGTGGCATTAGTGAGGCTTGGGTTTGCTCTTCTACGGCTGGACCATCGATACTGGGGTATGTACCGGATATTTTTAAACTGTACTTGAGTGTTGAGCTCTTGGGGAATTATGGGATTTTGATGAATCGATCGAAAAGTTTAACGTAGTCCGGATATCAGGTGAAGGGATCGACTACGTGGGAGACTCTAGATATGAGTATTGCCATTGGTAACGCAGTCAGCACACCTATGAAGAGACAAGTTCGAAACAGTCGACACCAGAGGAAAGGGGGAAAGAGGCGCACATTGACGATAGTTTTTACGATTGTGATTTGGTGATTTGAATTTCATATTTTCGTTGATTGGATTTTGGTATTTTGAGGACTTTGTTCTACGATTGGTATTTCTTATGTGTACCTTCATTACATTCTATTTTTGTTTCATATATCAGTGGTATTGATGTTGTTTAGTACGTACCCAGTGCACTTGATTTGGTTTTTATACATTTTGAGATTTTGACTTGATTTCGTGCATATGGTTACATATGATTTTGACATATACTTCGACCTAGTTTTCATGCATTTTCGTACTGTGATTTCGATTTTGATATTCGGTATATGTTTTCATGCACCCTGTGCACCTGATTGAGATTCTTGCGCACACTTGGCGCACTTGATGCGATTTTGTGCACACCAGATGCACTGAATCGGGGTTTTGTGCAGATTAGATGCACCTGATATTGAGTCGTGCACGCCCGTTGCACTTGACAGATGTTTTTGGTGCACACCTGTTGCACTCAGTTTTGTTTTTGTGTGTATTCGTGGCATCTGTATTTGGTTTCGATTTTAGTGCGCACCGGACGCACATGATATTTTTATGATGTGATTGAGATTGATTTCAGTTTGAGCAGTATGTTTTTATAATCATTACTATTTGATTCAGTAACCAGGCGGGATGTGTATGTTAAATAAAAGATATTTATTTATAGTTATTTTTTTTATAAAATAAACGTCCGCTACTTGTACCGTGACACGTGCATCATACGGCGATTTTCAAAAGGGGGTTCTTGCATGCTTCTTTATCCAGATTTTTGGACGATTTTACTATGATACGCACAATATATGAGTTGTAGTTTTGATGTATATTATGTTGGTTTTCGTATTGGGTTTTGGTATTTTATTTTCTCCATAACTCCGATGATTGTGTTATGCTTGACGGAGTTGATTTAAGTTATGTATTGATGATTTCGGAGCCCCGACGATTTGAGTGTTTTGGCTGAATGTTTTAGTAATTGGGGGGAGTTTTAATTTAAATTCGGGGACCAAATTTCATAAAGGGGGGAAGATTGTAACATTTTAAAAATAATTAAATAAATAAATAAAATTCTTTAAGTGAATTTTATAATTTCGGTAAAGTAAAACGTAGTTTCCATAAAACTAAACCGTAATTATTTTTCACTATAAATTTAAAAATACCTATTTTAATTATGTAATTACTAGTAAATGGTATTTATTTAGCCACTTATAAATTTTTAGTTTAATTAAATATAGTAGTGGTTTGAATAATATAGTTATGCTATTTAATATGTATTACGACCATTAGTTTCATTTAAACATCAAGTTTTGAAGTAAAACGGTAAATTGGCATTTTCGGGTTTTACGAAATCGGGCGATTTGATCGATTTTAGGCTTTCGATGAATTAAATCATGTTTTATATTATAAGTAATGAGTTTTAAAACTATGAGTTGTTTGTTGATGTTTATCTCGATTAATCGGAGTTTGTACGCCGATATCGAGCGATATTTGGTTCTTTTACATGAGCGGGTCATAGGTTTTAACCTATGCGCGTTTCGTGCGTCGTTTTGATGTTGTCCATGATTCAGTTTACAATACTACATATGTTTGCGTATAGGTACCCCTCATGTGGACTGCGGGCGATGAAGAAGAGGATGGCGACACCGTCTTCGGCAGACAAGGACCAGGTGAGTAGATGTATATCTACGGGGGGAAGTCGGGTGGATGGCGTTTAGCACCCCCGCAAACGTAGAATAGGAATAAGTACTTATTGTCTTTAGGAAGCCAGACGTGACCTTAGAATTTCGGTGAGTAGGACCCTAGTAGTGACCTTAGGTTGGACTAGATTGATTTAGGAAGACCTTAACCGAGGATGAATATCATGGAGGAGATTCATAGGTTTCAGGTAGATACACGCACACGCACACACACTGAGACTCGACGTGGTGTATACATGTATGTGTATATATATATAGGACTAGGTGTAGGTATATATATATACACAATACGTATATGTGATTCAAGGAGGTGATATGATACACGGGATGAAACAATATAACTGGGCTTGATGCCGTGATTCTTGGTTATACGGTCGTGTTATGATGTTAGAGGATCATTAGGAAATGAGATAATGAATAGGTAAACATCAATAATAAAGGGTGGTGATGATATTGAAGTACATGGGACTCTAAAATAGAACCCGGACCGTAACCTATGCCTGAAAGTCTGATATGATATATGTGTGACTTGATTACGATATCATATAGGTGTGACTTGATTACGATATGAGATATGTGTAACTTGATTACGATATGATATATACATATATGTGACTTAATCACGACTTGACATATGTGACTTGATCAAGATATGATATATGTGACATGATATTTCTGAGGATAAATTAACGATGTATATTATGCTGGCAATGATATATGATTGATGTATGCGATTACAGTATAGCACCTTGATCATGACATGTGTTGATAATGATATTATACGAATGATGAGACACGTAGGTGATACTTGACCCGTACCCCGATATTGGGATGCCGTACGATGGACTTTACCGTACGAGACATAGATATGATGACTGATCCGCACTCTTGATTCGAGAAAGTCGTACTACGTACGTGACGCTATTGAGGCTGGATCGCTGACTATTAGAGATATGGATTCAAACTTTAGGTGTACTCCTATTTCTTATCGACTAGTTTCTTAGGTTTAGTTCCTTAGGCGGTTAGATGGACACTAGTGTAAGTTCGAGCCGTATAGTTGTAGTTTTACTTGTATATCACAGATGAGTGGTTATTACACATCCGTCTTTACATTCATACCGTAATCATAATGTTGCATGTTCATACATTTTTTTCTATAATCAGTATAAAACTCTGCCTGTTAAGACACCAGCACCATTACCGATGATGCGCATATTCCACGCACACTTATTTGCCGGCTCACACACATCATCATCGGTAATTGTTGTATCACGTACACTTTAGATCATATTATCTTTTATTCATAGGATCAGCTAACAGCTAGATCGATATTACATCGTGATTACTCTCTGGTGTTAGTATAGACATGGCATTTATTACTTAGACATTTCTTGCATTCACATTTTCATGTTATCATACAGTATTATGGGCATATGCCGACACTTATCATATACTTATTCATGATTTTGAGATTTTGGATTTCTATGAGATTTCTGGATTTTTGGGAAAAACCACAAGAATATATATGAAAACTTCTCTCTCTCCTCCTCTCTTTTTAAAATATAAGTTGTGGTTTTCTCGTGATGTGTGTGTCGTCCACCAAGAGATTTCATGTTTTCTGTTGGATTTCGGGACCCGATTCGAGGAGTGGATGAACCGTCTCGGGTATATGGTGGGCCCGGTATGGTACCCCGGGGCAAGAAGATCGAGTTGTAGACGATGAGCCTGGCAGGGGAGGACTACCTATCGGTGATGTCTGGCGCGGCGGATATCCGGAGGATACTGACCGTTGTCGTGAGATTTGATGATATGGGCCTATCCGGACTGACGGAGCCCGAGATATTGAGACTATGAGACATTGAGATTATGAGGTATTGAGACTTGAGATTTACATGTTTTGTGTCGATGCTTGACACGGATTTCCATGGATTTCATCATTGATATTTCAGATTTCTATACACATTTTACCATGATAAAAGCTAAAGATTTCTTATACAGATATATCTAGATTTCAGGATTGGTTATTTCACATTCATGGTGCATGCATACTCATTCACATGACATATTACTATTTGAGGCACCGACACGAGCACGGAGCATTTGCACTTACACGTAGTTTATTACCCTGCCATTACTAGATGACTGGTGATATAGTAGTGTATTATTATGACCTAGGATAGCATCGTGCATTCGATTTCTTTTCGCAGATATCTTCTACTCACGAGTTGGCAACTCACCCCCATTGTGCCAAATTTTATTACAGGTTCGATGTACAGGTTTTCCTGGCAGCTTGCTGGCACATCTTTTCACTCAGGGTGATTTGCACGGTAGGTTGGTTCACTTGTATCTGGACCGCCATTGTACTTTTATTATTTCATTTGTATCTCGAAAGCCCCATCAACCAAACTTGTTTTACTTGATAGTTTACTGGATCAGTTGTTTATTTCGACCTTAGAGTCGCGCTTGTATTATTATGATATCTGGTGGTTTTGTTTTCTTTTGAGTTTTGAGCCTCGCCTTTTGGCGTTGTATACTATTGTGCATTGATGTGGTTGTTTCCGCCTTTCGGCGTAGAGCTAGCTCCCGTTTGGGGATGCTTTTTATTGTTTGTATATATATTATTCTTGTTTGTATTCGTTTGGGGCCAGTTTTTACAAAGGAGACTCTGCCGAAATTTTTGAGAAAATTAGATGTTGCTTTTAAACTTGTTTTCTACATGTTTTTCTTTACTTCTTCTTTTTTTTATGGTTTAGATTTCTGGGCTTCGGCTTACTTAAGTTACGTTGCGCCTCTAGACGCTTCGTAATCTAAGTGCCGGTCACGTTCCGTACTTTCGGATCGTGACATATTCGATATTCATTTTCGTGCACATTGTGCACTTGATTTGGATTTTGCACATACTTAAGGCGCTTGATGTGATTTTGGTGCACACCTGATGCACTAAATCGGGATTCTTGGTGCATAGCAGATGGACCTGATGCTGCTGTCAGGCACACCCGTTGCCATTGACAGATGTTTTCGTGCACACCCGTTGCACTTAGATTTTTGTTTTTGTACACGTGTTTGGCACATTCATGGATTTCGATTTCCGTGCGCACCAGACGCACGTGGCATTCATATATATTTGGGATTGATTTCTTTTGGAGCAATATATTTTATGATACTTGCTATTTGGTTTAGTACTGAGCAGGACTAGTTAAAGAACAGTACCTGAGTATATTTTTGCATGCATTGATAGTTATCGAAGTGATTTCCAAATAGGAGCTATAGTCTTAGTATTTACCTACGTGTCCGTGATGACACGAAACTTTTTATAAGGGAAACCCTTCTTAAATTGTTTTCAAAACGGCGGAACGTGCATATTAAACAAAGGATATATATATATATAGTTATTTTCTTACAATAGACATCCGCCACTGTGCAGTGTTATGCGCATCGCACAGCGACTTAAAAGGTTTGGCATGCATTTCCTTCAGATATTTATATGTATGGTGTTGATTTATATCATATTGGTTTTCGTATTGGATTTAGACATTGATGTCTTCCTCATGACTCCGATGATTGCGGGACGCTTGACGGAGTTTTGATTTTGAGTTATACACTCTTTTTCAGGCGCATGCATTGCGCTACGATATATGTTTTATGTATTTATGATTTCGGAGCCCCGACGACTTGATTGTTTAAATGTTTTAGTATTTGGGGAGTTTTAATTTAAATTCGGGGACCGAATTTCTTTAAGGGGGAAGATTGTAATGTTTTGAAAATCGTTCAGGTGAAATTTCGGTTAATCGGTAAAATAACGGGTGTTTTCGTAAAAAAAAAATCAAGATATAAATATTTTTTAATATAAAATTAAATATACATATTCTAGCTATGAAATTGCTGGTATTTGGTGTTTTTTGAGCCACTAGTAAAATTTCTAATTTCCTGAAAAATTTTCCGAAATTAATTATTTTAATATTATTTTAAGCCGTCACTAATACATTTAATTAGGGAAAATTACAAATTGGAATGGGTTGATACAAATTTTGTGCATCATGACACATTAAACTAACAAGTAAAATATTGTTTCTAAAATGAAATGAATTGATCGAACGGTTTTAGAAATATCGAAGAAAAAGGCTTAAATGGTGAAAATAGCTAAATAGAAATTGAGGTTTGGTGTTTATCTTCTTGTGTGTGTGCCCACTCTCTCACTTACACTCACACACACCTCCATTCTCTATTATGGCCGAGCCTAGCTGCCCCATCCCCAAACTTGTCCCCACTTCAAAGGCTAAAGAAAAGAAAAGAAAATGAAAACAATAAAGAAATGAGAATGGTGTTGACTTGTGATATGGGTCTTTGACTTATCCAATTACTTTCCCCACCTCACTCTCTCTCCTCTCCCCTCATTTCTTGCCGAGCTCCCTCCTCTCCCACAACAGCAGCCCCCTCTTTCTTTTCCTCTCATTTCTCATCAAAAAAATCCACAATTTTGCCTCAAATCCATACAAAATCAAAGCTAAATCCAAATCCAACTCCTACCCATTTTTCCTTAGCTATCAAGCATGGATCATGGTGAAAAGTTTGCATTTTGGAGGTCATGTTACATGCTAGATCCCTTGATTTGTGAGGTATAAACCTTAACCTATGTTTTGATTGTTGGTTAATTACTCCAATTTAGTAAAATTTGGTGTTTAATTTTGGTTCTAGTGGCTAACTTGGAAATTCAAGTTTAGAGTTGGATCTAGTTAGGGTTTTTATCATTTATTTGTGGTGGTGAGTTGTAGTTTAGCATATTAAATCATGTAAAAGATAAGCTAATTGCTAGGTAGCTAATTGTTAAAATAAAATTTTGCTAAATATGCTATTTTTTTGCTAACTAGGTTTTAGAAATTAAATTAAAATGGGCGATTAAAATCTAGTTAGGGGTTTTAGCACATTTTTAAGGTTTCCATGCGTGGTTTAACAATTTAAAATATGGAAAATCTAGCTTAGTTATTGAATTGTGAATTTTACTTTGAAAATTGTTAAAATTGGATAAATTGCAAACTAGAATTTTGGGGTTAATGAAATTTAATGAGATTAAATTGTGGAAATGGTTTGTATGGATTATTCAAGATGTTTAATAAGTATTATGGCCATTAGAATTGTTAAAACATCAAGTGTTGTACTAAAACAGTAAATTTTGCTTGCTAGGTTTTCGGAAAAATAGCTTTTAAAGTGAGTTTGGGGATTTTGTGAATTTTAACCTATTTCATATTATAATTAGTGTTTGTGAATGTGCAAATGGGTGCGTTTGGGTTTTTCTCGATGGGTTGATGTTTGTACATCGACATCGAGGGTTGATTTGGCTATTCTTGCATGCGTAGGCGATAGGTTTTGACCTATACCTGATCCACGTGCCGATTTGGTTTTCGTATGCCGTTTCGATTCCGAATTGGGTTTTCATGCGATACGATACATTGTGACATGTAGGTACCCCCATGTAGACTTCGAGACGACAAGCAAGCGCATGGCGACATAGATTTCGGCAAGCGAGGACCAGGTGAGTAGATATATATCTACGGGGGAAGTCCGGTGGATGGCGTATAGCACCCCCGCAGTTCGATGTAAAGTATATTATACATATATACTATATATTTATGATATCTATTTTGTGTGACATGGATGTTAATGATAGGGTTACATGTTCATGGATTAGTAGTATTACTTGCGAAACCCTAGAGTAGTTGTTGCACCTATACACGGACACACACTTGCATACATTCATTCTTTTACCTGTGCGTATATGGGGATATGTATATGTGTATATATATATATACACACACATGGGTATGGGACTATGTATATATATACGTATACATATACACGGATTATGAGGATAGTACTTGGGATTGGAGATGAGTCGATGAGTTGGGGCTTGAGGCCATGAGATCGGTGATGTGATATGGTCCGTATTTGGGATACGACATGATATTTTAGCGGGTTTTTTAGGCGTGATGTTTTCATACACACGCATGCATTTCATAGATGGTATCAGTATTGTACTAGACGTAGATCATGTAGGGTTGCTAGGTACGCGCACAAGGGTCTACGAGGCATCAACCATGCCTGATTAAAATTTAGCCTTGCCGAACAACCCAAAGCCGGATCTTTAAACTAGAATTTATGCGAAACTAAGCATGTTAAACACTTTAACACTAAGTGAGAGGGATTACAACCTTTGTAGATCCGGTCCTTCACTTCTAAAGCTCCATGTTGAGGTCCCTTCGCTGCGATCATCGTGTTCCGGACTCTCGAGAGGCTCCACGAAGAGAAAGATGCAGTCTTGCTTCCGATCTTCGATAACAAAGATGATCTACCTTGAAGTTTCATTAACACAAGCTAACACTTACTAAATGAAGTGAACACCCTCATCTAAATGGCAAGGATAGATGAGGATGATGAAGTAGGATTTTTAGCTCTCATTTATAATCTTTTTCTCACACATAATTATCAGTTAGAAAAACTATTAAGCTTTTTCCATGAAAAGAAGAAGGAAGAAGATGAAGAATAATTCATAATCCTTTTGTGATGAATAATGCAAAGTAATCATAAGGTTAGAAATACAACCATGGTTTAAGTAACCATTGTAGAGAATTAACCAAGGTTAAAGGGTGTGGTTGGGTCAAGCAAATATCATGCAAAAATATCTAAACAAATATCTTTGCACAAAACAAAAAGAAAGCTTCTAGAAACTTCTAGAATAACTTAACCCTAATCAAACCCTAACCATGTTTAATCTCCACTAAACATGTTGTATTAATAACCACATCATGTTACAATATTATATATCACATATATAATATTTATTGTAACAAAATAAAATAATACAATTAACATATATCGCATATATATCAATGTATTACCCGAGTGAGAAAAAGAATCTTTTAGTGAGCTAATATTAGTTAATGTAATTTAATATATCATATATATTATTATACATTAAATTATCGAATCAACATTTGATCCGACAATCCGGCTATATCGCATATAACCGACTAATATTTCATTTACCGATTCATCGAATCAACACTTGATCCGATGACACGGCTGATATCAAATATCGCGAGAATACAATACGGTATCACATACCGCATTATCCTCGGTCCCGCACATTTCACATATGTGCTCCTACTCCGTTTTGCCTGAGCCAAGAAACCTCTGTGTAGGACTCTAAAGAATCGTCAATACGCCGGCAGTAGGTGATGATCATATCAAACACCCACAAGCTGCAAGCGGTCAGCTAAACGTAACAGCCACCCAGGTATTGAGCGCTCAGAAGATCAACAAGCAAGCCTGTACATTCTCCTGTGAATCCAATCAGTAACACTCCCGTACAGTCCGATCTCGTCGTATGATATGTCGCATATCTCGCCTAGGGGTGGTAAACGTCAGACCCCAGTAGCTCGATAAGTCGTGTCGATATGAGGTCTATAACAGTTCGAAAAACTACTGATAACACTTACCAGTAAATCTCAGCAACCCTGGCCAGGGATTTCCAGTTATAGCCAATCGAACACAGCACAACATCAACTCCCTATACCGGGAGAGACGAATCCCCTCCTATCGCTTATTGCCTCCATGTGATTCGGGACAGTACCCAAAAGCCACTTTTCTGCACGCCCTCTTGGACGTGGTATGATAGAAATCAAAGCACAGTGGGAATCACACAAGACTCTATGACGATCTCGGGTCAACAGACTACTCTGTACCAGTGTCACCGGAGAACTGCCATCTGACGTGAGGTATAATACCATCTGGGAGTTCTCGGCGAGTCCGTCCAGTGTACCCAGTCTCTACTGAGCACCCGTACACCATCCTTGATGTCAAACACCGATGGATATGGGATCATCCATCGCCCATCATATGGGTCAAGATGCGTATACGCTAGTCTGCTCTGGTGTATCGATGCCCTGTCTCGATATACCCTCGACTAGGAACAGTTATAGGATGTACTCGTCGACTACCGTGGCCCCACTAGTATGATCTCATCATAGTCCCAGTAGTCGAGTACATATCCTAAGGGCTTTATCAATATGTAACATAGAGACAATCAGAGTACATGTTAAGATAAAGTGCAACCAGTTAGTATACTATCATGTCGAGCAAGAAAGTCCTTCCTATATATGTCCAAGCATCCATTACAATATACATCATATGTACAGTAATGGCCTCTAGGGCATACATATAACTAACAATCTCCCACTTGCACTAGGGCCATCCGTTGTGGTATAACATACCCAACAATTAGTTGTGGTTGAAGTATCTCATACTCAACCATCCCATAAAAGTCTCTACTGAGAAAAAGGCCTTTGTGAGTGGATCCGCGCAGTTGTCCTCTGTGTCTACTCTCCTAACCTCGTTCTCCCTAGAGATCAACCATCTCCATGATCAGGTGATACTGCCTAAGAATTATATCTGGATTTCTGATGGGACGGTAGTTCTTTGGCTAAAGCCACAACTCCATTGTCACACAATGGTAGAAACGAAGTTCATCTCATGAACTTATATATATCCAGACTGCCTCTTTGGTAGCATCCTTGATAACGATGTATCTTGCCTTTAATCGTCTAGTATGTCACGGTATCTAGCTTGGAACTCTTCCAACATACCGTCCCTCCACTGAGGGTAAAGACAATGCCTACGACTGACATTCAGTCGTCCTTATCACCCTGGAACCTTTCCAGTGATTCTCCCCAGGATCGATTGATACCATCTCACTACAACTAGTGAGAGTCCTAACATCCAATTTGATCTATCTCATAGATCCAAAACCCAGGATTTAGTAGGTATCACTTTGATCCTATATGAAGAATCCTTATAATAAGCGGAAATTGACAGAGCGTAGCATAGGAAACTACTTTCCTATCAAGAGTATGTCATCCACGTACTCTACTAGGATCACCACCATACTCCCTACTACCTTTTTGTTTATACAAGGTTTATCTACCATTTTGATGAAGTCAAACTCTTTGACTACCGCATCAAAACAGATGTTCCAACTCCGCGATGCCTGTTTTATCACATAAAACATCTTGCACACGTTTCCGCTGCTCCCACTGTCTGCGAAGCCCTCTGGCTGTGTACTTATAGACGCTCTCTTCCAAATCATCATTTAGAAAAGCAGTCATGACACCCAACCGCCAGATATCGTAGTCATGGTATGTAACCGTGGCAAGTAGGATCTAGATGGACTTAAGCATAGCTTTGAAAGTCTCAACTTTTCCATGTACACCAAGTAATCTTCTCAAAATATACTTGCTCCTGATGGGGATTTAACCCTTCAGATAAAGCAACCAAAGTCCATACTTTGTTGGTGTATAAGGATTCCATCTCAGATCGATAAGCATCCAGCCATTCTTACAGAGTCCCACTCCTGATGGCCAGCTCGAAACTAGTTGGGTCATCATCTCATGATGCAATCCTCGCTCCCACTGTCATAGAGAAAACCGAAGTATCTCTCATGTGGGTGAGGAACCCTACTAGATTGGCGGAGAGGCTGAGATTCGTTGGAAACTATTGAATCCTTTGGTTCTACCAAATCATCAGCTGCAGTTTGTATAGCTGGAACTCTTTCCAGTTCTACCTCATGACCAATAATTTCTTCACAAGAAATTCCCTTTCATAAAGGTGGCATGCTGAGAATCAAAACATCTTTTGTTCCTCGGTTTGGTAGAAGATATTCCCTTGTGAATGGTTGGGATATCCAACAAACTTCCACAGAACTGACTTTGCCTCGAGCTTGTCCGGATTTTGCTTTTTAGACATAGGCCGGACAACCCCAAATCTTAACAAACTTAAGATATGGGCTCTTCCCTTTCCATATCACATATGAAGTGGTAGGCAACTGATTTGATTTGAACCCTATTCAATAGGTATGCAGCTTCTCAAGTGCATAACTCTCAAAAGGAAATAGGAAACTCAGTAGTACTCATCATAGAGCACACCATATCACATAGAGTGTTATTGCTCCACCCCGATACACCGACGTGCTGTGGTGTATACGGAGGAGTAATGCTGAGAGAGAATCTCATTCTCCTTTAGAATAGTCTAGGAATTCCGTGCTCAAGTATTCTCCTCCTTGATCTCATCAAAGGACATAATACTTTTTACCCGTTTTTGGTTCTCTACTTGTAACTTATATTCATTGAATTTCTCAAAGTTCCAGACTTGTGTTTTAACAGGAACACGTGTGCGAATCTTGAGAGATAAACAGTGAATGTAATGAAGTATAAAGAATAGGTCCTGGCGTGTGTAGACAGAGGACCTTCATACATCAACATGTATCAATCCCAAGAGTTCATCTAACTCTTTCTCTGTTTCCAATAAACGGAGCTGTGGTCATCTTATCTCTGTGACATGACCGGCAAGTTTCACAAGATGTAAATTCAAACTAATTTAAATATGCATCTATATGTAACTTCAGCTAGTCGGGTCGCATTAATATGACCTAGTCTACAATACCTCAAGAAGGATTCGTTCATTTCTGAACTCTTTCTCTTATGTGTGTTCTGTATACTAAGAACTGTAGTTTGATTTAGAACGTCTATAATTTTAGATAACGTGCCTGAACCGATCAACTCTTGATATAGGAAATGTTCAAAACATTATCCAACAATACAAAATTATATCCTTTCTTTACTAATAAAGAGATTGATATGATGTTGTATATCAGGTTCGGTATCTAATAACATTCATTCAGAATCAATGTATTCTGGTAATACAGGGTGATAGTGACCAACAGACTTGGCTGCAACACTTGCACCGTTTCTATCTCATGAAACTTATCACCCGTTCTCAGTTCTCTACCTTTCTGCAGCCCATGTAACAGATTACATATGCGGGATCCTGATCCGGTATCTTATACCCAGGACGTAAAGGATACTGAGAAACAGTTCTCTGTAATGAACACACCCGAAGAAGAAGCATCAGCATGCACTTTCTTCGTTTGGGCAGCACGGGAAATATGGTATTCCCCAATTTCCTGCTCTGTCTTATAACAATTATAAGTTGGAGCGGGACCAACGTTCCTTAGCGCAGTATAACAAGCGGGTTCGGTCAATTACATCCGTATTATTATCTTGATTAAGGCGTGACATAGTCGTAACCAGGAGAGAGAGAAGAAAACACTCAGCGTGCGCTTTTACAAGATTAGATTGGTTATCAATTTATCTAATCAGGATGTCTCCCACTGTTTTAATCAAATCTTCCTTCAAACCCTAAAAGGAAAGACTAGCCGGGATTAATTACACTCTACAAGTTCGCCAATCTTTCAGCCAGGCCAGTGCCGGTACTTTGAGGGAGGTTCCTCGTGCTTTCGCACGGACCTAATTAAAGTAAACCTCATTTTCCCATGGGCGTAACCCCGTTGACACCTTTCTAGACACCTACTTGATCGGCTAATTGTAATGTGTAAAACTCTCCCAGGAGTAACTCTTACTCGCAGCGAGTATCGGGATCCAACTATCCCATAGAAGGTATGCAATCTCATTACAAATTTCAACACTTAAAATTCCCAATAATATTTTGCCCCGAGCGATCTATAGCCTTGACAAGGTCAACAAACCATAGACCGCAAGTCAAGTTCAACCCGTCATTTCCCGATTGAATTAAACCTACCCGCATGACCCTTGACAAGGTCAACAAAGTCACACGACTACCCTAATCCAATCACATCATATGCTTATACAGATAAGCATAAATAGCTACCGCTCACTACGCCTTGACATGGTCAACAAACGCAGCACGAATACTATGAAGTACTTATCTGAAATGACGGAGGGCTACGACAGGTTTTTAAGAAAACCCTTTGCGTAATGAACTTGATATCGTTGTAGAATCGAGTGATTTTTAAAAGGAATGTTTTTTAGGCCTTTTCTAGTTTTGATAAAGAGGTCACTCCCGGATAAGGGATCGTCGACTCTTTCCTCATCGAATAAGGTGCAGGATATTTCGCAAATACCGCTGTGCAAAGTAAGAACTATGGAAGCAATCAAAAGACAAACCGAGTTTGTAGCATCTGCTAGTTTCACTAAAGAGGTCACTCCAGGTGAAGGGATCTCGGCTCTTTCCTTATCAAATAAGGTGCTGGATGTTCTACAAGGAACACCGCTATGCAAAGCAAGAACTAGAGCTACCAGTTTTTAAACAAGTTTCTACAACATCTTAGGTTTCTTTTATTTCATTAATCTCATTGATGAAGTCCCATTTTATTATGCTTCGCAAGCATCTCTTTTGAAACGAAATCTGCAATATAACATATATCTCATATATATAATATAAACATTCGTCTCAGGCAGTAATATGATCTCATCACAGAACATTGCAGCAGAAGAACATATATGAAATATTGGATATACCAGGACGTCCGTGTTTTAATACGAGCCTGTATAAAACACGGATTCCACGATCGCGATGAATAGCCAAACCCACATCCCTAGACCCCTACGAGAGCGGCAAGTAACACTGCCAATTCTACGGTTAGGAGACCCGGTCTCGACTCCTCGAGATGGTCTCCCACTGGACCCTAGAACCCGGTTACTTGTGCTCCCCGTCTTGGGTCTACCTAATGCGGAAAAGTAAATAATATACAATGGTGACATCATCCTCAGCCCGGAAGTGCCCCAATAAAAGAATATTACATACAAATGAATTTTACATGAATGAAAAAGAAAAACTCTCATCTCACATAAAACCCCGGCTATTCAGTACGCGACGATCCAATATAACATATCACAGCAACACATAATATCTCATATCATCAACGTAAGAAAGTATGCGTATCCCGATTGTCGTTGATGTATAGCAACGAAGCCGGCGATACACCATATACTACGCTTACGGTCACAGAAAAGAAAGTGTAAAACTACAACAGTTGGAATCCGCAACCTCCTTAGACATCGCATGCCTAACCAAATGAATTCCTTAGACATCGCATGCATAACAATTATAAACCCCGCATTTTAATCTCATTTATCGAAAACTCTTTTCAATATCAAGTCGGACAATTCAATAAGATTCCCGACATCCTGATCGAATGCTCGTCGCAAACTTTAGTAGACGGCCGCACCCCCGATGCCGTCGACGAAGTGCACTAAGGCGGAACATCGCTGCCGCGAGCACCCGAACGGATGCTTTTGGCGACAGGGTTCTCCTACAGTCACTTGGTCGGGGCTATGGGGCGTGGCTGTTTGTTAAGTTTACCCGGCGAGTATCCGCGTACGCTACGTGATTGCGACGTACTTTTGATCACATCAAAATTCCGTGGAAACTGATCATCTGAGACTAAACTGCTAGATCTATAACATTCAAATTAGTCATCTCATAACTACTTGTGGATTCCAAATATTGTATCACATTCCAGATAAAAAGACAGTGTTAAACTTTTCGATCAAATAATCAAACACCCAAGATTTCCCAAATAGCTCAACACTTGAGCGGAGTTCAAAAATATCCATCACATGCCACAGTACCGATGGTCCAGCCGTAGAAGGGTCAAGCCAACGCCTCACATGTGGCACGCTGTACTGTCACAAACCGTAAGATTTAGAGGCAGTTCAGACGGTCATATAATCGAGTTAAGGTTTGTTGTCTTCTAGAGGGTCCACCGCGTTACTTGCACGACTTTTCGAAACTTTCAAACTCGAGAAAAAATCCAACTTTTGAAAAAATTTCGACAGGGGAAAATGTGAGTTATTGATATCCGTTCGAACTTTTTAACTGGTTCTAAAAATTATCCGGACAAACTAAACGAAATTAAATTATCCAATCGAATCAACGAGTCCCCAATACAACCCAGAAAACTCAACACTTGAGTGGAATAAAAAAAATTCCCAAAAATAAATGACAAGAAAGGACCTAAGAATAAATATATGAAGTTACAGGGACTAATTCAAAATTTTGGCCGCGGAACCTCGGCCTAACCAAGGGTTTGGCGGCGGTTCCGCGGCCGAATGAGCGAATTAGTGGGTCGTACTTGACAGTAATTCTTAGTTTTTCCTTCTTGTTTTTCTGAGCATTTTTAATTCATAAAAAATCATATTTTTGGAAAATGTCCAGAGAAGGGTTCGTGTCGGGGTTTCCGGGTTCGATCGGACTTTAAACTTCGCTCAGACTTCGCCTAAACCTCTAGCTTGGCTCTGATACCACTGTAGGGTTGCTAGGCACGCGCACAAGGGTCTACGAGGCATCAACCATGCCGGATTAAAATTTAGCCGTGCCGAACAACCCAAAACCGGATCTTTAAACTAGAGTTTATGCGAAACTAAGCATGTTAAACACTTCAACACTAAGTGAGAGGGATTACAACCTTTGTAGATCCGGTCCTTCACTTCTTAAGCTCCGTGTTGAGATCCCTTCGCTGCGATCATCATGTTCCGGACTCTCGAGAGGCTCCACGAAGAGAAAGATGCAGTCTTGCTTCCGATCTTCGATAACAAAGATGATCTACCTTGAAGTTTCATTAACACAAGCTAACACTCACTAAATGAAGTGAACACCCTCATCTAAAAAGCAAGGATAGATGAGGATGATGAAGTAGGATTTTTGCTCTCATTTATAATCTTTTTCTCACACATAATCATCACTTAGAAAAACTAGTAAGCTTTTTCCATGAAAAGAAGAAGGAAGAAGATGAAGAATAATTCATAATCCTTTTGTGATGAATAATGCAAAGTAATCATAAGGTTAGAAATGCAACCATTGTAGAGAATTAACCAAGGTTAAAGGGTGTGGTTGTGTTAAGCAAATATCATGCAAAAATATCTAAACAAATATCTTTACACAAAACAAAAAGAAAGCTTCTAGAAACTTCTAGAATAACTTAACCCTAATCAAACCCTAACCATGTTTAATCTCCACTAAACATGTTGCATTAATAACCACATCATGTTACAATATTATATATCACATATATAATATTTACTGTAACAAAATAAATTAATACAATTAACATATATCGCATATATATATCAATGTATTACCCGAGTGAGAAAAAGAATTTTTTAGTGAGCTAATATTAGTTAATGTAATTTAATATATCATATATATTATTATACATTAAATTATCGAATCAACACTTGATCCGACAATCCGGCTATATCGCAAATAACCGACTAATATTTCATTTACCGATTCATCGAATCAACACTTGATCCGATGACCCGGCTGATATCAAATATCGGGAGAATACAATACGGTATCACATACCGCATTATTCTCAGTCCCGCACATATCACATATGTGCTCTTACACCGTTTTGCCTATGCCAAGAAACCTCTGTGTAGGACTCTAAAGAATCGTCAAAACACCGGCAGTAGGTGATGATCATATCAAACACCCACAAGCTGCAAGCGGTCAGCTAAACGTAACAGCCACCCAGGTATTGAGCGCTCAGAAGATCAGCAAGCAAGCCTGTACATTCTCATGTGAATCTAATCAGTAACACTCCCGTACAGTCCGGTCTCGTCGTCTGATATGTCGCATATCTCGCCTAGGGGTGGTAAACGTCAGACCTCAGTAGCTCGATAAGTCGTGTCGATATGAGGTCTATAACAGTTTAAGAAACTACTGATAACACTTACCAGTAAATCTCAGCAACCCTGGCCAGGGATTTCCAATTATAGCCAATCGAACACAGCACAACATCAACTCCCTATACCGAGATAGACGAATCCCCTCTTATCGCTCATTGCCTCCATGTGATTCGGGACTGTACCCAAAAGCCACCTTTATGCACGCCCTTTTGGACGTAGTATGATGGAAATCAAAGCACAGTGGGAATCACACAATACTCTATGACGATCTCGGGTCAACAGACTACTCTGTACCAGTGTCACCGGAGAACTGCCATCTGACGTGAGGTATAATACCATCAGGGAGTTCTCGGCGAGTCCGTCCAGTGTACCCAGTCTCTACTGAGCACCCGTACACCATCCTTGATGTCAAACACCGATGGATATGGGATCATCCATCGCCCATCATATAGGTCAAGATGCGTATACGCTAGTCTACTCTGGTGTATCGATGCCCTGTCTCGATATACCCTCGACTAGGAACAGTTATAAGATGTACTCGTCGACTACCGTGGCCCCACTAGTATGATCTCATCATAGTCCCAGTAGTCGAGTACATATCCTAAGGGCTTTATCAACATGTAACATAGAGACAATCAGAGTACATGTTAAGATAAAGTGCAACCAGAAAGCATACTATCATGTCGAGCAAGAAAGTCCTCCCTATATATGTCCAAGCATCCATTACAATATACATCGTATGTACAGTAATGGCCTCTAAGGCATACATATAACTATCAGATCAGTACCCCGATGATGATATTTGATAAAAAGGTTACCAGATGATTAATGTGATAGATGTGACTTTTGACCCGTACCCAGATTTGGGATGCCGTACGACGGATTTACCGTACGAGCTATATATTGATGATAGATCCGCACTCTTGAATCGAGGTTGTCATATTTTAGATATTGTATCGTATGGGATACTATTGAGGCGGGATCACCGACTATTATATGTATATATATGTATCGACTCAGATGTTAGGCAGTTTCCTTACCTTTCGATCAGCCTGTTTAGTTTGGCCCTGTGGTGTACTTTAAATGATAGATTAGATTCGACTCATACCTATTTCAAAAACTAACGAATCGTGTGTATTTCAAAGATGGGACAAGGGATTCTACGAATATTTCAAATGACGTATCTTTTCTTAAAAACACCGTAGCCCTTATTTTCAAAACACCACGATTCGTGTTATTTCAAATGGCACCACTGTATGACTCATATTTATATAAATGCAGATTAGTTATCATTGTGTTTATCATTCAGCTTCCGCATATTATTACCGTTCGCATCGCATTTGCATGTTTATATTGTACTTCCATATGCCATTATTGAGATCATGCTGTCAGGACACCAGCACCATTATCGATGATGTGTATGTTCCACATACACTTACTTGCCGGCTCACATACATCATCATCGGTAATTGCCATGTCACGTACACTTTAGAAAATACATTTTCATTGACATAGCTTGATAACTGATAGTCGCAATATATTATAGCTTCCATATGCTAGTTTAAATATTGCATTCATTGCATGATATTAGGTGCATTCATATATTCATTGGTTATGCAGTATTATGGAGATTTATGCCGGTATTCACCGTTTATTGGTATCATGATTTTGATGATTTCGGATTTACATGAGATTTCTGGATTTGGGGGGAAAACCGCAACAATTTAATAAAAGCTTAGTATCATCATTTTAAAATGCAAATTGCGGTTTTCTTATGATGTATGAGTCGTCCACCATGAGTTTTCATGATTGATGTTGGATTTCGATACCCGATTCGAGGAGTTGGATGAACCGTCTCGGGTACATGGTGGGCCCGGTATGGTACCCCGGGGCAAGAAGCTCGAGTTGTATTCGATGAGCCTGGTAAGGGAGCACTACCTACCGGTAATATTATTTGGACTCGTCGGTTATCCGAAGGATACCGGCCGGAGTCATGAGATGGATACAGGCTGATCCGTTCTGCCGGAGCCCGCGAGCCGATCCCACAGATGATACGGATGCCTTAGATATTAATATTTGAGATCTGAGATTTGAGATATTGAGATTTGATATTGAGATACTGAGACTTATGTTTTGTGTCGATGCTGACACTGATTTCTCTGTTACTTTCATTGATGATACTTGATTGATATACATATAGAAATCTCATTGATTAAAGAAAACAGTTGTCTCACTTATGATATATTCTATTTCCATTCGCAATGCATTCATACATCATATATTTGATTTGTTGCTATCCGAGGCACTGACACGAGAACGCGGTATTGCACGTATATGTAGATGGATCAGGATATTACTTGAGGATATTACTTGATATGACCTAGGATTGCGTTATGCATGCGATTTCTACTCGTAGATGTTTTCTACTCACGAGTTGGCAACTCACCCCCGTTGTGCCACAGTTCCTTGCAAGTTTTGTCGTACAGGTTTCGTTGCGGCTTTGCTGGCACACTGTTCCTTCCGGGTGATTTCTTTGGTAGGTGGGTTCTTTGCATCAGGACCACCATTGTTTACTTATTATTTCAGTTGTATCTAGAAACTCCATCAACCAGATTGTATATTTGATAGAGATAGAAGACCAGACTTGTTATTTTTCGACCTTAGAGTCGCGCGTTGTATTATTATGGTTTTCATGCTGATTTTGGGTTTTCTTTTGAGTTTTGATCATCGCCGTTCGGCGTTGTATATTATATTGCTTGCGTGGTCGTGACCGTCGATTGACGAAGAGCTAGCTCCCGCTTGGGGATGCCTTTTTATTTATTTCGTATACTATTCATGTTGTATCCTGTTTGGGGTCAATATTTAAAAAGGAGACTCTGCCGAAATTTTCAGAAAATACTTGAGATTTTAAAAATACATATTTCGGCCTATGTTGATTAAAACTGCTTGCTTTCAATTGGTTTTCCTTCACTCTACTGCTTCTTTGGTTTTGATTTCTGGGTTTTGTCTTACTTAGATTACGTACGCCTCGAGACGTTTCGTAATTTAAGTGCCAGTCATGTTCCGTACTTTTCGGGTCGTGACGGTTAGATTCACTAATCCCTAATTAGTAAAGAGATAGCTTGGGTTGGTGTCTCCTCGACGTAGATCATCTTCAGCCTCGAAGACTTCGTGCAAGCTTGTTCCTTTCATCTTATGGAGCCATTCTAGAGTCTGGAAGATCACTACTTGGAGCGAAGGGACCACTACACGGAGCTATTAAAGTGAAGGACCGGTCTACAATGGTTGTATTCCATATTCACTTGGATGTAAAGTTGTTTACATGTTGTATTGTCTAAATCTCTAGTTAAGATTCTAGGGTTAGGGTTTCTTAGCATGACAAATTTTATAAAATGGCATGGAAGATGCCTCCCGAAACCTTGCTGTCGTGCTATGCATTCCTACAAATCCTAGTACAGAATAGAAAATATGTACAACGGTGACATCGACCTCAACCCGGTCGTGCCCCAAACAAATAATATACAAACAGGTAGTGACGGCAGTCCACATGTCGGACGCTCGCCCCGCGATATCAAATGTACAAATAAAAATAAACTGTACTATCATTGCAACCAAGCTATCCACCACGACGAATCCGCAACAAACACAGTACAACACAGAACATCAACGTGAATGTCACGTTCGGAAACCCGTCTAAAAGAACTATAGCAATTAGACAAATTATACCGCTCTAATGACATTCACGGTCGCAGATAGTAATGCTTGTACTGAAAACTTTAAACAGTGTTAGAAATATCGACTTCGAAATAACCCCGAATAGCCCCAAACTACTAGATAAAACCATATCCAAACTGGGCTAAACTAGCAATACCACTAAACTAATATTCTAGAGACTAGACCTCACAACAAATTCCAAGTACAAAGCCCTCACAAAAACCGGCCATGCCGGTTTTTTCCCAAAGTGTGTTCTAGTTGTCACCTGAGTAGTCTTCTGCAGTTGCTAAAATATTTTTAGAAGACTCGGGAAAAATTGACAGAGAATGGAATACATCGGGTATTATTTCGGAGTTGTTTCGGTTTCGATACTTTAACATCGTCTAAACAAACTAGTATGTGATTAATGGGTTGGCTCTGATACCATGTAGGGCTACGGCAGCGCCCCGGCCATCAATCCGTGGCCAAACGCGGAACAAAAACTTTTAAAAACAGGCGCTAACGGAACCCTAATCGACGGATCGTACAATTAACCCTATACTAGTTCTATAAAAGAGTTTGGAGAGGTTATACCGATCGACCCGTGTCCTTCGGTCTTAAACCTCTGCCCCAAGCTCCTCGCGGCTTTCTCGATCAAGTTCGATCAACGGTCTCCCTCGTCGAAGACGATCCGCATCGAGGATTAGTAATACGGGCTCCTGCTTCAAAATCGAAGTAACTCGGGTATCTAGTTTGCTAACCTAGATAGCCAAGATGAAGTAGAGTGTGTTTGTGATTACTTTGTCTCAAAACACCCAAGGATTCTCAACTCATGAGAGGGAATGGGTGGAGGTTGAAGAAGAAGCCATGGAGGAAAAAAGTGAGCTCAAGTTTTGGCAAGTCAAGAAAGAAAATGAAGTGGCTGCCTTTTTGTGTGTGTTGTGAGATATATTGTGAGCAACTAAAGAAAAGCCTTACCAAGAAAATATTTGCCTCGACTCACAATAATATCTCACAAGACCCAACACCATGAGTCTGTTGGATATAGTGCCCTCAGAGTGAATTATTGGATCGCAGGCACGTGATTGTAATGATTGAGGGAGGACCTATACCGGTAGGACAGTCTTACTCAAGATGATAGTATGCTATCTGGTTTATCTTTATCATCGTGTATTGCTACAGGTGACCTTACAGGTCACTATTGCACGTTGATAGAGCCCTTAGGATTCTTGCTTGACGGCCAGCAGTATGATGGCGATCATATACGTGGGAGCTGGGGTCTATAAGCACATCCTTAAAAGGTCCCTAGTCGTGGGAGTTTCGAGACTGGGCATCGATACTCCATTAGTAGACTAGTGTATACAGTCGAGACCCCGACGAGGGGCGGTGGCCGGTCTCACAAGCCATTGGTGTCAGTTGGTTCACCTAAGATGTATACAGGTGCTCAATAGGTTATGAGTACACCGGACAGGACTCGCCGGGAACATGCTAGTTGGTATTATACCTGACGTCAGATAGCAGTTCCCTGGTGACATGTGTACATGTTAGTTCATCGACCTGAGATCATCATTTATCTCGTGTGAGTTCCCACTGTGCTTTGATTACAACCCTACCACGGCTCAACGGAGTCGTGCAAACAGGTTTTAGTTGGGTACAGTCCCAAGCCAGATGGAGGCAGTGAGCGGATCGGCAGGGGTTTCGTCTCTCCCGGTATTGGGGGTGAGATCGCGCTGTGTCTAGGAGAGCTATTACACGAAGTCCTTGGCCAAGGCAGGAGATTTACTGGTAGGTATTCCAGTAGTATCTCAGGGTGTTCTGGGCTACACTCCGACATGACTTGTACCGCTTTGGGGGGTCTGACTTTTACCAACCCCCTAGGCCCGCCATGCGATGCTCATAGACCAACGGACCGGACTGTACGGATATTATCACTGACAGGCTCAGTAGGGTGTCAGGATGAGTTCGCTCATCGACCTCCCTTTTGGTCAATACCTGGTAGCCCGTTACGTACATAATACACCTAACACAATATCCACGACACACTATAACTATCATATATATAATATATATAGTATATCAACTACGGACTGTGGGGGTGCTATACGCCATTCACCCGACTTCCCCCCGTAGATATAATCTACTCACCTTACGTCTTCATTTGTCGATGTCACCACGCGCTTGCTCGTCATCCCGAAGTCTTCATAGGGTACCTACACGTCAAAGTATCGTAAATGCGTATTAAATCCAAATCAAATCTAAAACGGCACACGAAACCCAAAACGATATGCTAAGGCCTATAGGTCAGAACCAATGGTCTACACTTTCAAAACCATCAATCAATCCTCGATATCGTCGTATAAACGCCAAGTATTCGAGGTAAAACGCAGTACACAAATTCAGAATTAAAAATACGAAATACGGAAGCACGAATCCAAAACAGCAACTAAGGAAATAGGCTCCAGATTTCACCCTAGATCAAATTAGACAAATCTACACATGCCAGGGGTCTAAACTACTGGTAAAGGGGCACCAAAACCAAAACGAGGCAAATCCACCATAGTCTGGCCGCAAATTGCGGCCAGAATGGATAAATTTGCGACCGGGAAATGGAAGTAGGGGCTAGGGTTCTGGTGGTAGCTTCCTGGGTGCCTGCACATATCATTGTCCAACCAAAATAATTTTCAGAGTCTCGGGGTGATAGCAGATTCAATATAACCTTCACAAATTTCATAATTTTTCCGATATCGGTTTCTAACTCCGTATTCCGGGTCTTAAGTCTCAGGTTTGGGTCTCAATTCACGCACTAAGGTGTTAATATAACCTCTACTGAGCTCAATTTCACATCATAACTCAAATTTACCTCAAACCCTAACTAGGTTTTCCTCAAATCCACAAAACACACAATATCGGTTCTACCACAACATGGGGGTACAAGAAATGCTAAAACTAAGCTAAGGGTTCAGTAAATACCTCATTTGGCAACTCAAGAATTTTCTTGAGTTGCCCTTAGTGGCCAAAATCCTTGCATCCTTGGTCCAATGTGTAGATCTTGAGCTTGTGCACACTTTTAATGAAATGGGGGTAGGGTTTTGGTGATGTTTTTAAGGTGTTTTGAGGATCTTGAAGAGGGGGAGAATGAGGAGCAGGAGCAGCAGCATCAATGGAGGAAGAGGGAGGGAAAATGAATGAGGAATGAAGGGAATGGCTAAGTCCTTGGGTCAAAAGAAGACCATACCTTTCTCTCTCTCACCATACCTCATTTCTTTATTCCTTTTCCATTTTCTTTTTCCTTTTTCTCTTCTCTTCTCCTAATTCCTTTCTCACAAGAATAGTAACCCCAAAAGAAACATGGTGGAAAAATGAACAAGTGTAAGAAAAATGATATGTGCATATTTTGCACAAAATTGCTAAAAACCAATTAGCGATTTTTAATCGCGATTAGCACTAAATTAGCTTATAATTAATCATAAAAACTTAAAAATGGCATATTTTCATAAAATACCCTATTTTCGAATTTTACATAATTTTTCCAAATTTTTTTCCATTTATTTGTAATTAATAATACTGAAATATTAAAATATTCAATAAAATAATATTAAATAATAAAAATTCCCAAAAATAATATTTTATTTTTTTGAAATGTTACAATCTTCCCCCCTTAAATAAATTCGGTCCCCGAATTTAAATTTAAACCCCCAAATACTAAAACATTTCAGTAAAAATCCAAGTCGTCGGGGCTCCGAAATCATCAATACATAAAACGCATCATAGCGCAATGCATGCGCATAAGTAATGAGCAGATAACTCAAAATCGAAACTCCGCCAAGCATCCCGCAATCATCGGAGTCATGGTAAAGACACAAATGTCAAATCCAAAACAAAACCAGTATGACGTATATCCAAATTATACATGTATATATAAAATCTGTATATGTAAATAACTAAAGTAAATGCATGCAAAAGTATGCCGATACTGTCCTCTGACTAGTCCTACTCAGTAAGAAAACACATAGCAAATATCTTTAAAATGTATATATAAGAATATCCTGTGCGTCTGGTGCGCAAGGAAATCAAGATCCATATATGTGCCATACAGGTGCACAAAACAACATCTTGGTGCAATAGGTATGCACGAAACATCTGTCATAGGCAATGTGTGTGCCTGACAGCAAAATCAGGTGCATCTGACATGCACAAAGAATCTTGATTTAGTGCATCTGGTGTGAACCAAAATCGTATCTCAAAGCATGCGCTCAACACGCGCGGAAATCCAAATCAAATGCACAGAGTGCAAGAAATCAACATCAAAATCGACGGTATACAATACAACTCAATCCAAATCAGGTATACCGCAGTGTATAAGCTCACAATCATATGCATCAGCGTGCACAAATCAAATCAAAACACTAAAGATGCATGAAAACTTTGCTGGAAGCGTAAATCAAATCACTGGCATAAAATAGGCATGAAATCACAATCAATACCTCAAATGTAATAACTATGCGCAAAATATATATACCCAGTAGGTGCATAAAAACAAATATCATGAAACTCAGCCATCAAGACTAAATCATGCAAATAGAACGCCCAAAATACCGAAATCCAAGATGACGAATACGTGACAATCGAATCACAAAATCACAAATCATAAATACCGTCGTCGGTAGTCCCTCCTTCAA
This sequence comes from Agapanthus africanus, assembly GCA_030015575.1. Taxonomy (NCBI): domain Eukaryota; kingdom Viridiplantae; phylum Streptophyta; class Magnoliopsida; order Asparagales; family Amaryllidaceae; genus Agapanthus; species Agapanthus africanus. Next base: position 227,352,208 of record CM057347.1, read on the forward strand.
AGTCGAGAAGGTGTCGATGCATCCAATACTAGCAGCGCAAGATATCTACTTGCCTCTTGCTCACGGTCTGGCGTTCTCTGTCTCTGGGTCCTTATCTTCTCTGTGGATTACCAATCTCACGATCAATCGGCTCATCGGCCCTGTCAGGTGTGCTAACGGGGACGATTCCGTTCTGGAACTTCTCTGGTCATCTCTCGGTCAATCGTCACGACCACTCGTAAAGCAGCATGTCACTGGCGTCGGCCTCTGGCTCTCTGAATGCATATCACACATCTGTCCCTGATGCAAATCTTATTGCAGCAATGTCCTGGAAGGTATCCCGCTCAAGGTCTCTTCCGATCTTGCCTATGCCGAACTGTACGGAGGTTGGTACTCTTGCATAATCTCTTCTCGCTCAATGGACATCTGCGTCCTCAGCACAGCATTTTCTCGGGAATTGGTCGCATCCCAACGCCTCTGTGGGCCTATCAGTTCTTTGGGCTCGACGGGAAGTAATGACAGCTCGTCAGCGTCTCGCACGAACCTCCTGTCCCGCTTGTCTGTATCATCGTCCACTTCGACGTCACGTCTCTATCTGCGCACTGCAATGTTCTCGGCTACGGTCAATCCGAGGTCTCTCTCGAATCTCTTTTCTGCCGAATTGCCCGGAAGTCATCGTCCACTTGCTGAAGCTAATTCTTGTTCCGGAACGGCTGCACACTCATCGCGCCTCTTTCTGTAAGATATATCCATATACAATGCTTCTCCGAGCGTATCACATCTCTGACGTCAGCGGAGTGGGACGTCATCTCGTCGAAATCTCTTGCGAACTCTTTACTTCACTCTGCTCAATGTCGATTGATTCGGACTCGTCTCATCGTGGCCGCACGGACTGCGTTCCAACGGCTATGCTCATGTCTGGAGTCTCCCAAGCAGTATGTCCCATCACATGTTGTCCGAATGATGTCGCACCATCCGATCGACTCGTTAGAACCTCATAATCCCCCAAAAGATCAACATCTTGAGTACTGCTTAATAGTATCGAGTACATGCCACAGCGTCGGTGGTCCAGCCGTAGAAGGGCAAACCCAAACCTCACTAATGACGCCGCAGAACTGCCGTAAACCCTAAGGTTCAAAGGCTTTCACACGGTCATTAAGTCGAGTTAGGGTTTCATTCTTCTAGAGGGTCCATAGAATCGCCTGCATGTCTTTCCGAATACTTTAAACTTGGAAAATGGGCTCCTGACATTCGATCGTCTCTATCGACTCTCAACGAATCTGCGTGAAGTCGTCTCTAACTGGAAGCAATCTATCTGATGACCTCGCATCGGGGTAAGCGAATGAACCACATGTTCTAGTCAATCATCCTCGGGTAACTAGCGACCTTCCATCACATCTCTAAGTGTATACTCATGCTGCAGTAGCTCCAATCATCTGAGTGATATCTCATCATTTGCAGCAGCAACTGGCTCATTCGTCTGTACGCTGAACAGCGCCTCAATCATCTGGAAGAAGCGATACATTAATGGTCATCACATCTGGCTGGCTTCTAGCAGAAGCCTGATCCTCTGGTACCAATCGGCACGTCCGAGAAATCTCGTGAAAGCGATCTGTCAAACGCTCATGGCGCAAAAACACTCTAAGACGACGCCTCTAAATGCAATCGTAAGTCTCTGGAATCACGCCCTGGTCAGTCCTCGTCTGCGACGAGCTCATGCTGACGCAACTCTAGCCGTAGCTCTCTCTCTGCCCGTGTGATCGTGGCAGCAAAACATAACCAATATCGACGAAGATAGATCAGGAATGAATATAATACTGTGCAAGAAAATGTACATCATAAGCCTCCTTAAGCGGAGTGGCGTGTCGTATCTATGCCGCGAAACATACACACGGTACGTCACTCTACTGAAGTCACCTACTCCATCAACCAAGGGTCATTCTACGCGACGAAAGTTTGGGTCTAATACCCCCTCGAGTAAGTCTAAGTTCGGTAAGGTCAAGCCTAAGTTCCGTATATATATAGACGCCCTAGGCTCCACATAGTCAAACTTGGACTCGAACCAAGGTTAACCTAGCACTCTGATACCAACTTTATCACGACCCGAAAGAGCACGTGACTGGCCCTTGAACCATATGAAGTCTATAGGACTCCATCTGATCCAAGTAAGCCAAAAGCCCAGAAATCTAAAACCATTTTAAGAGTAAATAAAGAAAACTAGTTTTTAATAAGTAAAGAAAACATATTTTGAAGTCAAAGATTTTAAATAACTAAGCCGAAAATGCATTTTTAAAATGTGTAGTCTTTTCTGAAAATTTCGGCAGAGTTTCCTTTGTAAATACTGGCCCCAACGGGGTGCAACAAGAATAATATATATGCAATGATAAAAGGCATCCCCAAGCGGGAGCTAACTCTTCGTCAAACGACGGTCACAACCACGCAAGCAATATAATATACAATGCCGAATGGCGAGGATCAAAACTCAAAACGAAACTCACAATAACATGAAAACCGTAATACTACTACACGCGACTCTAAGGTCAAAATAATACATCACTAGTGTCTAAGTCTGAAACAATATACAAGTTTTGGTTGATGGAATTTCTAGATACAATGAATAATACACATACAAGGGTGGTTCTAATGCAAAGAACCCACCTAACAAGCAAATCACCCGCAAAGGGAAACAGTGTGCCAGAAATGCCGCTATGGAACCTGTACGGCAAAACCTGCAAGAACTGTGGCACAACGGGGGTGAGTTGCCAACTCGTGAATAGAAAATATCTACAAGAAGAAATCGAATGCATGATATAAACCTAGGTCAAAACGATCAGATATAATATAAACCTCAAAGAGTAAGTCTGAAGCATGATAAGGTGGCAATGTAACATCTAATCGTGTATGTAGTGCCAAGTACTCATGCAAGTGCCTCAGGTAATGCATGTCATAAATATAAGGTATGTCTGCATGAAGTAAATATGATGAAGTATCAAAATGGATATCAATACACATATATTAGCGTCTCATTCCACTAATATTGGTGTAAGGGTATATATAACAGTGCCCTCATACCCTGTTATATATACAATGAAGTATGATCAATGTAATAAAAGTCTGTATGTGATCAATGTCTGTATATATGTGGATCCCGTCCACATGTCACCCAATGACAATAAGCATCATGTATGTAAATATGAGTATATAATCAAAATCATGGAAAACATCATGAAAGCTGTGCCTAGCATCGGCACGTAAATCCTCATCTATCAGGCACTGTCACCAAGACTAGCCCTGATAGGTACGTATCATACGCTCCCTCGAAACCCGAGTGCCCAGCTTCGACCCTCGAATTTCGACGCATCATACGCACATAACTCTGGTCGGTATCCCCAAGATAACCGCCGAGTCAAAGTACTATCACCGGTAGGTACTCGCCCACCTTCAGGCTCAATCAGCAAAGTCTATCGATCATCTTGCCGAGGGGAACCATACCGGGCCCCACCATGTACCCTCATGCGGCCTCGACTCCTCCTCGCATGGGGTATATATATATATCAGAACCGATAAAACTCATGGTGGAAGCTGAAATATCATATCAAGGGTAACCGGGTTTTTAAAGCATTTACATAATCTTTTGAAATATCCACGGTTCCCAAATCCAGAAATATCATGAAAACGAATATCCCAATGCGCATAATCAGAAAGCATGATGTATGTGACATATAAATGAAATGCAAATATAACAGTATATCATGCAACATGAAATAATAGTATGCACATACAAGGGTCAGATCCTGATGCAATCATTCTACTGTGTAGTGACATAGCAATTATCGGTGATGAAGTGTGTGGGCCGGCAAGCAAGTGTACGTGGAACATATGCATCATCGATAATGGTGCTGGTGTCCTAACAACATGAAAGTAATATAGCAATAAACACATGCAAAGCGATGTGAATAGCATGAATATGCGGAAATCAAATAATCAACACCACAGTGAAGAATCTACATCAATATGTATATGTCATGCAGTTATGCCATTTGAAATAAGACAAATCAGGATTTTTAGTAAAATAAGGGCTATGGTGTTTTTAAGAAAGATACGTCTTTTGAAAATACCCATAGAATCCCTTTACTTGTCTTTAAGATATTCCTGTTTCGTAGTTTTTGAAATAGGTATGACTCGGGTCTAGTCTAACATCTACTATGCAAACTACATATCTAAGTATCAAGTCAATCGGGAGGGGTATGGAAACCACCTAAATCTAAGTCGATATGTATATATAGTAGTCGGTGATCCCGCCTCAGTAGTATCACGTACGATACAGTATATCATATGACATCCTCAAGTCATGAGTGCGGATCTATCATCAATATAAAGCTCGTACAGTAAATCGGCGTACGGCATCCCAATAGCTGGGTACGGGTCAGTATCACATTCCTCTAATCAAATATCAGGTATCATTATCATCATATCACATGATCTGGGGTACTGATCTAAGTCTAGTACAAATCGATACCATCTATATAACTGCGTGTGTAAACACACGTCCAAAGGCCCGCTAGAGATCATATGTCGTATCCCAAATACGAATCACATCACATCACCGATCTCGCGGCACAATGTCCAATATCATCGACTCATCTCCAATGTCATCCAATATCATCATCAACACCGTATAAGTATAATGAATATGCAAGGGTGTGCGTGTGGGTGTAAACCTATTCTAGGGTTCGCGACTATGAACTATACAAGTTTACTTCTAACCCTAAACTATACATAATACACCTAACACAATATCCACGACACACTATAACTATCATATATATAATATATATAGTATATCATGGGGTACCTACACGTCAAAGTATCGTAAATGCGTATTAAAACCAAATCAAATCTAAAACGGCACACGAAACCCAAAATGATGCGCTAAGGCCTATAGGTTAGAACCAATGGTCTACGCTTTCAAAACCATCAATCAATCCTCGATATCGCCGTATAAACGCCAAGTATTTGAGGTAAAACGCAGTACACAAATTTAGAATTAAAAATACGGAATACGGAAGCACGAATCCAAAACAGCAACTAAGGAAATAGGCTCCAGATTTCACCCAAGGTCAAATTAGACAAATCTACACATGCCAGGGGTCTAAACTACTGGTAAAGGGGCACCAAAACAAAAACGAGGCAAATCCACCATGGTCTGGCCACAAATTGCGGCCAGAATGGATAAATTTGCGGCCGGGAAATGGAAGTAAGGCTAGGGTTCTGGTGGTAGCTTCCTGGGTGCCTGGACATATCACTGACCAACCAAAATAATTTTCAGAGTCTCGGGGTGATAGCAGATTCAATATAACCTTCACAAATTTCACAATTTTTCCGATATCGGTTTCTAACTCCGTATTCCGGGTCTTAAGTCTCAGGTTTGGGTCTCAATTCATGCACTAAGGTGTTAATATAATCTCTACTGAGCTCAATTTCACATCATAACTCAAATTTCCCTCAAACCCTATCTAGGTGTTAGGTCCACGTTACCTGTCCCGGTATGTTCGGGGTTGCGGAAACGGTAAAACAAAAATTTTTCTTGATTAGGTAAAATGGACCGTAAAATACGGATCTTGGCTAAACTACACACTAGCAACTAACAAGAGAGTTATCTACTCGGTTAGGGGTTATACCTCAACTTGAACTTCTTCTTCTTGGACTCTTTGTAGCGATCGGATGGTGCTTTCCTCGTCGCCTTCTCTTGTCGAATATGGATCCACCTGAGGGTTTCTACCTTGAGCTCATTTCTCGAACTTTGAGAAAACTAAAGTCTCCGGCTTGCTAGACCTTCAACCTTAGGATGAGTAGAGAGTGGCTTTGGGTGTTTTATCTCCAAGGAGATGCTTCTCAACTCATGAGAATGTTTCTCCTTGAACTAGAGGAGGAGGAAGAAGAAAGGATGAGAGAGAATGGTTATGAGAGAATGAGATAGCTTTTTACAACCATAACAATATATGTGAATTAATAAAATTAATAATTTTAATCAAATGAAAAAGTTGATGGTTGATTTGATGAGACCATTATCATTTCAAATTAAATGGTTTTTGCAAAGATCAAAGAGCATCTTTGAAATGTAATGATGATGGTCAATGTTTCAACCATGGTCAACAAGTCAACCAAGGTCAACAAGTCAACAACCCTAACCATGACACAATTTCATTTAATTAATATTATTAATCGATATTTCACATATTCATTAGGGTTTGGAAAAAGACAACTGTCAACTGTGCATACACACCCGTTCCGAAACCCTAATGAAAATCCTCTTCCTCCGCCTCAATCAACTGTGCATACACACCCGCATTCGTGTTCCGAGGAACACGAATACAACGAGATAAAACTAACCCCAAAACATGTACTAGGATCCGGCTCAAACTAGAGCCCGCTAGTAATGACTGCCCAAACACCAAACGTGCACAAGTGCGCGGATGTGAACGAACCCCGTCGCAAAACCATGTGACCTCTACTCGGTTTTGCCCAAAGGCGAATAACCCTCTGTGTGGGACTCTAAAGACTCAACACTACGCTGGCAGTGGGTCCAACCACAGACCGCAAGCGGCACTAACTGTGCGTAACGGCCCCCAGGTAGATGCCGATAAGAAGACGAACGAGGTGAAACCCATCAGAACTCCTACTGAGCCTGTATGTGACAATCTCCGTACAGTCCGGTCTGTTCGTCTGAGAATATCGCATGGTGGGCCTAGAGGGGTGGTAAACGTTAGTCCATTAATAGCGGTACAAGTCGTGCCGGAGTGTAGCCCAGAACACCCTGAGATATCACTGGAAACCTGCCAGTATATCTCGCTAGCCCTGGCCAGGGACTTTGTGTAATGGCTCTCCTAGACACAGCGCGATATCAACCCCCAATACCGGGAGAGACGAATCCTGTCTAACCGTCACTGCCTCCGAGTGTTTCGGGACTGCACCCAACTACTACCTGTTTGCACGACTCAGTAAAGCCGTGGTAGGGTAGTAATCAAAGAACAGTGGGAACACACTCGAGGCGAAGTGACAGTGTCAAGTCAGTGGACTAAGCTGTACTCATGTCACCTGGGAACTGTTAACTAACGATAGGTATAATACCAACCAATAGTTCCCGACGAGTCCTGTCCAGTGTACTCGTAACCTAACGAGCACCCGCATACTATCTCAAGTACGACGTACTGACGGCTGTGGGACAGACCGTTTCCCCTGCTGGGATGAGAAGCGCATACGCTAGTCTACTCCGGAGTATCGATGCCCTGTCTCGATAGTCCTACGACTAGGGACCTGTATAAGGATGTGCTTGTGGATTACCCAGCCCCTACGAGTGTGATCGCCATCACAACGCCGGTAATCAAGCAAAGATCCTAAGGGCTCTACTAATGTGTATAGGCGATATGTCAAAGAAACACATGTACACACATTGAAGTAGAAACAAACCAAGTAGCATACTACTATTTTGAGCAAGATTGTGTATACAATGGTGAATATCCTAAGCTTCCATTAAGTAATATACAAACTAGTATGATACAGTAATGGCCTCTAGGGCATATACACTAACAACCTCCCACTTGCACTAAGGCCATGTACTGGCGTATCGAAGACCTGTCATCTCGATCAGCCGCTTGAACTGAATCGGGGGCAAGGCCTTCGTGAATGGATCCGCCGTATTCTCTTTTGTGTCCACTCTCCGTACCTCGATCTCCTGGCGATCAATGATCTCCCTGATCAGGTGATACCGCCTTAAGATGTGTCTGGATTTCTGATGGGACCTTGGTTCCTTCGCTAAAGCTATATCCCCATTGTTATCGCAATACAAAGGTATTGGGTCAACAATGGATGGAACCACCTGAAGTTCACTAATGAACTTCTTCATCCAGACTGCCTCTTTTGCGGCATCGCCTGCAGCAATGTATTCATCCTCCATCGTCGAGTCTGCGACGGTATCCTATTTGGAACTTCTCCAACATACCACCCCTCCGTTGAGGGTAAACACAAAACCCGAGATAGACTTGCTGTCATCTTTGTCACTCTGGAAGCTTGAATCTGTAAAGGACTCGACCCTGAGGTCTCCATTACCGTAAACCAAGAACATCTCCTTAGTCCTTCTCAGGTAATTGAGAATGTTCTTCACTGCCGTCCAGTGGTCCTCACCTGGGTTTGACTGATACCGGCTCACCACGCTCAGCGCGTAAGCTACATCTGGTCTTGTACATAGCATCGCATACGTTATAGATCCTACCGCCGAAGCGTAGGGTATAGTGCTCATGCGAACCCTCTCTTCATCAGTCTTAGGAGACATCTTCTTGGAGAGGGTAATTCCGTGCAATGCGGGTATGTTACCGCTCTTGGAATCCTCCATACTAAATCTCTTTACAACGGTCTCTATGTACCTGGACTGCGAAAGTCCCAGTAGTCTCTTGGATCTATCTCTATAGATCTTGATCCCCAGAATGTACGAGGTATCACCCAGGTCCTTCATGGAGAACCGTTGTGACAAAAATAGCTTGACCGATTGTAGCATAGGAATGTCATTTCCTATCAAAAGAATATCGTCCACGTACAAGACTAGGAACACGAGAGTTCATCCTTCAATCTTCTTATAGACACAAGGTTCATCTTCGTTCTTGATGAAATCAAATTCCTTGATTGCCTCATCAAAACAGATGTTCCAGCTCCACGATGCCTGCTTTAATCCATAAATGGATTTAAGCAACTTGCATACCTTCCCGCTGCTCCCACTGTCTACGAAACCTTCTGGCTGATCCATGTAAACGCACTCTTCCAAACAGCCGTTTTAACGTCCATCTGCCAGATTTTATAGTCATGGAAGGCAGCAATGGCAAGTAGGATCTGAATGGATTTGAGCATAGCCACTAGAGAAAAAGTTTCGTCATAGTCCAAACTAGGTCTTTGACGAAAACCTTTTGCAACGAGTCTAGCCTTATAGGTTTCCACCTGCCCATCTACACCAAGTTTCCTTTTGTAGATCCATTTGCATCCGACGGGTTTTACCCCAGGTGGAGCAATATCCAAGGTCCACACTTTATTAGTGTACATGGACTCTATTTCGAATTGCATTGCTTCCAGCCACTTATCAGAGTCCCTACTGATAATGGCCTGCCTGAAACTGGTAGGGTCATCTTCTTCCAAGATGCAATCCTCTCGATCCCCGTCTATGAGAAAACCGTAGTATCTTTCGGCCGGATGAGAAATCCTACCAGATCTGCGGAGTGGCTGAGGTTCGTCTGGGACTATTGAATTTTCTGGTTCTGCTAAATCCTCAGTTTGAGTTTGTGGATCAGATATTTCATCCAGTTCTACCGTGCTCCCACTTATTTCTTTTGCAAGAAATTGCCACTCTAAAAAGGTGGCGCGACGAGCAACGAACACCTTCTGTTCCTCAGTGTGGTAGAATAGATATCTCAGAGAATTTCTAAGATATCCCACAAACTTGCACAAAACTGACCGTGCCTTAAGCTTGTCCGGATTTTGTACTTTTACATAGGCCGGACAACCCCATATCTTAATACGTTCAAGATACGGTTTTTTACCACTCCATATTTCATATGGAGTCTTAGGCACAGATTTAGACGGAACCTGATTCAGTAAGTATGTCGCTGTTTCTAGCACAAGTCCCCAGAATGAAAGAGGTAACTCAGCATTACTCATCATGGATCGAACCATATCCAATAGGGTACGATTCCATCTCTCCGATACACCGTTGTGCTGTGGTGTATAAGGAGGAGTAAGCTGAGAGAGAATACCATTCTCTTTTAAGTAATCTCGGAATTCCGTGCTTAAGTACTCCCCTCCTCTATCAGACCGGAGGATCTTGATACTTTTGCCTGTCTGGTTTTCTACTTCGTTTCTGAATTCCTTGAATTTCTCAAAAGTTTCAGATTTGTATTTCATAAGATACACATATCCGAATCTAGAGAGATCGTCAGTGAATGTGATGAAGTACAAGAACGCACCCCTTGCATGTATAGATATCGGACCACATACATCACTGTGTATGAGTCCCAAGAGCTCTGTTGCTCTTTCTCCATGTCCGGTGAACGGAGATTTGGTCATTTTCCCTTTGAGACAAGACTGACAAGTTTCATAAGATGAAAACTCGAACGTATTCAAGAGTCCATCTTTATGCAACTTATTTAGTCTTTTCTCTCCGATATGACCAAGTCTACAATGCCACAAGTAGGATTCAATCGTATCTGAATTCTTCCTCTTGCGTGTGTTTTGTATATTGAGAACTGTATTCTGATTTAGAACGCAGATACCATTACACAGTGTACCTTCTGCAACCAGTACCTTATGAAGGTAAATGCTCATGATATTCCTATCAAGAACAAAGTTATATCCATCTTTATTGAGTAAAGAAACTGATATGATGTTGCAAACCATGGAAGGTACATAGTAGCAATCGTTCAAAATCATAGTATTGCCATTTGGCAACACTGGGTGATATTCACAGACGGCTGCAGCATTAACTTGTGCTCCGTTCGCTACTCTGAGCGACATATCACCAGGTGCAACTTTCCTACTTTTTCTCAGTCCCTGGAATAAATTACAAATATGAGATCCTAATCCGGTATCAAGTACCCAGGAGGTAGGGCTGACCGTAAAGCAGTTCTCAATTACAAGAACACCTGAAGTAGATGCAAAACCATGCTTCTTCTTCAACTGGGTATCCTTGGAATCCAAACAATCCTCTTTCTCTTGCTCATACTTATGACTGTTGTCACAAGTTAGAGCCGAACCAACGTTCCCCAGCCCCGAATAAGAATTTGGATCGGTCAAGCGATACATTTTATTATCTTGATTAGGGCGTGAAATGGTTGCTACCTGGAGAGAGAGAAAAGAAAACACTCAGCATGCGCTCTTGCAAGATTAGATTGGTTTATTGATTTATCTAACCAGGATGGCTCCCACTGTTTCCTCAAATTCTTCTTCAAACCCTAAAAGAAGAACTAGTCAGGATTAATCGCACATCACAATACTTGCTTAACCTTTCAGCCAGGCTGGTGTTGGTACTTCGAGGGAGGTTTTCCAACGCTTTCGCGAAGTTCCTTAATTAAGTAACCACTTTTCCCTGGAGGCGTAACCCCGCTAACACCGTTCTAGACACGTACTTGGTTTATAGCATTGATTGTTAAGTGAAATAATCTCCCGAGAGTAATCCAACTCATCAGTGGGATCGGGATCCAACTATCATTGTGCGATGACCTAGATGGAATCCACTCTAGTCACCACACTCCAGAAGGTATGCTAAATCTGTAAATTTCAGTTTCTTTAGAAACTCCCGATGTGGATTTTTGCCCCTAACGGTTTATGACCTTGACAATGACAACATATCATTAACCGCTAGTCAAGTTCGGCCCGTCATTATCTTGATTAACTTAGACCCACCCGCATATCTCTTGACAATGCCAACATAGCTATGTGACTGTCCTAAATAATCCGAAAAATAAAACTGCAAACAAGCAATACTTAGCTACCGATCACTACGCCTTGACAATGCCAAAATACGCAGCTCGAATACTAAGTAGTACTTGTAGGAAATGACGGAGAGCTACGGCTGGGTTTTTGGCGAAAAACCCGTTAACGTAATGAACTTGATATCGTTGAAGGAACCTGATAACCTTTTTGAAAATATAGTAGCGAAAACTTTTGCTAAAGAGGTCACTCCCTGTGATGGGATCTCGGCTCTTTCCTCGTCGAATGAGGTGCAGGATATTCTAAGCTGAATACCTCGATGCAAAGCAAGAATAATCGACTATAGTGAAGTTATTACCCTGACGCAAACTTTTGTCCAAGGGGTCACTCCCGATGAAGGGATCTCGGCCCTTGCCTCGTCGAATGAGGTGCTGGGCATTCATAACCGAATACCTCTGTGCAAAACAAAAGTGAACGTCCTTACAATAACAGCTTTTTTGAAAATTGTTCCAACAACGTCTTTTAGGTTTATTTTCTTGCATTAATTTAATGTGTCCCATCATTTAATCCTACCATTGCAGAAAACAACGAAAATATGACGTACGCTTATGCCATCCGCATTCGCCACGGGGTCCTGTCATCACCCGTTAGGTTACTTAACTAACGATAGAGCGGGGGCTGGACTAGCGCGGATGCAAAACATAAGCAACGCCTAAATAGATATCATATATAGATATATACACATTCGTCAGATGCAATGATAGCCATTCCAGATCACAGATGAACACATTGGATATACTAGGAATCTGCATTCCGTTCGAGCCTGCAACGAAAGACAGATTACACGGTCGCGATGAATAACCAAATACCCCATCCTAGACCCCTACGGGTGCGGCAAACTACCCGTCAAGTACCCGAAGCGAAGCAACCTCCCTCAACAACGTGAGTAGGCCACTCGGCACTTCGAGATACCCGGTAGTTTGTGCACCCTACCTTGGGTCTATCCTAGGAGCAAAAACAGTAAAAAGAAATTATACAATGGCGGCTACAACCTCATCCCGGATGTGCGGCCATACAAATAATATTACATCAATTTATATATTACATGAATTGAAAGATAAAGAAAACCCTCATCTCATAACCCTCCGGCTATTCATCCGCGACAATCCAAGGAATTCATATACACAAACCATCCACATTACAGATCACAGATATGTATAACCCCCACTAATCGATGTATAGCGATTAGCAGACGTTCAATACATATATCACATCACAGATATAACCCATTAGCCAAAGTCTACAGAAAATCGATCAAAATACGGATTTGCAACCACCCTAAAAACAAACTTGTTCTCTGGAAATTCTGGGCAGAAACAAACCATCTCAAAAAATCACAAAACACCACCAGAAGTAAACTGCAGGAGAAACGATCCACGGCCGAGTCAACTCAGCCGCGGAACCGCGGTGAGTTGGTCGGTTCGATGGATCATTTTTCTTGCCTGTTCATTAAAAAGCCTGAGCCGATTTTTAAGACATGATTTATTATTTTTAGAGCAGAAATAAAAATCGGCAGAAACTTGGATTTTTTGGGGTATTTTGCGGTTTTTCGTCCGGTCGAAATTCTAAATACTTTGCCAACATGCTAGGGTGTGTTTAGTTAGGCTCTGATACCAATATTAGGTCTACGTTACCTGTCCCGGTACTTTCGGGGTTGCGGAAACGGTAAAACGAAAAAATTTCTTGATTAGGTAACATGGACCGTAAAATACGGATCTTGGCTAAACTACACACTAGCAATAACAAGAGAGTTATCTACTCGGTTAGGGGTTATACCTCAACTTGAACTCCTTCTTCTTGGACTCTTTGTAGTGGTCGGATGGTGCTTTCCTCGTCGCCTTCTCTTGTTGAAGATGGATCGTTTCGAGGGTTTCTACCTTGAGCTCCTTTCTCGAACTTTGAGAAAACTAAAGTCTCCGGCTTGCTAGACCTTCAACCTTAGGATGAGTAGAGAGTGGCTTTGGGTGTTTTATCTCCAAGGAGATGCTTCTCAACTCATGAGAATGTTTCTCCTTGAACTAGAGGAGGAGGAAGAAAAAAGGATGAGAGAGAATGGTTATGAGAGAATGAGATAGCTTTTTACAACCATAACAATATATGTGAATTAATCAAATTAATAATTTTAATCAAATGAAAAAGTTGATGGTTGGTTTGATGAGACCATTATCATTTCACATTAAATGGTTTTTGCAAAGATCAAAGAGCATCTTTGAAATGTAATGATGATGGTCAATGTTTCAACCATGGTCAACAAGTCAACAACCCTAACCATGACACAATTTCATTTAATTAATATTATTAATCGATATTTCACATATTCATTAGGGTTTGGAAAAAGACAACTGTCAACTGTGCATACACACCCGTTCCGAAACCCTAATGAAAATCCTCTTCCTCCGCCTCAATCAACTGTGCATACACACCCGCATTCGTGTTCCGAGGAACACGAATACAACGAGATAAAACTAACCCCAAAACATGTACTAGGATCCGGCTCAAACCAGAGCCCGCTAGAAATGATTGCCCGGACACCAAACATGCACAAGTGCGCGGATGTGAACGAACCCCGTCGCAAAACCATGCGACCTCTACTCGGTTTTGCCCAAAGACGAATAACCCTCTGTATAGGACTCTAAAGACTCGACACTACGCTGGCAGCGGGTCCAACCACAGACCGCAAGCGGCACTAGCTGTGCGTAACGGCCCCCAGGTAGATGCCGATAAGAAGACGGACGAGGTGAAACCCATCAGAACTCCTACTGAGCCTGTATGTGACAATCTCCGTACAGTCCGGTCTGTTCGTCTGAGAATATCGCATGGCTGGCCTAGGGGGTGGTAAACGTCAGTCCCCTAATAGCGGTACAAGTCGTGCCGGAGTGTAGCCCAGAACACCCTGAGATATCACTGGAAACCTACCAGTATATCTCGCTAGCCCTGGCCAGAGACTTTGTGTAATGGCTCTCCTAGACACAGCGCGATATCAACCCCCAATACCGGGAGAGACGAATCCTGTCTAACCGTCACTGCCTCCGAGTGTTTCGGGACTACACCCAACTACTACCTGTTTGCACGCCTCAGTAGAGCCGTGGTAGAGTAGTAATCAAAGAACAGTGGGAACACACTCGAGGCGAAGTGACAGTGTCAAGTCAGCGGACTAAACTGTACTCATGTCACCTGGGAACTGTTAACTGACGATAGGTATAATACCAACCAACAGTTCCCGACGAGTCCTGTCCAGTGTACTCGTAACCTAACGAGCACCCGCATACTATCTCAAGTACGACGTACTGACGGCTGTGGGACAGACCGTCTCCCCTGCTAGGATGAGAAGCGCATACGCTAGTCTACACCGGAGTATCGATGCCCTGTCTCGATAGTCCTATGACTACGGACCTGTATAAGGATGTGCTTGTGGATTACCCAGCCCCCACGAGTGTGATCTCCATCACAACGCCGGTAATCAAGCAAAGATCCTAAGGGCTCTACTAATATGTGTAGGCGATATGTCAAAAGAAACACAAGTACACACATTGAAGTAGAAACAAACCAAGTAGCATACTACTATTTTGAGCAAGATTGTGTATACAATGGTGAATATCCCAAGTTTCCATTAAGTAATATACAAACTAGTATGATACAGTAATGGCTTCTAGGGCATATACACTAACACTAGGTTTTCCTCAAATCCACAAAACACACAATATCGGTTCTATCACAACATGGGGGTATAAGAAATGCTAAAACTAAGCTAAGGGTTCAGTAAATACCTCATTTGGCAACTCAAGAATTTTCTTGAGTTGCCCCTAATGGCCAAAATCCTTGCTTCCTTGGTCCAATGTGTAGATCTTGAGCTTGTGCACACTTTAAATGAAATAGGAGTAGAGTTTTGGTGATGTTTTTGAGGTGTTTTGAGGATCTTGAAGAGGGGGAGAATGAGGAGCAAGAGCAGCAGCAGCAATGGAGGAAGAGGGAGGGAAAATGAATGAGGAATGAAGGGAATGGCTAAATCCTTGGTTCAAAAGAAGACCATACCTTTCTCTCTCTCACCATACCTCATTTCTTTATTCCTTTAACATTTTCTTTTTCCTTTTTCTCTTCTCTTCTCCTAATTCTTTTCTCACAAGAATAGTAACCCAAAAGAAACATGGTGGAAAAATGCACAAGTGTAAGAAAAATGATATATGCATATTTTGCACAAAATTGCTAAAAACCAATTAGCGATTTTTAATCGCGATTAGCACTAAATTAGCTTATATTTAATCATAAAAACTTTAAAATGGCATATTTTCATAAAATACCCGATTTTAGAATTTTTCATAATTTTTCCAATTTTTGTTTCCATTTATTTGTAATTAATAATACCGAAATATTAAAATATTCAATAAAATAATATTAAATTATAAAAATTTCCAAAAATAATATTTTATTTTTTTGAAATGTTACAATCTTCCCCCCTTAAATAAATTCGGTCCCCGAATTTAAATTTAAACCCCTAAATACTAAAACATTTCAGTAAAAATCGAAGTCGTCGGGGCTCCGAAATCATCAATACATAAAACGCATCATAGCGCAATGCAAGCGCATAATTAATGAGCAGATAACTCAAAATTGAAACTCCGTCAAGCATCCCGCAATCATCGGAGTCACGGTAAAGACACAAATATCAAATCCAAAACAAAACCAGTATGACGTATATCCAAATTATACATATATATATATAATCTATATATGTAAATAACTAAAGTAAATGCATGCAAAAGTATGCAGATACTGTCCTCTGACCAGTCACGCTCAGTAAGAAAACACATAGAAAATATCTTTAAAATGTATATATAAGAATATCCTGTGCGTCTGGTGCGCAAGGAAATCAAGATCCATATATGTGCCATACAGGTGCACAAAACAACATCTAGGTGCAACAGGTGTGCACGAAATATCTATCATAGGCAATGTGTGTGCCTGACAGCAAAATCAGGTGCATCTGACATGCACAAAGAATCTCGATTTAGTGTATCTGGTGTGCACCAAAATCGTATCTCAAAGCATGCGCTCAACACGTGCGGAAATCCAAATCAAATGCACAGAGTGCAAGAAATCAACATCAAAATCGACGGTATACAATACAACTCAATCCAAATCAGGTATATCGCAGTGTATATGCTCACAATCATATGCATCAGCGTGCACAAATCAAATCAAAACACTAAAGGTGCATGAAAACTATGCTGGAAGCGTAAATCAAATCACTGGCATAAAATAGGCATGAAATCACAATCAATACCTCAAATGTAATAACTATGCGCAAAATATAAATACCCAGTAGGTGCATAAAAACAAATATCATGAAACTCGGCCATCAAGACTAAATCATGCAAACAGTACGCTCAAAA
Source organism: Agapanthus africanus (assembly GCA_030015575.1). Lineage (NCBI taxonomy): Eukaryota > Viridiplantae > Streptophyta > Magnoliopsida > Asparagales > Amaryllidaceae > Agapanthus > Agapanthus africanus. The sequence goes on from CM057347.1 coordinate 227,369,106, forward strand.
TACCGAAATCCAAGATGACGGATACGTGACAATCGAATCACAAAATCACAAATCATAAATACCGTCGTCGGTAGTCCCTCCTTCAAAGTCGAGAAGGTGTCGATGCATCCAATGCTAGCAGCGCAAGATATTTACTTGCCTCTTGCTCACGGTCTGGCGTCCTCTGTCTCTGGGTCCTTATCTTCTCTGTGGATTACCAATCTCACAATCAATCGGCTCATCGGCCCTATCAAGTGTGCTAACGGGGACGATTCCGTTCTGGCACATCTCTGGTCATCTCTCGGTCAATCCTCACGACCACTCGTAAAGCAGCATGTCACTGGCGTCGGCCTCTGGCTCTCTGAATGCATATCACACATCTGTCCCTGATGCAAATCTTATTGTAGCAATGTCCTGGAAGGTATCCCGCTCAAGGTCTCTTCCGATCTTGCCCATGCCGAACTATACGGAGGCTGGTACTCTTGCATAATCTTTTCTCGCTCAATGGACATCTGCGTCCTCAGCACAGCATTTTCTCGGGAATTGGTTGCATCCCAACGCCTCCGTGGGCCTATCAGGTCTTTGGTCTCGACGGGAAGTAATGACAGCTCGTCAGCGTCTCGCACGAACATCCTGTCCCGCTTGTCTGTATCATCGTCCACTTCGACGTCACGTCTCTATCTGCGCACTGCAATGTTCTCGGCTACGGTCAATCCGAGGTCTCTCTCGAATCTCTTTTCTGCCGAATTGCCCAGAAGTCATCGTCCACTTGCTGAAGCTAATTCTTGTTCCGGAACGGCTGCACACTCATCGCGCCACTTTCTGGAATATATATCCATATACAATGCTTCTGCGAGCATATCGCATCTCTGACGTCAGCGGAGTAGGACGTCATCTCGTCGAAATCTCTTGCGAACTCTTTACTTCACTCTGCTCAATGTCGACTGATTCGGACTCGTCTCATCGTTGCTGCACGGACTGCGCTCCAACGGCTATGCTCGTGTTTGGAGTCTCCCAAGCAGTGTGTCCCATCATATGCTCTCCGAATGATGTCGCACCATCCGATCGACTCGTCAGAACCTCATAATCCCCCAAGAGATCAACATCTTAAGTACAGCTTAATAGTATCGAGTACAAGCCACAACGTCGGTGGTCCAGCCGTAGAAGGGCAAACCCAAGCCTCATTAATGGAGCCGCAGAACTGCCGCAAACCCTAAGGTTCAAAGGCTTTCACACGGTCATTAAGTCGAGTTAGGGTTTCATTCTTCTAGAGGGTCCATAGAATCGCCTGCATGTCTTTTCGAATACTTTAAACTTGGAAAATGGGCTCCTGACATTCGATCGTCTCTATCGACTCTCAACGAAGCTGCGTGAAGTCGTCTCTAGCTGGAAGCAATCTATCTGATGACCTCGCATCGGGGTAAGCGAACGAACCACATGTCCTAGTCATTCATCCTCGGGTGACTAGCGACCTTCAATCATATCTCTAAATGTATACTCATGCTGCAGTAGCTCCAATCATCTGAGTGATATCTCGTCATTTGCAGTAACAACTGGCTCATTCGTCTGTACGCTAAACAGCGCCTCAATCATCCTGAAGAAGCGATACATCAATGGTCATCACATCTGGCTTGCCTCTAGCAGTAGCCTGATCCTCTGGTAGCAATCGGCACGTCCGAGAAATCTCGTGAAAGCGATCTGTCAAACGCTCATGGCACGAAAACACTCTAAGACGACGCCTCTAAATGCAATCGTAAGTCTCTGGAATCACGCCCTGGTCAGTCCTCGTCTGCGACGAGCTCATGCTGACGCAACTCTAGCCGTAGCTCTCTCTCTCTGCTCATGTGATCGTGGCAGCAAAACATAACCAATATCGATGAAGATAGATCAGGAATGAATATAATATTGTGCAAGGAAATGTACATCCTAAGGCTCCTTAAGCGGAGTGGCGTGTCGCAAGTATGCCCCGGAACATACACACGGTACGTCACTCTACTGAAGTCACCTACTCGATCAACCAAGGGTCATCCTACGCGACGAAAGTTCGGGTCTAATACCCCCTCGACTAAGTCTAAGTTCCGTAAGGTCAAGCCTAAATTCTGTATATATATATACGCCCTAGGCAACACATAGTCAAACTTAGACTCGAACCAAGATTAACCTAGCGCTCTGATACCAAATTTGTCACGACCCGAAAGAGCAGGTGACTGGCCCTTGAACCATATGAAGTCTATAGGACTCCATCTGATCCAAGTAAGCCAAAAGCCCTGAAATCTAAAACCATTTTAAGAGTAAATAAAGAAAACTGGTTTTTAAAAAGTAAAGAAAACATATTTTGAAGTCAAAGATTTTAAATAACTAAGCCGAAAATGCATTTTTAAAATGTATAGTCTTTTCTGAAAATTTCGGCAGAGTTTCCTTTGTAAATACTGGCCCCAACGGGGTGCAACAAGAATAATATATATGCAATGATAAAAGGCATCCCCAAGCGGGAGCTAACTCTTCGTCAAATGACGATCACAACCACGCAAGCAATATAATATACAGCGTCGAATGGCGAGAATCAAAACTCAAAAAGAAACTCACAATAACATGAAAACCGTAATACTACTACACGCGACTCTAAGGTCAAAATAATACATCACTCGTGTCTAAGTGTGGAACAATATACAAGTTTTGGTTGATGGAATTTCTAGATACAATGAATAATACACATACAAGGGTGGTTCTAATGCAAAGAACCCACCTAACAAGCAAATCACCCGCAAAGGGAAACAGTGTGCCAGAAATGCCGCTATGGAACCTGTACGGCAAAACCTGCAAGAACTGTGGCACAACGGGGGTGAGTTGCCAACTCGTGAATAGAAAATATCTACAAGAAGAAATCGAATGCATGATATAAACCTAGGTCAAAACGATCAGATATAATATAAACCTCAAAGAGTAAGTCTGAAGCATGATAAGGTGGCAATATAACATCTGATCGTGTATGTAGTGCCAAGTACTCGTGCAAGTGCCTCAGGTAATACAGGTCATAAATATAAGGTATGTCTGCATGAAGTAAATATGATGAAGTATCAAAATGGATATCAATACACATATATTAGCGTCCCATTCCACTAATATTGGTGTAAGGGTATATATAACAGCGCCCTCATACCCTGTTATATATACAATGAAGTATGATCAATGTAATAAAAGTTTGTATGTGATCAATGTCTGTATATATGTGGATCCCGTCCACCTGTCACCCAATGACAATAAGCATCATGTATGTAAATATGAGAATATAACCAAAATCATGGAAAACATCATGAAAGCTGTGCCTAGCATCGGCACGTAAATCCTCATCTATCAGGCACAGTCACCAAGACTAGCCCTGATAGGTACGTATCATACGCTCCCTCGAATCCCGAGTGCCCAGCTTCGACCCTCGAATTTCGACGCATCATACGCACATAACTCCGGTCGGTATCCCCAAGATAACCGCCGAGTCAAAGTATTATCACCGGTAGGTACTCGCCCACCTCCAGGCTCAATCGGCAAAGTCCATCGATCATCTTGCCGAGGGGAACCATACCGGGCCCCACCATGTACCCTCATACGGTCTCGACGCCTCCTCGCATGGGGTATATATATATATCAGAACCGATAAAACTCATGGTGGAAGCTGAAATATCATATCAAGGGTAACCGGATTTTTAAAGCATTTACATAATCTTTTGAAATATCCACGGTTCCTAAATCCAGAAATATCATGAAAACGAATATCCCAATGCGCATAATCAGAAAGCATGATGTATGTGACATATAAATGAAATGCAAATATAACAGTATATCATGCAACATGAAATAATAGTATGCATATACAAAGGTCAGATCCTGATGCAATAATTCTACTGTTTAGTGACATGGAAATTATCGATGATGAAGTGTATGGGCTGGCAAACAAGTGTACGTGGAACATATGCATCAACGATAATGGTGCTGGTGTCCTAACAACATGATAGTAATATAGCAATAAACACATGCAAAGCGGTGTGAATAGCATGAATATGCGGAAATCAAATAATCAACACCACAGTGAAGAATCTACATCAATATGTATATGTCATGCAGTTATGCCATTTGAAATAAGACAAATCAGGATTTTTAGTAAAATAAGGGCTACGGTGTTTTTAAGAAAGATACGTCTTTTGAAAATACCCATAGAATCCCTTTACTTGTCTTTAAGATATTCTTGATTCGTAGTTTTTGAAATAGGTATGACTCGGGTCTAGTCTAACATCTACTATGCAAACTACAGATCTAAGTATCAGGTCAATCGGGAGGGGTATGGAAACCACCTAAATCTGAGTCGATATGTATATATAGTAGTCGATGATCCCGCCTCAGTAGTATCGCGTACGATACATTATATCATATGACATCCTCAAGTCATGAGTGCGGATCTATCATCAATATAAAGCTCGTACGGTAAATCGTCCTACGGCATACCAATAGCTGGGTACGGGTCAGTATCACATTCCTCTCATCAAATATCAGGTATCATTATGTCACGACCCGAATTTTTCGACTCGTGACCGGCACTTAACCACGCCACGTCTACAAGCGTAACGCGACTAAGTAAGCCGAAACCCAGAAATCAAAACCATTTACAAATAGTGAGTGTTGAAAACATTTAGTTAAAACATTTAGAAAACCTTAAATAATTCAATAAGTTCTTTTAAAGTTACTTAATCATTTAAATAATTTTGGCAGCATTTCCTTTGTAAAAGTAGCCCCGAGACCGGGTATAAAAGAGGATATGAGTAAAAATGAGGTATAATGAAACAAAACATTCCCATACGGGAGCAATCACGCCCAACGGCGGAAACCATCATCACAAGAGTAATATACGACGCCGTAGCGAAGAATGAGCAATAAGTAAACATCACAGAATATAACTGCATATAAAAACAGTCGGCTCCCACGAGCTCGACACCAGAATACAAAATATACATCATCGTCCTCACACAGTATCTAAGTCCAGTACATAAATGGTAGATGGAGAGTACTAGATACAAAAAAAGGATACAATAAAAGTAATCAGATACCACAACCCACCTAAATGCAAAACAGCTCTCGCCGCAACTGTAGTGGTATCTGTAGCCAAAAGATGCAAAAGACAGCCTGCCGCGACTATGCTGAGGGCAACCTGCAAATACTGTGGCACAACGGGGGTGAGTTGCCAACTCATGAATAGAGATAACATATAAAGGTAATCGCGAGCATGCACGTATTGCGCTACTCTAACAAATGCCAGCAGATGTTATCAATGCGTGATAAGCAGTATGTGCAATAATCATGCAGATGCTCTGTCAGGTAAAATAACTACAGGATGAGATATATGGTAATCAATGCTGAGCATGGGATAAACAACATCTATACGGAATATCAACGTGGAAAACAATCGGTGCCCATAACTGCACCCAAATCCCAAATAACTCAGGCGCCGGCACACCCATCGGCCCTCAAACCCTGTAAATCTCTGAGAAATCACGAGTGCCCAACATCGGCACCCAAAATATCATAAAATACTCGTGTCCAGCATCGACACGCAAATCCTCATATATCGGGCTCCGTCAGTCCGGATCAGCCCACGGGCTCCGTCTGCGGTATCGACCCTCGGCTCCGGCAGTACGGATCATCCCGCATCCATCTCTCGACTCTGGTCAGTATACTCCGGATAACCGCCAGGTCCAACCAATCACCGGTAGGTACTCGCCACCCTGCCAGGCTCATCGTCTACTCCACGAAAAACATTTCTCGCCCCGGGGAACCATACCGGGTCCACCACGAACCCGCAAACGGATCATCCATCTCCTCGAATCGGGTTTCAAGCACGCGTCTCATCACCGAGAAAACGCGTGGTGGACGCACCAAAATATCATATCACGAGGAACCGGGTTTTCAAATAGTGCATCTTTTCTTAAAAATCCCACGGTCCTCAAAACCAGAAATCATATGAAAATCCAACACCAAGAAGTAATTCCAATGTGATGTGCTAAGTACATCAATCCATGATATAGGTATAAGGGAAAACCGCTTTTAAAATTAGTTTCCGTTTTAAAGATATCATGCGGCTCCCAATTTCCATGAAAGTCATATCGGATCATATATGAAATGAACTACAGCAATATAATCATGGCAGTTCTACAGTGAGTGTGTCATGGCAATTACTAACGGTGTGTGTGTAGCATGCAGATTAGTGCTCGTGCAACATGAACCGTTAGTAATAGTGCGGTGTTCTATCAATTCTAAGCATACATATAGCAGGGAATGCAATATGCAATGACAGTCCATGAGGTAAATGCAACATATAATAATAAGGTCCTATCAGCCCTGACGCATAACGCCATGCGGGCGATATCCCCGTAGATGTTAAATCTACTCACCGAAGTCTCGCGCTAAGTGTAGCCGACGACTTGCTTGCCCTTCTTCGCAGCGTCCGTCTCACTCGCCTGCGAACCTAGAATCACATAACATATATCACACATAAGCTTAATTTCACAAAAACGTGATATTACGGTCCAACTAGAAACCCGTGTCGTAAACCAATCGCGCGTGTGCGCGATACGCTAAAACGTGTGATCACACGCCTAAAACTATCCTGACGCGTCGCGATACGCAGAAACCCCAAACTCGCACACGTATCACACGTGTCACGAAGGTTTAAAATACGAGAAATAGGTATTTAGTCCCAGATTTTTATACATAACTTAAATTACAAAAATATGTATATCACAAAACTCCACATAGCAGCAGACACCCATAGGACCAAACCCCAACCCAAACCCTCCCCATATGGCCGCAAATTGCGGCCAGATCGAATATTTCGGCGGCCATAACAAAGGATATGGGGGTCGGGTTCTACCTGGGGTATCAGTACCTAACCACTAAACTGCAGTCTTCTTAAAATTATTCTGAGCTCACCGGGTCGATAGCAGTTTTCAGAAACTCAAATTTTGCTTAAAAACGATGAATTTGCATCAAATAGGGATCTGGTGGTATTTTAGTGCAATTGGGGTTTAAGCTGGGTTAATATGGCCCTAACAACACTCTAACAACTTACTAACACCACAACACACATCACTTGGCCAAGGTTCTCACTAAACACCTCATATCGCACTAAATCGCACCAAAAACCACTAACCGAAGCAATGTGATTGCAATGATTGAGGGAGGACCTATACCGGTAGGACAGTCTTACTCGAGATGATAGTATGCTATCTGGTTTATCTTTATCATCGTGTACTGCTTTAGGTGACCTTACGAGTCGCTATTACACGTTGATAGAGCCCCTAGGATTCTTGCTTGACTACCAGCAGTATGAGGGCGATCATATACGTGAGAGCTGGAGTCTATAAGCACATCCTTAAAAGGTCCCTAGTCGTGGGAGTTTCGAGACAGGGCATCGATTCTCCAGAGTAGACTAGTGTATACAGTCGAGACCCCGACGAGGGGCGGTGGCCGGTCTCACAAGCCACTGGTGTCAGTTGGTTCACCTAAGATGTATACAGGTGCTCATTAGGTTATGAGTACACCGGACAGGACTCGCCGGGAGCCTGCTAGTTGGTATTATACCTGACGTCAGATAGCAGTTCCCTGGTGACATGTGTACAGGTTAGTTCATCGACCTGAGATCTTCATTTGTCTCGTGTGAGTTCCCACTGTGCTTTGATTACTACCCTACCACGCTCAAAGGAGACGTGCAAACAGGTTTTAGTTGGGTACAGTCCCGAGCCACATGGAGGCAGTGAGCGGATCTGCAGGGGTTCGTCTCTCCCGGTATTGTGGGTGAGGTCGCGCTGTGTCTAGGAGAGCCAGTACATGAAAAGTCCTTGGCCAAGGCAGGAGATTTACTGGTAGGTATTCCAGTAGTATCTCAGGGTGTTCTGGGCTACACTCCGACACGACTTGTACCGCTATTGGGGGTCTGACTTTTACCAACTCCCTAGGCCCGCCATGCGATGCTCATAGACGAACGGACCGGACTGTATGGATATTGTCACTGACAGGCTCAGTAGGGTGTCAGGATGAGTTCGCTCATCGACGTCCCTTTTGGTCAATAGCTGGTGGCCCGTCACGTATGGCTGATACCTCTGACGTGCTAGTGGTTAAATCCACAGCCATAGTATTGACGAGTCTTTAGAGTCCACCACACACAGTTACTCAGGTTTCGGGCGAAACGCTGTAGAGGCCGTATGGAGATATGGCAGGCTTCGATCAGATACGTGCGGTATTGCACGGATCGTGATCGGACGGTTTTTACTAGCCGGCTTTGGCTTAAGCCGGATCCTAGTATTAGACAGTGTAGTTTTGTCTCTTTGCATTTATATTCAGTGGGAATACAAATGCGGGCATGTATATGCAGTAGCGGGGTTTTCCTGTAATTTATTACGGGATCAGTTTTCTGAGGTTGCCAGTTTGCATTCCGTTCCGGCCGGTTTTCCTTTGTTCCTTCACGGCCGGACTTTCTGATGGAGGGGGTTATTTGCAAGTTTGCAAATAACTTATTGTGGAGGGGTTTCTTGCATTTTTGTGGCTTCATGATTGTTCTTTAATCATGAGATTCCATTTTGGTCTCATCCTTTGCTTTTATGAGATGGTGCTTTGGATTAGAAATGATGTGACTTTTATTTAGCATGATCTTTTCTTTTTCTCCTCTTGTAATATTCCATTCTCATTATGGGGAGTAGGGGCCGGCCACTTTGGTGAGGGAGAGGAGAGAGGTTTCATTGTGTGAGGATATATTGATCATCTCATTTGCTTGCAAATTGATACATCACCATTTTTCCTAAGTCATTTTTCCTCCACCTCCATCCATACAAGGCAACTTCATATACCCCAAAAGAGACAAGTTCCTACACTAGTCTATAGCACTCCTTGAACGCGTCAGCTAGCCAACTTCACGCCCGAGTTGCCTCGGTCCAGAGGTGGGAGCCTGCCTTTCCGACGAGGAGGTGACGGTTGGAGATTCCGCGGGAGATTGGAGTGGAGACGAAAACCGAAGAACACGGATCGCTTGGTATAACTCTCTACCCGTTTTTAGTTTGCTAGTAGATAGGTTAATGGCCCGATCCGGGTTAAAAGTGCGCGGTAGTGCCGGTTTGCTAGTTTGCAAAGTTTTTAGTTTCCGCGTTTCCGGCGTCGGATCGACAGCCGGGGCGCCGCCGCGAACTTACATTGGTTAGAACCTATGGTCTACGCTTTCAAAACCATCAATCAATCCTCGATATCGTCGTATAAACGCCAAGTATTCGAGGTAAAATGCAGTACACAAATTCAGAATTAAAAATACGGAATACGGAAGCACGAATCCAAAACAGCAACTAAGGAAATAGGCTCCAGATTTCACCCTAGGTCAAATTAGACAAATCTACACATGCCAGGGGTCTAAACTACTGGTAAAGGGGCACCAAAACCAAAACGAGGCAAATCCACCATGGTCTGGCCGCAAATTGTGGCCAGAATGGATAAATTTGCGGCCGGGAAATGGAAGTAGGGGCTAGGGTTCTGGTGGTAGCTTCCTAGTTGCCTGCACATATCACTGTCCAACTAAAATAATTTTCAGAGTCTCAGGGTGATAGCAGATTCAATATAACCTTCACAAATTTCACAATTTTTCCGATATCGGTTTCTAACTCCGTATTCCGGGTCTTAAGTCTCAGTTTTGGGTCTCAATTCATGCACTAAGGTGTTAATATAACCTTTACTGAGCTCAATTTCACATCATAACTCAAATTTCCCTCAAACCCTAACTAGGTTTTCCTCAAATCCACAAAACACACAATATCGGTTCTATCACAACATGGGGGTATAAGAAATGCTAAAACTAAGCTAAGGGTTCAGTAAATACCTCATTTGGCAACTCAAGAATTTTCTTGAGTTGCCCCTAGTGGCCAAAATCCTTGCTTCCTTGGTCCAATGTGTAGATCTTGAGCTTGTGCACACTTTTAATGAAATGGGGGTAGGGTTTTGGTGATGTTTTTGAGGTGTTTTGAGGATCTTGAACAGGGGAGAATGAGGAGCAGGAGCAGCAGCAGCAATGGAGGAAGAGGGAGGGAAAATGAATGAGGAATGAAGGGAATGGCTAAGTCCTTGGGTCAAAAGAAGACCATACGTTTCTCTCTCTCACCATACCTCATTTCTTTATTCCTTTTCCATTTTCTTTTTCCTTTTTCTCTTCTCTTCTCCTAATTCCTTTCTCACAAGAATAGTAACCCCAAAAGAAACATGGTGGAAAAATGCACAAGTGTAAGAAAAATGATATGTACATATTTTGCACAAAATTGCTAAAAACCAATTAGCGATTTTTAATCGCGATTTGCACTAAATTAGCTTATAATTAAACATAAAAACTTTAAAATGGCATATTTTCATAAAATACCCTATTTTAGAATTTTCCATAATTTTTCCAAATTTTTTTTCCATTTATTTGTATTTAATAAAACCGAAATATTAAAATATTCAATAAAATAATATTAAATTATAAAAATTCTCAAAAATAATATTTTATTTTTTTGAAATGTTACAGATACTACAGCAGCTGGCCTTAGTGCAAGTGGGAGATTGTTAGTTATGTATATGCCCTAGAAGCCATTGTTGTACATATGATGTATATTATAATGGATGCTTGGATATATATAGAGCGGACTTTCTTGCTCGTCATGATAGTATGCTATTTGGTTTCATTTTATCTTAACATGTTGACTTGTATTGGTTTACTGTCTTACTCTCACATGTTGATAAAGCCCTTAGGATCTGTACTCGACTACTGGGACTATGATGAGATCATACTAGTAGGGCCACGGTAGTCGGTGAGTACATCCTATAACTGTTCCTAGTCGAGGGTATATCGAGACAGGGCATCGATACGCCAGAGTAGACTAGCGTATACGTATCTTGACCCATATGATGGGTGATGGATGATCCCATATCCATCGGTGTTTTGACATCTAGGATGGTGTACGGGTGCTCAGTGGAGACTGGGTACACTGGACGGACTCGCCGAGAACTCCTAGATGGTGATATACCACACGTCAGATGGCAGTTCTCCTGTGACACTGGTACAGGGTAGTCTGTAGACCCGAGATCGTCATAGAGTCTTGTGTAATTCCCACTGTGCTTTGATTTCCACCTTACCACGTCCAAGAGGGCGAGCAAAACGGTGGCTTTTGGGTGCAGTCCCGAATCACATGGAGGCAATGAGCGATGGGAGGGGATTCGTCTCTCCCGGTATAGGGAGTTGATGTTGTGCTGTGTTCGATTGGCTATAACTGGAAGTCCCTGGCCAGGGCTGATATGGAGATTTACTGGTAAGTGTTACCAGTAGTTTCTCGACCCTTTATGAGCCTCGCATCGACACGACTTATCGGTTACTGGGGTCTGACGTATACCACCCCTAGACTTGATATGCGACATATCAGACGAAGAGACCGAACTGTACGGGAGTGTTACTGATTGGATTCATAGGAGAATGTACAGGCTAGCTTGTTGATCTTCTGATCGCTCAATACCCGGGTGGCTGTTACGTTTAGCTGACCGCTTGCAGCTTGTGGGTGTTTGATATGATCATCACCTACTGCCGGCGTATTGACGATTCTTTAGAGTCCTACACAGAGGTTTCTTGACTCAGGCAAAACGGAGTAGGGACACATATCTGATATGTGCAGGACCGAGGATAATGCGATATGAGATATCATATTATATTCTCGCGATATTTAGATATGAGCCGGGTCATCGGATCAAGTGTTGATTCGATGAATCGGTACATGATATATTAGTCGGTTATATTCGATATAGCCGGATTGTCGGATCAAGTGTTGATTCGATAATTTAATGTATAATAATATATATGATATATTGCATTATATTATCTAATATTGGTTCGCTTTATTATTTCATTTTCTCACCGGATAATACATTGATATATATGCGATATATGTTAATTGTATTTTTTTCTTTTGTTACAAATATATAATATATATGTGATATATATAATTGTAACATGATATGATTAATAATGAAACATGTTTAATGGAGATTAAACAAGGTTAGGGTTTGATTTGGGTTAGTTCCTTCTTGCAGCTTCTAGAAGGATTTCTTTTGTCATGAGTTAGATATTATGCTTGATATTTTCTTATGACTCATTCTTTAACCCAACCAAACCCTAGCCCTAGTTAATTCTCTACAAGGGTTATCCTTGCCATCCTTGACCATGGTTGCATTATTATTCATATATCATTTCATTATTCATCACAAAAGGATTAATTCATTTTTTTCATCTTCTTCTTCAACCTTGAGCTTTGAGAAAGCTTACTAGGTTTTCATTTGGTGATGTTTAAGTGTGAAAATTTGATATAAAAAGAAAGCATAAATACTACTCCATCATCCTCATCAAATCTAGCCAATTAGATTAGGGTGTTCACCTCATTAGAGTGAGAGGGCTTGAGTTATAGAAACTTCGACGTAGATCATCGGAGATAAGGAACACTACAAGCTAGCATGGATCGTTCGAGTCGTGGAGCCTCTCTTGAGTCCGGAAGATCGTGGATCACGGCGAAGGAACTTCTACTCGGAGCTTATGAAACGAAGGAGCGGACTACAAAGGTTGTTATCCCTCACCTTTAGTTGTAAAGATGTTTACTTGCATGTTAAACCCTAATTATCTAGCAAAGATCCCGGCTTTGGGTTGTTTGGCACGTCTAAAATTTTATTCGGGCATGGTTGATGCCTTATGAACCCTTGTAAGAGTGCCTAGGAACCCTACACCTTCAACCTCCATCCATACAATGGATGCAAGAGACAAAGTTGTCACACACATTCTCTACATCTCCTTGGACACATCGGCTAGCGAACTTCATGCCCGAGTTGCTTCGGATGAAGCGGGAGCCCGTAAAAAGTCTCGAAGATGTGGTGCCCTTTCCAACGAGGAGATCGAGACCGGTGATGCCGCGAGGAGCTTGGGATGGTGGCCAAAGACCGAAGGACACGGATCGATCGGTATAGCTTTCCAACCCTCTCTCTAAATTGCTAGTTGTAGGTTAATGGTTCGATCCGGGTTTTAAGCATACGATAGCGCCGGTTTCAAGTTTAAGAAAAGTTTTCGTTTCCGCATTTTGACCTCGGAAAGACGGCCGGGGCGCTACCGTAGACTTACATGGTATCAGAGCCACGCCATTAACCTTTACTAGCTTGCTCTAACGTGTTTAGAACTTCGATCGAACGAATTTTCTAAAACCGCATTTCCAAATTCTGCAGTTTCTGTCAAAAAAATTTTGTCGTCGTAAAATTATTTTCAGTATTGCAGAAAAACAAGCAGGCTGTTATAAGAACACTGCAGAAAAATGGTTACATGAAGTCACTGTAGAGCCGCGGAACCGCTGCCGTAACCCCATTTCGGCCGCGGTTCCGCCGCAGAACAGTAACATCTCTGCACCATTTTTCCTACAGTGATTTCTGTGTTGGAATTGGGGTTTCTGGTATTTTTGTTTTGGGCCCAGATTTGTTTGAGTACTGGGATTTGTGCTTGGGGCCCACTTCGGGAAATTTTGTCGATCGAAAATTTTAAACATGTTAGTTCACAGTATTTACATTATATCTGCGACCGTGAATGTCATTTGATCGGTAAATCATATCTAATTGCTATAGCCCTTTTAGACGGATTTGCGAACGTGACATTCACGTTGATGTTCTGTGTTGCGCTGTGATGTTGCAGATTTGTCGTGGTGGATAGCCTGGTGCAATGGTAGTACAGTTTGGTTGTACTTGTACATTTGATATTGCGGGGCGAGCGTCCGACATGTGGACTGCCGTCACTGCCTGTTTGTATATTATTCTTTTGGGGCACGACCGGGCTGAGGTCGATGTACCCGTTGTATATTTTACTTTATATACTAGGATTACCCCACGGTGGGGTGCACGGATAGCCGGGTTCTAGAGGGCAACGAGCCCGCATCTCATGGCTTTGAGACAGAGGGGGCTTCACTCTAGAATTGGCGGGCTATTCGCCGCACTCGTAGGGGGTACAGGTTGACCCAAGGAGGGGTGCTTAAGTTACCGGATTCCGTGAAGTGCTGGGTGGTCCATTCACTTTGTTGAAGGTGGCTGCCTCGCTTCAGGTTTTGGCGGGTAACTTGCCGCACCCGCAGGGGTCTAGAATTTCATTGCACAGGCTATCCACACGACCAGGGGAACATCAGGTTTCAGTAGCGGCTCTATGAAACCCGGGGATCCCAAATTATATGTATTGTTCTGTGATGCTTGATACATTTCTGTGATGTTGCATTTATCACGCCATTGTAGGGTTCCTAGGCACTCTAATGGAGTCTCACAAGTGATCAAACATGCAAATTTCTAAAAAATACGGTGCCGAGAAACCCTAGAACGGATCGTTAACTAGATAAATAGGCGAAGCAAGCAAGTAAACGGAAATATAGCTAAAGGAAAGGGCTACAACCTTTGTAGATCCGGTCCACCACATCCTAAGCTCCGCGATGATCTCCCTCCGCTGTCCAAGTCGAACCCTTTGTTAGTTATATGTATGCCCTAGAGGCCATTACTGTACATAGGATGTATATTGTAGTGGATGCTGGGACGTATATAGGGAGGACTTTCTTGCTCGACATGATAGTATGCTATCTGGTTGAACTTTACCTTAACGTGTATACTGATTGTCTCTCTGTTACATGTTGGTAAAGCCCTTAGGATCTGTACTTGACTACCTGGACTATGATGCGGATCATACTAGTGGGGACATGGTAGTCCATAAGTACATCCTTTAAAGTCCCTAGTCGTGGGTGTATCGAGACGGGGCATCGATATACCAGAGTAGACTAGCGTATACCTTCTCGACCCATACAGATGGGCGATGGATGATCCCATATCCATCGGTGTTTGACATCAGAGATGATATACGGGTGCTCAGTAGAGACTGGGTACACTGGATGGACTCGCCGAGAACTCCCAGATGGTATTATACCTCACGTCAGATGGCAGTTCTCTAGTGACACTGGTACAGAGTAGTCTGTTGACCCGAGATCGTCATAGAGTCTTGTGTGGTTCCCACTGTGCTTTGATTTCCATCTTACCACGTCCAAGAGGGCGTGCAAAACGGTGGTTTTTGGGTACAGTCCCGAGTCACATGGAGGCAATGAGCGATAGGAGGGGATTCGTCTCTCCCGGTATAGGGAGTAGATGTTGCGCTGTGTTCGATTGGCTATAACAGGAAATCCCTGGCCAGGGTTGCTGAGATTTACTGGTAAGTGTTACCAGTAGTTTCTCGAATTGTTATAGACCTCATATCGACACGACTTATCGAGCTATTAGGGTCTGACGTTTACCACCCCTAGGCGAGATATGCGACATATCAGACGATCAGACCGGACTGTACGGTAGTGTTACTGGTTGGATTCACAGGAGTATGAGCGGGCTTGCTCGTCGATCTTCTGATCGCTCAATACCCGGGTGGCCGTTACGTTTATCAGACCGCTTGCGGCTTGTGGGTGTTTGATATGATCATCACCTGCTGCCGGCGTATTGACGAGTCTTTAGAGTCCTACACAGAGGTTTCCTGGCTCAAGCGAAACGAAATAGGAGCGCATATGAGATATGTGCGGGACCGAGAATAATACGTGTATGTGATACCGTATTCCATTCTCACGATGAATGTGTCGAATGGTTGTATGCGATATAACCTAGTTATCGAATCAAGGATTGATTCGATAAGCCGATACATTGTATACTAGTCGGTTGTGTGCGACATGACCGGATCATTGAATCAAGTGTTGATTTAATTATTTAATGCATAATTATATATTTGATATATTACTTTGCATTAACTAGTATCGGTTCACTTTAAATGGATTTTCGCACTCGGATGTGCGCATTGCATATGCGATATGATTTTGTGCACTTGCTTGTATCATGTTTGATGATACATGCCTTTTTGGTTAAGTGTAAAGAATTAAACCTTGGTTAATGAAATGGTTAGGGTTTACTATTTCCTTATTCATTTATTTATCTATTTATTCTTTTTGGAAAATGATTTGCATAAAGATTAAATGGTGGCTTTCTTTGTTGTTTTCATGAAGCTTCATGAACACTTTGACTAAGTGACCATTTTGTCTCTAGCTTGACCCTAACCATTCCTTTAACCATGATTGATTCTCTACACATTACCATGGTTAAAGATTATGATAAGTATTCTTTTATTTTATATTTTCTAATGAACTTATCATAACATTTACCTTCTTCTTCTTCATTTCTTCAAGTGAAGAAAGCTTGCCTCCATCAATGGCAAGTGATGAAAAAGAGTGTGAAATCCAAATCTAAAGTCTACCCACTTCCTATTTCTTCATCCTCTACCTCTTGCCAAGTAGTAGAGTGTGTTTTCTTCACAAGTTTCTTGACTTGGAGAAGTCGGAGCTTGATTTAGCGATGCCTCGACGTAGATCATCTTCGGCATGGACATCGATGACCTAGCCCGTCCATTCTCCGATGAAGCCGACGCTAGAGCCCGGGACTTGTTATGGACAGCGAGGAGACTTCATTGCTGAGCTATGGAGGTGGAGAAACGGATTTACAAAGGTTGTATTTCCGTATCTCTTAGTTAAGTGTTAACTAGATTGCTTTTTCGCCTAGAAATCTAGCCAACGATCCGTTCTAGGGTTTCTCGGCACCGTTTAAATTTGAAATTGGCATGGTTGATGCCTTGTGAGACCTCATTAGGATGCCTAGGAACCCTACAGTGGTATCAGAGCCAAGCTAGAGCCTTAGGCGAAGTCTAGACGCAATTTGAAATCCGATTGAACCAAAACCCGAACCCGGATCATGCTCTCTGGACAATTTCTAAAATCTGGTCTTTTTCAAAATTAAAAATATGCAGAGAACACACCACAAACATGTAAGAGTTACTGTGAAATTCGACAGTCAAATTCCACTAATGAGCCGCGGATCCGCGGCATTAGCAAAGCTCATGCGGCGGTTCCGCGGCTGTACGGCCATATTATTTAAAGTTTTTTGCACAGTAATTCTTAGTTTCCTATGGTGCTTTTCCTGGGAATTTTTAATATTTTTTGTACAGTTGAGTTTTCTGGGTTTGTTTTGGGAGTTCGTATATTTGATCGGATTATCAAACTGTGTCTATGTGTTTTCCGGATAAATTTTAGAATATGTTAAAAAGTTCGACCGGATATAAATACCCAATTTTTCCCCTGTCGGGAAATTTCCAAGTGTTGGATTTTTCCGTAGTTTGACGACGTTCTAAGTAGTGCAAGTAACGCGATGGTCCCTCTAGAAGACAACAAAGCTTAACTCGATTATGTGACCGTCTTGAACTGCCCTTTGAACCTTCGGGTTTGGGGCAGTACGGCGTGCCACATGTGAGGCGTTGGCTTGACCCTTCTACGGCTGGACCGTTGGTACTGAGGCACGATATGAATGTTGTTAGACTCATATTTCATGTGTTGATCTGTATCGGGAAAACTTGGGTGTTCGATTGTTCGATCGGAAATTTTGACATTTTCTATTTATCCGGAATGGGATACAATAATTGGAATTCACAAGTAGTTATGTGATAACTGAATGAATGTTATAAACATAGAACTTTAGTCTCACTTGATCGGTTGCCACGGAATTTTGATGTGATCAAAAGTCCGTCGCAATCACGTAGCGTACGCGGATACTCGCCGGGTAAACTTAATAGACAGCCTCACTCCATAGCCCCGACCAAGTGACTGTAGGAGAACCCCGTCGCCGAAAGCATCTGTTCGGGTGCTCGCGGTAGCGGTGTTCCGCCTTGGTGCACTTCGTCGACGGCGTCGGGGGTGCGGCCGTCTACTGAAGTTTGCGACGAGCATTCGATCAGGATGTCGGGAATCTTGTTGAATTGCCCGACTCGATATTGAAAAGTGTTTTCGATAATGAGACTAAAATGCGGGGTTTATAATTGTTAGGCATGTGATGTCTAAGTAATTCATTTGGTCAGGCATGCGATGTCTGAGGTGGTTGCGGATTCCAACTGTTGTAGTTTTACACTTTCTTTTCTGTGACCGTAAGTGTAATATGTGATATCGCCGGTTTCGTTGCTATATGTCAACGACAATTGGGATGCGCATATTTACTTACGTTGATGACATGTGATGTTATGTGTTGCTGGATATGTTATATTGGATCGTCGTGTTTGAAAAGCCGGGGGTTTTTATGTGAGATGAGTGTTTTTCATTTTCATTCATGTAAAAACTTGTATGTAATATTCTTTTATTGGGGCGCTTCCAGGTTGCGGGAGTTGTCACCTGTTGTATATTATTTACTTTTCCGCACTAGGATAGACCCAAGGAGGGGAGCACAAGTAACCGGGTTCTGGAGTCCAGAGGGAGACCAACTCAAGGAGTCGAGTCCGGGTCTCCTAACTCTAGAATTGGTAGGGTTGCTTGCCGCTCTCGTAGGGGTCTAGGGGTGTGGGTTTGGCTATTCATCACGACCGTGGAATCCGTGTTTTATACTGGCTCGTATTGAAAATACGGACGTCCTAGTATATCCAATATTTCATATGATTCTTCTGCTGCGATATCTGTGATGTGATCATGAGATGTTCTATGATAGAAACAGTATATAGTATATATGATATATTATATAGACGTTACTTATGTTTTACACCCGCGCTAGCCCTGCCCCGCTCTGCCGTTAGTTACCTAACCTAACGGTGCACGAGGGGACATCGAGGCGAATGCGGATGGCATAAGTGTACGTCGTATTTATCTGTGATGTTTAGGTAACTTAAATGATGGGACTTCATTAATGTGATTAATGAAATAAAAGAAACCTAAGATGTTGTAGAATCGAATTTCAAAATAAAACAGGTAGCTACAGTTCTTGCTTTGCACAGCGGTATATACGATAGTTCATGCACCTTATTCGATGAGGAAAGGACCGAGATCCCTTCACCGGGAGTGACTCCTTTAGCAATAACTGGCAGATGCTACACCCTCGGTTTGTCTTTTGATTGCTTTTAAGAGTTTTTGCTTTGCACAGTGATATATATGATATATCCCGCACCTCATTCGACGAGGAAAGGACCGACGATCCCTTCACCGGGAGTGACTCCTTTAGAAAAACTAGAAAAGCCTCAAAAACACTCCATTTTTTAAATTCATTCGATCCTACAACGATATCAAGTTCATTACGCAATAGGTTTTCAGAAAAACCTGACGTAGCCCTCCGTCATTTCAGATAAGTAGTAGTTAGTATTCGTGCTGCGTTTGTTGGCCTTTGTCAAGGCGCAGTGTGCGGTAGCTAACTGGTGCTTATCTGCTTATGCATATGATGCAGATTGAGTTAGGGTAGTCGTGCGACCTTGTTGGCCTTTGTCAAGGGCCGTGCGGGTGGGTTTAATTCAATCAGGAAATGACGGGTTGAACTTGACTAGCATCCTATGGTTTGTTGGCCTTTGTCAAGGTCATAGGAGGTTAGGGGCAAAATATTATCGGGAATTTCAAGTGTTGAAATTTGCAATGAGATTGCATACCTTCTATGAGATAGTTGGATCCCGATACCCGCTGCGAGTAAGAGTTACTCCTGGGAGAGTTTTATACATTACAATTAGCCGATCAAGTAGGTGTCTAGAATGGTGCCAACGGGGTTACGCCTCTGGGAAAACGAGGTTTACATTAATTAGGTTCGTGCGAAAGCACGGGGGACCTCCCTCAAAGTACCGACACTGGCCTGGCTGAAAGATTGGCGAACTTGTAGTGTGTAATTAATCCCGGCTAGTCTTTCCTTTTAGGGTTTGAAGGAAGATTTGATAAAAAGCAGTGGGAGCCATCCTGATTAGATAAAATTATAACCAATCTATTCTTGCAAGAGCGCACGCTGAGTGTTTTCTTCTCTCTCTCTCCTGGTAGCGACCATATCACGCCTTAATCAAGATAATAATACGGATATTTGACCGAACCCGCTTGTTATACTGAGCTGGGGAACGTTGGTCCCGCTCCAACTTATAATTGTTATAAGACAGAGCAGGAAATAGGGGATTACCAGAATTCCCGTGCCGCCCAAACGAAGAGAATGCATGCTGATGCATCATCTTCGGGTGTGATCATTACAAAGAACTGTTTCTCTCTATCCTCTACGTCCTAGGTATGTGATACCAGATCAGGATCCCAGATATGTAATCTGTTACATAGGGCTACAGATAGGTAGAGAACTGAGAACGGGTGATAAGTTTCATGAGACAGAAAACGGGGCAAGTGTTGCAGCCAAGTCTGTTGGTCACTGTCACCCTGTATTACCAATACATTAATTCTGAACAAATGTTATTAGATACCGAACCTGATATACAAAATCATATCAGTCTCTTTATCAGTAAAGAAAGGATATAATTTTGTATTGTTGGATAATGTTTTGAACATTTCCTATATCAAAAGTTGATCGGTTCAGGCACGTTATCTAAAAGCATTGATGTTCTAAATCAAACTACAGTTCTTAAGTATACGGAACACACAAAAGAGGAAGAGTTCAGAAATGAACGAATCCTTCTTGAGGTATTGTAGACTAGGTCATATCAATATGACCCGACTCGCTAGAGTTACATAAAGATGCATATTTAAATTAGTTTGAATTTACATCTTGTGAAACACGCCAGTCATGTCACAAAGATATAATGACCACAGCTCTGTTTATTGGAAACAGAGAAAGAGTTAGTGAACTCTTGGGATGATACATGTTAATGTATGTAGGTCCCCTGTCTACACATGCCAAGACTGGTTCTTTATACTTCATTACGTTCTCTGATGATCTCTCAAGATTCAGACATATGTTCCTGTTGAAACATAAGTCCGAACCTTCTGAGATATTCACAGAATATAAGTTAGAAGTAGAGAACCAAAATACGGGTATAAGTATTATGTCCTTTGATGAGATCAGGGAGGAGAATACTTGTGCATGGAATTCCTGGACTATTCTAAAGGAGAATGAGATTCTCTCTCAGTATTACTCCTCCATATACACCATAGCACAATGGTATATCGGGGCGGAGCAATTGCACCCTATATGATAAGGTGTGCTCTATGATGAGTACTACTGAGTTACCTGTTTCCTATTAGGGGTTATGCACTTATGAAGTTGCATACCTATTGAATAGGGTTCCAATCAAATCAGTTGCCTACCACTTCATATATGATATGGAAAGGGAAGAGACCATATCTTAAGATGGTTAAGATTTGGGGTTGTCCGGCCTATGTCTAAAAGCAAAATCTGGGCAAGCTCGAGGCAAAGTCTGTAATGTAGAACTGGAAAGGTTCCAGCTATACAAACAACAGCAGATGATTTGGTAGAACCAAAGGATTCAGTAGATACCAACGAACCTCAGCCTCTCCGCCGATCTAGTGAGGTTCCTCACCCGCTTGAGAGATACTTCGGTTTCTCTATGACAGTGGGAGCGAGGATTGCATCATGAGATGATGACCCAACTAGTTTCGAGCTGGCCATCAGGAGTAGGACTCTGTAAGAATGGCTGGATGCTTAGTGATCTGAGATGGAATCCTTATACACCAACAAAGTATGGACTTTGGTTGCTATATCTGAAGGGTTAAATCCCCATCAGGAGCAAGTATATCTTGAGAAGATTACTTGGTGTAGATGGAAAAGTTGAGACTTTCAAAGCTAGACTTGTTAAAGGTTTTCGTCATCAACCAGGCGTGGATAATGATGAAACCTTTTCCAGTACCTATGCTTAAGTCCATCCAGATACTACTTGCCACGGCTACATACCATGACTACGATATCTGGCGGTTGGGTGTCATGACAGCTTTTCTAAATGATGTTTTGGAAGAGAGCGTCTATAAGTACACAGCCAGAGGGCTTCATAGACAGTGGGAGCAGCGGAAACGTGTGCAAGATGATTTATAGGATAAAACAGGTATCGCGGAGTTAGAACATCTGTTTTGATGTGGTAGTCAAAGAGTTTGACTTCATCAAAATGGTAGATGAACCTTGTATATACAAAAAGGTAGTAGAGAGTATGGTGGTAATCCTCGTAGAGTACGTGGATGACATACTCTTGATAGGGAAGGAGTTTCCTATGCTACGCTCGGTCAATCTCCGCTTATCACAATGATTCTCCATATAGGATCAAAGTGATACCTCCTAAATCCTGGGTTTTGGATCTATGAGATAGATCTAATGGGATGTTAGGACTCTCACTAAATGTAGTGAGATGGTATCAACCGATCCTGGGGAAAATCACTGGAAGGGTTCCAGGGTGATAAAGACGACTGAATGTCAGTCACAGGCATTGTCTTTACCCTCAGTAAAGGGACGGTATGCTGGAAGAGTTCCAAGCTAGATACCGAGACATACTAGACGATAAAAGCAGGATACATCGCTACTAAAGATGCTACCAAAGAGGTTGTTTGGGTGTATATTGGTTCATGAGATGAACTACGTTCCTACCATTGTGAGACAATGGAGTTGTGGCTTATGCCAAGGAACACCCGTCCCATCAGTGATCCAGACATATTCTAAGGCAGTGTCACCTGATCATGGAGATGCTTGATCTCCAAGGGATCGAGGTTAGGAGAGTAGACTCAGAGGACAACACAGCGGATCCACTCGCAAAGGCCTGTTTCCAGAGAGAGACTTTTATGGGATGGTTGAGTATGAGATACTACAACCACTGCTATCAGATGGCCCTAGTGCAAGTGGGAGATTGTTAGTTATATGTATGCCCTAGAGGCCATTACTGTACATAGGATGTATATTGTAGTGGATGCTGGGACGTATATAGGGAGGACTTTCTTGCTCGACATGATAGTATGCTATCTGGTTGAACTTTACCTTAACGTGTATACTGATTGTCTCTCTGTTACATGTTGGTAAAGCCCTTAGGATCTGTACTTGACTACCTGGACTATGATGCAGATCATACTAGTGGGGACATGGTAGTCCATAAGTACATCCTTCAAAGTCCCTAGTCGTGGGTGTATCGAGACGGGGCATCGATATACCAGAGTAGACTAGCGTATACCTTCTCGACCCATACAGATGGGCGATGGATGATCCCATATCCATCGGTGTTTGACATCAGAGATGATATACGGGTGCTCAGTAGAGACTGGGTACACTGGACGGACTCGCCGAGAACTCCCAGATGGTATTATACCTCACGTCAGATGGCAGTTCTCTAGTGACACTGGTACAGAGTAGTCTGTTGACCCGAGATCGTCATAGAGTCTTGTGTGGTTCCCACTGTGCTTTGATTTCCATCTTACCACGTCCAAGAGGGCGTGCAAAACGGTGGTTTTTGGGTACAGTCCCGAGTCACATGGAGGCAATGAGCGATAGGAGGGGATTCGTCTCTCCCGGTATAGGGAGTAGATGTTGCGCTGTGTTCGATTGGCTATAACAGGAAATCCCTGGCCAGGGTTGCTGAGATTTACTGGTAAGTGTTACCAGTAGTTTCTCGAATTGTTATAGACCTCATATCGACACGACTTATCGAGCTATTGGGGTCTGACGTTTACCACCCCTAGGCGAGATATGCGACATATCAGACGATCAGACCGGACTGTACGGTAGTGTTACTGGTTGGATTCACAGGAGTATGAGCGGGCTTGCTCGTCGATCTTCTGATCGCTCAATACCCGGGTGGCCGTTACGTTTAGCAGACCGCTTGCGGCTTGTGGGTGTTTGATATGATCATCACCTGCTGCCGGCGTATTGACGAGTCTTTAGAGTCCTACACAGAGGTTTCCTGGCTCAAGCGAAACGAAATAGGAGCGCATATGAGATATGTGCGGGACCGAGAATAATACGTGTATGTGATACCGTATTCCATTCTCGCGATGAATGTGTCGAATGGTTGTATGCGATATAACCTAGTTATCGAATCAAGGATTGATTCGATAAGCCGATACATTGTATACTAGTCGGTTGTGTGCGACATGACCGGATCATTGAATCAAGTGTTGATTTAATTATTTAATGCATAATTATATATTTGATATATTACTTTGCATTAACTAGTATCGGTTCACTTTAAATGGATTTTCTCACTCGGATGTGCGCATTGCATATGCGATATGATTTTGTGCACTTGCTTGTATCATGTTTGATGATACATGCCTTTTTGGTTAAGTGTAAAGAATTAAACCTTGGTTAATGAAATGGTTAGGGTTTACTATTTCCTTATTCATTTATTTATCTATTTATTCTTTTTGGAAAATGATTTTCATAAAGATTAAATGGTGGCTTTCTTTGTTGTTTTCATGAAGCTTCATGAACACTTTGACTAAGTGACCATTTTGTCTCTAGCTTGACCCTAACCATTCCTTTAACCATGATTGATTCTCTACACATTACCATGGTTAAAGATTATGATAAGTATTCTTTTATTTTATATTTTCTAATGAACTTATCATAACATTTACCTTCTTCTTCTTCATTTCTTCAAGTGAAGAAAGCTTGCCTCCATCAATGGCAAGTGATGAAAAAGAGTGTGAAATCCAAATCTAAAGTCTACCCACTTCCTATTTCTTCATCCTCTACCTCTTGCCAAGTAGTAGAGTGTGTTTTCTTCACAAGTTTCTTGACTTGGTGAAGTCGGAGCTTGATTTAGCGATGCCTCGACGTAGATCATCTTCGGCATGGACATCGATGACCTAGCCCGTCCATTCTCCGATGAAACCGACGCTAGAGCCCGGGACTTGTTATGGACAGCGAGGAGACTTCATTGCGGAGCTATGGAGGTGGAGAACCGGATCTACAAAGGTTGTATTTCCGTATCTCTTAGTTAAGTGTTAACTAGATTGCTTTTTCGCCTAGAAATCTAGCCAACGATCCGTTCTAGGGTTTCTCGGCACCGTTTAAATTTGAAATTGGCATGGTTGATGCCTTGTGAGACCTCATTAGGATGCCTAGGAACCCTACACCCTTGACTCTAGCATTGGCATCATCGAAGAATGGGCGGGCTTGATCGTCGGTTCGATGCCGAAGATGATCTACATCGAGGCATCACAAGAACAAGCTCCAACTTCACCAAGCCTTGAAAACTTGTGAAGGAAACACCCTATACTACTTGGCAAGAGGTAGAGGATGAAGAAATAGGAATTGGGTAGACTTTAGTTTTGGATTTCCCACACTTTTTCATCAATCACCATTGATGTAGCAAGCTTTTTTCTCATGTTGAAGAAGAAGAAGATGAAGAAAAAGAATATGATAAGTATTATGTAAATGATAAATAAATCAATACTTATCATTTACTAACCCTTGGTTAGTTGTAGAGAATTGACCATGGTTAACTTGAATGATTAGGGTTAAGGATGAGACAAGAATGGTGGATTAATTCAAAGCTTCAAGAATCTTCAACTAGCAAACAAAAATAGCAACCATTATTTTCTCACCTTTTTCCAAAATAAATAAATAAATAAATAAGAAAAAAGAAAACCCTAATCATAATCTTAACCATGGTCTAATTCTTTACACTAACCCTAGCTTGCATGTATCATCAAACATGATACAATCATGTGCACAAAATATATCACATATGCAATGTGCACAAACCAAGTGAGTAAATCCATTTAAAGTGAACCAATACTAGTTAATGCAAAGTAATATCTCAAATATATAATTATACATTAAATCATTAAATCAACACTTGATTTAACGATCCGGTCATATCGTATATAACCGACTAGTATCCAATGTATCGGCTTATCGAATCAATCCTTGATTCGATAACTAGGTTATATCGCATATAACCAATCGATACATTCATCGCGAGAATAGAATACGGTATCACATACACGCATTATTCTCGGTCCCGCACATATCTCATATGCGCTCCTATTTCGTTTCGCTTGAGCCAGGAAACCTCTGTGTAGGACTCTAAAGACTCGTCAATACGCCGGCAGCAGATGATGATCATATCAAACACCCATAAGCCGCAAGCGGTCTGCTAAACGTAACGGCCACCCGGGTATTGAGCGATCAGAAGATCGACGAGCAAGCCCGCTCACACTCCTGTGAATCCAACCAGTAACACTTACCGTACAGTCCGGTCTGTTCGTCTGATATGTCGCATATCTCGCCTAGGGGTGGTAAACGTCAGACCCCAGTTGCTCGATAAGTCATGCCGACGTAGGGTCCATAACATTCGTGAAACTACTGATAACTCTTACCAGTATATCACGGCAACCCTGGCCAGGGATTTCCTGTTATGGCCAGTCGAGCATAGCACAACATCAACCCCCAATACCGGGAGAGACGAATCCCCTCCTATCGCTCATTGCCTCCATGTGAATCGGGGCTGTACCCAAAAACCATCTGTTTGCATGACTCAGTAGGGCCATGGTAGGGTAGAAATCAAAGCACAGTGGGAGACACACAAGACTCTATGACGATCTCAGGTCAACAGACTAAGCTGTACCAGTGTCACCAGAGAACTGCCATCTGACGTGAGGTATAATACCATCTGGGAGTTCTCGGCGAGTCCGTTCAGTGTACCCAGTCTCCACTGAGCACCTGCATACCATCTTCGATGTCAAACACCAATGGATATGGGATCATCCATCGCCCATCGCATGGGTCGAGAAGATATACGCTAGTCTACTCTGGAATATCGATGCCCCGTCTCGATATTCCCTCGACTAGGAACATTTCAAGGATGTACTCATGGACTACCCAGGCCCCACTGGTATGATCTACATCATAGTCCTGGAAGTCGAGTACACATCCTAAGGGCTTTATCAACATGTAATCAGAGAGACAGAAAGTATACATGTTAAGATAAAGTGCAACGAGATAGCGTACTATCATGTCGAGCAAGAAAGTCCTACCTATATATGTCCCAGCATCCACTACAATATACATCCAATGTACAGTAATGGCCCCTAGGGCATACATATAACTAACAATCTCCCACTTGCACTAGGGCCATCTGTAGCAGTGATTGCAGTATCACATACTCAACCATCCCCTAAACGTCTCTCTTTGGGGAAAAGGCCTTCGTGAGTGGATCCGCCGTGTTGTCCTCTGAGTCTACTCTCCTAACCTCGATCACCCTGGAGATCAACTATCTCCATGATCAGGTGATGCTGCCTCAGAATATGTCTGGGTCACTGATGGGACCAGGGTTCCAGGGTCGAAGCCACACTTCCATTGTCATACAATGGCAGGAACCTGGTTCATCTTATGAACCAATATACACCCAAACTTCCTCTTTGGTAGTATCTTTAATAGCGATGTTACCAGCCTTTATCGTCTAGTTTGTCACGGTATCTAGCTTGGAACTCTTCCAACATACCGTCCCTTTACTGAGGGTAAAGACAATGCCTGTGACTGACATTCAGTCGTCTTTATCACCCTGGAACTCTTCCAGTGATTCTCCCCAGGATCGATTGATACAATCTCACTATACCTAGTGAGAACCCTAATATCCCTTTAGGTCTATCTCATAGGTCCAAATCTCAGGATTTAGGAGGTATCATCTTTATCCTATTTGGAGAATCATTGTGATAAGCGGAGATTGATCGAGCGTAGCATAGGAAACTCCTTCCCTAACAAGAGTATGTCATCCACGTACTCTACGAGGATCGTCACCATACTCCCTACTACCTTTTTTTTGTTTATACAAGGTTCATCTACCATTTTGATGATGTCAACTTCTTTGACTAATCCATCAAAACAGATGTTCCAACTCCGCGATGCCTGCTTTATCCTATAAAGCATCTTGCACATGTTTTCGCTGCTCCCACTGTCTACGAGGCCCTCTGGCTGTGTTCTTGTAGGGTTCCTAGGCACCCTAATGAGGTCTCACAAGGAATCAACCATGCCAATTTTTAAAATACGGTGCCGAGAAACCCTAGTGTACGGATCGTTGGCTAGATTTCTAGGCGAAAAGATAACTAGTTAACAATTAACTAAGAGATACGGAAATACAACCTTTGTAGATCCGGTTCTCCACCTCCATAGCTCCGTAATGAAGTCTCCTTGCAGTCCATAACAAGTCCCGGGCTCTAGCGTCGGCTTCATCGGAGAATGGACGGGCTAGGTCATCGATGTCCATGCCGAAGATGATCTACGTCGAGGCATCGCTAAATCAAGCTCCGACTTCACCAAGTCAAGAAACTTGTGAAGAAAACACACTCTACTACTTGGCAAGAGGTAGAGGATGAAGAAATAGGAAGTGGGTAGACTTTAGAATTGGATTTCTCACTCATTTCCATCAATCACCATTGATGGAGCTTGCTTTCTTCATGAAGAATGAAGAAGAAGAAGAGGAAGAAGATGATAAGTCTTATATTATCTCTTTTTAAAAAGAATATAATATCAATACTTATCATAAGCCAACCATAGTTTGTTGTAGAGAATAAACCATAGTTAGAATGAAGGGTTAGGGTTAAGCATCAAGACAAAATGGTCACAAGGTCAAAGCTTCATGAAGCTTCAATGTACAAACAAAGAAAGCCACCATTTTCTCTTTATGCAAATTATTTTCCAAAAAGAAATGGATAAATAAATAAGTGAATAAAACAAAACCCTAACCATAATCATGTAACCATGGTTTGATCTTTACACAAACCCTAGTGAGCATGTATCATCAAACATGATACAACCAAGTGCACAAAAAGTATATCACATATACAATGTGCACATCCGAGCGAGAAAATCCATTTAAAGTGAACCAATACTAGTTAATGGAAAGTAATATATCTAATATATAATTATGCATTAAATCATTAAATCAACACTTGATTTAACGATCCGGTCATATCACATATAACCGACTAATATCCAATGTATCGATTTATCGAATCAATCCTTGATTCGATAACTAGGTTATATCGCATACAACCATTCGACACATTCATCGCGAGAATAGAATACGGTATCACATACACGCATTATTCTCGGTCCCGCACATATCTCATATGCGCTCCTATTTCGTTTCGCTTGAGCCAGGAAACCTCTGTGTAGGACTCTAAAGACTCGTCAATACGCCGGCAGCAGATGATGATCATATCAAGCACCTACAAGCCGCAAGCGGTCTGCTAAACGTAACGGCCACCCGGGTATTGAGCGATCTGAAGATCGACGAGCAAGCCCGCTCACACTCCAGTGAATCCGACCAGTAACACTACCGTACAGTCCGGTCTGATCATCTGATATGTCGCATATCTCGCCTAGGGGTGGTAAACGTCAGACCCCAATAGCTCGATAAGTCGTGTCGATATGAGGTCTATAACTATTCGAGAAACTACAGGTAACACTTACCAGTAAATCTCAACAACCCTGGCCAGGGATTTCCTGTTATATCCAATCGAACACAGCACAACATCAACTCCCTATACCGGGAGAGACGAATCCCCTCCTATCGCTCATTGCCTCCATGTGACTCGGGACTGTACCCAAAAACCACCGTTTTGCACGCCCTCTTGGACGTGGTAAGATGGAAATCAAAGCACAGTGGGAACCACACAAGACTCTATGACGATCTCGGGTCACCAGACTACTCTGTACCAGTGTCACCAGAGAACTGCCATCTGACGTGAGGTATAATACCATCTAGGAGTTCTCGGCGAGTCCGTCCAGTGTACCCAGTCTCTACTGAGCACCCGTATATCTCCTCTGATGTCAAACACCAATGGATATGGGATCATCCATCGCCCATCTGTATGGGTCGAGAAGGTACACGCTAGTCTACTCTGGTATATCGATGCCCCGTCTCAATACACCCACGACTAGGGACTTTGAAGGATGTACTTATGGACTACCATGTCCCCACTAGTATGATCCGCATCATAGTCCAGGTAGTCAAGTACAGATCCTAAGGGCTTTACCAACATGTAACAGAGAGACAATCAGCATACACGTTAAGGTAAAGGGTAACCAGATAGCATACTATCATGTCGAGCAAGAAAGTCCTCCCTATATATGTCCCAGCATCCACTACAGTATACATCCTATGTACAGTAATGGCCTCTAGGGCATATATATAACTAACAATCTCCCACTTGCACTAGGGCCATCTGTAGCAGTGGTTGCAGTATCTCATACTCAACCATCCCATAAAAAATCTCTCTCTGGGAACAGGCCTTTGTGAGTGGATCCGCTGTGTTGTCCTCTGAGTCTACTCTCCAAACCTAGATCACCCTGGAGATCATCCATCTCCATGATCAAGTGATACTGCCTTAGAATATGACTGGATCACTGATGGGACCGGCGTTCCTTGGCATAAGCCACAACTCCATTGTCACACAATGGGAGGAACATAGTTCATCTCATGAACCAATATACACCCAAACAGCCTCTTTGGTAGCATCTTAAGTAGCGATGTATCCAGCCTTTATCGTCTAGTATGCCACGGTATCTAGCTTGGAACTCTTCCAACATACCGTCCCTTTACTGAGGGTAAAGACTGTAGGGTTCCTAGGCACACTAGTGAGGTCTCACAAGCCATCAACCATGGCAATTTTAAAAAAATCTAGGTGCCGAGAAGCCCGACTACGGATCGTTGGCTAGAAAACTAGGCGAAACAATAATCTAGTTAACACTTAACTATGAGATATCGGAAATACAACCTTTGTAGATCTGGTGCTCCACCTCCATAGCTCCGCAACGAAGTCGTCTCCGCTGTCCAAAAGGAATCCGGGCTCTAGAGTCGGCTTCGTCGGAGAATAAGCGAGCTAGGTCGTCGATGTCCATGCCGAAGATGATCTACGTCGAAGCATCGCAAGATCAAGCTCTTACTTCACCAAGTCATGAAACTTGTGAAGAAAACACACTCTACTACTTGGCAAGAGGTAGAGGATGAAGAAATAGGAAGTGGGTAGACTTTAGAATTGGATTTCTCACTCATTTCCATCACTTGCCATTGATGGGGCAAGCTTTCTTCACTTGAAGAAAAATGGAAGAAGAAGAAGAAGAAAGTATGATAAGTTAATTATGAAAAGAATAATAATATCATTCTTATCATAACTTTAACCTAAGTTAAGTGTAGAGAATTGACCAAGGTTAAAGGAATGGTTAGGGTTTAGGAGATGAGACAAAAATGGTTGCATCATAAAAGCTTCATGAAGCTTCAAGTGCAAACAAAATAAGCCACCATTTTTCTCTCATTTCTTTTCCTTTTTCCAAAAATAAAAAGACTAATTAATGAATAAGTAAAACCCTTAACCATTTAAATAACTTTGGTTAAATTCTTTACACATAACCTAGCAATCATACATCATCAAACATGATACAATAAAGTGCACAAAATCATATCGCATATGCAATGCGCACACCCGAGTGAGAAAATCCATTTTAAGTGAACCGATACTAGTTAATGCAAAGTAATATATCAAATATATAATTATACATTAAATCATTAAATCAACTCTTGATTTAACGATCCGGTCATATCGCATATAACCGGCTAGTATCCAATGTATCGGCTTATCGAATCAATCCTTGATTCGATAATTAGATTATATCGCATACAACCATTCGACACATTGATCGCGAGAATGAAATACGGTATCACATACACGCATTATTCTCGGTCCCGCACATATCTCATATGCGCTCCTATTTCGTTTCGCTTGAGCCAGGAAACCTCTGTGTAGGACTCTAAAGACTCGTCAATACGCCGGCAGCAGATGATGATCATATCAAGCATCCACAAGCCGCAAGCGGTCTGCTAAACGTAACGGCCACCCGGGTATTGAGCGATCTGAAGATCGACGAGCAAGCCCGCTCACACTCCAGTGAATCCAACCAGTAACACTACCGTACAGTCCGGTCTGATCGTCTGATATGTCGCATATCTCGCCTAGGGGTGGTAAACGTCAGACCCCAATAGCTCGATAAGTCGTGTCGATATGAGGTCTATAACTGTTCGAGAAACTACTGGTAACACTTACCAGTAAATCTCAGCAACCCTGGCCAGGGATTTCCTGTTATAGCCAATCGAACACAGCACAACATCAACCCCCTATACCGGGAGAGAAGAATCCCCTCCTATCGCTCATTGCCTCCATGTGACTCGGGACTGTACCCAAAAACCACCGTTTTGCACGCCCTCTTGGACGTGGTAAGATGGAAATCAAAGCACAGTGGGAACCACACAAGACTCTATGACGATCTCGGGTCAACAGACTACTCTGTACCAGTGTCATCCGAGAACTGCCATCTGACGTGAGGTATAATACCATCTGGGAGTTCTCGGCGAGTCCGTCCAGTGTACCCAGTCTTCTACTGAGCACCCGTATATCATCTCTGATGTCAAACACCAATGGATATGGGATCATCCATCGCCCATCTGTATGGGTCGAGAAGGCATACGCTAGTCTACTCTGGTATATCGATGCCCCGTCTCGATACACCCACGACTAGGGACTTTGAAGGATGTACTTATGGACTACCATGTCCCCACTAGTATGATCCGCATCATAGTCCAGGTAGTCAAGTACAGATCCTAAGGGATTTACCAACATGTAACAGAGAGACAATCAGTATACACGTTAAGGTAAAGTTCAACCAGATAGCATACTATCATGTCGAGCAAGAAAGTCCTCCCTATATACGTCCCAGCATCCACTACAATATACATCCTATGTACAGTAATGGCCTCTAGGGCATACATATAACAAACAATCTCCCACTTGCACTAGGGCCATCTGTAGCAGTGGTTTGAAGTATCTCATACTCAACCATCCCATAAAAGTCTCTCTCTGGGAACAGGCCTTTGTGAGTGGATCCGCTGTGTTGTCCTCTGAATCTACTCTCCTAACCTCGATCACCCTGGAGATCAACTATCTCCATGATCAGGCGATGCTGCCTTAGAATAAGTCTAGATCACTGATGGGACCGGCGTTCCTCGGCATGAGCCACAACTCCATTGTCTCACAATGGTAGGAACGTAGTTCATCTCATGAACTAATATACACCCAAACAGCCTCTTTGGTAGCATCTTAAGTAGCGATGTATCCAGCCTTTATCGTCTAGTATGTCACGGTATCTAGTTTGGAACTCTTCCAACATACCGTCCCTTTACTGAGGGTAAAGACAATGCCTGTGACTGACACTCAGTCGTCTTTATCACCCTGGAACACTTCCAGTGATTCTTCCCAGGGTCGATTGATACCATCTCACTACAACTAGTGAGTATCCTAACATCCAATTAAATCTATCTCATAGATCTAAAACTCAGGATTTAGGAGGTATCATTTTGATCCTACACGGAGAATCATTGTGATAAACGGAGATTGATCGAGCGTAGCATAAGAAACTCTTTTCTTATCAAGAGTATGTCATCCACGTACTCTACGAGGATCACCACCATACTCCCTACTACCTTTTTGTTTATACAAGGTTCATCCACCATTTTGATGATGTCAAACTCTTTGACTAATACATCAAAACAGACGTTCCAACTCCGCGATGCCTGCTGTAATCCTATAAAGCATCTTGCACACGTTTCCGCTGCTCCCACTGTCTACGAAGCCCTCTGGCTGTGTACTTATAGACGCACTCTTCTAAAACATCATTCAGAAAAGCAGTCATGACACCCAACCACCAGATATCGTAGTCATGGTATGTAGCCGTGACAAGTAGGATCTGGATGGACTTAAGCATAGCTACTTGAAAAGGTTTCATCATTATCCACACCTGGTCAATGATGCAAACTTTTAACAAGTCTAGCTTTGAAAGTCTCAACTTTTCCATCTACACCAAGTAATCTTCTCAAGATATACTTGCTCCTGATGGGGATTTAACCCTTCAGAGATAGCAACCAAAGTCCATACTTTGTTGGTGTATAAGGATTCCATCTCAGATCGCTAAACATCCAGCCATTCTTACAGAGTCTTACTCTCGATGGCCTGCTCGAAGCTAGTTGGGTCATCATCTCATGATGCAATCCTCGCTCCCACTGTCATCGAGAAACCGAAGTATCTCTCAGGTGGGTGAGGAACCCTACTAGATCGGCGGAGAGGCTGAGGTTCGTTGGTATCTACTGAATCCTTTGGTTGTACCAAATCATCTGCTGCAGTTTGTATAGCTGGAACATTTCCAGTTCTACATAACAGATCTTGCCTCGAACTTGTCCGGATTATGGTTTTAGACCTAGGTCGGACAACCCCAAATCTTAACCAACTTAAGATATGGGCTCTTCCCTTTCCATATCATATATGAAGTGGTAGGCAACTGATTTGATTCGAACCCTATTCAATAGGTATGCAACTTCTCAAGTGCATAACACCC
This sequence comes from Agapanthus africanus, assembly GCA_030015575.1. Classification (NCBI taxonomy): domain Eukaryota; kingdom Viridiplantae; phylum Streptophyta; class Magnoliopsida; order Asparagales; family Amaryllidaceae; genus Agapanthus; species Agapanthus africanus. Next base: position 227,403,369 of record CM057347.1, read on the forward strand.
AATAGGAAAAAGGTAACTCAGTAGTACTCATCATAGAGCACACCTTATCATATAGGGTGTGATTGCTCCGCCCCGATATACCATCGTGCTATGGTGTATTCAGAGGAGTAATGCTGAGAGAGAATCTCATTCTCCTTTAGAATAGTCCAGGAATTCCATGCACAAGTATTCTCCTCCCTGATCTCATCATAGGACATAATACTTATACCCGTATTTTGGTTCTCTACTTCTAAATCATATTCTGTGAATATCTCAAAAGGTTCGGACTTGTGTTTCAACAGGAACATATGTCTGAATCTTGAGAGATTATCAGAGAATGTAATGAAGTAAAAAGAACCGGTCTTGGCATATGTAGACAGGGGACCTTTATACATCAACATGTATCATCCCAAGAGTTTACTAACTCTTTCTCTGTTTCCAGTAAACGGAGCTATGGTCATCTTATCTTTGTGACATGACTGGCGAGTTTCACAAGATGTAAATTCAAACTGATTTAAATATGCATCTAAATGTAACTCAGCCAGTCGGGTCGCATTGATATGACCTAGTCTACAATACCTCAAGAAGAATTCGTTCATTTCTGAACTCTTCCTCTTGTGTGTGTTCTGTATACTAAAGAACTGTAGTTTGATTTAGAACGTCAATGCTTTTAGATAACGTGCCTGAACCGATCAACTTTTGATATTGGAAATGTTCAAAACATTATCCAACTATACAAAATTTTATCATTTCTTTACTAATAAAGAGATAGATATGATTTTGTATATCAGGTTCGGTATCTAATAACATTCGTTCAGAATCAATGTATTGGTAATACAGGGTGACAGTGACCAACAGACTTGGCTGCAACACTTGCCCCGTTTTCTGCCTCATGAAACTTATCACCCGTTCTCAGTTCTCTACCTATCTGTAGCCCTATGTAACAGATTACATATCTGGGATCCTGATCTGGTATCACATACCCAGGACGTAAAGGATACTGAGAAACAGTTCTGTATAATGAACACACCCGAAGATGATGCATCAGCATGCACTCTCTTCGTTTGGGCGGCACGGGAATTCTGGTATTCCCCAATTTCCTGCTCTGTCTTATAACAATTATAAGTTGGAGCGGGACCAACGTTCCCCAGCTCAGTATAACAAGCGGGTTCGGTCAATAATCCGTATTATTATCTTGATTAAGGCATGATATGGTCGCTACCTGGAGAGAGAGAGAGAAGAAAACACTCAGCGTGCGCTCTTGCAAGAATAGATTGGTTATTATTTTATCTAATCAGGATGGCTCCCACTGCTTTTTATCAAATCTTCCTTCAAACCCTAAAAGGAAAGACTAGCCGGGATTAATTACACACTACAAGTTCGCCAATCTTTCAGCCAGGCCAGTGTCGGTACTTTAAGGGAGGTCCCCCGTGCTTTCGCACGAACCTAATTAATGTAAACCTCGTTTTCCCAGAGGCGTAACCCCGTTGACACCTTTCTAGACACCTACTTGATCGGCTAATTGTAATGTATAAAACTCTCCCAGGAGTAACTCTTACTCGCAGCGGGTATCGGGATCCAACTATCTCATAGAAGGTATGCAATCTCATTGCAAATTTCAACACTTGAAATTCCCGATAATTTTTTGCCCCTAGCGTCCTATGACCTTGACAGAGGTCAACAAACCATAGGCTGCTAGTCAAGTTCAACCCGTCATTTCCTGATTGAAGTAAATCCACCCGCACGACCCTTGACAGAGGTCAACAAGGTCGCACGACTACCCTAAATCAATCACATCATATGCTTATGCAGATAAGCACTAATCAGCTACCGCACACTACGCCTTGACAGAGGTCAACAAACGCAGCACGAATACTAACCAGTACATATCTGAAATGACGGAGGGCTACGACAGGTTTTTCTGAAAACCTATTGCGTAATGAACTTGATATCGTTGTAGAATCAAATAATTTTAAAATGGAGTGTTTTTTAGGCTTTTCTAGTTTTGCTAAAGGAGTCACTCCCGGTGAAGGGATCGTCGGTCCTTTCCTCGTCGAATGAGGTGCGGGATATATCATATATATCACTGTGCAAAGCAAAACACTTAAAAGCAATCAAAAGACAAACCGAGTGTGTAGCATCTGCCAGTTATTGCTAAAGGAGTCACTCCCGGTGAAGGGATCTCGGTCCTTTCCTCATCGAATAAGGTGCAGGATATATCACATATACCGCTGAGCAAAGCAAGAACTGTAGCTACCTGTTTTATTTTGAAATTCGATTCTACAACATCTTAGGTTTCTTTTATTTCATTAATCATATTAATGAAGTCCCATCATTGAAGTACCTAAACATCACAGATAAATACGACGTACACTTATGCCATCCGCATTCGCCTCGATGTCCCCTCGTGCACCGTTAGGTTAGGTAACTAACGACAGAGCGGGGCAGGGCTAGCGCGGGTGTAAAACATAAGTAACGCCTATATAATATATCATATATACTATATACTGTATCTATCACAGAACATCACATGATCACATCACAGATATCGCAGCAGAAGAAAAATATGAAATATTGGATATACTAGGACGTCCGTGTTTTCAATACGAGCCAGTATAAAACACGGATTCCACGGTCGTGATGAATAGCCAAACCCACACCCCTAGACCCCTACGAGAGCGGCAAGCAACCCTGCCAATTCTAGAGTTAGGAGACCCGGACTCGACTCCTCGAGTTGGTCTCCCACTGGACTCCAGAACCCGGTTACTTGTGCCCTCCTCCTTGGGTCTATCCTAGTGCGGAAAAGTAAATAATATACAAAAGGTGACATCTTCCGCAACCTGGAAGCGCCCCAATAAAAGAATATTACATATAAGTTTTTACATGAATGAAAATGAAAAACACTCATCTCACATAAAAACCCCCGGCTATTCAAACACGACGATCCAATATAACATATCCAGCAAAACATAACATCACATGTCATCAACGTAAATAAATATGCGCATCCCGATTGTCGTTGACATATAGCAACGAAACCGGCGATATCACATATTACACTTACGATCACAGAAAAGAAAGTGTAAAACTACAACAGTTGGAATCCGCAACCACCTCAGACATCGCATGCCTGACCAAATGAATTTCTTAGACATCCCATGCCTAACAATTATAAACCCCGCATTTTAGTCTCATTATCGAAAACTCTTTTCAATATCAAGTCGGGCAATTCAACAAGATTCCCGACATGCTGATCGAATGCTCGTCGTAAACTTCAGTAGACGGCCGCACCCCCGATACCGTCGACGAAGTGCACCAAGGCGGAACACCGTTACCGCGAGCACCCGAACGGATGCTTTCGGCGACGGGGTTCTCCTACAGTCACTTGGTCGGGGCTATGGAGTGAGGCTGTCTATTAAGTTTACCGGCGAGTATCCGCGTACGCTACGTGATTGCGACGGACTTTTGATCACATCAAAATTCCGTGGCAACCGATCAAGTGAGACTAAACTGCTATGTTTATAATATTCATTTAGTTATCTCATAACTTCTTGTGAATTCCAATTATTGTATCCCATTCCAGATAAACAGAAAATGTTAAACTTTCCGATCGAACAATCGAACACCCAAGTTTTCCCGATACAGATCAACACATGAAATAAGTCTAACAACATTCAGTTCGTGCCTCAGTACCAACGGTCCAGCCGTAGAAGGGTCAAGCCAACGCCTCACATGTGGCACGCCGTACTGCCCCAAACCCGAAGGTTCAAAGGGCAGTTCAAGACGGTCACATAATCGAGTTAAGGTTTGTTGTCTTCTAGAGGGACCATCGCGTTACTTGCACTACTTAGAACGTCGTTAAACTTCGGAAAAATCCAACACTTGGAAATTTCCCGACAGGGGAAAAATTGGGTATTTATATCCGGTCGAACTTTTTAACATATTCTAAAATTTATCCGGAAAGCCACACAGACAAAATTTGATAACCCGATCGAACATACGAATCCCCAAAACAACTCCTGAAAATTAAAACTCTGGAAAAATATCAAAAAATACCCAGGAAAAACAGCACTGCATATTATGAATTACTGTGCAAATTTGGATCCCAGAAAAGACAAAACGGCCGCGGATCCGCCGCACGAGGCAAGCTCGTGCCGCGGAACCGCGGCGCATTGAAGGAATTGGGTGCACGAATTTTACAGTATCCCTTAGAATTGCCTGCTGAATTTTCTGCATATTTTTAATGTTGAAAAATCCCAGATTTTAGAAAAAGGACAGAGAGCTATTTTGGGTTCGTGTTTTCGGTTCGTCCGGGTTTCAAACTCCGTCTAGACTTCGCCTAAGGCTCTAGCTAGTCTCTGATACCACTGTAGGGTTCCTAGGCACACTAGTGAGGTCTCATAAGCCATCAACCATGGCAATTTTAAAAAAATCTAGGTGCCGAGAAGCCCGACTACGGATCGTTGGCTAGAAAACTAGGCGAAACAATAATCTAGTTAACACTTAACTATGAGATATCGGAAATACAACATTTGTAGATCCGGTGCTCCACCTCCATAGCTCCGCAACGAAGTCGTCTCCACTGTCCAAAAGGAATCCGGGCTCTAGAGTCGGCTTCGTCGGAGAATAAGCGAGCTAGGTCGTCGATGTCCATGCCGAAGATGATCTACGTCGAAGCATCGCAAGATCAAGCTCTCACTTCACCAAGTCATGAAACTTGTGAAGAAAACACACTCTACTACTTGGCAAGAGGTAGAGGATGAAGAAATAGGAAGTGGGTAGACTTTAGAATTGGATTTCTCACTCATTTCCATCACTTGCTATTGATGGGGCAAGCTTTCTTCACTTGAAGAAAAATGGAAGAAGAAGAAGAAGAAAGTATGATAAGTTAATTATGAAAAGAATAATAATATCATTCTTATCATAACTTTAACCTAAGTTAAGTGTAGAGAATTGACCAAGGTTAAAGGAATGGTTAGGGTTTAGGAGATGAGACAAAAATGGTTGCATCATAAAAGCTTCATGAAGCTTCAAGTGCAAACAAAATAAGCCACCAATTTTCTCTCATTTCTTTTCCTTTTTCCAAAAATAAAAAGACTAATTAATGAATAAGTAAAACCCTTAACCATTTAAATAACTTTGGTTAAATTCTTTACACATAACCTAGCAATCATGCATCATCAAACATGATACAATAAAGTGCACAAAATCATATCGCATATGCAATGCGCACACCCGAGTGAGAAAATTCATTTTAAGTGAACCGATACTAGTTAATGCAAAGTAATATATCAAACATATAATTATACATTAAATCATTAAATCAACTCTTGATTTAACGATCCGGTCATATCGCATATAACCGGCTAGTATCCAATGTATCGGCTTATCGAATCAATCCTTGATTCGATAATTAGATTATATCGCATACAACCATTCGACACATTGATCGCGAGAATGAAATACGGTATCACATACACGCATTATTCTCGGTCCCGCACATATCTCATATGCGCTCCTATTTCGTTTCGCTTGAGCCAGGAAACCTCTGTGTAGGACTCTAAAGACTCGTCAATACGCCGGCAGCAGATGATGATCATATCAAGCATCCACAAGCCGCAAGCGGTCTGCTAAACGTAACGGCCACCCGGGTATTGAGCTATCTGAAGATCGACGAGCAAGCCCGCTCACACTCCAGTGAATCCAACCAGTAACACTACCGTACAGTCCGGTCTGATCGTCTGATATGTCGCATATCTCGCCTAGGGGTGGTAAACGTCAGACCCCAATAGCTCGATAAGTCGTGTCGATATGAGGTCTATAACTGTTCGAGAAACTACTGGTAACACTTACCAGTAAATCTCAGCAACCCTGGCCAGGGATTTCCTGTTATAGCCAATCGAACACAGCACAACATCAACCCCCTATACCGGGAGAGACGAATCCCCTCCTATCGCTCATTGCCTCCATGTGACTCGGGACTGTACCCAAAAACCACCGTTTTGCACGCCCTCTTGGACGTGGTAAGATGGAAATCAAAGCACAGTGGGAACCACACAAGACTCTATGACGATCTCGGGTCAACAGACTACTCTGTACCAGTGTCATCCGAGAACTGCCATCTGACGTGAGGTATAATACCATCTGGGAGTTCTCGGCGAGTCCGTCCAGTGTACCCAGTCTTCTACTGAGCACCCGTATATCATCTCTGATGTCAAACACCAATGGATATGGGATCATCCATCGCCCATCTGTATGGGTCGAGAAGGCATACGCTAGTCTACTCTGGTATATCGATGCCCCGTCTCGATACACCCACGACTAGGGAATTTGAAGGATGTACTTATGGACTACCATGTCCCCACTAGTATGATCCGCATCATAGTCCAGGTAGTCAAGTACAGATCCTAAGGGCTTTACCAACATGTAACAGAGAGACAATCAGTATACACGTTAAGGTAAAGTTCAACCAGATAGCATACTATCATGTCGAGCAAGAAATTCCTCCCTATATACGTCCCAGCATCCACTACAATATACATCCTATGTACAGTAATGGCCTCTAGGGCATACATATAACTAACAAAGACAATGCCTGCGACTGACATTCAGTCGTCTTTATCACCCTGGAACCCTTCCAGTGATTCTCCCCAGGATCGATTGATACCATCTCACTACATCTAGTGAGTATCCTAACATCCAATTACATCTATCTCATAGATGAGAACTCAGAAATTAGGAGGTATCACTTTGATCCTATATGGAGAATCTTTGTGATAAGCGGAGATCGATCGAGCGTAGCAAAGGAAACTCCTTCCCTATCAAGAGTATGTTATCCACGTACTCTACGAGGATCGTCACCATACTCCCTACTACCTTCTTGTTTATACAAGGTTCATCTACCATTTTGATGATGTCAAACTCTTTGACTACTTCATCAAAACAGATGTTCCAACTCCGCGATGCCTGCTTTATCCTATAAAGCATCTTGCACACGTTTCCGCTGCTCCCACTGTCTACGAAGCCCTCTGGCTGTATACTTATAGACGCACACTTCTAAAACAACATTTAGAAAAGCTGTCATGACACCCAACCACCAGATATCGTAGTCATGGTCTGTAGCCGTGGCAAGTAGGATCTGGATGGACTTAAGCATAGATCCTTGAAAAGGTTTCATCATGATCCACACCTGGTCAATGATGCAAAACTTCACCAAGTCTAGCTTTGAAAGTCTCAACCTTTCTATGTACACCAAGTAATCTTCTCAAGATATACTTGCTCCTGATGGGGATTTAACCCTTCAGATATAGCAACCAAAGTCCATACTTTGTTGGTGTATAAGGATTCCATCTCAGATCGATAAACATCCAGCCATTCTTACAGAGTCTTACTCCTGATGGCCAGCTCGAAACTAGTTGGGTCATCATCTCATGATGCAATCCTCGCTCCCACTGTTATAGAGAAACCGAAGTATCTCTCAGGTGGGTGAGGAACCCTACTAGATCGGCGGAGAGGCTGAGGTTCGTTGGTAACTATTGAATCCTTTGGTTCTTTCAAATCATCAGCTGCAGTTTGTATAGCTGGAACCTTTCCAATTCTACATAACAGATCTTGCCTCGAGCTTGTCCGGATTTTGCTTTTAGACATAGACCGGACAACTCCAAATCTTAACTAACTTAAGATATGGGCTCTTCCCTTTCCATATCACATATGAAGTGGTAGGCAACTGATTTGATTCGAACCCTATTCAATAGGTATACATCTTCTCAAGTGCATAACTCCCAAAAAGAAATAGGTAACTCAGTAGTACTCATCATAGAACACACCATATCAAATAGGGTGTATCTGCTCTGCCCCGATATACCATCGTGCTATGGTGTATTCAGAGGAGTAATGCTGAGAGAGAATCTCATTCTCCTTTAGAACAATCCAGGAATTCCGTGCTCAAGTATTCTCCTTCTTGATCTCATCATAGGACATAATACTTATACCCGTATTTTGGTTCTCTACTTCTAACTTATATTCTGTGAATATCTTAAAAGGTTCGGACTTGTGTTTCAACAGGAACATAGGTCTGAAACTCGAAAGATCATCAGAGAATGTAATGAAGTATAAAGAACCGGTCTTGGCATGTGTAGACAGGGGACCTTACATACATCAACATGTATCATCCCAAGAGTTTACTAACTCTTTCTCTGTTTCCAGTAAACGGAGCTATGGTCATCTTATCTTTGTGACATGACTAGCAAGTTTCATAAGATGTAAATTCAAACAGATTTAAATATGCATCTATTTAGAACTTAGCTTGTCGGGTCGCATTGATATGACCTAGTCTACAATGCCTCAAGTAGGATTTGTTCATTTCTGAACTCTTCCTCTTGTGTGTGTTCAATATACTAAAGAACTGTAGTTTGATTTAGAACATCAACGCTTTTAGATAACGTGCCTGATCCGATCAACTTTTGATATAGGAAATGTTCAAAACATTATCCATCAATACAAAATTTTATCATTTCTTTACTGATAAAGAGACTGATATGATTTTGTATATCAGGTTCGGTATCTAATAACATTCGTTCAGAATCAATGTATTGGTAATACAGGGTGACAGTGACCAACAGACTTGGCTGCAACACTTGCCCCGTTTTCTGACTCATGAAACTTATCACCCGTTCTCAGTTCTCTACCTTTCTGTAGCCCTATGTAACAGATTACATATCTGGGATCCTGATCTGGTATCACATACCCAGGACGTAGAGGATACAGAGAAACGGTTCTTTGTAATGAACACACCCGAAGATGATGCATCAACATGCACTGTCTTCGTTTGGGTGGCACGGGAATTCTGGTAATCCCCTATTTCCTGCTCTGTCTTATAACAATTATAAGTTGGAGCGGGACCAACGTTCCCCAGCTCAGTATAACAAGCGGGTTCGGTCAAATATTCCGTATTATTATCTTGATTAAGGCGTGATATGGTCGCTACCTGGAGAGAGAGAAGAAAACACTCAGCGTGCGCTCTGTCAAGAATAGATTGGTTATTATTTTATCTAATCAGGATGGCTCCCACTGCTTTTTATCAAATCTTCCTTCAAACCCTAAAAGGAAAGACTAGCCGGGATTAATTACACACTACAAGTTCGCCAATCTTTCAGCCAGGCCAGTGTCGGTACTTTGAGGGAGGTCCCCCGTGCTTTCGCACGAACCTAATTAATGTAAACCTCGTTTTCCCAGAGGCGTAACCCCGTTGACACCTTTCTAGACACCTACTTGATCGGCTAATTGTAATGTATAAAACTCTCCCAGGAGTAACTCTTACTCGCAGCGGGTATCGGGATCCAACTATCTCATAGAAGGTATGCAATCTCATTGCAAATTTCAACACTTGAAATTCCCGATAATATTTTGCCCCTAGCAGCTATATGACCTTAACATAGTCAACAAATCATAAGTGCTAGTCAAGTTCAACCCGTCATTTCCCGATTGAATTAAACCCACCCGCACGACCCTTAACATAGTCAACAAAGTCGCACGACTACCCTAATCCAATCGCATCATATGCTTATGCAGATAAGCACTAATTAGCTACCGCACACTACGCCTTAACATAGTCAACAAACGTAGCACGAATACTAACTAGTACGTATCTGAAATGACAGAGGGCTACGACAGGTTTTTCTGAAAACCTATTGCGTAATGAACTTGATATCGTTGTAGAATCAAATGATTTTAAAATGGAGTGCTTTTGAGGCTTTTCTAGTTTTGCTAAAGGAGTCACTCCCGGTGAAGGGATCGTCGGTCCTTTCCTCGTTGAATGAGGTGCGGGATATATCATATATATCACTGTGCAAAGCAAAAACACTTAAAAGCAATCAAAAGACAAACCGAGTGTGTAGCATCTGCCAGTTATTGCTAAAGGAGTCACTCCCGGTGAAGGGATCTCGGTCCTTTCCTCATCGAATAAGGTGTAGGATATATCACATATACCGCTGTGCAAAGCAAGAACTGTAGCTACCTGTTTAATTTTGAAATTCGATTCTACAACATCTTAGGCTTCTTTTATTTCATTAATCTCATTAATGAAGTCCCATCATTTAATTACCTAACATCACAGATAAATACGACGTACACTTATGCCATCCGCATTCGCCTCGATGTCCCCTCGTGCACCGTTAGGTTAGGTAACTAACGGCAGAGCGGGGCAGGGCTAGTGCGGGTGTAAAACATAAGTAACATCTATATAATATATCATATATACTATATACCGTATCTATCACAGAACATCACATGATCACATCACAGATATCGCAGCAGAAGAAACATATGAAATATTGGATATACTAGGACGTCCGTGTTTTCAATACGAGCCAGTATAAAACACGGATTCCACGGTCGCGATGAATAGCCAAACCCACACCCCTAGACCCCTACGAGAGCGGTAAGCAACCCTACCAATTCTAGAGTTAGGAGACCCGGACTCGACTCCTCGAGTTGGTCTCCCACTGGTGTCACGACCCAAAAATGGCCCGTGACGGCCCTAATACTACGCAACGCCCAAAAGACGCAACGCAGTAAAAGAAAGCCAAACCCAGAAATCTAAACCATGAAAAATCCGGAAAAGATAATATAAGTTTTGAAACAATTGAAATCGCAACCCAAATTCTTTAAAAGTCTTACTTTCTTTCTTTAAAATTTTAGCAACACCCCCTTTTTGTAAAGACAAGTCAAGATGAAGGCAACACAAAAATAATGACAGTAGAGAAAAGCTGTATAAAAAAAGACATCAAATCCACACTAATACACATAACGTCCTCACCAAGTCTCTATGTCAACAGTACAGTAGTAGATGGAGAGTACAAAATACAACGAATATACAATATGAAATACAGATAACCATCTAACCCACCTAAGCAAAATGGTACTGTGAGCTGATGCGGTATCTGTAGCAAAAGATGGTAGCTGGATAGCTGAATAGAGGAATAGCCTGCCTCGACTACTCTGGGGAAAAACCTGAAACACCTGTGGCACAACGGGGGTGAGTTGCCAACTCGTGAATAGTATAAAACATATGCAGGTAATCGCAGGAATGCACGTACAGCATGAATCTAAGATATGCGATTACAATAATAATATGTCATGCAATGCTGAAATAAGGAGAGTACGCTAGCAGGTACAATCAATATATGAAGTAATGATGGCATGATAATAGTGTGCAATGACTATGCAATAGAGATATGAGAAAGCAATATGCAACTATCATAAGGGTACACTACAAGTACTACCACTATATGAATCTGTGCATAAGGTAGGTAAGGGTGAGGTGCAGGGTGGAATATGTCATTTCCCACGGAAACCTGACGTCGTGGCAGGATCACAATCCATCAAGATGCTCCAATCCCAAATCCCCAAATCAGCCCCCACATTGGGCACTCACATCATATAAGTCTCACACCTCCTCAATGTACAATATCGAGTAATCTCCTATATCCCGAATGTACAAATCACCAATCACATAGGTATGTCCAATATCCAATCCCAATGAATCCCCTAGTATCCCAAGTCCAATCTCAAGTAAGAATCTAACATCCTAAAGGTATATATATATGTACAGAATAAATATGATGGGGGCAATACACATATATTAGCGTCCCATTCCACTAATATTGGTGTAAGGGTATATATAACAACGGCTAAATCCCCTGTTATATATACACAAAAAGGGGTTAAAGAAATATCATGAAACCGTGTGCCAAGCATCGACACAGAAATCCTCGTATATCGGGCTCCGTCAGTCCGGATCAGCCCACGGGGTCCGTCTGCGGTATCGGCCCTCGGCCCCGCCAGTACAGATCCTCCCGCATCCATCTCTCGACTCTGGCCAGTAGCCTCCGGACAACTGCCAGGTCCAAACAATCACCGGTAGGTACTCGCCCGCCTCCAGGCTCAATCGGCAAACCCATCGATCTTCTTGCCGAGGGGAACCATACCGGGCCCCACCATGTACTCTCATACGGCAACCACACCTCGTATGGAGTATATAATCAGCACCGATAAAACTCATGGGGGACGCTCAAATATCATATCAAGGAAACCGGGTTGTTTCATGTATGCATAATTTCATGAACTCCCGCGGTTCCCAAATCCCGAAAACATCATGTAAAATCCAGATAAACAATGCGCAATCCAGGAATAATGTATGCGATATAGCTGAATGCGAGCAGGTAAACACAAGTATATAGCCGAACCAGATGTATGCGAAATCATGATAAGGTACAGCTAAGTAACATTAGTAAATGTGAATATGCAACAACAACTGAATATGTATCTAACATACAGGTGTAGCAAAGTATAGGTATCTACCTATAGGAACTGATGTCGTATACCCCCCTGGGTATAAGTAACATATGTAGGAAATCCCTCCCGGTGTAGGTAAAATATGTAGGAGGTATACCTGTAGCTGTATCGCAAAGTGAAAATATACCTATCACTAAAGGTATGATACACTATAGGTATACCGATAAGCTAGGTGTCAAGTGTGACAAGCAATGGTAGCTATAAGGGGTAGTGTGTGACATGGCAATTATTGACGGCGTGTGTGTAGCATGCAATCCGTGCTCGTGCAACATGAACCGTCAATAACATGTGCAGTGTCCTACGGCTGCTAGTCACAGTATATAACTATATCAAGGAAATGCAGTAAATGCGCAATTCTACAATGACGTAGAATGTGCGGCAGGTAATCGAATCCTAGCCCAGACGTATAACGCCATGCCGGCGATTCCCCTGTAGATGTTATATCTACTCACCTACACTCCACGCTAGGTGAATCCTATCATCTGCTCCCCCTGTAGCCGTGTCCGTAGCCCCTGTCTGCAAACCTGCAATTACGACATAGAAATCACATATAAGTCAAATATCCCGCGAAACGCGATATCGAATCGAAACGAGAAACTCGCGTCGCGAACTAAACGCGCGTGTGCACGATACGCTGAATCGTGTGTGTACGCGTCTAAAACCCATCGCGACACGCCGCGATACGCTGGATCACAGAACCCACTCACGTATCGCGCGTATCGCGCAAACACAACTAAACACAAAAGCGACATATAGTCCCAGATTTTCCTACAGGCCAAAACTTACAAAACCAGACATACCAAAACACTACACTACACATCAGAGAACACTACCCAAAACCCCAAGTCCCCAGACCCCTTCCTGGCCGCAAATTGCGGCCAGAATGGCTAAATTGGCGGCCCCAGTGTGGGGGTAGGGGCTCGTGTTCATTTGGTGTGCTCTAGACCTAGGTAGCATGTCCCAGTCCTCTCAATTTTATTCTGTAGGCATCGGGTCACCAGCAGATCACAAATGTCACAAAAATCACTTTAAAAACACTAATTTGCACAATTTGGAAACCTATGGTATTTTAGTGTAATCTGGCTAATATCTCAGTTGAAGTGGCCTTGTTAACACTTAAATATACTAGGTTAGCTAACACAATCATCAATTATCCATAAGTCTACATAAAACATCACAATTAGCACTAAACTTAGCTATTTAGCACTAATCGACACAAAACTTAAGCACACACGAAATGGGGTTCAGAAATTACCCTATTGGACCTTAAAGAGCCCAAGAAAGCAGGTGAAGAGGTGTGTGGAGCTACTGCAAGTGCTGGGGCTGCCTGCTGCTGCTTCTGCTACCTGCTGCTGCTGCTAAAGCTTGCTGCTGCTGCTGTTGTTGTTGTTGTAGGTGATGTTGCTGATGGTGATGAAGCTGCTGCTAATGGTGATGGTGATGCAAGCTGCTGCTGCTCTCTCCCTAGGTGTGAGTGTGTGTGTGTGTCGATGAAGCTGGTGCTGATGATGATGAAGGTGATGAAGATCTGTTGTTGCTGTTGTTGTTGCTGTCTCTGCTGCTTCTGCTGCTGCTTCTGAGAGTGTGAGGTGTGTGTGTGTGTGTGTGTGAGAGAGAGTGAGAGAATGAGAGATGGAAAATGAGGTGGAGAAATGAGAGCACACACAAAGACCCCTTCTCACTCTCTCTCTCCTCATTAAATGAAGCATGGCAAAGGCCATGATGCCCCATGCTCTCTCTCTCTCTCTCTCTCTCTCTCTCTCATAGTCAACCATGCACCAAAACACAAAATTCAAAATTAAAACCCTTTTTAATTTCATTTTCACTTAAAAACTATCATTACTAATTGCAACCATAACACTTAAACAATATTAAAACTAGGTTAGGGAGAAATGGTTAGTTAACCATGGATACCAATCATGGTTTAACTCCAAAAACAACCCTAGTTATCATGCACAAGTGTGTGTGTGCCTAATAAAATTCTAATAAAATACACAATAATTAGGATAAAATATTTAAAACTTAATTAGGTAACTTTTTATTAAAAACCATATATTAAAATATAATTAGCTACAAAACACATTCTAAGGTGTTACAATCTCCCCGCCCCCCCTTAAAAGAAATTCGTCCCCGAATTTAAAAATATTCCGATACGCATACCTTCAAAGAGAAGATTAAAATCCTCAAATCTTGCTCGCAGCCTCCCAAGTGACTACCTCACTATACGGCTACGTCCAAGAAAACCCTTCACAGATGGCAAGACCTTTGACCGACGTTTCTCCACCTGTCAAGCCATTAACACACATGGCTGCGGGTGAACGAAAGATCGCGTCCAGCTAAATGGTCTGGTGCCAAATCATGTGAGAAAGGTCAAGATGGTAGTTGTAAAATATCATCACAAGGAATACGGGGTGAAAATCCAATAATCTGGGCGGAAGTGCCAAATTGAAGGCAACGAAACTAACTCGCTTATAGGATCTAAAAGGACCTAAAATCCTGGGATAAGCTTCCCAACATCCAACACGTCATTCGTCGGAAGGTCCATAGGAATACTGTAAGTCGATGTAGTACATCCCAGTACTTGTGGGGAGGCGGAATTTTCAAAAACGATCAAGTTTAAAGAACGAACATCGACTAACCGCTTAAATCGAAGCTAAACAACTAATAACCGAACACATAGCTATACTAAACTATAGTGTTAAGGGATTATACCTATCGATACTAGTCCTTCGTCTTTACGATCTCCTTGTTCTCCTCGGCCTTCTCTAGGTAGTAGACGATCCACCCGAGAGCAAAACTCCAAGCTAAACCTCTAACTTGAGGTAACTAATCAACTTTGATTGCTAATCAAAGATGAAAGGATGATATAGAGTGATGGTTATGGATTGTTTAGTCTAACTAATCCTTTGATCTCAACTCATGAGGTGTAAGGATTAGGGTTTGAAGATGAGAGCTTGAGGAGAGAGAATGTGAATGAGATAATGATAGAAGAGAGAGAGTGTATCATAATATATCATGAAGCATTTCTTTTTAAGAAAAATGAATAAAGGAAATGAATAAGCATGCTTCATGAAATATCTAGTGGTGATTCATTAGCATGAGTCATTAAGCAATAAATGTGCATTAATGAAATGAATGAATCACCACCATGACTCACTTTCTTATCCAAAAGAAACCTCCTTAGTCACATCTTCTAGAAGCTTCTCGTACAATTACGAGAACGCCCCTCCAATCCGTAAAAATACGGAAAAACTTTAGACTGTAAAAATCCAATAACCGGATACCAGTAACTGGCTTAAACCAAAGCCGACTGGTAAAAACTGTCCGAAAGTCATACGTGCGTAAACGCACGTATGCGTCCGAACCCTTTGTCGCAAAACCATGCAACCTCTATATCGTTTCGCCTGGAGTAGGAAACTCTCTGTGTGGGACTCTAGAGACTCGACTACTACGCTGGCAGTGGGTTTAACCACAGACCGTAAGCGGCACTAGCTGTACGTAACGGTCCCCAGGTAGTTGTCGATAAGAAGGCCGATGAGTAAACCCATCCGAACTCCTACTGAGTCTGATGTGACAATCTCCATACAGTCCGGTCCGTTCGTCCAAGACTATCGCATATCGGGCCTAGGGGGGCGGCAAGCGTCAGTCCCCTAATAGCGGTATAAGTCGTGTCGGAGTGAAGCCCATTACACCCTGAGAAACTACTGGAACCTACCAGTAAATCTCGCTTGCCCTGGCCAGGGACTTTGCGTAATGGCTCTCTGACACAGCACGATATCTACTCCCAATACCGGGAGGGACGAATCCTGTCTAACCGCCACTGCCTCCAAGTGCTCGGGACTGCACCCAACTGCTACCTGTTGTTGGAGATAGTGCCCTCAGAGTCAATTATTGGATCACAGGCACGTGATTGCAATGATTGAGGGAGGACCTATCCCGGTGGGACAGTCTTACTCGAGATGATAGTATGCTATCTGGTTTATCTTTATCATCGTGTACTGCTTTAGGTGACCTGACACGTCGCTATTACACGTTGATAGAGCCCCTAGGATTCTTGCTTGACGACTAGCAGTATGATGGCGATCATATACGTGGGAGCTGGGGTCTATAAGCACATCCTTAAAAGGTCCCTAGTCGTGGGAGTTTCGAGACTGGGCATCGATACTCCATTAGTAGACTAGTGTATACAGTCGAGACCCCGACGAGGGGCAGTGGCCGGTCTCACAAGCCACTGGTGTCAGTTGGTTCACCTAAGATGTATACAGGTGCTCATTGGGTTATGAGTACACCGGACAGGACTCGCCGGGAACCTGCTAGTTGGATTTATACCAGACGTCAGATAGCAGTTCCCAGGTGACATGTGTACAGGTTAGTTCATCGACCTGAGATCGTCATTTGTCTCGTGTGAGTTCCCACTGTACTTTGATTACTACCCTACCACGGCTCAAAGGAGTCGTGCAAACAGGTTTTAGTTGGGTACAGTCCCGAGCCACATGGAGGCAGTGAGCGGATCTGCAGGGGTTCGTCTCTCCCGGTATTGGGGGGTGAGGTTGCGCTGTGTCTAGGAGAGCCATTACGCAAAGCCCTCGGCCGAGGCAGGAGATTTACTGGTAGGTATTCCAGTAGTATCTCAGGGCGTTCTGGGCTACACTCCGACACGACTTGTACCGCTTTTGGGGGTCTGACTTTTACCAACCCCCTAGGCCCGCCATGCGATACTCATAGACGAACGGACCGGACTGTACGGATATTGTCACTGACAGGCTCGGTTGGGTGTCGGGGTGAGCTTCCTCATCGACGTCCCTTTTGGTCAATAGCTGGTGGCCCGTCACGTATTGGCTTATACCTCTGACGTGCCAGTGGTTAAATCCACAGCCATAGTATTGACGAGTCTTTAGAGTCCACCACACTTCCAGTTACTCAGCTTTCGGGCGAAACGTTGTAGAGGCCGTATGGAGATATGGCAGGGTCCGATCAGATACGTGCGGTATTGCACGGATCAGGATCGGACAGTTTTGTACTAGTGGCCGTATAGTTATATGGCAGGGTTCGATCAGATACGTGCGGTATTGCACGGATCAGGATCGAACGGATTTTACTAGCCGACTTTGGTTTAAGCCGGTACTAGTTTAGTACAGTGTAGATTTTGTCTCATTGCATTTGTATCCGGTCGGAATACAAATGCGGGTGTGTATGCACAGTGTCGGGGTTTTCCTGTAATTTATTACGGGACCAGTTTTCTGGAGTTGCCAGTTTGCATTCCGTTCCGGCCGGTTTTCCTTTGTTCTTTCCCGGCCGGACTTTTCCGATGGAGGGGGTAATTTGCAGTTTTGCAAATTACTTTTGTGGAGGGGTTTTCTTGCATAATGATTGATTATGACACCTTTCATATCTTTCACATTGACTTGCTTTTTATTGTGAAAAAGTGAGGGTATGGGTTGAATAGTAACAAGCATGGTTGTTGTTTCTTTGACCTTGGATGTGGTCACCATTCATTTGATCCTACACTCACCTCCCTTTGTTTTTTTTTCTCCCACCAATTCCTACTTGTATATGGCCGGCCACTTTAGAGGAGTGATAGGGAAAAATGGTTCATTTGATTTGGGTGTTGGAAATTTATCATTGATCTCATTTTTCTTGCCACCAAAAACCCTCTCCAAAGTTCATGATTTCTTTTCCCCTCCAAGGCAACTTCACCACCCCATAGAGACTAGCATGATCTACTACACATTCTACAGCATATCTTGAGCATGTCGAGTTGCCGGCTTCATGCTCGAGTTGCCTCGGTATTGAGGCGGGAGCCCGTAAAAGACGAAGGCGATGTGGTGCCCTTTCCGGCGAGGAGGCGACGATGTGGAGCCAAGACTTTCCGCGGGAGATCGGGGCGATGATGAGAAGACCGGAGGACTCGGATCTCTTGGTATACTTCTCACCCCATCTCTTGTTTGCTAGCGTAGGTTAATGGTAAACGATCCGGGTTTTCTTTGTCCGCGGTAGCGCCGGTTTCCGAGTAAGGAAAAATTTTGATTCCGCATTTTGGCCTCGAGTAAGACGGCCGGGGCGCTGCCGTGGCGAAACATGGTATCAGAGCCACGCCATTAACCTTATCTAGCTTGTTCTAATGCGTTTTACTTATCCGATCGACCAAAATCTCAAAAACCGTATTTTAGTTCACATCAGTTTCTGTTGAAATTTTTTGGTGTCTAAAAATTTTTCAGGTGGTCTCAGAAAGATGTGCAGGGTGTTCTAAGAACTCTGGGAAAAACCGACAAAGTGAACCCTTACTTGGAGCGCGGAAGCGCGGCAATAACCCTATTTCTGCCGCTCTTCCGCCGCACTATGGTGGGCCCACTTGGTCATTTTTCTTCAGTTGTCTTATGGGCTGAAAATAGGTCTTTTGGGATATTAAAATTGGGCCAGTTATTTCTGTGAGTGCTACAGTTTTCTTTTGGGGCCCGCTTGTTAATTATTTGATCGATCGGATATTTTAAACACATTATTTCACAGTATTTACATTATATCTGCGACCGTGAATGTCACTCGATCGGTAAATCCGGTCTAACTGCTATAGCCCGGTTAGACGGATTTGCGAACGTGATTTTCACGTTGATGTTCTATGTTTATGCTGTGTTGTTGCGGATGGGTCGTGGGGGATAGCCTGGATGCAATGCTAGTACAGCTTTGTAGTATTATGTACATTTGATATTGCGGGGCGAGCGTCCGACATGTGGACTGCCGTCACTGCCTGTTTGTATTATTCTTTTGGGGCAGGACCTGGTTGCGGTCGATGTACCCGGTGTATGTATTTTTTTACTATTCTGTACTAGGATTACCCCGCGGAGGGGTGCACGGATAGCCGGGTTCTAGAGGGCAACGGGCCCGCATCTCATGGCATTGGGACGGAGGGGGCTTCAGTCTGGAATTGGCGGGCTGTTCGACGCACTCGTAGGGGGTACAGGTTGACCCAGGAGGGGTGCCCAAGTTACCGGATTCCGTGAAGTGCTGGGTGGTCCATTCACGGTACTGAAGGGGGCTGCCTCGCTTCAGGTTTTGGCGGGTGACTTGCCGCGCCCGTAGGGGTCTAGGATTTCATTGCACAGGCTATCCACACGACCAGGGGAACGTCGGGTTTCAGCAGCGGCTCTGTGAAACCCGGGGTTTCCAGATATCTGTATTGTTCTGTGATGCTGTACATTTCTGTGATGTTGCTTTTTATTCACGCCTTGAGCGAAATACTATATATTGGTATATATATTAGTAGATGTTGTATATGTTTTACATCCGCGCTAGTCCAGTCCCCGCTCTGCCGTTAGTTAGCTAACCTAACGGGTGATGACGGGACCCAGTGGCGAATGCGGATGGCATATACGTACGTCAGTATATTTTCGTTCTTTGTGGTGTGATCAATTGATGGGACTGCATTGATTCGGATCATTGCAAGTTTAAACAAACCTATTCTGATGTTGTTGGAACATTTTTCAAAAAGCTGTTATTGCAAGGACGTTCACTTTTGTTTTGCATCGTGGTATTCATTTGGAATATCCTGCTCCTCAGTCGACGAGGCAAGGGCCGAGATCCCTTCACCGGGAGTGACCCCTTGGACAGAAGTTTGCGTCAGGGCAATAGCTTCACTATAGCCGATTACTTTTGCTTTGCATCGTGGTATTCAGTTGGAATATCCTGCACCTCATTCTACGGGGAAAGAGCCGAGATCCCTTCACCGGGAGTGACCTCTTTAGTAAAAGTTTTCGTCACTATATTTTTATAAAAGTTATCCAGTTCCTTCAACGATATCAAGTTCATTACGTTAAAGGTTTTCGCCAGAAACCATTCGTAGCCCTCCGTCATTTCGGATTAGTATTGCTTAGTATTCGCGCTACGTTTGTCGTTGCTATTCGCCGAGGCGTAGTGTGCGGTAGCTCTGTAATGCTTTCTGTCGCATGGATATGTGGATTGGTTAGGACAGTCGTGCGACTTTGTTGATTATTCGTCAAGGGTCGTGCGGGTGGGTTTAACGCAATCAAGATAATGACGGGTTGAACTTGACTAGGACCTTTTGATTTGTTGATTATTCGTCAAGGTCACTTGGGTCCTAGGGGTAAAAATCACATCGGGAGTTTCAAAAGAACTGAAACTTGCCAAGCATGCGCATACCTTCTGGAGTGTGGTGACTTGAGTGGATTCCGTCAAGTTATCATGCGATGATAGTTGGATCCCGATTCCCACTGATGAGTTGGTTTACTCCTCGGGTGATCCCGACTAATTCTTCTTTCAGGTTTGGAGGAGAATTTGAGGTACAGTGGGAGGTTTCCAGATTAGACAAAGTGATAACCATTCTGATCTAGGTTAGAGTGCACGCTGAGTGTTTTCTTTTCTTTCTCTCTCTCTGGCAGCGACCATTGACCCGACCCTGGACTATGACTCAGTGACCAAGTTGACCGAACCTTCTTTACACTGGCTTTTGGATTGTCAGAGTTGCAGACCTCATTGCCACTCCTACTTTTACCCTTTTCTCCAGGACACCCCGTATTACTACGAACGTCCACTTCCATTGGACAAAACCATCGTATGGTTATATACGAACTCGAAGGACTTCGAGGATGGTTTCTGGTTCTGGAGAAAGCGGATAGGATTATTCAGTTGTCTTTTCTTTTCACCTTCTCTCAGGTTGCGAGTACTCCTTGGTTTAGGAGTAGTACACCTATTACGCAAATTGGATAGTCTTCTTCCAAACCTTAGGCTGGTGCCGAACGGTGGGGAATGAAGAAAACCAATTAGCATAACGATGGTGTACAGAAGGTATTAAGTTTAGACAAAGCAAGGGATTAGTAAGAGGGCAAAGTAAATTGCGACTGATATTCACGACCAAACCAAGTATTTCTTCGCCAATCCTAAATCACCTTTGTATTTCTCCAGGACACTCCGTATCACTACGAAGATCCCATTTTATTGGATATTCCATCGTATGGTTATATACGAACTCGAAAGGAACTAGTTCCAGTTCGGGGATGGATTCTGGTTCAGGAGAAATAGGAATAAAGTACATTCAGGTGTCTTTTATCTTCACCTTCTCTCGCATTACGAGTGCTCCTAGGATTAGGACAGTACACCCTTTATGCTTATTGGATAGTCTTCTTCCAAACCATAGGCTGGTGCCGAACGGTAGGGAAGGAAGAAAACCATTTGGCCTAAAGGGGTGTACAGAAGGTAATGACTAAAGACATATGAAGGGATTTGGAGAGGTGGCAAAGAATTATACGGTTATAGTTGTGAATCTGGATAATGGAAGAGGCATTACTAGGAATACCAGGATACCCCAACGAAACATTTCAATGTTTCAGTTTCACTGTGTACTGTTAATAGAAAACTGATTTCCCGATTAGACACTTGCTCCAGGGTATGTATTTACCAGGTTGGATTCTCATATCTGTATGGTTTTACAGATGATGAGTGGGAGTAAGTTATTGGGAATTAGGTGACCATCCTCATTATATTGGGATTCGTTGTAATCGGTGATATTTGAGGAAGTCACCTGGGTTGTTTGCCGGTCGGCAAATATTTGGTTTTGAATATCCGCTGTTGTGCACCAATTTCAAATTGATATATCTGTACGTCTATTTTCATAGAGTGAGATATACCTTTTGATATTATGTCGACGACATTTACCTATATCAGTGGATGGTTAGGTAAGGAGCATTAAACAACGGTGTAATTCTTCTTAACCATAAGTACAGTTTTCAACCTACGACACACAGTGAAAGAGTTGTTAGACTCAGCGGACTTATACAGAGTATTGTATGTTGTCCAGTGTCCATCAGGACAGAGGGGTTGGTCCTCGTACTATATTCGGTTTACTTATGACTTCTCTAGATTTTAGACAGCTGTTTCGTGGAAACACAGGGTCTAAGTTTTGAGGAGTTATAGGTATTTGAATAGAGTAGAGAACCAGCTGTAGCAAGTATCGGGATTCTTCAAAGAGATCGAAGATGTAGATACTTGTGTATGGTATTCAGTTGATAGTAATGAGAACTTGCTTCTCTTTCAGGTTACTCATAATTGGAAGCATTCCTAAGATGAGTAACGCTGATCGGCCTCCTTCCATTTAGTTGACATGCACTGGAGACAGCTGCATGATTTGAATCTGGTTCAATTAAATCAGTGCCTCTGGTTCTATATTGGATATAGAACAGTTCATATCTTAACGATGTTAAGGTACGGGGAGTTGTCCGGCTTATGCTTAAAACCAGACTCCGGATAACTCAAGGCACGTTTCTGTAATGGCTGTTTGTGGGTTGACCCAGGCTATGACGAGGGTTGACTTTCTACCATCTGGCAGATCAATAGAAATATTGTTCTAGACTCGCCACAGTTTTATTAAAAATGGATTTTTTCAAAAACAGAAGTGGGAGTATGGTAGAACTGGAAGTGATTCCAGAACCGCAAACGATTACTGGAGATTTGATAAGGAACCTAAAGATTCAACCTGATTTGACATTCCATTGGCCACTCCGCAGATACGGTGGGTAACTTCAGCCACCCGAGAGGTACTTCGGTAGCCTCAAGGACGGTGACAGGGAAGTTCTTGTTTACCCACACTTGCCATTGTTGTTGTTCCAGGCTACGAGACCCGGCAGGAGGATGAGTATAGCGTCGTTCTAAACTAGCTTTAGAAGTGTACGTCTATATGACTCTGGCAGAGGGTTGTCGTAGTCAGTGGGAGCAGCGGAAGCATTGGTGGACTTCTTGCTTATGTCTATTTATAGACTAAAGCAGATATAGCGGAGTTAGATCATCTGTTTCTGATGTGACAGTCATGGGTTTGACGTCATCAGAATAGGGGATGGATCTGTTGAGAAGGTAGTAGGAAGTGATATTCCTATACTACGATCGGTTATACTTTGGTCGTCACACAGTGTTTTCTCCACATGGGACTTGGACATTATATCAGACATACTGGTTACTAGATCTATGGTTTTAGATCTAGATTTGGGTGGTTTCCCAATCTGGGTACCTTGACAGCATTCTATGAGTATTTAGAATGGACGACTCCTGGCACGGTAGTACACCTGCAGGTAATGGAGTCACCCTCTCTAAAGGTGTCTTACAGACTAAAGGGGAGAGGGATACGCATGATTGACAGATCACTTGCTTAGGCAATTGAGTCAATCATGAGATGTCAAGTACCACACCAGATGTTGTTCTTGCAGTAAGTGCAATAAGTTGATATTAATCCAATCCTGGAAAAACAGTCGGAAGCAGTTTTAGAACATAAGTGAATGTTCTAGGGATATGATAACGGCTGCCTCCTTTAGGAGACGGTTATCACTCCAGGCTTCCAAGGTGACATGGACGACAAGGAGGTTGTCAGAGTTATAGTTCTCCCTCTGACGAGGGACAGTATTTTGGACAGGTGGTCCAAGGCAATACTAAGGGAGGCATGGCGCAGGATACTGATTAAGTTCAGTTGTTGATACAGTCTAAGGAGTTTGGATTTGGAGTTCATTTATGAGCTAGGTCCCATCAGACATCCAGACATTCTAAGACAGGTATTGCTCATTTCGGGAGATGGCTTTCTCCGCGAACTTGAGATATAGAGAGATATAGAAAGAAACATCACAGCGGATCCACTCACTGAGGCTATTCCTCGAACGCAATAGTTTCGCAAACAGGCTTTGTGCGACTGACTAGTAGAGGAGTTGGGTGTTCGGTATCACACGGGCTGTGAGTATGCGACATCGCAATAATTAGCCTTGAGTGCAAGTGGGAGATTGTTGGAGATAGTGCCCTCAGAGTCAATTATTGGATCACAGGCACGTGATTGCAATGATTGAGGGAGGACCTATCCCGGTGGGACAGTCTTACTCGAGATGATAGTATGCTATCTGGTTTATCTTTATCATCGTGTACTGCTTTAGGTGACCTGACACGTCGCTATTACACGTTGATAGAGCCCCTAGGATTCTTGCTTGACGACCAGCAGTATGATGGCGATCATATACGTGGGAGCTGGGGTCTATAAGCACATCCTTAAAAGGTCCCTAGTCGTGGGAGTTTCGAGACTGGGCATCGATACTCCATTAGTAGACTAGTGTATACAGTCGAGACCCCGACGAGGGGCAGTGGCCGGTCTCACAAGCCACTGGTGTCAGTTGGTTCACCTAAGATGTATACAGGTGCTCATTGGGTTATGAGTACACCGGACAGGACTCGCCGGGAACCTGCTAGTTGGATTTATACCAGACGTCAGATAGCAGTTCCCAGGTGACATGTGTACAGGTTAGTTCATCGACCTGAGATCGTCATTTGTCTCGTGTGAGTTCCCACTGTACTTTGATTACTACCCTACCACGGCTCAAAGGAGTCGTGCAAACAGGTTTTAGTTGGGTACAGTCCCGAGCCACATGGAGGCAGTGAGCGGATCTGCAGGGGTTCGTCTCTCCCGGTATTGGGGGGTGAGGTCGCGCTGTGTCTAGGAGAGCCATTACGCAAAGCCCTCGGCCGAGGCAGGAGATTTACTGGTAGGTATTCCAGTAGTATCTCAGGGCGTTCTGGGCTACACTCCGACACGACTTGTACCGCTTTTGGGGGTCTGACTTTTACCAACCCCCTAGGCCCGCCATGCGATACTCATAGACGAACGGACCGGACTGTACGGATATTGTCACTGACAGGCTCGGTTGGGTGTCGGGGTGAGCTTCCTCATCGACGTCCCTTTTGGTCAATAGCTGGTGGCCCGTCACGTATTGGCTTATACCTCTGACGTGCCAGTGGTTAAATCCACAGCCATAGTATTGACGAGTCTTTAGAGTCCACCACACTTCCAGTTACTCAGCTTTCGGGCGAAACGTTGTAGAGGCCGTATGGAGATATGGCAGGGTCCGATCAGATACGTGCGGTATTGCACGGATCAGGATCGGACAGTTTTGTACTAGTGGCCGTATAGTTATATGGCAGGGTTCGATCAGATACGTGCGGTATTGCACGGATCAGGATCGAACGGATTTTACTAGCCGGCTTTGGTTTAAGCCGGTACTAGTTTAGTACAGTGTAGATTTTGTCTCATTGCATTTGTATCCGGTCGGAATACAAATGCGGGTGTGTATGCACAGTGTCGGGGTTTTCCTGTAATTTATTACGGGACCAGTTTTCTGGAGTTGCCAGTTTGCATTCAGTTCCGGCCGGTTTTCCTTTGTTCTTTCCCGGCCGGACTTTTCCGATGGAGGGGGTAATTTGCAGTTTTGCAAATTACTTTTGTGGAGGGGTTTTCTTGCATAATGATTGATTATGACACCTTTCATATCTTTCACATTGACTTGCTTTTTATTGTGAAAAAGTGAGGGTATGGGTTGAATAGTAACAAGCATGGTTGTTGTTTCTTTGACCTTGGATGTGGTCACCATTCATTTGATCCTACACTCACCTCCCTTTGTTTTTTTTCCTCCCACCAATTCCTACTTGTATATGGCCGGCCACTTTAGAGGAGTGATAGGGAAAAATGGTTCATTTGATTTGGGTGTTGGAAATTTATCATTGATCTCATTTTTCTTGCCACCAAAAACCCTCTCCAAAGTTCATGATTTCTTTTCCCCTCCAAGGCAACTTCACCACCCCATAGAGACTAGCATGATCTACTACACATTCTACAGCATATCTTGAGCATGTCGAGTTGCCGGCTTCATGCTCGAGTTGCCTCGGTATTGAGGCGGGAGCCCGTAAAAGACGAAGGCGATGTGGTGCCCTTTCCGGCGAGGAGGCGACGATGTGGAGCCAAGACTTTCCGCGGGAGATCGGGGCGATGATGAGAAGACCGGAGGACTCGGATCTCTTGGTATACTTCTCACCCCATCTCTTGTTTGCTAGCGTAGGTTAATGGTAAACGATCCGGGTTTTCTTTGTCCGCGGTAGCGCCGGTTTCCGAGTAAGGAAAAATTTTGATTCCGCATTTTGGCCTCGAGTAAGACGGCCGGGGCGCTGCCGTGGCGCAACACCTGTTTGCACGACTCCTTTGAGCCGTGGTAGGGTAGCAATCTAAGAACAGTGGGACACACTCGAGGCGAAGTAGCAGTGTCAAGTCTGCGGACTACGCTGTACTCATGTCACCTGGGAACTGTTCACTGACGACTGGTATCAAACCAACCAACAGTTCCCTGTGAGTCCTGTCCGGTGTACCCGTAACCTAACGAGCACCTGCATACTATCTCCAGTACGACGTACTGACGGCTGTGGGACAGACCATCTCCCCAACTGGGATGAGAAGCGTACACACCAGTCTACTCCGGAGTATCGATGCTCTGTCTCGATAATCCAACGACCAGGGACCTGAATAAGGATGTGCTTGTAGACTACCCAGCCCCCACTAGTGTGACTGCCATCACAACGCTGGTAGACAAGCAAGATCCTAAGAGCTCTATCAATACGTACACTAACATATTAAGATAGAAAAACCAAGTAGCATACTACCATGTTTAGCAAGACTGTTATATACATGTGAATATCCCAAGCTTCCATTAAGTAATATACAAGCTAGTATGATACAGTAATGGCCTTCTAGGGCATAAACACTAACAATCTCCCACTTGCACTAGGGCCATGTACTGGCATATCGTAGACCAATGATCTCGAGCAGCCTCTCGAACTGAATCTGAGGAAGGGCCTTCGTGAATGGATCAGCAATGTTCTCTTCTGAAGGAACTCTCCGAACCTCGATCTCCTGACGATCAATGATCTCCCTGATCAGGTGATACCGCCTCAAGATGTGTCTGGACTTCTGATGGGACCTTGGTTCCTTCGCTAAAGCTATAGCTCCATTGTTGTCGCAATACAGAGGTATTGGATCAACTATGGTAGGAACAACCTGAAGTTCTGTTAGGAACTTCTTCATCCAGACTGCTTCTTTTGCGGCATCGCAAGCAGCTATATACTCCGCTTCCATCGTCGAGTCAGCAACGGTGTCCTGCTTGGAGCTCCTCCAGCACACCGCCCCTCCATTGAGGGTAAAGACATAACCCGACATGGACTTGGAATCGTCCTTATCACTCTGGAAGCCGGAATCAGCAAAGGCCTCCAACCTGAGGTCTTTAGCGCCGTAAACCAAGAACATCTCCTTAGTCCTCCTCAGGTACTTGAGAATGTTCTTTACTGCTATCCAGTGTTTCTCCCCTGGGTCTGACTGATACCGGCTTACCACGCTCAGTGCGTAAGCTACATCTGGTCTGGTACACAACATCGCATACATTATAGAGCCTACCGCAGAAGCGTAGGGTATAATAGACATGCGTTCCCTTTCCAAATCAGTCTTGGGAGACATCTCTTTGGAGAGGGTGATTCCGTGACAAGCCGGTAGATTACCGCGCTTAGAATCTTCCATACTGAATCTTTTCAGTACAGTGTCGATATACCTGGACTGCGAAAGTCCCAACATCCTCTTGGATCTATCACGATAGATCCGGATCCCCAGAATGTAAGAGGCATCACCCAGGTCTTTCATGGAGAACCTTTGTGACAAGAATCCTTTGACAGATTGTAGCATAGGAATGTCATTTCCTATCAATAGAATGTCATCCACGTACAAGACGAGGAATACGACACTTCTGGCCACAACTTTACTATATATGCACGGTTCATCTGGATTTTTGATAAAGTCATATTCTTTGACTGTCTCATCAAAACAGATGTTCCAACTCCGCGATGCCTGCTTTAGTCCATAAATAGACTTAAGCAGCTTGCATACTTTCCCGCTGCTCCCACTCTGATTGAAACCCTCTGGCTGATCCATATAGACGCTCTCTTCTAAATTTCCATTCAGAAAAGCCGTCTTTACGTCCATCTGCCAGATTTCATAATCATGGAAGGCAGCAATAGCAAGAAGGACCCGAATGGATTTGAGCATAGCCACTGGAGAAAAAGTTTCGTCATAGTCCAAACCAGGTCTTTGACGAAAACCCTTTGCAACAAGTCTAGCCTTATAGGTTTCCACCTGTCCATCTACACCAATCTTTTTCTTGAAGATCCATTTGCATCCTATGGGTTTTACCCCATCTGGAGCAAAGTCCAAAGTCCATACTTTGTTGGTGTACATGGACTCCATTTCGGTCCGCATTGCATCTAGCCATTGTACCGAGTCGCCGCTCTGGATGGCCTGCTGGAAGTCAGTAGGTTCATCATCATCTATGATGCAATCCTCTCTATCCCCGTCTATGAGAAAACCGTAGTATCTCTCAGGCGGATGAGACGGCCTACTACTCCTGCGGAGGGGTGCGGGAATGATCTGTTCTTCTTGAACCTCTGGTTCTACCAAACTTTCAGTAGCAGCTTGTGGTTCTGGAATTTCTTCCAGTTCTATTTCGCTCCCACTCTTCTGATTTTCCAAAAATTCAGTTTCTAAGAAGCGGGCATGACGAGAAACAAAAACCTTTTGTTCCTCTGCGTAATAGAAACAATATCCTGTAGAGTTCTTCGGATATCCCACAAACTTACACTCTACTGAGCGTGCCTCGAGCTTGTCCGGATGCTGCTTTTTTACAAAAGCTGGACATCCCCATGTCTTCAGGTACTGAAGATAGGGTTTCTTCCCACTCCACATCTGATATGGTGTGGTAGGCACAGTTTTGGTTGGAACTCTGTTCAAAAGATGTATCGCTGATTCTAGCGCATACCCCCAGAAAGATCGCGGTAACTCAGCATTACTCATCATGGATCGTACCATATCCAATAGGGTTCGATTCCGTCTCTCCGATACACCGTTATGCTGTGGAGTGTATGGAGGAGTAAGCTGAGAGAGAATTCCTTTCTCTTTTAGGTAACCTAGGAACTCGGCACTTAAGTATTCTCCACCTCGATCAGATATCAGTGTCTTAATACTTTTGCCTGTTTGGTTTTCCGCTTCACTCTTGTACTCCTTGAATTTCTCAAAGGCCTCGGATTTATGCTTCATCAAGAAGATATGTCCAAACCTAGAGAAATCGTCTGTAAAAGTAATGAAGTAGGAATAACCACCTCTTGCATGTGTAGACATTGGACCGCATACATCACTGTGTATGAGTCCTAAGAGCTCGCTCGCTCTTACTCCTTGTCCAGTAAACGGAGTCTTTGTCATCTTTCCTTTGAGACAGGATTGACAAGTGTCATAAGATTGATATTCGAACGTGTCTAAATATCCTTCTCTATGCAACTTAGTCAACCTTCTCTCATTGATGTGACCCAGTCTACAATGCCATAAGAAAGCTTTATTTAAATCTGGAGACTTTCTTTTTAGTGTGTTCTGGACATTGAAAATTTGGAGTTGGTTTAGAACATATATGCCGTTATTTAGAGTACCGGACCCAATCAAGCCATGATTAAGGTGGATGTTAACAACATCTCTTACAAACGTGAAATCATAACCTTTATTTGACAACAAGGAAACTGATATGATATTACACGTTAAGCTTGGTACAAAATAACAGTTATGCAAAACCAAAATATGTCCATTCGTCAATCCTAGGTGATAATCCCCGACGGACGCAGCTCCCACGCTAGCTCCGTTAGCAACCCTGAGGATCATATCACCTTCCTTCAGCACCCTACGGTTTCTCAGTGCCTGCAATGAATTGCAAATATGAGATCCTGATCCGGTATCCAATACCCAGGAAGTAGAGTTGATTGACAGACAATTCTCAATTACAAACACACCTGAAGTCGAAGCCACAGCTTGCTTCGGTTCCTGGTTCTTGGCGTTCCACGCCTTGCAATCCTTCTTCCAGTGCCCTTTCCTGTGACAGTGGAAGCACTCATCCTGGCCAACTACCGGTGCTGCAAGCTTTTTCTTTCCCTTCTTTCCCACCTTACTAACACCTCCTCTAGGTTTGGGTGCGGCCTTCTTCTTCCTTCCTTTGGCCCTAGCCTTGGACCCTGAAGAAGATGAACCGCCAACAAACATAGCGGGTGTTTCCCTTACCTTCTGTAAGGTGCCCTCTGCACTCCTTAACATGTTCAGGAGTTCCGCAAGTTCAACTTCTTTTCCTTGAAGGTTGAAGTTGAGGATAAACTGGGCGTAGGTGGGAGGAAGGGACTGGAGAATAAGGTCTGTATAGAGCTCATTATCCAAAGTCGTCCCAATGTCTGCGAGCTCCTCAATATAGCCGATCATCTGTAGGACATGTTCACCTACCGATGACCCGACAGCCAACCTCGCTCGAAATAATTTCTTCGAGGTCTCGTATCTAGCAATACGAGATTGCTCTCCATAAAGTTCCTTTGTATGGAGAAATATGCCATCTAGAGACATATCCTCGTGCCTCCTCTGATGTTCGTTGTTCATAGAGGCAAGTACGATGCACTTGGCTCTCGCGCAATCTAAATCCCAGGTTTTGCGGATTTCCTTATCCGCATTGCTGGATTTGGGACCAAGGACAGCAGGTGCCGTAGCGGTGAGGACGTACCCCAGTTTGTCATAGGTCAAGGCCATTTTGACATTCCGCAGCCAATCTTTATAGTTTGGCCCAGTCAATATATTCTTTTCTAAAAGTAACTTAAGTCCAGTCATTTTCAGGGTCGCTGCAATTAGGAGAGAGAGAAGAAAACACTTTAGCATGATGCTCTTGCAAGTTTAGAGTGGTTTTTAGTTTATCTAAACTGGATGGCTCCCACTGTTTCTCGAATCCTTCCTCAAACCATAAAAGAAGAATTAGCCAGGACTATTCTCACCGTACAATACTTGCTTAACCGTTCAGCCAGGCCAGTGTCGATACTTCGAGGGAGGTTTTCCAACGCTTTCGCGAAGTTCCTTAATTAAATAACCTCTTTTCTCTGGGGGCGAAACCCCGCTGACACCTTTCTGGACACCTACTAGGTTTATAGCATTGATCGTTAAGTGACGAATATCCTGATAAGTAGCATATACTCACAGTAGGATCGGGATCCAAATATCATCGTATGATAATGTTGAAGGAATCCTACCAACATTCATCAAACTCCAAATGGTATGCATCTCTTTGCAAATTTCAGTTTCTTTAGAAATTCCCGATATAAGTTTTTGCCCCATGCTCTTATGACCTTGACGTATGCCAACAAATCATAAGTCACATGTCAAGTTCTGCCCATCATTATCTTGTTAATTTGAACCCACCCGTATATACCCTTGACGTATGCCAACAAGGTAATGCGACTGTCCCAAACCAACACATCTATCTATGCAACAAATGAATACCCCAGCAGCTACCAAACACTATGCCTTGACGTATGCCAACAAGCATAGCTTGAATACTACTGACTATCCATAAGAAATGACGGAGGGCTACGACTGGTTTTGGCGAAACCGTGAACGTAGTGAACTTGATATAATCGAAGGAACCTTGATAGCTTTTAAAGGAGTGGTTAAGTCTCCGCATTTAAAAATATCTGTTTTAAAAATAACCGAGTGGTTTCTTTTAAATTGTTCCAACGATTTAAACTTTGGTTTGTTTTCTTTGCATTACAGATAATGCGTCCCATCATTAACCTATCATTGCAGAAAACAACGAAAATACAACGTCCTCTTATGCCATCCGCATTCGCCACTGGGTCCCGTCATCACCCGTTAGGTTACTTAACTAACGACAGAGCGGGGGCTGGGCTAGCGCGGGTGTAAAACATAAGTGACGTCTAAATAGCTATCATAAATATAGATATTTTACATTCGTCTGACGCAATGATATTCATTCCAGAACACAGATAAACAATATTGGATTTGCAAGCAATCTGTATTTCTTTCGAGCCTGCAAGAAAAGACAGATTACACAGTTGTGATGAATAGCCGTTACCCCACCCTCGACCCCTACGGGTACGGCAAACTACCCACCCGGCAGTCTGTGTACCCCATCTTGGGTCAGTCCTAGGAGCAAAAAACAGTAAAATGAAATAATACAACGGTGGCTACAACCGCAACCTGGAAGTGCCCCGCAAAAATAATATTACAACAAATTACATTTACAACAAATGAATTAATCAATAACCCATTGCAAACCCCGGCTATACACCACAACAGTCCAATACAGTTTATATGCACAAACAGATATAACCATTTCAGAAATGTGCAACCCCCTGCCAACCGACATACTAGCAGTTGGGGGAGGTTTACGAACACATCAAACAATCACAGATATAATCCAATACGCAAATACTGTACAATTCGATCGAATAAACAACATCAATATTGCTCCAAAATCTGCTCTGTTAAACAGTAACCTGAGCAATAATTAAATATTCCAGAAAACCCTAAATTTCACAGAGAAGCAACAGAAGAAAAATCGGTCGCTGACTCGCCAACTCGGCGGCGAAAGCGCGGCGACTCAGTAGGCTGAGGCCGCGCTTCCGCGGCGAGATGGTCGATTCAGTCGACTGTTTTTCTTGGGTGTTCTTCTGGTGTCATGTAAAGCTCTCTGAACTTACCTGAAAAATTTTCTGACATCGTTTTAAATTCGACAGAAACATGACAGAATTAGGGTTTTTCGGCTTCGTTTTTCCGTTCGAAATTCGTACAAATTTGCAATTAAGTTATTTAGTGTTTAGCGAGGCTCTGATACCACTGTAAGTCGATGTAGTACACCCCAGTACTTGTGGGGAGGCGGAATTTTCAAAAACGATCAAGTTTAAAGAACGAACATCGACTAACCGCTTAAATCGAAGCTAAACAACTAATAACCGAACACATAGCTATACTAAACTATAGTGTTAAGGGATTATACCTATCGATACTAGTCCTTCGTCTTTACGATCTCCTTGTTCTCCTCGGCCTTCTCTAGGTAGTAGACGATCCACCCGAGAGCAAAACTCCAAGCTAAACCTCTAACTTGAGGTAACTAATCAACTTTGATTGCTAATCAAAGATGAAAGGATGATATAGAGTGATGGTTATGGATTGTTTAGTCTAACTAATCCTTTGATCTCAACTCATGAGGTGTAAGGATTAGGGTTTGAAGATGAGAGCTTGAGGAGAGAGAATGTGAATGAGATAATGATAGAAGAGAGAGAGTGTATCATAATATATCATGAAGCATTTCTTTTTAAGAAAAATGAATAAAGGAAATGAATAAGCATGCTTCATGAAATATCTAGTGGTGATTCATTAGCATGAGTCATTAAGCAATAAATGTGCATTAATGAAATGAATGAATCACCACCATGACTCACTTTCTTATCCAAAAGAAACCTCCTTAGTCACATCTTCTAGAAGCTTCTCGTACAATTACGAGAACGCCCCTCCAATCCGTAAAAATACGGAAAAACTTTAGACTGTAAAAATCCAATAACCGGATACCAGTAACTGGCTTAAACCAAAGCCGACTGGTAAAAACTGTCCGAAAGTCATACGTGCGTAAACGCACGTATGCGTCCGAACCCTTTGTCGCAAAACCATGCAACCTCTATATCGTTTCGCCTGGAGTAGGAAACTCTCTGTGTGGGACTCTAGAGACTCGACTACTACGCTGGCAGTGGGTTTAACCACAGACCGTAAGCACTAGCTGTACGTAACGGTCCCCAGGTAGTTGTCGATAAGAAGGCCGATGAGTAAACCCATCCGAACTCCTACTGAGTCTGATGTGACAATCTCCATACAGTCCGGTCCGTTCGTCCAAGACTATCGCATATCGGGCCTAGGGGGGCGGCAAGCGTCAGTCCCCTAATAGCGGTATAAGTCGTGTCGGAGTGAAGCCCATTACACCCTGAGAAACTACTGGAACCTACCAGTAAATCTCGCTTGCCCTGGCCAGGGACTTTGCGTAATGGCTCTCTGACACAGCACGATATCTACTCCCAATACCGGGAGGGACGAATCCTGTCTAACCGCCACTGCCTCCAAGTGCTCGGGACTGCACCCAACTGCTACCTGTTTGCACGACTCCTTTGAGCCGTGGTAGGGTAGCAATCTAAGAACAGTGGGACACACTCGAGGCGAAGTAGCAGTGTCAAGTCTGCGGACTACGCTGTACTCATGTCACCTGGGAACTGTTCACTGACGACTGGTATCAAACCAACCAACAGTTCCCTGTGAGTCCTGTCCGGTGTACCC
Organism: Agapanthus africanus; assembly: GCA_030015575.1. Lineage (NCBI taxonomy): Eukaryota > Viridiplantae > Streptophyta > Magnoliopsida > Asparagales > Amaryllidaceae > Agapanthus > Agapanthus africanus. The sequence goes on from CM057347.1 coordinate 227,437,729, forward strand.
GTAACCTAACGAGCACCTGCATACTATCTCCAGTACGACGTACTGACGGCTGTGGGACAGACCATCTCCCCAACTGGGATGAGAAGCGTACACACCAGTCTACTCCGGAGTATCGATGCTCTGTCTCGATAATCCAACGACCAGGGACCTGAATAAGGATGTGCTTGTAGACTACCCAGCCCCCACTAGTGTGACTGCCATCACAACGCTGGTAGACAAGCAAGATCCTAAGAGCTCTATCAATACGTACACTAACATATTAAGATAGAAAAACCAAGTAGCATACTACCATGTTTAGCAAGACTGTTATATACATGTGAATATCCCAAGCTTCCATTAAGTAATATACAAGCTAGTATGATACAGTAATGGCCTTCTAGGGCATAAACACTAACAAATACATGATCTGTCCTACGAACTCGAGTCTATGACCAACACCGTCGTCATTAGACCTCAGTTCGAAATGGACAATCCCCATCCTGTCCTAACACAACTGGACCGTCTCCGAAATCTCAAGACTAGTTGGGGTCCAAAGTCCTACTTACGCAGAGTCAGAAAACAACAGGTTGGCGATCGACACGACCTAACCCTTAAGCCTAAGGGTGGCCAATTGGAGTGTCTCCTGATAACTGCTATCGAAGGAGAACCCTAACAATGGCGAGTGACGATCCCCAATTGCTGCCAACAAACAAACACACAAACTTAACAAAACAACTGAGCAAACTGAGTATAACCGGATGACAAGAATCCGAATGGAGTCACACCCTAACTAACTGGGTAGAAACCATAACGGAATTCATGGAGATCTGCTCCCATTCCTTCTTCGGAACGGTAAAAAGATTGCAATTCTCCAGCCGGCCTCAGATGCTCGACCCAAAGCACACAACAAGACAGACACTTGAAACGAAACCTGAAACTTCTCCTTACATTCCTGTCCACTTGTAACTATCTCACAAGTCACGCCAAAACTGGTGGAACTCGAATGCATATAGAGAGTTGACAGATGTGCATGTTCTAGGATTACACGTCTCTGCCCGAACCAAAAGCAAGAAAGACTGATGCAGTCGTTAACTGAATCTTCAACTGCTGAAAACTCCATACACATGCCTCGGTCCACAGAAAAGAAACCTCCTTTCTGGTCAATTCAGTCGACGGTGCAGCACTACTCTAGCAATCCTGCATGAAACGGCGGTAAAAACCCTGCTAAGCCCAAGAATCTGCGGATCTCCGTCCTGCACACAAGTCTGGGCCTAAGCTGTACGGCTACGAACTCCCTCGGAACCATACGAAACCGTCTCCCATGACTACAAGACCTAGGAGTCAACACAAACAAGCCTGAAGAAACACTCCGAGAATTTAGCAACTGCTGGTGCTCTCCCAGCATCTGCATAACAAATCCTCAAGCGCTACTCCTGTCCCTCAAGACACATTAAGTAGACCAGGGTGTCGTAAGTAACACAACAGAAACTGGTCGAGGAACGGCCTGCAGAAATCTGGTTCATCATATCTACGAATGCTGCTAGGGCGACAGTGAATCCAACGACTCACAAAAACACACAAAGCCCGTAGCATGCACAAGGCAGTCTTCGGAATGCCGTCACTCCGAATCCGCAATAATGATGACCTAATCCCCAAACACACTTAGAAAATGTCTCGCAATCTGGAGCTGATCGAAGAAATCGTCACGGCGAGGTGAAGGATACCTACCCGCACCGTAAGCCGGTTCAATTGACGATCCGTCGATACGCAACCCTAAACTGCTGTCTTCCTCCTGGACGAACAGAAATAGGAGTTTCCAAAAGCGAAACACTCAGACGCACCAAAACTCCCCAAACCAAACTCTACAGCTGATCCTTTAAGCTCCCTCAGCTTCGCCGGCCCATCCGGAACAACGTCGGAAAAACTCTCGCACGAAAAGAACCCGGTCCAACAATCCCACTGTGGCTCCGGTATCACGAATGAACGCCAAGAATCCACGACATCTCCTCAGTAGCCGACTAGCGAAAAAGGCTGAATTCAAGCTGTGAAAGGCGGCACAACTATCCACCTACACAACAAGAACTGACTTGCCGGGGAAAACAAACCTGACTGTTTCCTCACGGTAGTCCACAGACGCCTAACACGTAGTTAACCAGTCCGTGCCCAGGAGAACGTCAAATCCAACATCTCTAGAAGGATCAAAACGACGGACGAGTCTCTACCTCCTATCCGCTTGGCACAAAACTGAATTACGTGTCGCGCAACAAAAGGATCGCTGACAGAAGTTAAAACAACTACTACTAATCTACCCAACAACGGTACAAGCAAGAGGACAACGAATACATCAAAAGAACAAATAACTCGAGGTACCTGAAAACTCCACATTGGACGTCTGCGCGTCCCGATGAGTAGAAGCAAACTCCTGTGTCTGCACTCTACTCGCAGCTGGATGAACTCCTCTGGTAAACTGAGCCCTCTGAGCGAATCTTCCACGTCCACGGCCTCTCTGAAAACGATCATGACGAGGTGCTAAGGAACAGTCCCTGACGAAGTGCTGAAGGCTCCCGCATCGAAAACATCTATGTGCTGACTGCTGACCATCCTGGGACTGAGAGCTGAACGACTGTCCTCGTCCTAAGCCTCTGTTACTCCCGCTACGGCCACGAAATCTGTCTCGACGACCAAGCCTCTGCCTCTGGGCTGGTACGCTGGTACGAGTCCTCCACTGTCCTGGAATATGTGTCTCGTCAACTGGAGCTGCAACCACTGGTGCTATGTAGGTGACGGACTGCTGCATGCTGATCGTAAGGGACAGCTGAGTAACAGGGGTGACAACCTCCTGTCGTAGCTCCCGAACGACGTCAACTAAAGAACTCATCGTCTGGCGGAACTCCTGCATCTCTACCAAAAGTCTATCCATAGTATAGGTCGTAGGCTGATCCGTCTGCACCTGTGCAACTAGAGTGCCATCCTGGTCAGTACTCGTCTCACCCGAGCTAACCCTGACCTCGGCCCTCGCTGCATCGCTCTGAGTCCCCATAGTCATCGGCGGCAAGGCTATAAATGGATATAAGATGAGATTCGATAAGAATGAGGAAATCGAATCTCAAAGATATGAATCATAAAGGAAGGAATGTCAAGCAAATTGTACTTAGGTCACTTAATGCGAAGTACCGCGCTGTGGGTATGCTGCAGACATACACACACTACGTTACTCTGCTTAAACTACCTACTCCATCATACTAAGGTCATCCTACACTCCGAAAGGTAAAACCTAGCGCTCTGATACCAACTTTTGTCACGACCCAAAAATGGCCCGTGACGGCCCTAATACTACGCAACGCCCAAAAGACGCAACGCAGTAAAAGAAAGCCAAACCCAGAAATCTAAACCATGAAAAATCCGGAAAAGATAATATAAGTTTTGAAACAATTGAAATCGCAACCCAAATTCTTTAAAAGTCTTACTTTCTTTCTTTAAAATTTTAGCAACACCCCCTTTTTGTAAAGACAAGTCAAGATGAAGGAAACACAAAAATAATGACAGTAGAGAAAAGCTGTATAAAAAAAGACATCAAATCCACACTAATACACATAACGTCCTCACCAAGTCTCTATGTCAACAGTACAGTAGTAGATGGAGAGTACAAAATACAACGAATATACAATATGAAATACAGATAACCATCTAACCCACCTAAGCAAAATGGTACTGTGAGCTGATGCGGTATCTGTAGCAAAAGATGGTAGCTGGATAGCTGAATAGAGGAATAGCCTGCCTCGACTACTCTGGGGAAAAACCTGAAACACCTGTGGCACAACGGGGGTGAGTTGCCAACTCGTGAATAGTATAAAACATATGCAGGTAATCGCAGGAATGCACGTACAGCATGAATCTAAGATATGCGATTACAATAATAATATGTCATGCAATGCTGAAATAAGGAGAGTACGCTAGCAGGTACAATCAATATATGAAGTAATGATGGCATGATAATAGTGTGCAATGACTATGCAATAGAGATATGAGAAAGCAATATGCAACTATCATAAGGGTACACTACAAGTACTACCACTATATGAATCTGTGCATAAGGTAGGTAAGGATGAGGTGCAGGGTGGAATATGTCATTTCCCACGGAAACCTGATGTCGTGGCAGGATCACAATCCATCAAGATGCTCCAATCCCAAATCCCCAAATCAGCCCCCACATTGGGCACTCACATCATATAAGTCTCACACCTCCTCAATATACAATATCGAGTAATCTCCTATATCCCGAATGTACAAATCACCAATCACATAGGTATGTCCAATATCCAATCCCAATGAATCCCCTAGTATCCCAAGTCCAATCTCAAGTAAGAATCTAACATCCTAAAGGTATATATATATGTACAGAATAAATATGATGGGGGCAATACACATATATTAGCGTCCCATTCCACTAATATTGGTGTAAGGGTATATATAACAACGGCTAAATCCCCTGTTATATATACACAAAAAGGGGTTAAAGAAATATCATGAAACCGTGTGCCAAGCATCGACACAGAAATCCTCGTATATCGGGCTCCGTCAGTCCGGATCAGCCCACGGGGTCCGTCTGCGGTATCGGCCCTCGGCCCCGCCAGTACAGATCCTCCCGCATCCATCTCTCGACTCTGGCCAGTAGCCTCCGGACAACTGCCAGGTCCAAACAATCACCGGTAGGTACTCGCCCGCCTCCAGGCTCAATCGGCAAACCCATCGATCTTCTTGCCGAGGGGAACCATACCGGGCCCCACCATGTACTCTCATACGGCAACCACACCTCGTATGGAGTATATAATCAGCACCGATAAAACTCATGGGGGACGCTCAAATATCATATCAAGGAAACCGGGTTGTTTCATGTATGCATAATTTCATGAACTCCCGCGGTTCCCAAATCCCGAAAACATCATGTAAAATCCAGATAAACAATGCGCAATCCAGGAATAATGTATGCGATATAGCTGAATGCGAGCAGGTAAACACAAGTATATAGCTGAACCAGATGTATGCGAAATCATGATAAGGTACAGCTAAGTAACATTAGTAAATGTGAATATGCAACAACAACTGAATATGTATCTAACATACAGGTGTAGCAAAGTATAGGTATCTACCTATAGGAACTGATGTCGTATATCCCCTGGGTATAAGTAACATATGTAGGAAATCCCTCCCGGTGTAGGTAAAATATGTAGGAGGTATACCTGTAGCTGTATCGCAAAGTGAAAATATACCTATCACTAAAGGTATGATACACTATAGGTATACCGATAAGCTAGGTGTCAAGTGTGACAAGCAATGGTAGCTATAAGGGGTAGTGTGTGACATGGCAATTATTGACGGCGTGTGTGTAGCATGCAATCCGTGCTCGTGCAACATGAACCGTCAATAACATGTGCAGTGTCCTACGGCTGCTAGTCACAGTATATAACTATATCAAGGAAATGCAGTAAATGCGCAATTCTACAATGACGTAGAATGTGCGGCAGGTAATCGAATCCTAGCCCAGACGCATAACGCCATGCGGGCGATTCCCCTGTAGATGTTATATCTACTCACCTACACTCCACGCTAGGTGAATCCTATCATCTGCTCCCCCTGTAGCCGTGTCCGTAGCCCCTGTCTGCAAACCTGCAATTACGACATGGAAATCACATATAAGTCAAATATCCCGCGAAACGCGATATCGAATCGAAACGAGAAACTCGCATCGCGAACTAAACGCGCGTGTGCACGATACGCTGAATCGTGTGTGTACGCGTCTAAAACCCATCGCGACACGCCGCGATACGCTGGATCACAGAACCCACTCACGTATCGCGCGTATCGCGCAAACACAACTAAACACAAAAGCGACATATAGTCCCAGATTTTCCTACAGGCCAAAACTTACAAAACCAGACATACCAAAACACTACACTACACATCAGAGAACACTACCCAAAACCCCAAGTCCCCAGACCCCTTCCTGGCCGCAAATTGCGGCCAGAATGGCTAAATTGGCGGCCCCAGTGTGGGGGTAGGGGCTCGTGTTCATTTGGTGTGCTCTAGACCTAGGTAGCATGTCCCAGTCCTTTCAATTTTATTCTGTAGGCATCGGGTCACCAGCAGATCACAAATATCACAAAAATCACTTTAAAAACACTAATTTGCACAATTTGGAAACCTATGGTATTTTAGTGTAATCTGGCTAATATCTCAGTTGAAGTGGCCTTGTTAACACTTAAATATACTAGGTTAGCTAACACAATCATCAATTATCCATAAGTCTACATAAAACATCACAATTAGCACTAAACTTAGCTATTTAGCACTAATCGACACAAAACTTAAGCACACACGAAATGGGGTTCAGAAATTACCCTATTGGACCTTAAAGAGCCCAAGAAAGCAGGTGAAGAGGTGTGTGGAGCTACTGCAAGTGCTGGGGCTGCCTGCTGCAGCTTCTGCTACCTGCTGCTGCTGCTAAAGCTTGCTGCTGCTGCTGTTGTTGTTGTTGTAGGTGATGTTGCTGATGGTGATGAAGCTGCTGCTAATGGTGATGGTGATGCAAGCTGCTGCTGCTCTCTCCCTAGGTGTGAGTGTGTGTGTGTGTCGATGAAGCTGGTGCTGATGATGATGAAGGTGATGAAGATCTGTTGTTGCTGTTGCTGTTGCTGTCTCTGCTGCTTCTGCTGCTGCTTCTGAGAGTGTGAGGTGTGTGTGTGTGTGTGTGAGAGAGAGTGAGAGAATGAGAGATGGAAAATGAGGTGGAGAAATGAGAGCACACACAAAGACCCCTTCTCACTCTCTCTCTCCTCATTAAATGAAGCATGGCAAAGGCCATGATGCCCCATGCTCTCTCTCTCTCTCTCTCTCTCTCAAAGTCAACCATGCACCAAAACACAAAATTCAAAATTAAAACCCTTTTTAATTTCATTTTCACTTAAAAACTATCATTACTAATTGCAACCATAACACTTAAACAATATTAAAACTAGGTTAGGGAGAAATGGTTAGTTAACCATGGATACCAATCATGGTTGAACTCCAAAAACAACCCTAGTTATCATGCACAAGTGTGTGTGTGCCTAATAAAATACACAATAATTAGGATAAAATATTTAAAACTTAATTTGGTAAACTTTTTATTAAAAACCATATATTAAAATATAATTAGCTACAAAACACATTCTAAGGTGTTACAACTGGACTCCAGAACCCGGTTACTTGTGCTCCCCTCCTTGGGTCTATCCTAGTGCGGAAAAGTAAATAATATACAAAGGGTGACAACTTCCGCAACCTGGAAGTGCCCCAATAAAAGAATATTACATACAAGTTTTTACATGAATGAAAATGAAAAACACTCATCTCACATAAAAAACCCCGGCTATTCAAACACGACGATCCAATATAACATATCCAGCAACACATAACATCACATGTCATCAACGTAAGTAAATATGCGCATCCCAATTGTCGTTGACATATAGCAACGAAACCGGCGTTATCACATATTACACTTACGGTCACAGAAAAGAAAGTGTAAAACTACAACAGTTGGAATCCGCAACCACCTCAGACATCACATGCCTGACCAAATGAATTTCTTAGACATCGCATGTCTAACAATTATAAACCCCGCATTTTAGTCTCGTTATCGAAAACTCTTTTCAATGTTAAGTCGGGCAATTCAACAAGATTCCCGATATCCTGATCGAATGCTCGTCGCAAACTTTAGTAGGCGGCCGCACCCCCGATACCGTCGACGAAGTGCACCAAGGCGGAACACCGCTACCGCGAGCACCCGGACGGATGCTTTCGGCGACGGGGTTCTCCTACAGTCACTTGGTCGGGGCTATGGAGCGAGGCTGTCTATTAAGTTTACCCGGCGAGTATCCGCGTACGCTACGTGATTGCGACGGACTTTTGATCACATCAAAATTCCGTGGCAACCGATCAAGTGAGACTAAACTGCTATGTTTATAACATTCATTCAGTTATTTCATAACTTCTTGTGAATTCCAATTATTGTATCCCATTCCAGATAAATAGAAAATGTTAAACTTTTCGATCGAACAGTCAAACACCCAAGTTTTCCCGATACAGCTCAACACATGAAACAAGTCTAACAACATTCAGTTCGTGCCTCAGTACCAACGGTCCAGCCGTAGAAGGGTCAAGCCAACGCCTCACATGTGGCACGCCGTACTGCCCCGAACCCGAAGGTTCAAAGGGCAGTTCAAGACGGTCACATAATCGAGTTAAGGTTTGTTGTCTTCTAGAGGGTCCATCGCATTACTTGCACTACTTAGAACGTCGTTAAACTACGGAAAAATCCAACACTTGGAAATTTCCCGACAGGGGAAAAATTGGGTATTTATATCCGGTCGAACTTTTTAACATATTCTGAAAATTATCCGGAAAGCCACACAGACAAAATTTGATAATCCGATCGAAACTACGATTCCCAATACAACCCCAGAATACTCTGCTGTAGAGTCACAAAAAAAATATCCCAGAAAATATATCATTGTATTATATGAGTTACTGTGCTGAAATTACCATATAAGGGAACAGTAAGGCCGCGGAACCGCCGCATCATGCATAGCACGTGCCGCGGTTCCGCGGTGGAAAAGTCGACTTAGGCCCTCGTATTTCACAGTAATTCAAATAACACCCTGCTTGATTTTCTGCATATTTTTAATTGACAAAAATCCCATTTTTTAGAAAAAGTCCAGAGAGCATTTTAGGGTTTTGGGTTTCGGTTCGATCGGGTTTCAAACGTCGTCTAGACTTCGCCTAAAGCTCTAGCTAGGCTCTGATACCACTGTAGGGTTCCTAGGCACCCTAATGAGGTCTCACAAGGTATCAACCATGCCAATTTTTAAAATACGGTGCCGAGAAACCCTAGTGTACGGATCGTTGGCTAGATTTCTAGGCGAAAAGATAACTAGTTAACAATTAACTAAGAGATACGGAAATACAACCTTTGTAGATCCGGTTCTCCACCTCCATAGCTCCGCAATGAAGTCTCCTCGCTGTCCATAACAAGTCCCGGGCTCTAGCGTCGGCTTCATCAGAGAATGGACGGGCTAGGTCATCGATGTCCATGCCGAAGATGATCTACGTCAAGGCATCGCTAAATCAAGCTCCGACTTCACCAAGTCAAGAAACTTGTGAAGAAAACACACTCTACTACTTGGCAAGAGGTAGAGGATGAAGAAATAGGAAGTGGGTAGACTTTAGAATTGGATTTCTCACTCATTTCCATCAATCACCATTGATGGAGCTTGCTTTCTTCATGAAGAATGAAGAAGAAGAAGAGGAAGAAGATGATAAGTCTTATATTATCTCTTTTTAAAAAGAATATAATATCAATACTTATCATAAGCCAACCATAGTTTGTTGTAGAGAATAAACCATAGTTAGAATGAAGGGTTAGGGTTAAGCATCAAGACAAAATGGTCACAAGGTCAAAGCTTCATGAAGCTTCAATGTACAAATAAAGAAAGCCACCATTTTCTCTTTATGCAAATTATTTTCCAAAAAGAAATGGATAAATAAATAAGTGAATAAAACAAAACCCTAACCATAATCATGTAACCATGGTTTGATCTTTACACAAACCCTAGTGAGCATGTATCATCAAACATGATACAACCAAGTGCACAAAAAGTATATCACATATACAATGTGCACATCCGAGCGAGAAAATCCATTTAAAGTGAACCAATACTAGTTAATGCAAAGTAATATATCTAATATATAATTATGCATTAAATCATTAAATCAACACTTGATTTAACGATCCGGTCATATCACATATAACCGACTAATATCCAATGTATCGATTTATCGAATCAATCCTTGATTCGATAACTAGGTTATATCGCATACAACCATTCGACACATTCATCGCGAGAATAGAATACGGTATCACATACACGCATTATTCTCGGTCCCGCACATATCTCATATGCGCTCCTATTTCGTTTCGCTTGAGCCAGGAAACCTCTGTGTAGGACTCTAAAGACTCGTCAATACGCCGGCAGCAGATGATGATCATATCAAACACCTACAAGCCGCAAGCGGTCTGCTAAACGTAACGGCCACCCGGGTATTGAGCGATCTGAAGATCGACGAGTAAGCCCGCTCACACTCCAGTGAATCCGACCAGTAACACTACCGTACAGTCCGGTCTGATCGTCTGATATGTCGCATATCTCGCCTAGGGGTGGTAAACGTCAGACCCCAATAGCTCGATAAGTCGTGTCGATATGAGATCTATAACTATTCGAGAAACTACAGGTAACACTTACCAGTAAATCTCAACAACCCTGGCCAGGGATTTCCTGTTATAGCCAATCAAACACAGCACAACATCAACTCTCTATACCGGGAGAGACGAATCCCCTCCTATCGCTCATTGCCTCCATGTGACTCGGGACTGTACCCAAAAACCACCGTTTTGCACGCCCTCTTGGACATGGTAAGATGGAAATCAAAGCACAGTGGGAACCACACAAGACTCTATGACGATCTCGGGTCAACAGACTACTCTGTACCAGTGTCACCAGAGAACTGCCATCTGACGTGAGGTATAATACCATCTAGGAGTTCTCGGCGAGTCCGTCCAGTGTACCCAGTCTCTACTGAGCACCCGTATATCTCCTCTGATGTCAAACACCAATGGATATGGGATCATCCATCGCCCATCTGTATGGGTCGAGAAGGTACACGCTAGTCTACTCTGGTATATCGATGCCCCGTCTCGATACACCCACGACTAGGGACTTTGAAGGATGTACTTATGGACTACCATGTCCCCACTAGTATGATCCGCATCATAGTCCAGGTAGTCAAGTACAGATCCTAAGGGCTTTACCAACATGTAACAGAGAGACAATCAGCATACACGTTAAGGTAAAGGGTAACCAGATAGCATACTATCATGTCGAGCAAGAAAGTCCTCCCTATATATGTCCCAGCATCCACTACAATATACATCCTATGTACAGTAATGGCCTCTAGGGCATATATATAACTAACAGTTCTTATAGACGTTCTCTTCTAAATCATCATTTAGAAAAGTTGTCATGGCACCCAACCACCAGATATCGTAGTCATGGTATGTAGCCGTGGCAAGTAGGATCTGGATGGACTTAAGCATAGTCCCTGGAAAAGGTTTCATCATTATTCGTGCCTGGTCGATGACGAAAACCTTTAACAAGTCTAGCTATGAAAGTCTCAACTTGTCCATCTACACCAAGTAATCTTCTCAAGATATACTTGCTCCTGATGGGGATTTAACCCTTCAGATATAGCAACCAAAGTTCATACTTTGTTGGTGTATAAGGATTCCATCTCAGATCACTAAGCATCCAGCCATTCTTACAGAGTCCCTACTCTCGATGGCCTGCTCGAAACTGGTTGGGTCATCATCTCATGATGCAATCCTCGCTCCCACTGTCATCGACAAACCGAGGTATCTCTCAGGTGGGTAAGGAACCCTACTAGATCGGCGGAGAGGCTGAGGTTCGTCGGAAAATATTGAATCCTTTGGTTCTGTCAAATCATTAGCAGTTTTGTACAGCTGGAACCTTTCCAGTTCTACAGAACTGACCTTGCCTCGATCTTGTCCGGATTTTGCTTTTAGACATAGGCCGGACAATCCCAAATCTTAACTTATTTAAGAGATAGGATCTTCCCACACCATATCTTATATGGAGTGGTAGGCACTGATTTGATTCGAACCTAATTCAATAGGTATGCAGCTTCTCAAGCGCATAACACCCAAAAAGGAAATAGGTAACTCAGTAATACTCATCACAGAGCACACCATATCTAATATTGTGCGATTACTCCGCCCTGATGCACCGTTGTGCTGTGGTGTATTCAGAGGAGTAATACGGAGAGAGAATCTCATTCTCCTTTAGAATGGTCCAGGAATGCCATGCACAAGTATTCTCCTCCCCGATCTTATCATAGGACATAATACTTATACCCGTATTTTGGTTTTCTACTTCTAACTTATATTCTGTGAATATCTCAAAAGGTTCGGACTTATGTTTCAACAGGAACATATGACTGAATCTTGAGAGATTATCAGAGAATATAATGAAGTATGAAGAACCAGTCCTGGCATGTGTAGACAGGAGACTTTACATACATCATGTATCAGTCCCAAGAGTTTACTAACTCTTTCTCTGTTTCTAATAAACAGAGCTATGGTCATCTAATCTTTGTGACATGACTGGCAAGTTTCACAAGATGTAAATTCAAACTGATTTAAATATGCATCTAAAATGTAACTTCAGCCAGTCGGGTCGCATTGATATGACCTAGTCTACAATGCCTCAAGAACGAATCGTTCATTTCTGAACTCTTCCTCTTGTGTGTGTTCTGTATACAAGGAACTGTAGTTTGATTTAGAACGTCAATGCTTTTAGATAACGTGCCTGAACCGATCAACTTTTGATATAGAAAATGTTCAAAACATTATCCAACAATACAAAATTATATCATTTCTTTACTAATAAAGAGACTGATATGATTTTGTATATCAGGTTCGGTATCTAACAGCAGTTGTTCAGAATCAATGTATTCGTAATACAGGGTGACAGTGACCAACAGACTTGGCTGCAACACTTGCCCCGGTTTCTGTCTCATGAAACTTATCACCCGTTCTCAGTTTTTCTACCTTTTTGTAGCCCTATGTAACAGATTACATATCTGGGATCCTGATCCGGTATCATATACCCAGGATGCAGAGGATACTGAGAAACAGTTCTTTATAATGAACACACCCGAAGGAGATGCATCATATGCACTTTCTTCGTTTGGACGGCATAGGAATTCTGGTATTCCCCAATTTCCTGCTCTGTCTTATAACAATTATAAGTTGGAGCGGGACCAACGTTCCCCAGCTCAGTATAACAAGCGGGTTCGGTCAATATTCCGTATTATTATCTTGATTAAGGCGTGATATGGTCGCTACCTGGAGAGAGAGAGAAGAAAACACTCTGCGTGCGCTCTTGCAAGATCAGATTGGTATATATTTTATCTAATCAGGATGGCTCCCACTGTTTTTATCAAATCTTCCTTCAAACCTTAAAAGGAAAGACTAGCCGGGATTAATTACACTCTACAAGTTCGCCAATCTTTCAGCCAGGCCAGTGTCGATACTTTGAGGGAGGTTCCCCGTGCTTTCGCACGGACCTAATTACAGTAAACCTCGTTTTCCCAGAGGCGTAACCCCGTTGACACCTTTCTAGACACCTACTTGATCGGCTAATTGTAAAGTGCAAAACTATCCCAGGAGTAACAATTACTCGCAGTGGGTATCGGGATCCAACTATCACATAGAAGGTATGCAATCTCATTGCAAATTTCAACACTTGAAACTCCCGATAATGGTTTTTACCCCTAGCACCTATGACCTTGGCTAAGGTCAACAAATCATAGGTACTAGTCAAGTTCTACCCGTCATTTCGTGATTAATTAGACCCACCCACATGACCCTTGGCTAAGGTCAACAAAGTCACATGACTGTCCTAACTAATCGCATCATATGCGGTGTAGGAAGACATCACTTAGCTACCGTACACTGTGCCTTGACTATGGTCAACAAACACAGCACGAATACTAAGTACTCTACTTCCTAAAATGACGGAGGGTTGCGAATGGTTTTTGTGAAAACCTTTAACGCTTTGAACTTGATCTCGTTGCGGAATCAAATGGTTTTTAAATGGAATGTTTTCGAGGCTTTTCTAGTTTTGCTAAAGGGGTCACTCCCGGTGAAGGGATCGTCGGCCCTTTCCTCGTCGAATGAGGTGCGGGATATATCATATATATCACTGTGCAAAGCGAAAACTATAGAAGCGATCAAAGACAAACCGAGGGTTGTAGCATCTGCCAGTTATTGCTAAAGGAGTCACTCCCGGTGAAGGGATCTCGGTCCTTTCCTCATCGAATAAGGTGCAGGATGTTCTATAATGAACACCGCGATGCAAAGCAAGAACTGTAGCTACCTGTTTTTATTTTCAAATTTGATTCCACAACATCAATTAGGTTTATTTTCTTTCATTAATCTCATTAATGAATATCCCATCATTTAAGTCCACCTAAACATCACAGATAAATATAACGTACGCTTATGCCATCCGCATTCGCCTCGATGTCCCGTATGCACCGTTAGGTTAGGAAACTAACGCCAGAGCGAGGCAGGGCTAGCACGGGTGAAAAACATAAGCAACGTCTATATAATATATCATATATACTATATATAATACCTGTCACAGAACATCACATGATCACATCACAGATAAATCACAGCAGAAGAAACATATGAAATATTGGATATACTAGGACGTCCGTGTTTTCAATACGAGCCAGTATAAAACACAGATTCCACGGTCGTGATGAATAGCCAATCCCACACCCCAAGACCCCTACGAGAGCGGCAAGCAACCCTACCAATTCTAGGGTTAGGAGACCCGGACTCGACTCCTCGAGTTGGTCTCCCACTGGACCTCAGAACCCGGTTACTTGTGCTCCCCTCCTTGGGTCTATCCTAGTGCAGAAAAGTAAATAATATACAAATGGTGACAACATCCGCAACCTGGAAGTGCCCCAATAAAAGAATATTACATACAAGTTTTTACATGAATGAAAATGAAAAAACACTCATCTCACATAAAAAAAACCCCGGCTATTCAAACACGACGATCCAATATAACATATCCAGCAACACATAACATCACATGTCATCAACGTAAGTAAATATGCGCATCCCAATTGTCGTTGACATATAGCAACGAAACCGGCGATATCACATATTACACTTACGGTCACAGAAAAGAAAGTGTAAAACTACAACAGTTGGAATCCGCAACCTCCTCAGACATCGCATGCCTGACCAAATGAAATACTTAGACATCGCATGCCTAACAATTATAAACCCCGCATTTTAGTCTCATTATCGAAAACTCTTTTCAATATCAAGTCGGGCAATTCAACAAGATTCCCGACATTCTGATCGAATGCTCGTCGCAAAATTTAGTAGACGGCCGCACCCCCGAAACCGTCGACGAAGTGCACCAAGACGGAACACCGCTACCGCGAGCACCCGAACGGATGCTTTCGGCGACGGGGTTCTCCTACAGTCACTTGGTCGGGGCTATGGGGTGAAGCTGTCTATTAAGTTTACCCGGCGAGTATCCGCGTACGCTACGTCATTGCGACGGACTTTTGATCTCATCAAAATTCCGTGGCAACCGATCAAGTGAGACTAAAGTGCTATATTTATAACATTCATTCAGTTATCACAGAACTTTTGTGAATTCCAATTATTGTATCACATTCCGGATAAACAGAAAATGTTAAACTTTCCGATCGAACATTCGAACACCCAAGTTTTCCCGAAACAGCTCAACACATGAAATAAGTCTAACAGCATTCAGTTCGTGCCTCAGTACCAACGGTCCAGCCGTAGAAGGGTCAAGCCAACGCCTCACATGTGGCACGCCGTACTGCCCCAAACCCGAAGGTTCAAAGGGCAGTTCAAGACGGTCACATAATCGAGTTAAGGTTTGTTGTCTTCTAGAGGGACCATCGCGTTACTTGCACTACTTAGAACGTCGTTAAACTACGGAAAAATCCAACAATTGGAAATTTCCCGGCAGGGGAAAAAATGGGTATTTATATCCGATCGAACTTTTTAACATATTCTAAAATACCCGGAAAAACACACTGACAAAATTAGACAATCCGATCGATACACTGAGTTCCCAATACAACCCAGAAAATAAAACTCTGGAATGCAAATTAAAAAATTCCCAGAAAACTCAGGAAAATTAATATAAAATTACTGTGCAAATTAAATTAGCAGAACAGGCCGTACGGCCGCGGAAGCGCCGCACAAGACAGCTTGTGCCGCTCTTCCGCGGCTACTTAATCGATTTAGGCCTTCCGTTTTGTACAGTAATTCTTAAAATATTCTTCTTAATTTTCTGCATATTTTTAATTCACAAAAATCCATGAATTTCAAAAAAGTCCAGAGAGCATATTAAAATCGAGGTTTCGGGTCGATCGGACTTCTAATTCCGTCGGGACTTCGTCTAAGGCTCTAGCTAGGCTCTGATACCACTGTAGGGTTCCTAGGCACTCTAATGGAGTCTCACAAGTGATCAAACATGCAAATTTCTAAAAAATACGGTGCCGAGAAACCCTAGAACGGATCGTTAACTAGATAAATAGGCGAAGCAAGCAAGTAAACGGAAATATAGCTAAAGGAAAGGGGCTACAACCTTTGTAGATCCGGTCCACCACATCCTAAGCTCCGCGATGATCTCCCTCCGCTATCCAAGTCGAACCCTTGACTCTAGCATTGGCATCATCGAAGAATGGGCGGGCTTGATCGTCGGTTCGATGCCGAAGATGATTTACATCGAGGCATCACAAGAACAAGCTCCAACTTCACCAAGCCTTGAAAACTTGTGAAGGAAACACCCTATACTACTTGGCAAAAGGTAGAGGATGAAGAAATAGGAATTGGGTAGACTTTAGTTTTGGATTTCCCACACTTTTTCATCAATCACCATTGATGTAGCAAGCTTTTTTCTCATGTTGAAGAAGAAGAAGATGAAGAAAAAGAATATGATAAGTATTATGTAAATGATAAATAAATCAATACTTATCATTTACTAACCCTTGGTTAGTTGTAGAGAATGGACCATGGTTAACTTGAATGGTTAGGGTTAAGGATGAGACAAGAATGGTGGATTAATTCAAAGCTTCAAGAATCTTCAACTAGCAAACAAAAATAGCAACCATTCTTTTCTCACCTTTTTCCAAAATAAATAAATAAATAAATAAGAAAAAAGAAAACCCTAATCATAATCTTAACCATGGTCTAATTCTTTACACTAACCCTAGCTTGCATGTATCATCAAACATGATACAATCATGTGCACAAAATATATCACATATGCAATGTGCACAAACCAAGTGAGTAAATCCATTTAAAGTGAACCAATACTAGTTAATGCAAAGTAATATCTCAAATATATAATTATACATTAAATCATTAAATCAACACTTGATTTAACGATCCGGTCATATCGTATATAACCGACTAGTATCCAATGTATCGGCTTATCGAATCAATCCTTGATTCGATAACTAGGTTATATCGCATATAACCAATCGATACATTCATCGCGAGAATAGAATACGGTATCACATACACGCATTATTCTCGGTCCCGCACATATCTCATATGCGCTCCTATTTCGTTTCGCTTGAGCCAGGAAACCTCTGTGTAGGACTCTAAAGACTCGTCAATACGCCGGCAGCAGATGATGATCATATCAAACACCCACAAGCCGCAAGCGGTCTGCTAAACGTAACGGCCACCCGGGTATTGAGCGATCAGAAGATCGACGAGCAAGCCCGCTCACACTCCTGTGAATCCAACCAGTAACACTTACCGTACAGTCCGGTCTGTTCGTCTGATATGTCGCATATCTTGCCTAGGGGTGGTAAACGTCAGACCCCAGTTGCTCGATAAGTCATGCCGACGTAGGGTCCATAACATTCGTGAAACTACTGATAACTCTTACCAGTATATCACGGCAACCCTGGCCAGGGATTTCCTGTTATGACCAGTCGAGCATAGCACAACATCAACCCCCAATACCGGGAGAGACGAATCCCCTCCTATCGCTCATTGCCTCCATGTGAATCGGGACTGTACCCAAAAACCACCTATTTGCACGACTCAGTAGAGCCGTGGTAGGGTGGAAATCAAAGCACAGTGGGAGACACACAAGACTCTATGACGATCTCGGGTCAACAGACTAAGCTGTACCAGTGTCACCAGAGAACTGCCATCTGACGTGAGGTATAATACCATCTGGGAGTTCTCGGCGAGTCCGTTCAGTGTACCCAGTCTCCACTGAGCACCCGCATACCATCTTCGATGTCAAACACCAATGGATATGGGATCATCCATCGCCCATCGCATGGGTCGAGAAGATATACGCTAGTCTACTCTGGAATATCGATGCCCCGTCTCGATATTCCCTCGACTAGGAACATTTCAAGGATGTACTCATGGACTACCCAGGCCCCACTGGTATGATCTACATCATAGTCCTGGAAGTCGAGTACACATCCTAAGGGCTTTATCAACATGTAATCAGAGAGACAGAAAGTATACATGTTAAGATAAAGTGCAACCAGATAGCGTACTATCATGTCGAGCAAGAAAGTCCTACCTATATATGTCCCAGCATCCACTACAATATACATCCAATGTACAGTAATGGCCCCTAGGGCATACATATAACTAACAGCCATGAGCGAATATTATATATTGATATATATACTGGTGGATGTTGTATATGTTTTACACCCGCACTAGTCCAGTCCCCGCTCTGTCGTTAGTTAAGTAACCTAACGGGTGATGACGGGACCCAGTGGCGAATGCGGATGGCATATACGTACATCGTATTTTCGTTCTTTTATGGTGTGATTAATTGATGGGACTGCATTGATTCGGATCAATGCAAGCTAAACAAACCTATTCTGATGTTGTTGGAACATTTTTCAAAAAAAGCTGTTATTGCAAGGACGTTCTCTTTTGTTTTGCACAGTGGTATTCAGTTGGAATATCCTGCACCTCAGTCGACGAGGCAAGGGCCGAGATCCCTTCACCGGGAGTGACCCATTAGACAGAAGTTTGCATGAGGGTAATAACTTCACTATAGCCGATTGCCCTTTGCTTTGCATCGTGGTATTCAGTTGGAATATCCTGCACCTCAGTCGACAAGGCAAGGGCCAAGATCCCTTCACCGGGAGTGACCCCTTGGACAGAAGTTTGCGTCAGAGTAATAACTTCACTATAGCCGATTGCCTTTTGTTTTGCATCGTGGTATTCAGTTGGAATATCCTGCACCTCATTCTACGAGGAAAGAGTCGAGATCCCTTCACCGGGAGTGACCTCTTTACCAAAGGTTTTCGCCACTATATTTTTATAAAAAGCTATACAGTTCGTTCAACGATATCAAGTTCATTACGTTAAAAGTTTTTCGCCAAAAACTAGACGTAGCCCTCCGTCATTTCTTACAAGTATTACTTAGTATTCGTGCTGCGTTTGTTGACTGTGTCAAGACGGTGTGTGGTAACTAAGTAGTGTTTGTTTGTGGCATATTAATGGGATTGGTTAAGACAATCGTGCGGCCTTGTTAACTGTGTCAATGGCTCGTACGGGTGGGTTTAATGCAATCCAAAATAATGACGGGTTGAACTTGACTAGGACTCTTTGATTTGTTGACTGTGTCAAGGTCACTTGGGTCCTAGGGGTAAAAATCGCATCGGGAGTTTCTAAAGAAACTGAAACTTTCCAGATATGCGCATACCTTCTGGAGTGTGATAACGTGAGTGGATTCCATCACGTTATCATGCGATGATAGTTGGATCCCGATTCCCACTGATGAGTTGGTTTACTCCTCGGGTGATCTCGACTAATTCTTCTTTCAGGTTTGGAGGAGAATTTGAGGTTACAGTGGGAGGTTTCCTGATTGGATAAAGTGATAACCATTCTGATCTAAGTTAAAGTGCACGTTGAGTGTTTCTTTTCTCTCTCACTTTGGCAGCGACCATGGCCCGACCCTTGACTATGACTCAGTGACCAATATTAACCGAACCTTCTTAAAACACTGGCTTTTGGATTGTCTGAGTTGCATACCTCATTGCCACTCCTACTTTTACCCTTTTCTCCAGAACACCCTGTATTACTACGAACATCCACTTCCATTGGATAAAACCATCGTATGGTTATATTCGAACTCGAAGGAACTTATTCGAGGATGGTTTCCAGTTCTAGAGAAAACGAATAGCACTATTCAGTTGTCTTTTCCTTTTACCATCTCTCAGGTTGCGAGCGCTCCTTGGATTAGGACGGTACACCTATTACGCTTATTGGATAGTCTTCTTCCAAACCATAGGCTGGTGCCGAACGGTAGGGAATGAAGAAAACCATTTAGCCTAAAAGGTGTACAGAAGGTATTAAGTAAAGACAAATAAAGGGATTAGTAAGAGGGCAAAGTAGATTGCGACTGCTATTCACGACCAAACCAAGTATTTCATCGCCACTCCTACTTCACCTTTGTATTTCTCCAGGACACTCCGTATCACTACGAAGATCCACAGTTATTTGGATACTCCATCGTATGGTTATATACGAACTCGAAGGAACTTGTTCCAGTTCGGGGATGGATTCTGGTTCAGGAGAAATAGAAATAAAGTTTTATTCAGTTGTCTTTTATCTTTACCTTATCTCGGGTTGCGAGTGCTCCTAGGATTAGGACAGTACACCTATTACGCTTAATGGATAGTCTTCTTCCAAACCATAGGCTGGTGCTGAAGGTAGGGAAGGAAGAAAACCATTTAGCCTAGACGGGTGTACAGAAGGTAATGACTAAAGACATATAAAGGGATTTGGAGAGATGGCAAAGAAATATACGGTTACAGTTGTGAATCTGATAATGGAAGAGGCATTACTAGGAATACCCGGATACCCCTTCGAAACATTTTCATGTTTCAGTTTCACTGTGTATTGTTAAAAGAAAACTGATTTCCCAATTAGTCCTTGCTCCACGGTATGTATTTACCAGGTTTGATTCTCACATCTGTATGGTTTTTCAGATGATGAGTGGGAGTAAGTTATTGGGAATTGGGTGATCATCCTCATTATATCGGAATTCGTTGTAATTGGTGATATTTGAGGAAATCGCCTGGGCTGTTTGCCGGACGGCAAATATTTGGCTTTGAATATCCGTTGTTATGCACCAATTTCAAATTGATATATCTGTACGTTTATTTTTATAAAATGAGATATAACTTTTTGAAATTATGTCTATGACATTTACATATATCAGTGGATGGTTAGGTAAGGAGCATTAAACAACGGTGTAATTCTTCTTAACCATAAGTACAGTTTTCAACCTACGACACGCAGGGAATGAGTTATTAGACTCAAGGGACTTATACAGAGTATTATATGTTGTCCAGTGTCCATTAGGACAGAGGGTTTGATCCTCGTACTATATTCGGTTTACTTATGACTTATCTAATTTTTAGACAAGTGTTTCGTAGAAACACAAGGTCCAAGTTTTGAAAAGTTATAGGTATATGAATAAAGTAGAGAACCAGGTATTGCAAGTATCAGGATTCTTCAAGGTGATCGAAGATGTAGATACTTGTATATGGTATTCAGTTGATAGTAATGGTTTTGAGAACTTGCTTCTCTTTCAGGTTACTCATATCTGGATGTACTCCTAAGTTGAGTAATGTTGCTCGGCCTCTCTCCATTAAGTTTACATGCGCTGGAGACAGCTGCATGATTTGAATCTGGTTTCAATTAAATCAGTGGCTCTGTTTCTATATTGGATATAGAACGGTTCATATCTTAACAATGTTAAGGTACGGGGAGTTGTCCAGCTTATGCTTAAAACCAGACTCTGGAAACTCAAGGCACGTTTCTGTAATGGCTGTTTGTGGGTTGACCCGGGCTATGACGAGGGTTGACTTTCTACCATATGGAAGATCAATAGTGATATTGTGCTTGACTTGCCACAATTTTAGTAAAATGGATTTTTTCAGAAAACAGTAGTGGGAGTATGGTAGAACTGGAAGTGATTCCAGAACCGCAAACGATTACTGAAAATTTGATAAGAACCTAAAGATTCAATCTGGTTTGACATTCCATTGGCCACTCTGCAGATATGGTGGGTAACCTCAGGCACTCGAGAGGTACTTCGGTATGCTCAAAGACGGTGACAGGGAGGTTCTTGTTTACCCAGACTTGACACTACTGTTGTTCCAGACTATGAGACCCGGCAGGAGGATAAATATAGCGTCGTTCTGAACTGGCTTTAGAAGTGCACGTATATATGACTCTGCCAGAGGGTTGTCGTGGTCAGTGAGAGCAGCGGAAGCATAGTGGACAAAAAGCTTATGTCTATTTATAGACTAAAGCAGAAAAAGCGGAGATAGATCATCTATTTTTGATGTAACAGTCATGGGTTTGACTTCATCAAAGTAGGGGATGGATCTGTTAAGAAGGTAGTAGGGTGTGATGTCCTGGTATTTGGATGACATACACAGAGTAGGAAGTGAAATTCCTACACTACAATCGGTTATGCTTTGGTTGTCACACAGTGGTTTCTCCACATAGGACTTGGATATAATATCAGACATTCTGGTTACTAGATCTACGGTTTTATATCTAGATTTGGGAAGTGTCCCAATCAGGGTACTTAGACAGCATTCTAAAGGTGTTTTAGAATGGACGACTCCTGGCACGGTAGTGTACCTACAGGTGATGGAGTCACCCTCTCTAAAGGTGTCTTTCAGACTAAAGCTGAGAGGGATGTGCATGATTGGCAGATCACTTGCTTAGGCAATTGAGTCAATCATGAGATGTCAAATACCACACCAGATGTTGTTTTTGCACTAGCTGCAATAAGTTCTAATATTAATCCAATCCTGGAAAAACATTCGGAATCAGTTTTAGAACATAAGTGGATGTTCTACAGATATGATAACGGCAGCCTCTTTCGGGAGACGGTTATCATTCCAGGCTTCCAAGGTGACCTGCATGACAGAGTGACTGTCAGAGTTATAGTTTTCCCTCTGACGAGGGGCAGAATTTTGGACAGGTGGTCTAAGCGAATACTGAGAGAGGCATGGCGCAGGATACTGATTAAGTTCAGTTGTTGATACAGTCTAAGAAGTTTGGATTTGAAGTTCATTTATGAACTAGGTCCCATCAGATATCCAGACATATTCTAAGACAGGTATTGCTCATTTCGGGAGATGGCTTTCTCCGCGAACTTGAGATAAAGAGAGACATAGAAAGAAACATCAGAGCGGATCCACTAACTGAGGCTATTCGTCGAACGCAATAGTTTCACAAACGGGCTTTGTGAGACTGATCAGTAGAGGAGTTGGGTGTTCGGTATCACACGGGCTGTGAGTATGCGACATCGCAATAATTAGCCTTGAGTGCAAGTAGGAGATTGTTGGATATAGTGCCCTCAGAGTCAATTATTGGATCGCAGGCACGTGATTGCAATGATTGAGAGAGGACCTATACCGGTAGGACAGTCTTACTCAAGATGATAGTATGCTATTTGGTTTATCTTTATCACCGTGTACTGCTTCAGGTGACCTTACAGGTCACTATTGCACGTTGATAGAGCCCTTAGGATTCTTGCTTGACGGCCAGCAGTATGATGGCGATCATATACGTGGGAACTGGGGTCTATAAGCACATCCTTAAAAGGTCCCTAGTCGTGAGAGTTTCGAAACTTGGCATCGATACTCCATTAGTAGACTAGTGTATACAGTCGAGACCCCGACGAGGGGCGGTGGCCGGTCTCACAAGCCGTTGGTGTCAGTTGGTTCACCTAAGATGTATACAGGTGCTCATTGGGTTATGAGTACACCGGACAGGACTCGCCGGGAACATGCTAGTTGGTATTATACCTGACGTCAGATAGCAGTTCCCTGGTGACATGTGTACAGGTTAGTTCATCGACCTGAGATCGTCATTTGTCTCGTGTGAGTTCCCACTGTGCTTTGATTACTACCCTACCACGGCTCAAAGGAGTCGTGCAAACAGGTTTTAGTTGGGTACAGTCCCGAGCCACATGGAGGCAGTGAGCGGATCGGCAGGGGTTTTGTCTCTCCCGGTATTGGGGGTGAGATCGCGCTGTGTCTAGGAGAGCCATTACATAAAGTTCTTGGCCAAGGCAGGAGATTTCTGGTAGATATTCCAGTAGTATCTCAGGGTGTTCTGGGCTACACTCCGACACGACTTGTACCGCTTTTGGGGGTCTGACTTTTACCAACCCCCTAGACCCGCCATGCGATGCTCATAGACGAACGGACCGGACTGTATGGATATTGTCACTGACAGGCTCAGTAGGGTGTCAGGATGAGTTCGCTCATCGACCTCCCTTTTGGTCAATACCTGGTAGCCCGTTATGTACAGCTAGTACCACTGACGAGCTAGTGGTTAAATCCACAGCCAAAGTATTGACGAGTCTTTAGAGTCCCCCACAGACAGTTTTCAAGTTTCGGGCGAAACATTGTAGAGGCCGTATGATATATGGCAGGGTCCGATCATATACGTGCAGTAGTGCACGGATCATGATCGGACGGATTATACTAGTGGGTTTTGCTTTAAGCCGAATCCTAGTATTAGATTTGTTGGATTACTTTAGTCTCATCGCACTCGTATTCAGTCGGAATACGGATGCAGGTATGTATATACAGGTGAGGGGTATCCTTGTGATCCGTCACGAGTTTACTTTAGATGTTGTCGTATCTTTTTGTTGTTGTAAACATTTGGGTTAATGTTTACTAATGGGAATTATGAGCTAGAAATCATGATTAGAGGCATTAATTGTGACACATGCATAAGTGGTGACTCATGGTCTCTTTCTTAGTGCATGTGTCACATTATTTGATTGATTTTGTGGTGAAATGATATGAAGAGAGAGAAAGGGCAGTCATGATATAGGTGAGCTCTTGTGTTTATTATTCTTGCTCTCATTCTTATCATCTCAACACAAGAAAAGAAAATGCTTCTTCTTCTTCTCCTTCATCTAGCTCACCATTTCCATGGATGGCATCACCTTCAACCTCCATCCATACAATGGATGCAAGAGACAAAGTTGTCACACACATTCTCTACATCGCCTTGGACACGTCGGCTAGCGAACTTCGTGCCCGAGTTGCTTCGGATGAAGCGGGAGCCCGTAAAAAGGCTCGAAGATGTGGTGCCCTTTCCGATGAGGAGATCGAGACCGGAGATGCCGCGAGGAGCTTGGGATGGTGGCCAAAGACCGAAGGATACGGATCGATCGGTATAGCTTTCCAACCCTCTCTCTAGATTGCTAGTTGTAGGTTAATGGTTCGATCCGGGTTTTGAGCATACGATAGCGCCGGTTTCAAGTTTAAGAAAAGTTTTCGCTTCCGCATTTGGCCTCAGAAAGACGGCCGGGGCGCTACCGTAGACTTACAGAGTCACCAAGTGCACATGCACCATTCAATGCCAAATGCCAAGACTTGCACTCACAATTTCCATCACAACAATATTAAACATTTAAAAACCCTAAATGTTTGATACAAAGAAAAGAAATGGCAACCCTAAAGTTATCTTGTAACGAATTACAAGAATACCCCTCATCCGTATATACATACCCGCATCCGTATTCCGACTGAATACGAATACAACGAGACGAAAATAATCTTACAATATAATATTAGGATCCGGCTTAAACCAAAGCCCACTAGTATTATCCGTCCGATCATGATCCGTGCATAAGTTCACGTATATGATCGAACCCTGCCATAAAACCATACGGCCTCTACAGCGTTTCGCCCGAACCAGGGAAACCCTCTGTGTGGGACTCTAAAGACTCGTCAATACACTGGCAGTGGGTTTAACTACAAACAAGTCAGTGGCACTAGCTGTACATAACGGCTGCCCAGGTATTGAGCGAAAGAGAGGCCGACGAGCAAACTCATCCTGAAACCCTACTGAGCCTGACAGTGACAATATCCGTACAGTCCGGTCCATTCGTCTATGAGTATCGCAAATCGAGTCTAGGGGGTGGATAAAGTCAGACCTCTAATAACGCAACATTTAGTGTCGGCATGAAACATATCACCACCTGAGAAACTACCGATCCTAGATTGGTAATTCTCATCTACCCCGGCTAAGGATTTATGGTTATGGTCACCCGTGCACACCGCGACATCAACCCCCAATACCGGGAGAGACGAATCCTCTGACGATCCGCTCACTGCCTCCATGTGGCTCGGGACTGTACCCAATTAAAACCTGTTTGCACGACTCCTTTGAGCCATGGTAGGGTAGTAATCAAAGCACAGTGGGAACTCACACGAGACAAATGACGATCTCAGGTCGATAGACTAACCTGTATACATGTCACCAGGGAACTGCTATCTGACAATAGGTATAATACCAACTAGCATGTTCCCGGCGAATCCGTTCGGCGTACTCATAACCCAATGAGCACCTGTATAAATCTTAGATGAACCAACTGACACCAATGGCTTGTGAGACAGGCCACCGCCCCTCATCAGGGTCTCGATCCATATACACTAGTCTACTCTTGGAGTATCGATGCCCTGTCTCAAAATTCCTACGACTAGGGACACTTTAAGGATGTGCTTATAGACCACCCAACTCTGACGTATATGATCGCCATCATACTGCTGGTAGTCAAGCAAGAATTCTATGGGCTCTATCAATATGTAATAGTGATCTGTAATGTCACCTGAAGCATGTACACGATGATAAAGACAAACCAGATAGCATACTATCATCTCGAGTAAGACTGTTCTACCGGTATAGGTCATCCCTCAATCATTACAATCACATGCATGTGATCCAATAATTGACTTGAGGACACTATAGCCAACAGATTCTAGGTCGTTTCTAGCGCCAATTTTTTAAAATCAAACTTTTGCGTTCTGCAAAGGCCGCAGTTGTGCCATGTTCACACCAGAATATTGCATTTAATACCTTCCATCCTTCTACACGTTTGTTTATAGGCAGGTGTTTTTGATCCTTGATTGCTATATATTTACAGGTTACAGGTTTCTAGTCCAAAATAACGCAAATCATACAAAATCTCTACTGTTACGCCAAAATCCAGAACATCTGCCACAGACAGATAAAATCCGGGTTCCGGTCATCCACATCAGTCCAGTGTCGCTTACCAGTTCATGAGACAAGACCAATAACAGTGGTCATTCGTGTCTCGGTCAAGTACAGAGCACGAGAGAGGCAGCACATAATTCAATGGGTGCGCGGAGCTCGAGGGAGATAAAGGTCAAATGAATTAAAAGTGAAGCCATTTTGGACTGTTAAAAATTTGAAGAAATCTTGGAACCATGTTGCAATTTTAGACCTATAAAACAGAAGAACGATGCAACATGGAGAAGCCCTAGAAAAACGAGACACCAATTCCTCCAAACCGCCGCGGAACCGCGGCCAATATGGCATTTCTGCGGTGGTTCCGCAGCGCCATCATGTCTTCTTTTTATCGTATTTTGGGGGTATTTTGGTAATTGTATTAGGGCTCAGATAATGACTCTAGAGTTTCAGCTCTTTGCCTATAAATACTCAAGTTTTGAGCCCAATGAGAGGTCTTCTTCTTTATTAGATTTTAGTGTAGATTAGTTTGTAACTTCTTATTCTTCTTCATCTATTCTCAATGAAAATGTAATGAGAGCTCTTGAGTGGAAAATCAATGAAGATGAGAATTCTTTATTATCTTGTATTTTTATTTCTTGTATTGTAATTTTAATTCTTAGTGTAACTTTATTGTAACAACTGAGTCCAGTTATACTAATTTCAGTTACCGTATGTGTTGTTGTGGTACTTATTTCATTTATCGTGTTTTGGCAGTTACTAGTTATAGATTACCCCGACATTACATTTTTGGCATATAACAGTTTAAGTCATTTAAAATAATTTAAAAATAATTGACATGGCCTGCTTGATACCCCTAACCCTGTGGTTGCGTCCTTGCATCGTGTTTTCGTCCCGTTTAGTGAAATGAACGTGTTTGGACGGCTACGCACACGTACGTGCGTCCATTCTTGGGGGTATGCTGTTTAATTACAAAATCCTTCATTTCAAATTTTGGAACTTGCTAATATTTTTCATATTTCAAATTCAGATTTTTGGACCCGACCCGGGCGAAATTCTGAAATATTTTGTATTCCGCCAAATTCTATTTATTTCAAAATTTCCTAAAATCTGTTTGAAATATATTCTACAGCCTATTAAAATTTTAACCAACGAATATATTTCTGTAAACAAACCAAAATATTTTCTTTCCTTCCCAGCCAATGATATGGCTCTCTAAACATTTAAAGAAAATCTTTTCTATTTTTTTTCTAATCTATTCCTTCCCCCAGCCAATCGCGAGCCTCCATTCCATCCGACCCCACATCTCTCTCTCTCCCTTCACTGCCCTCCCTCTCTCTCTCCCCTTTCCCCTTCTCTTTCTCTCTCTTCTCTCTTTCTCTCTCTTACGAATACTGCCAAATTTATATCTCCTCACTGTTCCTCTATCTCTCTCTCTCTCCTTTCGAATATTTTCTCACTCCTCTCGCAAATCTCTCTCTTTCTCCCCGCGTATCCCTCTCTCTCTCTTCCCTTTATATTTTCTCTTCTTCTTCTTTAACAAGGAAACCCATTCCCAGAAAACCCTAGCCGCCGTCCCTCGCCTCTGCCTAGCGCCGACAACGCCCGCACAAGCCTCGTCGCCCCTCACCCTCGTCGCATTCGCCTCCACCTTCTCTTTTCCTCCTTTTTCATCTCTCCCGAGCAGCCGAAGACCTACACACCCACTCGTCTCGGCCACCTCCGCTTCCAGCCGCCGCCGGTGACCTCGTCCCCGTAACCTTGGCCTTCGTGCACCCCCAGTGAGCCTTACCTCTCCCCCTTCTTCCTTCTTTCCTCCTTTCTTCTTCTCCCATTCTTTATGATCTCTGTTAGTTTTTTTAACCACCGGCGGTCTCTGCAAGGATCTTGCCGGAGCTCCGTCGACGCCATCGACCCTCACGACCCCTCTGCAGATCAGTGTAAGCATCCTCCCCTCCTTACTCCTTCTCTTCTCCTCTTCTTTTCTTTCCTGCAATTCTTGAAACTTGACGTTTACTGTTTCTGGTTCGCCGGAATCCGACCGTGCCGGCGACATTTCCCGACGACCCAGCGAGGACCTCCGACCCGTGTGACTCCACTGTTCGTCGTTTGGGCTCATTCTGTGTACCGTGCGTGATCGCACGCTTTTGGCGTGTCGGATGTTCAAAGTTCTAAAGTTATAACCGCGATCAGGACGGTGTCGCTTTGCAGCTAGCCGGTTGAGCAAGGGTCGATCCGCAGGGAGATGGTTGTATGTCCGTTCGTGTTTTAGACGAGTCAATGAAGAATTTGTATAAGTTTGTTCAAATCTAACCTATGTGTTATATATGCAAGTATAAAGTTGTTAAGAAAAAGATACAAAAGTGTAAGCTAAGGAAATCCGCACTCAAAACCTTTGAGCCGAGTCTTGACCAATTGAAGCTAGAGCAATCGGCAACAAAGTGGATTAGGGGATTTAAGCACGGTATTCGTGGAATCCGGCTTATTTACCCTTGTCCTTCCGTTCTTGTCTCTTGCTTTCGCCTTCAGCCAAACCGAACACAACCGGTCGCGTTTAGGAATCACCGTTACCTTGGTAGGGTAGGGTGCCTAACGGAGCGCTTGCGTAATGTTTGGGCGGAGTTCAAAGGAAAATAACGGGAAAAGGAAATGAGCAAAGAAACATTAACTTACAGTATCGTATTTATTCTTAACAACACATATTACAACCATTCACAAAACGAACCGAAAAGAGCAAAAGAAAAGATAAACAAAGAAAAGAAAAGATTACAAGCAAGTAATTAAAAGTGCATGGAATTTAAGTGCATGAAAATAAAGCAAGGTAATAAAAAGCAAGAAAGAAATAAGCAAGAAAATAACAACAAGAACCATAAAACCAAATATAAGACATGGGTTCAATAACCAAATCTTAAACTTGCAAGCTCAATTAAGAGGTTGCAAGATCAAGAAAAAGCAAAGAGCTTATGGTGAATGAAGCACAAAAGAGAGAACAAAATGATACAACCCCTTGAGATCAATGACCAAAGCTTAAACTTGCAAGCTCGCTTAAGAGGTTGCAAGATCAAGTTAAGGAAGAGAGCTCAAGGGGGAAGCTAAGCAAAAGAATGATACAAAAACCCCCATCTTCATTTAACATCCACTCAATGCTCTCACTACATTTTCATGGAAGAAAGAATGAAGAAGAAGAAGAAGAAGACTAAAAACTAACAAAAAGAGAGCATGAAAAAATCTCCTTAGCTTGGATCAGAACTGGGGTATTTATAGGAGGAGAGTTGAAAACCTAGGGCATCATTCTGACTCAAAATGAATGTACCAATATGCCCCCAGAAAACGACACAGAGAGGAGCCCACATGGCCGCGGTTCCGCGGCCTAAGCCTGCTTATGCCGCGGAACCGCGGCTATAGTAGGGAATTGGGCCGTCGTATTTTGTGGGGATCCCTGGTTTGATGTTGTCTGCTGTGTGGTATATGACTTTTCTCAGAAACTCTTCACAATTCTTCCAGAATTTCAGTAGATCAAAAGGTGATGTGATGTGGATCTTTTGCCATGATTTCCTCGAGCTCCGCGTAGATATGTTGGATCTTGTGTTGACATTGAGCTTTGTGCACGAAAATGATATCGATTTGCCATTTTGTCCCTTAAACTGGTGTGTGGCAACACACGGATAGAGAGCGGAGACCGTGTTTTATCTGTTGTTGGCATTAATCTGGAATTTGACATACTATTCCATGAATTTCACTGTTTAGAGCTGAGAACCAGTATCCTGTAAATATGTAGCAAACACTGATTAAAAGCACCTGCCTATAAACAAACGAGCGTAAGAATGGACGGTATAGAATGCAATATTCTGGTATGAACAAATACCCCCAAACTTAACTTTTGCTCGTCCCGAGCAAAACCAATTATTCACAAAAAAGAATCCTAACCTCACTTTCGCAGGGAACGCGATTGCACTGAGCATATGCAACAAGCCGTTAAACCTCTAGGTGTCCCTAGTAGGAGGAGTGTTGTCTCCTGAGGGTTTTCAGCGGATACTACCCACAAAATCCGGTCAAGCTAGTTTTGCAAAATAACTATGGTTCAAACCCTAAAGTTTTGTTTCATAAAATAACAAGTCTATTATCCTAAGTCTAGATTATCGAACCTTTATTTTTCACACCTCGCTTCTTATTTAACTTAAGATTTTATATGTCTTTACGTGCAGTGCAAATAGTGTTATTAAGTTCCAGAAGGATCGATTAAAGTCATCATGTCACACAATAAAGCCCAGATAAAAATTTTAAAAGGATCGCATAAGTTTTATAAAGAGTTCAGCATTTTTCAAGCTTCGTTTTCTAGTAAAGTTTCAACTTCAGAATTTCTGTCTTCCCTAACAGGAAACTAGGTCTTATTTTTCACTCCACCTTTTTCTTGTTTTCATTTCATACACACCTCTGTGAACGTGCAATAGTCTTTATCATAGAATAAAACCTTCATATCTCCGCTAGAAATATTTTTTATAAAAACCTGTCTTTTGTCAAGATTATTCTCACACAAAGAACCGTTAGGAATTTTAACTCGGAGAGAACACTTGCTTGACTTTTTTTTAAACTGGACTTTCTAGGCTTCTTAACGAGCTTTGGACCAATGCACCCAAACCAGTTGGCTTTAGAGCATTAGGTGTAGAGACACCCCAGCGGACTTAATTACTCAAGTTACCTAGGCCCAAAAACAAAAGACAATTTAGCGTGAAAATCATGATGATTCAATGCGAACGGAGATATAACCGGCAGTTCAGTTATTTTTTTGGATAAAAGACGTGTTTTAGTGGGTTAGGTGTGTAATCATTCCAATCAAGTTCCAGATGGGTTATTTTTCAGAATTAGTTCCAATTAAGGCATCAATAACATTCCTTCATATTCGCGTCACTTCATAAACTATTCTTGATATTACTTATTTCAGAACAAATCTATTTGATCCTCAGAAAATCATTTATCCATTTAAAAGTTTTTAGACATAATAGACTTGTCATCTAGTTTCCAAAACTCACGACACGTGTAGTGTGATGTAAAGACGTATATCAGCTATAGTTAATTTCAAAGGAGAGTTATCTTTCAGGTTTTCAAAATCTAAAAATAAGATTTAGTTATTCTTATCTTATCAAACAAAACCGTCGAAATGTTGAATCAGAGTTCTCCCACTAGCTAACTTGACAAAAAGTTTTTATGTTTTTAGAAAATTTTCTGATTTTTATGGATTTTTAAATAGGTATGCAAATGCAAAATATACAAATGAATGTGAGGGTAGAAAGCTTACCGAGCACACCCCCAAACTTAAACTTGACAGTGCCCTCACTGTCAGGCTACACCAAGAGGGTCAAAATTGTCGGCTCTCTCCAAAAGAAAATTTTATACAAAACAAAAAGAAAATCAAAAAAGATATATACAAAAAAAGGGTTCCCCCCAAACTTAAGTGAAATAGTGTTTCCACTGTTTAAGCGGTGAAGTTCAGGATTAGGGGGAAAGAAAACAGTTTCAAACTATACAAGGCCTTACACATGCCAAAAGTGAGCACCAACCATTCAAAGATTTTATCGCTATAATGTACAGGTTGGTGAAAGAAGGCGTAGAGAAAAGAGAGGGAGAATACGCGAGACCGTATGGAGATAGAAGTGGTATACGGTCTAGGTATATGAGAAGAAGAATGGCGGAAGGGAGAAAGAAGTGGAATACGAACTTGAGGGTGGAAATGGAGCGAATAAATTAGCACAATTCGTGATGACCGATGTGTAAAAAGCGATTGTGCTAATCTATTAACCCGTCGAGAAATGGGGTCAAATCCCTCAAGATTCGTGAGAAACCATGGGTACGCCGAACTCGGTAAACCAGACATATGAAATGAAAGTGATACTGTTTCTTGCAAGGGCGAAACGACGGAAAAGATGTAGGGAAGTGATTGAGGAAGGGTATCGGTTAAGGGTTCGGGAGGGTGCACACAGTCAATGAAAGGAACATGATGAATTGGAAAATTCGACTCATCAATTAAAACTTGTTCATCCTCAGTACTGTCCTCAATAGTCTCCTCAAAGTTAAGCACATCCATGCGTTTATCCTCAAAATCCAGACGCATATGGGGTTCGGGAAAAACATTTAATGACTCGGGATGATGAATTGGAGAGAAAAACTCAGCCAAATCTACGGGTCCATCATCCAAAATATTCCCGGCGTCAATATCCTTAATCAAGTGAAAATCAATATTCTCAGACACCTCAACAAAAGCATGGATATTAATCAATTCAGGTTCTAGGATGGAAGTGTAGAGGTCAAAAGGGTTGGGTGCGGTTTCACTCGAAAGGGACCCTTCACAATCGGGCAAATCAAACACTACAAGGTCACACAACTCATTATCTGTTCTATCTTCAATTAATAAATAATTTGGGACACTCAATAGACTTTCAAAACAGGAGTTGTGGGATTCAAGTTGAAACGGGTAGGTTTGATTTGGAAGGGTATATGGCTCACTCTCTCTGCTCAAATTCTCAACCTGTCCTACCGCCTCTTCATACATTGGAAAATTTGGAGCTAGTTGAAAACTAGCTACCAGGTCACTAGGTTGTATGAGGGCAGCCATGGAAGCATTCAAATCCATCATCTGTTGGTACGACGCTACCCTAAAGTCTTCCAATGACTGTTCCCGACTAGACATGGGTTGTGAAGGGATTTCAATAAAAGATTCAAAGTTGTTTTGGTACTGGAAACTCCCAAATGACGGTTCAGAAGCAATGTCTAGGGAAGGTGTAAAAGTCGGGTAGGACTGGTAGGAATTGAATGGCTGGACAGGGGTAGGATCAACATTTGGATACGAAGGTGAATGGAATTGTTGATCCCAAGAATTTGAAGTGGTAAAAGGAGTGAAAGATCGGCTATGAGATTGTTCAATACGTTCAGCGATAGACAAAGGACGACTTGCAAAAGGGGTATCAACATAAGCGGGTGCGGGAGGTTGAAAAGGTTGATACAAAGTGGAATGCGGAGGGCAAGTGTTTGTCCTAGACGCGTCTATGCGATCTTTCAATGACATTTTGGGCATGGAGGGGTCGTTCGATGTTCGGTCAAAGCAAGAACCGTAAGAAGTAATGTCTGGTTGTGGGTACCAAAGTTCGGCAAGAGTTTTGCGAGGTGGGGTACCCATGATATGAAGAGAGAAAGAAAGAAAGGCAGAGAAAAGGAGGGGAAAAATAAATGTGATTTTATTTTAATTTTTTTTTTTTTAGTTAGCTATTAACAAAAGATTGAAATATACACACAAAAAGAATCTGGACCAAAAACAATCACGACACAAAAATACCACACACCTAATCGTTCTAGGGTTCACCTAGGTCAACTAGACCTGCTCCAGAACTTGATTGTCGAAGTAAAACTGTGTTGAGAAACGGGCTCAAGATACACTGATCACGAGGCCAGGTAAGTGCAGAGATAAGGGGAGGTTTTCCGACGCTTTCGCGAAGGTCCTTAATTAAATAACCCTTTCTCTTTTGGCGGTTTCGCCGTTAACACTTTCCTAGACACCCCGTAAACAATATACCGTTAAGCGAGGTTCTAAACACAGTTAACTTCTCCTAGTGAGCGCGAAGTCCTTAAGGCTTAAAGTCTAGTTTCTTTTAAAGTTTGTGCGGGCAAACGTTATGCTCAAGTTCATGATTTGTGGGCCAGAGAAAAGGTGATGAAATCCTTTACCGTATGTTGTGGGGTTCGCTTGCCGTTAAGTCCGTATTAATGTATGCAATGCGCAATTCAATAAAAATTCTATAAAGAATCAAACAATCGTTTTTTGTTTTTTTTTAGTTTAAGCACGGCACTGCAACAAATACGGGTTAGTCAATTTTTAGCGTTTGCTAGCGAACTTGCAAAGAATCCTGCAAAGAATAGTATATTGGATGCGTCGGATTTGAGAAGAAGGTGTTTAAGAAATACGTACCGTTAAGTTTTTGTGCTAGGAAACCCCCGTTAAATCAATTCCGGTAAGCTTGAAAAGTTCGCTTGCGCGGGTCAAACTTCCCGGATCTTTGGCACTTTACTTCGTAATCACCTTAACCTTGAACGTATACTTTGCTCCCCACAATCGCAGTTTGCAAATCTGCAAAAATCTGCACACTTGCACACAAAAATGATCAAAAATAACAAAAAGATTTTTTTTTTATAAATATATACAAAAAGAATATTAACCCAAATAACAAGAAAGAAAATACGCTACCGTCTCCCCGGCAACGGCGCCATTTGATCGCACGCTTTTGGCGTGTCGGATGTTCAAAGTTCTAAAGTTATAACCGCGATCAGGACGATGTCGCTTTGCAGCTAGCCGGTTGAGTACGGGTCGATCCGCAGGGAGATGGTTGTATGTCCATTCGTGTTTTAGACGAGTCAATGAAGAATTTGTATAAGTTTGTTCAAATCTAACCTATGTGTTATATTGCAAGTATAAAGTTGTTAAGAAAAAGACACGAAAGTGTAAACTAAGGAAATCCGCACTCAAAACCTTTGAGCCGAGTCTTGACCAATTGAAGCTAGAGCAATCGGCAACAACATGGATTAGGGGATTTAAGCACAGTATTCGTGGAATCCGGCTTATTTACCCTTGTCCTTCCGTTCTTGTCTCTTGCTTTCGCCTCCGGCCAAACCGAACGCAACCGGTCGCGTTTAGGAATCACCGTTACCTTGGTAGGGTAGGGTGCCTAACGGTGTGCTTGCGTAATATTTGGACGGAGTTCAAAAGAAAATAACGGGAAAAGGAAATGAGCAAAGAAACATTAACTTACAATATCGTATTTATTCTTAACAACACATATTACAACCATTCACAAAACGAACCGAAAAGAGCAAAAGAAAAGATAAACAAAGAAAAGAAAAAGATTACAAGGAAGTAATTAAAAGTGCATGGAATTTAAGTGCATGAAAATAAAGCAAGGTAATAAAAAGCAAGAAAGAAATAAGCAAGAAAATAACAACAAGAACCATAGAACCAAATACAAGACATGGGTTCAATAACCAAATCTTAAACTCGCAAGCTCAATTAAGAGGTTGCAAGATCAAGAAAAGGCAAAGAGCTCATGGTGAATGAAGCACAAAAGAGAGAACAAAATGATACAACCCCTTGAGATCAATGACCAAAGCTTAAACTTGCAAGCTCATTTAAGAGGTTGCAAGATCAAGTTAAGGTAGAGAGCTCAAGGGGGAAGCTAAGCAAAACAATGATACAAAAACCCTCATCTTCATTTAACATCCACTCAATGCTCTCACTACATTTTCATGGAGGAAAGAATGAAGAAGAAGATGAAGAAGACTAAAAACTAACAAAAAGATAGCATGAAAAAAACTCCTTGGCTTGGCTCAGAACTGGGGTATTTATAGGAGGAGAGTTGAAAACCTAGGACATCATTCTGACGCAAAATGAATGTACCAATATGCCCCCAGAAAACGACACAGAGAGGAGCCCACATGGCCGCGGTTCCGCGGCCTAAGCCTGCTTATGCCGCGGAACCGCGGCTATAGTAGGGAATTGGGCCGTCGTATTTTGTGGGGATCCCTGGTTTGATGTTGTATGCTGTGTGGTATATGACTTTTCTCAGAAACTCTTCACAATTCTTCCAGAATTTCAGTAGATCAAAAGGTAATGTGATGTGGATCTTTTGCCATGATTTCCTCGAGCTCCGCGTAGATATGTTGGATCTTGTGTTGACATTGAGCGTTGTGCACAAAAATAACATCGATTTGCCATTTTGTCCCTTAAACTGGTGTGCGGCAACACACGGATAGAGAGCGGAGACCGTGTTTTATCTGTTGTTGGCATGAATCCATAATTTGACGTACTATTCCATGAATTTCACTGTTTAGAGCTGAGAACCAGTATCCTGTAAATATGTAGCAAACACTGATTAAAAGCACCTGCCTATAAACAAACGAGCGTAAGAATGGGCGGTATAGAATGCAATATTCTGGTATGAACAGTGCGCGCGTCGCGACTTTTCCCCGCCGACTCGTAACGTTCCGTTTTCCGTATCACGACCCGTCGAGGCAAGTGAAACTTGCTACATGCTATTTGATTTATTTATACTTATTTGAAAGCATATTTAACCTGTAGTTTAGATATAATACCATAGTCTCCATTTTCTTAACATTCCGATGTCCCGTCATAACATTTTGATTTATAGCCCGGGACATACCATGTTGCAATTAGTGTTACTATACATAGTACCCGCATTCATACTTAAATCGTATAACCATTATTTGCATAGCCACGGTACTCCTTTTATATTATATACCCTGTCGAACGACCGTTTGCATACTCCTAACCTGGTTTACATTCAATTGCATCTTTGATTATTTTAGTATATATTAACACGATTTTAATATCCATATTTGCTATACTGCATTCATGTAATGTGGAAACCATCCCGTAAACTCAAATTGTTAACTGTACCACTAAGTAGTTTAATCTACACCTATTGCTTATCATGTTACTGTGCCTGTTTATTGTTCTGATAGTACCATGCTTGTTTATTCATAACCATGATTATGCTAGTCGATTATGAGCATCCATATGTTATCTTGTACACCCTGACGTGACTTGCTACACATATTACTTGACCTGACATGGTACCGTACACTCTTGATATGACATGACATCTAAATACACTACTCGACTTGACCTGATGTACCATGGCTTTACCTGTTACCTGATCTTGTGTCTAATGCCAACAAACCTGACATGTAGTCCTTACGGACCGTTCCTGTTGCCTATCCAGACAAACCTGCACCTATCTGATCCTGTGTTGGCATTAGCTCTTGATTACTGAATACCTAACTTGACACACATAACTTGGGGATATAGGGAAATGAATGATGAAATCTTTACTTGTAACTCGACGGTTGCTTGCTTGCTTATACTGATCAGTTTTTAGAGGCTAGGTCCGCCTCGTGACAATGCTGCTGACATCGTTAGTCTTTACCTTTTTCCTTTTAGTGCCTTGGTTTCAGCCCGAGAGTCTTAGACCGTGGTCCCGGGCATACACGGGATACTATTGAGTTATATCGATGATTCATCAAATTGATTTCAAAGACTTGAGAGTAGATAACCCAATAGACCAGTTTAGTTTACTCAGTGCACACTACCCTGCACTGCCCTGATTTATATTGAGGTTACACCTGCTTTACCATTCATGATTATATTTGCATTGCTTGTTACCCTGTTTATATTTTATTACTTGATGACATGACGCGCTGACGTCTGGGTTTTGCATGGCCCAGATTCCGTACCTTTGCTGCAGTCCGAACAGGAGTACTTCAGCCAGCAGGCTGAGCAGTGAGGATTCCGTAGTAGTTAGTTCTTTTACTTTCAGCATTTTATTCTTGATGTGAGCCCGCATTATGGGACATACATTCCAGTTATTTTGTATTGGATCTCTTGCTTCCGCATTTTTATTATTCTTGACTCATTTTATCTTGGCTTATGGACATGTATTAGATAGTTGTATTTTGTTCTTGATATCTCTACAGCCGTAATGTGACTGTGGATGGATACTTCCTATCCACAGGTAGCATGGTTAGCTATGTCACGTGCCCATCTTAGCATACTCTAGGAAGCGGGACGTGACATTTATTAATTGTTGTTAAGTAGTTGCTTTTCTTTTCTTGTTTTCTTTTCCTTTTCTTTTTATCCTTATTTTTCTCAAGCCATGATACTCTATGGAGTCTCTTACTTAGGTGAGGGCCTAAATAGTTAGCTTGTATCTTTGTAAAACTGTATATTTTCTTTTCTTTCTTTTCTTCTTTCTTGTTTTGTTTTTATTTTCATGTGTGAATAATTCCACACTTGTTAAGGGCTAAAGAAGGTTAGTATGAGGGACGGAAAAATCCCTTATACTTCTCTTCGCAGAACATCTTAAAACGCTCCTAGACCAAACAAACACAACCCCCTCACTTAGGCGCGCTATACGTGACATAGCCGCGACCTAAATCGAGAAGTCCTTTGGACGCACTACAACGTGACATTTAGTTGTGACTTAATTGGATACATGGTTGCAGGTGTTTGGTCTTGGGTTGAAAATAAGCGCACGTAGCGGACGGACAAGGGGCACTAGGAATGGATTTAGCATTGGAAAGCTTTGCTTAAACTCACAAATCTCATTCCTATGTCCTCCTAATCCCCGCTACCTTCTATTATCCCAACATCATTTTAAGCATGGCAAAAGACAAGTACAAGACTAATCCTAACTCTACTAACCAACTTTAACCCTAACAAGCTTACTTGAACATAAATACGAACACTTAGGATAGATTTGAACATAAACATATACAGCTTCATTAACTCGTCTAAAGCAAGAGCTCAAATACGAACCATCTCTCAGTGGACGACTCATACTCAACCGGCTAGCTACAAGCGAAACCGACTTGATTGCGGTAAGCAGAGAACAAAGTAAAACGCATATCATAAACACATATCGCAATTCTTCTGCTTTCAATCATGCCACTAGGGCGCTAGGAACATCATCAAGACTTGTTAGTTCTAAAATATTTATTATGGGAATCTTTGGCAAAAGGAAAGTGGTGGAAAGTACGGATAGTAGGCAAACCAAAAGAAGTACTTTCTATGGAAAGTACTTTCTTTTTACTTTCCATATGAAAAAATGTGTTTGGTTTGGAATAAAAAAGTACAAAGAAAGTTAAGCTAATTAATGACGTGGAAAATATTTATTAACTAATAATAAAATTAGTACAAAAAATTAGTTTAAACATCAAAATTATTTTATTTTTAACTTTCCATTGACTTTCCACCCTCTTGGAGGGCAAGAAAAATTGATGAGTGATTTTCTAAATCCTACGTGGAAGGAAAATGAGTCAACTTTCTATTTTGTATTTTCCAATTTCCAAACATAAAAAATAGTGGAAAGTGAATCGCTTTTATTTTAGTTACCCACTTTCCACCTTACTTTCTCATTGGCAAACAGGCTCTAAGTGTTAATATATATTTGTAAGTGATATAAATATTTGATAAGTGCTATATATGGCTGTTAAGCGCTACAAGTGTTTGTTAAGTGTTGCATATAGTTTTAAGTGCTACAAATATTTGTTAAGTGTCACGTGTAGTTTTAAGTGCTACATATATTTGTTAAATACTACACATATTTGTTTCTTACTAACATTTGATTAATATATCAAATTAGCGATTTTAAAACTCAATCCAAAATACCAAAACTCCAAAAAAACATCATTCACCCAACATACATATTTTAGTTATGCCATTGCTTCTTGATTTAGAGCACAACACAAGTTGAACTTCAATTTTACGACTGTTGATGCAACCCTATGAAGACAATTACTTCATACACCATTGCAATGTCTATAAAAAGATTTTCATTTTTTATAACATTCTTTCAAACCTTTCATCATAATCGTGTCATTAGAAAATCGGTAGGTAATCATGCTTTCTCTCACTGCTTCTATTACACATTTCACCAAATGCTGTGTTTCATTTTCAAAAATATGATCTCAAAAATAAAAACATATACATATTGTATTTTTTCTTAACTATGATGATTTGACCCTAGAGAAAGGTTTTGAAGGTTTCTATTCAAATCTTGATTCATCTTGAAGATCGGGGCACAGGGCAACGGTTTGCTAATAAAATTTGTATGATTCTTACATAAAAATCTATCGGATAACTTTTGGAGTTGGGATCTAAACTCTAAACCGAGACGCTTTGAAGAGACGGTCTAGAAAACGCGCAAGACTTGAAAAGCTCATAACCCTCAGCATGAAAGAAGAGAAGATGAAGATTAAGATAGAAATAGATATAGAAATGAAAAGGTAGCGGGGGATGGAAAGAAGGAAAATAAAGAAAGAGAAGAGAGTACTTTGGGTATTAGTAAAATATTTTTATACCAAATACATGATGAAAGTATTATAAGGGCTTACATATATGAAATTTGGGTATTAGAAGCTTTAGCAACGTTTAAAAAGACAAGGCACTGATCCTATTTTGGTTAAAAGAGTTTGATCTACTTTTCAAAAAAACCAAAGGATTTTTAAAATGAGAGAAGAGCTTGAACTTTTTAACCGAGGGGAGAGAGTGATCGATTTGATGTTGTAATTGATATTGACAGGGCGCGTGAGGAACTTGGGCTTCACAATGGTAGCGGGTTTACCGTGTGAACAGGCTGCCTAGAGGATCCAAGGACCTAGAATTGCTCCGTACGGCTGGATAAAATATTATTAAAACCCACTGCTAAAGATGAGAATTCAAAGTTTATATTCATGTAACTTCTAACTCGACTTTCAACTTGATTGAAACAAACATACCCTAAGTACCATAAAAGAAAGGGCCACAAAAGCTAATTATTGTTCTTTTATTTTAATTTTGGGAAAATAAAATTATCGTCCTTTACTTTGGACTTTTGCGCCTACATTGAACAATAAAATGAAATATCATCTGGAAACCAGAATAATCACAAGGAACCTAAATAAAGACAGGACATGTATAATACATATAAAGCTAATTAAAGCATAATAAAATTCCAAATTTTGAGCCTAATAAGGTTCATCAAAGCCATTAACTGCTGCATGCATATATACAGAAGCTGCAGCCAGTTAAGTTCTCATAAAGTATCATCTTCAACACAGTGCAGAAATAAGCAGAGGAAAGCGTCTTATAAAGTCTCCATAAAAACATATATAATAGAAACCATCAATTATTCAAGTAATAATATATATAAGAGCCTAGTCCATCTTGCCAGCAATGAGATCCAACACGGTTCGCTTGATGCTTCCACCATTCTTTATCAGCACTTTCTTGTTCAGCTCCCTGTCAAGGAATCCCTGCCATATAGCCTTCATCATCAGTGTTTATACTTGTCCAGCCCAAGGGATAAAAGGCTAAATTTCAGGAAACCGTTCAGAGTTATAAAAGCATGCTCTCTCGCCTCCAAAACTATGGTTTCATAGGCTTTAGATACCAAACCTCAAAACTGATTCTGTGGCCAGTTTGGCAATCAAAATGAATTTCTAAAACCAGGATATATACATTGATTACGAAAACACCACTATTATTAGGGT
Organism: Agapanthus africanus; assembly: GCA_030015575.1. Taxonomy (NCBI): domain Eukaryota; kingdom Viridiplantae; phylum Streptophyta; class Magnoliopsida; order Asparagales; family Amaryllidaceae; genus Agapanthus; species Agapanthus africanus. Next base: position 227,479,571 of record CM057347.1, read on the forward strand.
TTGAAAAAATACAGTAACTTAAACTTGAAGCAATGTTTGCCGAAGAACAAGCTCAACTTAAGGTGAAACTTGTGGTTTCTAAAACCGAGGTTTGAATGCCTGCAAACTCCGATCCGTTACAACTTCAATAAAACCGTGGTTTCCACAGACTCTGCTGCCAAACTAGGCCTAAGAGACAAGAATCCAGTCTCTGGCATTTTCTTCCAAAATTATCCCTCAATTGCAAATTTAACAGATTAGTACCTATAGATGATTTCACTGCCATCACTCTTCTTCTCAACATCTGCTCCATCCTAAAAACCCTAAAAAGGGGCCTTCTGCGCCTTGGCAGATCAATGGGTTCTTCGCCAACTTCAGAAATTTTTAGGGTTCAAGGAAAGAAGCGAGAGGTTCTGTTAGGGATTTGATTTGGATGTTTTGGGAAAATGGGTTTTTTTTTTCCTTTCAGTATAGTGTGATAGTTGAATCCAACCCTCTAATCTTACATGCATCGCACATGCCAAACTCAAGTAGTACACAACCTACTGAAGCATATGTTTCATAGTTTATACCTGAAAAGCGATTACTTTATTATCCACACTATTTATACCAAGCAATGCACCCATCTTCATATTTTTATTGTTTCCCATTTAGTGGTAGTACAATTATAACCTGGCTAATACTGTCTCCTATAATGTCAGGCAAGCAAAGTATTGGCCAGGGCTGACAGACCAAAAAGATTTGATGAGTCGAAATTCATATATAATGTGGAAAAGGCTTTGGAGGTTAGCCTACATATTTCGACTGTAGCTGCATCACACACAAACATATGGACGGATTAGGAGCCCCTGCTTTGTTTTTTCCCTACTCTGATGAATGCCTGCTTTTAAATTTCCTCATGAACCCACACAACCATGGGCCTCCCCTGTGTTACAATAATATGAGCCATCCAATCTTTAAAGCAGGAGAAAAACAGACCATGGAATCCAAAATTCCAAATCCCCCACATAAACCAAGGTTACTCATGACAGGTCTGCCCCAGGGGTAATTGGAAGAAAAGGTTATGGAAGATAATACACAACAGAAACTAAAAAAGGTCTACTAAACTTGGGGGCTAACTACATGTTTTTAGAAGTTAGATCAGTTCCAGTTGCATGGGGGGAAAAGGGGGAGTTCTCTACAAATAAGCCTAATAAAAAGAAACAAACTAAAGCAGCAAAATATATATAGTTTACCATTTCATGCAGCTCAGCGAGAAGCGGATCCCACTCAGCATAGCCACAGAGATCATTGACAGACTGCTGGAGATCATATTGGTTAAGCCTGAGAACCTCTCTGTTCAAGTCAATCTGCCTAAACCCCATCTCTTCCAGCTCCTTGAGTCGGATCTGCTCCAAATCGTTGCTGCTGCTATCAGCAACATCTGCTTCATCAAGCGTAGGCAGATCGATTAAAGGATAGAAAGCTGAAGAAGAAACAACAGGTGCTGGGGGCTGACTGGATTTTGGAAGCTTGTCATGAGCGGGAACCAGTACTTGAGCAGGAGGTTCCTGCTGCTGCTCAAAAAGTTGAATTGGGGCATCCTCAACCTCCACTGCCTTAACATTTGTGCTTGTGATGGTGGCCGTGACATTGTCGAGAGGCTCGGCATTCACATCAATGATAACTGATTCATTACGACCGCTGCTTTTAGGAGGCAGATTCAAGTTGATATCTGGATGAAAACTGGCACCAGCAGCAGCAGTAAAATTTGGCTGAGGATACTCCACCTATATTTTCAAGGGATGCAATCAAATATTAAACAGCAGTGTTGTAAACCAAGGTTTAAAAGGCCGAATCAGTCGGCGTTTTAATGTCTTTAACCAGCAACCAATTGAGTAAAATAGATGCTTTATTAGCACTACTAGTGTTTTTGCAGGTGCGATGCACGTGTGTGTATTAGAGGTCATGGACAAAGCTATGAAAAAAATTTAAAATGAAAAAAAGAAATATTTAAGGGGTGATCTATAAATTGTTCAAATTCATGATGCTTGTATTTGATTTTTTTTTCTTTAATTTTTTTATGATAATAAATGTGTGTGGGGGGGAGAGAGAGAGAGGAAGGGGCCCACAGTAATAATTGCTCTCTTTTAGCATTTCTATGAAAAGAGTAAATAGGTAATATTATCTATTTGGAAGTATGATGTGGCATTGTGTGGATTTCGAGTTTGCTAAAGGATTTTTCTCCTTTTTTTCCTTCTTACTTGATAGAAAAATGAGAAGTTTTTTGGTCTACCCCTATAAGTTATAGTTATAATAGTAAAGATGTGAATTATGCAGGTAAATTGTCATTTAATCAGGCATATCTACAATGAGCATAACCTATCAAATGTCCAAAAATGGTACCAAAACTCAAACATCCTCATAAGAAAGGGTCAATTCTTCTTTCTTTTTTCTCTTCCTATCGATATTTTTCTTTTATCTTTTATATGATATGAGGTTTCTCTATATATAATTATATGTACACAAGTATATGTATTAAACTTCTGTTTCTGCAAGATTCCTTATCCATTTATGCAAAATATAATTCATCCATGCATTATGTGCCAGTCGACCGAATAGAGAGAATACGTGATTGATGGACATCAAGAATGTGAGAAAACACACAGCAGTGTGGATTTTATCACTATAACCTATCATCTTTCCCGGACATCAGATAGACAACTGGTCGTCAAACTTTGTCAAATTTTACAGTATAGCCAGTCCCATTTAGGTGAGAAAAGGCTTTTGATGAGTGTGGTGAGCTTTTGAAACATTCCAAACCTGGATAAGGACCCAAACCCGCTGCCCAAACTTGTGCCCGGAAGGCGATGCCATTCTCCAGTATGAAACATAACGGCCAGCCCTTGATGGTGCAGTAAAATCAACGGCGACATCAAGCTCCTTATCAACGGGAAAGCCACCAGTCGGAATCTGCATAAATTGGGCAAATGGTTGGGGAAGATAATTAATAGTTGTTAAAAAAAAAAGCTTCTGAGCAAGTTAAGAAAGTACCAGTTTGCTAAATTGGATTTTTCCACTAGTAAAATCAATGGAGAGGTTTAATGATGGGATCCAACCATCCATCACTAGTTGGGAAACAACCTCTTATATAAATCAAGTTGATGAATGGTAGGACCCTCATCAGAGGACCTTTTCACTGTTTTTATCAGTAGTGGAGAGACCCCCAAATCACTAGTTTCTTACCTCTAAATTTGCTGACACCCGGTCGCCAAATCGATCACCACCAACCCACACAAGCTGAGTGCCAAAGGGCCAGGCAACAGTGCCACTGTTACGCAGCCTCCATATCTTAGTGAATTGTGTTGAAGGTGGCATCACTGTTCCATCTAAGACGGTCACATCTTGAATGAAACGACTCTCCAGCTTTGTTTTATGGGGTCTCACTCCGCAACCGCGAAGCACATTTGGTGATGGGACGTGAAATTTAGAATGCTGTTATCAAGAAGAGATCATAAGTAATGCCTAAATATAAAAAGCACATAATTATCAGATAGGTGAAACTTCACCATACATGCTTATGGAACTCCTTCAACAGTCTGGGTGCACGGTGAGGATAGTGAAGAGCATGATCTATTCTGGTATAATCAGTTTCATTGCCCATCTGACTGAAACAAATGTTGCATAGATCGTAATCATCCTTCCTGCAACGAGCAAAGCAGATTAAGTAGCATCAAAATCAAAGTCACCACAAAAAATTTAACCAAACAACCAGTATCATCCTGAAATTTCTTACGCATTGGACTTAAATCTGGGCCCCACAATCGGATGCATTCCACACCCATCACATTGAACGCCCATATGGAAAGTCCGCGATGTGTTCTCACTATGGCTATGAGATCTTCGATAAGGATGCATCATTGCTTGAGGAATTGGGAGGATAAATTCAGAGTGAGGATTGAAACCACTTAGAGATGGGGGGAAAGCTCGAGGCTCTGTTGTCAATGGACTCCAAAAGTTTTCTAAAGTATTGGGACCCTGATTGATAGGTGAAAAAGCTGAGATAGCAGCTCCAAATGATTTTCCATCGAGATTACGACCAGCTTCCTTCTCATGCTCGGAGCTTTTATTAGAGGCCCAAATTGAGTCCAGTAATTCTTCCAATGGATACAAAGATTGAGTTGCATTTCTAGGAGTATCAATGTTGTTAACAGTAGAAGAAGAAATCGGTATGTTACTTGGTAATTCAGTGGTTTCCAGAATTGGCTCGTTGGGAGCTTTGGGGTCGTCAGCAACAATAAGATCCACCAAATGAGTGGAAGCTCCACTGGGCCCACCTGATGAATCAGTGGTGGGGCCAGATGGTGGACTCACATTGGAGGATCCCAACTTAGAGAACTGTTCCACAACTTGGGCAAGTGCAGGTGAAAATGAAGCCACTTTCTTCACATCCTTGGAGAGATGTTCGATTGCGTTTTTGAATGGCTCAGAATTCACTGCATCAAATACTGGTGAAGTTGATACTGCTTCCTGTGCAACGGTGAAAACTTTTGAAAGAGCACTTACGATCGGCTCTGGTATAGATTTCAGTGGTTCATCAACACAGGGCTTAGCAGAAGATGATGTCTCCAATTTTGCATGAGAAGTACCAGTGGACTTCAACTGAACATTTATCCTGAGAGGGTTCAGGTGCTGACCAATAACAGCATCATGAAGCTCATCATCGTTATCGAGTGTGACTACGTCACCATCTTCATCAGTATATGTCAGGATGAGGTCAGCGTCATGGCTGAAATTGAAGAGACTAATTATCTTGGCTCTGAGTTTGCTCATGTTGTGATCCATGAGCTTTCCATGGACACAAGCTCCAATGCGCCTCAGTGTGTCACCATATTTCACCTGAAAATAAATTAAAAAATAAATTTAAAGCATGTGCAAAGCATGTGTAACTAAAAAATGAATATATTTAACATATTCAATAATAACCGTTTGAATCGTATTAGTGTTATAGTTCTATTACATTTTCAAAAATCATATCTTATTTTGTATAGAAACTAATGATTAATATTGTATACTAATTTCATACATCATTTCATTACTAAATAATCTACAATTTATGGGAGGTGCATTTAGAAAAAAAGCATGTATGAAAAATTGAATAAGTATGAAGATAATGAAACGTGCAATTAATATTTGTTTGATTTAAGAATTTTATATGCAAATGACAAATCCAAAATGTTATAACTCTAAGTTTGGTTGGTATTCGCAATTTCGACCGTTATTGTAGAGATTGCAATGGTGTGGGCCCAAATTTTCCCTCTAGAAGTGTACTTGGGTACTTAGGTAGGGGGCAGCCCCAGTTTAAGGAGCTAGACACCAAGTTAATTTTAAAAGCCTATACATAAAGTGAATGGATGTGGGGTTTATATATAATCATTCCTCCATTACCATATTCCATGGCCCTATAGAGGCAAAGTTTTTGCAAATTCTTAATGCAGAATCCTCAAGGGTTCTGCTTAATGGTTCCGCTATATTAATAGAGACGAAAGAAAAAATGAATGCTACTAAGTACCAGTTATCTAGCAACTGGATATAAAGCAGCAGCCCAAGTTGAAAATTGACATGACATAGAAAGATCCAAACAATACCATCACAAAAATTTCTATCACAGAACATATTGGAGATTCAGAAGCTCCATTTTAAAGTCAGGTAGATAAGTAACATCATTACACCACGAGCTTTTGCTATGTTGCTTTTTCAGCAGTGCACCACCACCCCTCAATAAACTCATTTAAAAATACGTATGGCTTGACACCAAATATAACGTAAACTAAAAAAAAGACCATCAAGCTTTTCAGTTTTCATTAAAACACAATTGACATCTGAAAAACACACAATTAATACAACTAGTCTTCCTTTCTTACACTTAATACCATTATGGTGTTGCCAGAAAAAAGCTATTTTCACAAATTGCCACTTCTTCATCCTCCTAACTTACCCAAAGAGGTATTTTGGAGACTTATAAAGTCCCATGGGAGGCACATGTTTATTTGAACACGTTCGAACAGAAAGGTATATCAATGAGGTTTAGTGTAATTTTTTAGTTTATTGGTGTTTTACTTTTAAAAAAAATAAAACAAATTTATGGTGTCTGGTGTAAAATAATTAATGATTAGAACTCAGGAATTCAATGCCGTTTAAATTCTCAATTATTTCATTTAAATCAACACTCCATGATATCCCCTCATGTGAAAATTAGTAAAGAACAATGGTTTGTCTCGTTCATTTTTTCCCTTTTCTTTATCAAAGTACTCCAGATCAAAAAAATTCCCTTTTCTTTATCGAAGTACTCCAGATCAAAAAATTTGGGGTTTGAACCCGCAGACCTTTCAATCGATGGCAAGAAGCTTTACCGCTATGTTAGCCCATGCTTTTCCATAAAAGTTAGCTCTCCTTGTTTTCCCCAAAATGTTAGCACTATCAGTGAGCCATCACTTTGGAGAGGAAAGTTTCACTCAATAGCTATGCTCCTTTAGCTCAATGTATGTGTTTGTGCGTATATAAATGTCACATGTCAAGTGACTACACTGAAATGGACTAACAATATATGATATTTCTCAAAAGTACACAGATAGTCCCAATGAATGATGTGCATGTCGCCATCATGATCAAGATATGATCTACAAGCTCTAAAATGGTTGCCGACTAAAAGCATATGCATTTGCATTTCGGCCTATATATCAGTGATTTTAAAATAATGGTCTCTTAACAATAAAACAATTAAGACCACCAGTTCCATAGGTAAAATGCCTGCAATCGATGTCTTTTTCCAACACACTTTTCAGAAAAATTAGATCATGAAGACTTGTTTGCATCATTTGTCAAGATGTGTTTATGAACCAAGATACTTCAAACTCAGAATGTTTTGGTATGTAGAACAAAACAGAGACGTAGTTCGCTACTAGTATGCAACAAAGTACGAAAATGATAGGCTTTTTCAGATCATTAGGATACATCGACATATAATGTTGGATGGAATGAACAACTATTTTCATATGCTATAAATTGGTAGCTACTTTAGCATAAGTATGAAATTAAAGAATGTCTATCCTATAGTTGGTGATGGCTAAAAAATTATACAGTTAGTTTTCATAACTAACATGCGCTGGAAATATGTCTTCAGTTTAATTGTTCTGAACAAAACAATTGCATCCTTCAGAACGGAAATTTTGAAGCCAAGAACATAGGAGACATGTAGGAATTCCAGCAATCGGCTCCTACCATCTATACTCATATGTGTATGTCAAAATACGTAATTTGCTATGTGAGAGTGTGAAGCTTTGTATCTGTACATACATATATACATAAATATATACTGATAAATAAACCTAAATATAATAAATGTCACCATCTTATCAGAGCCAGTATATTATACCTGAAAATTGTGTAAACATAAATTTACCCTACAAAAGGTATTAAAACTGATTTTCCTAATGGAGGGGTTATTGGTACTGGATTCCTTGACTGGATTTAGACTTTTTCTAGGACTTTAGTTCTTAATGATATTGGTTTTGCACTAGGATTTAGATTTTAAAATCTAGTGTTATTGATTGGATTAAGATTTTGATTTTAAAGTCTAGCCATGGTTTTGGACTAGGATTTGAATTTTAGATGATAGTGTTATTGCCAATTGGTTTATTGGACTCGGATTTCGATTGGACTCCTAAAGTCGGTCCGACTATATAAAACCTATGATAATTGTAGAAAAAAGTCTGAGAAAAAAGCTTGAATTCTTTTCTTTGGTGCTTGGATTTTAAGACTTCATTAACTCTCTCAAACCCTAAAATCTTTTTCCTTGATCTATTCTAATTTAGTCGATGTTCTAATTGATTAAATTATATAGCGCGCGTTTTTATGGGTGTTTGGTCACTAAAACTTCATCAGCTCTCACTCCTAGAAATTTTTTCTTGATACAATCTAATTTTACTTTTTTTGGGGTGTTCGTAATTTTACAGTGTCCTCATCAGCTCTCTCAAACCATAAAAACTTTTTCCTGCTAGATATAATCTAATTCTTGTCGATGTTTAGATTGGTTAAATTATATAACTTTTAGGCGTGTTTGGCAATGGAGTTGAGTTTAGATAATCAGAGTTTCATAAATTTATCTAAACTTAACTCCAATATCCAAACTATGTGATGTTTAGGTGTCATTTTGGGTTAGAAAACTCCGTTTATCTAGACTCCAAAGTAGGGAGAACCGAAGTTTACGAAACTCCAATCCAACTAGAGTTTTCTAAACTCCAAAAAATGGAGAAGAAAACACTTATTTTGGAGTTTAAAAACCTCAAAAACAATACCTTTGAGTTTAGATAACTCTATTGCCAAATATATCATTAAAGTTAAAATTTAAAATGAAGGTAGGACCTTGCAAACTAGAATTCGCATCCTCCCTACCTCCACTTAAAAATAAACTCCGATATACCCAATAAGGACTTATAGTGCTTAGACTTCAACTCTTTCAAACCCTAGAAAAGTTCTGTTTTTCTTTTTTTTGTATATTCTCATCTCATTTTCATCATGATTAAATTATAAGTAATTATGGATAAATAATAATCCGATAAATAATTTATGTTTAATTCTAATGGATATTATTAATAGCTAATAAAATAATTCTAAGTAAAATAATCGATTTACGTAAATTTTGAAATAATTAATTAATTTCTACCAACCTTACATATTTATAACAAAATAATAAAAATTGCTATGTTGTCGAAGACCTCATAAGAATTATTCGAGTCATAATACAATTAATCTGAGGGTCGATATAAATCCAAGTCAATAGTCAAAAACCAAATCTAAGTCGGACAAATAAATCAAAGTCCAAATCCAGTTACAACACCCCAAAGTCTAAGCCCAAATCCAAATCCAAAAAATTGTCCCACTAGAAAAATTGTCCCGGTCGTGCTTACGAATTCAATATCAATGACCCATAAAAGGCAGCATGTATGTAATATGGGGCTAAGATTAAGCCATCCCTAGTTCAAGTTTGGCTATACAGAATACTATAATATGATTTCTAGGTAATATAGATATAAACCACTTTTGGTAGTTGTCAAACGAACCTTTTGCGAGTTTTATAGATATAAACCATTTTTAAAATATTCCACAAACTAGACATAATTAGCAACAAAAAAGTCGATTAACTATAAAAAGAGTAAAATGACGGCAACCAACTTATTATCATTAGCTCTTAACAAAAGACTACATATATGAAAAGGTTGGAATTACAAAAATTAGGTCACAATTTACAAAACAAAGCAAGGTCATAGACCGTAATGTTGGCTATAGTGCCTTCAAGTCAATTATTGGATCGCAGACACGCGATTGCGATGATTGAAGAAGGATCTATACCGATAGAACAGTCTTACTCGAGATGATAGTATGCTATCTGATTTGTCTTTATCATCATATATATGCTTCAGGTGGTATTACAGATCACTATTACATGTGGATAGAACCCATAGGATTCTTACTTGACTACCAGCATTATAATAGCGATCATATACGTGGGAGCTGGGTGGTCTATAAGCACATCCTTAAATGTCCCTAGTCGTGAGAATATCGAGACTGGGCATCGATACTCCAAAGTAGACTAGTGTATACTAATCGAGACCCGGACGAGGGGCGGTGGCCAGATCTCACAAGCCATTGGTATTAGTTTGTTTACCTAAGATAGTATTCAGGTGCATTGGGACATGAGTACACTGGACGGACTCGTCGGGAACCTGCTAGTTGGTATTATACCTATTGTCAGATAAAAGCTTCCAGGTGACATGTGTACAGGTTAGTCTGTCGATCTGAGATCGTCATTTGTCTCGTGTGAGTTCCCACTGTGCTTTGATTACTACCATATAACGGCCCAAAGGAGTCGTGCAAACAGGTTTTAGTTGGGTACAGTTCCGAGCCACATGGAGGCAGTGAGCGGATCGTCGGGGATTCGTCTCTCTCGGTATTGGGGGTTGATGTCGCGTTGTGCACAGGTGGCCATCACCAGAAATACTTGGCCTGGGTGAACGATCTAGGATCGATAGTTTCTCAGGTGGTGATGGGTTTCATACCGATACTGAATGTCGCTTTTTTAGGGGTCTGACTTCATCCACCCCCTAGACTCGATATGCGATACTCTTAGACGAACAGACCGGACTGTACGGATATTGTCATTGTCAGGCTCAGTAGAGAATTGGATGAGTTTGCTCGTCGACCTTCCTTTCGCTGAATACCTGGGTAGCCGTTACGTACAGCTAGTGCCGCTGACGTGCTTGTGGTTAAACCCACTGCCAGCGTATTGACGGGTCTTTAGAATCCCACACAGAGGGTTTTCACGGTTCAGGCGATATGGTGTACATGACGTATGTTGGTACATACAGGTGTCCGATTAAATATGTGTACGGGCTGCACAGACTTTAATCGGACGGTTGATAATGTTAGTGTATATGCCCTAGAGGTCATTACTGTATCATACTAGTTTGTATATTACTTGATGGAAGCTTGGGATATTCACAGTTGTATATACAATCTTGCTCGAAATGGTAGTATGCTACTTGGTTTGTCTCTGCTTTAATATGTGCATGTGTTTCTTTTAGCATATTGCAGATATACATATTAGTAGAGCCCTTAGGATCTTTGCTTGATTACCAGCGTTGTGATGGCGCTCACACTCGTGGGAGCTGGGTGATCTATAAGCACATCCTTATACAGGTCCCTAGTCGTTGGACTATCGAGACAGGGCATCGATACTCCGGAATAGACTAGCGTATGCGCTTCTCATCCCAGCATGGGAGACGGTCTGTCCCACAGCCGTCAGTACGTCGTACTTGAGATAGTATGCGGGTGCTCGTTAGGTTACAAGTACACTGGACAGGACTCGTCGGGAACTGTTGGTTGGTATTATACCTATCGTCAGTTATCAGTTCCCAGGTGACATGAATACAGCTTAGTCCGCTGACTTGACACTGTTACTTCGCCTCGAGTGTGTTCCCACTGCACTTTGATTACTACCCTACTACGGCTCAAAAGAGTCGTGCAAACAGGTAGTTTTTGGGTACAGTCCCGAAGCACTTGGAGGCAGTGACGGTTAGACAGGATTCGTCTCTCCCGATATTGGGGGTTGACATCGCGCTGTGTCTAGGAGAGCCATTACACGAGTAGTCCCTGGCCAGGGCAAGCGAGATATACTGGTAGGTTTCCAGTGTTATCTCAGGGTGTTCTGGGCTACACTCCGACACGACTTGTACCGCTATTAGGGGACTGACGTTCACCGCCCCCTAGGCCCGCCATGCGATGTATCAGACGAACAGACCGGACTGTACGGAGATTGTCACATACAGGCTCAGTAGGAGTTCGGATGGGGTTCACCTCGTCAGTCTTCTTATCGACATCTACCTGGGGACCGTTACGTACAGCTAGTGCCGCTTGCGGTCTGTGGTTAAACCCACTGCCAGCGTAGTGTCGAGTCTTTAGAGTCCCATACAGAGAGCTATTCGCCTTTAGGCAAAATGAGTAGAGGTCACATGGTTTTGCGACAGGGTTCGTTCACATTCGCGCACTTGTGCACGTTTGCTGTCCGGACAGCTTATACTAGCGGGCTTTGGTTTAAGCCGGATCCTAGTATATGATTTGGGATTGGTTTTTCTCAATGTATTCGTGTTCCTCGGATCACGAATACGGGTGCGTATGCACAGTTGCTTGAGACAGAGGGAGAGGGCTTTGATTAGGGTTAATGACTATTGTCATTTGTATTAACCCTAATGTTTATGTGTGTATTATTGTTAATTAATAATTAGTTTAATAATTGTGCATGGTTATGGTTGTTGACTATTTGACCCACCTTGACTTGTTGACCTTGTTGACACTTTGACCATCATCATTTCTTTTGAAAGATGCTTTTTGATCCTTGCAAATTGAAATGATAATGGTCATGTCATGATTAACCATGACAATTATCTAGCTAATTATTTAATTAAAATAATATACACATATTAGTGAGAATGGTTCATATTATTCTCATTCTATCATATCTTTTCTCTCTCTTGTTCTTCCTCTCCCTCAAGCTCTCTCCCTCTCATGTGTTGAGAAACACTTGAGCTTGAGAAAAACCCTCTCTTGATCATCTTTACTCTCATTTAGGGTTCAAAGACTAGCACTTCTTGCACCCTAGTTATTTCTAGCTTGAAGTTGAAGCCAAAGGTTGAGGCTTTCGGTAGGATCTTTCTTCGACGTGAGAAGACGACCAAGGTGACCTCCTTCCACCACTCCAAGGAGCAAGGAGAGAAGGACTTAAGGCCCAAGGTATAACCTTTCTAGCACTTAGCTAGTTACTAGTTAGCTTTAGCAAGTTTTTGTTTAGCAAAGATCCTTCTAGCTATAGTCCATGTTGCCTAAGCTCATAAAAATCCGATTTTTATTCCATTTTCCGCCTCCCCACAAGCACCGGAATGGGCAACGTGGACTTACAGTGGTATCAGAGCCTAACTAAACATAAACTGGCTAGGTAGTGAAGTGTGTCGAAGTTCGAAACGGAAAAATCGAAAAACCAAAATATCAAAACCCTAGTTTTCTGTTAAAATTTTTTCTGGTCAAAACAAAATTTGTTTTACTCCAAAAATCGTCTCAGGGTTTTTTAAAGATAGCCACCAAAAACGATCAATTGAATCGACCAACGTGTCGCGGTTCCGCGGCAATAGCAAGCTATTGCCGCGCAACCGCGGCCGTCTTGGCTCTTCACTTGGTCGAGTTTGGTGCAGTGTATCTCTGGCTTGGTTTTAGGATTTTTGAGATGGTTTATATGTGCCCAGATTTTCCAGAATAGAAATTTGTTTTTGGGGGCCTATAAATCCGTATTTTTTTCCGAACTTCAATACACTCTGACTAAAAGGTTATATCTGTGATATTTATATGTATTGAACGTCGGCTAATCGCTATATGTCGATTAGTCGGGGTTATACATATCTGTGATCTGTGATTGATGATGGTTTGTGTATATGAATGGGTTGGATTGTCGCGGATGAATAGCCGGGGTGGATGTGAGATGAGTGTTGCTTTTTCTTTCATTCATTGTAACATGTAATTTGATGTAATATTATTATTTGTTTGGCCGCACAACCGGGTCGGGGTTGTAGCCGTCATTGTATAATTCTTTTTACTGTTTTTGCTCCTAGGATAGACCCATGGAGGGGGTGCACAAACTACCGGGTATCTCGAAGTGCCGAGTGGCCTACTCACGGTGGTGAGGGAGGTTGCTTCGCTTCGGGTACTTGGCGGGTAGTTTGCCGCACCCGTAGGGGTCTTGGGTGGGGTATTGGCTATTCACCGCGACCGTGTAATCCGCTTTTCGTTGCAGGCTCGAACGGATTGCGGATTCCTAGTATATCCAATGTATTCATCTGTGATCTGTAATGTCTATCATTGCTATATATTTATATATGATAACTATTTAGACGTTGCTTATGTTTTACAGCCGCGCTAGCCCAGCCCCCGCTCTGTCGTTAGTTAAGTAACCTAACGGGTGATGACGGGGCCCCGTGGCGAATGCGAATGGCATAAGCGTACGTCATATTTTGGTTGTTTTCTGCAATGGTAGGATTAAATGATGGGACGCATTAAAAGAACTAATGCAAGAAAAAAAACCAAGTAAAAGTCGATTGGAACACTTTGAAAACCACTCGGTTCTTTTCAAAACTAAACTTTTAAACGCGGAGCTTGAACCACTCCTTTTAAAAGCTATCTCGTTCCATCGATTATATCAAGTTCACTACGTTCACGGTTTCGCCAAAACCATTCGTAGCCCTCCGTCGTTTCATATGGATATTCAATCGTATTCAAGCTATGTTTGTTGACCTTCGTCAAGGCATAGTGATTGGTAGCTGTTGGGTGTTCATATGTAGCATAGATAGATGCGTTGGTTTGGGACAGTCGTACTACCTTGTTGACCTTCGTCAAGGGTATGTACGGGTGGGTTCAAATTAACCTGGATAATGACGGGTGGAACTTGACATGTGACTTATGATTTGTTGACCTTCGTCAAGGTCATAAGAGCATGGGGCAAAAATCCACATTGGGAGTTTCATAAGTACTGAAACTTGCTAGCGCTGCATACCATTTGGAGTGTGATAATTCTGGTAGGATTCCTTCGGTTTTATCACGCGATGATATTTGGATCCCGATCCTACTGTGGGTATATGCTACTCCTCGGGAAAACTCTCACTTAACGATCAATGCTATAAACTTAGTAGGTGTCTAAAAAGGTGTTAGCGGGGCTACGCCCACAGGGAAAAGAGGTTACTTAATTAAGGAACTTCGCGAAAGCGTTGGAAAACCTCCCTCGAAGTACCGACACTGGCCTGGCTGAACGGTTAAGCAAGTATTGTACGATGAGATTGATCCTGACTAATCCTTTCTTTACGGTTTGAGAAGGGATTCGAGAGACAGTGGGAACCATCCAGTTTAGACAAACTAAAAACCACTCTAAACTTGCAAGAGCATCATGCTAAGTGTTTTCTTCTCTCTCTTATAATTGCAGCGACCCAGTGACCGCACCTAGGTTACATCTAGATAAAAAGATGACTGAATCTGACTGTTATAAATGGCAAAAGTCTGTCCAGATGTCCATTACCCAGGACAAGCTGGGACACCTCTTGACTGATCCAACCCCTGCCGTCTCAGGTCCAGTTTCCCCTGTCACGGATATTGATATTCGTAGGACATCGGAAGAACTGTGCGAAAGCCAAGTGCCTCGTGTTAGCCTCAGTTGATGGTATATACCAGAGGCAGCACGAGAAGATGGACTCAGCATCTATCTTCCTCCATAACAAAGTTTTATATGGAGAGCAATCTCGTATCGCAAGATATGAGACCTCGAACGAATTGCTTCCAGCGAGCTTGGCTATCGGGTCATCTGTAGGGGGCAACGTCCTTACAGAGACCAGCTCTTTTGAGCTCTCGGACCTGAAGACCACGTTGAAGAACGGGTCAGATGCTGACTCAGTTCAACAGTCTCTACCTACTACCCTAAAGGAAACTAGGGAAATAGAAAGAAAGGGAAGGGCAGAAGTTTCAGGAACAGATGTAGTAAAAGAAGGATGTTCCTATTGTCACGGGAATGAACATGGGCAGAAGGATTGCAGGGCTTGTAAAGCCAGTAGCCGGAATTCGAAGCATGTTGTGGCTTCGGCTTCGGGTGTGTTTGTGATAGAGAACTGTATGTCAGTTAACCCTACTTCCTGGGTATTGGATACCGGATCAGGATCTCATATCTGTAATTCATTACAGGCTCTGAGAAACCGTAGGGTTATCAGGAAAGGTGATATGACTCTCAGGGTTGCTAACGGAATGAGCATGTATGCTGAATCCGTAGGGGAATATCATCTAGGACTGACAACTGGGCAGATATTGATTCTGCGTAACTGTTTTTATGTACCAGGTGCGACTTGTAATATCATATCTGTATCCTTAATTTCTAAGGAAGGATATGATTTTACTTTTGTAAGCGATGTAGTTAACATCCACCTAAATCAAGTTCTGATTGGGTCAGGTACATTACAAAACGGGATATACGTATTGAATCAAGCTCAGATCTTCAGTGTCCAGAACACACTTAAAAGAAAGTCTCCGGAAACAAATCAGGCTTTCTTATGGCATTGTAGACTGGGTCACATTAATGAGACACGGTTAACAAAGTTACATAAAGAGGGATACTTGAATCCGTTTGAGTATCAGTCTTATGCCACTTGTGAATCTTGTCTCATGGGAAAGATGACAAAGACTCCGTTCACAGGACACGGAGAAAGAGCGAGCGAGCTCTTGGGACTCATACACAGTGATGTGTGTGGTCCAATGTCTACACATGCGCGAAGTGGTTATTCATACTTCATTACTTTCACAGATGATTTCTCTAGGTATGGGCATGTCTTCTTGATGAAGCACAAATCCGAGGCCTTTGAGAAATTTCAAGAATACAAGAATGAAGTTGAAAAACAAACAGGCAAAAGTATCAAGACACTGAGATCTGATCGAGGTGGTGAATACTTGAGTGCCGAGTTTCTGGGCTACTTAAAAGAGAATGGAATTCTCTCTCAGCTTACTCCTCCATACACACCACAACACAACGGTGTTTCGGAAAGGCGGAATCGAACCCTATTGGATATGGTTCGTTCCATGATGAGTAAGGCTGAGTTGCCACGATCCTTCTGGGGATATGCGCTAGAAACAGCTGCATATCTCTTGAACAAGGTTCCAACCAAGACTGTGCCTACCACCCCATATCAGATGTGGAGTGGGAAGAAACTGTAAGGCCGCGGGGGCGTCCCGGCCGTCGATCCGACGCCGGAAACGCGGAAAACAAAAACTTTGCGAACTTTGCAAAACGGCACCGCCGCGGACTTTTCACCCGGATCGGGCCATTAACCTAGCTAGCTAGCAAAAAGAAAAGAGTAGAGAAGTATACCAAGCGATCCGTGTCCTTCGGTCTTCGTCTCCACTCCGATCTCCTGCGGAATCTCCGTCACCTCCTCGCTCGTCGGAAAGGGGCACCACGTAGCCGGAATCTTTTACGGGCTCCCGCCTCTTGACCGAGGCAACTCGGGCGCGAAGTTGGCTAGCCGACGCGTCCAAGACTTACTATAGAATAGTGTAGTAAGCATGTCTCTTGGGGTTCTTGAAGTTGCCTAGATGGAAGGATGTGAGGAGGAGAAGAAAGCAACTAAAGAAATTGTGCTTATGAATTTTGGTAGCATGAAAATGATATGAATCTTTTTCCTCACACAAAATGAAATCCTCTCTTCACTCCTCTCTAGTGGCCGGCCCAACATCTCAAGAATGAGATAGGAGAGAGAAAAAGAATGGCACCACATTATGTATATCATAATAGAATGGAAAAATAAGATCTTAAAGAAAATGGTCACAACCATTTCCTTTCACAAACCATCAAATGAAAAGCCAAGAAGAGACCAATATGGAATCTCATGATGAAGCAAGTCTCATCGTAATCCACAAGTGCAAGAAAACCCTCCACTAAATGTTAATTGCAAATTGCAAATAACCCCCTTCCAACAAAAGTCCGGCCGAGAAGGAATGAAGGAAAACCGGCCGGAACGGAATGCAAACTGGCAACTTCAGAAAACCGATCCCGTAATAAATTACAGGAAAACCCCACTACTGCAAATACATGCCCGCATTTGTATTCGCACTGAACACAAATGCAAAGAGACAAAACTACACTATCTAATACTAGTATCCGGCTTAAGCCAAAGCCGGCTAGTAAAAACCGTCCGATCACGATCCGTGCAATACCGCACGTATCTGATCGAACCCTGCCATATCTCCATACGGCCTCTACAGCGTTTCGCCCGAAACCTGAGTAACTGAGTGTGGTGGACTCTAAAGGCTCGTCAATACTATGGCTGTGGATTTAACCACTAGCACGTCAGAGGTATAAGCCAATACGTGACGGGCCACCAGGTATTGACCAAAAGGGACGCCGATGAGCGAACTCATCCTGGCACCCTACTGAGCCTGTCAGTGACAATATCCGTACAGTCCGGTCCGTTCGTCTATGAGCATCGCATGGCGGGCCTAGGGGGTTGGTAAAAGTCAGACCCCCAAAAGCGGTACAAGTCGTGTCGGAGTGTAGCCCAGAACACCCTGAGATACTACTGGAATACCTACCAGCAAATCTCCTGCCTTGGCCAAGGACTTTTCATGTTCTGGCTCTCCTCGACACAGCGCGACCTCACCCCCAATACCGGGAGAGACGAACCCCTGCAGATCCGCTCACTGCCTCCATGTGGCTCGGGACTGTACCCAACTAAAACCTGTTTGCACGACTCCTTTGAGCCGTGGTAGGGTAGTAATCAAAGTACAGTGGGAACTCACACGAGACAAATGACGATCCCAGGTCGATGAACTAACCTGTACACATGTCACCTGGGAACTGCTATCTGACGTCTAATATATCCCAACTAGCAGGTTCCCGGCGAGTCCTGTCCGGTGTACTCATAACCCAATGAGCACCTGTATACATCTTAGGTGAATCAACTGACACCAGTGGCTTGTGAGACCGGCCACCGCCCCTCGTCGGGGTCTCGACTGTATACACTAGTCTACTCTGGAGAAACGATGCCCTGTCTCGAATCTCCCACGACTAGGGACCTTTTAAGGATATGCTTGTAGACCCCCAGCTCCCACTTATATGATCGCCCTCATACTGCTGGTGGTCAAGCAAGAATCCAAGGGGCTTTATCAACGTGTAATAGCGACTCGTAAGGTCACCTAAAGCTGTACACGGTGATAAAGATAAACCAGATAGCATACTATCATCTCGAGTAAGACTGTCCTACCGGGATAGGTCCTCCCCTCAATCATTGCAATCACGTGCCTGTGACCCAATAATTGACTCTGAGGGCACTATCTCCAACAGAAACCCTGTCTCAAGTACCTTAAGACATGGAGATGTCCAGCTTTTGTAAAAAAGCAGCATGCGGACAAGCTCGAGGCACGTTCAGTACTGTGTAAGTTTGTGGGATACCCAAAGAACTCCATGGGGTATCTTTTCTATTCCGCAGAGGAACAAAAGGTTTTTGTTTCTCAGCATGCCCACTTCTTGGAAACTGAATTTTTAGAAAATCAGATAAGTGGGAGCGTTATAGAACTGGAAGAAATTCCAGAACCACAAGCTATTACTGAAAGCTTGGAAGAACCAGAAGTCTCAAGAGAACCGGACATCCCAGCGCCACTCCGCAGGAGTAGTAGGCAGTCTCATCCGCCCGAGAGATACTACGGTTTTCTCATAGACGGGGATAGAGAGGATTGCACCATGGATTATGGTGAGCCTACTAGCTTCCAGCAAGCCATCCAGAGCGGCGACTCGGTAAAATGGCTGGATGCAATGCGGGCCGAGATGGAGTCCATGTACACCAACAAAGTTTGGACTTTGGACTTTGCTCCAGAAGGGGTAAAACCCGTAGGCTGCAAATGGATCTTCAGAAAGAAGATTGGTGTAGATGGACAGGTTGAGACCTATAAAGCTAGACTTGTTGCAAAGGGTTTTCGTCAAAGACCTGGCTTGGACTATGACGAGACCTTTTCTCCAGTGGCTATGCTGAAATCCATTCGGATCCTTCTTGCCATTGCTGCCTTCCATGATTATGAAATCTGGCAGATGGACGTAAAGACGGCTTTCCTAAATGGAAATTTGGAAGAATGCGTCTATATGGATCAGCCGGAGGGATTCAATCAGAGTGGGAGCAGCGGTAGAGTGTGCAAGTTGCTAAAGTCCATCTATGGACTTAAGCAGGCATCGCGGAGTTGGAACATCTGCTTTGATGATACTGTCAAAGAATTCGACTTTATCAAAAATCCAGATGAACCATGCATTTACAGTAAAATTGTAGGGAGAACTGTAGTTTTCCTCGTCTTGTACGTGGATGACACTCCTAATAGGAAATGATATTCCTATGCTACAGTCAGTCAAAGGATTCTTGTCGCAGAGGTTCTCCATGAAGGACCTGGGCGATGCCAACTACATTCTGGGGATCCAGAACTATCGTGATAGATCTAAGAGGATGTTGGGACTTTCACAGTCAAGATACATCGACACCATACTGAAAAGATTCAGTATGGAAGATTCCAAGCGCGGTAATCTACCGGCTTGTCACGGGATCACCCTCTCCAAAGAGATGTCTCCCAAGACTGATTTGGAGAGGGATCGCATGTCTATTATACCCTACGCTTCTGCGGTAGGCTCTGTAATGTATGCGATGTTGTGTACCAGACCAGATGTAGCATACGCATTGAGCGTTGTAAGCCGGTATCAGTCAAACCCAGGGGAGAAACACTGGATAGCGGTAAAGAACATTCTCAAGTACCTGAGAAGGACTAAGGAGATGTTCTTGGTGTATGGCGGAAAAGACCTCCAGCTCGAGGCCTTTGCTGACTCCAGCTTCCAGAGTGACAAGGATGACTCCAAGTCCATGTCGGGTTATGTCTTTACCCTCAATGGAGGGGCGGTTTGCTGGAAGAGTTCCAAGCAGGAGACCGTTGCTGACTCAACTATGGAAGCGGAGTACATAGCTGCTTGCGATGCCGCAAAGGAAGCTGTCTGGATGAAGAAGTTCCTCACGGAGCTTCAGGTGGTTCCTACCATTGTTGATCCAATACCGCTGTATTGCGACAACAACGGAGCTATAGCTTTAGCAAAGGAACCCAGGTCCCATCAGAAGTCCAGGCACATTTTGAGGCGGTACCACCTGATCAGGGAGATCATAGATCGCAAGGAGATCGAGGTGAAGAGAGTTAATACGGAGAATAACACTGCAGATCCACTCACAAAGGCCCTACCCCAGACTCAGTTCGAGCGGCTGATCGAGATGATAGGTCTTCGATACGCCAGTACATGGCCTTAGTGCAAGTGGGAGATTGTTAGTGTATATGCCCTAGAGGCCATTACTGTATCATACTAGTTTGTATATTACTTGATGGAAGCTTGGGATATTCACAGTTGTATATACAATCTTGCTCGAAATGGTAATATGCTACTTGGTTTGTCTCTGCTTTAATATGTGCATGTGTTTCTTTTAGCATATTGCAGATATACATATTAGTAGAGCCCTTAGGATCTTTGCTTGATTACCAGCGTTGTGATGGCGCTCACACTCGTGGGAGCTGGGTGATCTATAAGCACATCCTTATACAGGTCCCTAGTCGTTGGACTATCGAGACAGGGCATCGATACTCCGGAGTAGACTAGCGTATGCGCTTCTCATCCCAGCATGGAAGACGGTCTGTCCCACAGCCGTCAGTACGTCGTACTTGAGATAGTATGCGGGTGCTCGTTAGGTTACAAGTACACTGGACAGGACTCGTCGGGAACTGTTGGTTGGTATTATACCTATCGTCAGTTATCAGTTCCCAGGTGACATGAGTACAGCTTAGTCCGCTGACTTGACACTGTCACTTCGTCTCGAGTGTGTTCCCACTGCACTTTGATTACTACCCTACTACGGCTCAAAAGAGTCGTGCAAACAGGTAGTTTTTGGGTACAGTCCCGAAGCACTTGGAGGCAGTGACGGTTAGACAGGATTCGTCTCTCCCGGTATTGGGGGTTGACATCGCGCTGTGTCCAGGAAAGCCATTACACGAGTAGTCCCTGGCCAGGGCAAGCGAGATATACTGGTAGGTTTCCAGTGTTATCTCAGGGTGTTCTGGGCTACACTCCGACACGACTTGTACCGCTATTAGGGGACTGACGTTCACCGCCCCCTAGGCCCGCCATGCGATGTATCAGACGAACAGACCGGACTGTATGGAGATTGTCACATACAGGCTCAGTAGGAGTTCGGATGGGGTTCACCTCGTCAGTCTTCTTATCGACATCTATCTGGGGACCGTTACGTACAGCTAGTGCCGCTTGCGGTCTGTGGTTAAACCCACTGCCAGCGTAGTGTCGAGTCTTTAGAGTCCCACACAGAGAGCTATTCGCCTTTAGGCAAAATGAGTAGAGGTCGCATGGTTTTGCGACAGGGTTCGTTCACATTCGCGCACTTGTGCACGTTTGCTGTCCGGACAGCTTATACTAGCGGGCTTTGGTTTAAGCCGGATCCTAGTATATGATTTGGGATTGGTTTTTCTCAATGTATTCGTGTTCCTCGGATCACGAATACGGGTGCGTATGCACAGTTGCTTGAGACAGAGGGAGAGGACTTTGATTAGGGTTAATGACTATTGTCATTTGTATTAACCCTAATGTTTATGTGTATTATTGTTAATTAATAATTAGTTTAATAATTGTGCATGGTTATGGTTGTTGACCATTTGACCCACCTCGACTTGTTGACCTTGTTGACACTTTGACCATCATCATTTATTTTGGAAGATGCTTTTTGATCCTTGCAAATTGAAATGATAATGGTCATGTCATGATTAACCATGACAATTATCTAGCTAATTATTTAATTAAAATAATATACACATATTAGTGAGAATGGTTCATATTATTCTCATTCTATCATATCTTTTCTCTCTCTTGTTCTTCCTCTCCCTCAAGCTCTCTCCCTCTCATGTGTTGAGAAACACTTGAGCTTGAGAAAAACCCTCTCTTGATCATCTTTACTCTCATTTAGGGTTCAAGGACTAGCACTTCTTGCACCCTAGTTACTTCTAGCTTGAAGTTGAAGCCAAAGGTTGAGGCTTTCGGGTGGATCTTTCTTCGACGTGAGAAGACGACCAAGGTGACCTCCTTCCACCACTCCAAGGAGCAAGGAGAGAAGGACTTAAGGCCCAAGGTATAACCTTTCTAGCACTTAGCTAGTTACTAGTTAGCTTTAGCAAGTTTTTGTTTAGCAAAGATCCTTCTAGCTATAGTCCATGTTGCCTAAGCTCATAAAAATCCGATTTTTATTCCGTTTTCCGCTTCCCCGCAAGCACCGGGATGGGCAACGTGGACTTACAGATAATACTTGCGGCTTAGGATTAAGCCGGATTATTAAATCAAGTTTTGATTTAATAATTTATATATGTATTCTAGTATTATTGTTCACTATTCATTTTCTCTCTTGGCTATTCGTATTTTATACGAATACGCGTATATGTATTTCGATACGTGTACCAGGTTGTATTCCGTGTTTATACGGAATAGTTTCTAGAATATAGCCACCTCATTAATTGATTATCATTTTAGAAAATCATTTTGGAAATGAGGTGGAGGGTGAGTTGGCATAAGCATGGGCTTGGCATGTAGAGAAGCATGGCACACATTTGTTTATTGGAAAATTGAGATATTTTCATGGTTGAAAATTATTGTAGCCATGATTCTTTGCATGCCATCCATTCATTCTTTTTTCTATTCTTGACTTAAGCTTCTCTTCACTTGATCACTCATTCTCACTTGGAAAAAAGAGACTTAGCCACATTCTTGAGTTGCTCATGCCACTTGGTTTCCTCACCTCCTTTTCATCTTCTATGGTTGCTCTTGGAGCATTTTGTGATGAGAGAAAATAGATAGTGACACATTCCTACACCTCCACTCTCCATTGCTAGCAACCTTGGAGCGTCGGTTATCTCGCTTGGCGAGGCTGAAGCTTGTGTCGTTTCCCTCATGCGGATCATCGTAAATGGAGGAAGACCGGCAACCAAACTCGATCCGCAACCTCTAGAAGCTTGAGATGAAGGTTGAAGACCGAAGGACACGGATCAACTCGGTATAACCATTCCTAACTCTTTATATTGCTTGGTAGTATAGGGTTTAGGGTAGATCCGGGCATCGGGTTGTGGTAGCGCCAGTTTAGAAAAATTTTGTTCCGCATTTGGTCATGGTTTGATGGCCGGGGCGCTGCCGTAACCCAACATGGTATCAGAACCAACCTGTAAACCCCTTACTAGCTTATTTAGACGATATTAAAATATCGAAATCGAAACAACCCGGAAACGATACCCTACAGATTCCAATCTCTGTCGAAATTTCAGAATCTTCAAAAAAAAATTTAAGCAATTGCAGAAGACTACTTGAGTAGCCACTAGAACACACCACAAATACGAGCCCAAACCGCCGGATTTGACCCGGCGAGATTTGCAAAAAAATGGGTGAGGCCGGTTTTTCTATGGAGTTTGGACTTTGAAATTTTTGGTGTTTTCTAGTCTCTGGAATATTGGTGCAGTGGTATTGCTTGTTTTGCCCATTTTGGATATTATATTATCTTTTGTTCAGAGGCAATTCGGGGTGTTTCGAAGTCGATAATTTAACACTGTTTAAATATTTATAGTGCATGCATTACTATCTGCGACCGTGAATGTCATTCGAGCGGTACAACTCGTCTAATTGCTATATGTTCTTTTAGACGAGTTTGCGAACGTGACATTCACGTTGATGTTCTGTGTTGTGATGTGTTGTGGTTGGATCGTCATGGTCGATAGCTTGGATGCAATGTTAGTACAGTTTAGTCTCATTTGTACATTTGATATTGCGGGACGAGCATCCGACATGTGGACTGCCGTCACTGCCAGCTTGTATATTATTTGTTTGGGACACGACTGGGTTGAGGTTGATGTCACCCTTGTACATATTATTTTCTTTTCTGTACTTGGATTAACCCGCGGTGGAGTGCACGAATAGCCGGGTTCTAAAGGACAACGGGTCTGCATCTCATGGCGTTGAGACGGAGAGGACCTTACTCTAGAATTGGCGGGCTAGTCGCCGGGGTATAGGTTGACCCACGGAGGGGTGCCCAAGTTACCGGATTCCGTGAAGTGCTGGGTGGCCCATTCACGTTGTTGATTGGGGTTGCCTTGCTTCTGGGATTGGCGGGTAACTTGCCGCGCTCGTAGGGGTCTAGGTTTTCATTGCACAGGCTATCCACACGACAGGGAACGTTGGGTCTCATTTGCAGCTCAAGTGAAACCCGAGACTCCAGGATTATCCACCATTCTGTGTTGTTGGCTGAGATTCTGTGGTGTTGCTTTATATCATGCCTGGGACGATTGTTATATATATATTTATATATATATACTAATAGATGTATATGTTTTGCACCCGCGCTAGTCCCGCCCCCGCTCTGTCATTAGTTAAGTAACGTAACAGGTGATGACGGGGTCCAGTGGCGAGTACGGATGGTATATACGTACATCATATTTTCTTTCTTTTCTGGTGTAATAAATTGATGAGACTGCGTTGATTTTGATCAATGCAAGGATAAAACAACCTATATATATGATGTTGGAACCAATTTTTTAAAAACTGACATTACAGACATTCTCTTTTGCTTTGCACAGTGGTATTCGGTTATGAATATTCTGCACCTCATTTGACGAGGCAAGGGCCGAGATCACTTCATCGGGAGTGACCCCTTAGGCAGAAATTTGCGTCAACGTAATAATTTCACTATAGTCGATTTTTTTGATTCGCATCGTGGTATTCAGTTTGGAATATCCTGCACCTCATTCGACGAGGAAAGATCCGAGATCCCTTCACAAGGAGTGGCCTCTTTAGCAAAAGTTTGCGCCACTATATATTTGAAAAGCTATCCAATTCCTTCAACGATATCAAGTTCATTACGTTAAAGGTTTTTCGCCAAAAACCATCCGTAGCCCTCCGTCATTTCGGATAAATAGCATATAGTATTCATGCGGTGTTTGTTGGCCAAAGTCTAGGCATCGTGAATAGTAGCTATATGTTAATTATCCGTAGAATAGATAGATGCATTGGTTTAGAACGGTCGTACCGCTTTGTTGGCCAAAATCAAGGGTAAGGGTGTGGGTGGGTGGGTCTAAATCAATCTGGATAATGACGAATAGACTTGACTTGCGTGTTATGATTTGTTGGCCAAAATCAAGGTCATAAGCGCTTGGGATAAAAATCACATCGGAGTTTCAAGCATACAGGAAACTTGTCAGGCATGTGCATACCTTCTGGAGTGTGATAACTTGAATGGATTCCATCAAGTTATCATGCGACGATAGTTGGATCCCGATTCCCACTGATGAGTAGGATTACTTCTCGGGTGATTTTACATGATCCCGACTAATTCTCCTTTTGGGTTTGGAGGAGAATTCGAAAAAACAGTGGGAGCCATCCTGATTAGATAAAATGATTAACCATTCTGATCTAGATTAAAGTACACGCTGAGTGTTTCTTTTCTCTCTCTTTAGCTGCGACCATGGCCCGACCCTTGACTAAAACTCATGAACCAAGTTAACCGAACCTTCTTAAAACACTTTGGCTTTTGGAATGTCACGGAGTCGCATATATCATTGCCACTTCTATATCACCTTTGCATTTCTCCAGAACACCCCGTATCACTACGAACATCCACTCCTATTGGATAAATCCATCGTATAGTTACATACGAACTCGAAGGAACTTGTTCCAGATTCGAGGATGGATTCTGGTTCTGGAGAGATTGAATAGGATTATTCGGTTGTCTTTTCCCTTTACCTTCTCTCTAGATGTGAGCGCTCCTAGAATTAGGAAAGGGTACACCTATTGAGCTTATTGGATAGTCTTCCTCCAAACCATAGGCAAGTACCGAAAGGTGGGGAAAGAAGAAAACCAATTAGCCTAAAGGTGGTGTACAGAAGGCAATAAGTAAAAACATATAAAGCGATTAGAATAACGGCAAAGAAAATTATGACTGCTATCATTCACGACAAAACCGTGTATACCCCTGCCACTCCCACATCCACTTTTGATTTCTCCAGAACACTTCGTATCACTACGAACGTCCATAATGCTTGGACATGCCATCGTGTAGTTACATACGAACTCGAAGGAATTCGTTCCAGATTCGAGTATGGTTTCCGGTTCATGAGAAATAGAATAGGATTATTCAGATGTCTTTTCTCATTACCTTCTCTCAGGTTGCGAGGGCTCCTGGCATAAGGAGTATACACCTATTGGATAGTCTTCTTCCAAACCTTAGACTGGTGCCGAAAGGTAGGGAAGGAAGAAAACCAATTAGCCTAAAGAAGGTGTACAGAAGATAATAAGTAAAGACAAATAAAGGGATTGGAGAGATGGCAAGGAAATATACGGTTACTGTCATGAATCTGGATAGTGGAAGAGGCATTACTAGGAATACCCGGATACCCCTTCGAAACATTTTCATGTTTCAGTTTCACTGTGCGATATTAATTGAAAACTGTTTTCCCAATTGGAATCTAACTCCAGGGTATGTATTTACCAGATCAGTTTCTCACATCTGTATGTTATTACAGATGGTGAGTGGGAGTAAGATATTGGGAATTGGTGATTAGATCCTCATTATATCGGAATTTGTTGTAATTAGTGATATTTAAGGAAATCATCTGGGTTTTGCCTGACGGCAAATATTTGGTTTTGAATATCCGTTGTTATTGTAAGTGCACGGCGGCGCCCCGGCCGTCAATCCGACGCCGGAATGCGGAAGCGGTGATTTTCTTTAACTTTATAAACCGGCACCACCGCGCACTATAAACCCGGATCGGGCCATTAACATAGTCCTAGCTAACTAAAAGACGGGTAAGAGAGATATACCGAGCGATCCGTGTCCTCCGGTCTTCTCGTCGTCGTCCCGATCTCCCGCGGAGTGTCCGGTCTCCACCTCCTCGCCGGAAGGGTACCACGTCGCCGGCTTCTTTTACGGGCTCCCACCTCAATACCGAGGCAACTCGGGCACAAAGTTGGCGAGTCGACGTGCCCAAGATTTGCTGTAGAACAGTGTAGTGCTATGTCTCATTTGGGGTTGTAGGAAGTTGGCTTTTGAGATAGTGGAGGAATGGAGTTTTGGAGATGGAGCTAAAAAATTCCCCACACCAAAATTTGGGACAGCCCTTTGTCATGGCCGGCCTTGGCATGAGCCAGTGAGTGAGAGAATGAGGGAGTATATGAAAGAGGTAGCCACAAGAATAAAGCAAGAGAGAGAAAGGGCCATCATAATAAGCAATGATCACAAATCAAGTTCAACACTCCAAATCAACCATCATAACCCATCACCATTACAAAAGTCATGCCATCATGAACTCAAGAAAGTCATGGGTGGAAGAATTATCATGACACAAGAATATGCAAAGACCCCCCCCCCAAATGCTTATTTGCACAAATGCAAATAAGCCCTCCACCAATCTTCAGCCAATGAAAGATACAAAGAAATATGGCTGAAAAGGAAAACAAACTGGCAACTCCAAAAAACTGATCCCGTAATAAATTACAGGAAAATCCCGCTACTGTGTATACACACCCGCATTTGTATTCCGACCGAAATACAAATGCAATGAGACAAAATCTACACTATACTATACTAGGATCCGGCTTAAACCAAAGCCCGCTAGTATTAACCGTCCGATCCTGATCCGTGCAATACCGCACGTATCTGATCGAACCCTGCCATATCTCCATACGGCCTCTACAGCGTTTCGCCCGAAAACTTGAGCAACTGAATGTGGGGGACTCTAAAGACTCGTCAATACTATGGCTGTGGATTTAACCACTAGCACGTCAGAGGTATTAGCCATACGTGACGGGTTATCAGCTATTGACCAAAAGGGACGTCGATGAGCGAACTCATCCTGACACCCTACTGAGCCTGTCAGTGACAATATATGTACAGTCCGGTCCGTTCGTCTATGAGCATCGCATGGCGGGCCTAGGGGGTTGGTAAAAGTCAGACCTCCAAAAGCGGTACAAGTCGTGTCAGAGATCAGCCCAGAACACCCTGAGATACTACTGGAATACCTACCCGTAAATCTCCTGCCTTGGCCAAGGACTTTCATGTACTGGCTCTCCTAGACACAGCGCGACCTCACCCTCAATACCGGGAGAGACGAACCCCTGAAGATCCGCTCACTGCCTCCATGTGGCTCGGGACTGCACCCAACTAAAACCTGTTTGCACGTCTCCTTTGAGCGTGGTAAGGTAGTAATCAAAATACAGTGGGAACTCACACGAGACAAATGACGATCCTCAGGTCGATGAACTAACATGTACACATGTCACCAGGGAACTGCCATCTGACGTCAGGTATAAGACCAACTAGCATGTTCCCGGCGAGTCCTGTCCGGTGTACCCATAACCCAATGAGCACTTGTATATATCTTAGATGAACCAACTGACACCAGTGGCTTGTGAGACCAGCCACCGCCCCTCGTCGGGGTCTCGACTGTATACACTAGTCTACTCTGGAGTATCGATGCCCTGTCTCGAAACTCCCACGACTAGGGACCTTTTAAGGATGTGCTTATAGACTACCAGCTCTCACGTATATGATCGCCCTCATACTGCTGGCAGTCAAGCAAGAATCCTAGGGGCTCTATCAACGTGTAATAGCGACCTGTCAGGTCACCTAAAGCAGTACACGATGATAAAGGTAAACCAGATAGCATACTATCATCTTGAGTAAGACTGTCCTGCCGGGATAGTTCCTCCCTCAATCATTGCAATCACGTGCCTGTGATCCAATAATTGACTCTGGGGGCACTATCTCCAACAGTTATGCACCATTTTCAAACTGATATACCTATACGTTTATTTTATAAAGTGAGATATAACTTTTTGAAATTATGTCTATGACATTACCTATTTCAATTGGTGATTAGGTAAGGTGCATTCAACAGCGGTGTAATTCTTCTTAACCATATTACAGTTTTCAACTTACGACGCGCAGGGTTTGAGTTATTAAACTCAGTGGACTTATACAAAATATTGTATGTTGTCCGATATCCATTAGGACAAAGGGGTTGGTACTCGTACCATATTCTGTTTACTCGTGACTTCTCCAGTTCTAGACAAGTATTTCGTTGAAATGCAAGGTCCAGATATTGAGAAGTTATAGGTATAAGAATAAAGTAGAGAACCATTTGTTGGAAGTATCAGGATTCTTCGAAGTAGTCGAAGATGTAGATACTTGTGTTTGGTATTCCGTTGATAGTAATGGTTTTGAAAACTTGCTTCTCTTTCAGGTTACTCATATATGGATGCACTCCTAGTTGAGTAATGCTGATTGGCCTCATTCCATTTGGTTGATATGCACTGGAGACAGCTGCATGATTTTGAATTTGGTTTCAATTAAATTAGTGCCTTTTTTTCTATATGATATATAGAATCAATTTATATCTTAAGGATGTTAAGATATAGGGAGTTGTCTGGCTGATGCTTAAAACCAGAATCCGGATAAACTCAAGGCACGTTTCAGTAATGGCAGTTTGTGGGTTATCCCGAGCTTTGATGAGGGTTAACTTTCTACCATCAGGAAGATCAATAATAATATTGTTCTTGACTCGCCACAGTTTTAGTAAAATGGATTTTTTCAGAAAACAGAAGTGGGAGTATGGTAGAACTGGAAGTGATTCCAGAACCACAAACGATCAGTGAAAATTTAATAGAACCTGAGGATTCAATTGGTTTCGACGATCCATTAGCCACTCCGTAGATTTGGTGGGTAACCTCAGGCACCCGAGAGGTACTTCAGTTTTCTCAGAGACGGTGACAGGGAGGTTCTTATTTACCCAGACTTGTCATTGTTGTTGTTCTAGACTATAAGACCCGGCAGGAGAATGAGTATAACGTCGTTCTAAACTAGCTTTAGAAGTGCACGTGTATATGACTCTACCATAGAGTTGTTGTAGACAGTGGGAGCAGCGGAAGTATAGTGGGCAAGTAGCTTATGTTTATTTATAGACTAAAACATATATAGCGGAGATAGATCGTCTATTTTGATGTGACGGTCATAAGGTTTTGACTTCATCAGAATAGAACATGGATTTGGTAAGGTAGTAGACAGTGAAGTCCAAGTATTTGAATGACATGCACTTAATAGAAAGTGATATTCCTATACTACAATCGGTTATATACTGTGGTTGTTATAAGGAGTTTCTCCACATAGGATCTGGATAAAATTTCAGGAATTCTGGTGACTAGATCTATACTTTTAGATCAAGATTTGGGAAGTGTCCCAATTTGGGTACTTTGACATTATTCTAAAGGTGTTTTAGAATGGTTGACTCCTGGCATGGTTGTGTACGCGCAGGTGATGGAGTCACCCTCTCTAAAGGATGTCTTTCAGACTAAAGCGGAGAGAAATTTGCATGATTGACATATCACTTGTTTAGGCAATTGAGTCGGTCATTAGATGTCAAGTATAACACAAGATATTGCTTTTGCACTAGATACAATAAGCATATATTAATCCAATCCTGGAGAAACGTTGGAAAGCAGTTATTAACATAAGTGGATGTTCTTGGGATATGGTAACGGCAGCCTCCTTCGGAAGACGGTTATCATTTCAGGCTTCCAAGGTGACCTGGATGACAGAGTGGCTGTCGGAGTTATAGTTTTCCCTCTTTTGAAGGACAGTATGTTGGACAGGTGGTCTAAGCGGATACTGAGGACGGCATGGCGCAGTATACTGATTAAATTCAGTGAACGATACAGTCTAAGAAGTTTGCTGGATTTGGAGTTCATTGGTGAACTGGGTCCCATCAGATATCCAGACATATTCTAAGACAGGTATTGATCATTTCGGGTGATAACTTTCTCCGCGAAGTTGAGATATAGAGAGATACATATAGAAACACTGGAGCGGATCCACTCACTGAGGCTATTTCTCGAACGCAATAATTTCGCAAACGGGTTTTGCAAGACTGATTGGTAGAGAAGTTGGGTGTTCGGTATCACACGGGCTGTGAGTATGTGACACTGCAATAATTAGTCTTAAGTGCAAGTGGGAGAATGTTGGATATAATGCCCTCAAGTCAATTATTATATCGCGGGCAAGCGATTGCGATGATTGAAAGAGGACCTATACCGATAAAACAGTCTTACTCGAGATGATAGTATGCTATCTCGTTTGTCTTTATCATCATGTATATACTTCAGGTGGTATTACAGATCACTATTACATGTCGATAGAGCCCATAGGATTCTTGCCTGACTACCAGCATTATGATGGCGATCATATACGTGGGAGCTGGATGGCCTATAAGCACATCATTAAATGTCCCTAGTCGTGAGAGTATCGAGACTGGGCATCGACACTCCAGAGTAGACTAGTGTATACTGATCGAGACCCCGACGAGGGACGGTGGCCAGGTCTCACAAGCCATTGGTGTTAGTTTGTTCACCTAACATAGTATACATGTGCTCATTTGGACATGAGTACACTGGACGGACTCACCGGAAACCTGCTAGTTGGTATTATACCTAATGTCAGATAGCAGCTCCCAGGTGACATGTGTACAGGTTAGTCTGTCGACCTGAGATCGCCATTTGTCTTGTGTGAATTCCCATTGTGCTTTGATTACTTCCCTACCACGGCTCAAAGAAGTTGTGCAAACAGGTTTTAGTTGGGGATAGTCCCGAGCCACATGGAGGCAGTGAGCGGATTATCGGGGATTCGTTTCTCCCGGTATTGGGGGTTGATGTCGCGTTATGCACAGGTGGCCATCACCAGAAATGCTCGGCCGGGGTGAACGAGAATTACCGATCTAGGATCGATAGTTTCTCAGGTGGTGATGGGTTTCATACCGACACTAAATGTCGCTTTTCTAGGGGTCTGACTTCATCCACCCCCTAGACTCGATATGTGATACTCTTAGACGAACAAACCAGACTATACGGATATTGTCACTGTCAGGCTCAGTAGGGGTTTGGATGAGTTTGCTCGTCGACTTTCCTTTCGCTGAATACCTGAATAGCCATTATGTACAGCTAGTGCCGCTGACGTGCTTGTGATTAAACCCACTGCCAGTGTATTGACGAGTCTTTAGAGTCCCACACAGAGGGTTTTCACGGTTCAGGCGATATGGTGTAGATGACGTATGTTGGTACATACAGGTGTCCGATTAAATATATGTACAGGCTGCACAGACTTTAATCGGACGGTTGATAATACTTGCGGCTTAGGATTAAACCGGATTATTAAATCAAGTTTTGATTTAATAATTTATATATGTATTTATATATATGTATTCTAGTATTATTGTTCACTATTCATTTTCTCTCTTGGCTATTCGTATTTTTATACGAATACGTGTATATGTATTTCGATACGTGTACCAGGTTGTATTCCATGTTTATACGGAATAGTTTCTAGAAGATGGTCACCTCAATAATTGATTATCATTTTAGAAAATCATTTTGGAAATGAGGTGGAGGGTGAGTTGCCATGAGCATGGGCTTGGCATGTAGAGAGGCATGGCACACATTTGATTTTTGAAAAATTGAGGAGATATTTTCATGGTTGAAATTATTGTAGCCATGATTCTTTGCATGCCATCCATTCATTCTTTTTTCTATTCTTGACTTAAGCTTCTCTTCACTTGATCACTCATTCACTTGGAAAAAGGAGACTTAGCCACTTTCTTGAGATGCTCATGCTTCCTCTCCTCCTCTTCATTTTCTATGGTTGCTCTTGGAGCATTTTGTGATGAGAGAAAATAGATAGTGACACATTCCTACACCTCCACTCTCCATTGCTAGCAACCTTGGAGCGTCGGTTGCCTCGCTTGGCGAGGCTGAAGCTTGCGTTGTTTCCTTCAGGTGGATCATCGTAGATGGAGTTGACCGGCAACAAAACTCGATCCGCAACCTCTGGGAGCTTGGGATGAAGGTTGAAGACCGAAGGATACGGATCAACTCGGTATAACCATTCCTAACTCTTTATATTGTTTGCTAGTATAGAGTTTAGGATAGATCCGAACATCGGGTTGTGGTAGTGCCAGTTTAGAAAAAAATTGTTCCGCATTTGACCACGGTTTGATAGTCGGGGCGCTGCCGTAACCCAACACGTAAGTTGTAAATCATAATCACTCGATTCACACTACATAAAATATAAAATTATAAGATCCAATATAAACATAGAAACACAATCTACGCAATAGGTTCGCTTGCGTGTTGAATAGAAATTTTATTGTGTTCAATTGCGATTCACTAGCATCCTAAAAGCTAGTATAAATTCCAAGACATAGATTTAAGACCAAAAAAACTTTCTTTGCAATAGCACTCGTGTGTCTTTAAATTGATTTTATATCCTAAGATAACTAAACGTACCAAAACAACATATTGATTACTAAATTATATATCTAATTATCTTATACAAATTTTAGGAAAGAACGAAAAATCAAATTCTCAAAAATGGTTACATGTGTTCTCTTTCTTGTTTATATTTCAAATCCTAAGATAACTTAAGAGCAATAGTCTGGCGATATTCAAGTCAATACTGAAATAAAATTAAGCATATGTATCTTCATCTACTCCATTTTAAACTAGAAAAAATGAAAGGTTGTTTTCATCTAGACGTCACAGTGTTATCTAAACATGATCAGGGTACTATCAACAGAAACCTGATCATATACATAATCGATGACCCACGGACGCGTGATTTATGATCCAATTGTGGAGACCCAATATTCAAATTGGTAGGTATTAATTGTTCGATAGTGTACAATTATACTGTGTAAAAAGAGAGCATATAACAGGTAAACTGCAAGCCTTTATCCAAAAAGAGGTAGCATGCAAAGATTTTTATAAAAAAAACAGGTTGAATAAAAGCATTTGATAAAAAATAAGACCACTACAGCTTTCAGTCAGGAACACAGACATAATAGTATAAGTTTATAACCTAATTTGTAACCAAAAATAGTGCAATAAAACTTACATCATCAAATCATTAAACTTACCAAAATAACTATTTTTTTTCTAATGACAGTTCAAGCCGAACAAAGCTAGAAACAGAGAAAACCATTCCAATTTCTTCAAAATAAAAGTTTAACAACAGAGAGTTAACAATTACATCTAAAGCTACAACCTTTATTTAGCAAGAAATCAAACACACATTATATATGAACCATCTATCAAAAAAATTGAAAATTGAAGAAAAAGAAGAAGAAAATCCATACCTTGATAACAATATCCCGCTGATCTAATTGCTGGGCCATCTCGTCGCCGAAGAAAGAGGGAAGGATCGGGCGAGCCATCGTTCCGTTGAGCCTTAGGATGATGAAAACCCTAACCTTAGAATCGAAACCCTAACCCTAATCGAGTGAATCGAGAGAGAGAGAGAGAGGAGCGATGGCCTGAAATCGAATGAGAAGGAATTGGATCAGATAGAATCGAATGAGCTGCGCGTATCCGTAAGCCGCGGAGAGGATAATAACTATATGGGGCTATATAGCATCCAATTTTGTTTCCTTATAGAGGGGGTTTTCTTCGTTGCCAAGAAATTTTTTTTTATGAATTGACTAGACTTGCTTTTTATTTAATGTGATAGCTATGGAAATTTGTACAAGGAGCCTCTCTTTCTCTTGCTCGCAAGTTTGGAGGGGACCCAAGGCGAAGCAAAAACAAGCCCATGGACCCACAGCCCAAAAAAATCAAAGAACAATACCGACAAAACTCTTTCAAAACACTCGGATCGAACTCTAAACAACGTCTCTTCAAAATTGAAAAAAAATAAACTATAAAATACATAAACAAACAAGTTCTATGCATGAACAATCGAGTTATTTAAAGTATAATTTGAAGGTTTTTAAAGGGTTTGGTCGAAAGCACAGTGGGGTGTCTCCGCTAATAATTTTTTTGAGATTGTATAAGTTTGTAAACTGCATAAGGGGGTTTCTTCACCATCTTATCTCCAACATGTTTTATATTTAACCCTAAACTCAAAACCCATCCAAAGCCTATGAGAGGAAATTCAGAGAGTCTTAGACCGAATTCTCTAATCAACGACCACTAACCATTCAGCGTTCTCAGTTAGACAAGAGCAGACAAGAAGGAAGACACATGCTCCTGTTAATCCTCGTACGGAGACATTGCTCCTACGAAAATTGCAACTCCCTCGAAGAATTGACAAGTTTTTCTGAAGATTCTTGAATCGAAAACTATCGACGGCTTCGTAGTTGATCACTAGAGGTGTTAAGATATCACTAATATGTTGTCTTTGGTCCAACAAAGCTATGGAAACCGTGAACCGTTGTTTGGGGACTGCAAGAGCTGGGGTGAGTTTATGGTCATATTATGACAAAAATAGGGCTCAGACTAAATCACATATCATTTCCTGAGATAAATAACAGCGAGCATGGAAGAAGGCCTCATTATAAGTAGAAAACCGGGATTGGTCTGGTGTTCACTTATTTTACTGTGACTGCATTAATGAACGAATAAGTTGGTGCGAATAGTCTCCATTGATGGTTGAGATGTCTTTTAAGGAAGATGAAAACAATCTTTCTAAGAGTTCGACCCTTTTAAATCACATGGTAAAAACATGACACGAAGAACCATTTAAGGGCAGTCATCAGCCATCATTATTTTATTAAACAATCTGAAGGTTACAGTTACATAAGATGTTGGATATGTATGCCCTAGAGACCTGTATTGTATAGGATGCTAGGGATATGTATATACAGGACAATCTTGCTCAATTGTATAATATACTATTTGAGTTGTTTTTATCTGAACATGTGTATTTGTTTTTCTTGTTATTTTATATTGCTTATACATGTTGATAAAGACTCGTTACAACAGTATACTATTTTGATTTGTCTTTATCTTAACATGTATATATGTTATACTCGATATCACATATGGCTGATATATGTTGATAAAGCTCGTAGGATTTTGCTCGACTACTAGCGTTATGATGGCGATCATACTTGTGGGGCTGGGTAGTCCATAAGCATATCCTTAAATGTCCCAAGTTGTAGGAGTATCGAAACCGGGTATCGATGTTCCTGTTGGGTTATGGGCAGCTCCCCGGCCATCAATCCGTGACCAAATGTGGAACAAAAATTTATAAAACTTGGAGCTACCACAACCAATTACCCAGATCTTCCCATAAGCCCTAGATAACAAAATATGCAAAGGAGTTAGAATGGTTATACCGAATAGATCCATGTCCTTCAGTCTTCAACCATCATCCCAAGCTCCTAGGGGCTTTCTTGATCAAGCTTGATCTCCGGTCTCCCTCCATCGAAGATGATCCACCCGAGAGACTATGCAACGAGATCCAACCTCATATCCGAGGCAACTAGGGCACCTAGATCGCTACTCTAGATACCGTAGATGAAGTAGAGAGTGATGAAAGATTAATTTGTCTCAAAACACCCAAGGATTCTCAACTCATGAGAGGGTTTGGGTGGAGCTAGAGGAAGAAGAAGATGCCATGAGAATAAGGTGTTGAGAGAAATTCAAGAGAGAGAGAAAGAAATGAATAATGGCTTGTGTTGGTTATTGTGTGTTGTGAGAGTTGATTAGAAATAATGGAGCCATCACAATAAATATGTCAAGTCTCCAAAATATCTAGAGTCAACAAAAATATCTCAAGTCAACATAATCTCACAACAAACAAAACCCTAAGCATGCTAAAACAGTAACCATGGGTCACTAATTAGCCATTCCACCAAAAATGCAATAAATACCTCATCCTCCACCTCAATAACCTTTTAATCCAAAAAGGTCTAAACCATAATGAGGTGTAATCTTCTAAAAGTAATCTTGTAAGAAATTACAAGAATACCCATCATCCGTATATATATACCTGCATCCATATTCCGAAGAATACGCATACAATGAGACGAAAATAATCCAACAATATAATACTAGGATCCGGCTTAAACCAAAGCCCATTAGTATTGTCCGTCCGAACATCTTTCGTGCACAAGTACACGTATGTGATCGAACCCTGACGTAAAACCATACGGCCTCTACATCGTTTCGCCCGAAGCAGGGAAACCCTATGTGTGGGACTCTAAAGACTCGTCAATACGCTGGCAATGGGTTCAACCACAAGCACGTCAGCGGCACTAGCTGTACGTAATGGCTACCCAGGTATTGAGCGAAAGGGAGGCCGACGAGCAAACTCATCCTGAAACCCCTACTGAGCCTAACAGTGACGATATCCGTACAGTCCGGTACGTTCATCCATGAGTATCGCATATCGAGTCTAGGAGGTGGATAAAGTCAGACCCCTAATAACGCGACATTTAGTGTCGGTATGTAACTTATCACTACCTGAGAAACTACCGATCCTAGATCAGTAATTCTCGACTACCTAGGCCAAGAATTTCTGGTGATGGCCACCCGTGCACTCCGCGACATCTGTTAGTTATATGTATGCCCTAGAGGCCATTATTGTACATGTGATATATATTATAGTGGATGCTTGGATATATATAGAGAGGACTTTCTTGCTCGACATGATAGTATGCTATCTGGTTGCTCTTTGTCTTAACATGTTGACTTGTATAAGTGACGCTGTCTTGCTCTCACATGTTGATAAAGCCCTTAGGATGTGTACATGACTACCAGGACTATGAAGGAGATCATACTAGTGGGGCCAATGGTAGTCCACAAGTACACCCTATAATTGTTCCTAATCGAGAGTGTATCGAGACAGGGCATCGATATTCCAGAGTAGACTAGCGTATACGCATTTTGACCCATAGGATGGGCGATGGATGATCCCACATCCATTGGTGTTTGACATCAAAGATGGTATACGGGTGCTCACTGGAGACTGGGTATACTGAACGGACTCGCCGAGAACTCCTAGCTGGTATTATACCTATCGTCAGATAGCAGTTCTTTGGTGACACTGGTACATGTTAGTCTGTAAACCCGAGATCGTCATAGAGTCTTGTGTGATTCCCACTGTGCTTTGATTTCCACCTTACCACGTTCAAGAGAACGTGCAAAATGGTGGCTTTTGGGTACAGTCCCGAATCACATAGAGGCAATGAGCGATAGGAGAGGATTCGTCTCTCCCGGTATTGGGGGTTGATATTGCGCTGTGCTCGATTGGCCATAACGATAAGTCCCTGGCCAGGGCTGCTACGGAGATTTACTGATAAGTGTTATCAGTAGTTTCTCGACCCGTTATGAGCCTTACATCGGCATGACTTATCGGTTACTGGGGTCTGACGTTTACCACCCCTAGACTAGATATGCGACATATCAGACGAAGAGACCGGACTGTACGGTAGTGTTACTGACAGGCTTTTTAGGAGTAGGAGCAGGCTTGCTTGTTGATCTTCTGATCGCTCAATACCCGGGTAGCCGTTACGTCCAGCTAGTACCGCTGACGGCTTGTGGGTGCTTGATGTGATCATCACCTACTGCCGGCATATTGACGAGTCTTTAGAGTCCTATACAGAGGTTTTACTGGCTCAGGCAAAACGAAGTAGGAGCACATATGTGATATGTGCTGGACCGAGATTAATACGAGTATATGATACCGTATTCTATTCTCGCGATATAAAGTATCGATCGGCTATATGAGATATAGCCGGGATATCGAATCAAATGTTGATTCGATAAGTCGATACTGTATCGGACGGTTATATGAGATATATCCGGGTTATCGAATCAAGTGTTGATTCGATAAGTTGATACAAATAATATTAGTCGGTCATATGAAATATAGCCGGATTATTAAATCAAGTGTTGATTTAATGATTTAATATATAATTATATATTTGATATATCAATTTACATTAACTAATATTAGCTCACTTAAGCATTTCTTTTTCTCACATGTGCACACTTAATATATATGTGATATATATTAATTGTGTTTTCTTTTGTGTCATGCTTGATGCCACATGCAACATGGGTGTATGAAACTTACACCATGCTAATGATAATGAAGGGTTTATTTATTTAGTGTAAATCAATTATTAGTTGGAAATGGGTCGCATGGCATGAAGCTTGTAGAAGTATGGAGATCCATTGACTTGGTCCACTAGTGTTATCTTACACTAGATATTTATTAACCCAGCCATTATCTAAACCCATGGTTAAGTCTCTACATGAGATATATGAGATATTTCTCACCCATGGTTGCCATTCACACTCTCATCTATTATTTGCTTCTTCTTCCTCTTCACTTGAGAGAGCTCTCTAGGTTTATGAGAGGCGAGGAAAATTAGTGAGAAAAGTAATTCTAAAGTGAGCAAAAATCCTACTTCATCATTCTCTTCTAGATTAGCAATTTAGTTTAGGGTGTTAGTGTAATATTTCAGGGAAATAAAATAATGTTTTCGGGATTAAAATAATTTAAAATAATATATATTTTACGAATTGAAAGGATGTATTTGAGGTGTATTTAGTGGCCTCAACCCGAGTGTCAGTATTTTGGGACAAACCCGAGTCTTAGCCAAAAAAAAAGGGGAGGTTACTAATTAATTTTATTTTTTCTTTCCTTCTTTTCTTTAATTTCCTATCCCACCCTCACAGAGATCTGTTCCCTTCTCACAATTTTTTCCCTCATCCTCACAATTTTCCTCCGTCCCCGAGAACCATCGAGAGATTCGAGACCCAAATCTCGATGGCGATCGTCGATCTTTCCTCGTCGTCGACGTTATCAGCCTCCTAGGCTTGATCTGAGCTGTGTCGGTGGAAATCCAGACGATAGAGGTCCGATCGAGCGCCCAATCATCCCCTTCGACGAGTTGGCTTCATCCAGGCCGGCCTCCTCGAGCTCAACGTCACCGGCGTCGCAGCCTTCGAGTCTAGCCCGACCTCGACCTCTCCCAGCCCGGCTTCTTCCTCACCACTCGCGACAAGTGGCTTCGTGTACTGTAGCAGATCCAGGAGCTTGACGTCGCTTTCTCCGGCAGTCCAATCTAGTGAAACTCGTCTTCACCCTCGATCGCTTCCCTAAGTTCAGGGTTGTCCGTGCGGCCAAGCTCGGCGCAGTGTTCCTGTATCGAACCCGAGGCCGTACACACTGCTGTTTGCAGCCGAGGGTCTCCATATTCGTCAGGTCCGCCATGTACAATCTCGAGCCCCAATCCAACATGAGGATTTACCTCTCCATCGGCTCTGCCATCTTCCCGCAGGTAAACTTCACAAGGGTAGCGGTTTATTCTTTGCTTGCTTGAGTTTCCTTTGTTGATTGCTTGTGTTCTCTGGCATTGGGTCCCTTATAATGCAGCGATCTCCTTTGTTTAATTCGGTTGTAGCTCTTTCCGTAGTGCCTTGTTTCGGTGCGATTGTGATTGGGTTTTTCCTTTTTTAGGATATTGATGCGACAAACTGGGCTCTTTGCTCTCTAATGCTGCCTTCTATAACATCACTGGTGCTAATTGGGTTTTCTTTTAGGATAAGCAATTCGTTGGGTTTTCTTGGAGATTTAAATCGATTTTCCCCGCGATCCCTGTGACTGTTCTTACCTTGGGGCTTCATGTCATAACTCCATTTGTTCATAGAATTGTTGGGGATTCCATACACAATGCTTGCTTGGTGAACTTATGCCGCATCAATTTCCAAAAATATCTATTAATTCCAGTTGATTTTTCAGCAACCTTTCTAAATTTGTGTGGATTAACTTTCCAGCTCTAATTTGGAAATGTGAAGGGATCGCTATAGTTTTGATAAAATTTTAGATGAGGGTCCTAACTATCACCTATCACTGTTTGTATGATGATAAATTTTAAGACGACCACTTTATCTGAAGACTATATTCATATATTTCTCGGCTCAACACTACTTCAAAGTTTTGCATAAATTTTAACACAGAGCAACAAGTGAATAAGTGATTCAACAACCAGATGAAACCTGGCACAAATCAACTAGCTAACAATGCTATGAGTTGTGTGATTCACAGGGAAAATACTTAATTTCAAATGAAAAGCACAGCTGGTGCATGAGCTCACACAAAATGCATGTGCACCACTACTTGCATGCACTTGGCAACACAAAAATATTGGAATTGTGAATAAAGATATTCACCATATCAATCTTTAGTAATATTTACCATCATTAGAAGATTAAAATCTATGCTGCAAATCTGATCAAATCATACAAAATATCATTCCTGATCTTAAAAGTGCATGGATATTTCAGGCTTTGTAAGCTTGCACAAGAAGCCTTAGTGGCTTTGGGCGATGAGCACCCAATCGACTCGATTCTTTTAAGAGGTGCACATGCATTGTTGCGGAAGTAGGCAGAAGTCAGAATAATAAGGGATTTGGATCGGAAAGGGATGAAGATGGTGGACAAGAAGGAGCCAAGGTACAACTTGATTGAGATGGGTAGATAGATGATGAAGAGAAATAGGCAAGTGGATGTAAGGGCACCCTCATGTGGATTTTGAACATCAAGGATGAGCGTGGCGTCATCGACTTCGACAGACATGGACCAGGTGAGTAGATGTATATCTACGGGGGAAATTGGGTGGATGGCGTTTAGCACCCCCGCAAACGTAGGATAGGAATAGGTACTTATTGTCTTTAGGAAGCCAGACGTGACCTTAGAATTTCGGTGAGTAGGACCCTAGTAGTGACCTTAGGTTGGACTAGATTGATTTAGGAAGACCTTACCCGAGGATGAATATCATGGAGGAGATTCGTAGGTTTCAGGTAGATACACACACGCGCGCACACTGAAACTCGACGTGGTGTATACGTGTATGTATATGTATATATATATATATATATATATATATATATATATATATATATATATATATATTATAGGACTAGGTATAGGTGTGTATATATATATACACACACACAACACGTATATGGGATACAATGATGTGATATGATACACGGGAATGAAACAGTATAGCTGGGCTTGATGTCGTGATTCTTGACTATACGGTCGTATTATGATGTTAGCGGATCATTACAAAAATGATATAATGAATATGTGTACATAGATAATAAAGGGTGGTGATGATATAGAGGTACATGGGACTCTAAAATAGCACCCGAACCGTAACATGTGATTCATATTCTGATATGTTATATGTGTGACTTGATTACAACATCATATAGATGTAACTTGATTGCGATATCATAAAGGTGTAACTTGATTTCGATATCTCATAGGAGACTTAATCACGGCTTGACATATGTGACTTGATCAAGATATGATATATGCGACAATGATATATGATTGATGTATGCGATTACAGTATAGCACCTTGGTCATGACATGTGTTGATAATGATATTATACGAATGATGAGACACGTAGGTGATACTTGACCCGTACCCCGATATTGGGATGCCGTACGATGGACTTTACCGTACGAGGCATAGATATGATGATTGATCCGCACTCTTGATTCGAGGAAGGCGTACTGCGTACGTGATGTTATTGAGGCTGGATCGCCGACTATTAGAGATATGGATTCAGACTTTTGGTGTACTCCTATTTCTTATCGACTAGTTTTTTTAGGTTTAGTTCCTTAGGAGGTTAGATGGACACCGGTGTAAGTTCGAGTCATATAGTTGTAGTTTTACTTGTATATCTCAGATAAGTGGTTATTGCACATCTGTCTTTACATTCATACCATAATCATAATGTTGCATATTCATACATATGTTTCTATAATCAGTATAAACTTTGCCTGTTAGGACACCAGCATCATTACCGATGATGCGCATATTCCACGCACACTTATTTGCCGGCTCACACACATCATCATCGGTAATTGCTATGTCACGTACACTTTAGATCTTATAATCTTTTATTGATAGAATCAGCTAGCAACTAGATCGATATATAATATTGTGATTACTCTTAGATGCTAGTATAGACATGGCATTTATTACTTAGATATTCATGCATTCATATTCTCATGTTATCATACAGTATTATGGGCATATGCCGACACTTATCATATACTTACTCATGATTTTGAGATTTGGATTTCTATGAGATTTCTGGATTTTTGAGAAAAACCGCAAGAATATATAAAAGCTTCTCTCTCTCCTCCTCCTCTCTTTTTAAAACATAAGATGCGGTTTTCTCGTGATGTATGTGTCGTCCACCATGAGATTTCATGTTTTCTGATGGATTTCGAGACCCGATTCGAGGAGTGGATGAACCGTCTCGGGTACATGGTGGGCCCGGTATGGTACCCCGGGGCAAGAAGATCGAGTTGTAGACGATGAGCCTGGCAGGGGAAGGCTACCTACCGGTGATGTCTGACGCGGCGGATATCCGGAGGATACCGACCGTTGTCGTGAGATTTGTGTAAGTGCACGGCGGCGCCCCGGCCGTCAATCCGACGCCGGAATGCGGAAGCGGTGAAAAACTTTAATTTTGCGGACTTTGCAAACCGGCACCACCGCGCACTAAACTCCGGATCGTAACCATCAAACTAGTCTAGCTAACAAGAAGAAGGGAAAGATGTATACCGACGATCCAAGTCCTCCGGTCTTCATCTCCACTCCGATCTCCTCCTCGTCGGAAAGGGCACCACGAAGCCGGGTACTTTTA
Source organism: Agapanthus africanus (assembly GCA_030015575.1). Taxonomy (NCBI): domain Eukaryota; kingdom Viridiplantae; phylum Streptophyta; class Magnoliopsida; order Asparagales; family Amaryllidaceae; genus Agapanthus; species Agapanthus africanus. Next base: position 227,523,269 of record CM057347.1, read on the forward strand.
CGGGCTCCCACCTCAATACCGAGGCAACTCGCGCATGAAGCCGGCAACTCGACATGCTTAAGATATGCTGTAGGAAGTGTAGTGTAGAGTGGATGTCTCACTTTGGGGTTTGTTGCCATTTGTAGATGATGGAGGAAACAAGATAAGAAAAATGGTGCTTGCATTTTTCTTAGCATGAAAAGAGATCAAGAATGAAAAACACTCTCAAAAATGAAGCTCTCATCTTCTTCTTTTCTTCTTCTCATTTTTCTAAAAATGAAAACCTTCTCACTTGGAAAATGGTGGAGGAAAGGTTATGAAGCATGAAGGAAGGTGAGTGTAGGAGAAGAAAGAGGTGACCACATCAAGAGACAAGAAAACATACAACCATGCTTTACCTTTTTCAAACCATACCCTTTCATGTCACAATAAAAACAAAAGCATGGATGAAAGATATGAAGCTATCATAATCAATCATTATGCAAGAAAAACCCCTCCACAAATGTAATTTGCAAAACTGCAAATTACCCCCTCCATCGGAAAAGTCCGGCCGGAAAAGAACAAAGGAAAACCGGCCGGAACGGAATGCAAACTGGCAACTCCAGAAAACTGGTCCCGTAATAAATTACAGGAAAAACCCCGATACTGTGCATACACACCCGCATCTGTATTCCGTCCGGATACAAATGCAAAGAGACAAAATCTACACTGTACTAAACTAGGACCGGCTTAAACCAAAGCCGGCTAGTAATATCCGTTCGATCCTGATCCGTGCAATACCGCACGTATCTGATCGAACCCTGCCATATACCTATACGGCTACTAGTACAAACCGTCCGATCCTGATCCGTGCAATACCGCACGTATCTGATCGGACCCTGCCATATCTCCATACTGCCTCTACAGCGTTTCGCCCGAAAGCTTGAGTAACTGAAAGTGTGGTGGACTCTAAAGACTCGTCAATACAATGGCTGTGGATTTAACCACTAGCACGTCAGAGGTATAAGCCAATACGTAACGGGCCACCAGCTATTGACTAAAAGGGACGTCGATGAGCGAACTCATCCTTACACCCTACTGAGCCTGTCAGTGACAATATCCGTGCAGTCCGGTCCGTTCGTCTATGAGTATCGCATGGCGGGCCTAGGGGGTTGGTAAAAGTCAGACCCCCAAAAGCGGTACAAGTCGTGTCGGAGTGTAGCCCAGAACACCCTGAGATACTACTGGAATACCTACCAGTAAATCTCCTTGCCTTGGCCAAGGACTTTGTGTAATGGCTCTCCTAGACACAGCACGACCTCACCCCCAATACCGGGAGAGACGAACCCCTGAAGATACGCTCACTGCCTCCATGTGGCTCGGGACTGTACCCAACTAAAACCTGTTTGCACGACTCCTTTGAGCCGTGGTAGGGTAGTAATCAAAGTACAGTGGGAACTCACACGAGACAAATGACGATCCCCAGGTCGATGAACTAACCTGCACACATGTCACCAGGGAACTGCCATCTGACGTCTGGTATATGACCAACTAGCATGTTCCCGGCGAGTCCTGTCCGGTGTACTCATAACCCAATGAGCACCTGTATACATCTTAGGTGATCCAACTGACACCAGTGGCTTGTGAGACCGGCCACCGCCCCTCGTCGGGGTCTCGACTGTATACACTAGTCTACTAATGGAGTATCGATGCCCGGTCTCGAAACTCCCACGACTAGGGACCTTTTAAGGATATGCTTGTAGACCCCCAGCTCCCACTTATATGATCGCCCTCATACTGCTGGTGGTCAAGCAAGAATCCTAGGGGCTCTATCAACGTGTAATAGCGACGTGTCAGGTCACCTAAAACAGTACACGATGATAAAGGTAAACCAGATAGCATACTATCATCTCGAGTAAGACTGTCCTACCGGGATAGGTCCTCCCTCAATCATTACAATCACGTACCTGTGACCTAATAATTGACTCTGAGGGCACTATCTCCAACAATCTCCCACTTGCACTCAAGGCTAATTATTGCGATGTCGCATACTCACAGCCCGTGTGATACCGAACACCCAACTCCTCTACTAGTCAGTCTCACAAAGCTCGTTTGCGAAACTATTGCGTTCGAGGAATAGCCTCAGTGAGTGGATCCGCTTTGTTGTTTCTTTCCATGTCTCTCTATGTCTCATGTTCGCGGAGAAACCCATCTCCCGAAATGAGCAATACCTGTCTTAGAATGTGTCTGGATGTCTGATGGGACATAGCTCATGAATGAACTCCAAATCCAAACTTCTTAGACTGTATCGTCAACTGAACTTAATCAGTATCCTGCGCGCCATGCCTCCCTCAGTATTGCCTTGGACCACCTGTCCAAAATACTGCCCCTCATCAGAAGGAAAAACTATAACTCTGACAACCTCCTTGTCGTCCATGTCACCTTGGAAGCCTGGAATGATAACCGTCTCCTGAATGAGGCTGTCGTTATCATATCCCTAGAACATCTACTTATGTTCTAAAACTGCTTCCGACTGTTTCTCCAGGATTGGATTAATGTCAACTTATTGCATCTAGTGCAAGAACAACATCTGGTGTGGTACTTGACATCTCATGATTGACTCAATTGCCTAAGCAAGTGATCTGCCAATCATGCACGTCCCTCTCCCCTTTACTCTGTAAGACACCTTTGGAGAGGGTGACTCCATTACCTGCAGGTACACTACCGTGCCAGGAGTCGTCCATCCTAAATACTCTTAGAATGCTGTCAAGTACCCTGATTGGGAAACCACCCAAATCTAGATCTAAAACCATAGATCCAGTAACCAGTATGTCAGATATAAAATCCACTTCCTTTGTGGAGAAACCACTGTGTGACGACCAAAGTATAACCGATCGTAGTATAGGAGTTTCTTTTCCTACTTTGTGTATGTCATCCAAATACCATGACATCACACCCTACTACCTTCTCAACAGATCCATCCCCTATTCTGATGAAGTCAAACCCATGACTGTCACGTCAGAAATAGATGATCTATCTCCGCTACATCTGCTTTAGTCTATAAATAGACATAAGCTCCCTGTCCACCAATGCTTCCGCTGCTCCCACTGACTACGACAACCCTCTGGCAGAGTCATATAGACGTACACTTCTAAAACTAGTTTAGAACGACGCTATACTCATCCTCCCGCCTGGTCTCGCAGCCTGGAACAACAGCAATGGTAATTGTGGGTAAACAAGAACTTCCCTGTCACCGTCCTTGAGGCTACCGTAGTACCTCTCGGGTGCCTGAAGTTACCCACCTTATCTGCGGAGTGGCCAATGGAATGTCAAACCAGATTGAATCTTTAGGTTCCTTATCAAATCTTCAGTAATCGTTTGTGGTTCTGGAATCACTTCCAGTTCTACCATACTCCCACTACCATTTTCTGAAAAAAAATCCATTTTTAATAAAACTGTGGCGAGTCTAGAACAATATCGCTATTGTTCATCTAGATGGTAGAAAGTCAACCCTCGTCATAGCCTGGGTCAACCCACAAACAGCCATTACAGAAACGTGCCTTGAGTTGTCCAGTGTCTGGTTTTAATCATAAACCGGACAACTCCCCGTACCTTAACATCGTTAAGATATGAACTGTTCTATATCCAATATAGAACCAGAGGCACTGATTTAATTGAACTAGATTCAAATCATGCAGCTGTCTCCAGTGCATGTCAACTAAATGGAAAGAGGCCGATCAGCGTTACTCAACTTAGGAATGCTTCCAATTATGAGTAACCTGAAAGAGAAGCAATTTCTCTTTATCATTACTATCAACTGAATACCATACACAAGTATCTACATCTTCGATCACTTTGAAGAATCCCAATACTTGCTACACCTGGTTCTCTACTCTATTCAAATACATATAACTTCTCCAAATTCGGACCCTGTGTTTCCACGAAACACTTGTCTAAAAATTAGAGGAGTCATAAGTAAACCGAATATAGTACGAGGACCATCCCCTCTGTCCTGATGGACTCTGGACAACATACAATACTCTGTAAAAGTCCCTTGAGTCTGATTACTCATTTACTGTGTGTCGTAGGTTGAAAACTGTACTTATGGTTAAGAAGAATTACACCGCTGTTTAATGCTCCTTACCTAACCATCCACTGATATAGGTAAATGTCGTAGACATAATTTCAGAAAGGTATATCTCACTCTATGAAAATAGACGTACAGATATATCAATTTGAAATTGGTGCACAACAGCGGATATTCAAAACCAAATATTTGCCGACCGGCAAACAACCCAGGTGATTTCCTCAAATATCACCGATTACAACGAATCCCGATATAATGAGGATAATCACCCAATTCCCAATAACTTACTCCCACTCATCATCTGTAAAACCATACAGATGTGAGAATCGTACCTGGTAAATACATACCCTGGAGTAAGTATCTAATCGGGAAATCAGTTTTCCTTTAACATTACACAGTGAAACTGAAACATTGAAATGTTTCGATGGGGTATCCTGGTATTCCTAGTAATGCCTCTTCCAGATTCACGACTGTAACCGTATAGTTCTTTGCCACCTCTCCAAATCCCTTCATATGTCTTTAGTCTTTACCTTCTGCACACCCCTTTAGGCCAAATGGTTTTCTTCCTTCCCTACCGTTCGGCACCAGCCTATGGTTTGGAAGAAGACTATCCAATAAGCATAATGGGTGTACTGTCCCAATCCTAGGAACACTCGCAACACGAGAGAAGGTGAAGATAAAAGACACCTGAATGTACTTTATTCCTATTTCTCCTGAACCAGGATCCATCCCCGAACTGGAACAAGTTCCTTTCGAGTTCGTATATAACCATACGATGGAATATCCAAATAAACTGTGGATCTTCGTAGTGATACGGAGTGTCCTGGAGAAATACAAAGGTGATGTGGGAGTGGTAACGAAATATTTGGTTTGGTCGTGAATATCTGTTGCAATTTACTTTGCCCTCCTACTAATCCCTTGCTTTGTCTGAACTTAATACCTTCTGCACACCATCGTTATGCTAATTGGTTTTCTTCATTCCCTACCGGTCGGCACCAGCCTAAGGTTTGGAAGAAGACAATCCAATTTGCGTAATAGGTGTACTACCCCTAAACCAAGGAGTACTCGTAACCTGAGAGAGGGTAAAAGGAAAAGACAACTGAATAATCCTATCCGTTTTCTCCAGAACCGGAAACCATCCTCGAATAAATTCTTTCGAGTTCGTATCTAACCATACGATGGTTTTGTCCAATGGAAGTGGACGTTCGTAGTAAAACGGGGTGTCCTGGAGAAAAGGGTAAAAGTAGGAGTGGCAATGAGGTTTGCAACTCTGACAATCCAAAAGCCGGTGTTTAAGAAGGTTCGGTCAACTTGGTCACTGAGTCAAAGTCTTAGGGTCGGGTCAAATGGTCGCTGCCAGAGAGAGAGAGAAAAGAAACACTCAGCGTGCACTCTAACCTAGATCAGAATGGTCACCAATTTATCTAATCTGGAAACCTCCCACTGTACCTCAAATTCTTCTCCAAACCTGAAAGAAGAATTAGTCGGGGTCACCCGAGGAGTAAACTAACTCATCAGTGGGAATCGGGATCCAACTATCATTGCATGATAACGTGACGGAATCCGCTCACGCTATCACACTCCAGAAGGTATGCGCATATCTGGCAAGTTTCAGTTCTTTTGAAACTCCCGATGTGATTTCTGCCCCATGCTCTTATGACCTTGGCGTGAGGTCAAAATATCATAAGTCACATGTCAAGTTCTGCCCGTCATTATCCAGGTCAATCTGAACCCACCCGTACATACCCTTGACGTAGGCCAAAATAGTAGTACGACTGTCCCAAACCAACGCATCTATCTATGCAACAGATAAATACCCGGCAGCTACCAATCACTATGCCTTGGCGTGAGGTCAAAATACATAGCTTGAATACTACCGAATATTTAACTGAAATGACGGAGGGCTACGAATGGTTTCTGGCGAAAACCTTTAACGTAATGAACTTGATATCGTCGAAGGAACGGATAGCTTTTAAAAATATAGTGACGAAAACCGTTGCTAAAGAGGTCACTCCCTGTGAAGGGATCTCGGCTCTTTCCCCGTAGAATGGGGTGCAGGATATTCCAAATGAATACCACGATGCAAAGCAAAAGTAATCGGCTATAGTGAAGTTAATGCCCTGACGCAAACTTCTGTCCAAGGGGTCACTCCTGGTGAAGGGATCTCGGCCCTTGCCTCGTCGACTGAGGAGCAGGATATTCTAAATGAATACCGCGATGCAAAACAAAAGTGAACGTCCTTGCAATAACAGCTTTTTGAAAAGTGTTCCAACAACATCAGATTAGGTTTGTTTTTAACTTGCATTGATCCGAATCAATGCAGTCCCATCAATTGATCACACCACAAAGAACGAAAATATACTGACGTACGTATATGCCATCCGCATTCGCCACTGGGTCCCGTCATCACCCGTTAGGTTAGCTAACTAACGGCAGAGCGGGGACTGGACTAGCGCGGATGAAAAACATATACAACATCTACTAATATATATACCAATATATAGTATTTCGCTCAAGGCGTGAATAAAATGAAACATCACAGAAATGTACAGCATCACAGAACAATACAGATATCTGGGATCCCCGGGTTTCACAGAGCCGCTGAAACCCGACGTTCCCTTGGTCGTGTGGATAGCCTGTGCAATGAGAACCTAGACCCCTACGGGCGCGGCAAGTCACCCGCCAAAACCTGAAGCGAGGCAGCCCCCTTCAGCGCCGTGAATGGACCACCCAGCACTTCACGGAATCCGGTAACTTGGGCACCCCTCCTGGGTCAACCTGTACCCCCTACGAGTGCGGCGAATAGCCCGCCAATCCTAGAGTGAAGCCCCCTCCGTCTCAATGCCATGAGATGCGGGCTTGTTGCCCTCTAGAACCCGGCTATCCGTGCACCCCTCCGCGGGGTAATCCTAGTACAGAAAGTAAAATATACATACAACGGGTACATCGACCGCAACCAGGTCGTGCCCCAAAATAATAATACAAACAGGCAGTGACGGCAGTCCACATGTCGGACGCTCGCCCCGCAATATCAAATGTACATAATACAACAAAACTGTACTAGCATTGCATCCAGGCTATCCCCCACGACCGATCCGCAACATCACAGCAAATACATAGAACATCAACGTGAAAGTCACGTTCGCAAATCCGTCTAACCGGGCTATAGCAGTTAGACCGGATTTACCGATCGAGTGACATTCACGGTCGCAGATATAATGTAAATACTGTGAAAAATGTGTTTAAAATTTTCCGATTGATCAAACAATTAACAAGTGGGCCCCCAATCAAAACTGTAGCACTCACAGAAATCCTGGGCCCAATTTTAATATTCCAAAACCCATATTTTAAGCCCAGAAGGCCTCTGTAAAAAATTGGTGAAGTGATGTGAATAGTGCGCGGCGGAAGGGCCGCACAAATGGGGTTTTCGCGGCGGTTCCGCGCTCCAAATGTGGAGTTACTTCGTCAAATTTTTACAGAACTCTTAGATTTTCCAGTACATCAATATTTTATAACCTGAAAAATTTTTCGAGACCAAAAATTTTCAACAGAAACTGATGCGAACTAAAATGCAGTTTTGGAACTTTTTGATCGATCGGAAATGCAAACACATTACACAAAGCTAGACTAAGTTAATGGCGAGGCTCTGATACCACTGTAAGTGCACGGCGGCGCCCCGGCCGTCAATCCGACGCCGGAATGCGGAAGCGGTGAAAAACTTTAATTTTGCGGACTTTGCAAACCGGCACCACCGCGCACTAAACTCCGGATCGTAACCATCAAACTAGTCTAGCTAACAAGAAGAAGGGAAAGATGTATACCGACGATCCAAGTCCTCCGGTCTTCATCTCCACTCCGATCTCCTCCTCGTCGGAAAGGGCACCACGAAGCCGGGTACTTTTACGGGCTCCCACCTCAATACCGAGGCAACTCGCGCATGAAGCCGGCAACTCGACATGCTTAAGATATGCTGTAGGAAGTGTAGTGTAGAGTGGATGTCTCACTTTGGGGTTTGTTGCCATTTGTAGATGATGGAGGAAACAAGATAAGAAAAATGGTGCTTGCATTTTTCTTAGCATGAAAAGAGATCAAGAATGAAAAACACTCTCAAAAATGAAGCTCTCATCTTCTTCTTTTCTTCTTCTCATTTTTCTAAAAATGAAAACCTTCTCACTTGGAAAATGGTGGAGGAAAGGTTATGAAGCATGAAGGGAGGTGAGTGTAGGAGAAGAAAGAGGTGACCACATCAAGAGACAAGAAAACATACAACCATGCTTTACCTTTTTCAAACCATACCCTTTCATGTCACAATAAAAACAAAAGCATGGATGAAAGATATGAAGCTATCATAATCAATCATTATGCAAGAAAAACCCCTCCACAAATGTAATTTGCAAAACTGCAAATTACCCCCTCCATCGGAAAAGTCCGGCCGGAAAAGAACAAAGGAAAACCGGCCGGAACGGAATGCAAACTGGCAACTCCAGAAAACTGGTCCCGTAATAAATTACAGGAAAAACCCCGATACTGTGCATACACACCCGCATCTGTATTCCGTCCGGATACAAATGCAAAGAGACAAAATCTACACTGTACTAAACTAGGACCGGCTTAAACCAAAGCCGGCTAGTAATATCCGTTCGATCCTGATCCGTGCAATACCGCACGTATCTGATCGAACCCTGCCATATACCTATACGGCTACTAGTACAAACCGTCCGATCCTGATCCGTGCAATACCGCACGTATCTGATCGGACCCTGCCATATCTCCATACTGCCTCTACAGCGTTTCGCCCGAAAGCTTGAGTAACTGAAAGTGTGGTGGACTCTAAAGACTCGTCAATACAATGGCTGTGGATTTAACCACTAGCACGTCAGAGGTATAAGCCAATACGTAACGGGCCACCAGCTATTGACTAAAAGGGACGTCGATGAGCGAACTCATCCTTACACCCTACTGAGCCTGTCAGTGACAATATCCGTGCAGTCCGGTCCGTTCGTCTATGAGTATCGCATGGCGGGCCTAGGGGGTTGGTAAAAGTCAGACCCCCAAAAGCGGTACAAGTCGTGTCGGAGTGTAGCCCAGAACACCCTGAGATACTACTGGAATACCTACCAGTAAATCTCCTTGCCTTGGCCAAGGACTTTGTGTAATGGCTCTCCTAGACACAGCACGACCTCACCCCCAATACCGGGAGAGACGAACCCCTGAAGATACGCTCACTGCCTCCATGTGGCTCGGGACTGTACCCAACTAAAACCTGTTTGCACGACTCCTTTGAGCCGTGGTAGGGTAGTAATCAAAGTACAGTGGGAACTCACACGAGACAAATGACGATCCCCAGGTCGATGAACTAACCTGCACACATGTCACCAGGGAACTGCCATCTGACGTCTGGTATATGACCAACTAGCATGTTCCCGGCGAGTCCTGTCCGGTGTACTCATAACCCAATGAGCACCTGTATACATCTTAGGTGATCCAACTGACACCAGTGGCTTGTGAGACCGGCCACCGCCCCTCGTCGGGGTCTCGACTGTATACACTAGTCTACTAATGGAGTATCGATGCCCGGTCTCGAAACTCCCACGACTAGGGACCTTTTAAGGATATGCTTGTAGACCCCCAGCTCCCACTTATATGATCGCCCTCATACTGCTGGTGGTCAAGCAAGAATCCTAGGGGCTCTATCAACGTGTAATAGCGACGTGTCAGGTCACCTAAAACAGTACACGATGATAAAGGTAAACCAGATAGCATACTATCATCTCGAGTAAGACTGTCCTACCGGGATAGGTCCTCCCTCAATCATTACAATCACGTACCTGTGACCTAATAATTGACTCTGAGGGCACTATCTCCAACAATTTGATGATATGGGCCGATCCGGACTGACGGAGCCCGAGATATTGAGACTATGAGACTTGAGATTTGCATGTTTGTGTCGATGCTTGACACGGATTTCCATGAATTTCATTGTTGATATTTCAGGTTTCTATACACGTTTTACTATGATAACCGCTAAAGATTTCTTATACAGATATATCTGGATTTCAGGATTGATTATTTTATATTCATGGTGCATGCATATCCATTCATATGACATAGTATTATATGAGGCACTGACACGAGCACAGAGTATCTGCAATTACACGTAGCTTTACCCTGCTATTACTAGATGATTGGGATATAATAGTGTATTATTATGACCTAGGATAGCGCCGTGCATTCGATTTCTTTTCGTAGATGTCTTCTACTCACGAGTTGGCAACTCACCCCCGTTGTGCCAAATTTTATTACAGGTTCGATGTACAGGTTTTCCTGGCAGCTTGCTGGCACATCTTTTCATTCAGGGTGATTTGCACGGTAGGTTGGCTCACTTGTATCTGGACCGCCATTGTACTTTTATTATTTCATTTGTATTTAGGAAGCTCCATCAACCAAACTTTATTACTTGATAGTTACTGGACCAGTTATTTATTTCGACCTTAGAGCCGCGCTTGTACTTTTATGATATCTGGTGGTTTTGTTTTCTTTTGAGTTTTGAGCCCCGCCCTTTGGCATTGTATACTATTGTGCATTTGTGTGGTTGTTTCCGCCTGTTGGCGTTGAGCTAGCTCCCGTTTGGGGACGCTTTTTATTGTTTATGTATATTATACTTGTTGTACCGTTTGGGGCCAGTTTTTACAGAGGAGATTCTGCCGAAATTTTTGGGAAAATTTGCTGATGCTTTTAAACTTGTTTTCTTTTTCTTCTTCTTCTTCTATGGTTTAGATTTCTGGGCTTCGGCTTACTTAGGTTACGTGGCGCCTCTAGACGCTTCGTAATCTAAGTGCCGGTCACGTTCCGTACTTTCGGGTCGCGACAGTTAGCTTCACTAATCCCACATTATTGAAGAGGTAGTTTGGGTTAGTGTCTCCTCGACGTAGATCATCTTCGGTCTCGAAGACTTCGTGCAAGCTCGTTGCTTTCTTCTTGTGGAGCCACTCTAGAGTCCGCAAGATCACTACTTGGAGCGAAAGGACTACTACAAGGAGCTATTGAATTGAAGGACCGGTCTACAAAGGTTGTATTTCTAGTTCACTTAGTTGTAAAGTAGTTTACACTATGTTTCGTCTAAATCACTAGTTATGATTCTAGGGTTAGGATTGTTTTGTACGGCAAATTTTTGAAAATGGCATGGACGATACCTCCCGAAACCTTGTTGTCGTGCCAAGCAATCCTACAGTTGTATCAGAGCCAAGCTAGAGATTTAGACGATGTTTATAGGATTACGAAACCAAAACAACTCCGAAACACTCGAAACTAACAACCCAGTTTCTGTTAATTTTTAAAGCCGTCAAATTTTTTTTAAGTGACTGCAGAATGTTACATGAGATGTAATATGAACACTGAGCAAATATGAACCAATTCCACCAGTTTTGACCCGAGCACATTGCTCAAAAACCGAGCAGGCTGGCCCCAGTTGCTCTGTTATGGTTCGTATTTGTCTGATGTTCTGGTCTCTGGGTTTTGGTGTTTCAGGTGTTACTTATTTTTGCTAAATTTGCATATGATGTTCTCTTTTTGCAAAGGTAATTCGGAGTGTTTCGTAGTCGTAATTCTAACTATATTTCGGGTTATTTAGACGGTGTTAAAAAGTTCGAACGGATATCAAATACCCATTTTAACCCTCAACGGAAAATTTTCCAAGAGTTGGATTTTTTCCGAGTTAAAGAACATTCAAAAATCATGCAAGTAATGCGATGGACCCTCTAGAAGAAAAAAAAACCTAACTCGATTCTATGACCGTAAGAACCGCCGCCAAACCCTATGGTTTGCGGTAGTTTCGCGGCGCCATAGGTGAGGCAAGGGTTGACCCTTCTACGGTTGGTCCATTGGTACTGTGGTATGTTATGAGTATTTTAAAACTGCGTTCAAGTGTAGAAACTTTTTGGGAAATTTTGGGTGTTTGTTGATTCGATCGGAATGTTTAACGTCGTCTAGCTATTTGTGGAATGTGATACAATATGTGGAATTCATATAGTTAGGCATGAAATCCGAAGTATGTGATATTTCGGGTTTATGATGTTTAAGGCGATTGTGGATTCCAAATATTGTAGTTTGACATTTTCTTTTCTGCGACCGTAAGTGTAATATGTGGTGTATCACCGTTTTCGTTGCTATATGTCAACGACAATTGTGATACGCATATTTACTTACGTTGATGACATGTGATGTTATGTGTTGCTGGGATATGTTATATTGGATCGTCGTGTTTGGAATAGCCGGGGGTTTTATGTGAGATGAGAGATTTTATTTTCATTCATGTAAAATTCATTGTATGTAATATTCTTTTATTGGGGCACTTCCGGGTTGAGGATGATGTCACCATTATTGTATATTATTTACTTTTTTGCATTAGGATAGACCCAAGGAGGGGAGCACAAGTAACTGGGTTCTAGGGTCCAGTGGGAGACCATCTCGAGGAGTCGAGACCAGGTCTCCTAACTCTGGAATTGGTAGGGTTGCTTGCCGCTCTCGTAGGGGTCTAGGGATGTGGGTTTGGCTATTCATCGCGACCATGGAATCCGTGTTTTATACTGGCTTAAAATAAAACACGGAATTCCTAGTATATCCAATATTTCATATGTTATCTTCTGCTGCTGATATTCTGTGATGTGATCACTTTATATGCGTGAGACGAATGCTTTATTATTGTATATATGATATATAATAAACGTTGCTTATATTTTGCACCCGCGCTAGTCCCGCCCCGCTATGCCGTTAGTTAAGTAACCTAATGGTGCATAACAGGACACTGTGGCGAATGCCGATGGCATAAGCGTACGTTGTATTTTCGTTTCTTCTGTGATGCTTAGGAAGCATAAATGATGGGAATTCATTAATGAGATTAATGAAATGAAAAGAAACCTAAAAGATGTTGTAGAATCAAATTTTCAAAAATGGTAGCTCTAGTTTTTGCTTTGCATAGCGGTATTCTTTGTAGAATATCCAGCACCTCATTCGATGAGGAAAGAGCCGAGATCCCTTCACCGGGAGTGACCGCTTTAGTGAAACTAGCAGATGCTACAACCCACTCGGTTTTGTCTTTTGATTGCTTCTTTTAGTTCTTGCTTTGCATAGCGGTATTTGTGAAACATCCTGCACCTTATTCGATAAGGAAAGAGTCGAGATCCCTTCACCGGGAGTGACCTCTTTAGCAAAACTAGTAAAAAGCATCAAAAACACACCTTTTCAAAAATCACTTATTTCTACAACGATATCAAGTTCATTACGCAAAAGGTTTTTCTAAAAAAACTTGTCGTAACCCTCCGTCATTTTAGGAAGTAGAGTACTTAGTATTCGTGCTGCGTTTGCTGACCATAGTTAAGATGTAGTGTACGGTAGCTAAGTGATGTCTTCCTACATAGCATATGATGCGATTAATTAGAACAGTCATGTGACTTTGTTGACCATAGTTAAGGGTCTTGTGGGTGGGTCAAGAAATGACGGGTAGAACTTGACTAGTGCTTATGATTTGTTGACCATAGTTAAGGTCATAAGTGACTAGGGGTAAAAGATTATCGGGAATTTCAATTGTTGAAATTTTCAATGAGATTGCATACCTTCTATGAGATAGTTGGATCCCGATACCCACTGCGAGTAAGAGTTACTCCTGGAAGAGTTTTACACATCACAATTAGCCAATCAAGTAGGTGTCTAGAAAGGTGTTAACAGGGTTACGCCTCTGGGAAAACGAGGTTTATTTTAATTAGGTCCGTGCGAAAGCACAGGGAACCTCCCTCAAACTACCAACACTGGCCTGGTCGAAAGATTGGCGAACTTGTAAGATATAATTAATCCCGATCAGTCTTACCTTTTAGGGTTTGAAGGAAGATTTGATAAAAACAGTGGGAGCCATCCTGATTAGATAAGATAATAAACCAATCTAATCTTACAAGAGCATACGCTAAGTGTTTTCTTCTCTCTCTCTCCATGTAGCGACCATGTCAGGCCTTAATCAAGATAATACTATGGATTTATTGACCGAACCTGCTTGTTATGCTGAGCAGGGGAACGTTGGTTCCGCTCCAACTTATAATCGTTATAAGTCCGAGCAGGAAATAGGAAAATATCCGGATTTCCATGCCGCCCAAATGAAGAATGAGCATGTTGATGTATCTTCTTCGGGTGTGTTAGTCATCCAGAACTGTTTCTCAGTACACTCTACGTCCTGGGTATTAGATACTGGATCGGGATCCCACATATGTAATATGTTGCATGGGCTAAAGAAAGGTAGAGAACTGGGAATAGGTGATCATTCTGTACAAGTAGGGAATGGTGCAAATGTTGCAGCCAAAGCAGTTGGTGAATATCACCTTGTATTACCAAATGATAATACATTGATTCTGAACGAATGCTATTACATACCGACCCTGATATGCAATCTTATATCAGTTTCTTTATTAAGTAAAGAAGGATATAATTTTGTAGTACAGAATAATGTTATGAACATCTTCCTGGATCAGGCTCGCTAAATAATGGCATATACATTCTAAATCAAACCAAAGTTATTAACGTACAAAACACACACAAGAGGAAGAGTTCAAAACTGAACGAATCCTTCTTGTGGCATTGTAGACTAGGTCATATCAATGCGACACAACTAGCTAAGTTACATAAAGATGGATATTTGAAATTGTTCGAATTTTCATCATATGACACTTGTCAGTCATGTCTCAAAGGTAAAATGACCAAAACTCCGTTTACTGGACACGGAGAAAGAGTTACGGAACTCTTGGGACTGATACATAGTAATGTATACGGTCCCATATCTACACATGCCAGGAATGGTTCCTCGTACTTCATTACATTCACTGACGATCTCTCAAGATACGGACATGTGTTCTTGTTGAAACACGAGTCTGAAGCTTTTGAGAAATTCAAAGAATATAAGTATGAAGTCGAGAACCAAACGGGTAACAGTATTAAAATCCTACGATCTGATCGGGGAGGAGAATACTTGAGCACAGAATTTCGTGACTATCTAAAAGAGAATGGGATTCTCTCTGAGCTTACTCCTCCATATACACCACAGCACAACGGTGTATCGGAGCGGAGGAATCGCACCCTATTGGATATGGTGCGCTCTATGATGAGCACTGCTGAGTTACCTATTTCCTTTTGGAGTTATGCGCTGGAGACAGCCGCATACCTATTGAATAGAGTTCCATCCAAATCGGTGCCTACCACTCCATATGAGATATGGAATGGGAAGAGACCATCTCTTAAACGAGTTAAGATATGGGGTTGTCCGGCCTATGTTAAAAAGCAAAATCCGGACAAGCTCGAGGCAAGATCAGCTCTATGTAAGTTTGTGGGATATCTAAAGGATTCCTATGGATATATTTTCTACCACGCTGAGGAATAAAAGGTGTTTGTTTCTCAATACGCCACCTTTTTAGAAAAGGAATTTCTTGTAAAAGAAATTAGTGGCGAAGAGGTAGAGCTGGGAGAAGTTCCAGCGGCACAAACTACAACTGATGACTTATTGGTGTTGGAGATAGTGCCCTCAGAGTCAATTATTGGATCACAGGCACGTGATTGCAATGATTGAGGGAGGACCTATCCCGGTACGACAGTCTTACTCGAGATGATAGTTTGCTATCTGGTTTACCTTTATCATCGTGTACTGCTTTAGGTGACCTGACAGGTCGCTATTGCACGTTGATAGAGCCCCTAGGATTCTTGCTTGGCTGCCAGCAGTATGAGGGCGATCATATAAGTGAGAGCTGGAGTCTATAAGCACATCCTTAAAAGGTCCCTAGTCGTAGGAGTTTCGAGACAGGGCATCGATTCTCCAGAGTAGACTAGTGTATACAGTCGAGACCCCGACGAGGGGCGGTGGCCGGTCTCGCAAGCCACTGGTGTCAGTTGGTTCACCTAAGATGTATACAGGTGCTCATTGGGTTATGAGTACACCGGACAGGACTCGCCGGGAACATGCTAGTTGGTCTTATACCTCATGTCAGATAGCAGTTCCCAGGTGACATGTGTACAGGTTAGTTCATCGACCTGGGGATCGTCATTTGTCTCGTGTGAGTTCCCACTGTACTTTGATTACTACCCTACCACGGCTCAAAGGAGTCGTGCAAACAGGTTTTAGTTGGGTACAGTCCCGAGCCACATGGAGGCAGTGAGCGGATCTTCGGGGGTTTCGTCTCTCCCGGTATTGGGGGTGAGGTCGCGCTGTGTCTAGGAGAGCCATTACACGAAGTCCTTGGCCAAGGCAGGAGATTTACTGGTAGGTATTCCAGTAGTATCTCAGGGTGTTCTGGGCTACACTCCGACACGACTTGTACCGCTTTTGGGGGTCTGACTTTTACCCACCCCTTAGGCCCGACATGCGATGCTCATAGACGAACGGACCGGACTGTACGGATATTGTCACTGACAGGCTCAGTAGGGTGTCAGGATGAGTTCGCTCATCGACGTCCCTTTTAGTCAATAGCTGGTGGCCCGTTACGTATTGGCTTATACCTCTGACGTGCTAGTGGTTAAATCCACAGCCATAGTATTGACGAGTCTTTAGAGTCCACCACACTTTCAGTTACTCAGCTTTCGGGCGAAACGCTGTAGAGGCCGTATGGAGATATGGCAGGGTCCGATCAGATACGTGCGGTATTGCACGGATCAGGATCGGACGGTTTGTACTAGTAGCCGTATAGGTATATGGCAAGGTTCGATCAGATACGTGCGGTATTGCACGGATCAGGATCGGACGAACATTACTAGCCGGCTTTGGTTTAAGCCGGATCCTAGTTTAGTACAGTGTAGATTTTGTCTCTTTGCATTTGTATCCGGACGGAATACAGATGCGGGTGTGTATGCACAGTATCGGGGTTTTCCTGTAATTTATTACGGGACCAGTTTTCTGGAGTTGCCAGTTTGCATTCCGTTCCGGCCGGTTTTCCTTTGTTCTTTCCCGGCCGGACTTTTCCGATGGAGGGGGTTATTTGCAATTGTGCAAATAACATTTTTTGGAGGGGGTTTCTTGCAAAAGGATTTATTATGATAGCTTCATTTCTTTTGCTCCATGCTTTTGCATTAATGGAGATTTGAAAGGTTAAGGTTTGCATGTTCTTTTGTTATGATGATGTTTTTTGATATGGTAACCTCTTCACTTTTTCCTACGGTTACCTTCCTTCACATCTTTGGTTCACCCTCCACCATTCTCATATAAGATATGGCCGGCCACATCTTGACAAAGAGAAGAGAGGAATTCATTTTGGTATGAGGGATTAATTCACATATCATTTTCATGCTTGCAAAATTCTTCACTTCATTCCAAAGTCCATTCATGTTTCCTCCATCCAAAGGCAACTCCAATACCCTAAATGAGACATAGCCTCTACACTACACTTCCTACAACAAATCTTGGACGCGTCGACTCGCCAGCTTCGCGCCCGAGTTGCCTCGGTATTGAGGTGGGAGCCCGTAAAAGCTACAGGCGATATGGTGCCCTTTCCGACGAGGAGGAGACGGACGGAGATCCCGCGAGGAGATCGGAGTGGAGATGAAGACCGGAGGACTCGGATCAGTCGGTACATCTCTTCCCTTTCTTGTTAGTTGCTTAGACTTGTTAATGGTTACGATCCGGAGTTTAGTGCGCGGTGGTGCCGGTTTGCAAAGTCCGCAAAATTAAAGTTTATCACTGCTTCCGCATTCCGGCGTCGGATTGACGGCCGGGGCGCCGCCGTGCACTTACAGTGGTATCAGAGCCTCGCCATTAACTTCGTCTAGCTTCGTTTGATGTGTTTTTCAGTTCCGATCGACCAAAAATTCCAAAAACCGTATTTTTCCCTTCACATCAGTTTCTGTTGAAATTTTTTGAAGTCTAAAAATTTTTCAGGTGGTCTCAGAATGATGTGCAGGGAGTTCTAAGAACTCTGGAAAAATTCGACACACTGATCTCTCATACAGAGCGCGGAACCGCGGCCACACCCTTCTATTGGGCCGCGGTTCCGCCGCAGTCTAGAGGGTTCAGTGGGCCATCTTTTTCCAGTGGGCTTCAGGGTAGTAATTACGGGTTTTGGAATATTAAAATTGGGCCAATTATTTCTGTGAGTGCTACAGTTTTCTTTGGGGCCCACTTGTTAATTGTTTGATCAATCGGAAAATTTTAAACACATTTTTCACAGTATTTACATTATATCTGCGACCGTGAATGTCACTCGATCGGTAAATCCAGTCTAACTGCTATAGCCCGGTTAGACGGATTTGCGAACGTGACTTTCACGTTGATGTTCTATGTTTATGCTGTGATGTTGCGGATCGGTCGTGGGGATAGCCTGGATGCAATGCTAGTACAGTGCTGTTGTATTATGTACATTTGATATTGCGGGGCGAGCGTCCGACATGTGGACTGCCGTCACTGCCTGTTTGTATTATTCTTTTGGGGCACGACCTGGTTGCGGTCGATGTACCCGGTGTATGTATATTTTACTTTCTGTACTAGGGTTACCCCGCGGAGGGGTGCACGGATAGCCGGGTTCTAGAGGGCAACGGGCCCGCATCTCAGAGCATTGAGACGGAGGGGCTTCAGTCTGGAATTGGCGGGCTATTCGCCGCACTCGTAGGGGGTACAGGTTGACCCAGGAGGGGTGCCCAAGTTGCCGGATTCCGTGAAGTGCTGGGTGGTCCATTCACGGTGCTGGAGGGGGCTGCCTCGCTTCAGGTTTTAGCGGGTGACTTGCCGCGCCCGTAGGGGTCTAGGTTTTCATTGCACAGGCTATCCACACGACCAGGGGAACGTCGGTTTTCAGTAGTGGCTCTGTGAAACCCGGGGATCCCAGATATCTGTATTGTTCTGTGATGCTGTACATTTCTGTGATGTTGCATTTTATTCACGCCTTGAGCGAAATACTATATATTGGTATATATATTAGTAGATGTTGTATATGTTTTTCATCCGCGCTAGTCCAGTCCCCGCTCTGCCGTTAGTTAGCTAACCTAACGGGTGATGACGGGACCCAGTGGCGAATGCGGATGGCATATACGTACGTCAGTATATTTTCGTTCTTTGTGGTGTGATCAATTGATGGGACTGCATTGATTCGGATCAATGCAAGTTTAACAAACCTATTCTGATGTTGTTGGAACACTTTTCAAAAAGCTGTTATTGCAAGGACGTTCACTTTTGTTTTGCATCGTGGTATTCAGTTGGAATATCCTGCTCCTCAGTCGACGAGGCAAGGGCCGAGATCCCTTCACCGGGAGTGACCCCTTGGACAGAAGTTTGCGTCAGGGCACTAACTTCACTATAGCCGATTACTTTTGCTTTGCATCGTGGTATTCAGTTGGAATATCCTGCACCTCATTCTACGGGGAAAGAGCCGAGATCCCTTCACCGGGAGTGACCTCTTTAGTAAAGGTTTTCGTCACTATATTTTCTAAAAAGCTATCCGTTCCTTCAACGATATCAAGTTCATTACGTTAAAGGTTTTCGCCAGAAACCATTCGTAGCCCTCCGTCGTTTCATATGGGTAGTCAATAGTATTCAAGCTGTGTATGTTGGCCAAAGTCAAGGCACAGTGATTGGTAGCTATTGGGTATTCATATGCAGCATAGATAGATGCGTTGGTTTGGGACAGCCATACTGCCATTTTGGCCAAAGTCAAGGGTATGTACGGGTGGACTCAAATTAACCTGGAGAATGACGGGTTGAACTTGACATGTGACTTATGATATGTTGGCCAAAGTCAAGGTCATAAGAGCATGGGGTAAAAATCACATCGGGAGTTTCAAAAGAACTGAAACTTGCCAGATATGCGTATACCTTCTGGAGTGTGATACCGTGAGCGGATTCCGTCACGCTATCATGCGATGATAGTTGGATCCCGATTCCCACTGATGAGTTGGTTTACTCCTCGGGTGACCCCGACTAATTCTTCTTTCAGGTTTGGAGGAGAATTTGAGGTACAGTGGGAGGTTTCCAGATTAGATAAATTGGTAACCATTCTGATCTAGGTTAGAGTGCACGCTGAGTGTTTCTTTTCTCTCTCTCTCTTTGGCAGCAACCATTGACCCGACCCTAGACTATGACTCAGTGACCAAGTTGACCGAACCTTCTTAACACAGGCTTTTGGATTGTCAGAGTTGCAGACCTCATTGCCACTCCTACTTTTACCCTTTTCTCCAGGACACCCCGTATTACTGCGAACGTCCACTTCCATTGGACAAAACCATCGTATGGTTAGATACGAACTCGAAGGGATTCGAGGATGGTTTCCGGTTCTGGAGAAAACGGATAGGATTATTCAGTTGTCTTTTCCCTTTTACCTTTTCTCAAGTTAAGAGTACTCCTTGGTTTAGGAGATAGTACACCTATTATGCAGATTGGATAGTCTTCTTCCAAACCTTAGGCTGGTGCCGACCGGTAGGGAATGAAGAAAACCAATTAGCCTAAACGGTGTGCAGAAGGTATTAGGATTAAGACAAAGCAAGGGATTAGTAAGAGGGCAAAGTAAATTGCGACTGTTATTCACGACCAAAACCAAGTATTTTTTCGCCAATCCTAAATCACCTTTATATTTCTCCAGGACACTCCGTATCACTACGAAGATCCACAGTTTATTGGATACTCCATCGTATGGTTATATACGAACTCGAAAGGAACTTGTTCCAGTTCGGGGATGGATTCTGGTCCAGGAGAAATAGGAATAAGGTTTATTCGGTTGTCTTTTATCTTCGCCTTCTCTCGCATTGCGAATGCTCCTAGGACTAGGACAGTACACCCATTATGCTTATTGGATAGTCTTCTTCCAAACCATAGGCTGGTGCCGAACGGTAGGGAAGGAAGAAAACCATTTGGCCTAAGGGGTGTGCAGAAGGTAACGACTAAAGACATATAAAGGGATTTGGAGAGGTGGCAAAGAATTATGCGGTTATAGTTGTGAATCTGGATAATGGTAGAGGCATTACTAGGAATACCAGAATACCCCATCGAAACACTTCAATGTTTCAGTTCACTGTGTACTGTTAAAAGAAAACTGATTTCCCGATTAGATACTTACTCCAGGGTATGTATTTACCAGGTTTGATTCTCACATCTGTATGGTTTTACAGATGATGAGTAGGAGTAAGTTATTGGGAATTGGGTGATCATCCTCATTATATCGGGATTCGTTGTAATCGGTGATATTTGAGGAAATCACCTGGGCTGTTTGCCGGTCGGCAAATATTTGGTTTTGAATATCCGCTTTTATGCACCAATTTCAAATTGATATATCTGTACGTCTATTTTCATAGAGTGAGATATACCTTTTGATATTATGTCGATGACATTTACCTATATCAGTGGATGGTTAGGTAAGGAGCATTAAACAGCGGTGTAATTCTTCTTAATCATAAGTACAGTTTTCAACCTACGACACACAGTGAAAGAGTTGTTAGACTCGGCGGACTTATACAGAGTATTGTAAGTTGTCCAGTGTCCATTAGGACAAAGGGGTTGGTCCTCATACTATATTCTGTTTACTTTTTACTTCTCTAGTTCTTAGACATGTGTTTCGTAGAAACACAGGGTCTAAGTTTTGAGGAGTTATAGGTATTTGAATATAGTAGAGAACCAAGTATAGCAAGTATCGGGATTCTTCAAAGTGATCGAAGATGTAGATACTTGTGTATGGTATTCAGTTGATAGTAATGATAAAGAGAAATTGCTTCTCTTTCAGGTTACTCATAATTGGAAGCATTCCTAAGTTGAGTAACGCTGATCGGCCTCTCTCCGTTTAGTTGACATGCACTGGAGATAGATGCATGATTTGAATCTGGTTAAATTAAATCAGTGCCTCTGGTTCTATATTAGATATAGTACAGTTCATATCTTAACATTGTTAAGGTACGGGGAGTTGTCCGGCTTATGATTAAAACCAGACTCTGGATAACTCAAGGCGCGTTTCTGTAATGGCTGTTTGTGGGTTGACCCAGGCTATGACGAGGGTTGATTTTCTACCATCTGGCAGATCAATAGAAATATTGTTCTGGACTCGCCACAGTTTTAATAAAAATGGATTTTTTCAAAAACAGTAGTGGGAGTATGGTAGAACTGGAAGTGATTCCAGAACCGCAAACGATTACTGAAGATTTGATAACGAACCTAAAGATTCAATCTGATTTGACATTCCATTGGCCACTCCGCAGATAAGGTGGGTAACTTCAGGCACCCGAGAGGTACTCCGGTAGCCTCAAGGACGGTGACAGGGAAGTTCTTGTTTACCCACACTTGCCATTGTTGTTGTTCCAGGCTGCGAGACCCGGCAGGAGGATGAGTATAGCGTCGTTCTAAACTAGCTTTAGAAGTGCACGTCTATATGACTTTGCCAGAGGGTTGTCGTAGTCAGTGGGAGCAGCGGAAGCATTGGTGGACATCAGGCTTATGTCTATTCATAGACTAAAGCAGATATAGCGGAGATAGATCATCTATTTCTGATGTGACAGTCATAGGTTTGACGTCGTCAGAATAGGGGATGGATCTGTTGAGAAGGTAGTAGGGTGTGATATCCTGGTTTTGGATGACATACACAAGATAGGAAGTGACATTCCTATACTACGATCGGTTATACTTTGGTCGTCACACGGTGGTTTCTCCAAAAAGGACTTGGACATTATATAAGACATACTGGTTACTAGATCTATGGTTTTAGATCTAGATTTGGGTGGTTTCCCAATCAGGGTACTTAGACAGCATTCTAAGAGTATTTAGAATGGACGAATCCTGGCACGGTAGTGTACCTGCAGGTGAAGGAGTCACCCTCTCTAAAGGTGTCTTATAGACTAAAGTAGAGAGAGAGGTGCATGATTGGCAGATCACTTGCTTAGGCAATTGAGTCAATCATGAGATGTCAAGTACCACACCAGATGTTGTTCTTGCACTAGATGCAATAAGTTGATATTGATCCAATCCTGGAGAAACAATCGGAAGAAGTTTTAGAACATAAGTGGATGTTCTAGGGATATGATAACGACAGCCTCATTCAGGAAACTGTTATCATTCCAGGCTTCCAAGGTGACATGGACGACAAGGAGGTTGTCAGAGTTATAGTTTTTCCTTCTGACGAGGGGCAGTATTTTGGACAGGTGGTCCAAGGAAATACTGAGGGTGGCATGGCGCAGGACACTGATTAAGTTCAGTTGACGATACAGTCTAAGAAGTTTGGATTTGGAGTTCATTTATGAGCTCGGTCCCATCAGATATCCAGACACTCTAAGACAGGTATTGCTCATTTCGGGAGATGGCTTTCTCCGCAAACTTGAGTTTTAGAGAGACATAGAAAGAAACTTCAGAGCGGATCCACTCGCTGAGGCTATTCCTCGAACGCAATAGTCTCGCAAACGAGCTTTGTGAGACTGACTAGTAGAGGAGTTGGGTGTTCGGTATCACACGGGCTGTGAGTATGCGACATCGCAATAATTAGCCTTGAGTGCAAGTGGGAGATTGTTGGAGATAGTGCCCTCAGAGTCAATTATTGGATCACAGGCACGTGATTGCAATGATTGAGGGAGGACCTATCCCGGTACGACAGTCTTACTCGAGATGATAGTTTGCTATCTGGTTTACCTTTATCATCGTGTACTGCTTTAGGTGACCTGACAGGTCGCTATTGCACGTTGATAGAGCCCCTAGGATTCTTGCTTGGCTGCCAGCAGTATGAGGGCGATCATATAAGTGAGAGCTGGAGTCTATAAGCACATCCTTAAAAGGTCCCTAGTCGTAGGAGTTTCGAGACAGGGCATCGATTCTCCAGAGTAGACTAGTGTATACAGTCGAGACCCCGACGAGGGGCGGTGGCCGGTCTCGCAAGCCACTGGTGTCAGTTGGTTCACCTAAGATGTATACAGGTGCTCATTGGGTTATGAGTACACCGGACAGGACTCGCCGGGAACATGCTAGTTGGTCTTATACCTCATGTCAGATAGCAGTTCCCAGGTGACATGTGTACAGGTTAGTTCATCGACCTGGGGATCGTCATTTGTCTCGTGTGAGTTCCCACTGTACTTTGATTACTACCCTACCACGGCTCAAAGGAGTCGTGCAAACAGGTTTTAGTTGGGTACAGTCCCGAGCCACATGGAGGCAGTGAGCGGATCTTCGGGGGTTTCGTCTCTCCCGGTATTGGGGGTGAGGTCGCGCTGTGTCTAGGAGAGCCATTACACGAAGTCCTTGGCCAAGGCAGGAGATTTACTGGTAGGTATTCCAGTAGTATCTCAGGGTGTTCTGGGCTACACTCCGACACGACTTGTACCGCTTTTGGGGGTCTGACTTTTACCCACCCCCTAGGCCCGACATGCGATGCTCATAGACGAACGGACCGGACTGTACGGATATTGTCACTGACAGGCTCAGTAGGGTGTCAGGATGAGTTCGCTCATCGACGTCCCTTTTAGTCAATAGCTGGTGGCCCGTTACGTATTGGCTTATACCTCTGACGTGCTAGTGGTTAAATCCACAGCCATAGTATTGACGAGTCTTTAGAGTCCACCACACTTTCAGTTACTCAGCTTTCGGGCGAAACGCTGTAGAGGCCGTATGGAGATATGGCAGGGTCCGATCGGATACGTGCGGTATTGCACGGATCAGGATCGGACGGTTTGTACTAGTAGCCGTATAGGTATATGGCAAGGTTCGATCAGATACGTGCGGTATTGCACGGATCAGGATCGGACGAACATTACTAGCCGGCTTTGGTTTAAGCCGGATCCTAGTTTAGTACAGTGTAGATTTTGTCTCTTTGCATTTGTATCCGGACGGAATACAGATGCGGGTGTGTATGCACAGTATCGGGGTTTTCCTGTAATTTATTACGGGACCAGTTTTCTGGAGTTGCCAGTTTGCATTCCGTTCCGGCCGGTTTTCCTTTGTTCTTTCCCGGCCGGACTTTTCCGATGGAGGGGGTTATTTGCAATTGTGCAAATAACATTTTTTGGAGGGGGTTTCTTGCAAAAGGATTTATTATGATAGCTTCATTTCTTTTGCTCCATGCTTTTGCATTAATGGAGATTTGAAAGGTTAAGGTTTGCATGTTCTTTTGTTATGATGATGTTTTTTGATATGGTAACCTCTTCACTTTTTCCTACGGTTACCTTCCTTCACATCTTTGGTTCACCCTCCACCATTCTCATATAAGATATGGCCGGCCACATCTTGAAAAAGAGAAGAGAGGAATTCATTTTGGTATGAGGGATTAATTCACATATCATTTTCATGCTTGCAAAATTCTTCACTTCATTCCAAAGTCCATTCATGTTTCCTCCATCCAAAGGCAACTCCAATACCCCAAATGAGACATAGCCTCTACACTACACTTCCTACAGCAAATCTTGGACGCGTCGACTCGCCAGCTTCGCGCCCGAGTTGCCTCGGTATTGAGGTGGGAGCCCGTAAAAGCTACAGGCGATGTGGTGCCCTTTCCGACGAGGAGGAGACGGACGGAGATCCCGCGAGGAGATCGGAGTGGAGATGAAGACCGGAGGACTCGGATCAGTCGGTACATCTCTTCCCTTTCTTGTTAGTTGCTTAGACTTGTTAATGGTTACGATCCGGAGTTTAGTGCGCGGTGGTGCCGGTTTGCAAAGTCCGCAAAATTAAAGTTTATCACCGCTCCCGCATTCCGGCGTCGGATTGACGGCCGGGGCGCCGCCGTGCACTTACAATTGGAACCAGAGGATTCGATAGTTCCTAACGAACCTCAGCCTCTCCGCCGATCTAGTAGGGTTCCTCATCCAACTGAGAGATACTACGGTTTTCTCGTAGATGGTAGGAGCGAGGATTGCATCATGAAAGATGATAACCCAACTAGCTTCGAGCAGGCCATCACGAGTGGGGACTCTGTGAAATGGCTGGATGCAATGCGATCTGAGATGGAATCCATGTACACCAACAAAGTATGGACTTTGGAAGTTGCTCCTGAAGGGGTAAAACCCATTGGGAGCAAATGGATCTTTAAGAAGAAACTTGGTGTAGATGGAAAAGTTGAGACTTTCAAAGCTAGACTTGTTGCAAAAGGTTTTCGTCAACGACCAGGTGTGGACTATGATGAAACCTTTTCTCCTGTGGCTATGCTTAAGTCCATCCGGATCCTGCTTGCCATCGCTGCATACCATGACTATGAAATCTGTCAAATGGATGTTAAGACCGCCTTTCTAAATGATGATTTAGAAAAGTGCATGTACATGACTCAGCCAGAGGGCTTCGTGGACAGTGGGAGCAGCGGGAAGGTATGCAAGCTGCTTAAATCTATCTACGGGTTAAAGCAGGTATCGCGGAGTTGGAACATCTGTTTTGATATGGTAGTCAAAGAGTTTGACTTCATAAAAAATGTAGATGAACCTTGTATATACAAGAAGGTGGTAGAGAGTAAGGTTGTCTTCCTCATATTGTACGTGGATGTCATACTCTTGATAGGAAATGATGTTCCTATGCTACAATCGGTCAAGCTCTTCTTATCACAAATATTCTCAATGAAAGATCTTGGTGATGCCTCCTACATCTTGGGGATTAAGATCTATAGAGATAGATCTAAACGGATACTGGGATTGTCCCAATCCAGGTACATAGACACCATACTAAAGAGGTTTAGTATAGAAGAATCCAAGCGTGGGAATTTACCCACGATCACAGGACTCACTCTCTCTAAAGAGATGTCTCCCAAGGCTGATTTGGTGAGAGCTCACATGCAAGGATACCCTATGCTTCGGCAGTAGGCTCTATCATGTATGCGATGTTATGTACCAGACCCGATGTAGCATACTCACTAAGTGTAGTGAGTAGGTATCAAGCAGATCCAGGAGAGAGTCACTGGACAACTGTGAAGAACATTCTCAAGTACTTGAGAAGGACTAAAGAGATGTTCTTGGTGTATGGTAACGGAGAACTCCAAGTGGAGGCCTTTACTGATTTGAGCTTCCAGAGTGATAAGGACGACTCTAAGTCGGTCTCGGGATTTGTCTTTACCCTCAATGGAGGGGCGATTTGTTGGAAAAGTTCCAGGCAGAAAACCGTAGCAGACTCGACGATGGAGGTTGAATACATCGCTGCCAACAATGCTGCCAAAGAGGCTGTCTGGATGAAGAAGTTCATAACTGAACTTGGAGTGGTTCCATCCATTGAGCATCCAATACCTTTGTATTGCGATAACAATGGAGCAATGGCCTTGGCCAAGGAACCCAGGTCCTATCAGCGATCCAGGCATATTCTGAGGTAGTATTACCTGATCCGGGAGATAGTTGATCGCCGGGAGATCGAGGTCATGAGAGTTGACACGAAGGACAACACGGCGGATCCACTAACAAAGGCCATACCCCAGATACAATTTGAGAGACTCTTCGGGATGTTGGGTATGAGATACTATAAGAACTGGCTTAGTGCAAGTAGGAGATTGTTAGTTATATGTATGCCCTAGAGGCCATTATTGTACATGTGATGTATATTATAGTGGATGCTTGGATATATATAGATAGGAATTTCTTGCTCGACATGATAGTATGCTATCTGGTTGCTCTTTGTCTTAACATGTTGACTTGTATAAATGATGCTGTCTTGCTCTCACATGTTGATAAAGCCCTTAGGATGTGTACTTGACTACCAGGACTATGATGGAGATCATACTAGTAGGGCCAATGATAGTCCACAAGTACACCCTATAATTGTTCCTAGTCGAGGGTGTATCGAGACAGGGTATCGATATTCCAGAGTAGACTAGCGTATACGCATCTTGACCCATAGGATGGGCGATGGATGATCCCAAATCCATTGATGTTTGACATCAAAGATGGTATACGGGTGCTCAGTGGAGACTGGGTACACTGAGCGGACTCGCCGAGAACTCCTAGATGGTATTATACCTATCGTCAGATAGCAGTTCTCTGGTGACACTGGTACAGGTTAGTCTGTAGATCCGAGATCGTCATAGAGTTTTGTGTGATTCCCACTGTGCTTTGATTTCCACCTTACCACGTTCAAGAGAATGTGCAAAACGGTGGCTTTTAAGTACAGTCCCGAATCACATGGAGGCAATGAGTGATAAGAGGGGATTCGTCTCTCTCGGTATTGGGGGTTGATGTTGCGATGTGTTCGATTGGGCATAACGATAAGTCCTTGGCCAGGGCTGCTACGGAGATTTTCTGATAAGTGTTATTAGTAGTTTCTTGACCCGTTATGAGCCTTACATCGGCATGACTTATCGGTTACTGGGGTCTTACGTTTAGCACCCCTAGACTAGATATGCGACATATCAGACGAAGAGACCGGATTATACGGTAGTGTTACTGACAGGCTTTTCAGGAGTAGGAGCAGGCTTGCTTGTTAATCTTCTGATCGCTCAATACCTGGGTAGCCATTACGTCCAGCTAGTACCGCTGACGGCTTGTGGGTGCATGATGTGATCATCACCTATTGCCGGCGTATTGACGAGTCTTTAGAGTCCTATACAGAGGTTTTACTGGCTCAGGCAAAACGAAGTAGGAGCACATATGTGATATGTGCGGGACTGAGATTAATACGAGTATATGATACCGTATTCTATTCTCGCGATATAAAGTATCGATCGGTTATATGAGATATAGCCGGGGTATCGAATCAAATGTTGCTTCGATAAGTCGATACTGTATCGGACGGTTATATGAGATATATCTGGGTTATCGAATCAAGTGCTGATTCGATAAGTTGATACAAATAATATTAGTCGGTCATATGAAATGTACCCGGATTTTTAAATCAAGTTTTGATTTAATGATTTAATGTATAATTATATATTTGATATATCAATTTACATTAACTAATATTAGCTCACTTAAGCATTTCTTTTTTTCACATGTGTACACTTATTATATATGTGATATATATTAATTGTGTTTTCTTTTGTGTCATACTTGATGCCACATGCAACATGGGTGTATGAGACTTACACCATGCTAATGATAATGAAGGGTTTATTTATTTAGTGTAAATCAATTATTAGTTGGAAATTGGTCAAATGGCATGAAGCTTGTAGAAGCTTTGAGATCCATCGACTTAGTCCACTAGTTTTGTCTTACACTAAATATTTATTAACCCAACCATTATCTAAACCCATGGTTAAGTCTCTACATGAGATATATGAGATATTTCTCACTTATGGTTGCCATTCACTCTCTCATTGAAGGGTTGTCTAGCACGACAACAAGGTTTTGTATGGCATCGTCCATGCCAAATTAAAATTTTTGCCGTTCTAGCTAACCCTAGCCCTAGGTTCTTAACTAAAGAATCATACGGAAACACCAAGTAAACTACTTTACTACTAAATGATAAGAGATTACAACCTTTGTAGTCCGCTTCTTCACTTCATAAGCTCCAAGTAGTGGTCCTTTCGCTGCGATCCTAGAACCCCCGGACTCTTGAGAACCTCTACAAGTAGTATGGTGCATGCTTGCTTGTAGTCTTCGAAATCCAAGATGATCTACTTCGAGGAAGCACGAACTCAAGCTATCTCTTCACTAATATGAAATTAGTGAAACCAACACACTAAACTATATGGCTAGTATAGAAGAGGATGATGAAGTAGGAAGTGGGCTCTCTTTAGTTTTCTTTTTCTCACTTTATTTCATCACATGAAAAAAAAATCTAGCAAGCTTTTTTGTGAGGAAGAAGAAGATGAACAAGTGATGAAAGAATAATGAGCTTAGGGTAGAAATGCAACCATGGTGAGTTAGTATATGTCATGGCTAATACATCCCGCAATAATGGCATATACATTCTAAGTGTTTTTCCGTTCTAGCTAACCCTAACCCTAGGTTCTTAACTAAAGAATCATACGGAAACACCAAGTAAACTACTTTACTACTAAGTGATAAGAGATTACAACATTTGTAGTCCGCTCCTTCACTTCATAAGCTCCAAGTAATAGTCCCTTCGCTGCGATCCTAGAACTCCTGGACTCTTGAGAAGCTCCACAAGTCGTATGGTGCATGCTTTCTTATAGTCTTCGAAATCCAAGATTGTAACGTTTTGAAAATCGTTTAGGTGAAATTTCGGAAAATCGGTAATAACGGGTGTTTTCCGTAAAAATCAAGATATAAATATCTTTTAATATAAAATTAAATATACATATTCTAGCTATGTAATTGCTAGTATTTGGTGTTTATTGAGCCACTTGTAAAATTTCTAAATTACTGAATTTTTTTCCGAAATTAATTATTTTAATATTATTTTAATCCGTCACTAATACATTTAATTAGGGATAATTACAAATTGGAATGGGTTGATACAATTTTGTGCATCATGACACATTTAAACTAGAATGTAACATATGGTTTTTATACCAAAAAAAATCGTTGTCAAAAGGTTTTAGGAAATATAATAGAAAAAGGTTTATTTTGTGAAAATTAAGTTAAATAGATGTGAGGTGAGCTTGTGACTTGAATTGGGCTTTCATTACTTGGAAAATTTTCCACAAACACACCCACCCACCCATCCCCTAACATGCTGGCCGAGCTCAGCAGGAACCCCCCTAATTTGCTTCACATCATTTGAAAGAGAAAGGGAAAAAAGAAATATTAATATTGAAGAAGTCAAATGAGGTATGGGTTTTGTTTTTTTTGCCTCATTTTCAACACCCCACTCTCTCTCCTCATTCCCCTTCATTGTGGCTGAGCCCCCCTTCCCCAAATCAGTAGTAGCCCCCCATTTTCACCTCTCTTTTCTCTTCAAAAAATTCATCAAAATACTTCAAAATCCATACAAATTCAAAGCTAAATCCAAATCCAAGCCCTACCCATTTCTTCTTGGCCTATTCTAGTATGAATTTGGGAGCAAGAGACCCTCTTTGGAGGCTAAATTTTTCATATTTGATCTCTTGATCATGAGGTATAAGCTTCATCCAAAATTGTTACTTGTTAATTGTTTGTTTGAATTTAGTTTTAATTAGATGTTGTTATAACCTTAATTGCAAAATGAGAATTTCAAGAGAATGGGTTGTGATCAAATTAGGGTTTTTATCATAGATTGTGGTTTTAATGAGTAGATTAACATGTTAATGTTATGTAAAACTTAATCTAGTTGCTAATTACTAATTGTTACATGTAAAATGTCCAAATTAAGCTTTTTTTGCAAACTAGGCTTTTTATAAACTATGAAAATAAATGAGATGAAAATCCGCTGGATATAGTGCCCTCAGAGTTAATTATTGGATCGCAGGCACGTGATTGCAATGATTGAGGGAGGACCTATACCGGTAGGACAGTCTTACTCGAGAGGTTTGTATACTATCTGGTTTGTCTTTATCATCGTATACATGCTTTAGGTGACATTGTAGTTCACTATTATACGTTGATGGAGAATAGTATGCTACCATGGTTTATCTTTATCATCATGTACTGCTTTAGGTGACCTTACAGGTCGCTATTATATGTTGATAGAGCCCTTAGGATTCTTGCTTGACTACCAGCAGTATGATGGCGATCATATACGTGAGAGCTGGAGTCTATAAGCACATCCTTAAAAGGTCCCTAGTCGTGGGAGTTTCGAGACTGGGCATCGATACTCCATTAGTAGACTAGTGTATACAGTCGAGACCCCGACAAGGGGCGGTAGCCGGTCTCACAAGCCATTGGTATCAGTTGGATCACCTAAGATGTATATAGGTGCTCATTGGGTTATGAGTATAACAGACAGGACTCGCCGGGAACATGCTAGTTGGTATTATACCTGACGTCAGATAGCAGTTCCCTGGTGACATGTGTACAGGTTAGTTCATCGACCTGAGATCGTCATTTGTCTCGTGTGAGTTCCTACTGTGCATTGATTACTACCCTACCACGGCTCAAAGGAGTCGTGCAAACAGGTTTTAGTTGGGTACAGTCCCAAACCACATGGAGGCAGTGAGCGGATCGGCAGGGGTTCGTCTCTCCCGGTATTGGGGGTAAGGTTGCGCTGTGTCTAGGAGAGCCATTACACAAAATCCTTGGCCAAGGCAGGAGATTTACTGGTAGGTATTCCGGTAGTATCTCAGGGTGTTCTGGACTACACTCCGATATGACTTGTACCGCTTTTAGGGGTCTGACTTTTACCAACCCCCTAGGCCCGACATGCGATGCTCATAGACGAACGGACCGGACTGTACGGATATTATCACTGACAGGCTCAGTAGGGTGTCAGGATGAGTTCGCTCATCGACTTCCCTTTTGGTCAATACCTGATAGCCCGTTATGTACGGCTAATACCTCTGACGTGCTAGTGGTTAAATCCACAGCCAAAGTATTGACGAGTGTTTAGAGTCCCCCACAGACAGTTTCTCAAGTTTCGGGCGAAACGCTGTAGAGGCCGTATGGATTTATGGCATGGTTCGAACGTACGCGTGCACTTATGCACGTGCTATGGTTCGGATGGATAATACTAGCGGGCTTTGGTTTAATCCGGATCCTAGTATTATACAGTGTAGATTTTGTCTTATTGCATTTGTATTCGGTCGGAATACAAATGCGGGTATGTATATACAGTCGCGGGGTTTTCCTGTAATTTATTACGGGATCGTTTTTTGAAGTTGCCAGTTTGCATTCCGTTTCGGCCATTTTCCTTCCTTTCTTTCTTTGGCTGAAAATTGATGGGAGGGGCTTATTTGTAAAAGTGGCTTTTACAAAATGGGAGGGGTTTTTTGTGGTGGAGGGTTCATGATGCTTCTAGCATCTTTTGCTTTATTCTTGCATCATTACTTACTTTATGTGAATGGATTGATTAGGAAATTGGTGTGACCATATTTCCTCTTTATCAACACCTTTTCCTTGTGGTCACCCTCTCTTGTTTAGGCTCACCCCCCTCCTCTCTAATATGGCCGGCCACATGTAGATGGGGAGTGGATTATTTTTAGAAGTGGGGAAAATGTTGATCTCATTTTTGGCTTGCAACAAAAATTCCTTAGCTCATCTCCATAGTTCATTCCTCCATCCAAAAATGGCAACTTCAATAACCCCTCGAGACATAGCATTCTACACTCAGTCTACAGCAATCTTGGACACGTCGGCTAGCCAACTTCGTGTTCGAGTTGCTTCAGTTCAGAGGTGGGAGCCCGTAAAAGGACTCGGTGATGTGGTGCCCTTTCCGACGAGGAGATCGAGACCGGAGATGCTGCGAGGAGATCGGGATGGTGGCCGAAGACCGAAGGACACGGATCGATCGGTATAGCTTTCCAACCCTTTCTATAGTTGCTAGTTGTAGGTTAATGGTTCGATCCGGGTTTTAAGCATACGATAGCGCCGGCTTCAATTTTTGAAAAAGTTTTCGTTTCCGCATTTTGGCCTCGGAAAGACGGCCGGGGCGCTAACGTAGACTTATATGGTATCAGAGCCAGGCCATTAACCTATACTAGCTTGCTCTAACGTGTTTAGAACTCGATCGAACGAAATTTCCAAAAACCACAATTTCAAAGATGCAGTTTCTGTCGATTTTCATTTGTTCTCGAAAAATTATTTTGAGTATTGCAGAATTACGTGCAGGCGATTGTAAGAATTCTGTAAAAATTTGGTTGCATGCAGTTACTGTTCAGCCGCGGAACCGCGGCCTTACCCATTCTTTGGCCGCGGTTCCACCGCCATTCTCTCTCTTCAGTGCACCAAATTTTGTACAGTGTTCTTTGTGTTGGAATTGGGGTTTTTGGTATATTCTGTTTGGGCCCAGATTTATTTTGAGCGCTACAGTTGTGCTTGGGGCCCACTTCGGGAAATTTAGTCGATCGAAAATTTTAAACATGTTAGTTCACAGTATTTACATTATATCTGTGATCGTGAATGTCATTTGATCGGTAAATCATATCTAATTGCTATAGACCTTTTAGACGGATTTGTGAACGTAACATTCACATTGATATTCTATGTTGTGCTGTGATGTTATGGAGTTGTCGTGGTGGATAGCCTGGATGCAATGGCAGTACAGTTTGGTTGTATATGTACATT
This sequence comes from Agapanthus africanus, assembly GCA_030015575.1. NCBI lineage: Eukaryota > Viridiplantae > Streptophyta > Magnoliopsida > Asparagales > Amaryllidaceae > Agapanthus > Agapanthus africanus. The sequence continues at coordinate 227,557,281 of CM057347.1, forward strand.
TGATATTGCGGGGCGAGCGTCCGACATGTGGACTGCCATCACTGCCTGTTTGTATATTATTCTTTTGGGGCACGACCAGGTTGCGGTCGATGTACCCGTTGTATGTATATTTTACTTTCTATACTAGGATTACCCCGCGGAGGGGTGCACGGGTAGCCGGGTTCTAGAGGGCAACGGGCCCGCATCTCATGGCGTTGAGACGGAGGGGGCTTCACTTTAGAATTGGCGGGCTATTCGCCGCACTCGTAGGGGGTACAGGTTGACCCAATGAGGGGTGCTCAAGTTACCGGATTCCGTGAAGTGCCGGGTGGTCCATTCACATTGTTGAAGGGGCTGCCTCGCTTCAGGTTTTGGCGGGTAACTTACCGCGCCCATAGGGGTCTAAGATTTCATTGTACAGGCTATCCACACGACCAGGGGAACGTCGGGTTTCAGTAGCGGCTCTATGAAACCCGGGGATCCCAGATATCTGTATTGTTCTGTGATGCTTATTACATTTCTGTGATGTTGCATTTTATCACGCCTTGAGCGATTATTATATATTGATATATATATACGAGTAGATGTTATATATGTTTTACACCCGCGCTAGTCCAGTCCCCGCTCTGTCGTTAATTAAGTAACCTAACGGGTGATGACGGGACCCAGTGGCGAATGCGGATAGCATATACGTACATCGTATTTTCGTTCTTTATTGGTGTGATCAATTGATGGGACTGCATTGATTCGGATCAATGCAAGCTAAACAAACCTATTCTGATGTTGTTGGAACATTTTTCAAAAAAAGCTGTTATTGTAAGGACGTTCTCTTTTGTTTTGCACAGTGGTATTCGGTTATGAATATCCAGCACCTCAGTCGACGAGGCAAAGGCCGAGATCCCTTCACCGGGAGTGACCCCTTAGACAGAAGTTTGCGTCAGGGTAATAACTTCACTATAGTCGATTATTTTTGCTTTGCATCGTGGTATTCAGTTGGAATATCCTGCACCTCATTCTACGGGGAAAGAGCCGAGATCCCTTCACCGGGAGTGACCTCTTTAGCAAAGGTTTTTCCCACTATATTTTTATAAAAAGCTATCCGGTTCCTTCAACGATATCAAGTTTATTACGTTAAAAGTTTTTCGCCAAAAACCATTCGTAGCCCTCCGTCATTTCAGACGGGTAGCACTTAGTATTCATGCTATGTTTGTTGACCTTTGTTAAGGCATAGTGAATGGTAGCTGCTTGTTACCTTTCTGCTGCATAGACAGATGCATTGGTTTGGGACAGTCGTATAGCCTTGTTGACCTTCGTCAAGGGCTTGTACGGGTGGGTTCAAATTAACCTGGACAATGACGGGTAGAACTTGACATGTGACTTATGATTTGTTGACCTTCGTCAAGGTCATAAGAGCATGGGGTAAAAATCATATCGGGAGTTTCTAAAGAAACTGAAACTTGCCAGATATGCGCATACCTTCTGGAGTGTGATAACGTGAGTAGATTCCATCACGTTATCTGTTAGGTCCACGTTACCTCTCCCGGTTCTTACGGGGTTGCGGAAACGGTGAAAAACAATTTTTAGGGTTTTGGTAACATGGACTAGAAAACACGGATCTTTGCTAAACAACACACTAGCAACAACTACGAGCTTTACCTACTCAGTTAGGGGGTTATACCTAGTCTTGAACTCCTTCTCTTCTTGTTGCTCTCCTCCTTGCTAGCTCCTTGTGGCAGTTTGAACAGCTCCTCCTCCTCGTCTCCTCTTTGCCGAAGATAGATCCACTCCGAGGGCCTCGAACTTGAGCTCCTACCTCAACCTTGAGGTAACTAAAGTATTAGGCTTGCTAGACCTTCAACCTCAGGATGAGTAGAGATGAGTTTTGGTGTTTTATCTTGAAGGCAAATGGTTCTCAACTCATGAGAGGGAATTTGCCTTGAGAGAGAGGAAGAGGATGAGAGCTATGGATGAGAGAGAAGATGCAAGTGAGAATGATCAATTTTTTACAACCATGCTCTCTTATTTTAGAAAATAATAATAATAATAATAATTAACAATTTGTGATGGTGAGTTGATGAATGACCATTATCATTTCATTCATTAAATGCTTTTGCAAAGAATAAGAAGCATCTTTGAAAACAAATGATGATGGTCAACAAGTCTACTTTGGTCAACCGGTCAACTAAAGTCAACAAAAGTCAAGAATTCAACTCAACCATGGCACAATAATTGTTAACTAATATTATTAATCATATTTCCTATTCTCATTAGGGTTTGGAAAAAGACAACAGTCAACTGTGCATATACACCCGTACCATAACCCTAATGAGAATCCTCTGCCTCTGTCTCAGTCAACTGTGCATACACACCCGCATTCGTGTTCCGAGGAACACGAATACAATGAGATAAAACCAATCCCAAAACATATACTAGGATCTGGCTTAAACCAAAGCCCGCTAGTAATAACTGTCCGGACACCAAACATGCACAAGTGCGCGGATATGAACGAACCCCGTCACAAAACCATGCGACCTCTACTCTGTTTTGCCCAAAGGCGAATAACCCTCTGTGTGGGACTCTAAAGACTCGACACTACGCTGGCAGTGGGGTTAACCACAGACCGCAAGCGGCACTAGCTGTACGTAACGGTCCCCAGGTAGATGCCGATAAGAAGACTGATGAGGTGAACCCATCCGAACTCCTACTGAGCCTGTATGTGACAATCTCCATACAGTCCGGTCTGTTCGTCTAAGAGTATCGCATGGCGGGCTTAGGGGGTGGCAAATGTCAGTCCCATAATAGCGGTACAAGTCGTGTCGGAGTGTAGCCCAAAACACCCTGAGAAACTACTGGTAACACTACCAGCAAATCTCGCTTGCCCTGGCCAGGGACGACAATGTGTAATGGCTCTCCTAGACACAGCGCGATATCAACTCCTAATACTGGGAGAGACGAATCCTGTCTAACCGTCACTGCCTCCAAGTGCTTCGGGACTGCTCCCAACTACTACCTGTTTGCACGACTCAGTAGAGCCATGGTAGGGTAGTAATCAAAGAACGATGGGAACACACTCGAGGCGAAGTGACAGTGTCAAGTCAGCGGACTAAGCTGTACTCATGTCACCTGGGAACTGTTAACTGACGATAGGTATAATACCAACCAACGGTTCCCGATGAGTCCTGTCCAGTGTACTCGTAACCTAACGATCACCTGCATACTATCTCCAGTACGACGTACTGATGGCTGTGGGACAGACCATCTCCCTGTTAGGTCTACATTACGCGTCCTGGTACTTTCGGGGAGGCGGAATAGGTAAAACGAAAATTTTCCCTAGCTAGGTAACATGGACCGTTTCATGAAGGATCATCGCTAAACAAAAACTAACAAAAACTACAAGTACTAACTACTATGTAGAATGGTTATACCTTGGTCATGAACTCCTTCTCTTCTTGTTGTGGTTCTCCCTCTTGCTTGCTCCTTGTAGTTGCTTGAACGGATTCTCCTCGTCGTCTCCTCTTTGCCATAGATGGATCCACCCGAGGGCCTCGAACTTGAGCTCCTATCTCAATCTAGAGATCACTAAAGTGCTTGGTTTGCTAAACCTAGTACCTTAGAGTGAGTAGAGAAGATTTGTGGTGGTTTTATCTCAAAGGTTCATGATTTCTAACTCATGGAACACTTGAACCTTGAGAGAGGAAGAGGAAGAGGGAGAGCTTTTCTTTCTTGGAGAGAGGAAGAGGAAGAGGGAGAGCTTTTCTTTCTTGGAGAGAGAAAGAGAATGATAGAATGAGCTCTCATAATCCAACCCCTTCTCACAAAAGTGAGAATAATGATAATAATAATAATAATTAAGTATATGGTGATGGTTAGTTTCAATGACCATTATCATTTCATGCTATTATTGCATTTTGCAAACAACAAGCAAGCAAAAGTCATACCCATGAAATGATAGCCATGAAATGATGATGGTCAATAAGTCCAAAATGGTCAACCGGTCAACAAAGTCAACAAGTCAACAAAAGTCAAACTTTCAACTCAATCATGGCACAATAATACTTAATTAATATTATTAATCATATATCATATTCTCATTAGGGTTTAAAGAAAGGTCAACGGTCAACAAGTCAACCAAAGCCAAATGGTCAACAACCCTAATGAGAATCCTCTGCCTTTGCCTCTGTCAGCTGTGTATACACACCCGTATCCGTGCTCCAAGGAACACGAATACACTGAGACAAAACCAATCCCAAAACAGTTACTAGGATCTGGCTTAAACCAAAGCCCGCTAGTAACTACTGTCCGGACACCAAACGTGCACAAGTGCGCGGATGTGAACGAACCCCGTCGCAAAACCATACAACCTCTACTCGATTTTGCCCAAAGGCGAGTAACCCTCTGTGTGGGACTCTAAAGGCTCGACACTACGCTGGCAGTGGGTTTTGTTGGAGATAGTGCCCTCAGAGTCAATTATTGGATCACAGGCACGTGATTGCAATGATTGAGGGAGGACCTATCCCGGTAGGACAGTCTTACTCAAGATGATAGTATGATATCTAGTTTATCTTTATCATCGTGTACTGCTTTAGGTGACCAGACAGGTCGCTATTACACGTTGATAGAGCCCCTAGGATTCATGCTTGACTGCCAGCAGTATGATGGCGATCATATACGTGGGAGCTGGTAGTCTACATGCACATCCTTAAAAGGTCCCTAGTCGTGGGAGTTTCGAGACAGGGCATCGTTACTCCAGAGTAGACTAGTGTATACAGTCGAGACCCCGACGAGGGGCGGTGGCCGGTCTCACATGCCACTAGTGTCAGTTGGTTCACCTAAGATGTATACAGGTGCTCATTGGGTTATGAGTACACCGGACAGGACTCGCCGGGAACATGCTAGTTGGTCTTATACCTGACGTCAGATAGCAGTTCCCTGGTGACATGTGTACAGGTTAGTTCATCGACCTAAGGATCGTCATTTGTCTCGTGTGAGTTCCTACTGTACTTTGATTACTACCCTACCATGCTCAAAGGAGACGTGCAAACAGGTTTTAGTTGGGTACAGTCTCGAGCCACATGGAGGCAGTGAGCGGATCTTCAGGGGTTCGTCTCTCCCGGTATTGGGGGTGAGGTCGCGCTGTGTCTAGGAGAGCCATTACACGAAGTCCTTGGCCAAGGCAGGAGATTTACTGGTAGGTATTCCAGTAGTATCTCAGGGTGTTCTGGGCTACACTCCGACACGACTTGTACCGCTTTTGGGGGTCTGACTTTTACCAATCCCCTAGGCCCGCCATGCGATGCTCATAGACGAACGGACCGGACTGTACGAATATTGTCACTGACAGGCTCAGTAGGGTGTCAGGATGAGTTCACTCATCGACGTCCCTTTTGGTCAATAGCTTGTAGCTCGTCACGTATGGCTAATACCTCTGACGTGCTAGTGGTTAAATCCACAGCCATAGTATTGACGAGTCTTTAGAGTGCCCCACATTCAGTTGCTCAAGTTTTCGGGCGAAACGCTGTAGAGGCCGTATGGAGATATGGCAGGGTTCGATCAGATACGTGCGGCATTGCACGGATCAGGATCGGACGGATAATACTAGCGGGCTTTGGTTTAAGCCGGATCCTAGTATTGTACAGTGTAGATTTTGTCTCATTGCATTTGTATTCGGTCGGAATACAGATGCGGGTGTGTATGCACAGTAGCGGGGTTTTCCTGTAATTTATTACGGGATCAGTTTTTGGAGTTGCCAGTTTGTTTTCCGTTTCGGCCAATTTTCTTTGTATCTTTCATTGGCCGAAGATTGGTGGAGGAGGGCTTATTTGCATTTGTGCAAATAAGCATTTTGGAGGGTGTTGATTGCATATTGTTGTATCATGATAACTTAGCTTCCATTTGACTTCTTGACTTCTTCATGATGGCTTGACCTTTTGAAGTCATCATGCTTGATGATGATGGTTAGTTATGATGGTTGAGTGTGACTTGGTTTTGTGATGATGATTCTTCATGATAACCTTCTCTCTCTCTCTTGCATTATGGGGGCTCATTTCTTTTTCATTCATACACACTCCTTTCATTCTCTTGTTGTTGATATGGCCGGCCACATGAAGGGGAGGGCTGTCCCAATTTTTGGGAAGAAAAAAATTGATCTTTTTGGCTTGCTAAAAACCCCTTTGCTCATCTCCAAAAGTTGATATCTCATATCCTCCACCAAAGGCAACTTCAAGTAACCCCAAAATGAGACATGAGTTCTACACGTATTCTACAGCAAACCTTGGGCACGTCGACTCGCCAACTTCGTGCCCGAGTTGCCTCGGTCCAGAGACGGGAGCCCGTAAAAGAAGCCGGCGACGTGGTGCCCTTACGGCGACCAGGTGGAGACCGGAGATTCCGCGGGGAGATCGGGACGACGACAAGAAGACCGGAGGACTCGGATCACTCGGTATATCTCTCTACCCTTCTCTTGTTAGCTAGGACTAGATTAATGGCCCGATCCGGGTTTTAGTGCGCGGTGGTGCCGATTTGAAAAGTTAAAGTAAATCATCGCTTCCGCATTCCGGCGTCGGATTGACGGCCGGGCCGCCGCCGTGCACTTACAGTGGTATCAGAGACTCGCCATTAACCTAGTCTAGCTTTGTCTAATGTGTTTACACTTTCGATCGAACAAAATTCCAAAAACCCACGTTTTCTTTGCATCAGTTTTCTGTCGATTTTTTTCTGGCTCGAAATTTTTTTCAGTATGTTGCAGAATGATGTGCAGGAAATTAGAAGCCTTCTGGAGAAATTCGATGCATTGATTCCTTAAGAAGAGCGCGGAACCGCGGCCAAACCCTAGTTAGAGCCGCGGTTCCGCGGCAGTATAAAGTGATCAATGCATCAAATCTTCTCAGTGGGCTTCTGGGTTGAAAATATGGGTTTTGGAATATTATTTTTGGGCCCAGAATTTCTTTAAGTGCTACAGTAATGCTTGGGGCCCACTTGGTAAAATTTGATCGATCGAAAAATTTTAAACGCATTAGTTCACAGTATTTACATTATATCTGCGACCGTGAATGTCACTCGATCGGTAAATCCTGTCTAACTGCTATAGCCCGGTTAGACGGATTTGCGAACGTGACATTCACGTTGATGTTCTGTGATTGTGCTGTGTTGTTGCGGATTGGTCGTGGGGGATAGCCTGGATGCAATGCTAGTACAGTTTTTGTTGTATTATGTACATTTGATATTGCGGGGCGAGCGTCCGACATGTGGACTGCCATCACTGCCTGTTTGTATATTATTCTTTTGGGCCACGACCAGGTTGCGGTCGATGTACCCGTTGTATGTATATTTTACTTTCTGTAATAGGATTGCCCCAAGGTGCGGTGCACGGATAGCCGGGTTCTAGAGGGCAACGGGCCCGCATCTCATGGCATTGAGACGGAGGGGGATTCACTCTAGAATTGGCAGGATATTCGCCGCACTCGTAGGGGGTACAGGTTGACTCAGGAGGGGTACCCAAGTTACCGGATTCTGTGAAGTGCTGGGTGGTCCATTCACGTTGCTGAAGGGGGCTGCCTCGCTTCAGGTTTCGGCGGGTAACTTGCCGCGCCCGTAGAGGTCTAGGATTTCATTGCACAGGCTATCCACATGACCAGGGGAACGTCGGGTTTTAGTAGCGGCTCTGTGAAACCCGGGGATCCCAGATATCTGTATTGTTCTGTGATGCTGTACATTTCTGTGATGTTGCATTTTATCACGCCTTGAGCGAAAATTATAGATTATATATATACTAGTAGATGTTGTATATGTTTTGCATCCGCGCTAGTCCAGTCCCCGCTCTGTCGTTAGTTAACTAACCTAACGGGTAATGACGGGACCCAGTGGCGAATGCGGATGGCATATACGTACGTCATTATTTTCGTTCTTTATTGGTGTGATCAATTGATGGGACTGCATTGATTCGGATCAATGCAAGTTAAACAAACCTAATCTGATGTTGTTGGAACATTTTTCAAAAAGCTGTTATTGCAAGGACGTTCACTTTTGTTTAGCACAGCGGTATTCAGTTGGAATATCCTGCTCCTCAGTCGACGAGGCAAGGGCCAAGATCCCTTCACCGGGAGTGACCCCTTGGACAGCAGTTTGCGTCAGGGCAATAACTTCACTATAGCCGATTACTTTTGCTTTGCATCGTGGTATTCAGTTGGAATATCCCGCACCTCATTCTACGGGGAAAGAGCCGAGATCCCTTCACCGGGAGTGACCTCTTTAGCAAAGGTTTTCGTCACTATATTTTTATAAAGCTATCCGGTTCCTTCAACGATATCAAGTTCATTACGTTAAAGGTTTTCGTCAGAAACCATTCGTAGCCCTCCGTCATTTCATATGGATAGTCAATAGTATTCAAGCTGTGTTTGTTGGCCATAGTCAAGGCACAGTGTTTGGTAGCTATTGGGTGTTCATATGTAGCATAGATAGATGCGTTGGTTTGGGACAGTCGTATAGCCTTGTTGGCCCTAGTCAAGGGCTTGTACGGGTGGGTTCAAATTAACCTGGACAATGACGGGTAAAACTTGACATGTGACTTATGATTTGTTGGCCTTAGTCAAGGTCATAAGAGCATGGGGCAAAAATCACATCGGGAGTTTCTAAAGAAACTGAAACTTGCCAGATATGCGCATACCTTCTGGAGTGTGATGACGTGAGCGGATTCCGTCACGTTATCATGCGATGATAGTTGGATCCCGATTCCCACTAATGTGTTGGTTTACTCCTCGGGTGATCCCGACTAATTCTTCTTTCAGGTTTGGAGAAGAATTTGACGGTACAGTGGGAGGTTTCCAGATTAGATAAATTGGTAACCATTCTGATCTAGGTTAGAGTGCACGCTGAGTGTTTCTTTTCTCTCTCTCTTTGGCAGCGACCATTGACCCGACCTTAGACTATGACTCAGAGACCAAGTTGACCGAACCTTCTTATAAGACTGGCTTTTGGATTGTCAGAGTTGTACACCTCATTGCCACTCCTACTTTTACCCTTTCCTCCAGGACACCCCGTATTACTACGAACGTCCACTTCCATTGGAAAAAACCATCGTATGGTTATATACGAACTCGAAGGAATTTATTCGAGGATGGTTTCCGGTTCTGGAGAAAACGGATAGGATTATTCAGTTTTCTTTTCCTTTTACCTTCTCTCAAGTTGTGAGGTACTCCTTGGTTTCGGAGATAGTACACCTATTACGCAAATTGGATAGTCTTTTTCCAAACCATAGGCAGGTGCCGACCGGTAGGGAATGAAGAAAACCAATTAGCCTAGCGATGGTGTACAGAAGGTATTATGTAAAGACAAAGAAAGGGATTAGTAAGAGGGCAAAGTAAATTGCGACTGATATTCACGACCAAACCAAGTATTTCATTACCACTCCCACTTCACCTTTGTATTTCTCCAGGACACTCCGTATCACTACGAAGATCCACAGTTTATTGGATATTCCATCGTATGGTTAAATACGAACTCGAAAGGAACTTGTTCCAGTTCGGGGATGGATTCTGGTTCAGGAGAAATAGGAATAAGGTTTATTCAGGTGTCTTTTATCTTCACCTTCTCTCGCATTGCAAGTGTTCCTAGGATTGGGACAGTACACCCATTATGCTTATTGGATAGTCTTCTTCCAAACCATAGGCTGGTGCCGAACGGTAGGGAAGGAAGAAAACCATTTGGCTTAAAGGGGTGTACAAAAGGTAATGACAAAAGACATATGAAGGGATTTGGAGAGGTGGCAGAGATTTATACGGTTACAGTTGTGAATCTGGAAGAGGCATTACTAGGAATACCAGGATACCCCTACGAAACATTTCAATGTTTCAGCTTCACTGTGTACTGTTAAAGGAAAACTGATTTCTCGATTAGATACTTACTCCAGGGTATGTATTTACCAGGTATGATTCTCACATCTGTATGGTTTTACAGGTGATGAGTGGGAGTAAGTTATTGGGAATTAGGTGATCATCCTCATTATATCGGAATTCGTTGTAATTGGTGATATTTGAGGAAGTCACCTGGGTTGTTTGCCGGACAGCGAATATTTGGTTTTGAATATCCGTTATAATGCACCAATTTCAAATTGATATATCTGTACGTCTATTTTTATAGAGTGAGATATACCTTTTTGAAATTATGTCGATGACATTTAGCTATATCAGTTGATGGTTAGGTAAGGAGCATTAAACAGCGGTGTAATTCTTCTTAACCATAAGTACAGTTTTCAACCTACAACACACAGGGAGTGAGTTTTTAGACTCAAGGGACTTGTACAGAGTATTGTATATTGTCCAGTGTCCATTAGGACAGAGGGGTTGGTCCTCGTACTATATTCGGCTTACTTATGACTTCTTTAGTTCTTAGATAAGTGTTTCGTTGAAACACAGGGTCTGAATTTTGAGAAGTTATAGGTATATGAATAAAGTAGAGAACCAGGTGTTGCAAGTATCGGGATTCTTCAAGGAGATCGAAGATGTAGATACTTGAGTATGGTATTCAGGTGATAGTAATAATTAAGAGAACTTGCTTCTCTTTCAGGTTACTCATAATTGGAAGCATTCCTAAGTTGAGTAACGCTGATCGGCCTCCTTCCATTTACTTGACATGCACTGGAGACAGCTGCATGATTTGAATCTGGTTCAATTAAATCAGTGCCTCTGTTTCTATATTGGATATAGAACAGTTCATATCTTGACGATGTTAAGGTACGGGGAGTTGTCCGGCTTATGCTTAAAACCAGACTCTAGATAACTCAAGGCACGTTTCTGTAATGGCTGTTTGTGGGTTGACCCAGGCTTTGACGAGGGTTGACTTTCTACCATCTGGAAGATCAATAGTGATATTGTTCTAGACTCGCCACAGTTTTAATAAAAATGGATTTTTTCAGAAAACAGCAGTGGGAGTATGGTAGAACTGGAAGTGATTCCAGAACCATAAACGATTACTGAAGATTTTGATAGGAACCTAAAGATTCAATCTGGTTTGATATTCCATTGGCCACTCCGCAGATAAGGTGGGTAACTTCAGGCACCCGAGAGGTACTCTGGTAGCCTCAAGGACGGTGACAGGGAAGTTCTTGTTTACCCAGACTTGCCATTACTGTTGTTCCAGACCGTGAGACCCGGCAGGAGGATGAGTATAGCGTTGTTCTAAACTAGCTTTAGAAGTGTACGTCTATATGACTCTGCCAGAGGGTTGTCGTGATCAGTGGGAGCAGCGGAAGCATTGGTGGACAAGTGGCTTATGTCTATTTATAGACTAAAGCAGATGTAGCGGAGATAGATCATCTATTTCTGACATGACAGTCATAGATTTGACTTCATCAGAATAGGGGATGGATCTGTTAAGAAGGTAGTAGGGTGTGATGTCCTGGTGTCACGTCCCGAAAGTACGGAACATGACCGGCACTTAAACTACGAAACGCCTCGAGGCGTACGTAATCTAAGTAAACCGAAAACCCAGAAATCCAAACCAAGAAAAGTAGTAGAGTGAAGGAAAACCAATTTAAAACAAGTAGTTTTAATAGCATAAGCCGAATTATGCGGTTTTTAAGAACATCAAAATTTACTGAAAATTTCGGCAGAGTCTCCTTTGTAAATACTGGCCCCCAAACGGGATACAACATGAATAGTATACGAAATCAAGAATAAGGCATCCCCAAGCGGGAGCTAGCTCTTCGTCAATCGACGGCCACAACCACACAAGCAATATAATATACAACGCCAACGGCGAGGATCAAAACTCAAAAGGAAACTCAAAACCACCAGAAATATAACGAGCGACTCTAAGGTCGAAAGAAAACAACACTGGTCTCTATCTCAACAAATACATGTTTGGTTGATGGAATTTACTAGATACAACTGAATAATATTATACAAGATAATATGATGGGTACGATACAAGAAAAACCCACCTACTAGCAAGCCACCAGGAAATGGAAATAGTGCCAGCAAAGCCGTAATGAAACCTGTACGGCGAAACCTGCAAGAACTGTGGCACAACGGGGGTGAGTTGCCAACTCGTGAGTAGAAAAACATCTACGCACAGAAATCGCATAAATAACGCAATCCTAGGTCAATGATCATAATATATCCTCAAATATATGAATAACACGTAGCCTATAACAAGGCTAGGGTAAATGTCTAACCCGAGTGTAATCTCATGTGCCCGTGTCAGTGCCTCAGGTAGCAATATATCATATGAATGAGGTATGAATGCATGGAACAGAATGCATGTACTGACAAAAACTGCTTTCATAAATCAGTGAGATTTCTGTAATTTAAAAGTGAGGTACCATAATGAAATCAGCATAAAACAGTGCCCAGCATCGACACAAAACAAGTGTCCAAATATCTCGATATCTCTGTATCACAATCGCTGTACCTCAATATCTCAAATCACAATATCTAGGGCGCCGTCAATCCAGACCGGCCCCTACCATCCATCTCAAGACCACGACGGTATCCTCCGGATATCCGACGCGTCGGGTAAAATCACCGGTAAGTAGTGCTCCCCTGCCAGGCTCACATCGTCATCATCACGCGCTTCTTGTAGGGTTCCTAGGCACCCTAATGAGTTCTCACAAGGCATCGATCATGCCAAATTAAAATTTTAACGGTGCCGAGAGACCCGACTACGGATCGTTTGCTAGAAAACTAGGCGAAAAAGCTAACTAGTTAACACTTAACTACAAGATACCGGAAATACAACCTTTGTAGATCCGGTGCTCCACCTCCATAGCTCCGCAACGAAGTCGTCTCCGCTGTCCAAAACAAATCCGGGCTCTAGAGTCGGCTTCGTCGGAGAAAAAGTGAGCTAGGTCGTCGATGTCCATGCCGAAGATGATCTACGTCGAGACATCGCTAAATCAAGCTCCACCTTCACCAAGCCCTAAAACTTGTGAAGGAAACACACTCTACTACTTGGCAAGAGGTAGAGGATGAAGAAATAGGAAGTGGGTAGACTTTAGAATTGGATTTCTCACTTGTTTGCTCAATTCACCATTGATGAAGAAAGCTTTTTCTTCTTAAGTTCAAGGAAGAAGAAGAAGAAGAAATGTTCGGGTAAAATCACCGGTAAGTAGTGCTCCCCTGCCAGGCTCACATCGTCATCATCACGCGCTTCTTGTAGGGTTCCTAGGCACCCTAATGAGTTCTCACAAGGCATCGATCATGCCAAATTAAAATTTTAACGGTGCCGAGAGACCCGACTACGGATCGTTTGCTAGAAAACTAGGCGAAAAAGCTAACTAGTTAACACTTAACTACAAGATACCGGAAATACAACCTTTGTAGATCCGGTGCTCCACCTCCATAGCTCCGCAACGAAGTCGTCTCCGCTGTCCAAAACAAATCCGGGCTCTAGAGTCGGCTTCGTCGGAGAAAAAGTGAGCTAGGTCGTCGATGTCCATGCCGAAGATGATCTACGTCGAGGCATCGCTAAATCAAGCTCCACCTTCACCAAGCCCTAAAACTTGTGAAGGAAACACACTCTACTACTTGGCAAGAGGTAGAGGATGAAGAAATAGGAAGTGGGTAGACTTTAGAATTGGATTTCTCACTTGTTTGCTCAATTCACCATTGATGAAGAAAGCTTTTTCTTCTTAAGTTCAAGGAAGAAGAAGAAGAAGAAATGTTATGATAAGAATAATCAAAAATAGAAAAGAAATATAATCCTTATCATAACTTGAACCATGGTCAAGTGTAGAGAATAAATCATGGTTAGTGGGATGGTTAGGGTTAAGCATGAGACAAAATGGTAACTTGGTCAAAGTCTTCATGAAGCTTCATGAACAAAACAAAAGAAGCCACCATTTTCTCATTTGCTTTACATTTTCCAAAATGAATAAATGAATAAATAAATAGATATGAAAATGTAAACCCTAACCATTACATAACCATGGTTTAAACTTTACACAAAATACAAGTAAACATGTATCATCAAACATGATACAATCAAGTGTACAAAAGTATATCACATATACAATGTGCACAAACCGAGTGAGAAAATCCATTTAAAGTGAACCAGTACTAGTTAATGCAAAGTAATATATCAAATATATAATCATGCATTAAATCATTAAATCAACACTTGATTTAACGATCCGGTCATATCGTATATAACCGACTAGTATCATTAGTGACAACTTATCGAATCAACACTTGATCCGATAACCCGGCTATATCGCATATAACTGATCAATGTCACATCGCGAGAATCGAATACAGTATCACATACTCGTATTATTCTCGGTCCCGCACATATCTCATATGCGCTCCTATTTCGTTTCGCTTGAGCCAGGAAACCTCTGTGTAGGACTCTAAAGACTCGTCAATACGCCGACAGCAGATGATGATCATATCAAACACCCACAAGCCGCAAGCGGTCTGCTAAACGTAACGGCCACCCGGGTATTGAGCGATCTGAAGATCGAAGAGCAAGCCCGCTCACACTCCAGTGAATCCGACCAGTAACACTACCGTACAGTCCGGTCTGATCGTCTGATATGTCGCATATCTCGCCTAGGGGTGGTAAACGTCAGACCCCAATAGTTCGATAAGTCGTGTCGATATGAGGCTCATAACGGGTCGAGAAACTACTGGTAACACTTACCAGCAATTCTCTGATCAGCCCTGGCCAGGGACTTCCTGTTATAGCCAATCGAACATAGTGCAACATAAACTCCCTATACCGGGAGAGACGAATCCCCTCCTATCGCTCATTGCCTCCATGTGACTCGGGACTGTACCCAAAAACCGCCGTTTTGCACGCCCTCTTGGACGTGGTAAGATGGAAATCAAAGCACAGTGGGAACCACACAAGACTCTATGACGATCTCGGGTCAACAGACTACTCTGTACCAGTGTCACCAGAGAACTGCCATCTGACGTGAGGTATAATACCATCTGGGAGTTCTCGGCGAGTCCGTCCAGTGTACCCAGTCTCTACTGAGCACCCGTATATCATCCCTGATGTCAAACACCAATGGATATGGGATCATCCATCGCCCATCTGTATGGGTCGAGAAGGTATACGCTAGTCTACTCTGGTATATCGATGCCCCGTCTCGATACACCCACGACTAGGGACTTTGAAGGATGTACTTATGGACTACCATATCCCCACTAGTATGATCCGCATCATAGTCCAGGTAGTCAAGTACAGATCCTAAGGGCTTTACCAACATGTAACAGAGAGACAATCAGTATACACGCTAAGGTAAAGTTCAACCAGATAGCATACTATCATGTCGAGCAAGAAAGTCCTCCCTATATATGTCCCAGCATCCACTACAATATACATCCTATGTATAGTAATGGCCTCTAGGGCATACATATAACTAACACTTCTTGCCCCGGGGTACATTACCGGGTCCACCATGTACCCGAAACGGTTCATCCATCTCCTCGAATCGGGTCTCGAAATCCATCAGCAAACTCATGGTGGACGACTCATACATCATAGGAAAAACCGCACTTTTATTTAAAAAAAGAGAACTCAGTTTATATATGTTTTGCGGTTTTCCTCCAAATCCATAAAATATCATGGAAATCCGAATCATCAATAGCATGTAGAACCATGAATATAAGCATAAGAATGAATAACAGTATGCATGAAGCGACAAGTAATAACTACAATATCTAAGCTGGCATATAAGGTATGTACACTAATATTATGTCAAACTACTGGCTATCAAGCTAAGTTAAGCAACAATATTTTCTAAGGTGTACGTGACATGGCAATTACCGATGAAGATGTGTGTGAGCCGGCAAGTAAGTGTATGTGGTACATACGCATCATCGGTAATGGTGCTGGTGTCCTAACAGCATAATGTTAACAATGCAATATGAAATAACAATGTAAATATGCGATGCGGAGCGAGCAACCAAAATGAGCGGGAGCTAAAAAACCTAGACGCAACTATAACTAATCTGCATTAATCTAATATAAGTCTTACAAATGGTGCCATTTGAAATAACACGAACCGCGGGGTTTTGAAAATAGGGCTACGGTGGTTTTTAAGAAAGGATACGTCTTTTGAAATATCCGTAGATCCCTTGACCTGTCTTTTAAAATACCCACGATCCGCTAGTTTTGAAATAGGTAGGAGTCTAATCTAATCTAACAACTACACTAAACTATACGGCTGAACTAACAAGCTGAACTACAGGTAAGGAAACCGCCTATCATCTGAGTCGATACATATACATACATGTATATATACAGTCAGTGATCCCGCCTCAATAATATCATATCCATAACCAGACTTCCCAAGTCAAGAGTGCGGATCAATCATCAAAATATAGCTCGTACGTAAATCCGTCGTACGGCATCCCCAAATCTGGGTACGGTCAATATCACATTCATTATACTATTCATCTGATATCCTCTTTATCAAATATCATGATCGGGGTACTGATCTACGTCTAGTACAATATTGATACCATCTATGTATGCATGCATGTATAAGAATCACTACGTCAAAGACCCGCTAAAACATCACGTCGTATCTCAATACGAACCAAAACACATCACGGATCTTCTGGCCTCAAGCCCAATGTCATCGACTCATCTCAAATCCCAATTACTATCCTCAAATCCAGTATATAGACACATAGTCCCACACCCATGTGTAAATATACACATCAATATATAATCCCATGTACGCACATATGAAAGAAGAATGTATACAAATATGGGTGTGTGTATGTGTGGTGCAACCACTACTCTAGGGTTTCACAACACTAAACCAATCCAATCACACCAAGGATCCATCTCTATCATCAATAATCTCAAACAATATAAACAATATATATATATGTGTGCATACGTATTCGTATACATCACCACGAATTTCGGGGGTGCTATACGCCATCCACCCGACTTCTCCCCGTAGATATAAATCTACTCACCTGGTCCTCGCTTCCCGGTGCCGACGCCGCCACGCGCTTGCTTGTCGTCTCGAAGTCCACATGGGGTACCTACATATCATAACGCACCGTATCGCATTAAAATCCGACTAATGACCAAAACGACACACGAAACCCACATAGGTCAAAACCTATGGTTTGCTTCCACAAATCAACCTAAAAACCCTCGACATCGGCGTACAAACGCCCAAACCATCGAGAAAAACCCAAACACACTCATTTGTACAATCACAAGCACTAATTATAATGTAAAATAGCTTAAAATTCACAAAAACCCCAAATTCACTTAAAAAGCCATTTTTCCGAAAATCTAGCAACCAAATATTACCCGTTCTAGTACAAAACCCGACGTTTAAACAAATCTAATGGCCATAATACTTATTAAACATCTTAAATAAGTCATAAAAATAATTTCCACAATTTAATCTCATTAAATTCCATTAACCCCAAAATTCTAGTTTACAAAATACCCAAATTTTAACTATTTTATAGCAAAATGCACAAACAACAATTTAGGTTGGATTTGCAAGATCTAAGTTGCAAAAAAACAAATTAAGATATTAATAATGTGATAAAAACCCTAACCATAATTTAATCTCACATATATATGCATTTCATAAAAAACCTAGTTTGCATAAAAAGCTTAAATTTGGACATTTTCAAGTAACAACTTGTAATTAGCAACTAGATTAGTTTTAACAAGTTTTCAAAATGCAATACCCACATCACACAACCATGCACCATTGATCACAACCCTAACTCCAAAACAAAACCCTCACTTGAATTTCTTATCTTGAAATTGGAACCATGATATTTACTAAATAAGTTTTGATTAAAGCAACCAAACAACAATTTAACAAAAAGTTGAGATTATACCTTCAAACCATGAGATCAATCATGGAAATAAGCCTCCAAAATCTCAACTTTTCCCCAAGATCCATAGTAGATAGGCTAAGGTAAAATGGGTAGGGCTTGGATTTTGAGTTTGCTTTGAATTTGTATGGATTTTGAAGCATTTTGATGGATTTTTGGGGGAGGGCTGCTGTTCTTGGAGGGGCTGTTGTTGATGGGTAAAGAGGTGAGAGTGTGAGGGGAGAGAATGGCAAGTAAAGAAAAGTCCAAGTCAACACAAACACCTACCTCATTTTCTCTTTCTTCCTTTCTTTTGTTTTCTTAAAATAGATGAGAATGAGAAGTGATTGGAGAGAGAGTGGGGGGGGGGGTGGATATGGTCGGCCATATGGCTGTAAATGTGAGGGAGTGTGTGAGAAAAGAGAGTTAAACTTACCCCATACTCACATTAACACCTAAACTCTTTAATTATATCATATTGTTTTATTTAAGCCTTTTTTTTTTCCATCATATTTTCAAAACCGTTTAACAACTTAATTTCATTTCAAAATCAACATGTTAAAATTTTAATTAATGTGTTATGATGCACAAAATTTGTTTCAACTCATTCCAATTTGTAATTTTCCCTAATTAAATGTATTAGTGACGGCTTAAAATAATAATAAAATAATATTTTTTCAGAAAATTTGAAATTTCACTAGCGGCTCAATAAACACCAAATAATAGCAATTACATAGCTAGAATATGTATATTTAATTTTTATAATAAGATATTTGTATTTTGACTTTTTACAGAAAACCCCCTTATTTTACCGATTTTTTCGAAATTTCACCGAAACGATTTTCAAAACGTTACAATCTTCCCCCCTTAAAGAAATTCGGTCCCCGAATTTAAATTCAAACTCCCCCAAATACTAAAACATCTAAGAAAACCATCAAGTCGTCGGGGCTCCGAAATTGTAAATACATAAAACAAATCGTAGCGCAGCGCATGCGCTTGAAAAATGAGTATATAACTCAAATCAAAACTCCGTCAAGCATCCCGCAATCATCGGAGTCATGGAGAAGACATCAATGCCAATCCAAATCAAAACCAATATGACATAACTCGAAACTATACATGTAAATATCGAATCTATATCTGTAAGTATCTGAAGGAAATGCATGCCAATCTCTTTAAGTCGCTGTGCAACGCGTATAACACTGCACAGTGGCGGACGTCTATCATAAGAAAATAACTATATACATATATACCTTTGTTTGAAATGTACGTCCCGCCGTTTTGGAAACAATTTAGAAGGGTTTTCTTGTTTTAAACATTTCGTGTCATATCAAACACGTAGGTAAATACTGAGGCTATAGCTCGCTTTTTGGAAATCCCTTCAATAACTATCAATGCATGCAAAAAATATTCAGGTGCTGTCCTCTGACTAGTCCTGCTCAGTACGAAAACACATAGCATTATCATAAAAACGTACTGCTCTATACGAAATTAATCCCAAAATATGCACATGAATGCTACGTGCGTCTGGTGCGCACGGAAATCAAAATCCATGAATGTGCCATACATGCGCACAGAAACAACATCTAAGTGCATCGGGTGTGCACGAAACATCTGTCGTAGGCAACATGTGTGCCTGACAGCAAAATCAGGTGCATCTGTCATGCACGAAAAATTCTCAATTTGGTGCCTCTGGTGTGCACCAAAATCACCCTTCAAAACATGCGCCCAACATGCGCGAAAATCCAAATCAGGTGCATCCATCGTGCACGAAATCATGAAATCCAATATCAAGCACCGAACGTGCGCAAAATCAATCAGGTGCATAAGGTGCACAAAACAAATATCGAGTATCACAATCGAAATCGAAGTCCAGTGCATCTAAGTGCACAAAAGGCGCATCACTGCACTGCAAGCATATAATAACCATACAGAGTGCAGGAACCAATTCGTGTGCATGCATATGCACAAAACCAACTCAACTGTTTAAAACCGTAAAATCACAAACATGTGAAACTAAAGCACGAAAACGATATCAAGTGCAACACTGTGCAAAGATCGTAAATCCTCAGTCATCAAAATCAAATCATACGAATAAATCACCCAAAACATCGAAATCAATAATGGCGGAACAGTACCGCTCAAGCGCATCCTTTAAGAATCTCGGCCAACTGTCACGGTCACTAGTGGGACGTCTCGTCGATGATCATGAACTCTGTCCTGCTGATGTGCGTAACCATGACCACTCCTGGATCAAGGTCTTCACTGTGAATTACCAATCTTTCGGTCCATCGGCTCATCGGCCCTGTCGGGTGTGCTAACGGGGATGATCCAGTTCTGGCACGTCTCTTGTCATCTCCCGGTCAATCATCACGACCACTCGTAAGACAGCATATCACTGGCGTCGGCTTCTGGCTCTCTTAAGGTACATGACACATCTGATTCTGGGTGCAAGTATCATTGCAGCAGTGTCCTGGAAGGAATCCTGCTCACGGTCTATTCCATGCCTCGTCTCTGCCAACTGTCCGGAAGTCGTTGTCCTTTCCTATATCTGCATCTTGCTCTGGAACGACTACATACTCATCGCGACTCCTTCTGGAAGGTAAGTCCAAGTACCATGCCTCGGCATGCGCATCGCATCTCTGATGTCGGCGGAGTGGAACGTCATCTCATCTAGATCTGGTACGAACCTCTTACTCTACTTTTCTCTAATGTCGTCTGCTTTGGACTCGTCTCGTCGCGGCTGCATGGACTGAGCTCCAATGACTATCCTCGTATCTGGAGTCTCCCAAGAATGCATCTCACCACCAAGCATCCGAATTAAGTCGAGCCATCCGATCGAGTCGTCAAAACCTCATAATCCCCCAAGAGCTCAACCTCTTGGGCACAGTTTAATAGTATCGAGTACATACCACAGCATCGGTGGTCCAGCCGTAGAAGGGCAAACCCAAGCCTCACTAATGGCGCCGTAGAACTGCCGCAAACCCGAAGGTTCAAAGGCTTTCACACGGTCATTAAGTCGAGTTAGGGTTTCATTCTTCTAGAGGGACCATAGAATTGCCTGCATGTCTTTCCGACTACTTTAAACTTGGAATAATAGGTTTCTGACATTCGATCGTCTCTGT
Source organism: Agapanthus africanus (assembly GCA_030015575.1). NCBI lineage: Eukaryota > Viridiplantae > Streptophyta > Magnoliopsida > Asparagales > Amaryllidaceae > Agapanthus > Agapanthus africanus. Next base: position 227,578,189 of record CM057347.1, read on the forward strand.
TAATTCCCAACGTCTCCGCGTGAAGTCATCTCTAGCTGGAATCAATCTATCTGATGACCTCGCATCGGGATAGGCGAACGATCCACATGTCCAAGTCATTCATCCTCGATGACTAGCGACCTTCTATCATCTCTTAGTACAACTCGTTCTGCACTAACTCCAGCATCTGGGGCAATATCTCGTCGTTCGCAGCAATAGCTGGCTCGCTCGTCTGCACGCTGAACAGTGCCTCGACCATCATGAATAAGCAACACACCAGCGGTCATCAGAATCTGGCTGGCCTCTATCATTGGCTCAATCCTCTAGTGCTAATCTGCACGTCCGAGCAATCTCGTAAAAGCGATCTGTCAAACGCTCATGGCGCGAAAACACAATCAGACGACGCCTCTCAATGCAATCGTATATCCCTGGAATCACGCCCTGGCCAGTCCTCGTTCGTGACGAGCTCGTGCTGACCGCAACTCTAGCCGTAGCTCTCCCTGCCCGTAATCGTGGCAGCAAAACCATAACTGGTACTGATGAGGCTAGATCGGAATGAATATAATACTGAGCAAAGAAATGTACATCCTAAGGCTTCTTAAGTGGAGTAGCGTATCGTAAATATGCCGCGGAACATACCTACGGTACGTCACTCTACTTTAGTCACCTATTCCATCAACCAAGGGTCATCCTACACTCCGAAGGTTAAAACCTAACGCTCTGATACCAACTTTGTCACGTCCCGAAAGTACGGAACATGACCGGCACTTAAACTACGAAACGCCTCGAGGCGTACGTAATCTAAGTAAACCGAAAACCCAGAAATCCAAACCAAGAAAAGTAGTAGAGTGAAGGAAAACCAATTTAAAACAAGTAGTTTTAATAGCATAAGCCGAATTATGCGGTTTTTAAGAACATCAAAATTTACTGAAAATTTCGGCAGAGTCTCCTTTGTAAATACTGGCCCCCAAACGGGATACAACATGGATAGTATACGAAATCAAGAATAATGCATCCCCAAGCGGGAGCTAGCTCTTCGTCAATCGACGGCCACAACCACACAAGCAATATAATATACAACGCCAACGGCGAGGATCAAAACTCAAAAGGAAACTCAAAACCACCAGAAATATAACGAGCGACTCTAAGGTCGAAAGAAAACAACACTGGTCTCTATCTCAACAAATACATGTTTGGTTGATGGAATTTACTAGATACAACTGAATAATATTATACAAGATAATATGATGGGTACGATACAAGAAAAACCCACCTACTAGCAAGCCACCCGGAAATGGAAATAGTGCCAGCAAAGCCGTAATGAAACCTGTACGGCGAAACCTGCAAGAACTGTGGCACAACGGGGGTGAGTTGCCAACTCGTGAGTAGAAAAACATCTACGCACAGAAATCGCATAAATAACGCAATCCTAGGTCAATGATCATAATATATCTTCAAATATATGAATAACACGTAGCCTATAACAAGGCTAGGGTAAATGTCTAACCCGAGTGTAATCTCATGTGCCCGTGTCAGTGCCTCAGGTAGCAATATATCATATGAATGAGGTATGAATGCATGGAACAGAATGCATGTACTGACAAAAACTGCTTTCATAAATCAGTGAGATTTCTGTAATTTAAAAGTGAGGTACCATAATGAAATCAGCATAAAACAGTGCCCAGCATCGACACAAAACAAGTGTCCAAATATCTCGATATCTCTGTATCACAATCGCTGTACCTCAATATCTCAAATCACAATATCTAGGGCGCCGTCAATCCAGACCGGCCCCTACCATCCATCTCAAGACCACGACGGTATCCTCCGGATATCCGACGCGTCGGGTAAAATCACCGGTAAGTAGTGCTCCCCTGCCAGGCTCACATCGTCATCATCAGGCGCTTCTTGCCCCGGGGTACATTACCGGGTCCACCATGTACCCGAAACGGTTCATCCATCTCCTCGAATCGGGTCTCGAAATCCATCAGCAAACTCATGGTGGACGACTCATACATCATAGGAAAAACCGCACTTTTATTTAAAAAAAGAGAACTCAGTTTATATATGTTTTGCGGTTTTCCTCCAAATCCAGAAAATATCATGGAAATCCGAATCATCAATAGCATGTAGAACCATGAATATAAGCATAAGAATGAATAACAGTATGCATGAAGCGACAAGTAATAACTACAATATCTAAGCTGGCATATAAGGTATGTACACTAATATTATGTCAAACTACTGGCTATCAAGCTAAGTTAAGCAACAATATTTTCTAAGGTGTACGTGACATGGCAATTACCGATGAAGATGTGTGTGAGCCGGCAAGTAAGTGTATGTGGTACATACGCATCATCGGTAATGGTGCTGGTGTCCTAACAGCATAATGTCAACAATGCAATATGAAATAACAATGTAAATATGCGATGCGGAGCGAGCAACCAAAATGAGCGGGAGCTAAAAAACCTAGACGCAACTATAACTAATCTGCATTAATCTAATATAAGTCTTACAAATGGTGCCATTTGAAATAACACGAACCGCGGGGTTTTGAAAATAGGGCTACGGTGGTTTTTAAGAAAGGATACGTCTTTTGAAATATCCGTAGATCCCTTGACCTGTCTTTTAAAATACCCACGATCCGCTAGTTTTGAAATAGGTAGGAGTCTAATCTAATCTAACAACTACACTAAACTATACGGCTGAACTAACAAGCTGAACTACAGGTAAGGAAACCGCCTATCATCTGAGTCGATACATATACATACATGTATATATACAGTCGGTGATCCCGCCTCAATAATATCATATCCATAACCAGACTTCCCAAGTCAAGAGTGCGGATCAATCATCAAAATATAGCTCGTACGTAAATCCGTCGTACGGCATCCCCAAATCTGGGTACGGTCAATATCACATTCATTATACTATTCATCTGATATCCTCTTTATCAAATATCATGATCGGGGTACTGATCTACGTCTAGTACAATATTGATACCATCTATGTATGCATGCATGTATAAGAATCACTACGTCAAAGACCCGCTAAAACATCACGTCGTATCTCAATACGAACCAAAACACATCACGGATCTTCTGGCCTCAAGCCCAATGTCATCGACTTATCTCAAATCCCAATTACTATCCTCAAATCCAGTATATAGACACATAGTCCCACACCCATGTGTAAATATACACATCAATATATAATCCCATGTACGCACATATGAAAGAAGAATGTATACAAATATGGGTGTGTGTATGTGTGGTGCAACCACTACTCTAGGGTTTCACAACACTAAACCAATCCAATCACACCAAGGATCCATCTCTATCATCAATAATCTCAAACAATATAAACAATATATATATATGTGTGCATACGTATTCGTATACATCACCACGAATTTCGGGGGTGCTATACGCCATCCACCCGACTTCTCCCCGTAGATATAAATCTACTCACCTGGTCCTCGCTTCCCGGTGCCGACGCCGCCACGCGCTTGCTTGTCGTCTCGAAGTCCACATGGGGTACCTACATATCATAACGCACCGTATCGCATTAAAATCCGACTAATGACCAAAACGACACACGAAACCCACATAGGTCAAAACCTATGGTTTGCTTCCACAAATCAACCTAAAAACCCTCGACGTCGGCGTACAAATGCCCAAACCATCGAGAAAAACCCAAACACACTCATTTGTACAATCACAAGCACTAATTATAATATAAAATAGCTTAAAATTCACAAAAACCCCAAATTCACTTAAAAAGCCATTTTTCCGAAAATCTAGCAACCAAATATTACCCGTTCTAGTACAAAACCCGACGTTTAAACAAATCTAATGGCCATAATACTTATTAAACATCTTAAATAAGTCATAAAAATAATTTCCACAATTTAATCTCATTAAATTCCATTAACCCCAAAATTCTAGTTTACAAAATACCCAAATTTTAACTATTTTATAGCAAAATGCACAAACAACAATTTAGGTTGGATTTGCAAGATCTAAGTTGCAAAAAAACAAATTAAGATATTAATAATGTGATAAAAACCCTAACCATAATTTAATCTCACATATATATGCATTTCATAAAAAACCTAGTTTGCATAAAAAGCTTAAATTTGGACATTTTCAAGTAACAACTTGTAATTAGCAACTAGATTAGTTTTAACAAGTTTTCAAAATGCAATACCCACATCACACAACCATGCACCATTGATCACAACCCTAACTCCAAAACAAAACCCTCACTTGAATTTCTTATCTTGAAATTGGAACCATGATATTTACTAAATAAGTTTTGATTAAAGCAACCAAACAACAATTTAACAAAAGGTTGAGATTATACCTTCAAACCATGAGATCAATCATGGAAATAAGCCTCCAAAATCTCAACTTTTCCCCAAGATCCATAGTAGATAGGCTAAGGTAAAATGGGTAGGGCTTGGATTTTGAGTTTGCTTTGAATTTGTATGGATTTTGAAGCATTTTGATGGATTTTTGGGGCAAAATTGTATGGGATTTTTGGGGGAGGGCTGCTGTTCTTGGAGGGGCTGTTGTTGATGGGTAAAGAGGTGAGAGTGTGAGGGGAGAGAATGGCAAGTAAAGAAAAGTCCAAGTCAACACAAACACCTACCTCATTTTCTCTTTCTTCCTTTCTTTTGTTTTCTTAAAATAGATGAGAATGAGAAGTGATTGGAGAGAGAGTGGGGGGGGGGATATGGTCGGCCATGTGGTTGTAAATGTGAGGGAGTGTGTGAGAAAAGAGAGTTAAACTTACCCCATACTCACATTAACACCTAAACTCTTTAATTATATCATATTGTTTTATTTAAGCCTTTTTTTTTCCATCATATTTTCAAAACCGTTTAACAACTTAATTTCATTTCAAAATCAACATGTTAAAATTTTAATTAATGTGTTATGATGCACAAAATTTGTTTCAACTCATTCCAATTTGTAATTTTCCCTAATTAAATGTATTAGTGACGGCTTAAAATAATAATAAAATAATATTTTTTCAGAAAATTTAAAATTTCACCAGCGGCTCAATAAACACCAAATAATAGCAATTACATAGCTAGAATATGTATATTTAATTTTTATAATAAGATATTTGTATTTTGACTTTTTACAGAAAACCCCCTTATTTTACCGATTTTTTCGAAATTTCACCGAAACGATTTTCAAAACGTTACACCTGGTATTTGGATGACATACACAAAGTAGGAAGTGATATTCCTATACTACGATCGGTTATACTTTGGTCGTCACACAGTGGTTTCTCCACATGGGACTTGGACATTATATCAGACATACTGGTTACTAGATCTATGGTTTTAGATCTAGATTTGGGTGGTTTCCCAATTAAGGGTACTTAGACAGCATTCTAAGAGTATTTAGAATAGACGACTCCTGACACGGTAGTGTACCTGCAGGTGATGGAGTCACCCTCTCTAAAGGTGTCTTACAGACTAAAGGGGAGAGGGATGTGCATGATTGGCAGATCACTTGCTTAGGCAATTGAGTCAATCATGAGATGTCAAGTACCACACCAGATGTTGTTTTTTGCACTATATGCAATAAGTTGACATTGATCCAATCCTGGAGAAACAGTCGGAAGCAGTTTTAGAACATAAGTGGATGTTCTAGGGATATGATAACGACAGCCTCATTCGGGAGACAGTTATCATTCCAGGCTTCCAAGGTGACTTGAACGACAGGGAGGTTGTCAGAGTTATAGTTTTTCTTCTGACGAGGGGCAGTATCTGTAAGTCCACGTTGCGACCCCCGGTTCTTACGGGGAGGCGGAAACGGTATAAAATCAAATTTTTAGCGCAAGGGGCAACATGGACTAAGCAAAGTCGGGATCTTTGACTAAACTAAAACTAGCATACTTAGCTAAAGAGAGTTAGCTACTCGGATGGAGATGGTTATACCTAGCTTGTCTTGAACTCCTTCTCTTCAAGCTCCGATGGTGGTCCGATGGCTCCTTCTCGTCGTCTCCGTACGCCGAAGATAGATCCACTTGAAAGCTCCAACCTTTAGCTCCTTCTTCGTTCTTTGAAGAAACTAGTTCACTTGGTTTGCTAAACCTAGTGAACTAGAATGAGTAGAGAGGAAATAGAATGGGATTTTATCTATGGTTCTTGATTCTCAACTCATGAGACAAGAGAACCATAGATCAAGAGAGGGAGCAAGAGGTTGAGGGTGAGAGCAAGAGGAGAGCTCAAGAACAAGAGAGAGAATGAGCAAACAAGAATGAGCAAGTCTTTTGTCTCTCACCCTCTCATAATCCAAAGCAATGATAACTCATCATATCAACAAAAGTCTTATGTGATGGTTAGAAGCAACCACAACCATATCATTTCATGCACTCATTTTACACAAATGAGCAAGTAAACAAAAGTCTTTGCCATGAAATGATGGCTATGGTTATCATGATGGTCAACTAGTCAAGCCTAGTCAACCGGTCAACAAGTCAACAAAAGACAACAAGTCACCAAAGTCAACAAGTCAACAAAAGTCAACAAGTCAACAACCATATCACCATAATACTTAATTAATATAATAGTTAATCACATATCATATTCTCATTAGGGTTGAGCATAAAGTCAAAAAGTCAACGGTCAACTGTCAACAACCCTAATGAGAATCCGCTGCCTCTGCCTCCCTGTCAACTGTGCATACACACCCGCATCCGCGTTCCGAGGAACACGAATGCAAACTGGATAAATCCAATCCCATAAGGTACACTAGGATCTGGCTTAAACCAAAGCCCGCTAGTGTAAACTGTCCGGACACTGTACGTGCACAAGTGCACGGATGTGACCGAACCCTGTCGCAAAACCATGCGACCTGTCGCAATACCATGCGACCTCTACTCTTTTGCCTAAAGGCGAAAAGCTTTCTGTGTGGGACTCTAAAGACTCGACACTACGCTGGCAGTGGGTTTAACCACAGACCGCAAGCGGCACTAGCTGTGCGTAACGGTCCCCAGGTAATGCCGACAAGAAGACCGACGAGGCGAAACCCATCTGAACTCCTACTGAGCCTGAGTGTGACATTCTCCGTACAGTCCGGTCTGTTCGTCTGATACATCGCATGGCGGGCCTAGGGGGCGGTAAACGTCAGTCCCCCAATAGCGGTACAAGTCGTGCCGGAGCGAAGCCCAAAACACCCTGAGATAACACTGGAAACCTACCAGTATATCTCGTTTGCCCTGGCCAGGGACTACTCGTGTAATGGCTCTCCTAGACACAGCGCGATGTCAACCCCCAATACCGGGAGAGACGAATCCTGTCTAACCGTCACTGCCTCCAAGTGCTTCGGGACTGCACCCAACCACCACCTGTTTGCACGACTCCTTTGAGCCGTGGTAGGGTAGTGATCAAAGTACAGTGGGAACACACCCGAGGCGAAGTGACAGTATCAAGTCAGCGGACTAAGCTGTACTCATGTCACCTGGGAACTGATAACTGACGATAGGTATAATACCAACTAGTCAGTTCCCGACGAGTCCTGTCCAGTGTACCCGTAACCTAACGAGCACCCGCATACTATCTCAAGTACGACGTACTGACGGCTGTGGGACAGACCGTCTCCCACACTGGGATGAGAAGCGCATGCGCTGGTCTACTCCGGAGTATCGATGCCCTGTCTCGATAGTCCTGCGACCAGGGACCTGCATAAGGATGTGCTTATAGATTACCCAGCCCCACTAGTGTGACGGCCATCACATCGCTGGTAATCAAGCAAAGATCCTAAGGGCTCCACTAATGTGTATAGGCGATATACAAAATATAAACACATGTACACATTGAAGTAGAAACAAACCAAGTAGCATACTACTATTTTGAGCAAGATTGTATATACAAGGTGAATATCCCAAGCATCCATTAAGTAATATACAAACCAGTATGATACAGTAATGGCCTCTAGGGCATATACACTAACAGTATTTTGGACAGGTGGTCCAAGGCAATACTGAGGGAGGCATGGCTCAGGATACTGATTAAGTTCAGTTGACGATACAGTCTAAGAAGTTTGGATTTGGAGTTCATTTATGAGCTAGGTCCCATCAGACATCCAGACACATTCTAAGACAGGTATTGCTCATTTCGGGAGATGGCTTTCTCCGCGAACTTGAGATATGGAGAGACATAGAAAGAAACATCAAAGCGGATCCACTCGCTGAGGCTATTCCTCGAACGCAATAGTTTCGCAAACGAGCTTTGTGAGACTGACTAGTAGAGGAGTTGGGTGTTCGGTATCACACGGGCTGTGAGTATGCGACATCGTAATAATTAGCCTTGAGTGCAAGTGGGAGATTGTTGGAGACAGTGTCCTCAGAGTCAATTATTGGATCACAGGCACATGATTGCAATGATTGAGGGAGGACCTATCCCGGTAGGACAGTCTTACTCAAGATGATAGTATGCTATCTGGTTTATCTTTATCATCGTGTACTGCTTTAGGTGACCAGACAGGTCGCTATTACACGTTGATAGAGCCCCTAGGATTCATGCTTGACTGCCAGCAGTATGAGGGCGATCATATACGTGGGAGCTGGTAGTCTACAAGCACATCCTTAAAAGGTCCCTAGTTGTGGGAGTTTCGAGACACGGCATCGATACTCCAGAGTAGACTAGTGTATACAGTCGAGACCCCGACGAGGGGCGGTGGCCTGTCTCACAAGCCACTAGTGTCAGTTGGTTCACCTAAGATGTATACAGGTGCTCATTGGGTTATGAGTACACCGGACCGGACTCGCCGGGAACATGGTAGTTGGTCTTATACCTGACGTCAGATAGCAGTTCCCTGGTGACATGTGTACAGGTTAGTTCATCGACCTGAGGATCGTCATTTGTCTCGTGTGAGTTCCCACTGTACTTTGATTACTACCCTACCACGCTCAAAGGAGACGTGTAAACAGGTTTTAATTGGGTACAGTCTCGAGCCACATGGAGGCAGTGAGCGGATCTTCAGGTGTTCGTCTCTCCCGGTATTGGGGGTGAGGTCGCGCTGTGTCTAGGAGAGCCATTACACGAAGTCCTTGGCCAAGGCAGGAGATTTACTGGTAGGTATTCCAGTAGTATCTCAGGGTGTTCTGGGCTACACTCCGACACGACTTGTACCGCTTTTGGGGGTCTGACTTTTACCAACCCCTAGGCCCGCCATGCGATGCTCATAGACGAACGGACCGGACTGTACGGATATTGTCACTGACAGGCTCAGTAGGGTGTCAGGATGAGTTCGCTCATCGACGTCCCTTTTGGTCAATAGCTGGTTGCCCGTCACGTATGGCTAATACCTCTGACGTGCTAGTGGTTAAATCCACAGCCATAGTATCGACGAGTCTTTAGAGTCCCCCACATTCAGTTGCTCAAGTTTGCGAAACGCTGTAGAGGCCGTATGGAGATATGGCAGGATTCGATCAGATACGTGCGGCATTGCACGGATCAGGATCGGATGGATAATACTAGCGGGCTTTGGTTTAAGCCGGATCCTAGTATTGTACAGTGTAGATTTTGTCTCATTGCATTTGTATTCGGTCGGAATACAGATGCGGGTGTGTATGCACAGTAGCGGGGTTTTCCTGTAATTTATTACGGGATCAGTTTTTGGAGTTGCCAGTTTGTTTTCCGTTTCGGCCATTTTTCTTTGTATCTTTCATTGGCCGAAGATTGGTGGAGGAGGGCTTATTTGCATTTGTGCAAATAAGCATTTTGGAGGGTGTTGATTGCATATTGTTGTATCATGATAACTTAGCTTCCATTTGACTTCTTGACTTCTTCATGATGGCTTGACCTTTTGAAGTCATCATGCTTGATGATGATGGTTGGTTATGATGGTTGAGTGTGACTTGGTTTTGTGATGATGATTCTTCATGATAACCTTCTTTCTCTCTCTTGCATTATGGGGGATCATTTATTTTTCATTCATACACACTCCTTTCATTCTCTTGTTATTGATATGGCCGGCCACATGAAGGGGAGGGCTGTCCCAATTTTTGGGAAGAAAAAAATTGATCTTTTTGGCTTGCTAAAAACCCCTTTGCTCATCTCCAAAAGTTGATATCTCATATCCTCCACCAAAGGCAACTTCAAGTAACCCCAAAATGAGACATGAGTTCTACACGTATTCTACAGCAAACCTTGGGCACGTCGACTCGCCAACTTCATGCCCGAGTTGCCTCGGTCCAGAGGCGGGAGCTCGTAAAAGAAGCCGGCGACGTGGTGCCCTTCCGGCGACGAGGTGGAGACTGGAGATTCTGCGGGGAGATCGGGAAGACGACAAGAAGACCGGAGGACTCGGATCACTCGGTATATCTCTCTACCCTTCTCTTGTTAGCTAGGACTAGATTAATGGCCCAATCCGGGTTTTAGTGTGCGGTGGTGCCGGTTTGAAAAGTTAAAGTAAATCATCGCTTCCGCATTCCGGCGTCGGATTGACGGCCGGGGCTCCGCCGTGCACTTACAGGTTTAACCACAAGCCGCAAGCAGTACTAGCTGTACGTAACAGTCTCCAGGTAGATGCCGATAAGAAGACTGATGAGGTGAACCCATCGAACTCCTACTGAGCCTGAATGTGACAATCTCCGTACAGTCCGGTCTGTTCGTCTGAGAATATCGCATGGCGGGCCTAGGGGGCGGTAAACGTCAGTCCCCTAATAGTGGTACAAGTCGTGTCGGAGTGTAGCCCAAAACACCCTGAGAATCTACTGGAAAACCTACCAGCAATTCTCGCTTGCCCTGGCCAGGGACGACAATGTGTAATGGCTCTCCTAGACACAGCGCGATATCAACTCCCAATACCGGGAGAGACGAATCCTGTCTAACCATCACTGCCTCCAAGTGCTTCGGGACTGCTCCCAACTACCACCTGTTTGCACGACTCAGTAGAGCCGTGGTAGGATAGTAATTGTTAATTATATGTATGCCCTAGAGGCCATTACTATACATAGGATGTATATTGTAGTGGATGCTGGGACATATATAGTGAGGACTTTCTTGCTCGACATGATAGTATGCTATCTGGTTGATCTTTACCTTAACGTGTACACTGATTGTCTCTCTATTACATGTTGGTAAAGCCCTTAGGATGTGTACTTAACTACCTGGACTATGATGCGGATCATACTAGTGGGGACATGGTAGTCCATAAGTACATCCTTCAAAGTCCCTAGTCGAGGGTGTATCGAGACGGGGCATCGATATACCAGAGTAGACTAGCGTGTACCTTCTCGACCCATACAGATGGGCGATGGATGATCCCATATCCATTGGTGTTTGACATCAGAGATGATATACGGGTGCTCAGTAGAGACTGGGTACACTGGACGGACTCGCCGAGAACTCCCAGATGGTATTATACCTCACGTCAGATGGCAGTTCTCTGGTGACACTGGTACAGAGTAGTCTGTTGACCCGAGATCGTCATAGAGTCTTGTGTGGTTCCCACTGTGCTTTGATTTCCATCTTACCACGTCCAAGAGGGCGTGCAAAACGGTGGTTTTTGGGTACAGTCCCGAGTCACATGGAGGCAATGAGCGATAGGAGGGGATTCGTCTCTCCTGGTATAGGGGGTTGATGTTGCGCTGTGTTCGATTGGCTATAACAGGAAATCCCTGGCCAGGGTTGCTGAGATTTACTGGTAAGTATTACCAGTAGTTTCTCGAATTGTTATAGACCTCATATCAACACGACTTATCGAGCTATTGGGGTCTGACGTTTACCACCCCTAGGCAAGATATGCGACATATCAGACGATCAGACCGGACTGTACGGTAGTGTTACTGGTTGGATTCACTGGAGTGTGAGCGGGCTTGCTCGTCGATCTTCAGATCGCTCAATACCCGGGTGGCCGTTACGTTTAGCAGACCGCTTGCGGCTTGTGGGTGTTTGATATGATCATCACCTGCTGCCGGCGTATTGACGAGTCTTTAGAGTCCTACACAGAGGTTTCCTGGCTCAAGCGAAACGAAATAGGAGCGCATATGAGATATGTGCGGGACCGAGAATAATGCGTGTATGTGATACCGTATTCCATTCTCGCGATGAATGTATCGAATGGTTATATGCGATATAACCTAGTTATCGAATCGATGGTTGATTCGATAAGCCGATACATTGAATACTAGTCGGTTATATGCGATATGACCGGATCGTTAAATCAAGTGTTGATTTAATGATTTATTGTATAATTATATATATTTGATATATTACTTTGCATTAACTAGTATTGGTTCACTTTAAATGGATTTTCTCACTTCGTTGTACAAGTTGTATATATGATATACTTTTTGTACAAATGTTTGTATCATGTTTGATGATACATGCTTATTTGGTTAAGTGTATAGAATTAAACCATGGTTAACTTAATGATTAGGGTTTTGCTTTTTCATTTAATTATTTGTTTATTCCTTTTGGATATTAATAAAAGCATAAAAAGAAAAGGAAAATGGTTTCTTTATTTTAATTACTTTCATGAAGCTTTTTGAAGCTTCATGAAGCTTTGACCAAGTGACCATTTTGTCTTGTTCTTTTAACCCTAACCATTCTTATAACCTTAGTTAGTTCTCTACACTTGACCATGGTTTGTGATATGATAAGTATTATTTTCTTTTAACTTATCATAGGAATTATCATCTTCTTCATCTTCTTCTTCCATGAAGAAAGCTTGCTACTCCAATGGCAAGTGATGAAAACTAGTGAGAAATCCAAAACTAAAGTCTACCCACTTCCTATTTCTTCATCCTCTACCTCTTGCCAAGTAGTAGAGTGTGTTTCCTTCACAAGTTTTCATGGCTTGGTGAAGGTGGAGCTTGATCTAGCGATGCCTCGACGTAGATCATCTTCGGCATGGACATCGACGACCTAGCTCGCCATTTCTCCGACGAAGCCGACGCTAGAGCCCGAGAATTCATTTGGACAGCGAGGGGACTTCGTTGCGGAGCTATGGAGGTGGAGCACCGGATCTACAAAGGTTGTATTTCCGTTTCCTTTTAGTTAAGATGTTAACTGGTTTGCTTTGTCGCCTAGAAATCTAGCCAACGATCCGTTCTAGGGTTTCTCGGCACCGTTTAAATTTGAAATTGGCATGGTTGATGCCTTGTGTGACCTCATTAGGGTACCTAGGAACCCTACAGTAATCAAAGAACAGTGGGAACACACTCGAGGCGAAGTGACAGTGTCAAGTCAGCGGACTAAGCTGTACTCATGTCACCTGGGAACTGTTAACTGACGATAGGTATAATACCAACCAACAGTTCCCGACGAGTCCTGTCCAGTATACTCGTAACCTAACGACCACCTGCATACTATCTCCATTATGATGTACTGATGGCTGTGGGACATACCATCTCCCCTGCTGGGAAGAGAAGCGTATGCACCAGTCTACTCTGGAGTATAGATGCCCTGTCTCGATAATCCTACGACTAGGGACCAAAATAAGGATGTGCTTATAGACCACCCAGCCCCCACTAGTGTGATCGCCATCACAACACCGGTAGTCAAGCAAAGATCCTAAGGGCTCCATCAATATGTATCAGCGATATGTTAAAAGAAACATATACACATATTAAGATAGAAACAAACCATGTAGCATACTACTATATCGAGCAAGACTGTCGTAAAACCGTATATATATACCAAGCCTCCAAAATGTATTATACAAACTAGTACTATACAATAATGGCCTCTAGGGCATACATATCTAACAATCTCCCACTTGCACTAAAGGCCAGTTATTGGTGTACCGCATACCCAACGTCTGCACTAAGGCCAGCTGCCGGCGTACCGCATACCCAATAGCTCAAAAAGTCGCTCGAACTGTGTTTGAGGGAGGGCCTTTGTGAATGGATCTGCCGTGTTGTCTTTTGTGTCCACTTTCCGTACCTCGATCTCCTGGTGATCAATGATCTCCCTGATCAGGTGATACCGTCTCAAGATGTGTCTGGATTTCTGATGGGACCTTGGTTCCTTCGCTAAAGCTATAGCCCCATTGTTATCGCAATACAAAGGTATTGGGTCAACAATGGACGGAACCACCTGAAGTTCACTAATGAACTTCTTCATCCAGACCGCCTCTTTTGCGGCATCGCTTGCAGCAATGTATTCAGCCTCCATCGTCGAGTCTGTGACGATATCCTTTTTGGAACTCCTCCAACATACCGCCCCTCTGTTGAGGGTAAACACAAAATCCGAGACAGACTTGCTGTCATCTTTGTCATTCTGGAAGCTTGAATCGGTAAAGGATTCGACCCTGAGGTCTCCATTACCGCAAACCAGGAATATCTCCTTAGTCTGTCTTAGGTACTTGAGAATGTTCTTCACTGCCGTCCAGTGGTCCTCACCTGGGTCTGACTGATACCGGCTCACCACGCTCAGCGCGTAAGGTACATCTGGTATTGTACATAGCATCGCATACATTATAGATCCTACCGCCGAAGCGTAGGGTATAGTGCTCATGCGAACCCTCTCCTCGTCAGTCTTAGGAGACATCTTCTTGGAGAGGGTAATTCCGTGCAATGCGGGTATGTTACCGCGCTTGGAATCCTCCATACTAAATCTCTTTTGTACGGTATCTATGTACCTGGACTGCGAAAGTCCCAGTAGTCTCTTGGATCTATCTCTATAGATCTTGATCCCCAGAATGTGCGAGGCATCACCCAGGTCCTTCATGGAGAACCGTTGTGACAAAAATAGCTTGACCGATTGTAGCATAGGAATGTCATTTCCTATCAAAAGAATGTCGTCCACGTACAAGACTTGGAACACGACAGTTCGTCCTACAATCTTCTTATAGACACAAGGTTCATCTTCGTTCTTGATGAAATCAAATTCCTTGATTGCCTCATCAAAACAGATGTTCCAGCTCCGCGATGCCTGCTTTAATCCATAAATGGATTTAAGCAACTTGCACACCTTCCTGCTGCTCCCACTGTCTACGAAACCTTCTGGCTAATCCATGTAAACGCACTCTTCCAAACAGCCGTTTAGAAAAGCCGTTTTAACGTCCATCTGCCAGATTTCATAGTCATGGAAGGCAGCAATGGCAAGTAGGATCCGAATGGATTTGAGCATAGCCACCGGAGAAAAGTTTCATCATAGTCCACACCAGGTCTTTGACGAAAACCTTTTGCAACGAGTCTAGCCTTATAGGTTTCCACCTGCCCATCTACACCAAGTTTCCTTTTGTAGATCCATTTGCATCCAACGGGCTTTACCCCAGGTGGAGCAATATCCAAGGTCCACACTTTATTGGTGTACATGGACTCCATTTCGGATTGCATTGCTTCCTGCCACTTATCAGAGTCCCTACTGATAATAGCCTGCCTGAAACTGGTAGGGTCATCTTCTTCCAAGATGCAATCCTCTCGATCCCCGTCTAAGAGAAAACCGTAGTATCTCTCGGGCAGATGAGAAATCCTACCAGATCTGCGGAGTGGCTGAGGTTTGTCTGGGGTTATTGAATTATGAGGTTCTGTCAAATCTTCAGTTTCATTTTGTGGTCGCTGAATTTCTTCCAGTTCTACCGAACTCCCACTTGTTTCTTTTGCAAGAAATTGCCACTCTAAAAAGGTAGCGTGGCGAGATACAAACACCTTCTGTTCCTCGGTGTGGTAGAACAGATATCCTGTAGAGTTTTTAGGATATCCCACAAATTTACATAGAACTGAACGTGCCTGAAGTTTGTCCGGATTTTGTACTTTTACATAGGCCGGACAACCCCATATCTTAATACGTTTAAGATACAGCCTTTTACCATTCCATATCTCGAATGGTGTCTTAGGCACAGATTTAGATGGAACATCGTTCAATAGATATGCTGCTGTCAATAGAGCATGTCCCTAAAATGAAAGAGGCAACTCGGCATTACTCATCATGGAGCGAACCATATCCAGTAGGGTACGATTCCTCCGCTCCGATACACCGTTGTGTTGTGGTGTATAAGGGGGAGTAAGCTGAGAGAGAATACCATTCTCTTTTAAGTAATCTAGGAATTCCATGCTTAAGTACTCCCCTCCTCTATCAGACCGGAGGATCTTGATACTTTTGCCAGTCTGGTTCTCTACTTCGTTTCTGAATTCCTTGAATTTCTCAAAATCTTCAGATTTGTGTTTCATAAGATACACATATCCGAATCTAGAGAGATCGTCAGTGAATGTGATGAAGTATGAGAACCCACCCCTTGCATGTATAGACATCAGCCCACATACATCACTGTGTATGAGTCCCAAGAGCTCTGTTGCTCTTTCTCCATGTCCGGTGAACGGAGATTTGGTCATCTTCCCTTTGAGACAAGACTGACAAGTTTCATAAGATGAAAACTCGAACGCATTCAAGAGTCTATCTTTATGCAACTTACTTAGTCTTTTCTCTCCGATATGACCAAGTCTACAATGCCACAAGTAGGATTCATTCGTATCTGAATTCTTCCTCTTGCGTGTGTTTTGTACATTGAGAACTGTATTATGATTTAGAACGTAGATACCATTACACAGTGTACCTTCTGCAACCAGTACCTTATGAAGGTAAATGTTCATGATATTTCTATCAAGAACAAAGTTATATCCATCTTTATCGAGTAAAGAAACTTATATGATATTGCAAACCATGGAAGGTACATAGTAGCAATTGTTCAAAATCATAGTATTGCCATTTGGCAACATAAGGTGATATTCACCGACGGCTGCAGCATTAACTTGTGCTCCGTTCGCTATTCTGAGCGACATATCACCAGGTGCAACTTTCCTACTTTTTCTCAGTCCCTGCAATAAATTACAGATATGAGATCCTGATCCGGTATCAAGTACCCAGGAGGTAGGGCTGACCGTAAAGCAGTTGTCAATTACAAGAACACCTGAAGTAGATGCAAAACCATACTTCTTCTTCAACTGGGTATCCTTAGAATCCATACAATCCTCTTTCCCTTGCTCAAACTTATGACTGTTGTCGTAAGTTAGAGCTGAACCAACGTTCCCCAGCCCCGAATAAGAATTCGGATCGGTCAAGCGATACATTTTATTATCTTGATTAGGACGTGAAATGGTTGCTACCTGGAGAGAGAGAAAAGAAACACTCAGCGTGCGCTCTTGCAAGATTAGATTGATTTAATAGTTTATCTAACCAGGATGGCTCCCACTGTTTCCTCAAATTCTTCTTAAAACCTTTTTAAAAGAAGAACTAGTCGGGATTAATTGCACGTCACAATACTTGCTTAACCTTTTAGCCAGGCTAGTGTCGGTACTTCGAGGGAGGTTTTCCAACGCTTTCGCGAAGTTCCTTAATTAAGTAACCTCTTTTCCCTGGAGGCGTAGCCCCGCTAACACCGTTCTAGACACCTACTTGGTTTATAGCATTGATTGTTAAGCAAAATAATCTCCCGAGAGTAATCCAACTCATCAGTGGGATCGGGATCCAACTATCATTGTGTGATGACCTAGATGGAATCCACTCTAGTCACCACACTCTAGAAGGTATGCTAAATCTGCAAGTTTCAGTTTCTTTAGAAACTCCTGATGTGGTTTTTGTAAGTCCATATTGCGACCCCCGGTGCTTACGGGGAGGCGGAAACGGTATAAAAAACGAATTTTTATCGCAAGAGGCAACATGGACTAAACTTGGTCGGGATCGTTGTCTAAACTAAAACTAGCAATCTAGCTAAAGAGAGTTAGCTACTATGGAAGATGGTTATACCTAAACTTGAACTCCTTCTTCTTCAAACCTTGTAGAGGTTGATGGTTCTCTTTACGTCGCCTTCTCCCGTCGAAGATGGATCCACCTCGAAGGTTCGACTTTGGGCTCTTCCTCGATCTTTGAGTGAACTAGGGTTTCCGGCTTGCTAAACCTTCATCCTAGAATGAGTAGAGAGAGATTGGGGTTTGCTTTTCTTTCTAAAGAGAATGATTCTCAACACATGAGAAGGTTTCTCTTTTCAAGAGGAAGAAGAAGATGAAATGAGGAGAGAGAGAGGTTATGATAGAATCAGCTCAATTATTTCTTTCTTGCAACCATATTGCAAAAGAAATGAATTATCTAAATGATAATAATTGAAATAAGAATAGTTGATGGTAATTTTGGAATGACCACTATCATGCTTCTTTAAATGAAGTGTAAGCATGAATCAAGGAAGACTTTCAAGGCATGAAAGTGGTCAATGGTCAACAAGTCAACCAAGGTCAACAAGTCAACAAAAAAACAACCATAACATAATTCTTATTTAATTACTATTATTAATAGATAATATATATAAATCCATTAGGGTTTGGAAAATGAAGACTGTCAACTGTGCATACGCACCCGATCCGAAACCCTAATGAAAAACCTCATTCTCCGCCTCAAGCAACTGTGCATACACACCTGCATTCTCGTTCCGAGGAACAAGAATACCAAGATATAAAAGCAACCCCCAAAACATATACCAGTATCTGGCTCAAACCAGAGCCTGCCAGTATAATCCGTCCGGACTCCAAACGTGCACAAGTGCGCGGATGAGAACGAACCCTGTCGCAAAACCATGCGACCTCTACTCTGTTTTGCCCAGAGGCGAATACCCTCTGTGTGGGACTCTAAAGACTCGACACTACGCTGGCAGTGGGTTTAACCACAGACCGCAAGCGGCACTAGCTGTGCGTAACGGTCCCCAGGTAGATGCCGACAAGAAGGCTGACGGGGTGAAACCCCATCTGAACTCCTACTGAGTCTGAATGTGACATTCTCCGTACAGTCCGGTCTGTTCGTCTGATACATCGCATGGCGGGCCTAGGGGGCGGTAAAACGTCAGTCCCCAATAGCGGTACAAGTCGTGTCGGAGTGAAGCCCAAAACACCCTGAGATAACACTGGAAACCTACCAGTATATCTCGCTTGCCCTGGCCAGGGACTACTCGTGTAATGGCTCTCCTAGACACAGCGCGATGTCAACCCCCAATACCGGGAGAGACGAATCCTGTCTAACCGTCACTGCCTCCAAGTGCTTCGGGACTGCACCCAACCACCACTTGTTTGCACGACTCCTTTGAGCCGTGGTAGGGTAGTGATCAAAGTGCAGTGGGAACACACTCGAGGCGAAGTGTCAGTGTCAAGTCAGCGGACTAAGCTGTACTCATGTCACCTGGGAACTGATAACTGACGATAGGTATAATACCAACCTGTCAGTTCCCGACGAGTCCTGTCCAGTGTACTCGTAACCCAACGAGCACCCGTATACTATCTCCAGTACGACGTACTGATGGCTGTGGGACAGACCATCTCCCACACTGGGATGAGAAGCGCATACGCTAGTCTACTCCGGAGTATCGATGCCCTGTCTCGATAGTCCTACGACTAGGGACCTGTATAAGGATGTGCCTATAGATTACCCAGCCCCCACTAGTGTGACTGCCATCACAACGCTGGTAATCAAGCAAGGATCCTAAGGGCTCCACTAATGCGTATAAGTGATATACTGAAATAAACACAAGTACACATTGAAGTAGAAACAAACCAAGTAGCATACTACTATGTTGAGCAAGATTGTTTATACAAGGTGAATATCCCAAGCTTCCATCAAGTAATATACAAACTAGTATGATACAGTAATGGCCTCTAGGGCATATACACTAACAATCTCCCACTTGCACTAAGGCCATGTACTGGCGTATCGAAGACCTATCATCTCGATCAGCCGCTCGAACTGAGTCTGGGGTAGGGCCTTGGTGAATGGATCTGCAGTGTTCTCTTCTGAAGCAACCCTCCGAACCTCGATCTCCTTGCGATCCACGATCTCCCTGATCAGGTGATACCGCCTCAAGATGTGCCTGGATCTCTGATGGGACCTGGGTTCCTTTGCTAAAGCTATAGCCCCGTTGTTGTCGCAATACAGAGGTACTGGGTCAACAATGGACGGAACCACCTGAAGTTCTTTTAAGAACTTCCTTATCCAGACAGCTTCTTTTGCGGCATCAGATGCAGCGATGTATTCCGCTTCCATAGTCGAGTCTGCAACGGTTTCCTGTTTGGAACTCTTCCAACACACCGCCCCTCCATTGAGGGTAAAGACAAAACCCGACATGGACTTGGAATCATCCTTGTCACTCTGGAAGCTGGAGTCAGCAAAGGCCTCAATCTGGAGGTCTTTTCCGCCATACACCAAGAACATCTCCTTAGTCCTCCTCAGGTACTTGAGAATGTTCTTTACCGCTATCCAATGTTTCTCCCCAGGGTTTGACTGATACCGGCTTACTACACTCAGTGCATAAGCTACATCCGGTCTGGTACACAACATCGCATACATTATAGAGCCTACCGCAGAAGCGTAGGGTATAATAGACATGCGATCCCTCTCCAAATCAGTCTTGGGAGACATCTCTTTAGAGAGGGTGATTCCGTGACAAGCCGGTAAGTTACCGCGCTTGGAATCTTCCATACTGAATCTTTTCAGTACGGTGTCGATGTACCTGGACTGTGAAAGTCCTAATATCCTCTTGGATCTATCACGATGGATCCGGATCCCCAGGATGTAAGAGGCATCACCCAGGTCTTTCATGGAGAACCTTTGTGACAAGAAACCCTTGACAGATTGTAGCATAGGAATGTCATTTCCTATTAAGAGAATGTCATCCACGTATAAAACAAGGAATACTACAGTTCTCGCTACAAATCTACTATAGATGCATGGTTCATCTGGATTTTTGATAAAGTCAAATTCCTTGACCGTCTCATCAAAACAGATGTTCCAACTCCGCGATGCCTGCTTTAGTCCATAGATGGACTTAAGCAACTTGCACACCTTTCCGCTGCTCCCACTCTGAATGAAACCCTCTGGCTGATCCATATAGACACACTCCTCTAAATTTCCATTTAGAAAAGCGGTTTTTACGTCCATCTGCCAAATCTCATAATCGTGGAAGGCAGCAATGGCAAGAAGGATCCGAATGGATTTCAGCATAGCCACTGGAGAAAAGGTTTCGTCGTAGTCCAAGCCAGGTCTTTGACGGAAACCCTTTGCTACAAGTCTAGCTTTATAGGTCTCAACCTGTCCATCTACACCAATCTTCCTTTTGAAGATCCACTTGCATCCTACGGGTTTTACCCCGTCTGGAGCAATGTCCAACGTCCATACTTTGTTGGTGTACATGGACTCCATTTCGGTCCGCATTGCATCCAGCCATTTTACCGAGTCAATGCTCTGAACGGCCTGCTGGAAGCTAGTAGGCTCATCATAGTCTATGATGCAATCCTCTCTATCCCCGTCTATGAGAAAACCGTAGTATCTCTCGGGCGGATGAGACTGCCTACTACTTCTGCGGAGCGGCATAGGAATGTCCTGTTCATTTGAACCCTCTGGTCCCTTTAAGCTTTCAGTAATAGCTCGTGGTTCTGGAATTTCTTCCAGTTCTACTGTGCTCCCACTTATCTGGTTTTCCAAAAACTCAGTTTCCAAGAAGTAGGCATGACGAGAAACAAGGACTTTTTGTTCCTCTTCATAGTAGAAGAAATATCCCTTGGAGTTCTTTGGATATCCCACGAACTTACACTGTACTGAACGCGCCTCGAGCTTGTCCGCATGCTGCTTTTTAACAAAAGCTGGACATCCCCAAGTCTTGATGTGACTGAGATGGGGTCTCTTCCCACACCACATCTCATATGGTGTAGTAGGCACAGTCTTAGTAGGAACTCGGTTCAATAGGTACGCAGCTGATTCTAGTGCATACCCCCAGAATGATCGCGGTAACTCAGCGTTACTCATCATGGACCGTACCATATCCAATAGGGTCCGGTTCCGTCTCTCCGATACACCGTTATGTTGCGGGGTGTATGGAGGAGTAAGCTGAGAGAGAATCCCATTCTCTTTTAAATAATTTAGGAACTCGGCACTTAAGTATTCTCCACCTCGATCCGATCTTAGAATCTTGATACTTTTGCCGGTCTGTTTTTCTACTTCATTCTTAAATTCCTGGAATTTTTCAAAAGCTTCGGACTTATGTTTCATTAAGAAGACATAACCGTATCTTGAAAAATCATCCGTAAAAGTAATGAAGTAAGAATAACCGCTTCGCGCATGTGTAGACATTGGACCGCACACGTCGCTGTGTACGAGTCCCAAGAGCTCGCTCGCTCTTACTCCGTGTCCAGTGAACGGAGTCTTTGTCATCTTTCCTTTGAGACAGGATTGACAAGTGGCATATGATTGATATTCGAACGGATCCAAATATCCTTCTGTATGTAACTTAGTCAACCTTCTCTCATTGATGTGACCCAGTCTACAATGCCATAAGAAAGTCTGATTAATATCTGGTGACTTTCTTTTGTGTGTATTCTGGACATTGAAAATCTGTGGTTGGTTTAATACGTATATACCATTGCTCAATGTACCTGACCCAATCAGAACTTGATTAAGGTGAATGTTAACAACATTACTTACAAACGCAAATTCATAACCTTCTTTAGAAACCAAAGATACAGAAATGATATTACAAGTTGCGTTGGGTACAAAAAAGCAATTACGCAAAACCAAAACATGTCCATCTGACATTCCTAGGTGATAGTCCCCCACGGCTTTAGCATCCATGCTAGCTCCGTTCGCAACTCTGAGGGTCATGTCACCTTCCTTCAAAAACCTACGGTTTCTCAACGCCTGCAAAGAATTACAGATATGAGATCCTGATCCGGTATCCAATACCCAGGAAGTAGAGTTTATAGAAAGACAGTTTTCAATAACATACACACCTGAAGCTGAAGCTGCAACCTGCTTCAGTTCCTGTGTCCTGGCTTTCCAAGCCCTGCAATCTTTCTTCCAGTGTCCACTCTTGTGACAATAGAAGCATTCCTCTTTACCAACAAGCTTCCCCGCTATCTTTGTTGCCTTTTCCTTTCCCTTCGCACCCACTTTACTAACACCGCCCCTTGGTTTGGCGGGGGCTTTCCTCTTCTTTCCCTTGGCTTTCGCCTTGGACCTAGAAGAAGAAGATCCTCCTACAAACAAAGTGGATGTATCCCTACCCTTCTGTAGGGTGCCCTCTGCGCTCCTCAGCAGGTTGAGGAGTTCTGAAAGTTCAACTTCCTTTTCTTGCAAGTTGAAATTCAGTATGAACTGGGCGTAAGTGGATGGAAGGGACTGGAGAATTATATCCGTGTAGAGTTCACTATCCAACGTGGTCCCAAGTTCCGCGAGCTCCTCAGTGTAGCCAATCATCTTAAGCACGTGGTCCGCTACCGATGATCCGACGGCCAACTTAGTCGAAAATAACTTCTTCGACACTTCGTATCTTGCGATACGAGACTGCTCTCCATACAGTTCTTTTGTATGAAGAAATATGGATTCCAAATCCATATTCTCGTGCCTCCTCTGATGGTCGTTGTCCATCGAGGCAAGTACGAGGCATCTGGCCTTCGCGCTGTCTATCTCCCAAGTCTTACGGATTTCCTTATCCGCGACGCTGGAGGTGGGACCTGGGACGGGGGGAGCTTTGGTGGTAAGAAGATACCCCAGCTTGTCGTAAGAGATTGCCAATTTGACATTCCTGAGCCAATCTTTGTAGTTTGGCCCTGTCAGTATGTTTTTATCTAGAAGTAACTTAAGTCCAGTCATTTCGATTTGGTCGCTGCAGGGGGAGAGAAGAAACACTTAGCACGATGCTCTTGCAAGTTTAGAATGGTTTTTAATTTGTCTAAACAGGATGGCTCCCACTGTCTCTCGAATCCCTCCTCAAACCACAAAGGAAGAATTAGCCGGGATCAATCCCACCGTACAATACTTGCTTAACCGTTCAGCCAGGCCAGTGTCGGTACTTCGAGGGAGGTTTTCCAACGCTTTCGCGAAGTTCCTTAATTTAAGAACCTCTTTTCCCTGGGGGCGTAGCCCCGCTAACACCTTTCTAGGCACCTACTAGGTTTATAGCATTGATCGTTTAGTGAGAAATTTCCCGAGGAGTAGCATATACTCACAGTAGGATCGGGATCCAAATATCATCGCGTGACGAAAATGAAGGAATCCTACCATAATCATCACACTCCAAATGGTATGCAAATCTAGCAAGTTTCAGTACTTATGAAACTCCCGATGTGGATTTTTGCCCCATGCTCTTATGACCTTGACTTTGGCCAACAAATCATAAGTCACATGTCAAGTTCTTCCCGTCGTTATCCAGGTTAATTTGAATCCACCCGTACATACCCTTGACTTTGGCCAACAAGGCAGTACGACTGTTCCAAATCAACGCATCTATCTATGCTGCACATGAATATCCAATAGCTACCAATCACTATGCCTTGACTTTGGCCAACAAACACAGCTTGAATACTATTGACTATTTATGTGAAACGACGGAGGGCTACGAATGGTTTTGGCGAAACCGTGAACGTAGTGAACTTGATATAATCGATGGAACGAGATAGCTTTTAGAAGGAGTGGCTCAAGCTCCGCATTTAAAAGTTAGTTTTGAAAAGAACCGAGTGGTTTTTCGAAAGTGTTCCATCGACTTAAACTTGGTTTATTATCTTGCATTAGTTCTTTTAATGCGTGATATTCTTGCATTAGTTCTTTTAATGCGTCCCATCATTTAATTCCTACCATTGCAGAAAACAACCAAAATATGACGTACGCTTATGCCATTCGCATTCGCCACGGGGTCCCGTCATCACTCGTTAGGTTACTTAACTAACGACAGAGCGGGGGCTGGGCTAGCGCGGCTGTAAAACATAAGCAACGCCTAAATAGAAAGCAATGATAGACATTACAGATCACAGATGAATACATTGGATATACTAGCAATCCGCATTTCTTTCGAGCCTGAAACGAAAAGCGGATAACACGGTCGCGGTGAATAGCAAATACCCCACCCAAGACCCCTACGGGTGCGGCAAACTACCCGCCAAGTTCCCGGTAGTTTGTGCACCCCACCATGGGTCTATCCTAGGAGCAAAAACAGTAAAAAGAATTATACAATGACGGCTACAACCCCGACCCGGTTGTGCGGCCAAACAAATAATATAATTACATCAATTTACATTTACAATGAATGAAAGAAAAACAAAAGCTCATCTCACATCCACCCCGGCTATTCACCCGCGACAGTCCAACACATTCATATACACATTCCAGCACATTACAGATCATGTATAACCCCGACTAATCGACTTATAGCGATTAGCCGACGTTCAATACATGCAAACATCACAGATATAACCAACATAGCCAAAGTGCAATGAAGTTCGGAAAAAAAATACGGAATTATAGGACCCCAAAAGTGAATTTCAGTTCTGGAAAATCTGGGTACATATAATATATCTGAAAAATCCCAAAACCAACACAGAAGAACACTGCACGAAAAACGATGCAAAGATGACTACAACCTGCGGCGGTTCCGCGGCCAGATGAGTAGGTGAGGCCGCGGAAGGGCGGCGGATTGGAGGAAACATGCTATCGTTTTTCTTGTGTGTTCTTAGAAAACCCTGAGACGAATTTACAAGTATAAAGTTTTTCATTTTAAGCAGAAAAAATTTCAACAGAAAGTTAGGGTTTTGAATTTCCGGTTTTGTGATTTTTCGTTTCCGAACTTCGTTACACTTCACTACCAAGCTAGTTTAAGTTTAGTTAGGCTCTGATACCACTGTAAGTCCATATTGCGACCCCCGGTGCTTACGGGGAGGCGGAAACGGTATAAAAAACGAATTTTTATCGCAAGAGGCAACATGGACTAAACTTGGTCGGGATCGTTGTCTAAACTAAAACTAGCAATCTAGCTAAAGAGAGTTAGCTACTATGGAAGATGGTTATACCTAAACTTGAACTCCTTCTTCTTCAAACCTTGTAGAGGTTGATGGTTCTCTTTACGTCGCCTTCTCCCGTCGAAGATGGATCCACCTCGAAGGTTCGACTTTGGGCTCTTCCTCGATCTTTGAGTGAACTAGGGTTTCCGGCTTGCTAAACCTTCATCCTAGAATGAGTAGAGAGAGATTAGGGTTTGCTTTTCTTTCTAAAGAGAATGATTCTCAACACATGAGAAGGTTTCTCTTTTCAAGAGGAAGAAGAAGATGAAATGAGGAGAGAGAGAGGTTATGATAGAATCAGCTCAATTATTTCTTTCTTGCAACCATATTGCAAAAGAAATGAATTATCTAAATGATAATAATTGAAATAAGAATAGTTGATGGTAATTTTGGAATGACCACTATCATGCTTCTTTAAATGAAGTGTAAGCATGAATCAAGGAAGACTTTCAAGGCATGAAAGTGGTCAATGGTCAACAAGTCAACCAAGGTCAACAAGTCAACAAAAAAACAACCATAACATAATTCTTATTTAATTACTATTATTAATAGATAATATATATAAATCCATTAGGGTTTGGAAAATGAAGACTGTCAACTGTGCATACGCACCCGATCCGAAACCCTAATGAAAAACCTCATTCTCCGCCTCAAGCAACTGTGCATACACACCTGCATTCTCGTTCCGAGGAACAAGAATACCAAGATATAAAAGCAACCCCCAAAACATATACCAGTATCTGGCTCAAACCAGAGCCTGCCAGTATAATCCGTCCGGACTCCAAACGTGCACAAGTGCGCGGATGAGAACGAACCCTGTCGCAAAACCATGCGACCTCTACTCTGTTTTGCCCAGAGGCGAATACCCTCTGTGTGGGACTCTAAAGACTCGACACTACGCTGGCAGTGGGTTTAACCACAGACCGCAAGCGGCACTAGCTGTGCGTAACGGTCCCCAGGTAGATGCCGACAAGAAGGCTGACGAGGTGAAACCCCATCTGAACTCCTACTGAGTCTAAATGTGACATTCTCCGTACAGTCCGGTCTGTTCGTCTGATACATCGCATGGCGGGCCTAGGGGGCGGTAAAACGTCAGTCCCCAATAGCGGTACAAGTCGTGTCGGAGTGAAGCCCAAAACACCCTGAGATAACACTGGAAACCTACCAGTATATCTCGCTTGCCCTGGCCAGGGACTACTCGTGTAATGGCTCTCCTAGACACAGCGCGATGTCAACCCCCAATACCGGGAGAGACGAATCCTGTCTAACCGTCACTGCCTCCAAGTGCTTCGGGACTGCACCCAACCACCACCTGTTTGCACGACTCCTTTGAGCCGTGGTAGGGTAGTGATCAAAGTGCAGTGGGAACACACTCGAGGCGAAGTGTCAGTGTCAAGTCAGCGGACTAAGCTGTACTCATGTCACCTGGGAACTGATAACTGACGATAGGTATAATACCAACCTGTCAGTTCCCGACGAGTCCTGTCCAGTGTACTCGTAACCCAACGAGCACCCGTATACTATCTCCAGTACGACGTACTGATGGCTGTGGGACAGACCATCTCCCACACTGGGATGAGAAGCGCATACGCTAGTCTACTCCGGAGTATCGATGCCCTGTCTCGATAGTCCTACGACTAGGGACCTGTATAAGGATGTGCCTATAGATTACCCAGCCCCCACTAGTGTGACTGCCATCACAACGCTGGTAATCAAGCAAGGATCCTAAGGGCTCCACTAATGCGTATAAGTGATATACTGAAATAAACACAAGTACACATTGAAGTAGAAACAAACCAAGTAGCATACTACTATGTTGAGCAAGATTGTTTATACAAGGTGAATATCCCAAGCTTCCATCAAGTAATATACAAACTAGTATGATACAGTAATGGCCTCTAGGGCATATACACTAACAGTTTTTGCCCCTGGGACCCAAGTGACCTTGACTGAGCCAACATATCAAAGGATCCTAGTCAAGTTCAACCCGTCATTATCTTGATTGCATTAGACCCACCCGTATGAGTCTTTGACTGAGCCAAAATGACCGCACGACTGTCCCAACCAATCACATTGTATCCTACAGAAAAATATTACATAGCTACCGTACACTACACCTCGGCTGACCACGAAATACGTAGCACGAATACTAGCAATACCAATCCGAAACGACGGAGGGCTACGGCTGGGTTTAGGCGAAAACCCGTTAACGTAATGAACTTGATATCGTTGAAGGAACGTGATACCCTTTTGAAAAAATATAGTGGCGAAAACTTTTGCTAAAGAGGTCACTCCCTGTGAAGGGATCTCGGCTCTTTCCTCGTCGAATGAGGTGCAGGATATTCTAAGCTGAATACCTCGATGCAAAGCAAGAATAATCGACTATAGTGAAGTTATTACCCTGACGCAAACTTTTGTCCAAGGGGTCACTCCCGATGAAGGGATCTCGGCCCTTGCCTCGTCGAATGAGGTGCTGGGCATTCATAACCGAATACCTTTATGCAAAACAAAAGAGAGCGTCCTTTCAATAACAGCTTTTTTGAAAATTTGTTCCAACAACGTTTTATTAGGTTTGTTTTCTTGCATTGAATTAATGCGTCCCATCAATTAATCCTACCATTGCAGAAAACAACGAAAATATGACGTACGCTTATGCCATCCGCATTCTCCATGGGGCCCCGTCATTACCCGTTAGGTTACTTAACTAACGACAGAGCGGGGGCTGGACTAGCGCTGATGCAAACATAAGCAACGCCTAAATAGATATCATATAGATATATATACACATTCATCAGATGCAATGATAGCTATTCCAGATCACAGATGAACACATTGGATATACTAGGAATCCGCGTTTCGTTCGAGCCTGCAACGAAAGATGGATTACACGGTCGCGATGAATAGCCAAAAACCGCACCCTAACTGTTAGGTCCACGTTACCCGTCCCGGTACTTTCGAGGAGGCGGAATAGGTAAATTTTTTTTTCCCTAGCTAGGTAACATGGACCGTTTCATGAAGGATCATCGCTAAACAAAAACTAACAAAAACTACAAGTACTAACTACTATGTAGAATGGTTATACCTTGGTCTTGAACTCCTTCTCTTCTTGTTGTGGTTCTCCCTCTTGCTTGCTCCTTGTAGTTGCTTGAACGAATTCTCCTCGTCGTCTCCTCTTTGCCATAGATGGATCCACCCGAGGGCCTCGAACTTGAGCTCCTATCTCAATCTAGAGATCACTAAGGTGCTTGGTTTGCTAAACCTAGTACCTTAGAGTGAGTAGAGAAGATTTGTGGTGGTTTTGTCTCAAAGGTTCATGATTTCCAACTCATGGAACACTTGAACCTTGAGAGAGGAAGAGGAAGAGGAAGAGGGAGAGCTTTTCTTTCTTGGAGAGAGAAAGAGAATGATAGAATGAGCTCTCATAATCCAACCCCTTCTCACAAAAGTGAGAATAATGATAATACAACAACAACTGAGCCTTTTATCCCAAGCATATGGGGTAGGCTACATGAACCAACATGAGAATCACGCCGGGTCCAGCACATGAATCCTCTGTCTCCACTCACTTCTATCGAACAATATACTTTCATTGAGTCCTTTGGCAACCATATCGTTTCGTATCACCTCCATCCATGTTTTCTTCGGTCTCCCTTTTGCCCTTTTGCCATTACCCATATCGAGAGTATCTATTCGTCGAACCGGTGCTTCCATAGGTCTGCGCCGCACATGACCAAACCATCTAAGCCGGTTTTCCCGCATCTTCTCCTCCACGGGTGCTACACCAACTTTTGCATGAATATCCTCATTTCGCACCTTGTCTTTTCTAGTGTTACCGCACATCCAACGAAGCATGCGCATCTCCGCTACGTGCATCTTCTGTGTATGATGCTTCTTAGGAGCCCAGCATTCTGTACCATATAATAAGGCAGGCCGAATAGCGCTCCGATAAAACTTCCCTTTCAATTTTAACGGAAAGTTACGATCACACAAAATCCCTGTTGCACTCCTCCATTTCAACCAACCAGCTTGGATCCTTTGATTAACATCACTATCGATCTCCCCATTCCTTTGGATGATGGAACCTAGATATCTAAACTGGTCGCTCGGTGATATCTCTTGCCCTTCCAATGTTATACCAATATGGTTTTGACTTCTCTGGCTACTAAATTTGCAGTGCATATATGCTGTCTTGGACCTGCTCAATCTGAATCCCCGAGATTCCAATGTTTATCTCCATAATTCCAATTTTGCATTAACCCCTGCTTTCGTCTCATTTACTAGAACAATATCATCAGCGAATAGCATACACCAAGGGACCTCATCTTGGATAGTTCTAGTAAGCTCATCCATCACGATGGTAAACAGGAAATGACTTAATGCAGATCCTTGATGTAAACCAATAGTAATCGGAAAATCACTTGTTAAGCCACCGCAAGTTCTGACATTTTCCACTACTCCGTCGTACATATTAATTAAGTATTATTGTGCCACGGTACGCCAGAATAATGATAATAATAATAATTAAGTATATGGTGATGGTTAGTTTCAATGACCATTATCATTTCATGCTATTATTGCATTTTGCAAACAACAAGCAAGCAAAAGTCATACCCAAGAAATGATAGCCATGAAATGATGATGGTCAACAAGTCCAAAATGGTCAACCGGTCAACAAAGTCAACATGTCAACAAAAGTCAAACTTTCAACTCAACCATGGCACAATAATACTTAATTAATATTATTAATCATATATCATATTCTCATTAGGGTTTAAAGAAAGGTCAACGGTCAACAAGTCAACCAAAGCCAAATGGTCAACAACCCTAATGAGAATCCTCTGCCTTTGCCTCTGTCAACTGTGCATACACACCCATATCCGTGCTCCAAGGAACACGAATACACTGAGAAAAAACCAATCCCAAAACAGTTACTAGGATCTGGCTTAAACCAAAGCCCGCTAGTAACTACTGTCCGGACACCAAACGTGCACAAGTGCGCGGATGTGAACGAACCCCGTCGCAAAACCATGCAACCTCTACTCGGTTTTGCCCAAAGGCGAGTAACCCTCTGTGTGGGACTCTAAAGGCTCGACACTACGCTGGCAGTGGGTTTTGTTGGAGATAGTGCCCTCAGAGTCAATTATTGGATCACAGGCACGTGATTGCAATGATTGAGGGAGGACCTATCCCGGTAGGATAGTCTTACTCAAGATGATAGTATGATATCTGGTTTATCTTTATCATCGTGTACTGCTTTAGGTGACCAGACAGGTCGCTATTACAAGTTGATAGAGCCCCTAGGATTCATGCTTGACTGCCAGCAGTATGATGGCGATCATATACATGCTTGACTGCCAGCAGTATGACTGCCAGCAGTATGAAGTCGCAACTCTAGCCGTAGCTCTCTGCCCGTGTAACCGTGGTAACAAAACCATAACTGGTACTGATGAGGCTAGATCATAGGAATGAATATAATACTGTGCAAAGAAATGTACATCCTAAGGCTTCTTAAGCGGAGTATCGTATCGTAAGTATGCCGCGGAACATACGCACGGTACGTAACTCTACTTGAGTTACCTACTCCATCAACCAAGGGTCATCCTACACTCCGAAGGTAAAACCTAACATTCTAATACCAACTTTATCACGACCCGAAAAGTACGGAACATGACCGGCACTTAAATTACGAAACGTCTCGAGGCGTACGTAATCTAAGTAAGCCAAAACCCAGAAATCAAAACCAAGAAGCAGTAGAGTGAAGGAAAAACCAATTTAAATCAAGTAGTTTAGCAACATAAGCCGAAATATGCATTTTAAAACTTCAAATCTTTTCTAAAAATTTCGGCAGAGTCTCCTTTGTAAATACTGGCCCCAAACGGGATACAACATGAATAGTATACGAAATGAAAAAAAAGGCATCCCCAAGCGGGAACTAGCTCTTCGTCAAACGACGTCACAACCACGCAAGCAATTTAATATACAACGCCGAAGGGCGAGGATCAAAACTCAAAAGAAACTTAAAACAACAAGAAAACATAATACTACAACGCGCGACTCTAAGGTCGAAATAATAACAAGTCTGGTCTTCTATCTCTATCAAATATACAAGTCTGGTTGATGGAGTTTTACTAGATACAACTGAAATAACAAATATACAAGGACAGTCCTGATACAAAAGAACCCACCTACCAAAGCAATCACCCGGAAGGGACAGTGTGCCGGCAAAACCGCAACGAAACCTGTGCGACAAGACCTGCAAGAAACTATGGCACAACAGGGGTGAGTTGCCAACTCGTGAGTAGAAAACATCTACGAGTAGAAATCGCATGCAAGACGCTATCCTAGGTCATACGATCAAATAATATCCTCAAATAATATCCGGGTCCATCTATGAAGTGTAATACTACATGCTCGTGTCAGTACCTCAGCTAGCAACATATCTATGATGTATGAATGCATGACGAATGGAAACAGAATACATCAGGAAATCAACAGAGAAGTCAGTGTCAAGCATCGACACAAAACATAGATCTGTGCCCAGCATCGGCACGTAAATCCTCATATATCTCATGGTCCGTATCATCTGCGGGATCGGCTCGTGGGCTCTGGCAGTACGGATCGGCCTATATCCATCTCATGACTACGGTCGGTATCCTCCGGATAACTGCCAGGTCCAAATGCTATCACCGGTAAGCAGTCTGCCCCTGCCAGGCTCATCATCCACCATGAAAATCAATCTCGCCCCGGGGTACCATACCGGGTCCACCATGTACCCGAAACGGTTACAACTCCTCCTCGAATCGGGTCTCGAAATCCAGCAGCTATCATGAAAACTCATGGTGGACGACTCATACATCATGAGAAAACAACAATTTGCATTTTAAAAAGAGAGAGAGAGAAGTTTATATATATTCTTGCAATTTTCCCCCAAATCCAGAAATCTCATGTAAATCCGAAATCATCAAAATCATGATACCAATAAATAGTGAATACCGGTATAAATCTCCATAATACTGCATAACCAATGAATATATGAATGCACCTAATATCATGCAATGAATGCAATATTTAAACCAGCATATGGAAGCTATAACACATTGCGACTATCAGCTATCAAGCTATGTCAATGAAAAGGTGTTTTTCTAAAGTGTACGTGACATGGCAATTACCGATGATGATGTGTGTGAGCCGGCAAGTAAGTGTATGTGGAACATACGCATCATCAATAATAGTGCTGGTGTCCCGACAGTATGGTTCATAATCACTAAGTACACAATAAACATGCAATGAGACGATAACAACATGATAAACGGCAATGAATAGTAATTGCAACAATAATATGCGGAACATGAATGATAATGTAACAATTAGGAATCTACATCGCTACACCTTTGTTATACTGTTTTGCCGTTTGAAATAGTGTGAATCGTGGTGTTTTGAAAATAAGGGCTACGGTGTTTTTAAGAAAAGGTATGTCTTTTGAAATATCCGTAGTATCCCTTGACATGTCTTTAAAATCCTCACGATTCGTTAGTTTTGGAAATAGGTATGACTCGGGTCCAGTCTAACATCTACTAGGTAACGACAGGTCTAACTAACAACCAATCAGAAGGGGTATAGAAACTACCTAAATCTGAGTCGATATATATATATATGTGTGTGTATAATAGTCGGTGATCCGCCTCAATAGTATCCCATACGATACCCTATATAATATGACATCCTCGAGTCAAGAGTGTGGATCTATCATCAATATATAGCTCGTACGGTAAATCCGCCGTACGGCCTCCCAAATCTGGGTACGGGTCAAATATCACATTTACTTATTATTCGTCCGGTATCCTTTCCATCATATATCATGATCTGGGGTACTGATCTAAGTCTAGTACAATACTGATACCATCTATGTAATGCATGCGTGTGTATGAAAACACCACGCCTAAAGAACCCGCTAAAATATCATGTTGTATCTCAAATACGAACCATATCATATCACCGACCTGATGGCCCCAAGACCAATCTCATCGACTCATCTCCAATCCCAAGTACTTATCCTCAAAATCCATGTATATGTATACTTATATATATATATATATATACACATATCCCCATATACGCACAAGTAAAATAAATGTATGCATGTGTGTGTACGTGTGGGTAAAAACCTATTCTAGGGTTCGCGACTAAGAAGCTAAACTTAGCTACTTCTAACTATCCTAAACTAAACCATAAACACAAAATCATATCTTGATAATCATCCTCGTATCATAAAACACCTATATAAACATATATATCATAAACTATACTACGGACTGCGGCGGTGCTATACGCCATCCACCCGACTTCCCCCGTAGATATAATCTACTCACCTTGACCTTCGCTTGCCGAAGCCGATGTCGCCACGTGCTTGCTTGTCGTCTCGAAGTCCTCGTGAGGGTACCTACGTATCATGACACATCATATCGCATTAAAATCTGACTCATGACCAAAACAACATACGTATCTCACATAGGTCAAAACCTATGGTTTGCTCTCTCAAATCAACCCAAAAACTCTCGACATCGGCGTACAAATGCCGAGCGATCGCGAAAAACTCAAACGCATCAATCGTGGTTTCAAAACTCACTAATTATAAGAAATAGGGTTTAATTCATCAAAACCATAAAATTAAACAAATCGTTTTATTTCCCAAAAACCTAGTTAGCGGTCGTTAACCGTTTTAATACAAATCTTGATATTTTAGCAAAACTAGTGGTCACAATATTCACTAATTATTCTAATTAGACCACATAAACATTTACTAGATTTTAATTTCACTAATTTGTATTAATTTAAAAAAACTAGTTTGCAAATCTTGTCCAATTTTAACACTTTTAAAGCAAAATTCACAAAGCAACAACTAGATTAGGTTTCGCATGATCTAAGGTGTTAAGCTACAATTTATAATGTTAAAGATGTGATGAAAACCCTATCTAGATTTTGTAAGTCTACGGTAGCTCCCCGGCCGTCTTTCCGAGGCCAAAATGCGGAAACGAAAACTTTTTCAAAACTTGAAACCGGCGCTATCGTATGCTTAAAACCCGGATCGAACCATTAACCTACAACTAACAACTATAGAAAGGGTTGGAAACCTATACCGATCGATCTGTGTCCTTCGGTCTTCGGCCACCATCCCGATCTCCTCACGGCATCTCCGGTCTCGATCTCCTCGTCGGAAAGGGCACCACATCACCGAGTCCTTTTACGGGCTCCCACCTCTGAACCGAGGTAACTCGAACACGAAGTTCGCTAGCCGACGTGTCCAAGATTGCTATAGACTGAGTGTAGAATGCTATGTCTCTAGGGGTTATTGAAGTTGCCATTTTTGGATGGAGGAATGAACTATGGAGATGAGCTAAGGAATTTTTGTTGCAAGCCAAAAATGAGATCAACATTTTCCCCACTTCTAAAAAGAATCCACTCCCCATCTATATGTGGCCGTCCATATTAGAGAGGAGGGGGTGAGCCTAAACAAGAGAGGGTGACCACAAGGAAAAGGTGTTGATAAAGAGGAAATATGGTCACACCAATTTCCTAATCAATCCATTCACATAAAGTAAGTAATGATGCAAGAATAAAGCAAAAGATGCTAGAAGCATCATGAACCCTCCACAACAAAAAACCCCTCCCATTTTGTAAAAGCCACTTTTATAAATAAGCCCCTCCCATCAATTTCAGCCAAAGAAAGAAAGGAAGAAAATGGCCGAAACGGAATGCAAACTGGTAACTTCAAAAAACGATCCCGTAATAAATTACAGGAAAACCCCGCGACTGTATATACATACCCGCATTTGTATTCCGACTGAATACAAATGCAATGAGCTAAAATCTACACTGTATAATACTAGGATTCGGCTTAAACCAAAGCCCGCTAATATTATCCGTCCGAACCAAAGCACGTGCATAAGTGCACGCGTACGTTCGAACCCTGCCATAAATCCATACGGCCTCTACAGCGTTTTGCCCAAAACTTGAGAAACTGTCTGTGGGGGATTCTACAGACTCGTCAATAGTTTGGCTGTGGATTTAACCACTAGCACGTCAGAGGTATTAGCCGTACATAACGGGCTACCAGGTATTGACCAAAAGGGAAGTCGATGAGCGAACTCATCCTGACACCCTACTGAGCCTGTCAGTGACAATATCTGTACAGTCCGGTCCGTTCGTCTATAAGCATCGCATGTCGGGCCTAAGGGGTTGGTAAAAGTCAGACCCCCAAAGCGGTACAAGTCGTGTCGGAGTATAGCCCAGAACTTCCTGAGATACTACTGGAATACCTACCAGTAAATCTCCTGCCTTGGCCAAGGACTTCGTGTAATGGCTCTCCTAGACACAGCGCGACCTCACCCCCAATACCGGGAGAGACGAACCCCTGCCGATCCGCTCACTGCCTCCATGTAGCTCGGGACTGTACCCAACTAAAACCTATTTGCACGACTCCTTTGAGCCGTGGTAGGGTAGTAATCAAAGCACAGTGGGAACTCACACGAGACAAATAACGATCTCAGGTCGATGAACTAACCTGTACACATGTCACCAGAGAACTGCTATCTGTACACATGTCACCAGGGAACTGCTATCTGACGTCAGGTATAATACCAACCAGAGAACTGCCAGCTAGTAGATCCGCCCTGATGGTTGAGTATGAGTAACAATCTCCGCCTAGGCTAATTATTGCTCATATCGAGACTTTTATGGGATGGTTGAGTATGAGATACTATAACCACTGCTATCAGATGGCCCTAGTGCAAGTGGGAGATTGTTAGTTATATGTATGCCCTAGAGGCCATTACTATACATAGGATGTATATTGTAGTGGATGCTGGGACATATATGGGAGGACTTTCTTGCTCGACATGATAGTATGCTATCTTTACCTTAACGTGTACACTGATTGTCTCTCTGTTACATGTTGGTAAAGCCCTTAGGATGTGTACTTGACTACCTGGACTATGATGCAGATCATACTAGTGGGGACATGGTAGTCCATAAGTACATCCTTTAAAGTCCCTAGTCATGGGTATATCGAGACGGGGCATCGATATACCAGAGTAAACTAGCGTATACCTTCTCGACCCATACAGATGGGCAATGGTCCCATATCAATTGGTGTTTGACATCAGAGATGATATACGGGTGCTCAGTGGAGACTGGGTACACTGGACGGACTCGCCGAGAACTCCCAGATGGTATTATACCTTACGTCAGATGGCAGTTCTCTGGTGACACTGGTACAGAGTAATCTGTTGACCCGAGATCGTCATAGAGTCTTGTGTGGTTCCCACTGTGCTTTGATTTCCACCTTACCATGTCCAAGAGGGCGTGCAAAATGGTGGCTTTTGGGTACAGTCCCGAATCACATGGAGGCAATGAGCGATAGGAGGGGATTCGTCTCTCCCGGTATAGGGAGTTGATGTTGCGCTGTGTTCGATTGGCTATAACCGGAAATCCCTGGCCAGGGTTGTTGAGATTTACTGGTAAGTGTTACCAGTAGTTTCTCGAACTGTTATAGACCTCATATCGACACGACTTATCGAGCTATTGGGGTCTGACGTTTACCACCCCTAGGCGAGATATGCGACATATCAGACGAACAGACCGGACTGTACGGTAAGTGTTACTGGTTGGATTCACAGGAGTATGAGCGGGCTTGCTCGTCGATCTTCTGATCGCTCAATACCCGGGTGGCCGTTACGTTTAGCAGACCGCTTGCGGCTTGTGGGTGTTTGATATGATCATCACCTGCTGCCGGCGTATTGACGAGTCTTTAGAGTCCTACACAGAGGTTTCCTGGCTCAAGCGAAACGAAATAGGAGCGCATATGAGATATGTGCGGGACCGAGAATAATGCGTGTATGTGATACCGTATTCCATTCTCGCGATGAATGTATCGAATGGTTGTATGTGATATAACCTAGTTATCGAATCAACGATTGATTCGATAAGCCGATACATTGGATATTAGTCGGTTATATGCGATATGACCGGATCGTTAAATCAAGCGTTGATTTAATGATTTAATGTATAATTATATATTTGATATATTATTTTGCATTAACTAATATTGGTTCACTTTAAAAGGATTTTCTCACTTGTATTGTGCAAGTTGTATATGTGATATACTTTTGTGCACAAGTTTGTATCATGTTTGATGATACATGCTTACTTGAGTTTGTGTAAAGATTAAACCATGGTTATATGAGTGGTTAGGGTTTTGGTTTATTTATTTATTCATTTATTTATTTCTTTTGTTCATTTTGACAAAAGAAAATGATAAAGAGAAAATGGTGGCTTTCTTTGTTTGATATTGAAGCTTCATGAAGCTTTGACTAAGTCACCATTTTGTCTCATGCTTAACCCTAACCATTCCACTTAACCCTAGTTCATTCTCTACACTTGACCATGGTTGGATTATGATAAGTATTCATTTTATTTTCTTTTTGAATTAGACTTATCATAACATTTTTCATCTTCTTCTTCTTCTTCTTCAAGAAGAAGCTTGCCTCCATCAATGGCAACTTGAGAAAATGAGTGAGAAATCCAATTCTAAAGTGAACCCACTTCCTATTTCTTCATTCTCTACCTCTTGCCAAGTAGTATAGGGTGTTTTCTTCATAAGTTTCATGACTTGGTGAAGTGGGAGCTTGATCTTGTGATGTCTCGACGTAGATCATCTTTGGCATCGTAGTCGATGACCTAGCTAGCCCATTTCTCCGACGAAGCCGACTCTAGAGCCCGGGATCCATTTTGTACAGCGAGGGGACTTCATCACGGAGCTATGGAGGTGGAGCACCGGATCTACAAAGGTTGTATTTCCGTTCTTGTAGTTAAGTTGTTAACTAGTTTCATTTGTCGCCTATATATCTAGTTAACGATCCGTATTAGGGTTTCTCGGCACCCGTAAAATTTGAAATTGGCATGGTTGATGCCTTGTGAGACCTCATTAGTGTGCCTAGGAACCCTACAATAATGAGGAAGATCACCTAATTCCCAATAACTTACTCCCACTTAACATCTGTAAAACCATACAGATGTGAGAATCATACCTGGTAAATACATACCCTGGAGTAAGTATCTAATCGGGAAATCAGTTTTCCTTTAACAGTACACAGTGAAACTGAAACATTAAAATGTTTCGATGGGGTATCCCGGTATTCCTAGTAATGCCTCTTCCAGATTCACAACTGTAACCGTATAAATCTCTGCCACCTCTCCAAGTCCCTTCATATGTCTTTAGTCATTACCTTCTGTACACCTCTTTAGGCCAAATGGTTTTCTTCCTTCCCTACCGTTCGGCACCAGCCTATGGTTTGGAAGAAGACTATCCAATAAGCATAATGGGTGTACTGTCCTAATCCTAGGAGCACTCGCAATGCGAGAGAAGGTGAAGATAAAAGACAACCGAATAAAGCTTATTCCTATTTCTCCTGAACCATAATCCAACCCCGAACTGGAACAAGTTCCTTTCGAGTTCGTATATAACCATACGATGGAGTATCCAATGAACTGTGGATCTTCGTAGTGATACGGAGTGTCCTGGAGAAATACAAAGGTGAAGTGGGAGTGGTAATGAAATACCTGGTTTGGTCATGAATATCAGTCGCAATTTACTTTGCCCTCTTACTAATCCCTTGCTTTGTCTTAACTTAATACCTTCTGTACACCATCGTTAGGCTAATTGGTTTTCTTCATTCCCTACCGGTCAGCACCAGCCTAAGGTTTGGAAGAAGACTATCCAATTTGCGTAATAGGTGTACTATCTCCTAAACCAAGGAGTACTCGCAACCTGAGAGAAGGTAAAAGGAAAAGACAACTGAATAGTCCTATCCGTTTTCTCCAGAACCTGAAACCATTCTCGAATAAATCCCTTCGAGTTTGTATATAACCATACGATGGTTTTGTTAGTTGTATGTATGCCCTAGAGGCCAGTATTGTACAGATGATGTATATTATATTGGATGCTTGGACATATATAGAGATGACTTTCTTGCTCGATATGATAGTATGCTATCTGGTTACTCTTTATCTTAACATGTACACTTGTCTCTTTAAACTG
This sequence comes from Agapanthus africanus, assembly GCA_030015575.1. Taxonomy (NCBI): domain Eukaryota; kingdom Viridiplantae; phylum Streptophyta; class Magnoliopsida; order Asparagales; family Amaryllidaceae; genus Agapanthus; species Agapanthus africanus. Next base: position 227,618,036 of record CM057347.1, read on the forward strand.
TCTTATAGTTAAATGTTGATAAAGCCCTTAGGATGTGTACTTGACTACCTGGACTATGATGCAGATCATACTAGTGGGGACATGGTAGTCCATAAGTACATCCTTCATGGTCCCTAGTCGTGGGTGTATCGAGACGGGGCATCGATATACCAGTGTAGACTAGCGTATACGCTTCTCGACCCATGAGATGGGCGGTGGATGATCCCATATCCATTGGTGTTTGGCATCAGAGATGGTATACGGGTGCTCAGTGGAGACTGGGTACATTGGACGGACTCGCCGAGAACTCCCAGATGGTATTATATCTCACGTCAGATGGCAGTTCTCAGGTGACACTTGTACAGGTTAGTCTGTAGACCCGAGATCGTCATAGAGTCTTGTGTGATTCCCACTGTGCTTTGATCTCCACCTTACCACGTCCATGAGGGCGTGCAAAACGGTGGTCTTTGGGTACAGTCCCGAGTCACATGGAGGCAATGAGCGATAGGAGGGGTTTCGTCTCTCCCGGTATTGGGGGTTGATGTTGCGCTGTGCTTGATTGGCCGTAGCAGGGAAGTCCCTGGCCAGGGCTGATCAAAGATTTGCTGGTAAGTATTACCAGTAGTTTCTCGACCCGTTATGAGCCTCACATCGGCACGACTTATCGGTTATTGGGGTCTGACGTATACCACCCCTAGACTTGATATGCGACATATCAAACGAACAGACCGGACTGTACGGTAAGTGTTACTGGTTGGATTCACAGGAGTGTGAGCGGGCTAGCTCGTCGATCTTCTGATCGCTCAATACCCGGATGGCCGTTACGTTTAGCAGACCGCTTGCGGCTTGTGGGTGCTTGATATGATCATCATCTGCTACCGGCGTATTGACGAGTCTTTAGAGTCCTACACAGAGGTTTCCTGGCTCAAGCGAAACGAAATAGGAGTGCATATGAGATATGTGCAGGACCGAGAATGATGCGTGTATGTGATACCGTATTCCATTCTCGCGATGGATGTATCGATTGGTTATATTCGATATAACCTAGATATCGAATCAAGGATTGATTCGATAAGCCGATACATAGGATACTAGTCGGTTATATGCGATATGACCGGATCGTTAAATCAAGTGTTGATTTAATGATTTAATGTATAATTATATATTTGATATATTACTTTGCATTAACTAGTATTGGTTCACTTTAAATGGATTTTCTCACTTGATGTGCAAGAAGTATACGTGATATACTTTTGTGCACATATTTGTATCATGTTTGATGATACTTGATCATGTGGTTAAGTGTAAAGAATTAAACCATGGTTAAGAGATGATTAGGTTTTTGATTTTTCATTTATTTATTTGTTTATTTATTTGGAAAAGATTTAGATAAGAATGGTGGCTATGTTTGTTTTTAGTTGAAGCTTCATGAAGCTTTGACTTCTTAACTATTCTTGTCTTCATGCTTAACCCTAACCCATCCAAGTAACCATGGTCTATTCTCTACACTCAACTATGGTTAGCTTATGATAAGTATTGAATTATTTTTCATTTTAATTCAACACTTATCATATTCTTTCTTCTTCTTCATCTTCTTCTTCAAAATAGAAAGCTTGATGCCATCAATGGCAACTTGAGATCTAAAGTGAGAAATCCAATTCTAAAGTGAACCCACCTCCTATTTCTTCACCCTCTACCTCTTGCCAAGTTGTTTTGGGTGTTTTCTTCACAAGTTTCACAAATTTATGAAGTCGGAGCTTGAACTTGTGATGCCTCGACGTAGATCATCTTCGGCACGAAGCCGACGACCTAGTCCGCCCATTTCTCCGATCAAGCCGACGATTGAGTCCGAGATTCGAGATGGACAGCGAGAGGACACCTACGTGGAGCTAAGGAAGTGGATATCCGGATCTACAAAGGTTGTAGCTTCTTATCTTTAGTTAAGTTGTTAACTAGATTCGTTTTTCGCCTAAATTTCTAGTTAACGATCCGTATTAGGGTTTCTCGGCACCCGTAAAATTTGAAATTGGTATGGTTGATGCCTTGTGAGACCTCTTGAGAGTGCCTAGGAACCCTACAGTGGTATCAGAGCCTAGCTAGAGCCTTAGGCGAAGTCTAGACGATGTTTGAAACCCGATCGAACCCGAAAACCTAACTTTTTGATGCTCTCTGGACTTTTTCTAAAAACTGGGATTTTTCCAGATTAAAAATTCCTAAAAAATTCAGCAGGAAATTGTAAGAATTACTGTGCAAATACGACACTGTTTGGAGCTCAAATAGCCGCGGAACCGTGGCAAGAGCTGGCTCGTGCGGCGGTTCCGCCGCCACTTGATGACGTCATCCCTATCAATTTGCACAGTAATTCCTATTTAACAGTGCTGAGTTCTCTGGGTATTTTTAATATTTATTCAAGAGTTGAATATTCCAGGTTGTTTTGGGGATTCGATGATTCGATCGGATTATCAGATTTTGTCTATGTGGTTTCCGGATAATTTTTGAATTTGTTAAAAAGTTCGACCGGATATAAATACCCAACTTTTCCCCTGTCGGGAAATTTCCAAGTGTTGGATTTTTCCGTAGTTTAACGACGTTCTAAGTAGTGCAAGTAACGCGATGGACCCTCTAGAAGACAACAAACCTTAACTCGATTATGTGACCGTCTTGAACTGCCCTTTGAACCTTCGGGTTTGGGGCAGTACGGCGTGCCACATGTGAGGCGTTGGCTTGACCCTTCTACGGCTGGACCGTTGGTACTGAGGTACGAACTGAATGTTGTTAGACTTATTTCATGTGTTGAGCTGTATCGGGAAAACTTGGGTATTCGACTGTTCGATCGGAAAGTTTAACATTTTCTGTTTATCTGGAATGTGATACAATAATTGGAATTCACAAACAGTTATGAGATAACTGAATGAATGTTATAAATCTAGCGGTTTAGTTTCACTTGATATTGAAAAGAGTTTTCGATAATGAGACTAAAATGCGGGGTTTATAACTGTTAGGCATGTGATGTCTAAGTATTTCATTTGATTAGGCATGTGATGTCTAAAGAGGTTGCGGATTCCAACTGTTGTAGTTTTACACTTTCTTTTCTGTGACCGTAAGTGTAGTTAGTTCATATCGCCGGTTTCGTTGCTATACGTCAACAACAATTGGGGTATGCATACTTACTTACGTTGATGTCATGTGATGTTATGTGTTGCTGGATATGTTATATTGGATCGTCGTGTTTGAATAGCCGGGGGTTTTTATGTGAGATGAGTGTTTTTCATTTTCATTCATGTAAAAACTTGTATGTAATATTCTTTTATTTGGGGCACTTCCAGGTTGCGGAAGTTGTCACCTTTTGTATATTATTTATTTTTCCGCATTAGGATAGACCCAAGGAAGGGAGCACAAGTAACCGGGTTCTGAGGTCCAGTGGGAGACCAACTCGAGGAGTCGAGTCCGGGTCTCCTAACCCTAGAATTGGTAGGGTTGCTTGCCGCTCCCGTAGGGGTCCAGGGGTATAGGATTGGCTATTCATCACGACCGTGGAATCCGTGTTTTATACTGGCTCGTATCGAAAACACGGACGTCCTAGTATATCCAATGTTTCATATGTTTCTTCTGCTGCGATATCTGTGATGTGATCATGTGATGTTCTGTGATAGATACAACATATAGTATATATGATATATTATATAGACGTTACTTATGTTTTGCACCCGCACTAGCCCTGCCCTGCTCTGTCGTTAGTTACCTAACCTAACGGTGCACGAGGGGACATGGAGGCGAATGCGGATGGCATAAGTGTACGTCGTATTTATCTGTGATGTTTAGGTATTTAAATGATGGGACTTCATTAATGTGATTAATGAAAGAAAAGAAACCTAAGATGTTGTAGAATCAAATTTTAAACAAAACAGGTAGCTACAGTTCTTGCTTTGCATAGCGGTGTATATGATATACCCTGCACCTTATTCGATGAGGAAAGGACCGAGATCCCTTCACCGGGAGTGACTCCTTTAGCGATAACTGGAAGATGCTACACACTCGGTCTGCTTTTGATTGCTTCTATAGTTTCTGCTTTGCACAGTGATATATATGATATATCCTGCACCTCATTCGACGAGGAAAGGGCCGACGATCCCTTCACCGGGAGTGACCCCTTTAGCAAAACTAGAAAAGCCTCAAAATCACTCCATTTCAAAACTTCATTTGATCCTACAACGATATCAAGTTCATTACGCAATAGGTTTTCTGAAAACCTGCGTAGCCCTCCGTCATTTCAGATAAGTACTATTTAGTATTCGTGCTACGGTAGTTTGGCATTCGTCAAGGCGTAGTGTACAGTAGCTAACTAGTATTTATCTGCTTATGCATATGATGCAGATTGGATTAGGGTATTCGTACGGCGTTGTTTGGCATTCGTCAAGGGTCGTGCGGGTGGGTTTAATTCAATCAAGAAATGTACGGGTTGAACTTGACTAGTGGACTATGGGTTGTTTGGCATTCGTCAAGGTCATAGAACACTAGGGGTAAAATATTATTGGGAATTTCAAGTGTTGAAATTTGCAATGAGATTGCATACCTTCTATGAGATAGTTGGATCCCGATACCCACTGCGAGTAAGAGTTACTCCTGGGAGAGTTTTACACATTGCAATTAGCTAATCAAGTAGGTGTCTAGAAAGGTGTCAACGGGGTTACGCCTCTGGGAAAACGAGGTTTACATTAATTAGGTTCGTGCGAAAGCACGGGAGACCTCGCTCAAAGTACCGACACTGGCCTGGCTGAAAGATTGGCGAACTTGTAGTGTGTAATTAATCCCGGCTAGTCTTTCCTTTTAGGGTTTGAAGGAAGATTTGATAAAAACCAGTGGGAGCCATCCTGATTAGATAAGATAATAACCAATCTGATCTTGCACGAGCATACGCTAAAGTGTTTTCTTCTCTCTCTCTCTCCAGGTAGCGACCATTTCATGCCTTAATCAAGATAATAATATAGATGTATTGACTGAACCCGCATGTTATACTGTGCAGGGGAACGTTGGACCCGTTCTTTCTTATAAGAGTTATGAGACTGAACAGGGAATAGCAGAATATCTAGATTCTCAAGCCGCCTAAAAGAACATGCATGTTGATGCATCTTCTACAGGTGTGTTAGTTATTGAGAACTGTTTCTCAGTTCACCATACGTCCTGGGTATTAGATACCGGATCAGGATCCCATATATGTAAACAGTTACATGGGCTACGAAAAGGTAGAGAACTGGGAAAAGGTGATCATTCCGTTCAAGTTGGAAACGGTGCAAATGTTGCAGCCAAAGCAGTTGGCGAATATCACCTAGTATTACCAAGTGGTGATACAATGATTCTGAATGAGTGCTATTATATACCGAACATGATGTGCAACATTATATCAGTTTCTTTATTGAGTAAAGAAGGATATAATTTTGTAGTAAAGGATAATATTATGAATATATTCCTAGATCAAAAGTTGATTGCATCAGGCTCGCTACATAATGGCATATTCATTCTAAATCAAAATACAGTCCTCAATATACAAAACACACACAAGAGGAAAAATTCAGAAATGAACGAATCCTTCTTGTGGCATTGTAGACTTGGTCATATCAATGCGACACGACTGGCTAAGTTACATAAGGATGGTTATTTAAATCCGTTCGAATTATCATCTTATGATACTTGCCATTCATGTCTCAAAGGAAAAATGACCAAAGCTCCGTTTAGTGGACACGGAGAAAGAGTTACTGAACTCTTAGGACTGGTACATAGTGATGTATGCGGTCCCATGTCTACCCTTGCCAGGAATGGTTCTTCCTACTTCATTACATTCATTGACGATCTCTCTAGATACGGGCATGTGTTCCTATTGAAACACAAGTCTGAAGCTTTTGAGAAATTCAGAGAATATAAGCACGAAGTAGAGAACCAAACGGGCAAAAGTATTAAGATCCTTCGATCTGATCGAGGAGGAGAATACTTGAGCAATGAGTTCCAAGATTATCTAAAAGAGAATGGGATTCTCTCTCAGCTTACTCCACCTTATACACCACAGCACAACGGTGTATCGGAACGAAGGAATCGCACCCTATTAGATATGGTGCGTTCAATGATGAGTACAGCTAAGTTACCTATTTCCTTCTGGGGGTATGCGCTTGAGACAGCCATACACCTATTGAATATGGTTCCTACCAAATCAGTGCCTACCACTCCATATGAGATATGGAAAGGGAAGAGACCATCTCTTAAGTATGTTAAGATATGGGGTTGTCCAGCCTATGTCAAAAGACAAAATCCGGACAAACTCGAGGCAAGATCAGTCTTATGTAAGTTTGTAGGATATCCCAAAAATTCACAAGGGTATATCTTCTACCACCCCGAGGAACAAAAGGTGTTTGTTTCTCGACATGCCACTTTCTTAGAAAAAGGTTTTCTTATGAAACAGATTAGTGGCATTGAGGTAGAACTGGAAGAGGTTCCAGCAACACAAACTATAACTGAAGATTTAGTAGAACCAGAGGATTCAGTAGTACCCGACGAACCCCAGCCTCTCCGCCGATCTAGCAGGGTTTCTCGTCCACCTGAGAGATACTACGGTTTTCTCATTGACGGTGGAAGCGAAGATTGCATCATGGAGGATGATGACCCAACTAGCTTCGAGCAGGCCATCACGAGTAGGGACTCAGTGAAATGGCTGGATGCTATGCGGTCCGAGATGGAATCCATGTACACCAACAAAGTATGGACTTTGGAAGTTGCTCCTGAAGGGGTAAAACCCATTGGGAGCAAGTGGATCTTCAAGAAAAAACTTGGTGTAGATGGGAAAGTGGAGACTTTCAAAGCTAGACTTGTAGCAAAAGGTTTTCGTCAAAGACCAGGTGTGGACTATGACGAAACCTTTTCTCCAGTGGCTATGCTTAAATCCATCCGGATCATGCTTGCCATCGCTGCATATCATGACTACGAAATCTGGCAAATGGATGTTAAGACCGCCTTTCTAAATGGTGATTTAGAAGAGTGCGTGTACATGACTCAGCCAGAGGGCTTCGTAGACAGTGGGAGCAGCGGCAAGGTGTGCAAGCTGCTTAAATCCATTTATGGATTAAAGCAAGCATCGCGGAGTTGGAACATCTGCTTTGACGTCGTTATCAAAAAGTTTGATTTCGTCAAAAACCCAGATGAACCTTGTATCTACAAGAAGGTAGCAGAGAGTAAGGTTGTCTTCCTCGTATTGTACGTGGACGACATACTCTTGATAGGAAATGATATTCCTATGCTGCAATCGGTCAAGCTCTTCTTATCACAAAGATTCTCGATGAAAGATCTTGATGATGCCTCCTGCATATTGGGAATAAGGATCTATAGAGATAGATCCAAACGGATTTTGGGATTGTCCCAATCCAGGTACATTGACACCATACTAAAGAGGCTTAGTATGGAAGAATCCAAGCGTGGGAACCTGCCCACGATCTCTGGAGTCACTCTCTCCAAAGAGATGTCTCCCAAGACTGATTTGGAGAGAGCTCGCATGCAAGGGATACCCTATGCTTCGGCAGTGGGCTCTATCATGTATGCGATACTGTGTACCAGACCCGATGTAGCATACTCACTAAGTATAGTGAGCAGGTATCAAGCTGATCCTGGAGAGAGTCACTGGACAGCTGTGAAGAGCATTCTCAAGTACTTACGAAGGACTAAAGAGATGCTCTTGGTGTATGGTAACGGAGAACTCCAAGCGGAGTCCTTTACCGATTCGAGCTTCCAGAGTGATAAGGACGACTCTAAGTCGCAGTCGGGATTTGTCTTTACCCTTTACGGAGGGGCGGTTAGCTGGAAGAGTTCCAAGCAGGAAACCGTGGCAGACTCGACGATGGAGGCTGAATACATCGCTGCCAACGATGCTGCTAAAGAGGCTGTCTGGATCAAGAAGTTCATTACTGAACTTGGAGTGGTTCCATCCATTGAGCATCCAATACCTTTGTATTGTGATAACAATGGAGCGGTGGCTTTGGCCAAGGAACCCAGGTCCCATCAGCGATCCAGGCATATTCTGAGGCGGTATCACCTGATCCGGGAGATAGTTCATCGCCGAGAGATCGAGGTCAGGAGGGTTGACACGAAGAACAACACGGCGGATCCACTCACGAAGGCCATTCCCCAGATACAGTTTGAGAGACTCTTCGGGATGCTCGGTATGCGATACTACAGCAGCTGGCCCTAGTGCAAGTGGGAGATTGTTAGTTGTATGTATGCCCTAGAGGCCAGTATTGTACAGATGATGTATATTATATTGGATGCTTGGACATATATAGAGATGACTTTCTTGCTCGATATGATAGTATGCTATCTGGTTACTCTTTATCTTAACATGTACACTTGTCTCTTTAAACTGTCTTATAGTTACATGTTGATAAAGCCCTTAGGATGTGTACTTGACTACCTGGACTATGATGCAGATCATACTAGTGGGGACATGGTAGTCCATAAGTACATCCTTCATGGTCCCTAGTCGTGGGTGTATCGAGACGGGGCATCGATATACCAGTGTAGACTAGCGTATACGCTTCTCGACCCATGAGATGGGCGGTGGATGATCCCATATCCATTGGTGTTTGACATCAGAGATGGTATACGGGTGCTCAGTGGAGACTGGGTACACTGGACGGACTCGCCGAGAACTCCCAGATGGTATTATACCTCACGTCAGATGGCAGTTCTCAGGTGACACTTGTACAGGTTAGTCTGTAGACCCGAGATCGTCATAGAGTCTTGTGTGATTCCCACTGTGCTTTGATCTCCACCTTACCACGTCCATGAGGGCGTGCAAAACGGTGGTCTTTGGGTACAGTCCCGAGTCACATGGAGGCAATGAGCGATAGGAGGGGTTTCGTCTCTCCCGGTATTGGGGGTTGATGTTGCGCTGTGCTCGATTGGCCGTAGCAGGGAAGTCCCTGGCCAGGGCTGATCAGAGATTTGCTGGTAAGTGTTACCAGTAGTTTCTCGACCCGTTATGAGCCTCACATCGGCACGACTTATCGGTTATTGGGGTCTGACGTATACCACCCCTAGACTTGATATGCGACATATCAAACGAACAGACCGGACTGTACGGTAAGTGTTACTGGTTGGATTCACAGGAGTGTGAGCGGGCTAGCTCGTCGATCTTCTGATCGCTCAATACCCGGATGGCCGTTACGTTTAGCAGACCGCTTGCGGCTTGTGGGTGCTTGATATGATCATCATCTGCTACCGGCGTATTGACGAGTCTTTAGAGTCCTACACAGAGGCTTCCTGGCTCAAGCGAAACGAAATAGGAGTGCATATGAGATATGTGCAGGACCGAGAATGATGCGTGTATGTGATACCGTATTCCATTCTCGCGATGGATGTATCGATTGGTTATATTCGATATAACCTAGATATCGAATCAAGGATTGATTCGATAAGCCGATACATAGGATACTAGTCGGTTATATGCGATATGACCGGATCGTTAAATCAAGTGTTGATTTAATGATTTAATGTATAATTATATATTTGATATATTACTTTGCATTAACTAGTATTGGTTCACTTTAAATGGATTTTCTCACTTGATGTGCAAGAAGTATATGTGATATACTTTTGTGCACATATTTGTATCATGTTTGATGATACTTGATCATGTGGTTAAGTGTAAAGGATTAAACCATGGTTAAGAGATGATTAGGGTTTTGATTTTTCATTTATTTATTTGTTTATTTATTTGGAAAAGATTTAGATAAGAATGGTGGCTATGTTTGTTTTTAGTTGAAGCTTCATGAAGCTTTGACTTCTTAACCATTCTTGTCTTCATGCTTAACCCTAACCCATCCAAGTAACCATGGTCTATTCTCTACACTCAACTATGGTTAGCTTATGATAAGTATTGAATTATTTTTCATTTTAATTCAACACTTATCATATTCTTTCTTCTTCTTCATCTTCTTCTTCAAAATAGAAAGCTTGATGCCATCAATGGCAACTTGAGATCTAAAGTGAGAAATCCAATTCTAAAGTGAACCCACCTCCTATTTCTTCACCCTCTACCTCTTGCCAAGTTGTTTTGGGTGTTTTCTTCACAATTTTCACAAATTTGTGAAGTCGGAGCTTGAACTTGTGATGCCTCGACGTAGATCATCTTCGGCACGAAGCCGACGACCTAGTCCGCCCATTTCTCCGATCAAGCCGACGATTGAGTCCGAGATTCGAGATGGACAGCGAGAGGACGCCTACGTGGAGCTAAGGAAGTGGATATCCGGATCTACAAAGGTTGTAGCTTCTTATCTTTAGTTAAGTTGTTAACTAGATTCGTTTTTCGCCTAAATTTCTAGTTAACGATCCGTATTAGGGTTTCTCGGCACCCGTAAAATTTGAAATTGGCATGGTTGATGCCTTGTGAGATCTCTTGAGAGTGCCTAGGAACCCTACAGGTTTTGCCCAATGGAAGTGGACGTTCGTAGTAATACGGGGTGTCCTGGAGAAAAGAGTAAAAGTAGGAGTGGCAATGAGGTTAGCGACTCTGACAATCCAAAAGCCAGTGTTAAAGAAGGTTCGGTCAACTTGGTCACTGAGTCATAGTCTTAGCGTCGGGTCAATGGTCGCTGCCAAAGAGAGAGAGAAAAGAAACACTCAGCGTGCACTCTAACCTAGATCAGAATGGTTACCAATTTATCTAATCTGGAAACTTCCCACTGTACCGTCAAATTCTCCTCCAAACCTGAAAGAAGAATAAGTCGGGATCACCCGAGAAGTAAACTAACTCATTAGTGGGAATCGGGATCCAACTATCACCGCATGATAACGTGACGGAATCTGCTCACGTCATCACACTCCAGAAGGTATGCGCATATCTGGCAAGTTTCAGTTCTTTTGAAACTCCCGATGTGATTTTTACCCCATGCTCTTATGACCTTGACTTTGGCCAACAAATCATAAGTCACATGTCAAGTTCTACCCGTCATTCTCCAGGTTAATTTGAATCCACCCGTACCTACCCTTGACTTTGGCCAACAAGGCAGTACGACTGTTCCAAACTAACGCATCTATCTATGCTGCATATGAATAACCAACAGCTACCAAACACTGTGCCTTGACTTTGGCCAACAAACACAACTTGAATACTATTGACTACCCATATGAAACGACGGAGGGCTACGAATGGTTTCTGGCGAAAACCTTTAACGTAATGAACTTGATATCGTTGAAGGAACTGATAGCTTTTAAAAATATAGTGACGAAAACCTTCGCTAAAGAGGTCACTCCCGGTGAAGGGATCTCGGCTCTTTCCCCGTAGAATGAGGTGCTGGATATTCCAACTGAATACCACGATGCAAAGCAAAAGTAATCGGCTATAGTGAAGTCATTGTCCTGACGCAAACTTCTGTCCAAGGGGTCACTCCCGGTGAAGGGATCTCGGCCCTTGCCTCGTCGACTGAGGAGCAGGATATTCCAACTGAATACCATGATGCAAAACAAAAGTGAACGTCCTTGCAATAACAGCTTTTTGAAAAGTGTTCCAACAACATCAGATTAGGTTTGTTTTTAACTTGCATTGATCCGAATCAATGCAGTCCTATCAAATGATCACACCAAAAAGAATGAAAATATACTGATGTACGTACATGCCATCCGCATTCGCCACTGGGTCCCGTCATTACCCGTTAGGTTAGCTAACTAACGACAGAGCGGGGACTGGACTAGCGCGGATGCAAAACATATACAACATCTACTAATATATATACCAATATATTATATTTCGCTCATGGCATGATAAAATGCAACATCACAGAAATGTACAGCATCACAGAACAATACAGATATCTGGGATCCCCGGGTTTCACAGAGCCACTACTGAAACCCGACGTTCCCCTGGTCGTGTGGATAGCCTGTGCAATGAAAACCTAGACCCCTACGGGCGCGGCAAGTTACCCGCCAAAACCTGAAGCGAGGCAGCCCCCTTCAGCGACGTGAATGGACCACCCAGCACTTCACGGAATCCGGTAACTTGGGCACCCCTCCTGGGTCAACCTGTACCCCCTACGAGTGCGGCGAATAGCCCGCCAATTCTGGAGTGAAGCCCCCTCCGTCTCAATGCCATGAGATGCGGGCTCGTTGCCTTCTAGAACCCGGCTATCCGTGCACCGCTCCGCGGGGCAATCCTAGTACAGAAAATAAAATATACATACAACGGGTACATCGACCGCAACCTGGTCGTGCCCCAAAAGAATAATACAAACAGGCAGTGACGGCAGTTCACATGTCGGACGCTCGCCCCGCAATATCAAATGTACATAATACAACAGAACTGTACTAGCATTGCATCCAGGCTATCCCCCACGACCTATCCGCAACATCACAGCAAAATCACAGAACATCAACGTGAAAGTCACGTTCGCAAATCCGTCTAACCGGGCTATAGTAATTAGACAGGATTTACCGATCAAGTGACATTCACGGTCGCTGATATAATGTAAATACTGTGAACCAATGTGTTTAAAATATCCGATCGATCAAATTTACCAAGTGGGCCCCCAAGTACTACTGTAGCACATCAAGAAATTCTGGGCCCAACATTAATATTCCAAAAACCCTAAATTCCACTCAGGAGGCAACTGTAGAAATTTGACACAGTGATATCAACAGAGTGCGGCGGAACCGTGGCCCAAAGGGGTGTTTGGCCGCGGTTCCGCGCTCTTGCAGTCGAGTTAGTGTGTCGAATTTTTACAGAACTCTTATAACTTCCAGTACATCACTTTTCTGCAACCTGAAAAATTTTTCGACTCCAAAAAATTTCAACAGAAAACTGATGTGAACAAAAATGCGGATTTTGGAATTTTGGTGGATCGGAAATGTAAACACATTAAACAAAGCTAGACTAAGTTAATGGCGAGGCTCTGATACCACTGTAAGTGCACGGCGGCGCCCCGGCCTCCATCCCGAGGCCAAAATGCGGAAGCGGTGATATACTTAATTTTTTTCAGGAACTGGCACCACCGCGCACTAATACCCGGATCGAACCATTAACTAGTCCTAGCTAACTACAAGATGGGGAAGAGAGATATACCGACTGATCCGAGTCCTCCGGTCTTCTCGTCGTCGTCCCGATCCCCTGCGGAAACTCCGGTCGTCGCCTCCTTGCCGGAAGGGCACCACATCGTCTGCATCTTTTACGGGCTCCCACCTCAATACCGAGGCAACTCGGGCACGAAGCTGGCTAGTCGACGTGCCCAAGATTTGCTGTAGAATATAGTGTAGAGGCTATGTCTCATTTTGGGGTTCATGGAGGTGCCATTTTGGTGGAGGGATGATACAAGAACTATGTAGAGGAACTTGGGGATTTTTGGAGCATGAAATGAACAAAAATTCCCCACTACAAATTTTGGACAGCCCACCTTCCATGCTTGGCCGGCCATAGTCATGAGAATGAGAGAGAGGAGAGAAAATGAGGGAGAGTGTGTAACAAAAGCAAAAAGGGTCTCTCATACTCCAAGAGAGAGAAAAACAAGATGATGAGAAGAAATCATCACAAGGAAATCCAACACTCAACCTACCATCACCATCACAAAAGTCATGCCATGATGAACCATCATGAAGTCAAGAAGTCAAGGGTGGAAGAATTATCATGACACAAGAATATGCAAGGACCCCCTTCTAAATTGCTTATTTGCACACATGCAAATAAGCCCTCCTCCACCAATCTTCGGCCAATGAACGATACAAAGGAAATCGGCCGAAACGGAAAGCAAACTGGCAACTCCAGAAAACTAGTCCCGTAATAAATTACAGGAAAACCCCGATACTGTGCATACACACCCGCATTTGAATTCCGACCGAAATACAAATGCAATGAGACAAATCTACACTGTACTATACTAGGATCCGGCTTAAACCAAAGACGGCTAGTAATATCCGTTCGATCCTGATCCGTGCAATACCGCACGTATCTGATCAAACCCTTCCATATATCCATACGGCTTCTAGTACAAACTGTCCGATCCTGATCCGTGCAATACCGCACGTATCTGATCGGACCTTGCCATATCTCCATACGGCCTCTACAGCTTTTCGCCCGAAAGCTGAGTAACTGAATGTGGGGGACTCTAAAGACTCATCAACACCTTGGTTGTGGATTTAACCACTAGCACGTCAGAGGTATAAGCCAATACGTAACGGGCTACCAGGTATTGACAAAAAGGGACGTCAGTGAGCGAACTCAGCCTGACACCCTACTGAGCCTGTCAGTGACAATATCCGTACAGTCCGGTCCGTTCGTCTATGAGCATCGCATGGCGAGCCTAGGGGGTTGGTAAAAGTCAGACCCCCAAAAGCGGTATAAGTCGTGTCGGAGTGTAGCCCAGAACACCCTGAGATACTACTGGAATACCTACCAGTAAATCTCCTTGCCTCGGCCGAGGACTTTGTGTAATGGCTCTCCTAGACACAGCGTGACCTCACCCCCAATACCGGGAGAGACGAACCCCTGAAGATGCGCTCACTGCCTCCATGTGGCTCGGGACTGTACCCAACTAAAACCTGTTTGCACGACTCCTTTGAGCCGTGGTAGGGTAGTAATCAAAGTACAGTGGGAACTCAAACGAGACAAATGACGATCCCCAGGTCGATGAACTAACCTGTACACATGTCACCAGAGAACTGCCATCTGACGTCTGGTATAGGACCAACTAGCATGTTCTCGGCGAGTCCTGTCCGGTGTACTCATAACCCAATGAGCACCTGTATACATCTTAGGTGATCCAACTGACACCAATGGCTTGTGAGACCGGCCACCGCCCCTCGTCAGGGTCTCGACTATATACACTAGTCTACTCTGGAGTATCGATGCCCTGTCTCGAAACTCGCACGACTAGGGACCTTTTAAGGATACGCTTATAGACTACCAGCTCTCACGTATATGATCACCCTCATACTGCTGGCAGTCAAGCAAGAATCCTAGGGGCACTATCGACGCGCAATAGTGACCTGTCAGGTCACTTAAAGCAGTACACGATGATAAAGATAAACCAGATAGCATACTATCATCTCGAGTAAGACTGTCCTACCGGGATAGGTCCTCCCTCAATCATTGCAATCACGTGCCTGTGATCCAGTAATTGACTCTGAGGGCACTATCTCCAACACTTGATGCGATTTAGGTGCATACCAGATGCACTAAATCGAGATTCTTCGTGCATATCAGATGCACCTGGTTTTTCTGTCAGGCACACACGTTGCCTTGACAGGTGTTTTCGTGCACACTCGTTGCACTCAGATTTTGTTTATGTGCACATGTATGGCACATTCATGGATTTCGATTTCCGTGCGCACCAGACGCACGTGGCATTCATATATTTTTTGGATTAATTTCTTTTGGAGCAGTATATTTTATGATACTTGCTATTTGGTTTAGTACTGAGCAGGACTAGTCAGAGGACAGTACCTGAGTATATTTTTGCATGCATTGATAGTTATCGTAGGGATTTACAAAGAGGAGCTATAGTCTCAGTTTTTACCTACGTGTCCGTGATGACACGAAACTTTTTACAAGGGAAACCCTTCTAAATTTGTTTTTAAAACGGCGGGACGTGTATATTAAACAAAGGATATATATATATATATATATATAGTTATTTTCTTACAATAAACGTCCGCCACTGTGCCACGATATGCGCATCGCACAGCAACTTGTAAAGGGTTTGGCATACATTTCTTCCAGATGTTTTAATGATGTATATCATGTTGGTTTTCATATTGGATATTGACATTGGTGTCTTCACCATAACTCCGATAATTGCGGGATGCTTGACGGAGTTTTGATTTTGAGTTATACACTCTTTTTCATGCGCATGCATTGCGCTACGATGTATTTTATGTATTTATGATTTTGGAGCCCCGACGACATGATCATTTTACTGAAATGTTTTTGTATTTGGAGGAGTTTTAATTTAAATTCGGGGTCCGAATTTGTTTAAGGGGGGAAAATTGTAACGTTTTGAAAATCGTTTAGGTGAAATTTCGGAAAATCGGTAAAATAACGGGTGTTTTCCGTAAAAATCAAGATATAAATATCTTTTAATATAAAATTAAATATACATATTCTAGCTATGTAATTGCTAGTATTTGGTGTTTATTGAGCCACTTGTAAAATTTCTAAATTACTGAATTTTTTTCCGAAATTAATTATTTTAATATTATTTTAAGCCGTCACTAATACATTTAATTAGGGATAATTACAAATTGGAATGGGTTGATACAGTTTTGTGCATCATGACACATTTAAACTAGAATGTAACATGTGGTTTTTATACAAAAAAAAATCGTTGTCAAAAGTTTTAGGAAATATGATAGAAACAGGCTTATTTTGTGAAAATTAAGTTAAATAGATGTGAGGTGGGCTTGTGACTTGAATTGGGCTTTCATTACTTGGAAAATTTCCCACAAACACACACACACCCATCCCCTAACATGCTGGCCGAGCTCAGCAGGACCCCCCCAATTTGCTTCACATCATTTGAAAGAGAAAGGGAAAAAAGAAATATTAATATTGAAGAAGTCAAATGAGGTATGGGTTTTGTTTTTTTTGCCTCATTTTCAACACCCTACTCTCTCTCCTCATTCCCCCTCATTGTGGCTGAGCCCCCTTTTCCCCAAATCAGCAGCAGCCCCCCCATTTTCACTTCTCTTTTCTCTTCAAAAAATTCATCAAAATGCTTCAAAATCCATACAAATTCAAAGATAAATCCAAATCCAAGCCCTACCCATTTCTTCTTGGCCTATTCTAGTATGGATTTGGGAGCAAGAGACCATCTTTAGAGGCTAAATTTTTCATGTTTGATCTCTTGATCATGAGGTATAAGCTTCATCCAAAATTGTTACTTGTTAATTGTTTGTTTGAATTTAGTTTTAATTAGATGTTGTTATAACCTTAATTGCAAAATGAGAATTTCAAGAGAATGGGTTGTGATCAAATTAGGATTTTTATCATTATATTGTGGTTTTAATGAGTATATTAACATGTTAATGTTATGTAAAACTTAATCTAGTTGCTAATTACTAATTGTTACATGTAAAATGTCCAAATTAAGCTATTTTTTGCAAACTAGGTTTTTTTTAAACTATGAAAATAATTGAGATGAAAATCTAGATAGGGTTTTCATCACATCTTTAATATTATAAATTGTAGCTTAACACCTTAGATCATGCGAAACCTAATCTGGTTGTTGCTTTGTGAATTTTGCTTTAAAAGTGTTAAAATTGGACAAGATTTACAAACTAGTGTTTTTAAATTAATACAAATTAGTGAAATTAAAATCTAGTAAATGTTTATGTGGCCTAATTAGAATAATTAGTGAATATTGTGACCACTAGTTTTGCTAAAACATCAAGATTTGTATCAAAACGGTTAACGACCGCTAACTAGGTTTTTGGGAAATAAAACGATTTGTTTAATTTTATGGTTTTGATGAATTAAACCCTATTTCTTATATAATTAGTGAGTTTTGAAACCACGATTGGTGCGTTTGAGTTTTTCGCGATCACTCGGCGTTTGTACGCCGATGTCGAAGTTTTTGGGTTGATTTGAGAGAGCAAACCATAGTTTTTGACCTATGTGAGATACGTGTGTCGTTTTGGTCATGAGTCGGATTTTAATGCTATACGATGTGTCATGATACGTAGGTACCCTCACGAGGACTTCGAGATTGACAAGCAAGTGCGTGGCGATATCGGCATATGCAAGCGAAGGTTAAGGTGAGTAGATTATATCTACAGGGGAAGTCGAGTGGATGGCGTATAGCACCCCCGCAGTCCGTAGTATAGTTTATGATATATATGTTTATATAGGTGTTTTATGATACGAGGTGATTATCAAGATATGATTTTGTGTTTATGGTTTAGTTTAGGATAGTTAGAAGTAGCTTAGTTTAGCTTCTTAGTCGTGAACCCTAGAATAGGTTTTACCCACACGTACACACACACATGCATACATTTATTTTACTTGTGCGTATATGGGGATATGTATATATATATATATATATATATATATAAGTATACATATACATGGATTTTGAGGATAAGTACTTGGGATTGGAGATGAGTCGATGAGATTGGGCTTGGGGCCATCAGGTCGGTGATATGATATAGTTCGTATTTGAGATACGACATGATATTTTAGCAGGTTCTTTAGGCGTGGTGTTTTCATACACACGCATGCATTACATAGATGGTATCAGTATTGTACTAGACTTAGATCAGTACCCCAGATCATGATATATGATGGAAAGGATACCAAACGAATAATGAGATAAATGTGATATTTGACCCGTACCCAGATTTGGGAGGCCGTACGACGGATTTACCGTACGAGCTATATATTGATGATAGATCCGCACTCTTGACTCGAGAATGTCATATTATATAGGGTATCGTATGGGATACTATTGAGGCAGATCACCGACTATTATACACACATATATATATCGACTCAGATTTAGGTAGTTTCTATACCCCTTCCGATTGGTTGTTAGTTAGACCTGTCGTTACCTAGTAGATGTTAGACTGGACCCGAGTCATACCTATTTCCAAAACTAACGAATCGTGAGGATTTTAAAGACATGTCAAGAGATACTACGAATATTTCAAAAGACGTACCTTTTCTTAAAAACACCGTAGCCCTTATTTTCAAAACACCACGATTCGTACCATTTCAAACGGCAAAACAGTATAACACAGGTGTAGCGATGTAGATTCTTTATTGTTACGTTATCATTCATGTTCCGCATATTATCATTCCAATTACTATTCATTGCCATTTATCATGTTGTTATCGTCTCATTGCATGTTTATTGTGTACTTAGTGATTATGAACCATGCTGTCAGGACACCAGCACCATTACCGATGATGCGTATGTTCCACATACACTTACTTGCCGGCTCACACACATCATCATCGGTAATTGCCATGTCACGTACACTTTAGAAAAATACCTTTTCATTGACATAGCTTGATAGCTGATAGTCACAATATGTTATAGCTTCCATATGCTAGTTTAAATATTGCATTCATTGCATGATATTAGGTGCATTCATATATTCATTGGTTATGCAGTATTATGGAGATTTATGCCGGTATTCACTGTTTATTGGTATCATGATTTTGATGATTTTGGATTTACATGAGATTTCTGGATTTGGGGGAAAACCGTAAGAATATATATAAACTTCTCTCTCCCTCTTTTTAAAATGAAAGTTGCGGTTTTCTCATGATGTATGAGTCGTCCACCATGAGTTTTCATGATAGCTGTTGGATTTCGAGACCCGATTCGAGGAGGAGTTGTAACCGTTTTGGGTACATGGTGGACCCGGTATGGTACCCAGTGGCGAGATTAATTTTCATGGTGGATGATGAGCCTGGCAGGGGCAGACTGCCTACCGGTGATAGCATTTGGACCTGGCGGTTATCCGGAGGATACCGACCGGAGTCATGAGATGGATATAGGCCGATCCGTACTGCCGGAGCCCGCGGGCCGATCCCGCAGATGATACGGAGCCTGAGATATATGAGGATTTACGTGCCGATGCTGGGTACAGATATATGTTTTGTGTCGATGCTTGACACTGACTTCTCTGTTGATTTCCTGATGTATTCTGTTTCCATTCGTCATGCATTCATACATCATATATCTGATATGTTGCTAGCTGAGGTACTGATACGAGCATGTAGTATTACACTTATATATAGATGGACCCGGATATTATTTGATCGTATGACCTAGGATAGCGTCTTGCATGCGATTTCTACTCGTAAATGTTTTCTACTCACGAGTTGGCAACTCACCCCCGTTGTGCCACAGTTTCTTGCAGGTCTTGTCGCACAGGTTTCGTTGCAGTTTTGCCGGCACACTGTCCCTTCCGGGTGATTGCTTTGGTAGGTGGGTTCTTTTGTATCAGGACTGCCTTTGTATATTTGTTATTTCAGTTGTATCTAGTAAAACTCCATCAACCAGACTTGTATATTTGATAGAGATAGAAGACCAGACTTGTTATTGTTTCGACTTTAGAGTCGCGCGTTGTATTATTATGTTTTCTTGTTGTTTTGAGTTTCTTTTGAGTTTTGATCCTCGTCTTTCGGCGTTGTATATTATATTGCTTGCATGGTTGTGACCGTCGATTGACGAAGAGCTAGCTCCCGCTTGGGGATGCCTTTTTTTTTCATTTCATATACTATTCATGTTGTATCCCATTTGGGGCCAGTATTTACAAAGGAGACTCTGCCGAAATTTTTAGAAAAGATTTGAAGTTTTAAAATGCATATTTCGGCTTATGTTGCTAAACTACTTGATTTAAATTGGTTTTTCCTTCACTCTACTGCTTCTTGGTTTTGATTTCTGGGTTTTGGCTTACTTAGATTACGTACGCCTCGAGATGTTTCGTGATTTAAGTGCCGGTCATGTTCCGTACTTTTCGGGTCGTGACAAAGATGATCTACTTCGAGGAAACACGAACTCAAGCTATCTCTTCACTAATATGAAATTAGTGAAGCCAACACACTAAACTATATGGCTAGTCTGGAAGAGGATGATGAAGTAGGAAGTGAGCTCTCTTTAGTTTTCTTTTTCTCACTTTATTTCATCACATAAAAAAAAATTCTAGCAAGCTTTTTTGTGAAGAAGAAGAAGATGAACAAGTGATGAAAGAATAATGAGCTTTGGTTAGAAATGCAACCATGGTGAGTTAGTATATGTCATGGCTAACTCATGTAGAGAATAAACCATGGCTAGTGATTAGGGTTAGGTTAATAAATATCTTAGAAATATCAAAATTGGTGGACTAAGTCAACACAAAATATCTTAGCAAAATCCACACAATTTTGAATTATCTAAAACAAATATAAATCCAACCATTATCACAATTACGGTGTGATTCTCATAAACCCTAGTTGCATGTATAACTAAGCATGTTACAATATTATATATCACATATATAATATTTATGTAACAAAAGAAATGATACAATAAACATATATCAGATATATGTTAAATGTATCAAAAGTGAGTAAAAGAAATATTTAAGTGAGCATTTATTAGTTAATGTAATTTAATATATCAAATATATAATTATACATTAAATTATTAAATCAATACTTGATTTAATAATCCGGCTATATCACATATAACCGACTAATATCAATAATATCAACTTACTGAATCAACACTTGATTCGATAACCCGGCTATATCACATATACCCTACCGATATCACATATCGCGAGGATAGAATACGGTATCACATACACGTATTATTCTCGGTCCCGCACATATCACATATGTGCTCCTACGCCTTTTTGCCTGAGCCAGGTAACCTCTGTGTAGGACTCTAAAGATTCGTCAATACGTCGGCAGTAGGTGATGATTATATCAAACACCCACAAGCCGCAAGCGGTCAGCTAAACGTAACGGCCACCCGGGTATTGAACGACCAGAAGATCAACAAGCAAGCCTGTACATACTCCTGCGAATCCAATCAGTAACACTACCATACAGTCCAGTCTCTTCGTTCGATATGTCGCATATCCAGTCTAGGGGTGGTAAATGTCATACCCCAGTAACCGATAAGTCGTGTCGATGTGAGGCTCATAACAGGTTGAGAAACTATTGATAACACTTACCAGTAGATATCCATATCAGCCCTGGCCAGGGACTTCCAGTTATAGCCAATCGAACACAGCGCCACATCAACCCCTAATACCGGGAGAGACAAAACCCCTCCTATCGCTCATTGCCTCCATGTGATTCGGGACTGTACCCAAAAGCCACCGTTTTGCACGTTCTCATGAACGTGGTAAGGTGGAAATCAAAGCACAGTAGGAATCACACAAGACTCTATGACGATCTCGGGTCTACAGACTAACTTGTACCAGTGTCACCAGAGAACTGCTATCTGACAATAGGTATAATACCATCTAGGAGTTCTCGGCGAGTCCGTTCAGTGTACCCAGTCTCCACTGAGCACCCGTACACCGTCTTTGATGTCAAACACCAATGGATGTGGGATCATCCATCGCCCATCATATGGGTCAAGATGCATATACGCTAGTCTACTCTGGAGTATCGATGCCCTGTCTCGATACACCCTCGACCAGGAACAATTATAGGATGTACTCGTGGACTACCCTGGCCCTACTAGTATGATCTGCATCATAGTCCTTGTAGTCAAGTACATATCCTAAGGGCTTTATCAACATATGAAAGAAAGACAGTAACTCAATACAAGTCAACATGTTAAGACAATGAGCAACCAAATAGCATACTATCATATCGAGCAAGAAAGTCCTCTCTATATATATCCAAGCATCCACTATAATATACATCATGTATACAATAATGGCCTCTAGGGCATATACATATCTAACACTCATCTATTATTTACTTCTTCTTCCTCTTCACTTGAGAGAGCTCTCTAGGTTTATGAGAGGCGAGGAAAATTAGTGAGAAAAGTAATTCTAAAGTGAGCAAAAATCCTACTTCATCATTCTCTACTAGATTAGAAATTTAGTTTAGGGTGTTAGCTTCACTAATCCTACATTAGTGAAGAGGTAGCTTGGGTTAGTGTCTCTTGGACGTAGATCATCTTCGGCCTCGAAGACTTCGTGCAAGCTCGTTGCTTTCTTCTTGTGGAGCCACTCTAGAGTCCTCAAGATCACTACTTGGAGCGAAGGGACTACTACAAAGAGCTATTGAAGTGAAGGACCGGTCTATAAAGGTTGTAATCCTAGTTCACTTAGTTGTAAAGTAGTTTACACCATGTTTCGTCTAAATCACTAGTTAAGATTTTAGGGTTAAGATTGTTTTGTACGGCAAATTTTTGAAAATGGCATAGACGATGCCTCCCGAAACCTTGCTGTCGTGCCAAGCAATCCTACAGTGGTATCAGAGCCAAGCTAGAGATTTAGACGATATTTGTAGGATTACGAAACCGAAACAACTCCGAAACAGTCGAAACTAACAACCCAGTTTCTGTCAATTTCAAAGTCGTCGAAATTTTTTTTAAGCAACTACAGAATGTTACATGAGATGTAATATGAACACTGAGCAAATACGTACCAATTCCACCGGGTTTGACCCAAGCACATTGCTCAAAAAACCGAGCAGGCCGGCCCTAGTTGCTCTGTTATGGTTCGTATTTGTCTGATGTTCTGGTCTCTGGGTTTTGGTGTTTCAGGTGTTACTTGTTTTTGCTAAATTTGCATGTGATGTTATATATTTGCAAAGGCAATTCGGAGTGTTTCGTAGTCATAATTCTAACTATATTTCGGATTATTTAGACGGTGTTAAAAAGTTCGAACGGATATCAAATACCCAATTTAACCCTTGACGGAAAATTTTCCAAGAGTTGGATTTTTTCCGAGTTAAAGAACATTCAAAAATCATGCAAGTAATGCGATGGACCCTCTAGAAGAAAAAAAACCCTAACTCGATTCTATGACCGTAAGAACCGCAGCCAAACCCTAGGATTTGCGGTAGTTCCGCGGCGCCATAGGTGAGGTAAGGGTTGACCCTTCTACGGTTGGTCCATTGGTACTGTGGCATGTTATGAGTATTTTTAAACTGCGCTCAAGTGTTGAGATTTTTGGGAAATTTTGGGTGTTTGTTGATTCGATCGGAATGTTTAACGTCGTCTAGCTATTTGTGGAATGTGATACAATATGTGGAATTCATATAGTTAGGCATGAAATCCGAAGTGTGTGATATTTCGGGTTTATGATGTTTAAGGTGATTGTGGATTCCAAATGTTGTAGTTTGACATTTTCTTTTCTGCGACCGTAAGTGTAATATGTGGTGTATCACCGTTTTCGTTACTATAAGTCAACGACAATTGTGATACGCATATTTACTTACGTTGATGACATGTGATGTTATGTGTTGCTGGGATATGTTATATTGGATCTTCATGTTTGGAATAGCCGGGTTTTTTTTATGGAAGATGAGAGTTTTTATTTTCATTCATGTAAAATTCATTATATGTAATATTCTTTTATTGGGGCACTTCCGGGTTGAGGATGATGTCACCATTGTGTATATTATTTACTTTTCCGCATTAGGATAGACCCAAGGAGGGGAGCACAAGTAACCGGGTTCTAGGGTCCAGTGGAAGACCATCTCGAGGAGTTGAGGCCGGGTCTCCTAACTCTAGAATTGGTAGGGTTGCTTGCCACTCTCGTAGGGGTCTAGGGATGTGGGTTTGGGTATTCATCGCGACCGTGGAATCCGTGTTTTATACTGACTTAAAATAAAACACGGAATTCGTAGTATATCCAAAATTTCATATGTTATCTTCTGCTGCTAATATTCTGTGATGTGATCACTTTATATGCGTGAGATGAATGGTTTATTATTGTATATATGATATATAATAAACTTTGCTTATGTTTTGCACCCGCGCTAGTCCCGTCCCGCTATACATCGTTAAGTAACCTAACGATGTATAACGGGACACTGTTGAGAATGCGGATGGCATAAGCGTACGTTGTATTTTCGTTTCTTCTATGATGCTTAGGAAGCATAAATGATGGGAATTCATTAATGAGATTAATAAAAGGAAAAGAAACCTAAAAGATGTTGTAGAATCAAATTTTCAAAAAGGGTAGCTCTAGTTTTTGCTTTGCATAGCGGTATTCCTTGTAGAATATCCAGCACCTCATTCGATGAGGAAAGAGCCGAGATCCCTTCACCGGAAGTGACCTCTTTAGCGAAACTAGCAGATGCTACAACCTACTCGGTTTTGTCTTTTGATTTCTTCTTTTAGTTCTTGCTTTGCATAGCGGTATTTGTGAAATATCCTACACCTTATTCGATAAGGAAAGAGCCGAGATCCCTTCACCGGGAGTGACCTCTTTAGCAAAACTAGTAAAAAGCCTCAAAAACACTCCTTTTCAAAAATCACTTGTTTCTACAATGATATCAAGTTCATTACGCAAAAGGTTTTTCTAAAAAAACTTGTCGTAACCCTCCGTCATTTTAGGAAGTAGAGTACTTAGTATTCGTGCTGCGTTTGTTGACCATAGTTAAGGCGCAGTGTACAGTAGCTAAGTGATGTCTTCCTATATAGCATATGATGCGATTAATTAGGACAGTCATGTGACTTTGTTGACCATAGTTAAGGGTCTTGTGGGTGGGTCTAATTAATCAAGAAATGACGGGTAGAACTTGACCAGTGCTTATGATTTGTTGACCATAGTTAAGGTCATAAGTGACTAGGGGTAAAAGATTATTGGGAATTTCAAGTGTTGAAATTTGCAATGAGATTGCATACCTTCTATAAGATAGTTCGATCCCGATACCCACTGCGAGTAAGAGTTACCCCTAGGAGAGTTTTACACATCACAATTAGCCAATTAAGTAGGTGTCTAGAAAGGTGTTAACGGGGATACGCCTATGGGAAAACGAGGTTTATTTTAATTAGGTCCGTGCGAAAGCACGAGGAACCTCCCTCAAACTACCAACACTGGCCTGGCCGAAAGATTGGCGAACTTGTAAGGTGTAATTAATCCCGATCAGTCTTACCTTTTAGGCTTTGAAGGAAGATTTGATAAAAACAGTGGGAGCCATCTTGATTAGATAAGATAATAAACCAATCTAATCTTGCAAGAGCATACGCTAAGTGTTTTCTTCTCTCTCTCTCTTCAGGTAGCGACCATGTTAGGCCTTAATCAAGATAATAATATGGATGTATTGACCGAACCCGCTTGTTATGCTGAGCAGGGGAACGTTGGTTCCGCTCCAACTTATAATTGTTATAAGTCCGAGCAAGAAATAGGAAAATATCCAGATTTCCACGCCGCCCAAACGAAGAATGAGCATGTTGATACATCTTCTTCGGGTGTGTTAGTCACCCAGAACTGTTTCTCAATACACTCTACGTCCTGAGTATTAGATACTGGATCGGGATCCCACATATGTAATATGTTGCATGGGCTAAGGAATGGTAGAGAACTGGGAATAGGTGATCATTCCGTACAAGTAGGGAATGGTGCAAATGTTGCAGCCAAAGCAGTTGGCGAATATCACCTTATATTACCAAATGATAATACATTGATTCTGAACGAATGCTATTACATACCGACCCTGATATGCAATCTTATATCAGTTTCTTTATTAAGTAAAGAAGGATATAATTTTATGTACAGGATAATGTTATGACCATCTTCCTGGATCAAAAGTTGATTGGATCATGCTCGCTAAATAATGGCATATGCATTCTAAATCAAACCACAGTTCTTAACGTACAAAACACAAACAAGAGGAAGAGTTCAGAACTGAACGAATCCTCCTTGTGGAATTGTAGACTAGGTCATATTAATGCGACACGACTAGCTAAGTTACATAAAGATGGATATTTGAAACCGTTCGAATTTTCATCTTATGACACTTGCTAGTCATGTCTCAAAGGTAAAATGACCAAAACTCTGTTTACTGGACACGGAGAAAGAGTTACGGAACTCTTGGGACTGATATGTAGTGATGTATGCGGTCCCATGTCTATACATGCCAGGAATGGTTCCTCGTACTTCATTACATTCACTGACGATCTCTCCAGATACGGACATGTGTTCCTGTTGAAACACAAGTCTGAAGCTTTTGAGAAATTCAAAGAATATAAGCATGCAGTCGAGAACCAAATGGGTAACAGTATTAAAATCCTACGATCTGATCGGGGAGGAGAATACTTGAGCACGGAATTCCGTGAGTATCTAAAAGAGAATGGGATTCTCTCTCAGCTTACTCCTCCATATACACTATAGCACAACGGTGTATCGGAGCGGAGGAATCGCACCCTATTGGATATGGTGCGCTCTATGATGAGCACTGCTGAGTTATCTATTTCCTTTTGGAGTTATGCGCTGGAGACAGCCGCATACTTATTGAATAGAGTTCCATCCAAATTGGTGCCTACCACTCCATATGAGATATGAAATGGGAAGAGACCATCTCTTAAACGAGTTAAGATATGGGGTTGTCCGGCCTATGTTAAAAAGTAAAATCCGGACAAGCTCGAGGCAAGATCAGCTCTATATAAGTTTGTGGGATATCCAAAGGATTCCTATGGATATATTTTCTACCACGCTGAGGAACAAAAGGTGTTTGTTTCTCAATACGCCACCTTTTTAGAAAAGGAATTTCTTGTAAAAGAAATTAGTGGCGAAGAGGTAGAGCTGGAAGAAGTTCCAGTGGCACAAACTACAACTGATGACTTATTGGAACCAGAGGATTCGATAGTTCCCAACTAACCTCAGCCTCTCCGCCGATCTAGTAGGGTTCCTCATCCACCTGAGAGATACTACGGTTTTCTCATAGACGGTGGGAGCGAGGATTGCATCATGGAAGATGATGACCCAACTAGCTTCGAGCAGGCCATCACGAGTGGAGACTCTGTGAAATGGCTGGATGCAATGCGATCTGAGATGGAATCCATGTACACCAACAAAGTATGGGCTTTGGAAGTTGCTCCTGAAGGGGTAAAACCCCTTGGGAGCAAATGGATCTTTAAGAAGAAACTTGGTGTAGATGGAAAAGTTGAGACTTTCAAAGCTAGACTTGTTACAAAAGGTTTTCTTCAATGACTAGGTGTGGACTATGATGAAACCTTTTCTCCTGTAGCTATGCTTAAGTCCATCCGGATCCTGCTTGCCATCGCTGCATACCATGACTATGAAATCTGTCAAATGGATGTTAAGACTGCCTTTCTAAATGGTGATTTAGAAGAGTGCGTGTATATGACTCAGCCAGTAGGCTTCGTGGACAGTGGGAGCAGCGGAAAGGTGTGCAAACTGCTTAAATCCATCTACGGGTTAAAGAAGGTATCGCGGAGTTGGAACATCTGTTTTGATATGGTAGTCAAAGAGTTTGACTTCATCAAAAATATAGATGAACCTTGTATATACAAGAAGGTGGCAGAGAGTATGGTTGTCTTCCTCATATTGTACATGGATGCCATACTCTTGATAGGAAACGATGTTCCTATGCTGCATTCGGTCAAGCTCTTATTATCACAAAGATTCTCAATGAAAGATCTAGGTGATGCCTCCTACATCTTGAGGATTAAGATCTATAGAGATAGATCTAAATGGATACTGGGATTGTCCCAATCCAGGTACATAGACACCATACTAAAGAGGTTTAGTATGGAAGAATCCAAGCGTGGGAATTTACCCACGATCACAAGACTCACTCTCTCCAAAGAGATGTCTCCCAAGACTGATTTGGAGAGAGCTCGCATGCCAGGGATACCCTATGCTTCGGCAGTAGGCTCTAGAGGGCAATGGGCCCGCATCTCATGGCGTTGAGACGGAGGGGGCTTCACTCTAGAATTGGCGGGCTATTCGCCGCACTCGTAGGGGGTATAGGTTGACCTAGGAGGGGTGCCCAAGTTACCGGATTCCATGAAGTGCTGGGTGGTCCATTCACGTTGTTGAAGGGAGCTGCCTCGCTTCAGGTTTTGGCGGGTGACTTGCCGCGCCCGTAGGGGTCTAGGTTTTCATTGCACAGGCTATCCACACGACCAGGGGAACGTCGGGTTTCAGTAGCGGCTCTATGAAACCCGGGGATCCCAGATATCTGTATTGTTCTATGATGCTGTACATTTCTGTGATGTTGCATTTTATCATTCCTTGAGTGAAAATTATATATTGATATATATACTAGTTGATGTTGTATATGTTTTGCATCCGCGCTAGTCCAGTCCCCGCTCTGTCGTTAGTTAACTAACCTAACGGGTGATGACGGGACCCAGTGGCGAATACGGATGGCATATACGTACGTCATTATTTTCGTTCTTTGTGGTGTGATCAATTGATAGGACTGCGTTGATTCAGATCAATGCAAGATAAACAAACCTATTCTGATGTTGTTGGAACATTTTTCAAAAAGCTGTTATTGTAAGAACGTTCACTTTTGTTTTGCACAGTGGTATTCAGTTGGAATATCCTGCTCCTCAGTCGACGAGGCAAGGGCCGAGATCCCTTCACCGGGAGTGACCCCTTGGACAAAAGTTTGCGTCAGGGCAGTAACTTCACTATAGCCGATTACTTTTGCTTTGCATCGTGGTATTCAGTTGGAATATCCTGCACCTCATTCTACGGGGAAAGAGCCGAGATCCCTTCACCGGGAGTGACCTCTTTAGCAAAGGTTTTCGTTACTATATTTTTCTATAAAGCTATCAGTTCCTTCAACGATATCAAGTTCATTACGTTAAAGGTTTTCGCCAGAAACCATTCGTAGCCCTCCGTCATTTCAGAACAGTAGCACTTAGTATTCATGCTATGTATGTTGGCCTTCGTCAAGGTATAGTGTATGGTAGCTATTTGTTACTTTTCTGCAGCATAGGTAGATGCGTTGGTTTGGGACAGTCGTACTACTATTTTGGCCTTCGTCAAGGGTATGTACGGGTGGGTTCAAATTAACCTGGATAATGACGGGTAGAACTTGATATGTGACTTATGATATGTTGGCCTTCGTCAAGGTCATCAGAGCATGGGGCAAAAATCACATCGGGAGTTTCTAAAGAAACTGAAACTTGCCAGATATGCGCACACCTTCTGGAGTGTGATGACGTGAGCGGATTCCGTCACGTTATCATGCGATGATAGTTGGATCCCGATTCCCACTGATGAGTTGGTTTACTCCTCGGGTGATCTCGGCTAATTCTTTTTTCAGGTTTGGGGAAGAATTTGACGTTACAGTGGGAGGTTTCCAGATTAGATAAATTGATAACCATTCTGATCTAGGTTAGAGTGCACGCTGAGTGTTTCTTTTTTCTCTCTCTTTGGCAGCGACCATTGACCCGACCCTAGACTATGGCTCAGTGACCAAGTTGACCGAACCTTCTTAACACTGGCTTTTGGATTGTCAGAGTTGCAGACCTCATTGCCACTCCTACTTTTACCCTTTTCTCCAGGACACCCCGTATTACTACGAACGCCCACTTCCATTGGACAAAACCATCGTATGGTTATATACGAACTCGAAGGAATTTATTCGAGGATGGTTTCTGGTTTTGGAGAAAACGAATATGACTATTCAGTTGTCTTTTCCTTTTACCTTCTCTCAGGTTGCGAGTACTCCTTGGTTTAGGAGATAGTACACCTATTACGCAAATTTGAAAATCTTCTTCCAAACCTTAGGCTGGTGCCGAACGGTGGGGAATGAAGAAAACCAATTACCTAACGGTGGTGTACAGAAGGTATTATGTAAAGACAAAGAAAGGGATTAGTAAGAGGGCAAAGTAAATTGCGACTGCTATTCACGACCAAACCAAGTATTTCTTTGCCAATCCTAAATCACCTTTGTATTTCTCCAGGACACTCCGTATCACTACGAAGATCCCAAGTTTATTGGATACTCCATCGTATGGTTATATACGAACTCGAAAGGAACTTGTTCCAGTTCGGGGATGGATCCTGGTTCAGGAGAAATAGGAATAAGGTTTATTCGGTTGTCTTTTATCTTCACCTTCTCTCGTATTGCGAGTGCTCCTAGGATTAGGACAGTACACCCATTATGCTTATTGGATAGTCTTCTTCCAAACCATAGGCTGGTGCCGAACGGTAGGGAAGGAAGAAAACCATTTGGCCTAAAGGGGTGTACAGAAGGTAATGACTAAAGACATATAAAGGGATTTGGAGAGGTGGCAAAGAAATATACGGTTACAGTTGTGAATTTGGATATTGGAAGAGGCATTACTAGGAATACCAGGATACCCCATCGAAACATTTTAATGTTTCAGTTTCACTGTGTACTGTTAAAAGAAAACTGATTTCCCAATTAGACACTTGCTCCAGGGTATGTATTTACCAGGTTTGATTCTCACATCTGTATGGTTTTACAGATGATGAGTGGGAGTAAGTTATTGGGAATTAGGTGATCATCCTCATTATATCGGAATTCGTTGTAATTGGTGATATTTGAGGAAGTCACCTGGGTTGTTTGCCGGACGGCAAATGTTTGGTTTTGAATATCCGTTGTTATGCACCAATTTCAAATTGATATATCTGTACGTCTATTTTCATAGAGTGAGATATAACTTTTTGAAATTATGTCTATGACATTTACCTATATCAGTGGATGGTTAGGTAAGGAGCATTGAACAACGGTGTAATTCTTCTTAACCATAAGTACAGTTTTCAACCTACGACACACAGTGAATGAGTCATTTGACTCAAGGGACTTATACAGAGTTTTGTGTATTTTCCAGTGTCCATTAGGACAGAGGGGTAGGTCCTCGTACTATATTCTGTTTACTTGTGACTTCTCTAGTTCTTAGACATGTGTTTTGTAGAAATGCAAGGTCTAAGTTTTGAGGAGTTATAGGTATAAGAATAAAGTAGAGAACCAGATATTGCAAGTATCGGGATTCTTCAAGGTGATCGAAGATGTAGATACTTGTGTATGGTATTCAGTTGATAGTAATGATTAAGAGAACTTGCTTCTCTTTCAGGTTACTCATAATTGGAAGTATTCCTAAGTTGAGTAACGCTGATCGGCCTCCTTCCATTTAGTTGACATGCACTGGAGACAGCTGCATGATTTGAATCTGGTTCAATTAAATCAGTGCCTCTGTTTCTATATTGGATATAGAACAGTTCATATCTTGACATTGTTAAGATACGGGGAGTTGTCCGGCTTATGCTTAAAACCAGACTCCGGATAACTCAAGGCACGTTTCTATAATGGCTGTTTGTGGGTTGACCCGGGCTATGACGAGGGTTGATTTTCTACCATCTGGAAGATCAATAGTGATATTGTTCTTGACTCGCCACAGTTTTAATAAAAATGGATTTTTTCAGAAAACAGTAGTGGGAGTATTGTAGAACTGGAAGTGATTCCAGAACCGCAAACGATTACTGAAGATTTGATAAAGAACCTAAAGATTCAATCTGTATTTGACATTCAATTGGCTACTCTGCAGATATGGTGGGTTACCTCAGGCACCCGAGAGGTACTCCGGTAGCCTCAAGGACGGTGATATGGAGGTTCTTGTTTACCCAGACCTGCCATTGCTGTTGTTCCAGACTGTGAGACCCGGCAGGAGGATGAGTATAGCGTCGTTCTAAACTAGCTTTAGAAGTGTACGTCTATATGACTTTGCCAGAGGGTTGTCGTGGTCAGTGGGAGAAGCGGAAGCATTGGTGGACAGGTGACTTATGTCTATTTATAGACTAAAGCAGATATAGCGGAGATAGATCATCTATTTCTGACGTGACAGTCATAGGTTTGACTTCATCAGAATAGAGGATGGATCTGTTAAGAAGGTAGTAGGGTGTGATGTCCTGGTATTTAGATGACATACACAGAGTAGGAAGTGATATTCCTATACTACGATCGGTTATACTTTGGTTGTCACACAATGGTTTCTCCACATAGGACTTGGATATTATATCAGACATTCTGGTTACTAGATCTATGGTTTTAGATCTAGATTTGGGTGGTTTCCCAATCTGGGTACTTAGACAGCATTCTATGAGTATTTAGAATGGACGACTCCTGGCATGGTAGTATACCTGCAGGTGATGGAGTCACCCTCTCTAAAGGTGTCTTACAGACTAAAGAGGAGAGGGATACGCATGATTGGCAGATCACTTGCTTAGGCAATTGAGTTGATCATGAGATGTCAAGTACCACACCAGATGTTGTTCTTGCAGTAGATGCAATAAGTTGATATTGATCCAATGATGGGGAAACAGTCGGAAGCAGTTTTAGAACATAAGTGGATGTTCTAGGGATATGATAACGGCAGCCTCCTTCGGGAAACAGTTATCATTCCAGGCCTCCAAGGTGACATGGATGACAGAGTGGCTGTCAGAGTTATAGTTTTCCCTCTGACGAGGGGCAGTATTTTGGACAGATGGTCCAGGCGGATACTAAGGGAAGGATGGCGCAGGATACTGATTAAGTTCAGTTGACGATACAGTCTAAGAAGTTTGGATTTGGAGTTCATTTATGAGCTAGGTCCCATCAGACATCCAAACATTCTAAGACAGGTATTGCTCATTTCGGGAAATGGCTTTCTCCGCGAACATGGGATATAGAGAGACATAGAAAGAAACATCACAGCGGATCCACTCACTGAGGCTATTCCTCGAACGCAATAGTTTCGCAAACGAGCTTTGTGAGACTGACTAGTAGAGGTGTTAGGTGTTCGGTATCACACGGGCTGTGAGTATGCGGCATCGCAATAATTAGCCTTGAGTGCAAGTGGGAGATTGTTGGATATAGTGCCCTCAGAGTCAATTATTGGATCACAGGCACGTGATTGCAATGATTGAGGAGGACCTATGCCGGTAGGACAGTCTTACTCAAGATGATAGTATGCTATCTGGTTTATCTTTATCATCGTGTACTGCTTTAGGTGACCTTACGAGTCGCTATTACACGTTGATAGAGCCCCTAGGATTCTTGCTTGACTACCAGCAGTATGAGGGCGATCATATACGTGAGAGCTGGAGTCTATAAGCACATCCTTAAAAGGTCCTTAGTCGTGGGAGTTTCGAGACAGGGCATCGATTCTCCAGAGTAGACTAGTGTATACAGTCGAGACCCCGACGAGGGGTGGTGGCCGGTCTCATAAGCCACTGGTGTCAGTTGGTTCACCTAAGATGTATACAGGTGCTCATTGGGTTATGAGTACACCGGACAGGACTCGCCGGGAGCCTGCTAGTTGGTATTATACCTGACGTCAGATAGCAGTTCCCTGGTGACATGTGTACAGGTTAGTTCATCGACCTGAGATCGTCATTTGTCTCGTGTGAGTTCCCACTGTGCTTTGATTACTACCTTACCACGGCTTAAAGGAGTCGTGCAAACAGGTTTTAGTTGGGTACAGTCCCGAGCCACATGGAGACAGTGAGCGGATCTGCAGGGGTTCGTCTCTCCCGGTATTGGGGGTAAGGTCGCGCTGTGTCTAGGAGAGCCAGTACATGAAAAGTCCTTAGCCAAGGCAGGAGATTTACTGGTAGGTATTCCAGTAGTATCTCAGGGTGTTCTAGGCTACACTCCGACACGACTTGTACCGCTATTGGGGGTCTGACTTTTACCAACCCCCTAGGCCCGCCATGCGATGCTCATAGACGAACGGACCGGACTGTACGGATATTGTCACTGACAGGCTCAGTAGGGTGTCAGGATGAGTTCGCTCATCGATGTCCCTTTTGGTCAATAGCTGGTGGCTCGTCACGTATGGCTGATACCTCTGACGTGCTAGTTGTTAAATCCACAGCCATATTATTGACAAGTCTTTAGAGTCCACCACACACACAGTTACTCAGGTTTCGGGCGAAACGCTGTAGAGGCCGTATGGAGATATGACAGGGTTCGATCAGATACGTGCGGTATTGTACGGATCGTGATCAGACGGTTTTTACTAGCCGGCTTTGGTTTAAGCCGGATCCTAGTATTAGATAGTGTAGATTTTGTCTCTTTGCATTTGTGTTCAGTAGGAATACAAATGCGGGCATGTATTTGCAGTAGCGGGGTTTTCCTGTAATTTATTACGGGATCAGTTTTCTGAAGTTGCCAGTTTGCATTCTGTTCCGGCCGGTTTTCCTTTGTTCCTTCACGGCCGGACTTTATCGTTGGAGGGTGTTATTTGCAGTTTGCAAATAACATTTTGTGGAGGGGGTTCATTGTGATTGTGTCTTCCTCATGATGCGATTCTTTTTGCATCATATGTCTTGCTTTAAATGAGAAAGGATTTGGATGAGAGTTGATTTGGTTTGGATTAGAAATGGAGGTGACCTTTTTCCATCATGATCTTCACACATTATCTTCATATATTTGTTTATGCCATTTTTCTCTCTCCCATTATTCTATCTTCAAAGGGGGCCGGCCACTTTGAGTGAGGATGAGTGAGTTCATTTTTGATGAGGGAAAACTTTGTTCATCTCATTTTTCCTTGCTACACAATTTCATATACCTCACTCCAAAGTCCATTCTTGATTCCTCCATACATGGCAACTTCTACCCGCAAGAGACAAAGCAATTCTACACTTGCCTACAGCATTCCTTGGACGCGTCGGCTAGCCAACTTCGTGCCCGAGTTGCCTCGGTCCAGAGGTGGGAGCCCGTAAAAGAAATCGGCTATGTGGTGCCCTTTCCGACGAGGACGTGACGGAGGTAGATTCCGCGGGAGATCGGAGTGGAGACGAAGACCGAAGTACACGGATCGCTTGGTATACTTCTCTACTCTTATTCTAGTTTGCTAGTAGCTAGGTTAATGGCCCGATCCGGGTTAAAAGTGCGCGGTGGTGCCAGTTTGCTAGTTTGCAATGTTTTTCGTTTCCGCATTCCGGCGTCGGATCGACGGCCGGGGCGCCGCCACAGACTTACAAAACATAAGCAACGTCTATATAATATATCATATATACTATATACAATATCTATCTGAACAAATCACATGATCACATCACAGATAACGCAGCAGAAAATATCATATGAAATATTGGATATACTAGGACGTCCGTGTTTTATTTTGAGCCTGTATAAAACACGGATTCCACGGTCGTGATGAATAGCCCATCCCATACCCCTAGACCCCTACGAGAGCGGCAAGCAACCTTACCAATTCTAGGGTTAGGAGACCCGGACTCGACTCCTCGAGATGGTCTCCCACTGGACCCTAGAACTCGGTTACTTGTGCTCCCTTCCTTGGGTCTATCCTAATACGGAAAAGTAAATAATATACAACAACGGTGACATCTTCCGCAACCTGGAAATGCCCCAATAAAAGAATATTACATACAAGTTTTTGCATGAATGAAAATGAAAAACACTCATCTCACATAAAAACCCCCCGGCTATTCAAACATGACGATCCAATATAACATATCCAGCAACACATAACATCACATGTCATCAACGTAAGTAAATATGCCCATTCCAATTATCGTTGACATATAGCAACGAAACCGGCGATATCACATATTACACTTACGGTCACAGAAAAGAAAGTGTAAAACTACAACAGTTGGAATTCGCAAACTCTTTAGACATCGCATGCCTAACCAAATGAATTCCTTAGACATCGCATGCCTAACAATTATAAACCCCGCATTTTAGTCTCATTTATCGACAACTCTTTTCAATATCAAGTTGGGCAATTCAATAAGATTCCCGGCATCCTGAACGAATGCTCGTCGCAAACTTTAGTAGACGGCCGCACCCCCGATGCCGTCGACGAAGTGCACCAAGGCGGAACACCGCTACCGCGAGCACCCAAACGGATGCTTTTTGGCGACGGGGTTCTCCTACAGTCACTTGGTTGGGGCTATAGGGTGTAGCTGTCTATTAAGTTTACCGGCGAGTATCCGCGCACGCAACGTGATTGCGACGGAATTTTGATCACATCAAAATTCCGTGGCAACCGATCAAGCGAGACTAAAGTGCTAGATTTATAACATCCAAATCAGTTATCTCATAACTATTTGTGGATTCCAAATATTGTATCAAATTCCAGATAAATAGAAAATGTTAAACTCTCCGATCGAACAATCAAACACCCAAGTTTTCCCGAAACAGCTCAACACATGAAATAAGTTTAAAAACATCCACTTCATGCCACAGTAGCAACGGTCCAGCCGTAGAAGGGTCAAGCCAATGCCTCACATGTGGCACGCCGTACTGCCCCAAACCCTAAGGTTCAAAGGGCAGTTCAAGACGGTCACATAATCGAGTTAAGGTTTGTTGTCTTCTAGAGGGTCCATCGCGTTACTTGCACTACTTAGAACGTTCTTAAACTACGGAAAAATCCAACATTTGGAAATTTCCCGACAGGGGAAAAAAATTGGGTATTTATATCCGGTCGAACTTTTCAACATGTTTTAAATTACCCGGAAAAACACATAGACGTAGTTAAACCTTCCAATAGAAACACCGAGTCCCCAATACAACCCAGAAAACTCAACTGTTGAGTAGAAGTTAAAAATTCCCAGAAAACACAGCACTTACAGAAAGAGATTACTGTGCAAACCACGTGGCAAGATTCACTACAATGGCCGCGGAACCGCCGCGCAAGCCAGGGTGGGGCCGCGGTTCCGCGGTGCTTTTGTCGAGTTGTGGTCACGTGCGGCACAGTAACTCCTAGAAAACCCTGCTGAAATTTTTGACAATTTTTAATTAGGAAAAATCCATTGTTTTGAAAATTGTACAGAGAAGGGTGAAATCTAGGGTTTCGGGGTTCGATCGGGTTTCTAACATCGTCTACTCATCACCTAAAGCTCTAGCTAGGCTCTGATACCATTGTAGGGTTCCTAGGCACACCCATGAGGTTCTACAACTGATCAACCATGCCAAAATCAATTTTTTTCATGTGCCAAAGAACCCTATACTAGATCGTTAACTAGAGGTAAGGTGAAACATGCAAGTAAACAACTTTATTGCTAAGTGAAAGGGACTACAACCTTTGTAAATCCGGTCCTCCACTTCTCTAGCTCCGTGTTGACGTCCCTCCGCTGTGATCATCGGAATCCCGGACTCTAGCGTCGGTTTCATCGGAGAAATGGGCGGGCTAGGTCGTTGACTTCGATGCCAAAGATGATCTACGTCGAGGCGACTCAAACTCAAGCTCCATCTTCACTAGGTCATGGAACTTGTGAAGATAACACACTCTACTACATGGCAAGTGGTAGAGGATGAAGAAATAGGAAGTGGGTTCACTTTAGAATTGGATTTCTCACTTGATTTCATTACTTGGAATTTTCAAGAAAGCTTTTCTTTTCTTCATGAAGAAGAAGATGAAGAAGAAAAGAAAAATGAATTATTTTTGAAAAATATAAATCAAGTGAATCTTATCATCATGCAACTATGGGTGAGGTAACTAGTGTAGAGACTAAACTAGGGTTTAGGTGAATGGTTAGGTTAAGGAAAAAACAAAATGGTAGATAATGCTAAGAAGCTTCATGAAGCTTAAGCAAAAAAAAACAAAGTTAGCCACCATTTCATTTTTGCCAAAAATGAATAAAGAAAATAAGTAAAGAAAACAAAACCCTAACCATTAACCTAAACATGGTTTAAAGCATACACACACCCAAGTTTGCATGTATCATCAAACATGATACAAACTAGTGCACAAGCATATATCATATATACAATGTGCACATCAAGTGAGAAAATCCATCTTAAGTGAACAAATACTAGTTAATGTAAAGTAATATATCTAATATATAATTATACATTAAATCATTAAATCAACACTTGATTTAATGATCCGGTCATACTGCATATAACCGACTAATATCAAGTGTATCAATATATCGAATCAACATTTGATTCGGTAACCCGGCTATATCTTATATAACCGTCCAATGATACAAATCGCGAGAATAGAATACAGTATCACATACTGGTATTATTCTTGGTCCCGCACATATCTCATATGCGCTCCTATTTCGTTTCGCTTGAGCCAGGAAACCTCTGTGTAGGACTCTAAAGACTCGTTAATACGCCGGCAGTAGGTGATGATCATATCAAACACCCACAAGCCGCAAGCGGTCTGCTAAACGTAACGGCCACCCGGGTATTGAGCGATCAGAAGATCAACGAGCAAGCCCGCTCACACTCCTGTGAATCCAACCAGTAACACTTACCGTACAGTCCGGTCTGTTCGTCTGATATGTCGCATATCTCGCCTAGGGGTGGTAAACGTCAGACCCCAGTAGCTTGATAAGTCTTGCCGACGTGAGGTCCATAACAAGCGTGAAACTACTGATAACTCTTACCAGTATATCACAGCAACCCTGGCCAGGGATTTCCAGTTATGGCCAGTCGAGCATAGCGCAACATCAACCCCAATACCGGGAGAGACGAATCCCCTCCTATCGCTCATTGCCTCCATGTGAATCGGGACTGTACCCAAAAACCACCTGTTTGCACGACTCAGTAGAGCCGTGGTAGGGTGGAAATCAAAGCACAGTGGGAGACACACAAGACTCTATGACGATCTCGGGTCAACAGACTAAGCTGTACCAGTGTCACCAGAGAACTTCCATCTGACGTGAGGTATAATACCATCTGGGAGTTCTCGGCGAGTCCGTTTAGTGTACCCAGTCTCCACTGAGCACCCGCATACCATCTCTGATGTCAAACACCAATGGATATGGGATCATCCATCGCCCATCACATGGGTCGAGAAGATATACGCTAGTCTACTCTGGAATATCGATGCCCCGTCTCGATATTCCCACGACTAGGAACATTGAAGGATGTACTCATGGACTACCCAGGCCCCACTAGTATGATCTACATCACAGTCCTGGAAGTCGAGTACACATCCTAAGGGCTTTATCAACATGTAACAGAGAGACAAAAAGTATACATGTTAAGATAAAGAATAACCAGATAGCGTACTACCATGTCGAGCAAGAAAGTCCTACCTATATATGTCCCAGCATCCACTACAATATACGTCCAATGTACGGTAATGGCCTCTAGGGCATACATATAACTAACAGTAGGAATTTTGCTCTCTTTTATTTTCTATTTCTCACAAAGTTTCATCACAAAGAAAAATCAAGCAAGCTCTTTTGTGAGCAAGAAGAAGATGAAAAAGAAAATGAGTGATGAAAATGAATTATTGTTGAGGTTAGAAGTGCAACCAAGACTTGACCATGGTCTAGGGTTAGGGTTTGGTAAACAAATATCTTAGCAAAATATCAAGAGAGAAGACTTAGTCAACAAAAACAAATATCATAACAAAAGTCTTTTCTTTTGAATTAACTAATATATATATATATATATATATATATATATATATATATCAAACCCTAATCTTAGCCATGGTAAGAATCTCATAACCCTAGTTGCAAGTGTAACCCTAACATGTTACAATATCACATATCACATATATAATATTTTGTAACTGTAACATTTCAGAAAAGTAAAATATTATTTTTGGGAATTTTTATAATTTAAAAATAAATATTATGAATATTTTGATAATGCGGTATAATTAAATACCGATAAATTGGGAAAAATTTGAAAAATTATAGGAATTACTGAAATGAGGCTTCTTTATATGATTTAAGCAAATTATGATTTTTTTTTGATTAATTATATTCCATTTTAATACTAATCGCGATTAAATGTCGCTAATCTTGCATTAATCCGGTTTTGTGCACATGACATGCACCATGTCACATTTTAGCACTTGTTACATTTTTATCATGGATTTCTCTTCATTTTCTTGCATAGTTGTTATTTTAAAAGTTATGGATGATTAATTAAAAGTTACCCTTTTTATCCTTTAATAGATTTAAAACTAGAACGACGGTGATGCGTATAGATTAGGGTTTCTGGAGGGAAAAGGAATCCCACTCTTAACCCTTATCTCGACACGGAACTCCGTTCATATCTAGCCTTTACCAAAACAATCATTAATCTAATCTCTAATCGCGGTCGGAACTAACAAAGAATTGTTAGCGCGCCCGATTAGGATGTTAATGATTCTTTTGATAAAGTTCATAAATTTTATAGGACTTAAAAAGGGTTTAGAGATGTTTATCATCCATTAGCCTACCCTAATCCTACGAACCCTAACAAGCGGAGAATTACTCGCGCATGTTGGGAGAAAAAGAGATGGAAAGAAATTGCATAATTAAACTACGAAGAAATAGAATAAGAAAAAGAAAGCTACCTTTATTAATCAACAATATTCATTACACTTGAATCCTTAGAAAATGATTACAATTTCTAGTTGCTTCTCGATCTCTTCTAAAGAGGTAGACGAACAGTTGATGATCAGCCTGGATGCATGAGCCGTCTTGGACTCCGTGATCTCGTTGGCTTGATGATTTTTCCAAGAGGCTCTCGGTCCATATTTATAGTCCAAAGCCAGAAACCTTTGCTTCCAAATTAGGTAAATAACAGCATAGATTCACCCAAAAATTTTGCACTTCGTATCTCCCTAAGATTGCCGCGGATCCGCGGCCCAAGGGGGGTATGGCCGCGGATTCACGGCCATTTGATCAGAGCCGTTGATCAAATTTCTGGGTCTTCTTGTGTGTGACATTTGGCGATCCTTGGAACCTTTGTAACATGGAAATCTTCTCGTGGTTGCTGCCAGACTTGATCTCCAAGTTTTGCTTTCTTAATTAGGCAAGTTTTCTTTAACAACTTGATTTCTTGGAAAAATTCTGCACAACAACTTGGAAAAATTCTGCACAACAACTCAAATAATATTTAGTAGACTTTGTTCTACTAGGATTTGGTCAATGATATTATTTGCATATATTTTCTTACCAAATGCTAATTATAATATATCAACTCATGGAAAATATTATATTTACAGATAAACCCTCATATGTATGATATATTATAATAAAGACTTTTTTTAATATGGAAATGGTAGGAAAAATTTAATAACAAATGTGCAGTTTTATCAACTGAACAAATACCCCCAAACTTATCTTTGATCGTCCCGAGCAAACTAGTTTATTCAAGAGAAGGAGAAAAAGAAAGATGAAAACTAAGCACACTTTCGTAGGCAAACATGATTGCACTGAGCACGTGCAACAAGCCGTTAAACCTCTAGGTGTCCCAGTAGGAGGAGTGTTGTCTCCTGAGGGTTTTCAGCGGATTACACCCACAAAATCGTATAATAAAAGAGAGATGGTGAAATTTACATATAAAGATAAGAACCATAAAAGAAACACTTTGAAAAGAAGAGTTTCCAACTACACTAGCTTTTCAGTTGTTATGAGCCCTATCTTAATAGTCATGAAATGATGTTAGAAATCACATTATCCCTCAATAAAACATTATCTTTATTCTTCATTCTTACCTTTCATCCAAACATCGATCATATACCCCTACGTGTGTGTAATGGACATCCCTACACTCGGAGAATTCAATTCAAGCTATCATACTCTTGTCCATCTACCTCAGTACTTTTTAACTTGATGAATATTTAGATTTGCTCACACATTTTCATGCGACTGTTAATACTTCTTGAGGTACTAACCGACCGATTACTCATGTGCTTTGCAGATTAGGTGATAGTATTTTCCTCGTCT
This sequence comes from Agapanthus africanus, assembly GCA_030015575.1. Lineage (NCBI taxonomy): Eukaryota > Viridiplantae > Streptophyta > Magnoliopsida > Asparagales > Amaryllidaceae > Agapanthus > Agapanthus africanus. Next base: position 227,660,090 of record CM057347.1, read on the forward strand.
TGCACCACCTAAGGCTTAGCAGTAACTCCCAGACCAGTTGGCCTTAGGGCACTAGGTGAAGAGGCACCCTTGCTATATTTTTTTATTGCTGCCTTGGCGATAACAAAACCAGCGTTCATTTTTCTTTTCACCATTTTCATATTTTCTTCATTTTTTTTATTTCTTTCATACTTTGGCTTTTAGACAAGAGCATTTCAAGGTATCCTCTACTCTCCCGAGTTTCAAGACGTGTGTAAGTGCATATAGTAGGGTATCAATATTCAAATGTTTGGTTTCCAGAATAGAAACTATTTTTCAGACTTATTTTTATCCTCAGATTAGTTACTTCCTTCATCTTACAAACCCTTGGGACAACAGCTCATAACTACTTATTACTAGTTCGTTTAAGAAAACTTCTAATTTTGTTGGTTTTCTTAAACTATTCCTATCTTTTGGATGTAATTTTTCACTTTCTACTCTATTGTTATAAAAGAAAAAAATTTTAAATTTTTTGAAAATGTTGTGCTTATGCAAAGTATGATGCAAATTGATGCGTAAATAAGCACAAACCTCCCCCAAACCTGTTTACAGCAGTGTCCTCACTGATGTCATCCGTTAAGTTTAAAAACCTATAGACTTGGTAGGAGAAAGGGAACAAGAAATAATGCGAGTGAAATCCTCCCCCAAACTTATTTTTGGCTCACAAATTTGAGGACAAAAGTTATGTTCAAGAGCCAAAAATATACCCCCCCTCAAACATGAGTTAGACAATATGAAGCATTTTAAGAGGGGGTGAGTCATTTGGTCAAAGTAAGACTTTACAAAGATCAAAACTTAACACCAACCATTCAAAGATTTTATCAGTATAGCGTATAGGTCGGTGGAAGAATATGTTGTATTGAGTCAAGAAAAAATAGGGAAGGGATAAGAGGTGGTCTGGAAAGGGTTTGAATTTGAAATTAGAGAAAAGAAAGAATGAGGATGAATGTGAATGATTAGGAAGAAGGAATGGTGACGGTTCAACCTCTATAGGTGGAGATTGATCAATCACAAAATCCGTATTGTTTAAAAATTCAAGTTTGTCAGCAAAAAGTTCTTCAAAATTTTTATCAATGGTGTGATTGAACATTTTGCTGTCAAAGAGTTTTGTGCCAGAATTTATCCTACTTGATTCATCAAAAATCATTGAGGTAGAGGACTTGAAAAACTCATCTACCTCATTTTCAAAAATATCCAAATCAAGTTGAATTTATGGTATTATTGAATTTGAATTAACGGATTGTGATTCATCAAAACTCACTGAAACTATAGGAACAGAAATAGAACCGGAGAAAGTAGAAGGTGAAATGGGTAAACAAATTGGTGTGTCGAGTGTTGCTGAACCAGATGTGGAAGATGGAGGTTGTATTTCGGTCTGATCTTCGGGTATACCATTATCATCAACTTCAAGAAATATTTGGGGCTCGGGAAGAATTAAAGGCTCAAGATGATGACCACAAGGAAGTGAAAGGATTTGATGAATTGGTGGGACAAAATCATCCAAAATTTCGGGTTCATCAATCAATATATCCCCAACGTCAATCACCTCATTCAAGTGAAGATTAAAATTCTCAAACACCTCATCAAAAGTATGGTTTTTAATCAGTTTTAGTTTAAGAGTGGAGGTGTAGAGGTCATGATTGATCTCAAAAACTTATATATTAACCGCAATCAAGAACGGCGTCACTTTGCAGCTAGCCGGTGAGTACGGGTCGGTACACAGGGATGTTGTGAATTTCCTAATCGCTCTTACGAGTTAATTCCAGACGGTGTGAATGGATTAATTAAATCTAAAAACTACCAAATTAATCTAGGGCAATTGATCTAACTATCTAACTAGGACAAGGAATTAAATTTAATCTATGGCAGAGAATGAAAAATTACCTAGGGCAAGAATTGAAATTACCTACTTACTTTACAGATGGCTCTCTCCAAACATCAACACAAGACTTGTCAGATCTGAATTTCTGAAATGAAAAGAGGCATCGATGCTCTCCAAAAGAAATCTAAATTTTATTGATAAAAAGAGGCATAGGAAGGCATGGCCTTTACAAGATTTAGAGTTCCTATTTATAGAGGATAGGAAACCCTAGGTTACAATTGATTCGCACGTCTACATTTACCAAAATATCCTTAGGAAGACCTAGTCAAAGTAGACTCCAAGCTTTGGTAAAATTTTATGTCTGGAAATTTTGGAACTGATTCTGGGCTTCTTGGGCTTTTTATTTCTTTGGATCTTTATTCAATTTGGCTTCTCTATTTCTTCCAGATCTCCAGTGAACAATTGCAGTGGACTTTTAACCGTTTGCTTTGTAATCTTGGACCTTGCGTTGCCTTGTACTGATCTTTTGTGTAGGCTTGATTAAGATCCTTCTATTTGTTGGTCAAAGTCCTTTTTTTGTGTCGTCTTTTGTCTTTTTCACTGTTTTCGCTCCAAGAACCTGTAACCTGTAATATGTAGCAGACATGCGTCAAAAGCACCTGTTTATTTATAAAAAGAATAAGAATGGGGAATATAATAATACAATATTATGATGTGAACAAATACCCCCAAACTTATCTTTTGCTCGTCCTCGAGCAAACTTATTGTTTATTCTCTACAAAAACCTAACCGCACTTTCGCAGGGAAACGCGATTGCACTGAGCACGTGCAACAAGCCGTTAAACCTCTAGGTGTCCCTAGTAGGAGGAGTGTTATCTCCTGAGGGTTTTCAGCGGATACTACCCACAAAATCCTATCAATTCGGCCTATCGTCTTTTGTTCTCCAATTAGGTTTTCTAACAAGGAATTCTATTATCGTCGACTCGTAAATTATCCACCCATATTCTTCACACTTCATCATCATTTAACTTAAGATTATATATGTTCTATAGACTTACTTAGCTTTCGGCATTTCTTAAGTTTTCCTTCTAGGGTTCCATCTCCAATTAGGAATTTTTATCAACTCTACTAAAGATATAAGTTCTATTCTTCATTCCTCTCTCTTATCTAAATCCCAATCACATACCCCTACGTGTGTGTATAAATCACCCCTATACTTGGAAATTCAAATCAAGCAATCATACTCTCGTCCGTTGTCCAAGGCACTTCTTAATTGGTGAATTTTAATGAATTTTGCTTACACATCCTTCATGCGACCGTTAATACTTCTTGAGGTACCAACAACCGATTACAAAATGCGTTTGCACTTTAAAGCGTACTTCCTAGTCTTGCAACACCCAAGGCTTTTTAGCAGTAACTCCCAAACCAGTTGGTCTAAGGCACTAGGTGATGAAGCACCCTCGCTAAATATTTTTTTTCTATTTTTGCAGCCTTAAGTAATCACAAAAACCAGTGTTCATTTTTTTTCTTTATTCACACTTATATAAATTTTCATTTTCTTCGTACTAAGGACTTTAGACAAGAGCATTTCAAGGTCTCCTTTACTATTCCAAGTTTCAAGGTGCGTGATTGTGCAAATTGTAGGGTATACATTTTTAGAATCTAGACTTAAGCTAGGAACTATTTTTCAAACTTATACTCTAATAAGAACATCAATACTTTTCTTTTGTTTCGACTTAGCCCAAAAAGTTAACTCAAAATTTGCCTATTTCTAAATAAACTATAAAGGCATATACTTTCTACAGTTAAAGTTTAAGAAAGGTTATTTTTAGGGTTTTTAATTTTCTAAGTCTAAAATCTAGTTTTTCCTAGCCAGTTAACCTATTTGTCAAACTCAAGTCAATTATGGCCAAAATTGAATACTTTAATTTTTATAACTTTTAAAATTTTTCAATTTTTATGGGTTTTAAAATAAGTATTCAAATGCAAGAATATACACATGAATGCGAAGGAAGAAGGCTTACCGAGCATACCCCCAAACTTAAACTTGACAGTGTCCTCACTGTCATGCTACACCAAGAGGGTCAAAATGCCGGCACTCCCCTGTTTATTTATTAATAAAATATTTTTTTTAAATATTTTTTTTAAAGTTTTGAATTTTTTTTATAGAAAAAGAAAACAAAAAAAAATATATATATATACATATATACAACAAGGTTCCCCCCAAACTTAAGCTTGGTTTTACATAAGCCAAATGTTAGCACCAACCATTCAAAGATCTTATCGTAGTAATGGTAGGGTTGGTGAAAGAATGGGATGTAAAGGAAAGAAATGAGAAGCACACGAGACCGAATGGGAAGAAGAGTGGAATATGGTCTCGGTGGAGGAGAAGAATGGCGGAAAGGAGAAAGAAGTGGAGTACGATCTTGAGGGTGTAAATCGAGTAAATAAATTAGCGCAATTTTTGATGACCGATGTGTTAAAAGCGATTGTGCTAACCTATCAACCCATCGAGAAATAGGATCAAATCCCTCAAGATTCGCAAGAAAGCATGGGTACGTCGAACTTGGTATAGGAGATGAAAGCGTAACGGTCACTTGCATGGTCGGAACGATAGGAAGGACGAAAAGGAGTGAATTAGGGATAGTCTCAATCTCATCGTAGGAAACTGTCTTGAACTTGAAAGATTCCATCAATAGTTCGAAACGACTGTAAGCAATCGAGTCTGATGGTTCAACTAACTCATCTGAAAATTCAAAGGACTCAAACTCGGGCGGTGAGACTTCAACATCGTCCGAAAAAGTGAAACACTCGTAAGTGTCATCGGCTGTGAGAACCGTGTCAGATTCAAAGGAAAAGTTTTCAAGCTCACAGTCGTCAAGCGTGATATTAGGCGTGGTCGGAACGATGGAAAAGAGGGAGGGTGATTTAGGTAAAGGTTCAAGAGGATGAATTGGAAAATCCGACACATCAAACAAAAATGGTTCAACCTCAATATCATCCTCAAGACTCTCCTCAATACTGTCCTCATAATTTTCCTCAATATTTGTCTCATCCATGCCCTTATCATCATAATCAAGACGCATATGAAGTTCGGGAGAAACAATTAATGACTCGGGATGATGAGTTGGACATAAAATTTCAATCAAATCAACGGGTTCATCATCCAAAATATTCCCGGCGTCTATATCCTCAATCAAGTAAAAATCAATTTTTTCTGACACCTCCTCAAAAGCATGGATATTTATCAATTTAGGTTCTAGAGTGGAGGTGTAAAGTTCAAAAGGATTAGGTGTGGTTTCACTCGAAAGGGGTTCTTCACAATTTGGCAAATCAAGCACTACAAAATCATACAACTCATCATTTTGGACACATGTTTGAAAATTGGAGTTGTTGGATTCAATTGGGTATGGGTAGGTTTGATTTGGAAATCCTCTCACATTCTCACTCTGTCCACCCGCCTCCTCATACATTGAAAAATTTGGAGCTAGCGGGAAACTAGCTACCGGTTCACTAGGTTGCATAAGGGCGGCCACGGACGCATCCACATTCCTAATCATTTTGTTTGTTGCTGCAATATAAGCTTCCAATGACTGTTCCAAACTAGACATGGGTTGTGAAGGGGTTTCGGTAAAAGATTTGAAATTATTTGGATACGTGAAACTCCCAAAAGGCTGTGTAGAAACAGTGTCTAGTGAAGATGGGAAGGTCGAGTAGGACTGGTAGGAAGTGGATGGTTGGACAGGAGTAGGATCAACATGTGGATAAAAAGGTGGATGGACTTGTTGATTCCTAGAACTAGATGAGTGAAGAGGGGTGAAAGATCGGCTAAAAGATTGAGCAATATGCTCAGCAATGGACATCGGTCTAGGTGTTACAACAGGACTAGAAAAAGTGGTATCAACGTACGAAGGTGGTAAAGGTGGACATGGTTGACACAAAGTGGGTTGCAAAGTTAAACTGTTTCTCTTAGACACTGCTATTTGATCTTTCAAAGATATTTTGGGCACGGAGGGATCTTCTTTAAATCGACCGAAACAATGACATACGAGGCAAAATTAGGTTCGGGATACCAAAGTTCGGCAAGAGATTTATGATGTGGGGTACCCATGATAGAAGAAAGAGAAAAGAAAGAAGATTGGGGTGCACGGATTTCTTCGCGACAAAAGTTGCAAGTCTTTTTATAAAAATTTTCCTCTTATTTTTTTATTTGTTTTGCAAAAATTTTCGATAAAGGGCTTAGACACAAATGCAGTCAACCAGAAATGCACAATCAAACTTAGATCTAGGGTCACTTAGGTCAGCTAGACAGCTCCTAACTGTTCTAAAGGGCTAGAAATAGGACCTCAAACCGCCTCTTCACCGCCAATTGCGGTCAGGTAAGTGCCAGGTAAGTGGGAGGCTCCCCGCTACAAGTAGCGGTCCTAATTAAGTAACCACTTGCCTTGACACACTTGCCTAGACACCGCAAAGTCAGGTTAGGATTAACGGCTGATGCCTATAACTAGTCCTCTGTCCTATTGAGCTCGAAGTCCTTAGGGCTGAGTCTAGTATTTTTTAATTAAGATTTGGTCAATGCAAATGCCTTATGTGATTTCTGGGGTCCTGGGAAGGGTAATGAAATCCCCATCCAATCTGAGTTTGGTCAATAGCCCCTTAAAGTCCGATTAAAATATGCAAAACAGTAAATTCACTTGCAATTAATTATTTTTATTTTATGCGCGGCGCAAAGAATCCTGCACAAAATAAATTATTGGAAGGGAGAAGATTTTTAGCGCAAAGAATTCTGCAGGAGATTTGACAAAAGATATATTTTAGGTTGCAGAGGGGGGAAAAAGGAAACAAACAGTGAAAATTTCGCGCGATGACGTCAGCATGACGCGGCGGTTCAGCGGCGGGAGCACGCTTGCGCGGCGGAATGGCGGCGGTACGGAGGCTTCAGGTCTCCAAAAAAATTGTGCTGTTCTGATTTTCTAACCTCTTTCTGTTCTGATATATCTTTTTCTGTTTCGACTCTGGATTTTTCCAGATCCGTCTCGATTGTAGATCCTGCGAAATTCAAACAAAAAATACCCTTCACAAAATACAAAGATGATAAATTTTTATATTTTTTGATTTTTCAGTTTTTATGATTTTTTAATTTTATATTAACCCAAAATTGCAAAAAGAAAATGACACGCCATCCCCGGCAACGGCGCCATTTGATTGATCTCAAAAACTTATCTATTAACCGCAATCAAGAATGGCGTCGCTTTGCAGCTAGCCGGTGAGTGCGGGTCGGTCCACAGGGATGTTGTGAATTTCCTAATTGCTCTTACGAGTTAATTCCAGACGGTGTGAATGGATTAATTAGATCTAAAAACTACCAAATTAATCTAGGGCAATTGAATTAAAGATCTAACTATCTAACTAGGGCAAGGAATTAAATTTAATCTAGGGCAGAGAATGAAAAATTACCTAGGGCAAGAATTGAAATTACCTACTTACTTTACAGATGGCTCTCTCTAAACATCAACACAAGACTTGTTAAATCTGAATTTCTGAAATGAAAAGAGGCATCGATGTTCTCCAAAAGAAATCTAAATTTTATTGATAAAAAGAGGCATAGGGAGGCATGAGGGAGGCATGGCCTTTACAAGATTTAGAGTTCCTATTTATAGAGGATAGGAAACCCTAGGTTACAATTGATTCGCACGTCTACATTTACCAAAATATCCTTAGGAAGACTTAGTCAAAGTAGACTCCAAGCTTTGGTAAAATTTTATGTCTGGTAATTTTGGAACTGATTCTGGGCTTCTTGGGATTTTTATTTCTTTGGATCTTTATTCAATTTGGCTTCTCTATTTCTTCCAGATCTCCAGTGAACAATTGCAGTGGACTTTTAACCGTTTGCTTTGTAATCTTGGACCTTGCGTTGCCTTGTACTGATCTTTTGTGTAGGCTTGATTAAGATCCTTCTAATTGTTGGTCGAAGTCCCTTTTTTATGTCGTCTTTTGTCTTTTTCACTGTTTTCGCTCCAAGAACCTGTAACCTGTAATATATAGCAGACATGCGTCAAAAGCACCTGTTTATTTATAAAAAGAATAAGAATGGAGAATATAATAATACAATATTATGGTGTGAACAGGTCACAAGGGTTGGGTATGGTTTCACTTGAAATGGACTCTTCACAGTCGGGTAAATCAAACACTACAAAGTCACACAACTTATCAGACATTCTATTTGGTGTACTTGATGAATCTATGAAACTGGAGTTGTGGATTTCAGTTTGGAATGGGGATGTTTGATTAGGAAGGGTGTACAGTTCTGTCTCACTACCCAAATTCTCATTTTGTCCTTTGCCCGAATCATATACTGAAAATTTTTAGGCAGGTTTGAAATTCTTTGCTTGCATCTACTCTGTTGTTTCCTTCCTAATTTGGTTTGACAATTCCAGAAATTTTTCTAATGTCTGCTCCAGACCAGTCTTGGGTTGATAAGGGGTTTCAGTATAAGATTGAAATTCCTGTGGATAATTGAAACTCCCAAATGACTGATTAGAAGAACTGTCTAGAGAAGGTGGAAAAGTCGGATTTGATTGATAGGAATAGAATGGTTGCGAAAATTGGATGGGAGTAGGGTCAACATTATGATAAGAAGAATATTGATATGGGTTGGTCGGTTTTCTATTGGACATCTTATATGCCACAAACCGCCTATCATACTCTTCTTTGGAAAGTGGAGGTGATGGTTGATATTGGTCCGGGTTGAAACTTTGGCCTCTAGCCCTAGCTATATGCTCAGCAATGGACATTCATCTAGGGGCTTCCTCACTCTGGGTATCAACTGAAACAGGTGTAGAATTAGGATACGGTTGATAAGATCTAGACTGGGGTGGCCAACTGTTTCTTCCCTCTTGTTCTATATGATCTCTTAAGGACATGGAAGAGCCGGACGGTATACCGAAGGGATTACGAAAACAAGAAATATCTGGTTATGGACAACAAAGCTCGGCTAGTGTTCTTCTGTTTGGGTCACCCATTATAAGAAGAGAAGAGGGGGGAAGGGTAAAAAGGGGAGAAAATAATTGGTTTGTTTTGAAAAATGTGTCGGACTTAGACAAATCACACAAAAATGCACAAACAACCCTAGAACTATGGTTACCTAGGTCCAATATCTAGACCGCTCCTAGACTTCCAAAGGACAAGCCGCAGGATCAATCCTCTACCGCCTCTTTACTACTCTTGTAGCCAGGTAAGTGCCAGGTGAGTGGGAGGCTCCCCACTACGAAAGTAGTGGTCCTAATTAAGTCACCACTCGCCTTAGACACACTTGCCTAGACACTACAAAAGTAATGCGGATAAGCGATAGATTACTCACGACCTTCCTCTGTCCTTATTGAGCACGACAGTCCTTAGAGTCTGGTCTAGATATTTTTAAAATTAATATAGGGTTATGCGGATGCTCGGTTTGTGATTTGTGGGGCTTAGGAAGGGTGATGAAATCCCTACCTAATCTGAATTTTGGTCTTGCCCCTTAAAAATCCGTATTAAAATATGAAATAACAAACAAATAACAAAACTTTGCAAAAAGATTTTTGAGCGGCAATATTTTGCAAAGAATCCTGCAGAAAAGATATTTTATTGGATTTCAGAGGAGAGAGAAAGAGTTGAGAAAGATACCAGAGAAGTTAGGAATCCTAAATCCCCTCTCCCACCGCGCTTCCGCCGCCAAATGTATCTTATTGCCGCGGTTCCGCCGTGATAAAGAGGGATCAGGTGTTGATTTTTGCTACGTGGCCTCCTGCACTCCTCTGGATCTTGATGAATGTCTCTGTCTCTCTGTATCCTCAAGTCTGTGACTCCAGATTCCCTCGCAAAATTCACACAATAATCGTTAAATATACAATTTGCAGTTTTTTTTATTTATGATATTGATCGTATAAGAATTCAACACAAATAGTAAGAATAAAAATTATGCATGTATCCCCGGCAACGGCGCCATTTGATTGATGTGAAAATTTATGTTTGTAGAATAACCGCAATCAATAACGGTGTCGCGCGTAGCTAGACCGAGATGAGTAGGGGTCGTCCTCAGGGAAACGTTGAATCTTATACTCTTACTTTAGACGTGTTGAAAGAGAGGAGGGATAAAGAATTTTGTGGAATTGTTTCTAGATCTACGTTAAGCAAGAATGCAAAATATATAGATCTAGATTATTTTAGGGATGTAGTTAATATAATAATAGGGCTTGTAGGGTTCGTTAGGATTCAGTAGTTATGGATGATTAATTAAAAGTTACCCTTTTTATCCTTTAATAGATTTAAAACTAGAACGACAGTGACGCGTGTAGATTAGGGTTTCTGGAGGGAAAAGGAATCCCACTCTTAACCCTTATCTCGACACGGAACTTCGTTCATATCTAGCCTTTATCAAAACAATCATTAATCTAATCTCTAATCGCGGTCGGAACTAACAAAGAATTGTTAGCGCGCCCGATTAGGATGTTAATGATTCTTTTGATAAAGTTCATAAACTTTATAGGACTTAAAAAGGGTTTAGAGATGTTCATCATCAATTAGCCTACCCTAATCCTACAAACCCTAACAAGCGGAGAATTACTCGCGCATGTTGGGAGAAAAAGAGATGGAAAGAAATTGCATAATTAAACTACGAAGAAATAGAATAAGAAAAAGAAAGCTACCTTTATTAATCAACAATATTCATTACACTTGAATTCTTAGAAAATGATTACAATTTCTAGTTGCTTCTCGATCTCTTCTAAGGAGGTAGACGAACAGTTGATGATCAGCCTGGATGCGTGAGCCGTCTTGGACTCCGTGATCTCGTCGGCTTGATGATTTTTCCAAGAGGCACTCGGTCCATATTTATAGTCCAAAGCCAGAAACCTTTGCTTCCAAATTAGGTAAATAACAGCATAGATTCACCCAAAAATTTTGCACTTCGTATCTCCCCAAGATTGCCGCGGATCCGCGGCCCAGGGGGGGTATGGCCGCGGATCCGCGGCCATTTGATCAGAGCCGTTGATCAAATTTCTGGGTCTTCTTGTGTGTGACATTTGGCGATCCTTGGAACCTTTGTAACATGGAAATCTTCTCGTGGTTGCTGCCAGACTTGATCTCCAAGTTTTGCTTTCTTAATTAGGCAAGTTTTCTTTAACAACTTGATTTCTTGGAAAAATTCTGCACAACAACTTGGAAAAATTCTGCACAACAACTCAAATAATATTTAGTAGACTTTGTTCTACTAGGATTTGGTCAATGATATTATTTGCATACATTTTCTTACCGAATGCTAATTATAATATATCAACTCATGGAAAATATTATTTTTACAGATAAACCCTCATATGTATGATATATTATAATAAAGACTTTTTTTAATATAGAAATGGTAAGAAAAATGTAATAACAAATGTGCAGTTTTATCAACTGAACATCCATGCATGTTTAGAAGTGATTAAGTGATGTCTAGTGAACTTTGAAAATTCTAAGTTGAGGATTAGGGTTTGATTTGAATCCAAAGATGAAATTGAGGCTTTATAGTGACCTTAGACCCCTGTAATGATTGTAGATTGGACTAAAACCAGAGACTTAAACCCCGGAACATGAACATAGAAACCCCGACATCGGAAACTTATGAGAATTGTGATGGTATTTAGGAATCTGGAGTGACTCGGGGACATGGAAAATTATTTAGCGAAGACTGAGAGTTGTGCAGGTGACCAGAAGACTACCCCTGAGACTCCAGCCCCCAGAACAAATTCCTGGCCGCAAATTTAAGCCTTCTGGCCTTAAATTGCGGCCAGACCTTGAAGTCCTGGTCTCGTTCTTGTTTCATGGATCCAGTATCTGTAATCTAGACCCTTTACATATGCAAAATTTGCTAATTTCACCTAGGGTAAAATCTGGAGCATGTTTTCTGAGATTCTGTTTTGAATTCATGATGGTTTAACTTGAACTTTGGTATTTGTGTTTTACCTCGATCACTTGACGTCTGTACGTCGATATTGAGAGTTGTTTGGTCGTGTTCTGCATGCGAGGCTATAGGTTTTAACCTATGAGCGAACCATGTGCCGTATTGGTTTTCCGACTTGATTTTAATAAGCTTTTGCGGGTGTGTATTTGTTGTAGGTACCCTCATATGGATTCCGAGATGACAAGCACCTCGACCTCGGCAAGCTTGGATCATGTGAGGGGGAAGTCGGGTGGATGGCGTATAGCACCCCCGCAAACTTTGATGGAAACCGATTTATATATAGATTATAGTTAAGGGAACCTTAAATAGAAAACTATAAATAGAGTTAAAAGATAGTTAGAGAAACCATATTAGAAACTAAAGGATAGTTAGAAGTGATATGATACGACTAATATGTGATGACGGGATTTGAGGATGATGTTTGACGATATTGCCGTTTAGGGTAATATAAGAATAGATAGCCGACGTAAATGTGTCAACCGAACCATACCTATTTCTAAACTGAAGAATCGTATGCATCTTTTAAACAGATACTTGAGGGACGTTACGGATTTTCAAATGATATCTTTTCCTTAAAAACACCGTAGCCCTATTTTCAAAACTACGATTTGCATCGTTTATAAACTGATTGTATGGTTCGGGTGTGTATGTTAGATTAGATACGTATGCTTATAGTAAGGGTAGATTGTATTTGTAAGAAAGTACGATGTGATATGATGACCTGATGATGTGTTGGTATACGGATGCGAGTCGATTGAGATGATTGATACCTTACCGGTGGTTCCCGTTAGCACACCTGACCGGGCCAATGAGTCGATGGATTTCGAGATTGGTAATCTACAGAGAAATGAGGACCTAGAGACAGAAGACGCAAAACCGTGGGCAGGAGGCAAGCAGATGTTCTTACTCTGCCAGTTCTGGGGCGCACCGACATTTTTTGACATTGTAGGAGGTGTACCTCAATGTCATTTGTTGCGATTTGTGTTTGTGATCCGAGTATCACACTTATATCGCTTGGATTTGAGTTTTGATGATTGAGTTTCATGATATTTTCTTCGTGCACCACTACTGGGTATTTATAATTGGTGCATAGTTATTGCACTTGAGATATGCTTTATACGCCGTTGTGTTGGTTTATGATTTGTGCATATTTATTGCACCAGATTTGTACTTTGTGCATTTGCATGCACTGGATTGGTATTTCGTGCTCTGGATGCACCCGATTTGTGTTTTGTGCATTTGTTGCATTCGTATTTTGTGCATTGTTGCACCATCTTGGTATTTTGTGTATTGGTTGCACCGGCTTTATACTCCATGCCTTGGTTGCATCCGATTTATGTTTTTGAGCATTTGTGTTATCAGATTGCATTTTTCGTGCGCGTTGGCACTTGCTGTGCGTTTTTGTACATGCTACTGCACTAGATGCTTTTTACGGACCTGACGCGCTTGGATTGGATTTTTGTGCATATTCGGCACTCGATATTGGATTTTGTGCACACCGGATGCACTCAATTTGGGATTTTTCTTCGTGCATGGTTAGTTGCATTGGGTTGAGATTTCCGTGCACTCTAGATGCACCAGATGATGTTGTCGTGCACACCTGTTGCACTGGACAGATGCTTTCGTGCACACCCGTTGCACTTAGTTTTGGCTTTTGTGTATATTGTGGCACTTGTATTTGGATTTGATTTCCGTGCGCACCAGACGCACATGATTGTTGGATACACCTTTTGAGGCTGGTTTTGCTTTTGAGCATCTTGTTTTCATGATGGGCACTATGTTATGTAGTAGCCGAACATGACTGATCAGAGGACAGTACCTGAGTATTTTGCATGCATTAAAAGTTTAACCAGAGGTTTTCAAAAAGGGGCTATAGTCTCACTATTTCTTACGTGTCTGTAAGCGACACGAACGTTTATAAAAAGAAAACCTTTTGGGATATTTTAGAAATGGCGGATTCTATATTTAGCAAAACATGTATTATTATTTTACAAATGAGCGTCCGTCACTTATGCCGTGAGTTACGCATCACGCGGCGATTCAGAAAAGATTTTGCATGTATTTTATTCAGATTTTGAAGTTTTCAAGGATGCGTACTATACACGTATTATAGTATTTGACTAGTGTACATTGGATTTCTGTAGTGGACTTCGAGATATGTATTTCCATTGTAACTCCGAGGATATGCGTGCAAATCCGATGATTTGCGTGACGCTTGATGGAGTTCGATTTTGAGTTTTATACTCGTTTTCAGGCGCACGCGATGCGCTGTGTTATTTCTGCATCTTCCGTGACTTCGGAGCCCCGTTGATTTGAGTTGAATATTGAAATGTTTTAGATTTTGGGGGTTTAAATTTAAATTCGGGGACCAAATTTATTTAAGGGGGGAAGATTGTAACATTTCAGAGAATTAAAATATTTTTTTTGGGAATTTTTATAATTTAAAAATAAATATTATGAATATTTTGATAATGCGGTATAATTAAATAACGATAAATTAGGAAAAAAATTGGAAAATTATAGGAATTACTGAAATGAGGGTGCTTTATATGATTTCAGCAAATTATGAATTTTTTTGATTAATTATATTCCATTTTAATGCTAATCGCGATTAAATGTCGCTAACCTTGCATTAATCCGGTTTTGTGCACATGACATGCACCATGTCACATTTTAGCACTTGTTACATTTTTTATCATAGATTTCTCTTCATTTTCTTGCATGGTTGTTATTTTAAATGAGAAGAGAAAAGAAAAGATTAGAAAAGGAAAAAGAAAAGAAAAGGAATAAAGAATGAGGGATGGGCATGAGAGAGAAGAGAGAGGTAGGGGTCATTTGACCAAGTCCTCATTGTGTTTCTCCATTATTTTCTTCTTCATCTTCCCTCTCCTTCAACCCTTGGCTGCCCTCCTCTTTCCCTCTCCTCAAACTGTCACGACCTAAAGTTTGGCCCGTGACCGGCACTTAACCACGTAACGTCTACAGGCGTAACGCGACTAAGTAAGCCGAAACCCAGAAATCAAAACCAATAAAAGTATTGAGTGTTTTAAACATTTAATAGAAACATTTGTTAAAACATTTAGAAAACCTTAAGTAATTTAGAAAAATTCTTTAAAGTTTAAGTTATTATCTTAAAATTTTTGGCAGCATTTCCTTTGTAAAAACTAGCCATGAAATCGGGTACAAGATAATATATGAATAAAAATAAAGCATCCCAAACGGGAGCAATCACGGCCAACGGCGGAACAATCACCACAATAAGAATACACGACACCGTAGCGAAGAAAGAACAATATAAGTGAAAACGACATGAAATATAAAACTGCATAAATAAAGTCGGCTCACAACGAGCTCGACACCAGAGTACAAATAATATACATCGTCCTCACAACTGGTCTCTAAGTCAATACATGAAAGTAGATGGAGATTACTAGATACAACAATGTAGACAACTGGAAAATAAACAGATACCGCACAAAAACCCACCTATCAGCAAAAGGGCTAACACGCCAACTGCAGTGGTATCTGTATCAAAAAGATGCAAGAAAGTAGCCTGCCGCGACTAAGCTGAGGGGCAACTTGCAAACACTGTGGCACAACGGGGGTGAATTGCCAACTCGTGAATAGTAGATAACATATAAAGGTAATCATGAGTATGCACGTGCTGCGATACTCTAACCTATGCCAACAGATAATATCTATATGATGAGCTATATGAGCAATAATCATGCAACAAGTGCGATCTAATAACATCTCTATATGATAAGCAGGGTATGTAATAATTGTACATAACAGGTGAAATCTAATAGCATCTATATATGATGAGCAGGGTATGCAATAATCATGCAAAAGTACTCTATCAGGTACTATAGCTTCAGGATGGGATGCAAAATAATGAATGCTGAACATGGGAATAGATATCATCTACATGGAATGTCAACGTGGAAGAATAACCGGTGTCTATCAATGCACCCAAACCACAATAAAACTCAGGCGTCGTCACTCTGATCGGCCCTCAAATCCTGTACAGCTCATGGAATCGTGAATGCCTAGCATCGGCACTCAAAAATATCACAAATCATCGTGTCAAGCATCGACACGCAAATCCTCAAGTATCGGGCTCCGTCTGCGAAATCGGCCCTCGCCCTGGCAGTACGGGTCATCCCGTATCCATCTATCGACTCTGGTCGGTATCCTCCGGATAACCGCCAGATCCAACCAATCACCGGTAGGTACTAGCCACCCAGCCAGGCTCATCGTCTACTCCACGAAACACATTTCTCGCCCCGGGGAACCATACCGGGTCCACCACGAACCCGCAAACGGATCATCCAACTTCTCGAATTGGGTTTCAAGCACACGTCTCAGAACCGAGAAAACGCGTGGTGGACGCACCACTATATCATATCATGGAAAACCAGGTTTTTAAAACAGTGCGTATTTCTTAAAATAATACCCCGATTCCCCAAATCCAGAAATCACATAAATCCAAAGTAAATCCGTAAATCCATGCAATGTGTCGTATGACATTAAGAGTAAAAGGGAAAACCGCTCTTTTAAAAAGATCCTGTTTGAAAATATCACGTGCGGTCCCCTAGTTTTTAAATCATGACAATATCATCCATGTATGTAACATATGTATATATATAGGTATGAATGTGCAAATGAATATATACGCAATGTGAGTGTAGCAATGTACATGTGCACTAATATGGATATATCAAGGACGGTATGCACTAATGTGAATATACAGTGTACATGTGCACAAGTAGTGATGTATCAATGAAGGTATGCACTAAGGTGAATATACAGTGTACATGTGCGCAAGTATGAAGATATCAATATATGTGTATATGCGACAAGTCATGGCAATTATCAATGATGCGGAAATCAAGACGATATATAATTCATAGCAATCCTATAGTGCAAGTGTCATGGCAATCACTAACGGTATGAGTGTAACATACAAATAGTGCTCGTGCAGCTTGAACCGTTAGTGACAGTGCAGTGTTCTATATCTACTATTTCTATATGCAACAAGGGATGGTATGCTACTATAGTATATATGAACACATACAACTAAAATATCCTATAACGCCCTGACGCTTAATGCCATACGGGCGATTTCCTCATAGATGTTAAATCTACTCACCAGGTCGCGTGTTATACGTAGCCGACCACCTGCTTCCCTTTCTTTACTGCGTCCGACGCACCCGCCTGCGAACCTAGAATTTACACATAGAAAATCCACATAAGCAAATATCTCGCAAAATACGATATCGAAATCAAACGAGAAACTCGCGTCGCAAACTAAGCGCGCGGGTATACGTAACATGTGTGCATACGCCAAAACCCAACGCGACACGCTGTGGCACACAGCGACACACTGCGATACACAGCAAACCAACTCAACACGCATCGTACGTGTCGCGCAAGTCCCGCTACGTTAAAAATAAGTAAACGGTCCCAGATTTAATCTGGAGCAAAAACAAGTAAATCAAACAAGACCAAATCTATCACAACACCTGCCAAACTCCAACACATATCTTCAAAATTGGGCCGGCGACTAGGGGTGAGATATCGGCCAAAAACCGGTGGGCGGGGTCCAGATTTCTACACTATGATCCTAGCACAATTCATATCCTAGAGTATATGTTTGTTTGCTAACTATACTATCCTAGTAGCAGCAGTTTCACTGTATCATAAGGTTTAGTTTAAAAGCGTTATAAAACACTAAGTTTGCAACAAGAGGGTATTTCTGTGGAACTAGGTGAGTTTAAAGGAATCTAGCAATACCAACAGCATATAAATGAGCTATTCTAATCTTAAACCATCCTGAATCATCTTAGTCTCTAACCAAACCACCAATTTTAACGCCAAAGTCCAAAAAACACCAAAAACACTAAACTTTAACTAAACAAACCCAGATTTCACCCACTGCTAAACTCCAAAAACTAAACAATACCAAACACAGAAAAATCCCCACAGACACCCCCTACACAAAGCATAAATACCCAGAACAACAGGGGGCCGGCAACGCCGGAATTGGTGGGGTGGTCGCCGGATTTCAGGTGAGGGAATGAGCTCGGATTTCAACACATTAGCCTAAAATGCCTGCACACTAATCTGAATGTGTTTGCTAGGCTAGAAATGCAGCAGATCTCATATATCCTATAATATGTTTCAAAACCGTATTTTAAATTCAAGTTTGCGACTTAAAGTGATTTAGCTAAATTTAGCGACACTACTAGGTTAAAACAGCCACACTAACACTTAATAGGGTTGATTAAGCTATAATAACTCTAACGTAGCTTAAATCTTACCTAAATCACAAAACTAGCTCTAAACTCACACTAATCGCTAACCGAAGCTAAAACAACACATGCAAGAAAAGAAAAGGAGTTGAGTTTAGAGATTATACCCCCACTAGATCCTAGGATGTAAGGAGAAGGAAGAGAAGAAAAGGAGGAGCTGCTGCAGTTGCTGGGGCTGCTGCTGGAGCTGCTATTGCTTCTGTTGTTGCTGCTGCCCCATGCTGTTGCTGTTGTTGCTGCTTGCTACTGATGGTGCTGCTTGCTGCTGATGGTGCTGCTGTGTAGGGTTCCTAGGCAAACTAATGAGGTCTCACATGTGATCAAACATGGCCAATTCAAATTTTTTCATGTGCCTACAAACCCTAATACGGATCGTTAACTAGATGATAAGGCGATGCAAGCAAGTAAACGACTTTATTGCTAAAGGAAAGTGACTACAACCTTTGTAGATCCGTTCCTCCACCTCTTTAGCTCCGTGATGATGTCCCTCTGCTGTACCAATCGGAATCCGGACTCTGGCGAAGGTTTCGTCGGAGAAATGATCGGGCCAGGTCGTCGACTTCGATGCCGAAGATGATCTACGCCGAGGCAACTCAAGATCAAACTCAAACTTCACCAAGTCATGAAACTTGTGAAGAAAACACCCTATACTACTTGGCAAGTGGTAGAGGATGAAGAAATAGGAAGTGGGTTCACTTTAGAATTGGATTTCTCACTCTTTTTCTCATGTTGCCATTGTTGGTAGCAAGCTTTTTCTTCATCTTGAAGAAGAAGAAGAAGAAAAGAATATGATAGAATAAAAAGAATTTACTTAAAAAGAAAATCCCATTCATTCTTATCATAATAGCAACCATGGTTAAGTGTAGAGAATGAACCAAGGTTAGGTGAATGGTTAGGTTTAGGAAAAGAACAAGAATGGTCAAAGCTTCTTGAAGTTTCAACAAAACAAACAAAATAAGCAACCATATCTTTTCTTTTCCTAAAATAAAGAATAAATAAATAAACTAAATAATCAAGAGAAGATAATAAAACCCTAACCATTCACTTAAACATGGTTTAAACTAAACATACACCCAAACTTGCATGTATCATCAAACAAGATACAATCAAGTGCACAAAAATATATCATATATACAATGTGCACATCAAGTGAGAAAATCCATCTTAAGTGAACCAATACTAGTTAATGCAAGGTAATATATCAAATATATAATTATGCATTAAATCATTAAATCAACACTTGATTTAACGATCCGGTCATATCGCGTATGACCGACTAATATCCAATGTATCGACTTATCGAATCAATCCTCGATTTGATAACTAGGTTATATCGCATACAACCATTCGAACATTCATCGTGAGAATAGAATACGGTATCACATACACGCATTATTCTCAGTCCCGCACATATCTCATATGCGCTCCTATTTCGTTTCGCTTGAGCCAGAAAACCTCTGTGTAGGACTCTAAAGACTCGTCAATACGCCGGCAGCAAGTGATGATCATATCAAACACCCATAAGCCACAAGCGGTCTGCTAAACGTAACGGCCACCCGGGTATTGAGCGATCAGAAAATCGACGAGCAAGCCCGCTCACACTCCTGTGAATCCAACCAGTAACACTTACTGTACAGTCCGGTCTATTCGTCTGATATGTCGCATATCTCGCCTAGGGGTGGTAAATGTCAGACCCCAGTAGCTTGATAAGTCATGCCGACGTGAGGTCCATAACAATCGTGAAACTACTGATAACTCTTACCAGTATATCACTGCAACCCTGGCCAGGGATTTCCTGTTATGGCCAGTCGAGCATAGCGCAACATCAACCCCCAATACCGGGAGAGACGAATCCCCTCCTATCGCTCATTGCCTCCATGTGAATCGGGACTGTATCCAAAAACCACCTGTTTGCACGACTCAGTAGAGCCATGGTAGGGTGGAAATCAAAGCACAGTGGGAGACACACAAGACTCTATGACGATCTAGGGTCAACAGACTAAGCTGTACCAGTGTCACCAGAGAACTTCCATCTGACTTGAGGTATAATACCATCTGGGAGTTCTCGGCGAGTCCGTTCTGTGTACCCAGTCTCCACTGAGCACCCGCATACCATCTCCGATGTCAAACACTAATGGATATAGGATCATCCATCACCCATCACATGGGTCGAGAAGATATACGCTAGTCTACTCTGGAATATCGATGCCCCGTCTCGATATTCCCACGACTAGGAACATTGAAGGATGTACTCATGGACTACCCAGGCCCCACTAGTATGATCTACATCATAGTCCTGGAAGTCGAGTATACATCCTAAGGGCTTTATCAACATGTAACAGAGAGACAGAAATTATACATGTTAAGATAAAGAGCAACCAGATAGCGTACTATCATGTCGAGCAAGAAAGTCCTTCCTATATATGTCCCAGCATCCACTACAATATACATCCAATGTACAGTAATGGCCTCTACGGCATACATATAACTAACAATCTCCCACTTGCACTAGGGCCATCTGTAGCAGTGGTTGCAGTATCACATACTCAACCAACCCATAAAAGTCTCTTTCTGGGAAAATGCCTTTGTGAGTGGATTTGCTGTGTTGTCCTCTGAGTCTACTCTCCTTACCTCGATCACCCTGGAGATCAACTATCTCCATGTTCAGGTGATGCTGCCTCAGAATATGTCTGGGTCACTGATGGGATCAGGGTTCCTGGGCCAAAGCCACACTTTCATTGTCATACAATGATAGGAACCTAGTTCATCTCATGAACCAATATACACCCAAACTGCCTCTTTGGTAGTATCCTTAATAGCGATGTTACCAGCCTTTATCGTCTAGTGTGTCACGGTATCTAGTTTGGAACTCTTCCAACATACCGTCCCTCCACTGAGGGTAAAGACAATGCCTGCGACTGACACTCAGTCGTGCTTATCAGTCTGGAACTTTTCCAGTGATTCTCCCTAGGATCGATTGATACAATCTCACTATACCTAGTGAGAACCCTAATATCCCTTTAGATCTATCTCATAGATCCAAATCTCAGGATTTAGGAGGTATCATCTTTATCCTATTGGAGAATCCATGTGATAAGAGGGGATCGACCGATCGTAGTATAGGAAACACTTTTCCTATCAAGAGTATGTTGTCTACGTACAATACGAGGATGACCACCTTACTCTCTACTACCTTTTTGTACATACAAGGTTCATCTACCATTTTTGATGAAATCAAACACTTCGACTACCACATCAAAACAGACGTTCCAATTCCACGATGCCTGCTTTATTATGTAAAGCAACTTGCACACGTTTTCGCTGCTCCCACTGTTTACGAAGCCCTCTGGCTGTGTTCTTATTGACGTTCTCTTCTAAATCACTATTTAGAAAAGTGGTCATGGCACCCAACCACCAGATATCGTAGTCATGGTATGTAGCAATGGCAAGTAGGATCTGGATGGACTTAAGCATAGTCCCTGGAAAGGTTTCATCATTATCCATGCCTGGTTGATGACGAAAATCTTTAACAAGTCTAGCTTTGAAAGTCTCAACTTTTCCATCTACACCAAGTAATCTTCTCAAGATATACTTGCTCCTGATGGGGATTTAACCCTTCAGATATAGCAACCAAAGTCCATACTTTTGTTGGGGTAAAAATTTACACCCCGGTTGACCGAGTCAAAGTCAAGGTCAACCCCCAAGCTAGGTGGGCCCAAGCCCGGGTCAAGTGGGCCCATGCCCCGGGTCGAGTCCGAAACATGAAGCGGCCGACCCTCCCCATGCTAAATATAAATCGTGTCATAAATAATTTTTATGTAATTTTTTTTTTTTTTATGCATGAATGTAAATAAAATGGGCATAAAGCCAATATTTTGTAAGCCCATGGCTTATGTGCAAAAATGAAATGGCACATGAGCCATGGGATGGCAAAATGCCATTTTGTAAAGCCCAAGGGGCTATATGCAAATATGTAAGCCTATAAAAGGCAAAATGATGATGAATAAAAAAATACCTTTCATTCTCTCCACAAAAATTAGAGCTGAGCTCTTTCTTCCTTCTTCAAGGTTCCAAAACCTTCTTCTTTCTCTTGAATTAAATCAAGAGTTTTACTCTTCCTTTTTCAAAACTAAATAGTTTTCCACCACAAAACCCACAAAGGGGAACTTGGATCTGCCATTAGATCTCAGAAAGAAGAGATTTTGAGATTTTACATCTCTTGATCTTCAAGATCCAGCAAGCAACAGGAGGAAGAAGAAGAACCCTTCCATTAACCCAACAAAAAAAAAACACTCAGGAGTCTAACTCCTCTTTGATTTCTCTTCAGAGAAATCTTTTTAGGCTAAAAGCCTGTTGTGTGCGCAAGTCGCCCGCGTGCCGACACGTGGCGCGCGCGCTTGCGCAACTGCGCTTGTGCGCAAGTCGCCCGCGTGCCGACACGTGGCGCGCGCGCTTGCGCAACTGCGCAAGTGCGCAAGTCGCCCGCGTGCCGACACGTGGCGCGCGCGCTTGCGCAACTGCGCTTGTGCGCAAGTCGCCCGCGTGCCGACACGTGGCGCGCGCGCTTGCGCAACTGCGCAAGTGCGCAAGTCGCCCGCGTGCCGACACGTGGCGCGCTTGCTTGCGCACCTGTGCATCCCTTGGATGTCTTTTCCCCCTCTTTTGTGTACATATATACACATATACATATGTATACAAATTTATACATACACATACTCCACGACACTGTCCCTGTTAGAAAAAAATTTCTAACGGGGCGCTGCCCCGGACCCCGCAAGGGGGCTGCTAGCCCCCTTGACCCCCAGCCCGCTATCCGGGTAGCGGGACCCCCGTAAAAACTCTGCGTGGCTCCCGATATATCCAAACCCCCCTTTCAGAATTGAACACACGTATACTGCACATTGAGTTCGCATGACCAGTTTAACCCGTTAATCGGAGGTTCCTTCGCCCCAAAGGCGATGGGTAATTAACGGCAGCTTAGTCCGCGGCTGCCGGAGATTCGGATCCCCACCATCATTAAACCCCGGCCTACCCTAGGCCGGGGGAATCTGTAGTACGCCCGACAAGCGCGCGCGTATTCCCATCTCAATGGGGTGACGAAAAACACCCTACAGGTTCTGGCACGCCCGGTGGGACCAATCTCTCCTCCCATATTTCGGGTTAAGCGTTCATGCGAACTCAATCAATGTACATACCTGTATTCATGCTAAAAATAATGCTTCTTCATGCAGATTTTCAAGCAATCACCTTCCGACGATATCTTCGATGATGAACTCAGCTCCCGTCTCCTACACAATGAAGATAGACTCCAGGACGGTCCTTCCGGCCAGTCTCGGGCGACAATGGGAGGAGCCGCTGCTACCTTTCGGCTCTATCATGTTCATACCAATTGGCGCCATCCCAGCTCCTCAAGCTCCAGTGGCAGACAAACCGGTCTCGAAAGGCAGAAGACCAAATGTGGTGATCTCAAGGGCGCCCCAACCCAAACGCAAGTCGGTGTTTGAACGAATTTCCTTGGCCCCAGCTGGGGGCAAGGCCATCAACACCAATAAAGCTACAACGCATCCCGAGCAAGCTCCAGCGGTGCCCTTGACCACTGCTCGATCGGGTGTCTTCTCTAAGCTCCCCTCTGATCAACTCACAATGGCTTCCCGGGTAGCAGATGCCCGCCAAGCCTTCAAAATCGAGAAGCTGAGGGAGAAAAGGCTCAGATATAGAGCCAACAAAAGGGCTAGGGCTACTGCCAGGCTAAACCTCATGAGGTTCGAAGAACAGGGTTACCCCGCCAAAGATGAGGGGATGGCTGAATGTGTTATCCACACTGTCTACGTGGTGGGCACGCGCAGCAAGAGCAAGGACGGGGCCACCACATCTCAAATCCAATCTGGCTTGAATGTGGTTGCCACTTCCCAAGAACAGCCGCCTCCGCTGGATGATGAAAACCCTCTCGATGAGGCTGATAGGCAGAGAGAGCCCTCAATTCATGAGGAGTCAGGCTCGGAAAGCGAAGATGAGCCAACTTTCCGTCCTAAGACCGCAGAGCAGCAACTTCTCCAAGAGCTCCGAAAACAGCTCAGAAGCAAAGATAAGGAGATGGCCAAGCTCTACTCAAAGATCGACGACTTGACAAATGTCGTCTTACGGCTTACGGTCCAACTTGCCTCTCAGCCGCCCAATCAAGCACAGGGCTCAGCTCATGAACCGGGAAACGGTGTCCCAAAGCAACCGACGCCTATTCCCTCAAATCCAAAAGTGGGCGGACCTCATGAAAGTCAATCGCATCCTATTTCAGGAAATGTCTTGGCTACCGATGACAGTAGCCCGCTAACTCAAGATCAAATCATGGATATGGTTGCCAGCAAAGTCAAAACATTGGTGGCCGAAGCCGAAGCGCAAAAAGATATCAGCAGTAGTGGGAGACCATATCCTGCTCAGTATGATCTGGTGGAATTTCCTAGCGGCTATGTCATCCCTAAATTCGGAAGATTTGATGGAACGGGAAATGCGAATCAACACATCGCCCACTTCAAAGCCTCTTGCGGGAATACTGGGGGCAATGATGCGCTTCTCCTCCGCCAGTTCGTTAATAGCCTGACCGATGTTGCTTTCGACTGGTACGCGAGCATACCAGATGGCTCCGTTACTACTTTCGTCCAAATGGAATCTTTGTTTCGACAAAGGTTCATGAGCGTCAGCGATAAGATCACCATTGCCGAGCTCGTAAGGACCAAGCCCAAGAACAACGAAAGCAACACGGATTTTATAACCCGATGGCGCAATCTCTCCGTCAAATGTGAACCACCGATAGAGCAGGACCAATCTGTCAGTCTCCTCGTCGGAAATCTCAATAATTGGATGGCCCCGTTTCTATGCACCGCGGGTCTCAAAACATTCCAAGAGCTGACCAGGAAAGTTCAGATACTGGAGCGCTCGAAACAGGAGTCCTCCTCGGATTCTCAAAATAACAATAAGTCCTGGAGAAACTGGAAGGACGATAATCGCAAAGGCGGAAACTCCGATGATTCTGAATCTTTCAACACTTCGGCTAACCGAAATAAGCAAGGGATGAGCGGACCTAGCGCCAACCAGCCTCGGAAGCCAATGTTCGGAGAGGGAGGAGAATCTCCATTGAAAGAGAAGCTGGATAAGGTCTATTCCTTCAGAAGGGACAAAATCCGTAAAATATTCAAAGACGCCCTGAAGAACGGTCTACAACTGCCAGAGTCAAAAAGACCGCAGGAAGCGAATAGGACCGACGACCCCAAATACTGCCCCTATCACAGAGTGATAGGTCATGCCATAGAGGACTGCTTCGTCTTCAAAGATTGGGTCGAAAAGCAATATAAGGCAGGAGAGATAGAACTGTCCAAAGGCGTGTTAACAAACAGTCAAGCTGCAACCGCCAATTTCATACAAATGGAGACCGAAGTTCTTCGTGAAACCGATTCTCTCAGACATCTGCCTTTTTCTGAAAACAGTCGACCACCACGTCATTAAACTGGGAACAATCGACCTCTAAGTCGTTAAACTGGGAATGTAAAAAAAAAATGTAAATAAACGAAAAATGTGTAAATAAAAGAAAAATAAAGAAAAGCCGAAATGATGGGGCGACTCGCAATAAAAATCAGCGAGTAAAAATAAAAATGAAAATAAAGCCGAAATGATGGGGCAACCGCGAATAAATAGCCGAAATGATAGGGCAATCGCGACCTTCGCGATAAGAAAAGCTGAAATGATAGAGCAATCGCGGTAAAACAAAACAAAAAACAAAAACAAAAAAAAAAAACAAAAAAACAAAAACAAAAACAAAAAAATACGGCGAATGATGAGTCGCTCCTGGTACCATATTCCAGTGCAGCGATGCAGACGCCAACAAAAATTCAAATTTCCAAAATTCTCCCAGCCCTACGGCCAGTCCCCAAATTGACTACCGTATACAATCCACGGGCTCAAATAATTCTCAGTATACCCATGCCCCACCGCAACCACCAGTTACGCGGCTGGTCTCCGCCTTTGGAATTATGCTTCATTGGAAAGACCCACTCATGTGTCCTCACGATGCATGAGGAGAACAAACCTTCGTGAGATCCTTATGACTCACCAAGGAAAAACACACTTAGGAGTCCTCACGACTCTTAAGGAGAAAATACACCTGCGGGATCCTTACGACCCGTAGGGAGAAAATGCTTTTATGGGACCCTCACGGCCCATAAAATTGAAAAGCCTTAGGTGATAGGGATCTAAACCTGTCTCCTAAGCCACCAATTCCCAAATCCTCTCGGTGCAAATGATGATTCGCTCCTGGTACCATATTCCAGTGTAGCGATACTGATGCCAAACGAAAAAAAAACCAAATTCAAATCCTCCCCGGGCACATGATGAGTTGCTCCTGGCATTATTCCAGTGCAGCAATGCAGATGCCAAACAAAAACCAAATTCAAATCCTCCCCGGGCACATGATGAGTTGCTCCTGGCATTATTCCAGTGCAGCAATGCAGATGCCAAACAAAAACCAAATTCAAATCCTCCCCGGGCACATGATGAGTTGCTCCTGGCATTATTCCAGTGCAGCAATGCAGATGCCAAACAAACCAAATCCAAATCCTCTCTGGGCACATGATGAGTTGCTCCTGGCATTATTCCAGTGCAGCAATGCAGATGCCAAACAAACCAAATCCAAATCCTCTCTGGGCACATGATGAGTTGCTCCTGGCATTATTCCAGTGCAGCAATGCAGATGCCAAACAAAAACCCCAATTCCCAAATCCTCTCATGACAAATGATGATTCGCTCTTGGTACCATATTCCAGTGTAGCGATACTGATGTCAACCCAAATCAAATCAACCAACGACCTCCTCGTCGGAATTATGCTCCGCCTCGGAATCAAGTCAACCAGCAAGCTCTGCGTCGGAATCATGCTTCGTCTCAGAATGTGCACCCCGTGTCGAAATGATGGTTCGCCTCGGTGTATCTGCCTTCTCTGTCGGAATTATGCTTCGGCTCGGAATCTACCAACGACCTCCTCGTCGGAATTATGCTCCTCCTCGGAATCAAGTCAACTAGCAAGCTCTGCGTCGGAATCATGCTTCGTCTCAGAATGTGCACCCCGTGTCGAAATGATGGTTCGCCTCGGTGTATCTGCCTTCTCTGTCGGAATTATGCTTCGGCTCGGAATCAACCAACGACCTCCTCGTCGGAATTATGCTCCGTCTCGGAATCAAGTCAACCAGCAAGCTCTGCGTTGGAATCATGCTTCGTCTCAGCATGCACCCAGTGTCGAAATGATGCTTCGCCTCGGTGTACTTGCCTTCCCTGTCGAAATTATGCTTCGTCTCGGAATCAAGTCAGCCAACAAGCTCTGCGCCGGAATCATGCTCCATCTCAGAATGTATCCCGTGTCGATATAAATGCTTCGCCTCGGAATATCTGCCTTCCTTGTCGAAATTACGCTTCGCCTGGGAATCAACCTCTGCATCGAAAGTATGCTTCGGTCAAAATGTCTGCCGCCCTTCGGAACGATGCTCCGAATTTTGGAATTATGCTCCGCTCTTCGGAAAGATGCTCCGAACTCTGGAATCATGCTCCGCCCTTCGGAACGATGCTCTGAATCCTGGAATTATGCTCCGCTCTTCGGAATGATGCTCCGAACCCTGGAATCATGCTCCGCTCATCGGAATGATGCTCCGATCCCTTGGAATCATGCTCCGATCATCGGAATGATGCTCCGATCCCTGGAATTATGCTCCGCAAATCAGAATGATGCTCTGATCCGTGGAATTATGCTCCACAAATCGGAATGATGCTCTGATCCCTGGAATTATGCTCCGCGGATCGGAATGATGCTCCGATCCCCTGGAATTATGCTCCGCTCTTCGGAAAGATGCTCCGAACTCTGGAATCATGCTCCACCCATCGGAATGATGCTCCGATCCCCTGAAATTATGCTCCGCTCTTCGGAACGATGCTCTGATCTCTGGAATTATGCTCCGCGAATCAGAATAATGCTCCGATCCCCGGGAATCATGCTCCCTGGGATGATGTTCCGCCCCTGGAATGATGTTCTAACTCGAAGTCCAACTTCAAGATCCATCAATTTCATGCACACAACTCAAATGGGCGGTGTGCATTTATTGATGGGGGGCAATTTGTTGGGGTAAAAATTTACACCCCGGTTGACCGAGTCAAAGTCAAGGTCAACCCCCAAGCTAGGTGGGCCCAAGCCCGGGTCAAGTGGGCCCATGCCCCGGGTCGAGTCCGAAACATGAAGCGGCCGACCCTCCCCATGCTAAATATAAATCGTGTCATAAATAATTTTTATGTAATTTTTTTTTTTTTTATGCATGAATGTAAATAAAATGGGCATAAAGCCAATATTTTGTAAGCCCATGGCTTATGTGCAAAAATGAAATGGCACATGAGCCATGGGATGGCAAAATGCCATTTTGTAAAGCCCAAGGGGCTATATGCAAATATGTAAGCCTATAAAAGGCAAAATGATGATGAATAAAAAAATACCTTTCATTCTCTCCACAAAAATTAGAGCTGAGCTCTTTCTTCCTTCTTCAAGGTTCCAAAACCTTCTTCTTTCTCTTGAATTAAATCAAGAGTTTTACTCTTCCTTTTTCAAAACTAAATAGTTTTCCACCACAAAACCCACAAAGGGGAACTTGGATCTGCCATTAGATCTCAGAAAGAAGAGATTTTGAGATTTTACATCTCTTGATCTTCAAGATCCAGCAAGCAACAGGAGGAAGAAGAAGAACCCTTCCATTAACCCAACAAAAAAAAAACACTCAGGAGTCTAACTCCTCTTTGATTTCTCTTCAGAGAAATCTTTTTAGGCTAAAAGCCTGTTGTGTGCGCAAGTCGCCCGCGTGCCGACACGTGGCGCGCGCGCTTGCGCAACTGCGCAAGTGCGCAAGTCGCCCGCGTGCCGACACGTGGCGCGCGCGCTTGCGCAACTGCGCTTGTGCGCAAGTCACCCGCGTGCCGACACGTGGCGCGCGCGCTTGCGCAACTGCGCAAGTGCGCAAGTCGCCCGCGTGCCGACACGTGGCGCGCGCGCTTGCGCAACTGCGCTTGTGCGCAAGTCGCCCGCGTGCCGACACGTGGCGCGCGCGCTTGCGCAACTGCGCAAGTGCGCAAGTCGCCCGCGTGCCGACACGTGGCGCGCGCGCTTGCGCACCTGTGCATCCCTTGGATGTCTTTTCCCCCTCTTTTGTGTACATATATACACATATACATATGTATACAAATTTATACATACACGTACTCCACGACACTGTCCCTGTTAGAAAAAAATTTCTAACGGGGCGCTGCCCCGCACCCCGCAAGGGGGCTGCTAGCCCCCTTGACCCCCAGCCCGCTATCCGGGTAGCGGGACCCCCGTAAAAACTCTGCGTGGCTCCCGATATATCCAAACCCCCCTTTCAGAATTGAACACACGTATACTGCACATTGAGTTCGCATGACCAGTTTAACCCGTTAATCGGAGGTTCCCTCGCCCCAAAGGCGATGGGTAATTAACGGCAGCTTAGTCCGCGGCTGCCGGAGATTCGGATCCCCACCATCATTAAACCCCGGCCTACCCTAGGCCGGGGGAATCTGTAGTACGCCCGACAAGCGCGCGCGTATTCCCATCTCAATGGGGTGACGAAAAACACCCTACAACTTTGTCGGTGTACATGGATTCCATCTCAGATCGCTAAGCATCCAGCCATTCTTACAGAGTCCCTACTCTCGATGGCCTGCTCGAGACTAGTTGGGTAATCATCTCATGATGCATTCCTCGCTCCCACTATCATTGAGAAACCGAAGTATCTCTCAGGCGGATGAGAAACCCTACCAGATCGGCGGAGAGGCTAAGGTTCGTCGGGGATTATTGAATCCTTTGGTTCTGTCAAATCATCAGCTGCAGTTTGTATAGCTGGAACCTTTCCAGTTCTACAGAACCGACCTTGCCTCGATCTTGTCCGGATTTTGCTTTTGACATAGGCCGGACAATCCCAAATCTTAACTTATTTAAGAGATAGTCTCTTCCCATACCATATCTTATATGGAGTGGTAGGCACTGATTTGATTCGAATCCAATTCAATAGGTATGCAACTTCTCAAGTGCACAACCCCCAAAAGGAAATAGGTAACTTAGTAGTACTCATCATAGAGCATACCATATCTAATATGGTGCGGTTGCTCTGCCCTGATACACCATTGTGCTGTGGTATATTCAGAGGAGTAATACGGAGAGAGAATCTCATTCTCCTTTAGAACAATCCAGGAATTCTATGCACAAGTATTCTCCTCCCTGATCACATCAAAGGACATAATACTTATACCCGTATTGGTTCCCTACTTCTAGCTTATATTCTGTGAATATCTCAAAAGGTTCGGACTTGTGTTTCAACAGGAACATATGTCTGAATCTTGAGAGATCATCAGAGAACGTAATGAAGTATAAAGAACCGGTCCTGGCATGTGTAGACAGGAGACCTTACATACATCATCATGTATCAGTCCCAAGAGTTCACTAACTCTTTCTCTGTTTCCAATAAACAGAGCTATGGTCATCTTATCTTTGTGACATGACTGGCAAGTTTCACAAGATGTAAATTCAAACTGATTTAAATATGCATCTAAAATGTAACTTCAGCCAGTCGGGTCGCATTGATATGACCTAGTCTACAATGCCTCAAGAAGGAATCGTTCATTTCTGAACTCTTCCTCGTGTGTGTGTTCTATATACTAGGAACTGTAGTTTGATTTAGAACATCAATGCTTTTAGATAACGTGCCTGAACCGATCAACTTTTGATATAGAAAATGTTCAAAACATTATCCAACAATACAAAATTTTATCATTTCTTTACTTATAAAGAGACTGATATGATTTTGTATATAAGGTTCGGTATCTAATAACATTCGTTCAGAATCAATGTACTGGTAATACAGGGTGACAGTGACCAACAGATTTGGCTGCAACACTTGCCCCATTTTCTGTCTCATGAAACTTATCATCCGTTCTCAGTTCTCTGCCTTCATGTAGCCCTATGTAACAGATTACATATCTGGTATCCTGATCCAGTATCAGATACCCAGGATGCAGAGGATACTGAGAAACAGTTCTGTATAATGAACACACCCGAAGGAGATGCATCATATGCACTTTCTTCGTTTGGGCGGCATAGGAATTCTGGTTTTCCCCTATTTCCTGCTCTGTCTTATAACAATTATAAGTTGGAGCGGGACCAACGTTCCCCAGCTCAGTATAACAAGCGGGTTCGGTCAATACATCCATATTATTATCTTGATTAAGGCGTGATATGGTCGCTACCTGGAGAGAGAGAGAGAAGAAAACACTCTGCGTGCGCTCTTGCAAGATTAGATTGGTTATTTATTTTATCTAATCAGGATGACTCCCACTGTTTTTATCAAATCTTCCTTCAAACCTTAAAAGGAAAGACTAGCCGGGATTAATTGTTAGTGTATATGCCCTAGAGGCCATTACTGTATCATACTAGTTTGTATATTACTTAATGGAAGCTTGGGATATTCATCTTGTATATACAATCTTGCTCAAAATAGTAGTATGCTACTTGGTTTGTTTCTACTTCAATGTGTACATGTGTTTATTTTAGTATATCACCTATACACATTAGTGGAGCCCTTAGGATCTTTGCTTGATTACCAGCGTTGTGATGGCAGTCACACTAGTGGGGGCTGGGTAATCTATAAGCACATCCTTATGCAGGACCCTAGTCGCAGGACTATCGAGACATGGCATCGATACTCCGGAGTAGACTAGCTCATGTGCTTCTCATTCCAGAGTGGGAGATGGTCTGTCCCACAGCCATCAGTACGTCGTACTGGAGATAGTATGCGGGTGCTCGTTAGGTTACGAGTACACTGGACAGGACTTGTCGGGAACTGATTGGTTGGTATTATACCTATCATCAGTTATCAGTTCCCAGGTGACATGAGTACAGCTTAGTCCGCTGACTTGACACTGTCACTTCGCCTCGAGTATGTTCCCACTGCACTTTGATTACTACCCTACCACGGCTCAAAGGATTCGTGCAAACAGGTAGTTTTTGGGTGCAGTCCCGAAGCACTTGGAGGCAGTGACGGTTAGACAGGATTCGTCTCTCCCGGTATTTGGGGTTGACATCGCGCTGTGTCTAGGAGAGCCATTACACGAGTAGTCCCTGGTCAAGGCAAGCGAGATATACTGGTAGGCTTCCAGTGTTATCTCAGGGTGTTTTGGGCTTCACTCCGACACGACTTGTACCGCTATTAGGGGACTGACGTTTTCCGCCCCCTAGGCCCGCCATGCGATGTATCAGACGAACAGACCGGACTGTACGGAGACTGTCACATTCAGGCTCAGTAGGAGTTCAGATGGGTTTCACCTCGTCAGTCTTCTTGTCGGCATCTACCTGGGGACCGTTACGCACAGCTAGTGCCGCTTGCGGTCTGTGGTTAAACCCACTGCCAGCGTAGTGTCGAGTCTTTAGAGTCCCACACAGAAAGCTATTCGCCTTTAGGCAAAAGAGTAGAGGTCGCATGGTTTTGCGACAGGTCGCATGGTTTTGCCACAGGGTCCGGTCACATCCATGCACTTATGCACGTACAGTGTCCGGACAGTTAACACTAGCGGGCTTTGGTTTAAGCCATATCCTAGTGTACGTTTTGGGATTGGTTTTTATTCGTGTTCCTCGAAACGCGGATGCGGGTGTGTATGCACAGTTGACGGAGAGACAGAGGCAGAGGATTCTCATTAGGGTTGTTGACCGTTGACTGTTGACTATTAACTTTTTGCTCAACCCTAATGAGAATATGATATGTAATTAACAATAATATTAATTAAGTATTATAGTGACATGGTTGTTGAGGGGTTGACTTTGTTGACTTGTTGACTTTGTTGACCGGTTGACTAGGTTGGACTAGTTGACCATCATGATGACAATGGCTATCATTTCATGGCAAAGACTTTTGCTTGCTTGTTCTCTTGTGCAAAATGAGTGCATGAAATGATATGGCTATTGTAGCTTAAACCATCACTAATACTTGATTGCTATTATTGGTTATGATGGTTTTGGATTATGAGAGCCAAGAGAGAAAAAGTCTTGCTCATTCTTTCATTTCCTTTCTCTCTCTTGTGTTCTTGAGCTCTCATCCTCTTCCTCTTGCTCTCCCTCTCTTTAGTCTATGGTTCACTTGTCTCATGTGTTAAGAACCAAGAAACAAAGAGAAAAATCCCAACACACTCTCCTCTACTCACTCTAGTTCACAAGGTTTAGCAAACCGAGTGAACTAGTTTCTTCAAAGTTCTAAGAAGAAGCCAAAGGTAGAAGCTTTCAGGTGGATCGATCTTCGGCGCAAGGAGACGACGGGGTGAAGCCGATCCGAACAACCATCGAGGTTTGAAGACGAAGGAGTTCAAGAAAGAAAGGTATAACCCCCTAACCGAGTAGTTAACAACTCCTAGTTAGGTTGTTAGTTAGATGTTTAACAAAGATCCGGTTTTGAGTCCATGTTACCGCCTCTAGAAAATCGTTTTTCACCAAATTCCGCAAGCCCGTAAGTACCGGGAGAGGTAGCATAGACTTACAGTGGTATCAGAGCCTAGTTAAACTCTATCTAACATGTTAGCAAAGTAACTAGAAGATCGATCAACGAAAAAGTCGCGAAATACACCTCGATGTCTAACTTGCTGTCGATTTTCAAAGTACTGTAAAAGTAATAAATCATGCTTCAAAAATCGAATCAGGGTTTTTATAGTCTACTGTAGAAAAACGGTCCAGAGATCTCACCAAACCACCGCGGAAACGCGGCAATAGCTTGCTATTGCCGCAGTTCCGCGGCCGATTAAGGTCCTCTCTGGATCGTCTTCGCTGCAGTTTGTTCTATGGGGTATTTTGGGAATTTTGGTATATGTTTTTTCAGCCCAGATTTTCCAGAAAGAAAATTTTGTTTTTGGGGCTTTAAAAACCGTATTTTGATCGAGTTTCTAAAGACTTAAGCTGACGGGTTTTATCTGTGATGTGATATTTGTATTGAACGTCTGCTAATCGCTATATGTCGATTAGTGGGGGTTATACAAATCTATGATCTGTAATGTCATTGGAATGTGTATATGAATTCATTGGATTGTCGCGGGTGAATAGCCGGGGGTTGTGAGACGAGAGTTTTCTTTTCTTTCAATTCATGTAAATTTGTAAATTGATGTAATAATTATTTTTATGGCCGCACAACTGGGTCGGGGTTGTAGCCGTCATTGTATAATTTCTTTTTACTGTTTTTGCTCCTAGGATAGACCCATGGAGGGGGTGCACAAACTACCGGGTATGCCAAAGTGCCGAGTGGCCTACTCACGGAGTTGAGGGAGGTTGCTTCGCTTCGGGTACTTGGCGGGTAGTTTGCCGCACCCGTAGGGGTCTTGGGTAGGGTATTGGCTATTCACTGCGACCGTGTAATCTTCTTTTCGTTACAGGCTCGTACGAATTGCGGGTTCCTAGTATATCCAATGTGTTCATCTGTGATCTGAAATGGCTATCATTGCAATATATCTATATATGATATTATTTAGGCGTTGCTTATGTTTTACAGCCGCGCTAGTCCAGCCCCCGCTCTGTCGTTAGTTAAGTAACCTAACGGGTAATGACGGAGCCCCGTGGCGAATGCGAATGGCATAAGCGTACGTCATATTTTGGTTGTTTTCTGCAATGGTAGGATTAAATGATGGGACGCATTAAAAGAACTAATGCAAGAATATCACGCATTAAAAGAACTAATGCAAGAAAAATAAACCAAGTAAAAGTCGTTGGAACACTTTCGAAAAACAACTCGGTTCTTTTCAAAACCAACTTTTAAATGCGGAGTTTGAGCCACTCCTTTTAAAAGCTATCTCGTTCCATCGATTATATCAAGTTCACTATGTTCACGGTTTCGCCAAAACCATTCGTAGCCCTCCATCATTTCAGTTAAACATTCGGTAGTATTCAAGCTATGTATTTTGACCTCACGCCAAGGCATAGTGATTGGTAGCTGCCGGATATTTATCTGTTGCATAGATAGAATGCGTTGGTTTGGGACAGCCGTACTGCCATTTTGGCCTACGTCAAGGGTAGGTACGGGTGGGTTCAAATTAACCTGGATAATGATGGGAAGAACTTGACATGTGACTTATGACATTTTGACCTCATGCCAAGGTCATAAGAGCATGGGGCAAAAATCCACATCGGGAGTTTCATAAGTACTGAAACTTGCTAGAGTTGCATACCATTTGGAGTGTGATGATTCTGGTAGGATTCCTTCAGTTTCGTCACGCGATGATATTTGGATCCCGATCCTACTTTGAGTATATGCTACTCCTCTGGAAAATTCTCACTTAACGATCAATGCTATAAACCAAGTAGGTGTCTAGAAAGGTGTTAGTGGGGCTACGCCCACAGGGAAAAGAGGTTATTTAATTATGGAACTTCGCGAAAGCGTTGGAAAACCTCCCTCGAAGTACCGACATTGGCCTGGCTGAACGGTTAAGCAAGAATTGTACGGTGAGATTGATCCTGACTAATTCTTCCTTTTTGGTTTGAGGAGGGATTCGAGAAACAGTGGGAGCCATCCTGTTTAGACAAACTAAAAACCATTCTAAACTTGCAAGAGCATCATGCTGAGTGTTTCTTCTCTCTCTCCTAATTGCAGCGACTAATCGACATGACTGGACTTAAGTTACTTCTAGATAAAAACATACTGACAGGGCCAAACTACAAAGATTGGCTCAGGAATGTCAAGATGGCAATCACTTACGACAAGCTGGGGTATCTTCTTACCACCAAACCTCCCCCTGTCCCAGGTCCCAAAACCAGCGTCGCGGATAAGGAAATCCGTAAGACCTGGGAACTAGACTGCGCGAAGGCCAAGTGCCTCGTGCTTGCCTCTATGGACAATGAACATCAGAGGAGGCACGAGAATATGGACCTGGAATCCATATTTCTTCATACAAAAGAACTGTATGGAGAGCAGTCTCATATCGCAAGATACGAAGTGTCGAAAAAGTTATTTTCGGCAAGATTGGCCGTCGGATCATCGGTAGCGGAACACGTGCTTAAGATGATTGGCTACATTGAGGAGCTCGCAGACCTTGGGACCACGTTGGAGAATGAGCTCTATTCGGACTTGATTCTCCAGTCCCTTCCTTCCACTTACGCCCAGTTTATCCTGAACTTCAACTTACAAGAAAAGGAAGTTGAACTTTCAGAACTCCTCAACATGCTGAGGAGCGCAGAGGGCACCCTACAGAAAGGTAGGGAAACATCCACTTTGTTTGTAGGAGGATCTTCTTCTTCTAGGTCCAAGGCGAAAGCCAAGGAAAAGAAGAAGAAAGCCCCCGCCAAACCAAGAGGCGGTGTTAGTAAAGTGGATACGAAGGGAAAAGCAAAAGCAACAAAGAAAGTGGGAAAGCTTGTGGATAAGGAAGAATGCTTCTATTGTCATAAGAAGGAACACTGGAAGAATGATTGCAGGGCTTGGAAGGCCAGAACACAGGATCTGAAGCAGGTTGCGGCTTCAGCTTCAGGTGTGTATGTTATTGAAAACCGTCTTTCAATAAACTCTACTTCCTGGGTATTGGATACCGGATCAGGATCTCATATCTGTAATTCTTTGCAGGCGTTGAGAAACTGTAGGGTTTTGAAGGCAGGTGACATGACCCTCAAAGTTGCAAACGGAGCTAGCATGGATGCTAAGGCCGTGGGGGACTATCACCTGGGAATGTCAGATGGACGTGTTTTGGTTTTGCGTAATTGCTTTTTTGTACCCAACGCAACTTGTAATATCATTTCTGTATCTTTGGTTTCTAAAGAAGGTTATGAATTTGCGTTTGTAAGCAATGTTGTAAACATTCACCTTAATCAAGTTCTGATTGG
Source organism: Agapanthus africanus (assembly GCA_030015575.1). NCBI lineage: Eukaryota > Viridiplantae > Streptophyta > Magnoliopsida > Asparagales > Amaryllidaceae > Agapanthus > Agapanthus africanus. Next base: position 227,697,146 of record CM057347.1, read on the forward strand.
GTCAGGTACATTGAGCAATGGTATATACGTATTAAACCAACCACAGATTTTCAATGTCCAGAATACACACAAAAGAAAGTCTCCAGAAATAAATCAGACTTTCTTATGGCATTGTAGACTGGGTCACATCAATGAGAGAAGGTTGACGAAGTTACATACAGAAGGATATTTGAAGCCGTTCGAATATCAATCATATGCCACTTGTCAATCCTGTCTCAAAGGAAAGATGACAAAGACTCCGTTCACTGGACACGGAGTAAGTGCAAGCGAGCTCTTGGGACTCGTACACAGCGACGTGTGCGGTCCAATGTTTACACATGCGCGAAGCGGTTTTTCTTACTTCATTACTTTTACGGATGATTTTTCAAGATTCGGACATGTCTTCTTAATGAAACATAAGTCCGAAGCCTTTGGAAAATTCCAGGAATATAAGAATGAGGTAGAAAAACAAACCGGCAAAAGTATCAAGATTCTAAGATCGGATCGAGGTGGTGAATACTTGAGTGCCGAGTTCCTAGACTATTTAAAAGAGAATGGAATTCTCTCTCAGCTTACTCCTCCATACACTCCGCAACATAACGGTTTATCGGAGAGACGGAACCGAACCCCATTGGATATGGTACGGTCCATGATGAGTAACACTGAGTTACCGTGATCATTCTGGGGATATGCGCTAGAATCAGCCGCATACCTTTTGAACCGAGTTCCCACTAAGACTGTGCTTACCACACCATATGAGTTATGGAGTGGGAAGAAACCCTATCTTCAATATCTGAAGATCTGGGGATGTCCAGCTTTTGTCAAAAAGCAGCATGCGGAAAAACTCGAGGCACGCTCAGTACTGTGCAAGTTTGTGGGATACCCAAAGAACACCAGGGGTATCTTTTCTACCATGCAGAGGAACAAAAAGTCCTTGTTTCTCGTAATGCCCACTTTTTAGAACACAAGTTCATGGAAAAGGAAATTAGTGGGAGCGCAGTAGAACTGGAAGAAATTCCAGAACCACAGACTATTACTGAAAGCTTAGTGGAACCAGAGGGTTCAAAAGAACAGGACATTCCTACACCGCTCCGCAGGAGTAGTAGGCAGTCTCATCCGCCCGAGAGATACTACGGTTTTCTCATAGACGGGGATAGAGAGGATTGCATCATAGATTATGATGAGCCTACTAGCTTCCAGCAGGCCGTTCAGAGCGTTGACTCGGTAAAATGGCTGGATGCAATACGGACCGAAATGGAGTCCATGTACACCAACAAAGTATGGACGTTGGACATTGCTCCAGACGGGGTAAAACCCGTAGGATGCAAGTGGATCTTCAAAAGGAAGATTGGTGTAGATGGACAGGTTGAGACCTATAAAGCTAGACTTGTTGCAAAGGGTTTTCGTCAAAGACCTGGTTTGGACTATGACGAAACCTTTTCTCCAGTGGCTATGCTGAAATCCATTCGGATCCTTCTTGCCATTGCTGCCTTCTACAATTATGAGATTTGGCAGATGGACGTAAAGACCGCTTTTCTAAATGGAAATTTAGAGGAGTGTGTCTATATGGACCGGCCAGAGGGTTTCATTCAGAGTGGGAGCAGCGGAAAGGTGTGCAAGTTGCTTAAGTCCATCTATGGACTAAAGCAGGCATCGCGGAGTTGGAACATCTGTTTTGATGAGACGGTCAAGGAATTTGGCTTTATCAAAAATCCAGATGAACCATGCATCTATAGTAAATTTGTAGCGAGAACTGTAGTATTTCTCGTTTTATACGTGGATGACATTCTCTTAATAGGAAATGACATTCTATGCTACAATCTGTCAAGGGGTTCTTGTCACACAGGTTCTCCATGAAAGACCTGGGTGATGCCTCATACATCCTGGGGATCCGGATCCATCGTGATAGATCCAAGAGGATATTAGGACTTTCACAGTCCAGGTACATCGACACCACGCTGAAAAAATTCAGTATGGAAGATTCCAAGCGCGGTAACCTACCGGCTTGTCACGGGATCACCCTCTCTAAAGAGATGTCTCCCAAGACTGATTTGGAGAGGGATCGCATGTCTATTATACCCTACGCTTCTGCGGTAGGCTCTATAATGTATGCGATGTTGTGTACCAGACCGGATGTAGCTTATGCACTTAGTGTAGTAAGCCGGTATCAGTCAAACCCGGGGGAGAAACACTGGATAGCGGTAAAGAACATTCTCAAGTACCTGAGAAGGACTAAGGAGATATTCTTGGTGTATGGCGGAAAAGACCTCCAGATCGAGGCCTTTGCTGACTCCAGCTTCCAGAGTGACAAGGATGATTCCAAGTCCATGTCGGGTTTTGTCTTTACCCTCAATGGAGGGGCGGTGTGTTGGAAGAGTTCCAAACAGGAAACCATTGCAGACTGACGATGGAAGCGAAATACATCGCTGCATCTGATGCCGCAAAAGAAGCTGTCTGGATGAGGAAGTTCTTGAAAGAACTTCAGGTGGTTCCGTCCATTGTTGATCCAATATCTCTGTATTGGGACAACAACGGGGCTATAGCTTTAGCAAAGGAACCCAGGTCCCATCAGAGATCCAGACACATCTTGAGGCGGTATCACCTGATCAGGGAGATCGTGGATCGCCAGGAGCTCGAGGTTCGGAGGGTTGCTTCAGAAGATAACACTGCAGATCCATTCACCAAGGCCTTGCCCCAGACTCAGTTCGAGCGGCTGATCGAGATGATAGGTCTTCGATACGCCAGTACATGGCCTTAGTGCAAGTGGGAGATTGTTAGTGTATATGCCCTAGAGGCCATTACTGTATCATACTAGTTTGTATATTACTTAATGGAAGCTTAGGATATTCACCTTGTATATACAATCTTGCTCAAAATAGTAGTATGCTACTTGGTTTGTTTCTACTTCAATGTGTACATGTGTTTATTTTAGTATATCACCTATACACATTAGTGGAGCCCTTAGGATCTTTGCTTGATTACCAGCGTTGTGATAGCATTCACACTAGTGGGGGCTGGGTAATCTATAAGCACATCCTTATGCAGGTCCCTAGTCACAGGACTATCGAGACAGGGCATCGATACTCCGGAGTAGACTAGCGCATGCGCTTCTCATTCCAGAGTGGGAGATGGTCTGTCCCACAGCCATCAGTACGTCGTACTGGAGATAGTATGCAGGTGCTCGTTGGGTTACGAGTACACTGGACAGGACTCGTCGGGAACTGATTGGTTGGTATTATACCTATCGTCAGTTATCAGTTCCCAGGTGACATGAGTACAGCTTAGTCCGCTGACTTGACACTGTCACTTCGCCTCGAGTGTGTTCCCACTGCACTTTGATTACTACCCTACCACGGCTCAATGGAGTCGTGCAAACAGGTAGTTTTTGGGTGCAGTCCCGAAGCACTTAGAGGCAGTGACGGTTAGACAGGATTCGTCTCTCCCGGTATTTGGGGTTGACATCGCGCTGTGTCTAGGAGAGCCATTACACGAGTAGTTCCTGGCCAGGGCAAGCGAGATATACTGGTAGGCTTCCAGTGTTATCTCAGGGTGTTTTGGGCTTCACTCCGACACGACTTGTACCGCTATTAGGGGACTGATGTTTTCTGCCCCCTAGGCCCGCCATGCGATGTATCAGACGAACAGAACGGACTGTACGGAGACTGTCACATTCAGGCTCAGTAGGAGTTCAGATGGGTTTCACCTCGTCAGTCTTCTTGTCGGCATCTACCTGGGGATCGTTACGCACAGCTAGTGCCGCTTGCGGTCTGTGGTTAAACCCACTGCCAGCGTAATGTTGAGTCTTTAGAGTCCCACACAGAAAGCTATTCGCCTTTAGGCAAAAGAGTAGAGGTCGCATGGTTTTGCGACAGGTCGCATGGTTTTGCGACAGGGTCCGGTCACATCCATGCAATTGTGCACGTACAGTGTCCGGACAGTTAACACTAGCGGGCTTTGGTTTAAGCCAGATCCTAGTGTACGTTTTGGGATTGGTTTTTATTCGTGTTCCTCGAAACGCGGATGCGGGTGTGTATGCACAGTTGACGGAGAGACAGAGGCAGAGGATTCTCATTAGGGTTGTTGACCGTTGACTGTTGACTATTGACTTTTTGCTCAACCCTAATGAGAATATGATATGTAATTAACAATAATATTAATTAAGTATTATAGTGACATGGTTATTGAGGGGTTGACTTTGTTGACTTGTTGACTTTGTTGACCGGTTGACTAGGTTGGACTAGTTGACCATCATGATGACAATGGCTATCATTTCATGGCAAAGACTTTTGCTTGCTTGTTCTCTTGTGCAAAATGAGTGCATGAAATGATATGGCTATTGTAGCTTAAACCATCAGTAATACTTAATTGCTATTATTGGTTATGATGGTTTTGGATTATGAGAGCCAAGAGAGAAAAAGTCTTGCTCATTCTTTCATTTCCTTTCTCTCTCTTGTATTCTTGAGCTCTCATCCTCTTCCTCTTGCTCTCCCTCTCTTTAGTCTATGGTTCACTTGTCTCATGTGTTGAGAACCAAGAACCATAGAGAAAAATCCCAACACACTCTCCTCTACTCACTCTAGTTCACAAGGTTTAGCAAACCGAGTGAACTAGTTTCTTCAAAGTTCGAAGAAGAAGCCAAAGGTAGAAGCTTTCAGGTGGATCGATCTTCGGCGCAAGGAGACGACGGGGTGAAGCCGATCCGAACAACCATCGAGGTTTGAAGACGAAGGAGTTCAAGAAAGAAAGGTATAACCCCCTAACCGAGTAGTTAACTACTCCTAGTTAGGTTGTTAGTTAGATGTTTAACAAAGATCCGGTTTTGAGTCCATGTTACCGCCTCTAGGAAATCGTTTTTCACCAAATTCCACAAGCCCGTAAGTACCGGGAGAGGTAGCATGGACTTACATTAATTACACTCTACAAGTTCGCCAATCTTTCAGCCAGGCCAGTGTCGGTACTTTGAGGGAGGTTCCCCATGCTTTCGCACGGACCTAATTATAATAAACCTCGTTTTCCCAGAGGTGTAACCTCGTTGACACTTTTCTAGACACCTACTTGATCGGCTAATTGTAAAGTGCAAAACTCTCCCAGGAGTAACAATTACTCGCAGTGGGTATCGGGATCCAACTATCACATAGAAGGTATGCAATCTCATTGCAAATTTCAACACTTGAAATTCCCGATAATGGTTTTTACCCCTAGCGCCTGTGACCTTGGCTAAGGTCAACAAATCATAAGCACTAGTCAAGTTCTACCCGTCATTTCGTGATTAATTAGACCCACCCACATGACCCTTGGCTAAGGTCAACAAAGCCACATGACTGTCCTAACTAATCGCATCATATGATGTGTAGGAAGACATCACTTAGCTACCGCACGCTACGCCTCGGCTATGGTCGACAAACGTAGCACGAATACTAAGTACTCTACTTCCTAAAATGATGGAGGGCTGCGAATGGTTTTATGAAAACCTCTAACGCTTTGAACTTGATCTCGTTGCGGAATCAAATGGTTTTTAAATGGAATATTTTTAAGGCTTTTCTAGTTTTGCTAAAGGGGTCACTCCCGGTGAAGGGATCGTCGGCCCTTTCCTCGTCGAATGAGGTGCGGGATATATCATATATATCACTGTGCAAAGCAGAAACTATAGAAGCAATCAAAATACAAACCGAGTGTGTAGCATCTGCCAGTTATTGCTAAAGGAGTCACTCCTGGTGAAGGGATCTCGGTCCTTTCCTCATCGAATAAGGTGCAGGATGTTCTACAAGGAACACCGCGATGCAAAGCAAGAACTGTAGCTACCTGTTTTATTTTTGAAATTCGATTCCACAACATCTTTTAGGTTTATTTTCTTTCATTAATCACATTAATGAATATCCCATCATTTAAGTCCACCTAAACATCACAGATAAATATAACGTACGCTTATGCCATCTGCATTCGCCTCGATGTCCCGTCTGCACCGTTGGGTTAGGTAACTAATGCCAGAGCGAGGCAGGGGTAGCGCGGGTGTAAAACATAAGCAACGTCTATATAATATATCATATATACTATATACCATATCTATCTGAACAAATCACATGATCACATCACAGATAACGCAGCAGGAAAAATCATATGAAATATTGGATATACTAGGACGTCCGTGTTTTTAATACGAGCCAGTATAAAACACGGATTCCACGGTCATGATGAATAGCCAATCCCACACCCCTAGACCTCTACGAGAGCGGCAAGCAACCCTACCAATTCTAGGGTTAGGAGACCTGGACTCGACTCCTCGAGATAGCCTCCCACTGGACCCCAGAACCCGGTTACTTGTGCTCCCCTCCTTGGGTCTATCCTAATGCGGAAAAGTAAATAATATACAAATGGTGACATTATCCGCAACCTGGAAGTGCCCCAATAAAAGAATATTACATACAAGTTTTTACATGAATGAAAAGGAAAAACACTCATCTCACATAAAAACCCCCGGCTATTCAAACACGACGATCCAATATAACATATCCAGCAACACATAACATCACATGTCATCAACGTAAGTAAACATGCGTATCCCAATTGTCGTTGACATATAGCAACGAAACCGGCGATATCACATATTACACTTACGGTCACAGAAAAGAAAGTGTAAAACTACAACAGTTGGAATCCGCAATCTCTTTAGACATCGCATGCCTAATCAAATGAATTCCTTAGACATCGCATGCCTAACAATTATAAACCCCGCATTTTAGTCTCATTATCGAAAACTCTTTTCAATATCAAGTCGGGCAATTCAACAGGATTCCCGACATTCTGATCGAATGCTCGTCGCAAACTTTAGTAGGCAGCTGCACCCCCGACGCCGTCGACGAAGTGCACCAAGGCGGAACACCGCTGCCACGAGCACCCGAACGGATGCTTTCGGCGACGGGGTTCTCCTACAGTCACTTGGTCGGGGCTATGGGGCGAGGCTGTCTATTAAGTTTACCCGGCGAGTATCCGCGTACACTATGTGATTGCGACGGACTTTTGATCGCATCAAAATTCCGTGGCAACCGATCAAGTGAGACTAAACTGCTATGTTTATAACATTCATTCAGTTATCTCATAACTACTTGTGAATTCCAAATATTGTATCACATTCCGGATAAATAGAAAATGTTAAACTTTCCGATCGAACAATCGAACACCCAAGTTTTCCCGAAACAGCTCAACACATGAAATAAGTTTAAAAACATTCACTTCATGCCTCAGTACCAACGGTCCAGCCGTAGAAGGGTCAAGCCAACGCCTCACATGTGGCACGCCGTACTGCCCCAAACCCTAAGGTTCAAAGGGCAGTTCAAGACGGTCACATAATCGAGTTAAGGTTTGTTGTCTTCTAGAGGGACGATCGCGTTACTTGCACTACTTAGAACGTGATTAAACTACGGAAATATCCAACAATTGGAAATTTCCCGGCAGGGGAAAAAGTGGGTATTTATATCCGGTCAAACTTTTTAACATATTCTAAAATTACCCGGAAAAACACAGACAAAATTAGACAGTCTGATCGAATCTCCGAACTCCCAATACAACCCAGAAAACTCAACTCTTGAGTTCAGATTAAAAATTCCCAGGAAAACCAGAACTACAAAATAGGAATTACTGTGTAAAATTAAATGAAAGAAGAGACAAAATGACCGCGGAACCGCCGCATTAGCCATGCTAATGCCGCGGTTCCGCCGCGCTTTGATGGAATCAGGGGTACGGGCTTCACAGTAATTCTAATAAACTCCTGCTGATTTTTCTGCATATTTTTAATTCTCAAAAATCCCCGATTTCAAAAAATGTACAGAGACCAATTTTGCATTAGGGTTTCGGTTCGATCGGACTTCTAACTCCGTCTACGCATCGCCTAAGGCTCAAGCTAGGCTCTGATACCACTGTAGGGTTCCTAGGCACACTAATGAGGTCTCACATGTGATCAAACATGGCCAATTCAAATTTTTTCATGTGCCTACAAACCCTAATACGGATCGTTAACTAGATGATAAGGCGATGCAAGCAAGTAAACGACTTTATTGCTAAAGGAAAGTGACTACAACCTTTGTAGATCCGGTCCTCCACCTCTCTAGCTCCGTGATGACGTCCCTCCGCTATACCAATCGGAATCCGGACTCTGGCGAAGGTTTCGTCGGAGAAATGATCGGGTCAGGTCGTCGACTTCGATGCCGAAGATGATCTACGTCGAGGCAACTCAAGATCAAACTCCAACTTCACCAAGTCATGAAACTTGTGAAGAAAACACCCTATACTACTTGGCAAGTGGTAGAGGATGAAGAAATAGGAAGTGGGTTCACTTTAGAATTGGATTTCTCACTCTTTTTCTCATGTTTCCATTGTTGGTAGCAAGCTTTTTCTTCATCTTGAAGAAGAAGAAGAAGAAAAGAATATGATAGAATAAAAAGAATTTACTTAAAAAGAAAATCCCATTCATTCTTATCATAATAGCATCCATGGTTAAGTGTAGAGAATGAACCAAGGTTAGGTGAATGGTTAGGTTTAGGAAAAGAACAAGAATGGTCAAAGCTTCTTGAAGTTTCAACAAAACAAACAAAATAAGCAACCATATCTTTTCTTTTCCTAAAATAAAGAATAAATAAATAAACTAAATAATCAAGAGAAGATAATAAAACCCTAACCATTCACTTAAACATGGTTTAAACTAAACATACACCCAAACTTGCATGTATCATCAAACATGATACAATCAAGTGCACAAAAATATATCATATATACAATGTGCACATCAAGTGAGAAAATCCATCTTAAGTGAACCAATACTAGTTAATGCAAGGTAATATATCAAATATATAATTATGCATTAAATCATTAAATCAACACTTGATTTAACGATCCGGTCATATCGCGTATGACCGACTAATATCCAATGTATCGACTTATCGAATCAATCCTCGATTCGATAACTAGGTTATATCGCATACAACCATTCGATACATTCATCGCGAGAATAGAATACGGTATCACATACACGCATTATTCTCGGTCCCACACATATCTCATATGCGCTCCTATTTCGTTTCGCTTGAGCCAGGAAACCTCTGTGTAGGACTCTAAAGACTCGTCAATACGCCGGCAGCAGGTGATGATCATATCAAACACCCACAAGCCGCAAGCGGTCTGCTAAACGTAACGGCCACCCGGGTATTGAGCGATCAGAAGATCGACGAGCAAGCCCGCTCACACTCCTGTGAATCCAACCAGTAACACTTACCGTACAGTCCGGTCTGTTCGTCTGATATGTCGCATATCTCGCCTAGGGGTGGTAAACGTCAGACCCCAGTAGCTTGATAAGTCATGCCGACGTGAGGTCCATAACAATCATGAAACTACTGATAACTCTTACCAGTATATCACTGCAACCCTGGCCAGGGATTTCCTGTTATGGCCAGTCGAGCATAGCGCAACATCAACCCCCAATACCGGGAGAGACGAATCCCCTCCTATCACTCATTGCCTCCATGTGAATCGGGACTGTACCCAAAAACCACCTGTTTGCACGACTCAATAGAGCCATGGTAGGGTGGAAATCAAAGCACAGTGGGAGACACACAAGACTCTATGATGATCTCGGGTCAACAGACTAAGCTGTACCAGTGTCATCAGAGAACTGCCATCTGACGTGAGGTATAATACCATCTGGGAGTTCTCGGCAAGTCCGTTCAGTGTACCCAGTCTCCACTGAGCACCCGCATACCATCTCCGATGTCAAACACTAATGGATATAGGATCATCCATCGCCCATCACATGGGTCGAGAAGATATACGCTAGTCTACTCTGGAATATCGATGCCCCGTCTCGATATTCCCATGACTAGGAACATTGAAGGATGTACTCATGGACTACCCAGGCCCCACTAGTATGATCTACATCATAGTCCTGGAAGTCGAGTACACATCCTTAGGGCTTTATCAACATGTAACAGAAGGACAGAAAGTATTCATGTTAAGATAAAGAGCAACCAGATAGCGTACTATCATGTCGAGCAAGAAAGTCCTTCCTATATATGTCCCAGCATCCACTATAATATACATCCAATGTACAGTAATGGCCTCTAGGGCATACATATAACTAACATGCTGTTGGTGTGTGTGTGTGTGAGTAAGAGTGAGAGAAGTGAGAGTGAGAATGAGAGATGAGAGCACACAAGTCAACCCCCCTCTCTCTTCATCAACAAAATTCAAACCATTTCCATTTTTAAAAAAAACAATTAACTCCAAAACACTTAATACAAATTTTAAAATTAGCTTAAGGCATTTGGGTTAATCCACCATGGTTGCTAATCATGGTCTAACCCTATATTTAACCCTAGTTTACATGCACAAGTGTGTGCAAGCCTTGGAAAAATATAATAAAATATTTATTACATTTGATAAAATATTTAAAAATTGATTTGGTAAACTTTTTATTAAAAACCATACTTTAAAGTATAATTAGCCACTAAACACATCCTAAGGTGTTACACAAGCACTCACAAAACAACCCCAAATCATCATCTAAACATCATCTTCATTTCACAAAAAAGTGTGCACAAGCTCACTACAAGCACTTTGGACCAAGAAAGTTGTGATTTTGGAGACTTAGGGCAACTCAAGAAAATTCTTGAGTTGCAAAATGAGATACTTTCTTTGCCATTAGCATAGTATTTCATTCACATTAGTGTCCATGCATGTTTAGAAGTGATTAAGTGATGTCTAGTGAACTTTGAAAATTCTAAGTTGAGGATTAGGGTTTGATTTGAATCCAAAGATGAAATTGAGGCTTTATAGTGACCTTAGACCCCTGTAATGATTGTAGATTGAACTAAAACCTCGGAACATGAACTTAGAAACCCCTACATCGGAAAATTGTGAGAATTGTGATGGTATTTAGGAATCTGGAGTGACTCGGGGGCCTGGAAAATTATTTAGCGAAGACTGAGAGTTGTGCAGGTGACCAGAAGACTACCCCTGAGACCCCAGCCCCCAGAACAAATTCCTGGCCGCAATTTGCGGCCAGACCTTGAAGTCCTGGTCTTGTTCTTGTTTTAAGGCTCCAGTATCTGTAATCTAGACCCTTTACATATGCAAAATTTGCTAATTTCACCTAGGGTAAAATCTGGAGCATGTTTTCTGAGATTCTGTTTTGAATTCAGGATGATTTAACTTGAACTATGGTATTTGTGTTTTACCTCGATCACTTGACGTCTGTACGTCGATATCGAGAGTTGTTTGGTCGTGTTCTGCATGCGAGGCTATAGGTTTTAACCTATGAGCGAACCATGTGCCGTATTGGTTTTCCGACTTGATTTTAATAAGCTTTTGCGGGTGTGTATTTGTTGTAGGTACCCTCGCATGGATTCCGAGACGACAAGCACCTCGACTTCAGCAAGCTTGGATCATGTGAGTAGATCTATATCTACGGGGAAGTCGGGTGGATGGCGTATAGCACCCCCGAAAACTTTGATGGAAACCGATTTATATATAGATTATGGTTAAGGGAACCTAAAATAGAAAACTATAAATAGAGTTAAAAGATAGTTAGAGAAACCATATTAGAAACTAAAGGATAGTTAGAAGTGATATGATACGACTAATATATGATGACGGGATTTGAGGATGATGTTTGACGATATTGCCGTTTAGGGTAATATAAGAATAGATAGCCGATGTAAATGTGTCAACCGAACCATACCTATTTCCAAACTGAAGAATCGTATGCATCTTTTAAACAGATACTTGAGGGACGTTACGGATTTTCATATGATATATTTTCCCTAAAAACACCGTAGCCCTTACTTTCAAAACTACAATTTGCATCTTTTAAAAACTGATTGTATGGTTCGGGTGTGTATGTTAGATTAGATACGTATGCTTATAGTAAGGGTAGATTGTATTTGTAAAACTGACTTGAGGTGGGATATAAATGCGATGAAAAGAAAGTACGATGTGATATGATGACCTGATGATGTGTTGGTATACGGATGCGAGTCGATTGAGATGATTGATATCTTGCCGGTCCCCTGATATGAGTTTGTTATGGATGTGACCTGGGACATATGTATATAGATATATATAGAATGTTGTGAATCATGAGTGATGTGCCGTACGAGACGTTAGGTCCGTACCCCTATTGTCGTATAGGATGATAGGATCCCTGATGGTTTAATGCCGCCGTACGATGGTTTACCGTACGTGACGAGTGTTTTGATGACTGATCCATACCCTTGACTAGAGGATGCCGTACGATGGATTATACCGTACATGATGTTGTGAGGCTGGATGCCAATTGATAGATTCACTGACTCGGTCATGTTAGACACGTATACCCGTCAGCATTTGCATACGATTTACTTTATGCTACGCTCATGTCACTCTCATTGCATTACATATACCTGTGTTAGTATACCTACACCATTATCGATGATGCGTATGTTACACTTACACTGATTGGCCGGCTCACACACTTCATCATCGATAATTGCCATGTCACTAAACAGTAGGATTGCTGCATCATGATATGACTCCTCGCATGAATTACTTGCTGTGTTCACATCATTATGATACGTCGCATGATATACTGACTTTGTCACATCACCGTTCCATGTTGCATGATATACGGATATGCTTACATTTCTGTTATATGTCGCATACATCATGTTTTACGATTATACGCATTGAGATATGCTGTTTTCATGAGATTTCTGGATTTGAGAACCGTGGTCATTTTAAAAAAGAAAGTATGTATTGTTTTAAAAACCCGGTTTCTATTGATATGATATTTCAGTGCGTCCACCATGAGTTTTCTCGGTTCTGAGACGTGTGATATGTGAAACCCGATTCGAGGAGGCCGATGATCCGTTTGCGGGTTCATGGTGGACCCGGTATGGTTTCCCGGGGCGAGAAATGTTTTTCGTGGAGTAGACGATGAGCCTGGCAGGGTGTCTAGTACCTACCGGTGATAGTATTTTGGTTCGGCGGATATCCGGATGATACCGACCGAACTCGAGAGATGATATGGGCCGATCTGGACTGACGGAGCTCGTGGGCCGATCCGGACTGACGGAGCCCGAGATATGAGGATTTACGTGTCGATGCTGGACACGGGTTTCATGATGTTTTCGAGTGTCGATGCTGGACACCCAGGTTCCATGATTTTGATGTGCCGCGAGGGACACACGTTGACTTATATCCTCATACTTCCATGCGTATGCTTTTATGATATTTACATGCATGATGTTGTTGTGTCATTGGTTGACACGTGGACGGGATCCACTTGCATACATACATTGATGATATGGTTGGACGAGATCCACATGCATACAGACATTGTTTATATTGTTGGATGATATCCACATGCTGATTGACATTGATATTAGTGTTGGCACATATACAGATACGGTCACCCTAGATATCATGGTATTACCTTCATGATATAGTTGACCTAGGAGTCGTTGTTTATTCGATTTCTACTTGTTGATGTTTTCTACTCACGAGTTGGCAACTCACCCCCGTTGTGCCACAGTTCTTGTAGGTTAACCGCATGGATCAGTAGCGGCATCGCTGGCACACAGTTGCTTTCGGGTGATTGCTTGGATAGGTGGGACATTTGTATCGTACCCACTCTTGTATTTATATTTCATATTGTATCTAGTCAACTCCATCAATCAAACTAGTATTTGTATAAGTAATGAGACTTAGTGAGACTTGTGGTTGTGAGACTTAGAGGGAGGGGTTTTCCGCTACTTGTGGTTTTGATGTCTTGCTTATTTCTTTATCTTTTGTGGTGAACTTTGCCGTTGGGCGTCGTATACTTATATTTATGCTTTGCATTGTTGTGGATCCGCCGTTTGGCAAAGAGCTAGCTCCCGCTTGGGGATGCCTTTATATTATCATGTATTGTGGTTTTGGATCAAAAAATACAAAGGACGTGTTGCCCAAATTTTTAAAAAGTCGAAACATGTTTTCAACTAGTAACACCAACTTGCATTTTTATGTTCCATTGTTTATGTATTTAGGAAAACTTTTGATTTCACCATACCTTATTTTCAAAACTTCACCTCTTTTATTTTCTTAAAAAGGTTTAGATTTCTGGGTTTCGGCTTACTTGAATTACGTTACGCCTTTAGACATGGCGTGATTTAAGTGCCGGTCACGAGCTAATATTTCGGGTCGTGACAGTAACATCAGAAAAGAATACATTAAACATATATCACATATATGTTAAATGTATCCAAATATGAGAAAATGAAATACTTAAGTGAGCAATATATTTGTTAATGTAATTTAATATATCTAATATATAATTCTATATTAAATTATTAAATCAACACTTGATTTAATAATCCGGCTATATTACATATAACCGACTAATATAATATGTATCATTTTATCGAATCAACACTTGATCCGATAACCCGGCTATATCACATATAACCGGCCGATATCACATATCGTGAGAATAGAATACGGTATCACATATCGTATTAATCTCGGTCCCGCACATATCACATATGTGCTCCTACTCCTTTTCGCCTGAGCCAGGAAACCTCTGTGTAGGACTCTAAAGACTGTCAATACGCCGGCAGTAGGTGATGATCATATCAAACACCCACAAGCTACAAGCGTCAGCTAAACGTAACAGCCACCCGGGTATTGAGCGATCAGAAGATCAATAACCAAGCCTGTACATACTCCTGTGAATCCAATCAGTAACACTTCCATACAGTCCGGTCTCTTCGTTTGATATGTTGCATATCCAGTCTAGGGGTGGTAAACGTCAGACCCCAGTAACCGATAAGTCGTGTCGATGTGAGGCTCATAACGGGTCGAGAAACTACTGATAACACTTACCAGTAAATCTCCATATCAGCCCTGGCCAGGGACTTCCAGTTATAACCAATCAAACACAGCGCAACATCAACCCCAATACCGGGAGAGACGAAACCCCTCCTATCGCTCATTGCCTCCATGTGATTCGGGTATGTACCCAAAAGCCACCGTTTTGCACGTTCTCATGAACGTGGTAAGGTGGGAATCACACAAGACTCTATGACGATCTCGGGTCTACAGACTAACCTGTACCAGTGTTACCCGAGAACTGCTATCTGACGATAGGTATAATACCATCTAGGAGTTCTCGGTGAGTCCGTTCAGTGTACCCAGTCACCATTGAGCACTCGTACACCATCTTTGATGTCAAACACCAATGGATATGGGATCATCCATCGCCCATCATATGGGTCATGATGCGTATACGCTAGTCTACTCTTGAGTATCGATGCCCTGTCTCCATATACCCTCGACTAGGAACAGTTATAGGATGTACTCTTGGACTACCCTGGACCCACTAGTATGATCTACATCATAGTCCTAGTAGTCGAGTACATATCCTAAGGGCTTTATCAACATGTGAGAGCAAGATAGTAAACCAATACAAGTCAACATGTTAAGACAAAGTGAAACCAGATAACATACTATCATATCGAGCAAGAAAGACCTCTCTCTATATAACCAAGAATCCTCTATAATATACATCATATGTACAACAATGACCTCTAGGGCATATACATAACTAACAATCTCCCACTTGCACTAAGACCAGCTGTTGTAGTATCTTATACCCAACATCCCGAAGAGTCTCTCAAATTGTATCTAGGGTATGGCCTTCGTGAGTGGATCCGCAATGTTGTCCTTCGTGTCAACTCTTCTGACCTCGATCTCTCGGCGATCAACTATCTCCCGGACAGGTGATACCGCCTCAGAATATGCCTGGATCTCTGATAGGACCTGGGTTCCTTGGCCAAACCCACAGCTCCATTGTTATCACAATACAAAGGTATTGGATGCTCAATGTACGGAAACCGCACTAAGTTCAGTGATGGACTTTTTTATCCAGACAGCCTTTTTGGCAGCATCGTTGGCAGCGATGTATTCAGCCTCCATCGTCGAGTCTGCCACGGTTTCCTGTTTGGAACTCTTCCAACACACCGCCCCTCCATTAAGTGTAAAGATAAATCCCGAGTGCGACTTAGAGTCGTCCTTATCACTTTGGAAGCTCGAATCGGTAAAGGACTCCACTTGGAGTTCTCTATTACCATACACTAAGAATATCTCCTTAGTCCTTCTCAAGTACTTGAGAATGTTCTTCACAGCTGTCCAGTGACTCTCTCCTTGATCTGCTTGATACCTACTCACTACGCTTAGTGATTATGCTACATCAGGTCTGGTACATAGCATTGCGTACATGATAGAGCCTACTGCCGAAGCATATGGTATCCCTTACATGCGAGCTCTCTCCAAGTCAGTCTTGGGAGACATCTCTTTGGAGAGAGTGAGTCCAAAGATCGTGGGTTGGTTCTCACGCTTGGATTCTTCCATACTAAACATTTTTAGTATGGTGTCAATGTACCTGGATTGGGACAATCCCAGTATCCGTTTAGATCTATCTCTATAGATCTTAATTCCCAAAATGCAGGACGCATCACTTAGATCTTTCATTGAGAATCTATGTGATAAGAAGAGCTCGACCGAGTGCAGCATAGGAACATCATTTCCTATTAAGAGTATGTCATCCACGTACAATACGAGGAAGACAACCTTACTCTCTGCCACCTTCTTGTAAATACAAGGTTCATCTACGTTTTTGATGAAGTCAAACTCTTTGACTACAACATCAAAATAGATGTTCCAACTCCGCGATGCCTGCTTTAACCCGTAGTTGGATTTAAGCAGCTTGCACACCTTTCCGCTGCTCCCACTGTCTACGAAGCCCTCTGGCTGAGTCATATACACGCACTCCTCTAAATCACCATTTAGAAAGACGGTCTTAACATCCATTTGCCAGATTTCGTAGTCATGGTATGCAGCAATGGCAAGTAGGATCCGGATGGACTTAAGCATAGCCACTGGAGAAAATGTTTCGTCATAATCCACACCTGGTCGTTGACGAAAACCCTTTGCAACTAGTCTAGCTTTGAAAGTCTCAACTTTTCCATCCACACCAAGTGTTGGGGTAAAAATTTACATCCCGGTTGACCAAGTCAAAATCAAAGTCAACCCCAAGCCAAGTGGGCCCAAGCCCAGATCCAGTAGGCCCATGCCCGGGTCGAGCCCGAACATGAAGCGGCCGGCCTCCCCCCATGCCAAGATAAAAATTTTGTAATAAATAATTTTGTTGTATTTCTTTTGTTTTGTTTTATGGATAAATGTAAGAAAAATAGGCATAAAGCCAAATTTTTGTAAAGCCCATGGCTTATGTGCAAAAAGAAATGGCACATGAGCCATGGGATAGGCAAAATGCCATTTTGTGAAGCCCAAGGGGCTATGTGCGAAGTGTATAGCCTATAAAGGCAAAAGATAATGAAAATATCTCATAGCTTTTTCTCTCTCCAAAAAAGTTTCAGAGCTGAGCTCTTTCCTCCTTCTTCAAGGTTCCAAAACCTTCTTCTTTCTTTTGAATTAAATCAAGAGTTTTACTCTTCCTTTTTCAAAACTAAATAGTTTTCCACCACAAAACCCACAAAGGGGAACTTGGATCTGTCATCAGATCTTAAAAAGGAGAGATTTTGAGATTTCACATCTCTTGATCTTCAAGATCCACCAAGAGACAGGAGGAAGAAGAAGAACCACTTCCATTAAACCCAAAACACATTCAGGAGCCCGACTCCTCTCTGATTTCTCCTTTGAGAAATCCTTTTTTTCAGGCTAAAAGCCTCTTGTGCCTCTCCGGCGCGCAGCGCAAATGCGCAAGGCGCCAGCGTGCCGACACGTGGCGCGCGCGCTTGCGCACCTGCGCGCTTGCGCAAGTGCGCAAGGCGCCCGCGTGCCGACACGTGGCGCGCGCGCTTGCGCACCTGCGCGCTTGCGCAAGGGCGCAAGGCGCCCGCGTGCCGACACGTGGCGCGCGCGCTTGCGCACCTGCGCAAGTGCGCAAGGCGCCCGCGTGCCGACACGTGGCGCGCGCGCTTGCGCACCTGCGCAAGTGCGTAAGGCGCCCGCGTGCCGACATGTGGCGCGCGCGCTTGCGCACCTGCGCGCTTGCGCAAGTGCGCAAGGCGCTCGCGTGCCGACACGTGGCGCGCGCGCTTGCGCACCTGCGCAAGTGCGCAAGGCGCCCGCGTGCCGACACGTGGCGCGCGCGCTTGCGCACCTGCGCACAGCACCTAAGCGCACAGTGCCCAAGGTGCTGCCCCACGCATCCCTTGGATGCCTTTTCCCCCTCTTTTTATGTATATACATATATATATACATTTGTATACAAATGTACACATACACATACTCCGCAACATTCTCCCCCTCCAAAAAATTTTCGGGCCGGGGCGCTGCCCCGAACCCCGCAAGGGGGCTGCTAGCCCCCTTGACCCCCAGCCCGCTATCCGGGTAGCGGGACCCCCGTAAAAACTCTGCGTGGCTCCCGATATATCCAAAACCCCCCTTTCAGAACAGAACACACGTACACTGCACATTGAATTCGCATGATCAGTTTAACCCGTTAATCGGAGGTTCCCTCGCCCCAAAGGCAAGGGGTAATTAACGGCAGCTTAGTCCGCGGCTGCCGGAGATTCGGATCCCCACAATCATTAAACCCCGGCCTACCCTAGGCAGGGGGAATCTGTAGTACGCCTGACAAGCGCGCGCGTATTCCCATCTCAATGGGGTGACGAAAAACACCCTACAGATTCTGGCACGCCCGGTGGGACCCTATCTCTCCTTCCATATTTCGGGTTAAACGTTCATGCGAACTCAATCAATATACATATCGATTGCCTATACTGAAATGATGTTTTCTTTGCGTGCAGCAATCAACCTTCAACGACAATGTCTTCCCAGACGAATTCAACTTCCAAAGAGACCCCGATTCCGTACGTGGTCAAGATCAACGCTCGTGTGGTTCTCCCCGCAAGCCTCAGTCGACAATGGGAGAAACCGCCCCGCCAGTTTGGCTCTGTCATCATCTACCCTGCCGGAAGCGCTCATCTGGCAGAGATCCCAGCGGAACAGGTGGCCAAGCCGGTCTCAAGGGGTAAGAGGCCGAATGTCGTGATCGCCAAGGCACCACAACCGAAACTTAAGATGGTGTCTGAACGAGTCCCTGGCGCTCTAGCTGGGGGCAAGAATTCCGATGTGAAGGGCAACATTAAAAGTTGCGGACGAGCTCAGGCGATGACTCCAACAAATGCACAATCGGGAGTATCTCCAAGGCCCTCCATCAACCGGTATGCGGCGTCTTCCTAAAAAGCCGAAGTCTGCAAGGTGCTTAGAACAGAAAAGTTAAGGCAGAAGCGGCTCAGGTATCGAGCCAACAAAAGGGCCAAGGCTTCGGCCAAATGGAATCGTGTGAAGTTCCAAGTGCAGGGTTGCCCCGCGACGACGGCTGAGTCGGACGTAATAATCAGCAATTCCTTCGAGCCTCTAAAGTGGGTTCAGAACAATGCCATGACCGCTAGAATCAAGAAGACAGCGGTCCGAACAGTGCCGCAAAGAGACGTGTCCCGGCCCCAACAGAAAAAGTATGACACTGTCTCATCAAGAGTCTATGAAGCACTCTGTGCCGCACGAAAGCAGCGGGGAAAACCCAGAAAAGAAGCGCCAGCACCATTCAAGAAACTGGTTAAGCCAGACGCCTTCAATCGACTACCAGCTACCGAAACAAGGGGGTCAAGACAGCGATCCACGAAATCAACTTCCAATGATAGAAAGACGGCCGGATATATCATCCATACGGTCTATATGGCGGGCGGGCGCCCCAGCGACAACCTTCGCAGCAAAAGCAAGGACGGGGCCACCACATCCCAAGCCCAATCTAGCCTGAATGTGGTTGCCGCCGCCCAAGAACAGCCGCCCCTGCTGGATGAAGAAAACCCTCTCGATGAGGATGATAGGCAGATAGACCCCTCGGTCCATGTAGAGTCAAGCTCGGACAGCGAGGAAGAGCCGACTTTCCGCCCTAGGACTGCGGAGCAAGAGCTGCTTCAAGAGCTTCGAAAACAGCTCAGGAGCAAAGATAAAGAGATGGCCAAGCTCTATTCGAAGATTGACGACTTAACGAACGTGGTGATGCAGCTTACGGCTCAAATTGCTCGAGCGCCTCCCAATCAAGCACAAGCCGCTACTAATCAGCCGGGTGATGACTATCCGAGGCAGCCAATGCCTGTTCCTTCGGGTCCAAGACTGGTCGAGCCACATGAAAGCCGGCCACACTCCGCTTCTGGGGACGCCTTGGCCCCAGATAGCACTATCCCGCTAACACAGGATCGGATAATGGATTTGGTCACCAGCAAGGTTAAAACATTGGTGGCCGAAGCTGAAGCTCAGAAAGAAATCGGCAGTAGTGGGCGGCCATACCCCGCGCAGTACAATCTGATTGAGTTCCCAAGCGGCTACGTCATTCCTAAGTTCGGAAGATTTGATGGAACGGGGAATGCAAATCAGCACGTCGCCCACTTCAAAGCATCGTGCGGAAATACAGGGGGCAATGACGCGCTCCTTCTTCGTCAGTTTGTCAACAGCCTGACCGGCGTCGCCTTCGACTGGTATGCGAGTATACCGGACGGGTCCGTCATTACCTTTGCCCAAATGGAGTCCCTGTTTCGGCAAAGGTTCATGAGTGTCAGTGATAAAATCTCCATTGCCGACCTTGTGAAGACTAAGCCGGGGAAGAATGAAAGCAACACCGACTTTATCGCCCGATGGCGTAATCTCACAGTCAAATGCGAACCGCCGCTGGAGCAGGACCAGTCCGTCAGCCTTCTCATTGGGAACCTCAGCAATTGGATGGTCCCATTCTTGTGTACAGCGGGCCTCAAGACATTTCAGGAGCTAACCAAGAAAGTTCAAATGCTAGAACGCTCGAAGCAAGAGTCCCCGCCGGACTCTCAGAGAGACAAAACCTGGAAAAGCAAGCGGGACGACAACCGTAGAAGCGGGAGTTCCAGCAGTACCAATGTCTTCAACGCGTCCGACAATGAAGAAAAGCGAAGGGCGGGCGAATCCAAAACCAACCGGTCACGAAAGCCATTGCTGGGAGGAGATGGGCCCACCCTAGAGGAGAAAAAGAACAAGGTTTACTCTTTCAGAAGGGACAAGGTCCGCAAGATATTTAAAGATGCCTTGAACAACGGCCTACAATTGCCGGAGTCGAAAAGACCCCAAGAAGCAAAAATGACCGACAATCCTCTGTATTGCCCGTACCACCGAGTAGTGAGCCATGCGATCGAGGATTGCTATATCTTCAAAGACTGGGTCGAGAAGCAGTACAAGGCTGGAGAGATCAAGCTGTCCAAAAGTGTGTTGGTGAACAATCAAGTTGCAACTGCCAACTTTATACAGACAGAAGTTGAAGCCTTCTGGGAGCAGACAGCTGAATCTGCTGCCCTGACAAACGAAACTGACTCATCGCGGCCTCCGTGGAGTACACACATATCTAATAAGACGAAGAAGATGCTAAAGATGCTTCAGAAAGAGCCCAGGATGGAATGGGAAGGACAGAAGAAGCCTACCAGTCCAGCCGCCAATGCGGCTCCATCAGGCTCAAAATCTAAGAAGCTCAAGAAGAAGAAAAGTGCAGCTCGGCGCGAAAAAGAGTCTGAAGGGAGATCGACCATTCAAAAATATATCGATTCCCTTGAAGAATATGAACAAAAGGAAAGAACATTGATTCAATTGAATGAGTTCTTCCCTATACAAGCGGCTGAAATTCTGGAGGAGTTAGAAGAAGACTCCAATGAAGAAATCCCAGTAGTGACCTGCTATGCCATCCATCTTGGCAGTGACTCCGAGGATGAGCTCTGTTTTCCTGAAGAGGATGAGGAGCTCGCCACAACGGCCAATCAAATCTAGCTTAGAAGCGGCAGGGCTCTACCGCCAAATCAGGGCAACGCCCCAAAAGGGAAGGAAAAACAAGTCGCTAATGAAGAAGATGGCAGAGAACCGATTGATGAAAACATAAGTCCTTCCTCGGTGGACTATAATGTCTTGGCACATCTCCGGAAGCTTCCGTCTCTCCTGAGCATCTACGACGCCTTGGTCCTATCTAAAGAGCTTAGAGATGTTCTCATCCATGCTCTACAAAACCCCGAGCGGTATCAGGCTCACTTTGCGGAAATTAATATGAAAGAAGCCCAGCACGCTTTGCATGCCGCCGCAGTCACATTTAAGGATGAAGACTTGCTACTGGGAACGGCTGAGCATAATCGGCCGCTTTACGTGACCGGGTACAGCGACGGAGATCGAATTAATCGTATATTGATTGATCCGGGGTCCTCAGTGAACATCATGAACTTACGAACCCTGAAGAGTTTGTCAATGGACGTCCGACACCTGTCAAGGGAAAGGATTGTCATTCAAGGCTTCAACCAAAATTGCCAGCAAGTTCTGGGGTCTATAGCTTTGCCAATCAAATTCGGGGATCTGCAAACCGAAGCTAAGATATACGTGATTGACGCAGACACGTCTTATAAGATTCTCTTGGGACGGCCGTGGCTCCACGATTACGGCATCATTCCGTCAACTCTCCATCAATGCATGAAGTATACTAAAAATGGCGAAGAAAGACGCATTGACGGAGACATCCAGCCGTTCGGTGTGCATGAAGTCCGCTATGAAGATTCTCGGTACTTTATGAACCACCAAAATGCTAAGCCACAACTGACTGAGGATAGACCGGCCCCAAGACTCAAAAGCAAATCTGCGCCGGCTGTCACTTTCAAGAGCAAAAACACCCAAGTGCGCCCGCATTTCGGTAGCGACACTGACGAGTCCGACGCTGGAAGCCCGTCCTCCCGTAAAACTCGTCCTCGTTTCGGCAGCGATACAGACGAATCTGTTACTGAAGGCCCATCTAGCAGCAAAGTCCGCCCTCATCTTGGCAGCGACACTGAAGAGTCGGAGGAAGAGGACCTGCCGTGCAACAGCGATGCAGATTGGACCCCTATGCAACAAGAGAAACTACGAGAGACCTTCGAAGTTGCAGAAGGGTCCCTAGCCGTGACAAGGGTACCAGAGCAGATGTACAAAGAGCTCGATGCGTTATCAGTCTCCACCGTGGACCAGCTGAAGAATTTCTACGTTCCCGGGAGGAATAGTGGACAGAAGGGCATCCTGTTTTATGGGTCAAACCCCGTTGCGCACCCGGACGATTTGTCTGTTGCGTGCCTTCCATATGAGAGAGGCATAAGAGCCGTCCTCAATCCCAGATACTATGCGCCCGAGATGCGGGAATACTTTAAGAAGTGCGGATGCCGGTTATATCAAACGGAGTCCGAAGCAAAGTTTTACGAAGGCCTATGGCATCCGCCCCAGGTCCGAGCACTCATCGATGGACGAATTCCAGATAGACGGGGCATAGGCTACATTCAACCTGATTCCAAAGCGTGCTACATGATCCATGTTGGTGAGGCCAGCGAAAGATCAAATGATGACGACGAGATAGCCGAGCCAGAAGAAGCTCCTCAAGAGCTCGAAGATGGCGGACAAGCAACCTTTGACGAGCTAACCGAGATTGACTTAGGAACGCCCGATAATCCAAGGCCGACCTACATCAGCTCGCTCTTGTCAGAGGAAATGAAAGCGCAGATAATCGCCCTGCTGCATGAGTTCGTCGACTGCTTCACGTGGACATACAAAGAAATGCCTGGCCTTTCCCCTGAAGTGGCCGTACATAAGTTGGCTATATCTCCTGATGCTAAGCCAGTCAAACAAGCTCCTCGAAGAATGAGAAGGGAGTTGGAAGAAAAGGTCATTGAGGAAACCAAGAAACTCATCGATGCCGGCTTCATCAGGGAAGAGAAATATGCAGACTGGATCGCATGCATAGTCCCAGTGAAGAAGAAAAATGGGCAGATCCGAGTCTGTGTCGATTTCAGGGACCTCAATAAGGCATGTCCTAAAGATGACTTCCCGCTACCGGTCATGGAAATGATGGTGATGACACCTCAAATTACGAACTGTTCACCTTTATGGACGACTCGTCTGGATATAATCAGATCAAGATGTCGCCTGAGGATGAGAAGCACACAGCATTTCGAACCCCGATCGGTATATATTGCTACAAGGTAATGCCATTCGGACTGAAGAACGCGGGTGCTACATATCAGAGGGCAATGACTAATATCTTTGATGACCTAATCCATAAAGTCGTCGAATGCTATGTTGATGATCTGGTCATCAAGACTAAAGCCAAGGCCGATCATATCCAAGATCTCAGGACCGTTCTCACCAGACTGAGGCAATACGATCTGAAGATGAATCCTTTAAAGTGCGCTTTTGGCGTGTCATCGGGAAAATTCCTGGGCTTCATAGTTCGACATCGAGGGATCGAAGTTGACCCATCAAAGATAAAGGCCATCATGGAGATGCCCCCTCCGAAGAGTCTGACGCAGCTGAGATCTTTTCAAGGCAAGCTTGCTTATATACGGAGGTTTATCTCAAATTTATCAGGGAGATGCAGGCCCCTCTCAAAGCTCATGAAGAAAGGAGCTCCTTTTATCTGGGATGCCGAATGTCAAGCAGCTTTCGAAAGCATCAAACAGTACTTGTTGCACCCTCCAGTGCTGGCCGCTCCCATTCCAAATAAACCGCTGATTCTCTACACTGCAGCGCTGGACGAGTCACTCGGTGCGCTCCTTGCCCAGAATAATGAGGAAGGAAAAGAAAATGCTCTCTACTACCTCAGTCGAACTCTAGTCGGGGCGGAACACAACTACTCCCCAATCGAAAAGCAATGCCTGGCTCTGATATTTGCTGTGAAGAAGCTGAGGCACTATTTGCTCGCTCATCGGGTTATGCTGATCTCCAAGGTCGACCCGCTCAAACACTTGATGACCAAAGCAAGCCTAGCCGGCAGAATGGCAAGATGGGCTGTCATGCTACTTGAGTTTGACATAGTTTATACCCCTCAGAAAGCAGTAAAAGGGCAAGCTATTGCAGACTTTCTCGCCGCTCATCCCATACCAGAAGGGTCGCCGCTAAATTGTGAGTTACCCGATGAACAAGTGCTGCACCTCGAGGAAGATGAGCCATGTTGGGAGCTCTACTTCGATGGAGCCTCGTCAATAAGGACCTCCAGTAAATCAAGCGTCCCGGAGATAAAAGCAGGGATAGGATTGGTGTTCATCACACCATCAATGGGAACCATACGACGTTCTTTTGCTCTCACCGAGCCTCGAACGAACAATGAAGCTGAGTATGAAGCTCTGATAGCTGGTTTGGAACTCGCCATAGAAATGGAAATCCTTCGGCTACGGGTTTACGGTGACTCCCAGCTGGTCGTCAACCAAGTAAGCGGCGACTATAAGATATACAAACCCGAGTTAGCTCGGTACAGAGGTCGAGTGGTGGAACTCATGAAACGGTTCACTCATATGGAACTAACGAGAGTCCCTAGAGCGTTGAACGGAAAGGCTGATGTACTCGCTCGCTTGGCCAAGGAGCTGGCTGATCCTGACATGGACGAAATTCTGATCACAGTCAGGAGCCGGCAAATCCTACCCCTTGTCTCTCTACGAGAAGAGGAAAGCGCGGAACATAAGAGCAGTCCCGCCGAAGAAGCGTCGATCATCCAAGATGAGCCCGATTGGAGAGAACCCTTCATAGAATACCTCCGATACGACAAGCTGCCTGAAGAAAAATCTGCGAGGATTCAGCTGAAGAAAAGAGCTCTCCGATACGTGTTTGTAAATGACACGCTATACCGCAGGTCATATGACCAACTCTGGCTCAGGTGCCTGTCATCGGCCGAAGCCCAAAAAGTCATGAAAGAAGTTCACTCGGGCGTTTGCGGTGCTCACCAATCTGGCCCCAAGATGCGACTTCAAATCAAACGGCTTGGGTATTACTGGCCCACCATGATACGGGATTGCGGAGAGCATGCAAAGAAATGTTATATCTGCCAAATTCACGGTGATTTTATTCACAAGCATCCCAATCCATTGCATCCTACGGTGGCGTCGTGGCCCTTCGAAGTTTGGGGCACCGACATTGTTGGCCCAATTGATCCTCCGTCATCTAAAGGCCACCGGTTTATACTGGCCGCGACAGACTACTTCTCCAGATGGGCTGAAGCTGTCCCGCTAAAAGAAGTTAAGACAAAGGATATTCTGACATTCTTCCAGCATAATATTCTATACCGCTTTGGTACACCAAGAAGAATCATTTCTGATAACGGGCCTTCTTTCAAGAGCTTCAATGTCTCAAGGTTCGCTACTCAGCACAAGATAGACTGGAGATATTCCTCCATCTATAATCCAAGAGCCAACGGGCTAGCCGAAGCCTTCAATAAGACTCTATGCAAGCTCCTGAGGAAAAATGCTTCAGCCAACAAGAGAGACTGGAATCTCAAACTTCACGAGGCGTTGTGGGCATATCGTACCACGCACCGTACTCCAACACAGTCCACTCCATACTCATTGCTCTTCGGAGTGGAGGCGGTCCTCCCCCTCGAAGTCGAAGTCCCAAGCTTAAGAATGGTCGTCCAACATGAGTTGACGGAGGAAGAAAACGTGCTCCTTCGACTTGAAGAACTCGATGCCCTCGAAGAAAAGAGGCTCGCGGTGCAGCAAAATCTGGAGCTATACCGAGCCCAAATGTCACGGGCCTATGACAAGATAACCCGTCTCCGCGCTTTCAAGAAAGGTGAATTGGTGTTGGTCCTCAAAAGACCGATCATCCCCAATCGACATGCCAAGGGAAAATTCGAGCCGAACTGGGAAGGACCATACGTCATCGAGAAAGTGTTCGACGGAGGATCCTACCAACTAATAAGTGCCGAGGGAGAAAGGCCCATGCCACCCATCAATGGCCGATATCTCAAGAAATACTACACATGAATGCTCCAAGTCGCAGGCGAATTGAGCACATCGTCCCTACGGTCTGGATCAGACATCCTGCAAAACCGTATACAATCCACGGGCGTAAATGACCCCTATTTCTCCCAAATCCTGCCGGTGAGACTACTTTTAAAGTCCCACCAGCGGCCAAAAAAAAAAAAAAAAACAAAAACAAAAAAAAAAAAACGGTATGTCCACAAGCAAAACGGGCACGGATGAAAACCCGAAAGGGCTCCGTGAGTAAAAACAGCAGGACTACCGGCGAGTCTGTGAAAATCCGAAAGGGCGCAAACTCATGAAAAGAGATGAAATACACTCGCAAAGCCCTCTCGACCTTGCGAGGAGAAAACCCCTGCGTGAGATCCTTACGACTCACAAAGGAGCAACACACTTAGGAATCCTCACGATTCCTAAGGAGAAAATACACCTGCGGGATCCTTACGACTCGTAGGGAGAAAATGCTTTTATGGGACCCTCACGGCCCATAAAATTGAAAAGCCTTGGGTGGTAGGGACCCAAACCTATCTCCTAAGCCATCGTTCCCCAACGGGCAACGGCAAATGATGAGTCGCTCCTGGCATTTCGCTTCAGTGTTAGCGGTGCTGATGCCGACCAAAAACCCAAATCCCGAGTCCTCCCAAGGCAAATGATGAGTTGCTCCTGGCATTATTCCAGTGCAGCAATGCTGATGCCAAACAAGATCCAAATTCCAAGTCCCCAAATGGCGAATGATGAGTCGCTCCTGGTACCATATTCCAGTGCAGCGATGCAGACGCCAACCAAATTCCAAATCCCATACCCCAACGGCGAATGATGAGTCGCTCCTGGTACCACATTCCAGTGCAGCGATGCAGACGCCAACAAATCCCTGAAATCTTTCTGGCCCTACGGTCTGGATCATACATCCTGCAAAACCGTATACAATCCACGGGCGTAAAACAATCCCAATCTCTCCTAAGTCCTACCGGTGAGACCACATTCAAAGTCCCACTATAAAAAAAAAAAAAAAAGGGTATGTCCACAAGCAAAATAGGCACGGAGGAAAACCCGAAAGGGCTCCGTGAGTAAAAACAGCAGGACTGCCGACGAGTTTGTGAAAACCTGAAAGGGCGCAAACTCGTGAAAAGAAGATGAAATGCACTCTTAAAGTCCTCTCGACTTTGAGAGGAGGAAATTCCCGCGTGAGATCCTTACGACTCACAAAGGAGCAACACACTTAGGAGTCCCCACGACTCCTATGGAGAAAATACGCCTAAGAGATCCTTTCGACTCGTAGGGAGAAAATGCTTTTATGGGACCCTCACGGCCCATAAAATTGAAAAGTCTTAGGTGATAGGGATCTAAACCTGCCTCCTAAGCCATCAATTCTCAAATTCTCTCGGGGCAAATGATGAGTTGCTCCTGGCATTATTCCAGTGCAGCAATGCAGATGCCAAACAAAAACTAAAATCCCAAAATCCTCTCCATGACAGATGATGGTTCGCTCCTGGTACCATATTCCAGTATAGCGATGCTGATGTCAACCCAATCAAAATCAACAAGTCAACTTCCACCCGACACCGCAAGAAGCGGAGCAAGTCAAGTCTACCCCTGACACTGCAAGAAGCAGAGCAAGTCAAATCAAGCATCGACCGTCCAAGTCGCTAAAAGGGCAGCAACGACCGTCCACGTCGCAAAAAGGGCAGCACCGACCGTCCAAGTCGCTAAAAGGGCAGCACCGACCGTCCAAGTCGCAAAAAGGGCAGCATCGACCGTCCAAGTCGCTAAAAGGGCAGCAACGACCGTCCACGTCGCAAAAAGGGCAGCACCGACCGTCCAAGTCGCTAAAAGGGCAGCACCGACCGTCCAAGTCGCAAAAAGGGCAGCATCGACCGTCCAAGTCGCTAAAAGGGCAGCAACGACCGTCCACGTCGCAAAAAGGGCAGCACCGACCGTCCACGTCGCTAAAAGGGCAGCACCGACCGTCCAAGTCGCAAAAAGGGCAGAACCGACCGTCCACGTCGCTAAAATGGCAGCACCGACCGTCCAAGTCGCAAAAAGGGCAGAACCGACCGTCCACGTCGCTAAAAGGGCAGCATCGACCGTCCAAGTCGCAAAAATGGCAGCATCGACCGTCCACGTCGCTAAAAGGGCAGCAACGACCGTCCACGTCGTAAAAAGGGCAGCACAGGATTCCTACAAAGCGGGAACCAGATCACTCCGGGCCTGGGAAACGTCTATCACGGACACTCCGTCTCAGAGACATGTCAAGCAACGACCGTCCATGTCGTAAAAAGGGCAGTGCCAGCTTCCCAAAAGGTGGGAACCAAATCAAGCCGCCTCCACGTGAAAGAAGATCCATCAATTTCATGCACACGACCTACATATGTGGTGTGCATTTATTGATGGGGGGCAATTTGTTGGGGTAAAAATTTACATCCCGGTTGACCAAGTCAAAATCAAAGTCAACCCCAAGCCAAGTGGGCCCAAGCCCAGATCCAGTAGGCCCATGCCCGGGTCGAGCCCGAACATGAAGCGGCCGGCCTCCCCCCATGCCAAGATAAAAATTTTGTAATAAATAATTTTGTTGTATTTCTTTTGTTTTGTTTTATGGATAAATGTAAGAAAAATAGGCATAAAGCCAAATTTTTGTAAAGCCCATGGCTTATGTGCAAAAAGAAATGGCACATGAGCCATGGGATAGGCAAAATGCCATTTTGTGAAGCCCAAGGGGCTATGTGCGAAGTGTATAGCCTATAAAGGCAAAAGATAATGAAAATATCTCATAGCTTTTTCTCTCTCCAAAAAAGTTTCAGAGCTGAGCTCTTTCCTCCTTCTTCAAGGTTCCAAAACCTTCTTCTTTCTTTTGAATTAAATCAAGAGTTTTACTCTTCCTTTTTCAAAACTAAATAGTTTTCCACCACAAAACCCACAAAGGGGAACTTGGATCTGTCATCAGATCTTAAAAAGGAGAGATTTTGAGATTTCACATCTCTTGATCTTCAAGATCCAGCAAGCGACAAGAGGAAGAAGAAGAACCACTTCCATTAAACCCAAAACACATTCAGGAGCCCGACTCCTCTCTGATTTCTCCTTTGAGAAATCCTTTTTTTCAGGCTAAAAGCCTCTTGTGCCTCTCCGGCGCGCAGCGCAAGTGCGCAAGGCGCCAGCGTGCCGACACGTGGCGCGCGCGCTTGCGCACCTGCGCGCTTGCGCAAGTGCGCAAGACGCCCGCGTGCCGACACGTGGCGCGCGCGCTTGCGCACCTGCGCGCTTGCGCAAGTGCGCAAGGCGCCCGCGTGCCGACACGTGGCGCGCGCGCTTGCGCACCTGCGCAAGTGCGCAAGGCGCCCGCGTGCCGACACGTGGCGCGCGCGCTTGCGCACCTGCGCAAGTGCGCAAGGCGCCCGCGTGCCGACACGTGGCGTGCGCGCTTGCGCACCTGCGCGTGTGCGCAAGTGCGCAAGGCGCCCGCATGCCGACACGTGGCGCGCGCGCTTGCGCACCTGCGCAAGTGCGCAAGGCGCCCGCGTGCCGACACGTGGCGCGCGCGCTTGCGCACCTGCGCAAGTGCGCAAGGCGCCCGCGTGCCGACACGTGGCGCGCGCGCTTGCGCACCTGCGCACAGCACCTAAGCGCACAGCGCCCAAGGTGCTGCCCCACGCATCCCTTGGATGCCTTTTCCCCCTCTTTTTATGTATATACATATATATATACATTTGTATACAAATGTACACATACACATACTCCGCAACATTCTCCCCCTCCAAAAAATTTTCGGGCCGGGGCGCTGCCCCGAACCCCGCAAGGGGGCTGCTATCCGGGTAGCGGGACCCCCGTAAAAACTCTGCGTGGCTCCCGATATATCCAAAACCCCCATTTCAGAACAGAACACACGTACACTGCACATTGAATTCGCATGATCAGTTTAACCCGTTAATCGGAGGTTCCCTCGCCCCAAAGGCAAGGGGTAATTAACGGCAGCTTAGTCCGCGGCTGCCGGAGATTCGGATCCCCACAATCATTAAACCCCGGTCTACCCTAGGCAGGGGGAATCTGTAGTACGCCTGACAAGCGCGCGCGTATTCCCATCTCAATGGGGTGACGAAAAACACCCTACACCAAGTATCTTCTTAAAGATCCATTTGCTCCCAATGGGTTTTACCCCTTCAAGGGCAACTTCCAAAGTCCATACTTTGTTGGTGTACATGGATTTCATCTCAGATCGCATTGCATCCAGCCATTTCACAGAGTCCCCACTCGTGATGGCCTGCTCGAAGCTAGTCAGGTCATCATCTTCCATGATGCAATCCTCGCTCCCACCATCGTTGAGTAAACCATAGTATCTCTCAGGTGGATGAGGAACCCTACTAGATCGGCGGAATGGCTGGGGTTCGTTGGGAACTACTGAATCCTCTGGTTTTACCAAATCATCTGTCATAGTTTGTATAGCTGGAACCTCTTCCAGTTCTACCTCATTACCACTAATTTCTTTTATAAGAAAACCCTTTTCTAAAAAAGTGTCATGTCGAGAAACAAACACCTTTTGTTCTTCGGAGTGGTAGAAGATATACCCTCGCGAATATTTGGGATATACAATAAACTTGCTCAGAACAGACCTTGCCTCGAGCTTGTCTAGATTTTGTGTTTTCACATAAGCCGGACAACCCCATATCTGAATAAAATTAAGTCATGGCCTCTTCCCATTCCATATCTCATATGGAGTGGTAGGCACTGATTTGGTTAGAACTCTATTCAATATATATGCTGCTTTCTCCAGCACATAACCCCAAAAGGAAATAGGCAACTCAGCAGTGCTCATCATAGAGCGCACCATATCTAATAGGGTGCGATTCCTCCTTTCCGATACACCGTTGTGCTGTGGTGTATATGGAGGTGTAAGCTGAGAGTGAATCCCATTCTCTTTTAGTTAGTCGAGGAACTCATTGCTCAAGTATTCTCCTCCTCGATCAGATCGAAGGATTTTAATACTTTTACCCATTTAGTTCTCGACTTCGTTATTATATTCTTTGAATTTCCCAAAAGCTTCAGACTTGTGTTTCAACAGGAACACATGTCCGTATCTTGAGAGATTGTCAGTGAATGTAATGAAGTACGAAGAACCATTCCTGGCATGTGTAGACATGGGACCACATACATCACTATGTATCAGTCCCAAGAGTTCCGTAACTCTTTATCCATGTCCACTAAATGGAGTTTTGGTCATCTTGCCTCTGAGACATGACTGGAAAGTACCATAGGATGAAAATTCGATCGGATTCAAATATCCATCCATATGTAACTTAGCTAGTCGTGTCGCATTGATATGACATAGTCTACAATGCCACAAGAAGGATTCGTTCATTTTTGAACTCTTCCTCTTGTGTGTGTTCTGTACATTAAGAACCGTGGTTTGATTCAGAACGTATATGCCATTATTTAACGAGCCTGATCCAATCAACTTTTGATTCAGGAAGATGTTCATAACATTATCCTGTACTACAAAATTACATCCTTCTTTACTCAATAAAGAAACTGATATAATATTGCATATCAGGGTCGGAATGTAATAGCATTCGTTCAGAATCAATGTATTACCATTTGGTAATACAAGGTGATATTCGCCAACTGCTTTGGTTGCAACATTTGCATAATTCCCTACTCATATGGAATGATCACCCTTTCCCAGTTCCCTACCTTTCCGTAACCCATGTAACATATTACATATGTGGGATCCCGATCCGGTATCTAATACCCAGGACGTAGAGCGAACTGAGAAACAGTTCTCGATAACTAACACACCCGAAGAAGATGCATCAACATGTTTATTCTTTATTCGGGAGGCGTGGGAATCCGGATATTCCCCTATTTCCTGTTCTGTCTTATAACAGTTATAAGAAAGAACGAAACCAACGTTCCCCTGCTCAGTAAATAAGTGGGTTCGGCCAATACATCCATATTATAATCTTGATTAAGGCTTGACATGGTCTCTACCTGGAGAGAGAGAGAAGAAAACACTTTAGCGTATACTCTTGTAAGATTAGATTGGTTATTATTGTTGGCTATAGTGCCCTCAAGTAAATTATTGGATCACAGGCATGTGATTGCAATGATTGAGGGATGACCTATACCGGTAGGACAGTCTTATTCGAGATGATAGTATGCTATCTGGTTTGTCTTTATCATCATGTACATGCTTCAGGTGACATTACAGATCACTATTACACGTTGATAAAGCCCATAGGATTCTTTCTTGACTACCAACAGTATGATGGCGATCATATACGTGATAGTAAGGTAGTCTATAAGCACATCCTTAAAGTGTCCCTAGTCGTGGGAGTTTCGAGACTGGGCATCGATACTCCATGAGTAGACTAGTGTATACGGATCGAGACCCCAACGAGGGGCGGTGGCTGGTCTCACAAGCCATTAGTGTCAGTTGGTTCACCTAAGATAGTATACAGGTGCTCATTGGGTTATGAGTACACCGGACGGACTCGCAGGGGCACTGCTGATTGGTACTATACTTATCATCAGGAGCAGTTCCCAGGTGACATGAGTACAGCTTAGTCCGTTGACTTGACACTGCTACATTGCCTCAAGTGTGTTCCCACTGTTCTTTGATTGCTACCCTACCATGACTCAAAGGAGTCATGCAAACAGGTAGTAGTTGGGTGCAGTCCCGAAGCACTTGGAGGCAGTGGCGGTTAGACAGGATTCGTCTCTCCCGGTATTGGGGGCTTGATATCGCACTGTGTCTGGAGAGCCATTACATAAAGTCCTTGGCCAAGGCAAGTGAGATTTACTGGTAGGTATTCTAGTATTGGGGGTCTGACGTTTACCATCCTCCTAGGCCCGATATGCGATACTCATAGACGAACAGACCGAACTGTACGGAGATTATCACAGATAGGCTCAGTAGGGTATCAGGATGAGTTTGCTCATCAGCCTCCCTTTTGGTCAATACATGGGTAGCCATTACGTACAGCTAGTACCACTGACGTGCTTGTAGTTAAACCCACTGCCAGCGTATTGACGAGTCTTTAGAGTCCCCCACAGAAAGTTTCCCAAGTTCGGGCGAAATGTTGTAGAGGCCGTATGGTTTTATGGCAGGGTTCGATCATATACGTGCACTCATGCACGGATCATGATCGGACGGATCATACTAGTGGGCTTTGATTTAAGCCGGATCCTAGTATTAGATTTGTTGGATTACTTTAGTCTCATTGCATTCACATTCAGTCGGAATGCGGATGCAAGTATGTATATACAGGTAAGGGGTATCCTTGTGATTCGTCACGAGTTTACTTTAGATGTTGCCATTCTCTTTTTGGATTAAACATTTTGGTTTAAATGTTTTGTGGTGGAAATTGTGAGTGGAAATCATCATGAAGAGCAATTAATGTGGCATGTGCATGGGTGATGACTCATGGTCTTATTTTTTGTGCAATGTCAACATTTTTGATTGTTTATTGTGATGGATTGAGATGGAGAGAGATAGAGGGCAGCCACAAGTTGTGGGGTTGGCTCTTGAGAATTCATTCTTGTGCTCTCTCATTTTTATCTAACATAATAACAAAAGCTCTTCATCTTCTTCTTTTTTCTCAAGCTAACAAGTTTCATCCATGGCTTCATCTTCAACCTCCATCCATACAATCTCATGAGTTGAGAATCAATGGATGCTTGAGACAAAGTTATTACACACATTCTCTACTTCACCTTGGACATGTCGGCTAGCAAACTTCATGTCTGAGTTGCTTCGGTTTGAAGCGGGAGCCCGTAAAAAGACTTCTTGATGTGGTGCCCTTTTCGACGAGGAGACCGGAGATCGAGCAAGATCGGAGATGCCGCGAGGAGTTAAAGATGGTGGCTAAAAACCGAAGGACACGGATCGATCGGTATAGCCATTCTATCTTTTTGTAGTTAGCTAGTTAACGGTTAATGGTTCGATCCGGGTGAATGGTTGTGGTAGCGCTAAGTTTCAAAAGGTTTTGTTCCTCATTTGGCCTCGGATTGACGGCCGGGGCGCTGCCGTATCCCAACATGGTATCAGAGCCACGCCATTAACTTTTACTAGCTTGTTCTAACTTGTTTAAAACATCGATCGAACGAAATTTCCAAAACCGCGATTCCATTTCATGAAGTTTCTATCGAATTTTTTTTATGGTCTAGAAATTATTTTGGGTATTTTAGAAAATCATGCAGGCTTTTCTAAGACCACTGTAGAAATTTGGTAGAGGGATCCCACAGGAATGCCGCGGAACCGCGGCCTTACCCACGTTTTGGCCGCGGTTCCGCCGCCGTTCTGGGGCTTCATTGCACCATTTTTCTTTAGGTGGTCTTTCACTTGGAATTGTGGTTTCTGGAATATTTTGTTTGGGCCCAGATTTGTTTGAGTACTGGATTTGTGCTTGGAGCCCACTTCGGGAAATTTTGTCGATCGGAATTTTAAATATGTTAGTTCACAGTACTTATATTACTATCTACGACCGTGAATGTCATTCGAGCGGTAAATCTTGTCTAATTGCTATAGCTCTTTTAGACGGGTTTGCGAACGTGACATTCACTTTGATGTTCTGTGTTGTGCTGTGATGTTGCGGATTGTCGTGGTGGACAGCTTGCGTGCAATGGTAGTGCAGTTTAGATTTATTTGTACATTTGATATCGCGGGGCGAGCGTCCGACATGTGAACTGCCATCACTGCCTGTTTGTATATTATTCTTTTGGAGCACGACCGGGTTGAGGTCGATGTCACCGTTGTACATATTTTCTTTTCTGTACTAGGATTACCCCGCGGTGGAGTGCATGGATAGCTGGGTTCTAGAGGGCAACGGGCCCGCATCTCATGGCTTTGAGACGGAGGGGGATTCACTCTAGAATTGGCGGGCTATTCGCCGCACTCGTAGGGAGTACATGTTGGCCTAAGGAGGGGTGCTCAAGTTACCAGATTTCGTGAAGTGCAGGGTGGTCCATTCACTTTGCTGAAGGGGGCTGCCTCCCTTCAGGTTTTGGCGGGTAACTTGCCGCACTCGTAGGGGTCTAGGTTTCATTGCACAGGCTATCTACATGACCAGGGGAACGTTGGGTTTCAGTTGCGGCTCAATGGAAACCCGGGGCTCCCAGATATCTGTATTGTTCTGTGATGCTTATTACATTTCTGTGATGTTGCATTTATCACGCCTGGAATGATTATTGTATATTGATATATATACCAGTAGATGTTGTATATGTTTTACACCCGCGCTAGTCCAGTCCCCGCTCTGTAGTTAGTTAAGTAACCTAACGGGTGATGACGGGACCCAGTGGCAAATGAGGATGGCATATACATACATTTTATTTTCGTTCTTTTCTGCTGTGATTAATTGATGGGACTGCATTGATTCAGATCAATGCAAGGAAAACAGACCTATTCGATGTTGTTGGAACAATTTTCAAAAAGCTGTTATTATAAGAACGTTCTCTTTTGTTTTGCACAGAGATATTCGGTTATGAATATCCAGCACCTCATTCGACGAGGCAAGGGCCGAGATCCCTTCATCGGGAGTGACCCCTTGGGCAGAAGTTTGCGTTAGGGTAATAACTTCACTATAGTCGATTACTTTTTGCTTTGCATCGCGGTATTCAGTTGGAATATCCTGCACCTCATTCTACGGGGAAAGAGCCGAGATCCCTTCACCGGGAGTGACCTCTTTAGCAAAGGTTTTCGCCACTATATATTTGTAAGAAGCTATCCGGTTCCTTCAACGATATCAAATTCATTACTGTTAATAATATGTATCCCCTAGAGGCCATTACTGTACATACGATGTATATTGGAGTGGATGCTTGGAGATATATAGGGAGGACTTTCTTGCTCGACATGATAGTATGCTATCTGGTTGCTCTTTATCTTAACATGTACGCTGATTGTCTCTATATTACATGTTGATAAAGCCCTTAGGATTAGTACTTGACTACCAGGATTATGATGTAGATCATACTAGTGGGGACAATGTAGTCGCTAAGTACATCCTTCAAATGTTCCTAGTCGAGGGTGTATCGAGACAAGGCATCGATATACCGGAGTAGACTAGCGTATAGCTTCCCGACCCATGTAGATGGGCAATGGATGATCCCATATCAATTGGTGTTTGACATCAGAGACAGTATACGGGT
The DNA here is from genome assembly GCA_030015575.1 of Agapanthus africanus. NCBI lineage: Eukaryota > Viridiplantae > Streptophyta > Magnoliopsida > Asparagales > Amaryllidaceae > Agapanthus > Agapanthus africanus. The sequence goes on from CM057347.1 coordinate 227,734,114, forward strand.
GCTCAATGGAGACTGGGTACACTGAATGGACCCACCGAGAACTCCCATATGGTATTATACCTAACGTCAGATGGCAGTTCTCTGGTGACACTGGTATAGGTTAGTCTGTAGACCCGAGATCGTCATAGAGTCTTGTGTGATTCCCACCGTGCTTTGATTTCCACCTTACCACGTTCAAGAGAACGTGCAAAATGGTGGCTTTTGGGTACAGTCTCGAGTCACATGGAGGCAATGAGCGATATGAGGGGTTTCGTCTCTCCCGGTATTGGGAGTTGATATTACGCTGTGCTCGATTGGCTATAACAGGAAGTCTTTGGCCAAAGCTGCTTCAGAGATATACTGGTAAGTGTTATCAGTAGTTTCTCGACCCGTTATGAGACTCATTTCGACACGACTTATCGAGTTACTGGGGTCTGACGTTTACCACACCCCTAGACGAGATAAGCGACAAATTAGACGAAGAGACCGGACTGTACGGTAGTGTTACCGATTGGATTCGCAGGAGTACGAGCAGGCTTGCTTGTTGATCTTCTGATCGCTCAATACCCGGGTGGCTGTTATGTTTAGCAGACCGCTTGCTGCTTGTGGGTGTTTGATATGATCTTCACCTACTGCCAGCGTGTTAACGAGTCTTTAGAGTCCTACACAAGGGTTTCCTGGCTCAAGCGAAATAGAGTAGGAGCACATATATGATATGTGCGGGACCGAGATTGATACGATATGAGATACCATATTCTATTCTCGCGATATGAGATATCGGTCGGTTATATATGATATAGCCGGGTTATCGGATCAAGTGTTGATTCGATAAGTTGATTCATATGATATTAGTCGGTTATAGGTGATATAGCCGGATTATTAAATCAAGAGTTAATTTGATAATCTAATGTATAATTATATATTTGATATATTACATTACATTAACTAGTATTAGCTCACTTATGATTTCTTTTCTCACTTTGGATACATTGATTATATGTGATATATGTTAAATGTATCATGCAAGGTTACAAATGCAACTAGGGTTAATGAGGGTTAAACCATGCTAGGGTTAAGATTAGGGTTTAAATTTATCATTAAGTAAGTCAAATATTATGGATAATAGTCATGGTTGATATTTGTTGAAAGCTTGTAGAAGCTTGTAAGCATCTTTGACTTTGTCCATTTTCTTTGTCTTGCTTAAGATATTTCTGCCCTAACCTTTAGCCATAGCACGTGGTTAACTTTCTACAAGGGTTAAGCATGACATGCTTAACCCTTGGTTTCATTATTAACCTTACCAATATTTCATTTGATGAGTTAGTTCTTGCTTCTTCTCTTTCTTCCTCAAAGCTTTCTAGCTTCAATGGAGTTGTGAGAAAAAGTGTGAGAAAATGACTCTAAAGTGAGCCCACTTCCTACTTCATCATCCTCTACTACTTGCCATTTAGTATAGGGTGTTCTCTTTACAAAGTTCATGACCTAGTGAAGAAATAGCTTGGGTTAGTGTCTCCTCGACGTAGATCATCTTCGGCCTCGAAGATATCGAAGCAAGCATGTTCGTTTCTTCAAGGGAGCCTCTCTAGAGTCCGGAGTTCACGATCGCAGCGAAGGGGACTACTACACGGAGCTATTGAAGTGAAGGACCGGTCTACAAAGGTTGTAATCCTTGCTCACTTCTTATTGCAAAGTGTTTGCATTTATATTTCCGTCGATTTCTAGTTAACGATTCAAAGTTAGGGTTAGCTAAATCGGCAAATTTTTGAATTTGGCATGGACGATGCCTCCCGAAAACTTGCTGTCGTCTTAGGTAACCCAGCAGTGGTATCAGAGCCATGCTAGAAATTTATACGGATTTTGTTAGAATTACGAAACCGAAACAACTCCGAAACTTGAAACGCGAAACCCTAGTTTATGTCAATTTTAAAAGTTGTCATAAAAATTTTCAAACAAGTACAGAGTGATGTATGGGATGTAAGTCGATGTACAACACCCCACGACTTGCGGGGAGGCGGAAATATGAAAAACGATCTTGTTCTTTGCTTAAACATCGACTAACCGCATGAATCGAAGCTAAACGATAACTAACAAGAAACATAGAAGTTCTATATTACTATGTTTAGGGATTATACCTAACGAATCGTGTCCTTCGTCTTTACGAACTCCACTTCCTCCTCGGCCTTCTCGAAGTAGTAGACGATCCACCCGAGAGCTTTACTCCAAGCTTAGCCTCTAAACTTGAGGCAACTAACTTTCTTTAAGTGCTAATCAAAGAAGCTAGGTGATATAGAGTGAGGGTTATGGTTTAATTAGTCTAACTAATCCTTGTACTCAACACATGAGAGGGGAGGATTAGGGTTTGAAGAGGGAGAGCTTGAGGAGAGAGAAGATGAACATAATAATGAATTGAGAATAATGAGTTATCATAATATATATCAAGCATTTCTTTTTATCAAGAAAAGAAAATAAATCAAATTAACAACCATGCTTGATAATATCTAGTGATAATTCATCTCCATGAGTCATTAAGCATTTATGATGCATTAATGACATGGATGAATCATCCATATGACTCACTAATCACATTCATTGTATATGCCACCTAAACCTCCATAGTCACCATCTTCTAGAAGCTTCTCGCGCAATTATGAGAACGCCCCTCCTTTCCGCAAAAATACGGAAAACTTTAGACTGTATAAATCCAATAACCGGATACCAGTAACTGGCTTAAACCAAAGCCGACTGGTAAAAACTGTCCGAAAGTCGTACGTGCGTATACACACGTATGCGTCCGAACCCTTGTCGTAAAACCATACGACCTCTATATCGTTTCGCCTGGAGTAGGGAAACTCTCTGTGTGGGACTCTAGAGACTCGACTACTACGCTGGCAGTGGGTTTAACCACAGACCGCAAGCGGCACTAGCTGTACGTAACGGTCCCCAGGTAGATGTCGATAAGAAGGCCGATGAGGAAACCCATCCGAACTCCTACTGAGTCTGATGTGACAATCTCCGTACAGTCCGGTCCGTTCGTCTAAGACTATCGCATATCGGGCCTAGGGGGCGGCAAGCATCAGTCCCCTAATAGCGGTATAAGTCGTGTCGGAGCGAAGCCCATTACACCCTGAGAAACTACTGGAACCTACCAGCGAATCTCGCTTGCCCTGGCCAGGGACTTTGCGTAATGGCTCTCTGACACAGCGCGGTATCAACCCCCAATATCGGGAGAGACGAATCCTGTCTAACCGCCACTGCCTCCAAGTGCTCGGGACTGCACCCAACTGCTACCTGTTTGCATGACTCCTTTGAGCCGTGGTAGGGTAGCAATCTAAGAATAGTGGGACACACTCGAGGCGAAGTAGCAGTGTCAAGTCTGCGGACTATGCTGTACTCATGTCACCTGGGAACTGTTTACTGACGACTGGTATAAAACCATCCAACAGTTCCCTGTGAGTCCTGTCCGGTGTACCCGTAACCTAACGAGCACCTGCATACTATCTCCAGTATGACGTACTGACGGCTGTGGGACAGACCATCTCCCCAACTGGGATGAGAAGCGTACACACTAGTCTACTCCGGAGTATCGATGCCCTGTCTCGATAATCCTACGACTAGGGACCTGAATAAGGATGTGCTTGTAGACTACCCAGCCCCCACTAGTGTGACTGCCATCAAAACGCTGGTAGTCAAGCAAGATCCTAAGAGCTCTATCAATACGTATACTCACATATTAAGATAGAAAAACCAAGTAGCATACTACCATGTTTAGCAAGACTGTTATATACATGTGAATATCCCAAGCTTCCATTAAGTAATATACAAACTAGTATGATACAATAATGGCCCCTAGGGCATATACACTAACAATCTCCCACTTGCACTAGGGCCTTGTACTGGCATATCGAAGACCGATGATCTCGAGTAGCCTCTCGAACTGAATCTGAGGTAGGGCCTTCGTGAATGGATTAGCAATGTTCTCTTCAGAAGCAACTCTCCGTACCTCGATCTCCTGACGATCAATGATCTCCCTGATCAAGTGATACCGCCTTAAGATGTGTCTGGACTTCTGATGGGACCTTGGTTCCTTTGCTAAAACTATAGCTCCGTTGTTGTCGCAATACAGAGGTATTGGATCAACTATGGTAGGAACCACCTGAAGTTCTGTTAGGAACTTCTTCATCCAGACTGCTTCTTTTGCGGCATCGCAAGCAGCTATATACTCCGCTTCCATTGTCGAGTCAGCAACGGTGTCCTGCTTGGAGCTCTTCCAGCACACCGCCCCTCCATTGAGGGTAAAGACATAACCTGACATGGACTTGGAATCGTCCTTATCACTCTGGAAGCCGGAATCAGCAAAGGCCTCCAACCTGAGGTCTTTTCCTCCGTAAACCAAGAACATCTCCTTAGTCTTTCTCAGGTACTTGAGAATGTTCTTTACTGCTATCCAGTGCTTCTCCCCTGGGTCTGACTGATACTGGCTTACCACGCTCAGTGCGTAAGCTACATCTGGTCTGGTGCACAACATCGCATACATTATAGAGCCTACCGCAGAAGCGTAGGGTATAATAGACATGCGTTCCCTTTCCAAATCACTCTTGGGAGACATCTCTTTGGAGAGGGTGATTCCGTGACAAGCCGGTAGATTACCGCGCTTAGAATCTTCCATACTGAATCTTTTCAGTACAGTGTCGATATACCTGGACTGCGAAAGTCCCAACATCCTCTTGGATCTATCACGATAGATCCGGATCCCGAGAATGTAAGAGGCATCACCCAGGTCTTTCATGGAGAACCTGTGTGACAAGAATCCTTTGACAGATTGTAGCATAGGAATGTCATTTCCTATCAATAGAATGTGATCCACATACAAGACGAGGAATACGACACTTCTGGCTACAACTTTACTATATATGCACGGTTCATCTGGATTTTTGATAAAGTCATATTCTTTGACTGTTTCATCAAAACAGATGTTCCAACTCCGCGATGCCTGCTTTAGTCCATAAATGGACTTAAGCAGCTTGCATACTTTCCCGCTGCTCCCACTCTGATTGAAACCCTCTGGCTGATTCATATAGACGCACTCTTCTAAATTTCCATTCAGACAAACCGTCTTTACGTCCATCTGCCAGATTTCATAATCATGGAAGGCAGCAATAGCAAGAAGGACACGAATGGATTTGAGCATAGCCACTGGAGAAAAAGTTTCGTCATAGTCCAAACCAGTCTTTGACGAAATCCCTTTGCAACAAGTCTAGCCTTATAGGTTTCCACCTCTCCATCTACACCAATCTTTTTCTTGAAGATCCATTTGCATCCTATGGGTTTTACCCCATCTGGAGCAAAGTCCAAAGTCCATACTTTGTTGGTGTACATGGACTCCATTTCGGTCCGCATTGCATCTAGCCATCGTACCGAGTCGCCGCTCTGGATGGCCTGCTGGAAGTCAGTAGGTTCATTATCACCTATGATGCAATCCTCTCTATCCCCATCTATGAGAAAACCGTAGTATCTCTCAGGCGGATGAGACGGCCTACTACTCCTGCGGAGGGGTGCGGGAATGTCCTGTTCTTCTTGAACTTCTGGTTCTACCAAACTTTCAGTAGCAGCTTGTGGTTCTGGAATTTCTTCTAGTTCTATTTCGCTCCCACTTATTTCCTTTTCTAAAAACTGATGTTCTAGAAAATGGGCATTACGAGAAACAAAAACCTTTTGTTCCTCTGCGTAATAGAAATAATATCCCTTGGAGTTCTTTGGATATCCCACAAACATACACTTTACTGATCGTGCCTCGAGCTTGTCCACATGCTGCTTTTTAACAAAAGCTGGACATCCCCAAATCTTTATATACTGTAGATGGGGTTTCTTCCCGCTCCACATCTGATATTGAGTGGTAGGCACAGTCTTGGTAGGAACCATGTTCAAAAGATATGCCGCTGATTCTAGCACATAACCCCAGAAAGATCGCGGTAACTCATCATTACTCATCATGGATCGTACCATATACAATAGGGTTCGATTCCGTCTCTCCGATACACCGTTATACTGTGGAGTGTATGGAGGAGTAAGCTGAGAGAGAATTCCTTTCTCTTTTAGGTAACCTAGGAACTCGGCACTCAAGTATTCACCACCTCGATCAGATCTAAGTGTCTTGATACTTTTGCCGGTTTGGTTTTCTACTTCATTCTTATATTCTTGGAATTTCTCAAAAGCCTCGGATTTATGTTTCATCAGATAAATGAATCCGTATCTTGAGTAATCATCCGTGAAAGTAATGAAATAGGAAAAACCACCTCTTGCATGTGTAGACAATGGACCACATACATCGCTGTGTATGAGTCCTAAGAGCTCGCTCGCTCTTACTCCTTGTCCAGTGAATGGAGTCTTTGTCATCTTTCCTTTGAGACAAGATTGACAAGTGTCATAAGTTTGATATTCGAACGAGTCTAAATATCCTTCTCTATGCAACTTAGTCAACCTTCTCTCATTGATGTGACCCAGTCTACAATGCCATAAGAAAGCTTTATTTAAATCTGGAGACTTTCTTTTTAGTGTGTTCTGGACATTGAAAATTTGGAGTTGGTTTAAAACATATATACCGTTATTTAGTGTACCGAACCCAATCAAACCATGATTAAGGTGGATGTTAACAACATCTTTTACAAATGTGAAATCATGACCTTTATTTGATAACAAGGAAACTGATATGATATTACACGTTAAGCTTGGTACAAAAAAACAGTTATGTAAAACCAAAATGTGTCCACTCGTCAATCCTAGGTGATAATCCCCGACGGACGCAGCTCCCACGCTAGCTCCGTTAGCAACCTTTAGGGTCATATCACCTTCCTTCAGCACTCTACGGTTTCTCAGTGCCTGCAATGAATTGCAAATATGAGATCCTGATCCGGTATCCAATACCCAGGAAGTAGAGTTGATCGACAGACAATTCTCAATTACAAACACACCTGAAGTCGAAGCCACAGCTTGCTTCGGTTCCTGGTTCTTGGCGTTCCACGCCTTGCAATCCTTTTTCCAGTGCCCTTTCCTGTGACAATGGAAGCACTCATCCTGGCTAAATACCGGTACCGCAAACTTTTTCTTTCCCTTCCCTCCCACCTTACTAACACCTCCTCTAGGTTTGGTGGCGGCCTTCTTCTTCCTTCCTTTGGCCCTTGCCTTGGACCCGGAAGAAGATGTACCGCTAACAAACATAGCGGGTGTTTCCCTTGTCTTCTGCAAGGTGCCCTCTGCACTCCTTAACATGTTCAGGAGTTCCGGAAGTTCAACTTCTTTTCTTTGAATGTTGAAGTTCAGGATAAACTGGGCGTAGGTGTGAGGAAGGGACTGGAGAATAAGGTCTGTATAGAGCTCATTATCCAAAGTCGTCCCAAGGTCTGCGAGCTCTTCAATATAGCCGATCATCTTTAGGACATGTTCTCCTACCGATGACCCGACAACCAACCTCGCTCGAAACAAGTTCTTAGAGGTCTCGTATCTTGCTATATGAGATTGCTCTCCATAAAGTTCCTTTGTATGGAGAAATATGCCATCTAGGTCCATATCCTCGTGCCTCCTCTGATGTTCATTGTTCATCTAGGCAAGCACGATGCACTTGGCTTTCGCGCAATCTAAATCCCAGGTTTTGCGGATTTCCTTATCCGCATTGCTGGATTTGGGACCAGGGACAGCAGGTGCCGTAGCGGTGAGGACGTACCCCAATTTGTCATAGGTCAAAGCCATTTTGACATTCCGCAGCCAATCTTTATAGTTTGGCCCTGTCAGTATATTTTTCACTAAAAGTAACTTAAGTCCAGTCATTTTCAGGGTCGCTGCAATTAGGAGAGAGAGAAGAAAACTCTTTAGCATGATGCTCTTGCAAGTTTAGAGTGGTTTTTAGTTTATCTAAACTGGATGGCTCCCACTGTTTCTCGAATCCTTCCTCAAACCATAAAAGAAGAATTAGCCAGGACTATTCTCACTGTACAATTCTTGCTTAACCGTTCAGCCAGGCTAGTGTCGATACTTCGAGGGAGGTTTTCCAACGCTTTCGTGAAGTTCCTTAATTAAATAACCTCTTTTCTCTGGGGGCGTAACCCCGCTGACACCTTTCTGGACACCTACTTGGTTTATAGCATTGATCGTTAAGTGACGAATCTCCTGATAAGTAGCATATACTCACAGTAGGATCGGGATCCAAATATCATCGTATGATAATGTTGAAGGAATGCTACCAACATTCATCAAACTCCAAATGGTATGCATCACTTTGCAAATTTCAGTTTCTTTAGAAATTCCCGATATAAGTTTTTGCCCCATGCTCTTATGACCTTGGCTTTGGTCAAAATGTCATAAGTCACATGTCAAGTTCTACCCGTTATTATCTTGTCAATTTGAACCCATCCGTATATACCCCTGACTTTGGTCAAATGATAATACGACAGTCCCAAACTAACTCATCTATCTTATGCAACAAATGAAAACCCAGCAGCTACCAAACACTATGCCTTGACTTTGGCCAAAATGCATAGTTTGAATACTACTGAATACCCAAATGAAATGACGGAGGGCTACGAATGGTTTTGGCGAAACCGTGAACGTAGTGAACTTGATATAACCGAAGGAACCTGATAGCTTTTAAAAGGAGTGGTTAAAGCTCCGCATTTAAAAATATCTGTTTTTTAAAATTAACCGAGTGGTTTCTTTTAAATTGTTCCAACGATTAAACTTTTTGGTTTATTTTCTTTGCACTATAAATAATGCGTCCCATCATTAACCTATCATTGCAGAAAACAACGAAAATACAACGTCCTCTTATGCCATCCGCATTCGCCACGGGGTCCCGTCATCACCCGTTAGCTTACTTAACTAACGACAGAGCGGGGGCTGGGCTAGCGCGGGTGTAAAACATAAGTGACGTTTAAATAGCTATCATATAGAGATATTGTACATTCGTCAGACGCAATAATAGGCATTCCAGACCACAGATGAACTTTATTGGATTTCCAAGTAATCCGTGTTTGTTTTGAGCCTGCAACAAAAGACGGATTACACAGTTGTGATGAATAGCCATTACCCCACCCAAGACCCCAACGGGTACGGCAAACTACCCGCCCGGCAGTTTGTGCACCCCACCTTAGGTCTGTCCTAGGAGCAAAAACAGTAAAATGAAATAATACAACGGTGGCTACAACCGCAACCTGGATGTGCCCCGCAAAATAATATTACAACAAATTACATTTACATCAAATGAATTAAATAATAACCCATCACATAACCCCGGCTATACATCACAACAGTCCAACACAGTTCATATCCACAAACAGTAAAAACCATTACAGAAATGTGCAACCCCCTGCCAACCGACATACTAGCAGTTAGGGAAGGTTTACAAACACATTATACAAACACAGATATAATCCAACAAGCAAATACTGTATAATTTCGATCGATTAAACACTTTTAATTTTGCTCCAATACTTCTCTGTAAATCTGAAACCTGAGCAAAAATAAAATATTCCAGAAAATACCAAACATCACAGAGAAGCAACACAGGAAAATTGGGTTCCTGAATCGCCAACTCGGCGGCGGAATCGCGGCGGATCGGTGGGATCCGCCGCGGTTCCGCGGCTCTTTAGGCGATTCAGGGGCCCAATTTTCTTGGGTGTTCTTCTACTGTCTTTTCAAGCTTTCTGAACATCCCTGAAAAATTTTTGGACTTCATTTAAAAATCGACAGAAACTTGTGATTTCGGGCTTTTCCGGTTTCGTTTTATCCGTTCGAAATTCATACAAATTTGCAAGTAAGTTATTTATTGTTTAGCAAGGCTCTGATACCACTGTAAGTCGATGTACAACACCCCACGACTTGCGGGGAGGCGAAAATATGAAAAACGATCTTGTTCTTTGCTTAAACATCGACTAACCGCATGAATCGAAGCTAAACGATAACTAACAAGAAACATAGAAGTTCTATACTACTATGTTTAGGGATTATACCTAACGAATCGTGTCCTTCGTCTTTACGAACTCCACCTCCTCCTCGGCCTTCTCGAAGTAGTAGACGATCCACCCGAGAGCTTTACTCCAAGCTTAGCCTCTAAACTTGAGGCAACTAACTTTCTTTAAGTGCTAATCAAAGAAGCTAGGTGATATAGAGTGAGGGTTATGGTTTAATTAGTCTAACTGATCCTTGTACTCAACACATGAGAGGGGAGGATTAGGGTTTGAAGAAGGAGAGCTTGAGGAGAGAGAAGATGAACATAATAATGAATTGAGAATAATGAGTTATCATAATATATATCAAGCATTTGTTTTTATCAAGAAAAGAAAATAAATCAAATTAACAACCATGCTTGATAATATCTAGTGATGATTCATCTCCATGAGTCATTAAGCATTTATGATGCATTAATGACATGGATGAATCATCCATATGACTCACTAATCACATTCATTGTATATGCCACCTAAACCTCCATAGTCACCATCTTCTAGAAGCTTCTCGCGCAATTACGAGAACGCCCCTCCTTTCCGCAAAAATACGGAAAAACTTTAGACTGTATAAATCCAATAACCGGATACCAGTAACTGGCTTAAACCAAAGCCGACTGGTAAAAACTGTCTGAAAGTCGTACGTGCGTAAACACACGTATGCGTCCGAACCCTTGTCGTAAAACCATACGACCTCTATATCGTTTCGCCTGGAGTAGGGAAACTCTCTGTGTGGGACTCTAGAGACTCGACTACTACGCTGGCAGTGGGTTTAACCACAGACCGCAAGTGGCACTAGCTGTACGTAACGGTCCCCAGGTAGATGTCGATAAGAAGGCCGATGAGGAAACCCATCCGAACTCCTACTGAGTCTGATGTGACAATCTCCGTACAGTCCGGTCCGTTCGTCTAAGACTATCGCATATCGGGCCTAGGGGGCGGCAAGTGTCAGTCCCCTAATAGCGGTATAAGTCGTGTCGGAGCGAAGCCCATTACACCCTGAGAAACTACTGGAACCTACCAGCAAATCTCGCTTGCCCTGGCCAGGGACTTTGCGTAATGGCTCTCTGACACAGCGCGATATCAATCCCCAATACCGGGAGAGACGAATCCTGTCTAACCGCCACTGCCTCCAAGTGCTCGGGACTGCACCCAACTGCTACCTGTTTGCATGACTCCTTTGAGCCGTGGTAGGGTAGCAATCTAAGAACAGTGGGACACACTTGAGGCGAGGTAGCAGTGTCAAGTCTGCGGACTATGCTGTACTCATGTCACCTGGGAACTGTTCATTGACGACTGGTATAAAACCATCCAACAGTTCCCTGTGAGTCCTGTCCGGTGTACCCGTAACCTAACGAGCACCTGCATACTATCTCCAGTACGACGTACTGACGGCTGTGGGACAGACCATCTCCCCAACTGGGATGAGAAGCGTACACACTAGTCTACTCCGGAGTATCGATGCCCTGTCTCGATAATCCTACGACTAGGGACCTGAATAAGGATGTGCTTGTAGACTACCCTGCCCCCACTAGTGTGACTGCCATCACAACGCTGGTAGTCTAGCAAGATCCTAAGAGCTCTATCAATACGTATACTCACATATTAAGATAGAAAAACCAAGTAGCATACTACCATGTTTAGCAAGACTGTTATATATGTAAGTGTATATGCCCTAGAGGCCATTACTGTATCATACTAGTTTGTATATTACTTAATGGAAGCTTGGGATATTCACCTTGTATAAACAATCTTGCTCAATATAGTAGTATGCTACTTGGTTTGTTTCTACTTCAATGTGTACATGTGCTTATTTTGCGATATCACCTATACGAATTAGTGGAGCCCTTAGGATCTTTGCTTGATTACCAGCGTTGTGATGGCAGTCACACTAGTGGGGGCTGGGTAATCTATAAGCACATCCTTATACAGGTCCCTAGTCGCAGGACTATCGAGACAGGGCATCGATACTCCGGAGTAGACTAGCGTATGCGCTTCTCATCCCAGTGTGGGAGATGGTCTGTCCCACAGCCATCAGTACGTCGTACTGGAGATAGTATACGGGTGCTCGTTAGGTTACGAGTACACTGGACAGGACTCGTCGGGAACTGACAGGTTGGTATTATACCTATCGTCAGTTATCAGTTCCCAGGTGACATGAGTACAGCTTAGTCCGCTGACTTGATACTGGCACTTCGCCTCGAGTACGTTCCCACTGCACTTTGATCACTACCCTACCACGGCTCAAAGGAGTCGTGCAAATAGGTAGTGGTTGGGTGCAGTCCCGAAGCACTTGGAGGCAGTGACGGTTAGACAGGATTCGTCTCTCCCGGTATTGGGGGTTGACATCGCGCTGTGTCTAGGAGAGCCATTACATAAATAGTCCCTGGCCAGGGCAAGCGAGATATACTGGTAGGCTTCCAGTGTTATCTCAGGGTGTTTTGGGCTTCACTCCGACACGACTTGTACCGCTATTGGGGGACTGACGTTTTTACCGCCCCCTAGGCCCGACATGCGATGTATCAGACGAACAGACCGGACTGTACGGAGAATGTCACATTCAGACTCAGTAGGAGTTCAGATGGGGTTCACCTCGTCAGCCTTCTTGTCGGCATCTACCTGGGGACCGTTACGCACAGCTAGTGCCGCTTGCGGTCTGTGGTTAAACCCACTGCCAGCGTAGTGTCGAGTCTTTAGAGTCCCACACAGAGGGTATTCGCCTCTGGGCAAAACAGAGTAGAGGTCGCATGGTTTTGCGACAGGGTTCGTTCTCATCCGCGCACTTGTGCACGTTTTGGAGTCCGGACGGATTTTACTGGCTGGCTCTGGTTTGAGCCAGATACTGGTATATATTTTGGGGTTGCTTTTATATCTCGGTATTCTTGTTCCTCGGAACGAGAATGCAGGTGTGTATGCACAGTTGCTTGAGGCGGAGGATGAGGTTTTTCATTAGGGTTTCGGAACGGGTGCGTTTGCACAGTTGACAGTCGTCATTTTCTAAACCCTAATAGATTTATGAAATATCAATTAATAATAGTAATTAAATGAAATATTGTTATGGTTGATTTTGTTGACTTGTTGACCATGGTTGACTTGATGACCATGGTTGAATGTTGACCACCATCATGCTTTGAAAGGATTCTCCTTGATTCATGCTTACACTCATTTATTGAAAGTTATGATAGTGGTCATTCCAAATACAACCATCAACTATTTCATTTTTGATTTATTATTATTAATTTGATAATTCCTTTTCTTTTAGTTATGGTTGCAAAAGAAAAGAGCTCATTCTATCATAATCATTCTCTCTCCTCACTTCATCTTCTTCTTCCTCAAGCTCAAGGTGATTCCTTCTCATGTGTTGAGAATCCCTCACCTTGAAAAGAAAACAACCCCTAGACACTCTCTACTCACTCTAGGATCAAGGGTTTAGCAAGCCGGAGATTCTAGTTCACTCAAAGTTCGAGGAAGAGCCCGAAGGTTGAACCCTCAGGTGGATCCATCTTCGACGGAAGAAGGCGACGAGGAAAGAACCATCAACCTCTACAAATCTTGAAGAAGAAGGAGTTCAAGTTTAGGTATAACCATCTTTCCGAGTAGCTAACTCTCTTTAGCTTGTTTGCTAGTTATAGTTTAGGAAAAGATCCCGACTTTGTTAGTCCATGTTGCCCCATGCGTTAAAAATTTGATTTTTATACCGTTTCCGCCTCTCCGCGAGAACCGGGGGTCGCAACGTGGACTTACAGTGGTATCAAAGCCTAACTAAACTTAAACTAGCTTGGTAGTGAAGTGTAACGAAGTTCGGAACCGAAAAATCCACATACCAAACTTTTACAAAACCCTAGTTTCTGTTAAAATTTTTTCTGGTCAAAACAAGATTTGTTATACACCTATATTCGGCTCAGGGTTTTGTGTGAACACTCAAGAAAAACGATCCCCTGATTCATTCAAACCGCCGCGGTTCCGCGGCATGAGGTAGGTGTTTGCCGCGGAACCGCCGCCGTTTGTTGTCCTCTCGTGATCGATTTTGGTGCAGTGTTTTTCTGTGTTGGTTTTAGGATTTTTAAAATATATTATATGTGCCTAGATTTTCCAGAACAGAAATTTACTTTTGGGGTCCTATAATTCCGTATTTTTTTCCGAACTTCACTGCACTTTGACTATGATGGTTATATCTGTGATGTTTGCATGTATTGAACGTCGGCTAATCGCTATAAGTCGATTGGTCGGGGTTATACATCTCTGTGATCTGTGTTTGATATTAGAATGTGTATATGAATCTGTTGGACTGTCGCGGGTGAATAGCCGGGGTGGATGTGAGATGAGCTTTTTGTTTTTCTTCCATTCATTTGTAAATGTAAATTGATGTAATATTATTATTTGTATGGCCGCACAACCGGGTCGGGGTTGTAGCCGTCATTGTATAATTCTTTTTACTGTTTTTGCTCCTAGGATAGACCCATGGAGGGGTGCACAAACTGCCGAGTACTTGGCGGGTAGTTTGCTGCACCCGTAGGGGTCTTGGGTGGGGTATTTTCTATTCACCGCGACCGTGTAATCCGCTTTTCGTTGCAGGCTCGAACGGATTGCGGATTGCTAGTATATCCAATGTATTCATCTGTGATCTGTAATGTCTATCATTGCTTTATATTTAGGCGTTGCTTATGTTTTACAGCCGCGCTAGCCCAGCCCCCGCTCTGTCGTTAGTTAAGTAACCTAACGAGTGATGACGGGACCCCGTGGCGAATGCGAATGGCATAAGCGTACGTCATATTTTGGTTGTTTTCTGCAATGGTAGGATTAAATGATGGGACGCATTAAAAGAACTAATGCAAGAATATCACGCATTAAAAGAACTAATGCAAGATAATAAACCAAGTTAAAGTCGTTGGAACACTTTCGAAAAACCATCCGGTTCTTTTCAAAACTAACTTTTAAATGCGGAGCTTGAGCCACTCCTTCTAAAAGCTATCTCGTTCCATCGATTATATCAAGTTCACTACGTTCACGGTTTTACCAAAACCATTCGTAGCCCTCCGTCGTTTCATATAAATAGTCAATAGTATTCAAGCTGTGTTTGTTGGCCAAAGTCAAGGCATAGTGATTGGTAGCTATTGGATATTCATGTGCAGCATAGATAGATGCGTTGATTTGGAACAGTCGTACTGCCTTGTTGGCCAAAGTCAAGGGTATGTACGGGTGGATTCAAATTAACCTGGAGAACGACGGGAAGAACTTGACATGTGACTTATGATTTGTTGGCCAAAGTCAAGGTCATAAGAGCATGGGGCAAAAATCCACATCGGGAGTTTCATAAGTACTGAAACTTGCTAGATTTACATACCATTTGGAGTGTGATGATTATGGTAGAATTCCTTCATTTTCGTCACGCAATGATATTTGGATCCCGATCCTACTGTGAGTATATGCTACTCCTCGGGAAATTTCTCACTAAACGATCAATGCTATAAACCTAGTAGGTGCCTAGAAAGGTGTTAGCGGGGCTACGCCCCCAGGGAAAAGAGGTTCTTAAATTAAGGAACTTCGCGAAAGCGTTGGAAAACCTCCCTCGAAGTACCGACACTGGCCTGGCTGAACGGTTAAGCAAGTATTGTGCGGTGGGTTTGATCCCGGCTAATTCTTCCTTTGTGGTTTGAGGAGGGATTCGAGAGACAGTGGGAACCATCCTGTTTAGACAAATTAAAAACCATTCTAAACTTGCAAGAGCATCGTGCTAAAGTGTTTCTTCTCTCCCCCCTGCAGCGACCAAATTCGAAATGACTGGACTTAAGTTACTTCTAGATAAAAACATACTGACAGGGCCAAACTACAAAGATTGGCTCAGGAATGTCAAAATGGCAATCACTTACGACAAGCTGGGGTATCTTCTTACCACCAAAGCTCCCCCCGTCCCAGGTCCCACCTCCAGCGTCGCGGATAAGGAAATCCGTAAGACTTAGGAGATTGATTGCGCGAAGGCCAGGTGCCTCGTGCTTGCCTCTATGGACAACGATCACCAGAGGAGGCACGAGAATATGGACTTGGAGTCCATATTTCTCCATACAAAAGAACTGTATGGAGAGCAGTCTCGTATCGCAAGATACGAAGTGTCGAAGAAGTTATTTTCGACAAAGTTGGCCGTCGGATCATCAGTAGCGGACCACGTGCTTAAGATGATTGGCTACACTGAGGAGCTCGCGGAACTTGGGACCACGTTGGACAGTGAACTCTATACGGATTTAATTCTCCAGTCCCTTCCATCCACTTACGCCCAGTTTATACTGAACTTCAACTTACAAGAAAAGGAAGTTGAACTTTCAGAACTCCTCAACATGCTGAGGAGCGCAGAGGGCACCCTACAGAAGGGTAGGGAAACACCCGCTTTGTTTGTAGGAGGATCTTCTTCCTCTAGGTCCAAGGCGAAAGCCAAGGGAAAGAGGAAGAAAGCCCCTGCCAAACCAAGAGGCGGTGTTAGTAAAGTGGGTACAAAGGGAAAGGAAAAGGCAACAAAGATAGCGGGGAAGCTTGTGGGTAAAGAGGAATGCTTCTATTGTCACAAGAGTGGACACTGGAAGAAAGATTGCAGGGCTTGGAAGGCCAGGACACAGGAACTGAAGCAGGTTGCGGCTTCAGCTTCAGGTGTGTATGTTATTGAGAACTGTCTTTCTATAAACTCTACTTCCTGGGTATTGGATACCGGATCAGGATCTCATATCTGTAATTCTTTGCAGGCGTTGAGAAACCGTAGGTTTTTGAAGGCAGGTGACATGACCCTCAGAGTTGCGAACGGAGCTAGCATGGATGCTAAAGCCGTGGGGGACTATCACCTGGGAATGTCAGATGGACATGTTTTGGTTTTGCGTAATTGCTTTTTTGTATCCAACGCAACTTGTAATATCATTTCTGTATCTTTGGTTTCTAAAGAAGGTTATGAATTTGCGTTTGTAAGTAATGTTGTAAACATTCACCTTAATCAAGTTCTGATTGGGTCAGGTACACTGAGCAATGGTATATACGTATTAAACCAACCACAGATTTTCAATGTCCAGAATACACACAAAAGAAAGTCTCCAGATATCAATCAGACTTTCTTATGGCATTGTAGACTGGGTCACATCAATGAGAGAAGGTTGACTAAGTTACATACAGAAGGATATTTGGATCCGTTCGAATATCAATCATATGCCACTTGTCAATCCTGTCTCAAAGGAAAGATGACAAAGACTCCGTTCACTGGACACGGAGTAAGAGCGAGCGAGCTCTTGAGACTCGTACACAGCGACGTGTGCGGTCCAATGTCTATACATGCACGAAGCGGTTATTCTTACTTCATTACTTTTACGGATGATTTTTCAAGGTACGGTTATGTCTTCTTAATGAAACATAAGTCCGAAGCTTTTGAAAAATTCCAGGAATATAAGAATGAAGTTGAAAAACAAACCGGCAAAAGTATCAAGATTCTAAGATCGGATCGAGGTGGAGAATACTTAAGTGCCGAGTTCCTGAATTACTTAAAAGAGAATGTGATTCTCTCTCAGCTTACTCCTCCATACACTCCGCAACATAACGGTGTATCGGAGAGACGGAACCGGACCCTATTGGATATGGTACGGTCCATGATGAGTAACGCTGAGTTACCGCGATCATTCTGGGGGTATGCGCTAGAAACAGCTGCATACCTTTTGAACCGAGTTCCTACTAAGACTGTGCCTACCACACCATATGAGTTATGGAGTGGGAAGAAACCCTATATTCAGTACTTGAAGATTTGGGGATGTCCAGCTTATGTCAAAAAGCAGCATACGGACAAGCTCGAGGTACGCTCAGTACTGTGCAAGTTTGTGGGATACCCAAAGAACTCCAGGGGGTATCTTTTCTATTACGCAGAGGAACAAAAAGTCCTTGTTTCTCGTATTGCCCATTTTCTGGAACATCAGTTCTTAGAAAAAGAAGTAAGTGGGAGCGCAATAGAACTGGAAGAAATTCCAGAACCACAGACTATTACTGAAAGCTTAATGGAACCAGAGGGTTCAAAAGAACAGGACATTCCTATGCCGCTCCGCAGAAGTAGTAGGCAGTCTCATCCGCCCGAGAGATACTACGGTTTTCTCATAGACGGGGATAGAGAGGATTGCATCATGGACTATGATGAGCCTACTAGCTTCCAGCAAGCCGTTCAGAGCGTTGACTCGGTAAAATGGCTGGATGCAATGCGGACCGAAATGGAGTCCATGTACACCAACAAAGTATGGACGTTGGACATTGCTCCAGACGGGGTAAAACCCGTAGGATGCAAGTGGATCTTCAAAAGGAAGATTGGTGTAGATGGACAGGTTGAGACCTATAAAGCTAGGCTTGTAGCAAAGGGTTTCCGTCAAAGACCTGGTTTGGACTATGATGAAACCTTTTCTCCAGTGGCTATGCTGAAATCCATTCGGATCCTTCTTGCCATTGCTGCCTTCCACGATTATGAGATTTGGCAGATGGACGTAAAAACCGCTTTTCTAAATGGAAATTTAGAAGAGTGTGTCTATATGGATCAGCCAGAGGGTTTCATTCAGAGTGGGAGCAGAGGAAAAGTGTGCAAGTTGCTTAAGTCCATCTATGGACTAAAGCAGGCATCGCGGAGTTAGAACATCTGTTTTGATGAGACTGTCAAGGAATTTGGCTTTATCAAAAATCCAGATGAACCATGCATCTATAGTAGATTTGTAGCGAGAACGGTAGTGTTCCTCGTTTTATACGTGGATGACATTCTCTTAATAGGAAATGACATTCCTATGCTACAATCTGTCAAGGGATTCTTGTCACAAAACTTCTCCATGAAAGACCTGGGTGATGCTTCGTACATCCTGGGGATCCGGATCCATCGTGATGGATCCAAGAGGATATTAGGACTTTCACAGTCCAGGTACATCGACACTATACTGAAAAGATTCAGTATGGAAGATTCCAAGCGCGGTAACCTACCGGCTTGTCACGGGATCACCCTCTCTAAAGAGATGTCTCCCAAGACTGATTTGGAGAGGGATCGCATGTCTATTATACCCTACGCTTCTGCGGTAGGCTCTATAATGTATGCGATGTTGTGTACCAGACCGGATGTAGCTTATGCACTGAGTGTGGTAAGCAGGTATCAGTCAAACCCTGGGGAGAAACACTGGATAGCGGTAAAGAACATTCTCAAGTACCTGAGAAGGACTAAGGAGATGTTCTTGGTGTATGGCGGAAAAGACCTCCAGATCGAGGCCTTTGCTGACTCCAGCTTCCAGAGTGACAAGGATGATTCCAAGTCCATGTCGGGTTTTGTCTTTACCCTCAATGGAGGGGCGGTGTGTTGGAAGAGTTCCAAACAGGAAACCGTTGCAGACTCGACGATGGAAGCGGAATACATCGCTGCATCTGATGCCGCAAAAGAAGCTGTCTGGATGAGGAAGTTCTTGAAAGAACTTCAGGTGGTTCCGTCCATTGTTGACCCAATACCTCTGTATTGCGACAACAACGGGGCTATAGCTTTAGCAAAGGAACCCAGGTCCCATCAGAGATCCAGGCACATCTTGAGGCGGTATCACCTGATCAGGGAGATCGTGGATCGCAAGGAGATCGAGGTTCGGAGGGTTGCTTCAGAAGAAAACACTGCAGATCCATTCACCAAGGCCCTACCCCAGACTCAGTTCGAGTGGCTGATCGAGATGATAGGTCTTCGATACGCCAGTACATGGCCTTAGTTCAAGTGGGAGATTGTTAGTGTATATGCCCTAGAGGCCATTACTGTATCATACTAGTTTGTATATTACTTAATGGAAGCTTGGGATATTCACCTTGTATAAACAATCTTGCTCAATATAGTAGTATGCTACTTGGTTTGTTTCTACTTCAATGTGTACATGTGCTTATTTTGCGATATCACCTATACGCATTAGTGGAGCCCTTAGGATCTTTGCTTGATTACCAGCGTTGTGATGGCAGTCACACTAGTGGGGGCTGGGTAATCTATAAGCACATCCTTATACAGGTCCCTAGTCGCAGGACTATCGAGACAGGGCATCGATACTCCGGAGTAGACTAGCGTATGCGCTTCTCATCCCAGTGTGGGAGATGGTCTGTCCCACAGCCATCAGTACGTCGTACTGGAGATAGTATACGGGTGCTCGTTAGGTTATGAGTACACTGGACAGGACTCGTCGGGAACTGACAGGTTGGTATTATACCTATCGTCAGTTATCAGTTCCCAGGTGACATGAGTACAGCTTAGTCCGCTGACTTGATACTGGCACTTCGCCTCGAGTACGTTCCCACTGCACTTTGATCACTACCCTACCACGGCTCAAAGGAGTCGTGCAAACAGGTAGTGGTTGGGTGCAGTCCCGAAGCACTTGGAGGCAGTGACGGTTAGACAGGATTCGTCTCTCCCGGTATTGGGGGTTGACATCGCGCTGTGTCTAGGAGAGCCATTACACAAATAGTCCCTGGCCAGGGCAAGCGAGATATACTGGTAGGCTTCCAGTGTTATCTCAGGGTGTTTTGGGCTTCACTCCGACACGACTTGTACCGCTATTGGGGGACTGACGTTTTTACCGCCCCCTAGGCCCGACATGCGATGTATCAGACGAACAGACCAGACTGTACGGAGAATGTCACATTCAGACTCAGTAGGAGTTCAGATGGGGTTCACCTCGTCAGCCTTCTTGTCGGCATCTACCTGGGGACCGTTACGCACAGCTAGTGCCGCTTGCGGTCTGTGGTTAAACCCACTGCCAGCGTAGTGTCGAGTCTTTAGAGTCCCACACAGAGGGTATTCGCCTCTGGGCAAAACAGAGTAGAGGTCGCATGGTTTTGCGACAGGGTTCGTTCTCATCCGCGCACTTGTGCACGTTTTGGAGTCCGGACGGATTTTACTGGCTGGCTCTGGTTTGAGCCAGATACTGGTATATGTTTTGGGGTTGCTTTTATATCTCGGTATTCTTGTTCCTCGGAACGAGAATGCAGGTGTGTATGCACAGTTGCTTGAGACGGAGGATGAGGTTTTTCATTAGGGTTTCGGAACGGGTGCGTTTGCACAGTTGACAGTCGTCATTTTTCAAACCCTAATAGATTTATGAAATATCAATTAATAATAGTAATTAAATGAAATATTGTTATGGTTGATTTTGTTGACTTGTTGACCATGGTTGACTTGTTGACCATGGTTGAATGTTGACCACCATCATGCTTTGAAAGGATTCTCCTTGATTCATGCTTATACTCATTTATTGAAAGTTATGATAGTGGTCATTCCAAATACAACCATCAACTATTTCATTTTTGATTTATTATTATTAATTTGATAATTCCTTTTCTTTTAGTTATGGTTGCAAAAGAAAAGAGCTCATTCTATCATAATCATTCTCTCTCCTCACTTCATCTTCTTCTTCCTCAAGCTCAAGGTGATTCCTTCTCATGTGTTGAGAATCCCTCACCTTGAAAAGAAAACAACCCCTAGACACTCTCTACTCACTCTAGGATCAAGGGTTTAGCAAGCCGGAGATTCTAGTTCACTCAAAGTTCGAGGAAGAGCCCGAAGGTTGAACCCTCAGGTGGATCCATCTTCGACGGAAGAAGGCGACGAGGAAAGAACTATCAACCTCTACAAAGCTTGAAGAAGAAGGAGTTCAAGTTTAGGTATAACCATCTTTCCGAGTAGCTAACTCTCTTTAGCTTGTTTGCTAGTTATAGTTTAGGAAAAGATCCCGACTTTGTTAGTCCATGTTGCCCCATGCGCTAAAAATTTGATTTTTATACCGTTTCCGCCTCCCCGCAAGAACCGGGGGTCGCAACGTGGACTTACAATATACATGTGAATATCCCAAGCTTCCATTAAGTAATATACAAACTAGTATGATACAATAATGGCCCCTAGGGCATATACACTTACATGGGATATATCATGAACACAAAAAAAAATTCAGGACATTCCAAGAAAAAGTAGCCGGCCACCATACTAGATATCTCGGCCAAAACCGAGCACATCCCCCTGAATTTTTGTCTGTGTTCCAGTGGCTTGGTTTTGGTGTTTCAGGTGTTGTTTGTTTTTGCTAATTTTGCATGTGATGTAATCTTACACTATAAACAATTCTGAGTGTTTCGTATTCGTAGTTTTAACATTGTTTCGGGTTATTCGCATGTTGTCTAGACAAAGTTAAAAAGTTCGATTGAATGTCAAAAACCCATTTTTCCAAGTTTAACGTATTAGGAAAAACATGCAAGTGATCCTATGAACCCTCTAGAAGAATGAAACCCTAACTCGATTTTTTGGATCGCGGAACCGCATTCAAACCCTAGGGTTTGCCATAGTTCCGTGGCGACATGTGTGAGGCTTGGGTTTGCCCTTCTACGGCTAGTGCCTATGTACTGTGGCATATTCTGGGTATTACTAAAACTGTGCTCAAGTGTTGAGCAATCGGGAAATTGTGGGACTTTGATGAATCGATCAAAAAGTTTAACGTTCGTCCGGATATTATGTGATGGGATACAATATTTGGAATCCACAAGTAGTTGTGAGATAACTAATTTGAATGTTATAAATCTTGCAGTTTAGTCTCATTTGATCGGTTGCCACGGGATTTTGATGTGATCAAAAGTCCGTCGCAATCACGTAGTGTACGCGGATACTCGCCGGGTAACATTATTAGATAGCCACGTCCTATAGCCCCGACCAAGTGACTGTAGGAGAACCCCGTCGCCAAAAGCATCCGTTCGGGTGCTTGCGGCAACGGTGTTCCACCTTAGTGCACTTCGTCGACGGTATCGGGAGGTGCGGCCATCTACTAAAGTTTCCGACGAGCATTCGATCAGGATGTCGGGAATCCTGTTGAATTGCCCGACTTGATATTGAAAAGTGTTTTCGAGATCGAGACTAAAATGCGGGGTTTATAATTGTTAGGCATGCGATGTCTAAGGAATTCATTTGGTTAGGCATGAAATCCGAATATGAGATATTTCGGGTTTATGATGTCTAAGGTGGTTGCGGATTCCAACTGTTGTAGTTTTTCACTTTCTTTTCTGCGACCGTAAGTGTAATATGTGGGATATCGCTGGTTTTGTTGCTATATGTCAACGGCAATTGGGATACGCATATTTACTTACGTTGATGACATGTGTTGCTGTGATATGTTATATTGGATCGTCGTGATTGAATAGCCGGGGGTTTTATGTGAGATGAGAGTTTTTCATTTTCATTCATGCAAAATTCATTGTATGTAATATTCTTTTATTGGGGCACTTCCGGATTGAGGATGATGTCACCATTGTATATTATTTACTTTTACGCATTAGGATAGACCCAAGGCGGGGAGCACAAGTAACCGGGTTCTAGGGTCTAGTGGGAGACCATCTCGAGGAGTCGAGACCGTGTCTCCTAACTCTGGAATTGGTAGGGTTGCTTGCCGCTCTTGTAGGGGTCTAGGAGTGTGGGATTGGCTATTCATCATGACCATGGAATCCGTGTTTTATACAGGCTTAATTTAAAACACGGAAATCCTAGTATATCCAATATTTCATATGTTGTCTTCTGCTGCAATGTTCTGTGATGAGATCATATTACTGTTCTAAGACGAATGCTTATATTATATATATATGATATATATTATATATAACTGCTTTCGTTTCATATCTGATGCTTGGGAAGCATAATAAATGGGACTTCATTAATGTGATTAATGAAATAAAAGAAACCTAAAGATGTTGTAGAAACTTGTCTCGAAAACTGGTAGCTCTAGTTTTTGCTTCGCACAGCGGTATTCCTTATAGAATATCCAGCACCTTATTCGATAAGGAAAGTGTCGAGATCCCTTCACCGGGAGTGACCTCTTTAGCGAAACTAGCAGATGCTACAAACTCGGTTTGTCTTTTGATTACTTTTATAGTTTTTGCTTTGCATAGTGGTATTTGTGAAATATCCTGCACCTTATTCGATAAAGAAAGAGCCGAGATCCTTTCACCGGGAGTGACCTCTTTAGCAAAACTAGTAAAGGCCTCAAAAACACTCCATTTAAAATCACTCGATTCTACAACGATATCAAGTTCATTACGCAAAAGGTTTTCTTAAAAACCTGTTGTAGCCCTCCGTCATTTCAGATAAGTAATAGTTAGTATTCGTGCTGCGTTTGTTGACTTTGTCAAGGCGTAGTGTACGGTAGCTGATTAGTGCTTATCTGCATAAACATATGATGCGATTGGATTAGGGTAGTCGTGCGACCTTGTTGACCTTGTCAAGGGTCATGCGGGTGGGTTTAATTCAATCAGGAAATGACGGGTTGAACTTGAGTTGCGGTCTATGGTTTGTTGACCTTGCCAAGGTCATAGATCGCTCGGGGCAAAATATTATCGGGAATTTCAAGTGTTGAAATTTGCAATGAGATTGCGTACCTTTTATGTGATAGTTGGATCCCGATACCCACTGCGAGTAAGAGTTATTCCTGGGAGAGTTTTACACATTACAATTAGCCGATCAAGTAGGTGTCTAGAAAGGTGTCAACGGGGTTACGCCTCTGGGAAAACGAGGTTTATTTTAATTAGGTCCGTGCGAAAGCACGGGGAACCTCCCTCAAAGTATCGACACTGGCCTGGCCGAAAGATTGGCGAACTTGTAGGGTGTAATTAATCCCGGCTAGTCTTTCCTTTTAGGGTTTGAAGGAAGATTTGACTAAAACAGTGGGAGCCATCCTGATTAGATATATTAATAACCAATCTAATCTTGCAAGAGCATACGCTGAGTGTTTTCTTCTCTCTCTCTCTCCAAGTAGCGACCATGTCATGCCTTAATCAAGATAATAATACGGATGTATTGACCGAACCCGTTTGTTATACTGAGCTGGGGAACGTTGGTCCCGCTCCAACTTATAATTGTTATAAGACCGAGCAGGAAATTGGGGATTACCAGGATTGCCGTGCGCCCAAACGAAGAAAGTGCATGATGATGCATCTTCTTCGAGTGTGTTCATTACAGAGAACTGTTTCTCAGTATCCTTTACGTCCTAGGTATGAGATACCGGATCGGGATCCCGCATATGTAATCAGTTATATGGGCTACAGATAGGTAGATAACTGAGAATGGGTGATAAGTTTCAAGAGTTGGAAATGGTGCAAGTGTTGCAGCCAAAGCAGTTGGCAGTTAGCACCCTGTATTACTAAATACATTGATTCTGAACGAATGTTATTAGATACCGAACCTGATATACAACATCATATCAGTCTCTTTATTTAGTAAAGAAGGATATAATTTTGTATTGTTGGATAATGTTTTGAACATTTCCTATATCAAGAGTTGATCGGTTCAGGTACGTTATCTAAAAGCATATACGTTCTAAATCAAACCACAGTTCTTAACGTACACAACACACACAAGAGGAAGAGTTCAGAAATGAACGAATCCTTCTTGAGGCATTGTAGACTAGGTCATATCAATGCGATCCGATTAGCTGAAGTTACATAAAGATGCATTTTTAAATCAGTTTGAATTTACATCTTGTGAAACTTGCCAGTCATGTCACAAAGATAAGATGACCATAGCTCCGTTTATTTGAAACAGAGAAAGAGTTAGTGAACTCTTGGGATTGATACATGATGATGTATGTCGGTCCCCTGTCTACACATGCCAGGAACGGTTCTTTGTACTTCATTACATTCACTGATGATCTCTCAAGATTCGGACATATGTTCTTATTGAACCACAAGTCTGAACCTTTTGAGATATTCAAAGAATATAAGTTAGAAGTAGAGAACCAAAATGGGTATAAGTATTATGTCCTTTGATGTGATCAGGGAGGATAATACTTGAGCATGGAATTCCTGGACAATTCTAAAGGAGAATGGGATTCTCTCTCAGCATTACTCCTCCGTATACACCACAGCACGTAGGTGTATCGGGGCGGAGCAATCACACCCTATGTGATAAGGTGTGCTCTATGATGAGTACTACTGAGTTGTCTATTTCCAATTGGGGGTTATGCACTTGAGAAGTTGCATACCTATTGAATAGGGTTCCAATCAAATCAGGTGCCTACCACTCCATATGTGATATGGTATGGGAAGAGCCCATCTCTTAAGGATGTTAAGATTTGGGGTTGTCCGGCCTATGTCTAAAAGCAAAATCCGGACAAGCTCAAGGCAAGGTCAGATCTGTGGAAGTTTGTTGGATATCCCAAGCATTCGCAAGGAAATATCTTCTACCACACTGAGGAGCAAAAGGTGTTTTGTTTCTTAGCATGCAACCTTTGAGAAAGGGAATTTCTTGTGAAGAAATTAGTGGTCATGAGGTAGAACTGGAAGGAGTTCCAGCTATACAAACTGCAGCTGATGATTTGGTAGAACCGAAGGATTCAATAGTTCTCGACGAACCTCAGCCTCTCCGCCAATCTGGTAGGGTTCCTGACCCACCTGAGAGATACTTCGGTTTTCTTTATGACAGTGGGAGCGAGGATTGCATCATGAGTTGATGACCCAACTAGTTTCGAGCAGGCCATCAGGAGTGGAGACTCTATAAGAATGGTTGGATGCTAACAATCTGAGATGGAATCCATATACACCAATAAAGTATGGACTTTGGTTGCTATATCTGAAGGGTTAAATCCCTATCAGGAGCAAGTATATCTTGAGAAGATTACTTGGTGTACATGGAAAAGTTGAGACTTTCAAAGCTAAGACTTGTTGCAAAAGGTTCTCGTCATCGACCAGATGTGGATAATGATGAATCCTTTTCTAGTCCCTGTGCTTAAGTCCATCCAGATCCTACTTGCCATTGCTACATACCATGACTACGATATCTGGCGGTTGGGTGTCATGACTGCTTTTCTAAATAGTGATTTAGAAGAGAACGTCTATAAGTACATAGCCAGAGGGCTTCGTAGACAGTGGGAGCAGCGGAAACGTGTGTAAGTTGCTTTACGGGTTAAAGCAGGCATCGCAGAGTTGGAACATCTGTTTTGATGTGGTAGTCAAAAAGTTTGACTTCATCAAAATGGTAGATGAACCTTGTATATACAAAAAGGTAGTAGGAAATATGGTGATGATCCTCGTATTGTACGTGGATGACATACTCTTGATAGGGAAGGAGTTTCCTATGTTACACTCGGTCAATCTTCTCTTATCATAAGGATTCTCCATATAGGATCAAGGTGATACCTTCTAAATCCTGGTTTATGGATCTATGAGATAGATCTAAGTGGATGTTAGGATTCTCACTAGGTGTAGTGAGATGGTATCAATCGATCCTGGGGAGAATCACTGGATAGCTTCCAGGGTTGTAAGGTCGACTGAATGTCAGTCACATGCATTGTCTTTACCCTCAGTGGAGGGACGGTATGTTGGAAGAGTTCCAAGATAGATACCGTGGCATACTAGACGATAAAGGCTGGATACATTTCTACCAAGGATGCTACCAAAGAGGTAGTCTGGATGTATATAGTTCATGAGATGAACTTCGTTCCTACCATTGTGTGACAATGGAGTTGTGGCTTTGGCCTAGAAACCCCCGTCCTATCTGTGATCCAGACATATTCTTAGACAGTATCACCTGATCATGGAGATGGTTGATCTCCAGGGAGATCGAGATTAGGAGAGTAGACACAGAGGACAACAGCGTGGATCCACTCACAAAGGCCTACTCCCAGGAGAGACTTTTATGGGATGGTTGAGTATGTGATACTTTAACCATTGCTGATTGTTGGGTATAAGATACTACAACAGATGGCCCTAGTGCAAGTGGGAGATTGTTAGTAATATGTATGCCCTAGAGGCCATTACTGTATATACGATGTATATTGTAGTGGATGCTTGGACATATATAGGGAGGACTTTCTTGCTCGACATGATAGTATGCTATCTGGTTGCTCTTTATCTTAACATGTACGCTGATTGTCTCTATATTACATGTTTATAAAGCCCTTAGGATTAGTACTTGACTACCAGGATTATGATGCAGATCATACTAGTGGGGACAGTGTAGTCGCTAAGTACATCCTTCAAATGTTCCTAGTCGAGGGTGTATCGAGACAAGGCATCGATATACCGGAGTAGACTAGCGTATAGCTTCTCGACCCATGTAGATGCGCGATGGATGATCCCATATCCATTGGTGTTTGACATCAGAGACAGTATACGGGTGCTCAGTGGAGACTAGGTACACTGAACGGACTCGCCGAGAACTCCCAGATGGTATTATACCTAACGTCAGATGGCAGTTCTCTGGTGACACTGGTACAGGTTAGTCTGTAGACCCGAGATCGTCATAGATTCTTATGTAATTCCCACTGTGCTTTGATTTCCACCTTACTACGTTCAAGAGAACGTGCAAAACGGTGGCTTTTGGGTACAGTCCCGAGTCACATGGAGGCAATGAGCGATAGGAGGGGTTCGTCTCTACCGGTATTGGGAGTTGATGTTGCGCTGTGCTCGATTGGCTATAACAGGAAGTCCTTGGCCAAGGCTGCTTCAGAGATATAATGGTAAGTGTTATCAGTAGTTTCTCATCCTGTTATGAGCCTCATATCGACACGACTTATCCAGTTACTGGGGTCTGACGTTTACCACCCCTAGACGAGATATACGACATATCAGACGAAGAGACCGGACTATACGGTAGTGTTACCGATTGGATGCGCAGGAGTACGAGCAGGCTTGCTTGTTGATCTTCTGATCACTCAATACCCGGGTGGCCGTTACGTTTAGCAGACCGCTTGCTGCTTGTGGGTGTTTGATATGATCATCACCTACTGCCGACGTATTGACGAGTCTTTAGAGTCCCACACAAGGGTTTCCTGGCTCAAGCGAAACGGAGTAGGAGCACATATGTGATATGTGCGGGACCGAGATTGATACGATATGAGATACCGTATTCTATTCTCACGATATGAGATATCGGTCGGTTATATATGATATAGCCGGGTTATCGGATCAAGTGTTGATTCGATAAGTTGATTCATATGATATTAGTCGGTTATAGGTGATATAGCCGGATTATTAAATCAAGAGTTAATTTGATAATCTAATGTATAATTATATATTTGATATATTACATTACATTAACTAGTATTAGCTCACTTACGATTTCTTTTCTCACTTTGGATACATTGATGTATATATGATATATGTTAAATGTATCATGCAAGGTTACAAATGCAACTAGGGTTAATGAGGGTTAAACCATGCTAGGGTTAAGATTAGGGTTTAAATTTATCATTAAGTAATTCAAATATTATGGATAATATCCATGGTTGATATTTGTTGAA
Source organism: Agapanthus africanus (assembly GCA_030015575.1). Taxonomy (NCBI): domain Eukaryota; kingdom Viridiplantae; phylum Streptophyta; class Magnoliopsida; order Asparagales; family Amaryllidaceae; genus Agapanthus; species Agapanthus africanus. The sequence continues at coordinate 227,763,350 of CM057347.1, forward strand.
AGCTTGTAGAAGCTTGTAAGCATCTTTCACTTTGTCCATTTTCTTTGTCTCGCTTAAGATATTTCTGACCTAACCTTTAGCCATAGCACGTGGTTAACTTTCTACAAGGGTTAAGAATAACATGCTTAACCCTTGGTTGCATTATTAACCTTACCAATAATTCATTTGATGAGTTAGTTCTTGCTTCTTCTTCTTCTTCCTCAAAGCTTTTTAGCTTCAATGGAGTTGTGAGAAAAAGTGTGAGTAAATTAAATCTAAAGTGAGCCCACTTCCTACTTCATCATCCTCTACTACTTGCCATTTAGTATAGGGTGTTCTCTTCACAAAGTTCTTGACCTAGTGAAGAAATAGCTTGGGTTAGTTTCTCCTCGACATAGATCATCTTCGGTCTCGAATACATCGAAGCAAGCATGTTCGTTTCTTCAAGGGAGCCTCTCTAGAGTCCGGTGTTCACGATCGCAGCGAAGGGGACTACTACACGGAACTATTGAAGTGAAGGACTGGTCTACAAAGGTTGTATTCCTTGCTCACTTCTTATTGCAACGTGTTTGCATTTATATTTCCGTCGATTTCTAGTTAACGATTCAAAGTTAGGGTTAGCTAAAACGGCAAATTTTTGAATTTGGCATGGACGATGCCTCCCAAAACCTTTCTGCTGTCTTAGGTAACCCTGCAATTACGTTAAAGGTTTTTTGCCAAAAACCAGCCGTAGCCCTCCGTCATTTCAGATTAGTATTGCTTAGTATTCGTACTACGTATGTCGTGCTCAGCCGAGGCGTAGTGTGCGGTAGCTCTGTAATGCTTTTCTATCTCATGGATATGTGATTGGTTAGGACAGTCATACGGTCATTTTGGCTCAGTCAAGGACTCGTGCAGGTGGGTCTAATGCAATCAAGATAATGACGGGTTGAACTTGGCTAGGATCATCTGATATGTTGGCTCAGTCAAGGTCATTTGGGTCCTAGGGGTAAAAATCACATCGGGAGTTTCTAAAGAAACTGAAACTTGCCAGGCATGCGCATACCTTTTGGAGTATGATAACGTGAGTGGATTCCATCACGTTATCATGTGATGATAGTTGGATCCCGATTCCCACTGATGAGTTGGTTTACTCCTCAGGTGATCCCGACTAATTTTTCTTTCAGGTTTGGGGCAGAGTTAGAGGAAACAGTGGGAGACATCCTAATTAGATAAAGTAATTAACCATTCTGATCTAGGTTAGAGTGCACGCAGAGTGTTTCTTTTCTCTCTCTCTTTGGCTGTGACCATGGCCCGACCCTAGACTATAGCTCAGTAACCAAGTTAACCGGACATTCTTAAAACACTGGCTTTTGGATTGTTTGAGTTGCATACATCATTACCACTCCTTCTTTTACCCTTTGCATTTCTCCAGAACACCCCGTATCACTACGAACATCCACTTCCATTGGATAAATCCATCGTATGGGTATATACGAACTCGAAGGAACTTGTTCCAGATTCGAGGATGGATTCCGGTTCTGGAGAAAATGAATAGGATTATTCAGTTGACTTTTCCTTTTACCTTCTCTCAGGTTGTGAGGGCTCCTAGGATTAGGAGAGGGTACACATATTGCGCTTATTGGATAGTCTTCTTCCAAACCATAGGCAGGTGCTGAACGGTAGGGAATGAAGAAAACCAATTAGCCTAAGTGGGGTGTACAGAAGGTAATAAGTAAAGACAAAATAAAGGGATTAGAAATAGGCCAAAGTAAAATGCGACTGCTATCATTCACGACCAAACCGTGTATATCATCGCCACTCCTATTTCACCTTTGCATTTCTTCGGTTCAGGAGAAATTGAATAGGATTATTAAGGTAGTCTTTTATCATCACCTTCTCTCAGCTTGCGAGTACTCCTAGGATTAGGAGAGTACACCTATTATGCTTATTTGATAGTCTTCTTGCAAATCATAGGCTGGTGCCGAATGATAGGGAAGGAAGAAAACCATTTAGCCTAAGTGTGGTGTACAGAAGGAAATGAGTAAAGACAAGTAAAGGGATTTAGAAAGATGGCAAGAAAATATAAGGTTACAGTCATGAATATGATAATGGAAGAGGCATTACTAGGAATACCCGGATACCCCTACGAAACATTTTAATGTTTCAGTTTCACTGTGTGTTGTTAATAGAAAACTGATTTCCCAATTAGATTCTTACTCCAGATTATGTATTTACCAGGTATGCTTCTCATATCTGTATGGTTTTACAGATGATGAGTGGGAATAAGTTATTAGGAATTAGGTTGTAACGATTTGAAAATCGTTTAGGTGAAATTTCGGAAAATCAGTAAAAATAAGGGGTGTTTTCCGTAAAAGTCAAGATACAAATATCTTTTAATATAAAATTAAATATACATATTCTAGCTATGTGATTACTAGTATTTGGTGTTTATTGAGCCACTGGTAAAATTTCTAATTTTCTGAAAATTTTTCCGAAATTAATTATTTTAATATTATTTTAAGCCGTCACTAATACATTTAATTAGGGAAAATTACAAATTGGAATGGGTTAATACAAATTTTGTGCATCATGACACACTAAACTAACATGTAAAATATTATTTCTGAAATGAAATGAAGTTGTTAAACGGTTTTGAAAATATTGAAGAAAAAGGCTTATTTTGTGAAAATAAATAGAGGTATGGTGCTAGTTTGACTTCGGGGCTTTTGTGTTATCATTTTTCCCTTCACCCACACTCCCACACACACTCAAAACCCCCTTTTTGTGGCTGAACCCAGAAGGAAACCTCAATTTCCTTCACCCCTTTTGGAAAAGAAAGAAAAGGAAAACAAAGGAAATATGGAATTTATAAAGAAATGAGTGGGCTTTGACTTGTGTTAACTTGGGCTACTTTTTCAACCCTCACTCTCTCTCCCCACCCCCCTCACTATGTTGGCCGAAACCCCCTCTTCCCCATCCAGCAGCAGCCCCCTCCCAAATCTCCTCTCATTTCATCATAAAATTCCATCAAAAAATCATTAAAAATGCTTCAAAAATCCCACAAAATCAAAATCTAATCCCTACCCATTTTTACTTGGCTATTTTAGTATGGATCTAGGGAACAAGATGACAATTTGAGAGGCCAGATTTCAAGTTGGATCAATGGGTTGTGAGGTATAAAAATCTTGACCTTTTTGTTAAATTGTTTGCTATTACTTTAATTCAACTAAATTAGATGTTAAATATGGTTTTTATTGCAAGGTCTAACCTTCAAGAGAAGGGTTTCTAAAATTCTAGTTAGGGATTTACTACATCATTAGGATTTTTATCATTAGATTGTGGTTTTAATGAGTAGCTTATCATGCCAATGTTATGTAAAATGTAATCTTGTTGCTTATTGCTAGTTGTAACATTAAAACATCCATATTAACTATTTTTTTAAGCAAACTAGGTTTTAGCATTTAGTTGCAAATGTGTGATTAAAAATCTAATTATGATATCCATGGCATTATTAACATTTTAAATTATAGTTTACTACTTTAGTTCATGCAAAACCAAGCTTAATTGTTGAATTGTGCATTTTTGCTATAAAATGGTTGAAATTGGATAAAATTGCAAACTAGGTTTTTAAAACGTATATAGTTTGGTGAGATATATTAGTAGTGAATGTTTGTGTGGCCTAATCAAGCTAATTAGTGAACATTGCGGCCGCTAGTTTTGTTAAAACATCAAGTTCTGTACTGAAACGGTTAATTTTTGCTTGCTAGGTTTTCGGAAAAATAGCTTTTAAAGCGAGTTTGGGGTTTTTGTGAATTTTAACCTATTTCTTATATAATTAGTGATTTTTGAAACCATGATCGGTATGTTTGGTATTTTTCTCGATGGTTTGACGTTTGTACATCGACATCGAGGGTTGGTTTGGCTGTTCTTGCATGCGTAGGCGATAGGTTTTGACCTATACGTGATACGCGTGCCGACTTGGTTTTCGTGCGTGAATTCGTTTACGATGCTATATATGACATGTAGGTACCCCATGTGGACTTCGAGATGACAAGCAAGCGCGTGGCAACGTCGGCACCGGCGAGCAAAGATCAGGTGAGAGATTTATATCTACGGGGAGAAGTCGGGTGGATGGCGTATAGCACCCCCGCAAAGTTGTGAGGAATGAGGTGATGTGGTAACGGTATACTTTTATATGTTATTATGAGATATGAACACTTAGTAAGAGAAGCCTTAGGAGCTTATGGGTTTAGGGTTAGCGAGAATTGAAGAAAGGACTTTAGCGGATTTCTTAGTCATGAAACCCTGGGGTAAGGATTTGCATACACGCACACATATACACTTGCATATATCTTTTTCTTGTGCATATATGGGAATGTGTATATATGTATATACGCATGGGTATTGGACTATCCATATATACATTCATATACACATGCATGAATGTTGAGGATATTGTATGATATTTGGAGATGAGTCGATGAGATTAGGCTTGAGGCCATGAGATCGGTGATGTGATATGGTCCGTATTTGAGATACGACATGATATTTTAGCGGGTTCTTTAGGCGTGGTGTTTTTCATACACACGCATGCATTTCATAGATGGTATCAGTTTTATACTAGACGTAGATCAGTACCCCGGATCATGATTTTGATAAAAAGGATACCAGGCGAATAATGAAATAAATGGGATATTTGACCCATACCCAGATTTGGGAGGCCGCACGACGGATTTACTGTTAGTTATATGTATGCCCTAGAGGCCATTACTGTACATATGATGTATATTGTAATGGATGCTTGGACATATATAGGGAGGACTTTCTTGCTCGACATGATAGTACGCTATCTGGTTGTACTTTATCTTAACATGTACTCTGATTGTCTCTATATTACATGTTGATAAAGCCCTTAGGATATGTACTCGACTACTGGGACTATGATGAGATCATACTAGTGGGGCCACGGTAGTCAGCGAGTACATCCTATAACTGTTCCTAGTCGAGGGTGTATCGAGACAGGGCATCGATACACCAGAGTAGACTAGCGTATACGCATCTTGACCCATATGATGGGCGATGGATGATCCCATATCCATCGGTGTTTGACATCAAGGATGGTGTACGGGTGCTCAGTGGAGACTGGGTATACTGGACGGACTCGCCGAGAACTCCCGGATGGTATTATACCTCACGTCAGATGGCAGTTCTCCGATGACACTGGTACAGAGTAGTCTGTTGACCCGAGATCGTCATAGAGTCTTGTGTGATTCCCACTGTGCTTTGATTTACATCATACCAAGTCCAAGAGGGCATGCAAAAAGGTGGCTTTTGGGTACAGTCCCGAATCACATGGAGGCAATGAGCGATAAGAGGGGTTTCGTCTCTCCCGGTATCGAGAGTTGATGTTGTGCTGTGTTCGATTGGCTATAACTGGAAATCCCTGGCCCGGGTTGCTGAGATTTACTGGTAAGTGTTATCAGTAGTTTCTTGAACTGTTATAGACCTCAAATCGACACGACTTATCAAGCTACTGGGGTCCGACGTTCTACCACCCCTAGGCGAGATATGCGACATATCAGACGACGAGACCGGACTGTATGGGAGTGTTACTGATTGGATTCGTAGGTGAATGTATAGGCTTGCTTGTTGATCTTCTGAGTGCTCAATACCTAGGTGGCTGTTACGTTTAGCTGACCGCTTGCAGCTTGTGGGTGTTTGATATGATCATCACCTACTGCCGGCGTATTGACGATTCTTTAGAGTCCTACACAGAGGTTTCTTGGTTCAGGCAAAACGGAGTAGGGGCACATATGTGATATGTGCAGAACCGAGGATAATGCGATATGAGATACCGTATTCTATTCTCGCGATATATGATATCAGCCGGGTCATCGGATCAAGTGTTGATTCGATGAATCGGTAAATGATATATTAGTCGGTTATATGCGATATAGCCGGATTGTCGGATCAAGTGTTGATTCGATAATTTAATGTATAATTATATATATGATATATTAAATTACATTAACTAATATTATCTCACTAAAAGATTATTTTTCTCACTCGGGTAATACATTGATATATATGCGATATATGTTAATTGTATTATTTTATTTTGTTACAATAAATATTATATATGTGATATATAATATTGTAACATGATATGATTACTAATGCAACATATTTAGTGGAGATTAAACAAGGTTAGGGTTTGAATTGGGTTAGTTCTTTCATGAACATTCTAGAAGGTTTCTTTTTGTTTTTAGTTAAGATATTATGCTTGATATTTTGTAATGACTCATTCTTAACCCAACCCAAACCCTAGTCCTAGTTAAATCTCTACAAAGGTTTAATTGACCATGGTTACATTATTAATCATATATTCTTTCATTATTCATCACAAAAGGATTTACTATTGTTCTTCTTCTTCCTTCTTCTTTCTTTGATGAAAAAGCATACTAGATTTTTCAAAGGTGATGAAAATGAGTGAGAATAAGAAAACAAATGAGAGCTAAAATCCTACTTTATCATCCTCATCTATCCTTTCCATTTAGATGAGGGTGTTCACTTTATTTAGTGAGTGAGAGCTTCTGTTAATGAAACTTCAAGGTAGATCATCTTTATTATCAAAGATCGGAAGCAAGCTTGCATCTTTCTCTTCGTGGAGCCTCTCGAGAGTCCGTAACTTTATGATCGCAGCGAAGGGACCTCAACACGGAGCTTAAGAAGTAAAGGAAATGATCTACAAAGGTTGTAATCCCAAACTCTTAGATGTTAAGGTGTTTAACATGCTTTGTTTCGCCTAATTTCTAGTTTAAAGATCTTGGTTAGGGTTGTTCGGCACGGCTAAACTTTAAATCGGGCATGGTTGATGCCTTGTAGACCCTTGTGTGTGTGCTTAGTAACCCTACAGTAGTATCAGAGCCAAGCTAGAGCTTTAGGCGAAGTCCTGGCTAAGTTTAAAGTCCGATCGAACTCCGAATACCCGGTTTATACCCTTCTCTGGAAATTTTCTAAAATTTTGAAAATGCTCAAAAAAATCAGCAGGGAAATACAAGAGTTACTGTGAAACACGTGCCCCAAATATCACTAAAGCGCAGCGGAACCACGGTCGTACCATCGCTTTGGCGGCGGTTCCGCGGCCAAACTGTAGACTTATTTTTCACTGTTTGCATAGTAACCTCCGTATGTGTTTCCTGATTCTTCTGAGAATTTTTAATTTATACTCAACAGTTGAGTTTTCTGGGTTGTATTGGGGACTCGTTGATTCGATCGGATAATTTAACTTTGTTTAGTTTGTCCGAGTAATTTTTAGAACGTGTTAAAAAGTTCGAACGGATATCAATAACTCACTTTTTCCCCTGCCGGAAAATTTCCAAGTGTTGGATTTTTCCGTAGTTTAAGAACGTTCTAAGTCGTGCAAGTAACGCGGTGGACCCTCTAGAAGAACACAAACCTTAACTCGATTATATGACCGTCTGAACCGCCTCTAAACCTTAGGGTTTGGGGTAGTACGGCATGCCACATGTGAGGCATTGGCTTGACCCTTCTACGGCTGGACCATTAGTACTGTGGCATGTGATGGATGTTTTAAAACTAATTTCAAGTGTTGAGAACTATTTGGGAAAACATGGGTGTTTGATTATTCGATCGGAAAGTTTAACATTATCTATTTATCTGGAATGTGATACAATATTTGGAATCCACAAGTAGTTATGAGATAACTAATTTGAATGTTATAAATCTAGCAATTCAGTCTCAGATGATCGGTTGCCACGGAATTTTGATGTGATCAAAAGTCCATCGCAATCACGTAGCGTACGCGGATACTCGTCGGGTAAACTTAATAGACAGCCACACCCCATAGCCCCGACCAAGTGACTGCAGGAGAACCCCGTCGCCAAAAGCATCCGTTCGGGTGCTCGCGGTAGCGGTGTTCCGCCTTAGTGCACTTCGTCGACGGCATCCGGGGCTGCGGCCGTCTACTAAAGTTTGCGACGAGCATTCGATCAGGATATCGGGAATCTTGTTGAATTGCCCGACTAGATATTGAAAAGAGTTTTCGATAATGAGACTAAAATGCAGGGTTTATAATTGTTAGGCATGCGATGTCTAAGGAATTCATTTAGTTAGGCATGCGATGTCTAAGGAGGTTGCAGATTCCAACTATTGTAGTTTTTCACTTTCTTTTGTGCGACCGTAAGTGTAATATGTGGTGTATCGCCGGTTTCGTTGCTATACATCAAAGACAATTGGGATACGCATATTTACTTACGTTGATGATATGAGATATTATGTGTTGCTGTGATATGTTATATTGGATCGTCGTGTTCTGAATAGCCGGGGTTTTTATGTGAGATGAGAGTTTTTTCTTTTTCATTCATGTAAAATTCATTTGTATGTAATATTCTTTTATTGGGGCACTTCTGGGCTGAGGATGATGTCACCATTGTATATTATTTACTTTTCCGCATTAGGTAGACCCAAGGCGGGGAGCACAAGTAACCGGGTTCTAGGGTCCAGTGGGAGACCATCTCGAGGAGTCGAGACCGGGTCTCCTAACCCTAGAATTGGCAGAGCTGCTTGCCGCTCTCATAGGGGTTTAGGGATGTGGGTTTGGCTATTCATCGCGACCGTAGAATCTGTGTTTTATACAGGCTCGTATTAAAACACGGACATCCTAGAATATCCAATATTTCATATATGTTCTTCTGCTGCAATATTTTGTGATGAGATCATATTACTGCCTGAGACGAATGTTTATACTATATATATGAGATATATGTTATATTGCAAATTTCGTTTCAAATGTGATACTTGTGAAGCATAATAAAATGGACTTCATTAATGAGATTAATGAAACTAAAAGAAACCTAAAGATGTTGTAGAAACTTGTTTAAAAACTGGTAGCTCTAGTTCTTGCTTTGCATAGAGGTGTTTCTTGTAGAACATCCAGCACCTTATTCGATAAGGAAAGAGCCGAGATCCCTTCACCGGGAGTGACCTCTTTAGCGAAACTAGCAGATGCTACACACTCGGTTTTTATTTTGATGGCTTCTATAGTTTTTTCTTTGCATAGTGATATTTGTGAAATATCCTGCACCTTATTCGATAAGGAAAGAGCCGACGATCCCTTCACCGGGAGTGACCTCTTTAGCAAAACTAGAAAAGGCCTCAAAAACATTCCACTTAAAATCGCTCGATTCTACAACGATATCAAGTTCATTACGCTCATGGTTTTCTTAAAAACCTGCGTAACCCTCCATCATTTCAGATAAGTACTATTTAGTATTCGTGCTGCGGTAGTTTGGCATGCGTCAAGGCGTAGTGTACGGTAGCTAACTAATGCTTATTTGCTAGCATACGATGCGATTGGATTTAGGTATTCGTACGGCGTTGTTTGGCATGCGTCAAGGGTCGTGCGGGTGGGTTTAATTCAATCAGGAAATGCACGGGTTGAACTTGACTAGCGGACTATGGGTTGTTTGGCATGCGTCAAGGTCATAGCACGCTAGGGGTAAAATAATTATCGGGAATTTCAAGTGTTGAAATTTGCAATGAGATTGCATACCTTCTATGAGATAGTTGGATCCCGATACCCACTGCGAGTAAGAGTTACTCCTGGGATAGTTTTACACATTACAATTAGCTGATCAAGTAGGTGTCTAGAAAGGTGTTAACGGGGTTACGCCCCTGGGAAGATGAGGTTTATTTTAATTAGGTCTGTGCGAAAGCACGGGGAACCTCCCTCAAAGTACCGGCACTGGCCTGGCTGAAAGATTGGCGAACTTGTAGAGTGTAATTAATCCCGGCTAGTATTTCCTTTTAGGGTTTGAAGGAAGATTTGACTAAAACAGTGGGAGACATCCTGATTAGATAAATTGATAACCAATCTAATCTTTTAAAAAGCGCACGCTGAGTGTTTTCTTCTCTCTCTCTCTAGGTAGCGACCATGTCACGCCTTAATCAAGATAATAATACGGACGTATTGACCGAACCCGCTTGTTCTACTGCGCTAAGGAATGTTGGTCCCGCTCCAACTTATAATTGTTATAAGACAAAGCAGGAAATAGGGGATTACCAGAATTCCCGTGCCACCCAAACGAAGAAAGTGCATGCTGATGCATCTTCTTCAGGTGTGTTCATTACCGAGAACTGTTTCTCAGTATCCTTTACGTCCTGGGTATGAGATACCGGATCAGGATCCCGCATATATAATTTGTTATATGGGCTACAGATAGGTAGAGAACTGAGAACGGGTGATAAAATTTCATGAGATAGAAATGGTGCAAGTGTTGCAACCAAGTCTGTTGGTAGTTATCACCCTGTATTACCAGAATACATTGATTCTGAACGAATGTTATTAGATACCGAACCTGATATACAACATCATATCAGTCTCTTTATTAGTAAAGAAGGATATAGTTTTGTATTGTTGGATAATGTTTTGAACATTTCCTATATCAAGAGTTGATCGGTTCAGGCACGTTATCTAAAAGCATAGACGTTCTAAATCAAACCACAGTTCTTAAAGTACAGAACACACACAAGAGGAATAGTTCAGAAATGAACGAATCCTTCTTGTAGTATTGTAGACTAGGTCATATCAATGTGACCCGACTAGCTGAAGTTACATTTAGATGTATATTTAAAATAGTTTGAATTTACATCTTGTGAAACTTGCTGGTCATGTCACAGAGATAAGATGACCACAGCTCCGTTTATTGGAAACAGAGAAAGAGTTAATGAACTCTTGGGATTGATACATGCTGATGTATGAAGGTCCCCTGTCTACACATGCCAAGACCGGTTCTTTGTACTTCATTACATTCACTGATTATCTCTCAAGATCCGGACATATGTTCCTGTTGAAACACAAGTCTGGATCTTTTGAGAAATTCAATGAATATAAGTTAGAAGTAGAAAACCAAAAACGGGTATAATTATTACGTCCTTTGATGAGATCAAGGAGGAGAATACTTGAGCACGAGATTCTTGGACTATTCTAAAGGATAATGAGATTCTTTCTCAGCATTACTCCTCCGTATACACCACATCACCTCGGTGTATCGGGACGGAGCAAACGCATCCTATGTGATATGGTGTGCTCTAAGATGAGTACTACTGAGTTTCCTATTTCCTTTTGGGAGTTATGCACTTGAGAAGCTGCATACCTATTGAATAGGGTTCAAATCAAATCAGTTGCCTACCACTTCATATGTGATATAGAAAGGGAAAAGCCCATATCTTAAGTTTGTTAAGATTTGGGGTTGTCCGGCCTATGTCTAAAAAGCAAAATCCGGACAAGCTCGAGGCAAAGTCAGATCTGTGGAAGTTTGTTGGATATCCCAAGCATACGCAAGGGAATATCTTCTACCTAATAGAGGAACAAAATATGTTTTGTTTCTCAACATGCCACCTTTGTGAAAGGGAATTTCTTGTGAAGAAATTAGTGGTCATGAGGTAGAACTGGAAAGAGTTCCAGCTATACAAAACTGCAGCTGATGATTTGGTTGAACCAAAGGATTCAGTAGTTTCCAACGAACCTCAGCCTCTCCGCCGATCTAGTAGGGTTCCTCACCCACCTGAGAGATACTTCGGTTTCTCTATGACAGTGGTAGCAAGGATTACATCATGAGATGATGACCTAACTAGTTTCGAGCAGGCCATCAGGAGTGGGACTCTGTAAGATTGGCTGGATGCTTAGTGATCTGAGATGGAATCCTTATACACCAACAAAGTATGGACTTTGGTTGCTTTATCTGAAGGGTTAAATCCCCATCAGGAGCAAGTATATCTTGAGAAGATTACTTGGTGTACATGTAAAAGTTGAGACTTTCAAAGCTATGCTTAAGTCCACCCAGATCCTACTTGCCACTGCTACATACCATGACTACGATATCTGGTGGTTAGGTGTCATGACTGCTTTTCTAAATGATGATTTGGAAGAGGGCGTCTATAAGTACACAACTAGAGAGCTTCATAGACAGTGGGAGCAGTGGAAACGTGTGCAAGGTGTTTTATGCGATAAAGCAGGCATCGCGGAGTTGGAACATCTGTTTTGATGTGGTAGTCAAAAAGTTTGACTTCATCAAAATGGTAGATGAACCTTGTATATACAAAAAGGTAGTAGGGAGTATGGTGGTGATCCTCGTAGAGTACGTGGATGACATACTCTTGATAGGGAAGGAGTTTCCTATGCCACGCTCGGGCAATCTCCGCTTATCACAAGGATTCTACATATAGGATCAAGGTGATACCTCCTAAATCCTGGGTTTTGGATCTATGAGATAGATCTAATTGGATGTTAGGATACTCACTAGTTGTAGTGAGATGGTATCAATCGATCCTGGGGAGAATCACTGGAAAGGTTCCAGGGTGATAAGGACGACTGAATGTCAGTCGCAGGCATTGTCTTTACCCCTCAGTGGAGGGACGGTATGTTGGAAGATTTCCATGCTAGATACCGTGACTTCTAGACGATTAAAGGCAAGATACATCGTTACCAAGGATGCTACCAAAGAGGCAGTTTGGATAGATATAAGTTCATGAGATGAACTTCGTTTCTACCATTGTGAGACAATGGAGTTGTGGCTTATGCCAAGGAGCCCCCCGTCCCATCAGAAATCCAGATATAATTCTTAGGCAGTATCAACTGATCATGGAGATGGTTGATCTCCAGGAAGATCGAGGTTAGGAGAGAAGACACAGAGGACAACAGTGCAGATCCACTCACAAAGGCCTTTTTCCCAGTAGAGACTTTTATGGGATGGTTGAGTATCAGATACTTCAATAACAGCTAATTGTTGGGTATGAGATACCACAACAGATGGCCCTAGTGCAAGTGGGAGATTGTTAGTTATATGTATACCCTATAGGCCATTACTGTACATATGATGTATATTGTAATGGATGCTTGGACATATATAGGGAGGACTTTCTTGCTCGACATGATAGTACACTATCTGGTTGTACTTTATCTTAACATGTACTCTGATTGTCTCTATATTACATGTTGATAAAGCCCTTAGGATATGTACTCGACTACTGGGACTATGATGAGATCATACTAGTGGGGCCACGGTAGTCGGCGAGTACATCCTATAACTGTTCCTAATCGAGGGTGTATCGAGACAGGGCATCGATACACCAGAGTATACTAGCGTATACGCATCTTGACCCGTATGTGTTAGTGTATATGCCCTAGAGGCCATTACTGTATCATACTAGTATGTATATTACTTAATGGAAGCTTGGGATATTCACCTTGTATTGACAATCTTGCTCAAAATAGTAGTATGCTACTTGGTTTGTTTCTACTTCAATGTGTACATGTGTTTATTTTGTATATCGCCTATACACATTAGTAGAGCCCTTAGGATCTTTGTTTGATTACCAGCGATGTGATGGCCGTCACACTAGTGGGGCTGGGTAATCTATAAGCACATCCTTATGCAGGTCCCTGGTCGCAGGACTATCGAGACAGGGCATCGATACTCCGGAGTAGACCAGCGCATGCGCTTCTCATCCCAGTGTGGGAGACGGTCTGTCCCACAACCGTCAGTACGTCGTACTTGAGATAGTATGCGGGTGCTCGTTAGGTTACGGGTACACTGGACAGGACTCGTCGGGAACTGACTAGTTGGTATTATACCTATCGTCAGTTATCAGTTCCCAGGTGACATGAGTACAGCTTAGTCCGCTGACTTGACACTGTCACTCCGCCTCGAGTGTGTTCCCACTGTACTTTGATCACTACCCTACCACGGCTCAAAGGAGTCGTGCAAACAGGTAGTGGTTGGGTGCAGTCCCGAAGCACTTGGAGGCAGTGACGGTTAGACAGGATTCGTCTCTCCCGGTATTGGGGGTTGACATCGCGCTGTGTCTAGGAGAGCCATTACACGAGTAGTCCCTGGCCAGGGCAAACGAGATATACTGGTAGGTTTCCAGTGTTATCTCAGGGTGTTTTGGGCTTCGCTCCGGCACGACTTGTACCGCTATTGGGGGACTGACGTTTACCGCCCCCTAGGCCCGCCATGCGATGTATCAGACGAACAGACCGGACTGTACGGAGAATGTCACACTCAGGCTCAGTAGGAGTTCAGATGGGTTTCGCCTCGTCGGTCTTCTTGTCGGCATTACCTGGGGACCGTTACGCACAGCTAGTGCCGCTTGCGGTCTGTGGTTAAACCCACTGCCAGCGTAGTGTCGAGTCTTTAGAGTCCCACACAGAAAGCTTTTCGCCTTTAGGCAAAAGAGTAGAGGTCGCATGGTATTGCGACAGGTCGCATGGTTTTGCGACAGGGTTCGGTCACATCCGTGCACTTGTGCACGTACAGTGTCCGGACAGTTTACACTAGCGGGCTTTGGTTTAAGCCAGATCCTAGTGTACCTTATGGGATTGGATTTATCCAGTTTGCATTCGTGTTCCTCGGAACGCGGATGCGGGTGTGTATGCACAGTTGACAGGGAGGCAGAGGCAGCGGATTCTCATTAGGGTTGTTGACAGTTGACCGTTGACTATTTGACTTTGTGCTCAACCCTAATGAGAATATGATATGTGATTAACTATTATATTAATTAAGTATTATGGTGATATGGTTGTTGACTTGTTGACTTTTGTTGACTTGTTGACTTTGTTGACTTGTTGACTTTTGTTGACTTGTTGACCGGTTGACTAGGCTTGACTAGTTGACCATCATGATAACCATAGCCATCATTTCATGGCAAAGACTTTTGTTTACTTGCTCATTTGTGCAAAATGAGTGCATGAAATGATATGGTTGTGATTGCTTCTAACCATCACATAAGACTTTTTTGATATGATGAGTTATGATCACTTTGGATTATGAGAGGGTGAAAGAAAAAAGACTTGCTAATTCTTTTCTTGCTCATTCTCTCTCTTGTTCTTGAGCTCTCCATTTTTGCTCTCACCCTCAACCTCTTGCTCCCTCTCTTGATCTATGGTTCTCTTGTCTCATTAGTTGAGAATCAAGAACCATAGATAAAATCCCATTCTATTTCCTCTCTACTCATTCTAGTTCACTAGGTTTAGCAAACCAAGTGAACTAGTTTCTTCAAAGAACGAAGAAGGAGCTAAAGGTTGGAGCTTTCAAGTGGATCTATCTTCGGCGTACGGAGACGACGAGAAGGAGCCATCGGACCACCACCGGAGCTTGAAGACGAAGGAGTTCAAGACAAGCTAGGTATAACCCCCTAACCGAGTAGCTAGAAACTCTTAGTTAGGATGTTAGATAGAAGTTTAACCAAGATCCGGGTTTTAGGTCCATGTTACCATCTTTAAGAAAATCGTTTTTTACCAAATTCCGCATTCCCGAAAGTACCGGGAGAGGTAGCATGGACTTACAGTGGTATCAGAGCCTAGTTAAACTCTATCTAGCATGTTAGCAAGTAACTAGAAGACCGATCAACGAAAAAGTCCCGAAACAAAACCCCAAATTTTCAACTTTCTGTCGATTTTAAAAGTGCTGGAAAACCTTTTTAAAATACACCTAAAATCGGCTCAGGCTTTTTTATAAACACACAAATTTTTTTTTCACATGATTCGTTCAAAAGGCCGCGGAAGCGCGGCGGGAGCACGCTCCCGCCGCCCTTCCGCGGCGGCGTTGACTTGTCATCGGAAAATTTTTCGTGCAGAGTGTTCACAGGGTTGTTTTGGGATTTTTCGAATATATATTTTCTGCCCAAATTTTCCAGAACGAAAATTTTATTTTGGGGTCCCGAAAATCCGTATTTTTGATCGAACTTCTAAAAGACTTGAGCTAACGGGTTTTCTGTAATGTGATATTTGTATTGAACGTCTACTAATCGCTATATGTCGATTAGTGGGGGTTATACAAATCTGTGATCTGTAATGTGCTGGAATGTGTATATAAATATGTTGGATTGTCGCGGGTGAATAGCCGGGGGTTGTGAGACGAGAGTTTTCTTTTCTTGCAATTCATGTAAATTTGTAAATTGATGTAATAATTATTTGTATGGCCGCACAACCGGGTCGGGGTTGTAGCCGTCATTGTATAATTTCTTTTTACTGTTTTTGCTCCTAGGATAGACCCATGGAGAGGGTGCACAAACTACCGGGTATGCCGAAGTGTCGAGTGGCCTACTCATGGAGATGAGGGAGGTTGCTACGCTTCGGGTACTTGGCGGGTAGTTTGCCGCACCCGTAGGGGTCTTGGGTGGGGTGTTGGCTATTCACCGCGACCGTGTAATCTGCTTTTGTTACAGGCTCGTACAAATTACAGATTCCTAGTATATCCAATGTATTTATATGTGATCTGAAATGTTTATCATTGCAGTATATCTATATATGATATTATTTAGGCGTTGCTTATGTTTTATAGACGCGCTAGCCCAGCCCCCGCTCTGTCGTTAGTTAAGTAACCTAACGGGTAATGACGGGGCCCAGTGGCGAATGCGAATGGCATAAGCGTACGTCATATTTTGGTTGTTTTCTGCAATGGTAGGATTAAATAATGGGACGCATTAAAAGAACTAATGCAAGAATATCACGCATTAAAAGAACTAATGCAAGTAAAACATGCATTAAAAGAACTAATGCAAGAAAATAAACCAAGTATCAGTCGTTGGAACACTTTCGAAAAACCACTCGGTTCTTTTCAAAAACAAACTTTTAAAATGCGGAGTTTGAGCCACTCCATTTAAAAGCTATCTCGTTCCATCGACTAAATCAAGTTCACTACGTTCACGGTTTTGCCAAAACCATTCGTAGCCCTCCGTCGTTTCATATGAATATTCAACAGTATTCAAGCTGTGTTTGTTGGCCTTAGTCAAGGCACAGTGATTGGTAGCTGGTGGACATTCATATGTTGCATAGATAGATGCGTTGGTTTGGGACAGTCGTATTACTTTGTTGGCCTTAGTCAAGGGTATATACGGATGGATTCAAATTAACCTAGAAAACGACGGGTAGAACTTGACATGCGACTTATGATTTGTTGGCCTTAGTCAAGGTCATAAGAGCATGGGGCAAAAATCCACATCGGGAGTTTCAAAAGAACTGAAACTTGCTAGCAATGCATACCATTTGGAGTGTGATGATTCTGGTAGGATTCCTTCAGTTTTGTCACGCAATGATATTTGGATCCCGATCCTACTGTGAGTATATGCTACTCCTCAGGAAATTTCTCACTAAACGATCAATGCTATAAACCTAGTAGGTGCCTAGAAAGGTGTTAGCGGGGCTACGCCCCCAGGGAAAAGAGGTTCTTTAATTAAGGAACTTCGCGAAAGCGTTGGAAAACCTCCCTCGAAGTACCGACACCGGCCTGGCTGAACGGTTAAGCAAGTATTGTGCGGTGGGATTGATCCCGACTAGTTCTTCCTTTATGGTTTGAGGAGGGATTCGAGAAACAGTGGGAGCCATCCTGTTTAGACAAACTAAAAACCACTCTAAACTTGCAAGAGCATCATGCTGAGTGTTTCTTCTTCTCTCTCTTAATTGCAGCGACCCTGTGACCACGCCTAGGTTACATCTATATAAAAATATGACTGAACCTGACTGTTATGACTGGCAAAGGTCTGTCCAGATGTCCATTGCCTATGACAAGCTGGAACACCTCTTAACTAATCAAAACCCTGCTGTCTCAGGTCCAGTTTCCCCTGTCACGGATATTCACATCCGCAGGACATCGGAAAAGGATTGTGCGAAAGCCAAGTGCCTCGTGTTAGCCTCAGTTGATGGTGCAAACCAGAGGCAGCACGAGAAGATGGACTCAGTTTCTGTCTTCCTCCATAACAAAGTTTTATATGGAGAGCAATCTCGTATCGCAAGATATGAGACCTCGAACGAATTGCTTCAAGCGAGGTTGGCTGTCGGGTCATCTGTAAGGGGCAACGTCCTTACAGAGACCAGCTATATTGAGCTCACGGACCTGGAGACCACGTTGGAGAATGGGTCAAGTACTGACCTAATTCTACAGTCCCTGCCCTCACTTATACCCTGAAAGAAACCAGGGAAGAAAAAGGAAAAGCAAGGGCAAAAGTTTCAGGACTGGATATAGTAAAAGAGGGACGTTCCTATTGTAACGGGAATGAACTATGGCAGAGAGATTGCAGGGCTTGTAAAGCCAGTAGCCAGAATTCGAAGCATGTTGTGGCTTCGGCTTCGAGTGTGTTTGTAATTGAGAACTGTTTGTCAGTTAACCCTACTTCCTGGGTATTGGATACCGGATCAGGATCTCACATCTGTAATTCGTTACAGGGTCTGAGAAACCGTGGGGTTATCAGGAAAGGTGATATGACTCTCAGGGTTGCTAATGGAATGAGCATGGATGCTGTATCCGTAGGGGAATATCACCTAGGACTGACAACTGGGCAGATATTGATTCTGCGTGACTGTTTGTATGTACCAGGTGCGACTTGTAACATCATATCTGTATCCTTACTTTCTAAGGAAGGATATGATTTTGCTTTTGTAAGCGATGTAGTAAACATCCACCTAAATCAAGCACTGATTGGGTCAGGTACATTAAATAACGGTATATACGTATTGAATCAAGCTCAGATATTCAGTGTCCAAAACACACTTAAAAGAAAGTCTCCAGAATTAAATCAGGCTTTCTTATGGCATTGTAGACTGGGTCACATCAATGAGACACGGTTGACTAAGTTACATAAAGAAGGATACTTGGATCCGTTCGAGTACCAGTCTTATGCCACTTGTGAATCTTGTCTCATGGGAAAGATGACAAAGACTCCGTTCACTGGACACGGAGTAAGAGCGAGCGAGCTCTTGGGACTTATACACAGTGACGTGTGTGGTCCAATGTCTACACATGCGCGAAGCGGTTATTCATACTTCATTACTTTCACAGATGATTTCTCTAGGTTTGGACATGTCTTCTTAATGAAGCACAAATCCGAGGCCTTTGAGAAATTTCGAGAATATAAGAATGAAGTAGAAAAACAAACAGGCAAAAGTATCAAGATCCTAAGATCGGATCGAGGTGGTGAATACTTGAGTGCCGAGTTTCTGGACTACTTAAAAGAGAATGGAATTCTCTCTCAGCGTACTCCTCCATACACACCACAACACAACGGTGTATCGGAAAGAAGGAATCGAACCCTATTAGATATGGTTCGTTCCATGATGAGTAAGGCTGAGTTACCGCGATCTTTCTGGGGTTATGCACTGGAAACAGCTGCACATCTCTTGAACCAAGTTCCTACTAAGACAGTGCCTACCACACCATATCAGATGTGGAGTGGGAAGAAACCCTGTCTTAAATCCTTTAAGACATGGGGATGTCCGGCTTTTGTAAAAAAGCAGCATGCGGACAAGCTCGAGGCACGCTCAGTACAGTGCAAGTTTGTGGGATACCCAAAGAACTCTAAAGGGTATCTTTTCTATTACGCAGAGGAGCAAAAAGTTCTTGTTTCTCGTCATGCCCGCTTCTTGGAAACTGAGTTTTTAGAAAATCAGATAAGTGGGAGCGCAATAGAACTGGAAGAAATTCCAGAACCACAAGCTATTACTGAAACCTTAGTAGAACCAGAAGGTTCAGGGGAACCGGACATTCCTACGCCGCTCCGCAGAAGTAGTAGGCAGTCTCATCCGCCCGAGAGATACTACGGTTTTCTCATAGACGGGGATAGAGAGGATTGCATCATAGATTATGATGAGCCTACTAGCTTCCAGCAAGCCATTCAGAGCGGTGACTCGGTAAAATGGCTGGATGCAATGCGGACCGAGATGGAGTCCATGTACACCAACAAAGTTTGGACTTTGGACTTTGCTCCAGAAGGGGTAAAACCCGTAGGCTGCAAATGGATCTTCAGAAAGAAGATTGGTGTAGATGGGCAGGTTGAAACCTATAAAGCTAGGCTCGTTGCAAAGGGTTTTCGTCAAAGACCTGGTTTGGACTATGACGAGACTTTTTCTCCGGTAGCCATGCTTAAATCCATTCGGATCCTTCTTGCCATTGCTGCCTTCCACGATTATGAGATCTGGCAGATGGACGTTAAGACGGCTTTCCTAAATGGAAATTTAGAAGAGTGCGTCTATATGGATCAGCCAGAGGGATTCAATCAGAGTGGGAGCAGCGGTAAAGTGTGCAAGTTGCTCAAGTCCATCTATGGACTTAAGCAGGCATCGCGGAGTTGGAACATCTGCTTTGATGATACTGTTAAAGAATTCGACTTTGTCAAAAACCCAGATGAACCATGCATTTACAGTAAGATTGTAGGGAGAAATGTGGTATTCCTCGTCTTGTACGTCGATGACATTCTCCTAATAGGAAATGATATTCCTATGCTACAGTCAGTCAAAGGATTCTTGTCACAGAGGTTCTCCATGAAGGACCTGGGCGATGCCAACTACATTCTGGGGATCCAGATTTATCGTGATAGATCTAAAAGGATGTTGGGACTTTCACAGTCAAGGTACATCGACACCATACTGAAACGATTCAGCATGGAAGATTCCAAGCGCGGTAATCTACCGGCTTGTCATGGAATCACCCTCTCCAAAGAGATGTCTCCCAAGACTGATTTGGAAAGGGCTCGCATGTCATCAATACCCTACGCATCTGCGGTAGGCTCTATTATGTATGCGATGTTATGTACCAGACCAGATGTAGCATACGCATTGAGCGTTGTAAGCCGGTATCAGTCGGACCCAGGGGAGAAACACTGGATAGCAGTAAAGAACATTCTCAAGTACCTGAGAAGGACTAAGGAGATGTTCTTGGTGTATGGCGGAAAAGACCTCCAGATTGAGACCTTTGCTGACTCCAGCTTCCAGAGTGACAAGGATGACTCCAAGTCCATGTCGGGTTATGTCTTTACCCTCAATGGAGGGGCGGTTTGCTGGAAGAGTTCCAAGCAGGAAACCGTTGCTGACTCAACCATGGAAGCGGAGTACATAGCTGCTTGCGATGCCGCAAAGGAAGCTGTCTGGATGAAGAAGTTCCTCACGGAACTTCAGGTGGTTCCTACCAGTGTTGATCCAATACCGCTGTATTGTGACAACAACGGCGCTATAGCTTTAGCGAAGGAACCAAGGTCCCATCAGAAGTCCAGGCACATTTTGAGGCGGTTCCACCTGATCAGGGAGATCATTGATCGCCAGGAGATCGAGGTAAAGAGAGTAAAATCAGAAGATAACACTGCAGATCCATTCACCCAGGCCTTGCCCCAGACTCAGTTCGAGCGGCTGATCGAGATGATAGGTCTTCGATACGCCAGTACATGGCCTTAGTGCAAGTGGGAGATTGTTAGTGTATATGCCCTAGAGGCCATTACTGTATCATACTAGTATGTATATTACTTAATGGAAGCTTGGGATATTCACCTTGTATTGACAATCTTGCTCAAAATAGTAGTATGCTACTTGGTTTGTTTCTACTTCAATGTGTACATGTGTTTATTTTGTATATCGCCTATACACATTAGTAGAGCCCTTAGGATCTTTGCTTGATTACCAGCGATGTGATGGCCGTCACACTAGTGGGGCTGGGTAATCTATAAGCACATCCTTATGCAGGTCCCTGGTCGCAGGACTATCGAGACAGGGCATCGATACTCCGGAGTAGACCAGCGCATGCGCTTCTCATCCCAGTGTGGGAGTCGGTCTGTCCCACAGCCGTCAGTACGTCGTACTTGAGATAGTATGCGGGTGCTCGTTAGGTTACGGGTACACTGGACAGGACTCGTCGGGAACTGACTAGTTGGTATTATACCTATCGTCAGTTATCAGTTCCCAGGTGACATGAGTACAGCTTAGTCCGCTGACTTGACACTGTCACTCCGCCTCGAGTGTGTTCCCACTGTACTTTGATCACTACCCTACCACGGCTCAAAGGAGTCGTGCAAACAGGTAGTGGTTGGGTGCAGTCCCGAAGCACTTGGAGGCAGTGACGGTTAGACAGGATTCGTCTCTCCCGGTATTGGGGGTTGACATCGCGCTGTGTCTAGGAGAGCCATTACACGAGTAGTCCCTGGCCAGGGCAAACGAGATATACTGGTAGGTTTCCAGTGTTATCTCAGGGTGTTTTGGGCTTCGCTCCGGCACGACTTGTACCGCTATTGGGGGACTGACGTTTACCGCCCCCTAGGCCCGCCATGCGATGTATCAGACGAACAGACCGGACTGTACGGAGAATGTCACACTCAGGCTCAGTAGGAGTTCAGATGGGTTTCGCCTCGTCGGTCTTCTTGTCGGCATTACCTGGGGACCGTTACGCACAGCTAGTGCCGCTTGCGGTCTGTGGTTAAACCCACTGCCAGCGTAGTGTCGAGTCTTTAGAGTCCCACACAGAAAGCTTTTCGCCTTTAGGCAAAAGAGTAGAGGTCGCATGGTATTGCGACAGGTCGCATGGTTTTGCAACAGGGTTCGATCACATCCGTGCACTTGTGCACGTACAGTGTCCGGACAGTTTACACTAGCGGGCTTTGGTTTAAGCCAGATCCTAGTGTACCTTATGGGATTGGATTTATCCAGTTTGCATTCGTGTTCCTCGGAACGCGGATGCGGGTGTGTATTCACAGTTGACAGGGAGGCAGAGGCAGCGGATTCTCATTAGGGTTGTTGACAGTTGACCGTTGACTATTTGACTTTGTGCTCAACCCTAATGAGAATATGATATGTGATTAACTATTATATTAATTAAGTATTATGGTGATATGGTTGTTGACTTGTTGACTTGTTGACTTTGTTGACTTGTTGACTTTTGTTGACTTGTTGACCGGTTGACTAGGCTTGACTAGTTGACCATCATGATAACCATAGCCATCATTTCATGGCAAAGACTTTTGTTTACTTGCTCATTTGTGCAAAATGAGTGCATGAAATGATATGGTTGTGGTTGCTTCTAACCATCACATAAGACTTTTTTGATATGGTGAGTTATGATCACTTTGGATTATGAGAGGGTGAAAGAAAAAAGACTTGCTAATTCTTTTCTTGCTCATTCTCTCTCTTGTTCTTGAGCTCTCCATTTTTGCTCTCACCCTCAACCTCTTGCTCCCTCTCTTGATCTATGGTTCTCTTGTCTCATGAGTTGAGAATCAAGAACCATAGATAAAATCCCATTCTATTTCCTCTCTACTCATTCTAGTTCACTAGGTTTAGCAAACCAAGTGAACTAGTTTCTTCAAAGAACGAAGAAGGAGCTAAAGGTTGGAGCTTTCAAGTGGATCTATCTTCGGCGTACGGAGACGACGAGAAGGAGCCATCGGACCACCACCGGAGCTTGAAGACGAAGGAGTTCAAGACAAGCTAGGTATAACCCCCTAACCGAGTAGCTAGAAACTCTTAGTTAGGATGTTAGATAGAAGTTTAACCAAGATCCGGGTTTTAGGTCCATGTTACCATCTTTAAGAAAATCGTTTTTTACCAAATTCCGCATTCCCGAAAGTACCGGGAGAGGTAGCATGGACTTACAGTATGATGGGTGATGGATGATCCCATATCCATCGGTGTTTGACATCAAGGATGGTGTACGGGTGCTCAGTAGAGACTGGGTACACTGTATTAGTGTATATGCCCTAGGGGCCACTATTGTATCATACTAGTTTGTATATTACTTAATGGAAGCTTGGGATATTCACAGTTGTATTGACAGTCTTGCTAAAAATGGTAGTATGCTACTTAGTTTGTGTCTAATTTAATATGTGCATATGTTTCTTGTAACGTATCGCTTATACATATTAGTAGAGCCCTTAGGATCTTTGCTTGATTATCAGCGTTGTGATGGCAGTCACACTAGTGGGGGCTGGGTAGTCTATAAGCAACATCCTATACAGGTCCCTGTCGTAGGATTATCGAGACAGGGCATCGATACTCCGGAGTAGACTAGTGTGTAAGCTTCTCATCCCAGTTGGGGAGATGGTCTGTCCCACAGCCATCAGTATGTCGTACTGGAGATAGTATACATATGCTCGTTGGGTTACGGGTACACCGGACAGGACTCGCAGGGAACTGTTGGTTGGTATTATACCCGTCGTCAGCTAACAGTTCCCAGGTGACATGAGTACAGCATAGTCCACAGACTTGACACTGCTACTTCGCCTCGAGTGTGTCCCACTGTTCTTAGATTACTACCCTACCACGGCTCAAAGGAGTCGTGCAAACAGGTAGCAGTTGGGTGCAGTCCCGAGCACTTGGAGGCAGTGGCGGTTAGACAGGATTCGTCTGTCCCAGTATTGGGGGTTGATATCGCGCTGTTCAGAGAGCCATTACGAAAAGTCCCTGGCCAGGGCAAGCGAGATTTACTGGTAGGTTCCAGTAGTTTCTCAAGGTGTAATGGGCTACGCTCCGACACGACTTATACCGCTATTAGGGGACTGACGCTTACCGCCCCCTAGGCCCGATATGCGATAGTCTTAGACGAACAGACCGGACTGTACGGAGATTGTCACATCAGGCTCAGTAGGAGTTCGGATGGGTTTCCTCATCGGCCTTCTTATCGACATCTACCTGGGGACCGTTACGTACAGCTAGTGCCGCTTGCGGTCTGTGGTTAAACCCAATACCAGCGTAGTGTCGAGTCTTTAGAGTCCCACACTGAGAGTTTCCCTGCTCCAGACGAAACGATATAGAGGTCGTACGGTTTTACGACAAAGGTTCGGACGCATACGTGTTTAAACGCACGTACGACGTTCGGACAGTTTTTACTAGCCGGCTTTGGTTTAAGCCAGATTCTAGTATCAGGTTATTTGATTTATACAGTCTAAAGTTTTTCCGTGTTTTCACGGATTGGAGGGGCGTTCTCGTAATTTTCTGGAAAGCTTCTAGAAGCATTATGACTTGGGGGTTAAGGTGGCATAAGCATTTATTGCTTAATGACTCATTTGTGTGATTCATCCTTAGAGTTAATGCTTCATTTATTGAGCTTATGACTCATGTGATGAATCACACAAGGTGAATGCATCAACCATGATTAACCATTTATATTATTTATTCGATAAATTGTTATGGTTGTTATATTCTAATGAGTTCATTTTTCAATATCATTCTTATCATCACCTTCTCTCTCCTCAAGCTTTCTCATTCTTGAAACCCTAACCCTAACCTCTCATGTGTTGAGATCAAGGGTTAGCTAGACTAATACATCCATAACCTCACTCTATATCCCCTAGGTAGCTTAGATAAGCACTTTGAGCAACCTAGTTATCTCAAGTTAGAGATCAAGCTTGTAGTAGGAGCTCTCGGGTGGATCGTCTTTGACTCGAGGAGGCCGTTGAGGTGCCGATGTTCCAAGGAGCCTACGAGGAGTGGAGGACCGCGATGAAGACCCGAAGGACATGTAACGTGAGGTATAACTTCAAATCCGAGTAGTTAAACCTCTCGTAGTATGCTAGTAACGGTTTAGAAACGATTCATGCGCTCAAGTCCGTGTTACGAAGCTTTGATAATCGTTTTTCATATATTCCGCCTCCCCGCAAGATCGTAGGGTGCGTGACATGGACTTACAGTGGTATCAGAGCCAACTAAACCATTACAAGCTTGTTAGCAACTAATTAGAACTTCGATCGTCGGAAAACACGAAAATAACACCCCGAACACCCTAACAGTTTCTGTTAATTTTAAACTTGTCGAAAAAAATATTTGATATACCTTAAAATTCACAGCAGGGAATTATAAGAAAACTGGGAAAATACGAGCTCTCAACTCGGTTAGATGGCCGCAGATCCGCGGCACAATAGTGCTTTTGGCCGCGGATCCGCCGCCGAGTCAACTCCGAGTTGACTCGGATTTGCGCAGTAATTCATATATTTTGGTTTTTTGTTTTCCTGTATATTCTGTTTCTGCCCAGGTTACTTCAGTACTGGCTTGCATTTGGGGTAGACACGGAAAAAGGTTGTCGATCGATATTCTAAGTTAATTGCTAATCGGGTTTTTATCTGTAATGTTTAATGTGTTCGTAAACCTCCCCTAACTGCTGGTATGTCGGTTGGCAGGGGGTTGCACATTTCTGTAATGTTTACTGTTTGTGTATATGAACTTGATTGGATCGTTGTGATGATTAGCCGGGGTTTGAGATGGGTTTTATATTCATTCATTCGATGTAAATTGTAATTTGATGTAATATTCTTTTGCGGGGCACATCCAGGTTGCGGTTGTAGCCACCATTGTATTATTTCATTTACTGTTTTTTGCTCCTAGGATAGACCCAAGGTGGAGTACACAAACTACCGGGTACGTTGAAGTGTTTAGTGGCCTACTCACGTTGTTGAGGGAGACCGCTTTATTTTGGGTACTTGGCGGGTAGTTTCCCGTACCCGTAGGGGTCTAGGGTGGGGTAATGGCTATTCATCACAACTGTGTAATCCGTCTTTTGTTGTAGGCTTAAAGCAAACGCGGATTGCTTGTATATCCAATAATGTTCATCAGTGATCTGGAATGCCTATTATTGCGTCTGACGAATGTACAATATCTATATATGATAGCTATTTAGACGTCACTTATGTTTTATACCCGCGCTAGCCCAGCCCCCGCTCTGTCGTTAGTTAAGTAACCTAACAGGTAATGACGGGACCCAGTGGCGAATGCGGATGGCATAAGAGGACGATGTATTTTCGTTGTTTTCTGCAATGATAGGTTAAATGATGGGACACATTATTTTAATGCAAAGAAAATAAACCAAAGTTGAATCGTTGGAACAAATTTAAAAGAAACCACTCGGTTATTTTAAAAGAGCAGAATTTTTTAATTGCGGAGCTTTAACCACTCCTTTTAAAAAGCTATCAGGTTCCTTCGATTATATCAAGTTCACTACGTTCACGGTTTCGCCAAAACCAGTCGTAGCCCTCCGTCATTTCTTATGAATGGTCAGTAGTATTCAAGCTATGTTTGTTTGGCCCTTAGTCAAGACATAGTGATTGGTAGCTGCTGGGGTATTCATTTGTTTCATAGATAGATGAGTTGGTTTGGGACAGTCGTATTACTTTGTTTGGCCCTTAGTCAAGAGTATATACGGGTGGGTTCAAATTAACAAGATAGTGATGGGTAGAACTTGACATGTGAATTATGATTTGTTGGCCCTTAGTCAAGGTCATAAGAACATGGGGCAAAAATCCACATTAGGAGTTTCTAAAGAAACTGAAACTTGCTAGTGTTGCATACCATTTGGAGTTTGATGAATGTTGGTAGGATTCCTTCAACATTATCATACGATGATATTTGGATCCCGATCCTACCGTGAGTATATGCTACTTATCAAGAGATTCGTCACTTAACGATCAATGCTATAAACCAAGTAGGTGTCGAGAAAGGTGTCAGCGGGGCTACGCCCCTAGAGAAAAGAGGTTATTTAATTAAGGAACTTCGCGAAAGCGTTGGAAAACCTCCCTCGAAGTACCGACACTGGCCTGGCTGAACGGTTAAGCAAGTATTGTACAGTGAGAATAGTCCTGGCTAATTCTTCTTTTATGGTTTGAGGAAGGATTCGAGAAACAGTAGGATCTATCCAGTTTAGATAAACTAAAAACCAATCTAAACTTGCAAGAGCGTCATGCTAAAGTGTTTTCTTCTCTCTCTCTCATTGCAGCGACCTTGTGACCATGACTATGTTACATCTAGATAACAAGTTGACTGAATCTGACTTATATAACTGGCAAAGGTCTGTCCAGATGTCCATTGCCTATGACAAGCTGGACCACCTTATTACTACTCAAGATCCCGCCGTCCCAGGTCCAGTTTCCACCGTCGCGGATATGGATATCCGTCAGACAAAGGAAAAGGATAAAGCGAAAGCCAAGTGCCTCGTGTTGGTTTCAGTTGATGGTGTATACCAGAAGCAGCACGAGAAGATGGACTCAGTTTCCATCTTTCTCCATAACAAAGATTTATATTGAGAGCAATCTCATATCGCAAGATATGAGACCTCGAACGAATTAATTCAAGCGAGGTTGGCTGTCGGGTCATCTGTAGGGAACGACGTCCTTACAATGACTAGCTATGTTGGTGAGCTCAAGGACCTGGAGACCACGTTAGGAAACAGGTCATACGCTGACTTATTTCCACAGTCCCTACCCTCTACTTACACCCTGAAAGAAACCAGGGAGACACAAGCTCTGCTTAATGGGGGACCTTCTTCTTCTACATCCAGGGCGAAAGCAAAGGGCGAAAAGAAGAAGACCTCTACAAAGCCGATATACGGTGTCAGTAAAGTAGGAGGAAAGGGAAGAGCAAAAGTTTCGGGACTTGGTGTAGCTAACGAGGAATGTTTCTATTGTTATGGGAACGGGCATTGGCAGAAGGATTGCAGGGCTTTGGAAGCCAGTAGCCATGATACGAAGCATGTTGTGGCTTCGGCCTCAAGTGTGTTTGTAATTGAGAACCGTTTGTCAATTAACTCTACTTCCTGGGTACTAGATACCGGAGCAGGATCTCATATCTGTAATTCATTACATGCTTTGAGAAACCGTAGAGTTATAAGGGTAGGTGATTTGTCTCTTAGAGTTGCAAACGGAATGAGCGTGGACGCTGAATCCGTGGAAGAATATCGCCTAGGTTTGACAAGTGGGCAGATATTGATTCTACGTAACTGTTTGTATGTACCTAGTTTGACTTGTAATATCATATCAGTGTCCTCACTTTCGAGAGAGGGATATGATTTTACATTCGTAAGCGATGTAGTTCACATCCACCTAAATCAAGTTCTGATTGGGTCCGGTACATTAAATGACAGTATATACGTATTGAATCAAGCTCAGGTTTTCAATGTCCAGAACACACTTAAAAGAAAGTCTCCAGAAATAAATCAGGCTTTCTTATGGCATTGTAGACTAGGTCACATCAATGAAACACGGTTGATGAAGTTACATAGAGAAGGATATTTGAATCCGTTCGAATATCAATCTTATGCTACTTGTGAATCTTGTCTCATGGGAAAGATGATAAAGACTCCGTTTACTGGACACGGAGTAAGAGCGAGCGAGCTCTTGGGACTCGTACACAGTGACGTGTGCGGTCCAATGTCTACACATGCGTGAGGTGGTTATTCCTACTTCATTACTTTTACGGATGATTTCTCTAGGTATGGACATATCTTCTTGATGAAGCATAAATCCGAGGCCTTTGAGAAATTCCGGGAATACAAGAGTGAAGTGGAAAACCAAACAGGCAAAAGTATCAAGACACTGAGATCTGATCGAGGTGGTGAATACTTAAGTGCCGAGTTCCTGGGTTACTTAAAAGAGAATGGAATTCTCTCTCAGTTTACTCCTCCATACACACCACAACACAACGGTGTATCTGAAAGGAGGAATCGAACCCTATTAGATATGGTTCGTTCCATGATGAGTAAGGCTGAGTTACCGCGATCTTTCTGGGGTTATACACTAGAATCAGCTGCATATCTTTTGAACCAGGTTCCAACCAAGACTGTGCCTACCACACCATATCAGATGTGGAGTGGGAAGAAACCCTGTCTTAAACATTTTAGGACATGGGGATGTCCGGCTTTTGTAAAAAAGCAGCATGTGGACAAGCTCGAGGCACGCTCAGTACAGTGTAAGTTTGTGGGATATCCAAAGAACTCCAAGGGATATTATTTCTATTACGCAGAGGAACAAAAGGTTTTTGTTTCTCGTCATGCCCACTTCTTAGAAACTGAATTTTTAGAAAATCAGAAGAGTGGGAGCGTAGTAGAACTGGAAGAAATTCCAGAACCACAAGCTATTACTGAAAGTTTGGTAGAACCAGAAGTTTCAGAAGAAAGGGACATACCAGCGCCTATCCACAGAAATAGTAGGCAGTCTCATCCACCCGAGAGATACTACGGTTTTCTCATAGACAGGGATCGAGAAGATTGCATCATTGATAATGATGACCCTACTAGCTTCCAGCAAGCCATTCAGAGCGGTGACTCGGTAAAATGGCTGGATGCAATGCGGACCGAAATGGGGTCCATGTACACTAACAAAGTATGGACTTTGGACATTGCTCCAGATGGGGTAAAACCTGTAGGATGCAAGTGGATCTTCAGAAAGAAGATTGGTGCAGATGGACAGGTTGAAACTTATAAGGCTAGACTTGTTGCAAAGGGTTTCCGTCAAAGACCTGGTTTGGACTATGACGAAACTTTTTCTCCAGTGGCTATGCTCAAATCCATTCGGGTCCTTCTTGCCATTGCTGCCTTCCACGATTATGAGATCTGGCAGATGGACGTAAAGACGGCTTTTCTAAATGGTAATTTGGAAGAGTGCGTCTATATGGATCAGCCAGAGGGATTCATTCAGAGTGGGAGCAGCGGTAAAGTGTGCAAGTTGCTTAAGTCCATTTATGGACTAAAACAGGCATCGCGGAGTTGGAACATCTGTTTTGATGATACTGTCAAAGAATTCGACTTTATCAAGAATCCAAATGAACCATGCATATACAGTAAGATTGTAGGGAGAGTTGTACTATTCCTCGTCTTGTATGTGGATGACATTCTCCTAATAGGAAATGATATTCCTATGCTACAGTCAGTCAAAAGATTCTTGTCACAGAAGTTCTCCATGAAAGACCTGGGTGATTCCACCTACATTCTGGGATCCAGATCTATCGTGATAGATCAAATAGGATGTTGGGACTTTCGTAGTCCAGGTACATAGACACCATATTGAAAAGATTCAATATGGAAGATTCTAAGCGCGGTAACCTACCGGCTTATCATGGAATCACCCTCTCCAAAGAGATGTCTCCCAAGACTGATTTGGAAAGGGATCGCATGTCGATTATACCCTACGCTTCTGCGGTAGGTTCTATAATGTATGCGATGTTATGTACCAGACCAGATATAGCATACGCATTGAGTGTTGTAAGCCGGTATCAGGCAAACCCAGGGGAGAAGCACTGGATAGCAGTAAAGAACATTCTCAAGTACCTGAGGAGGACTAAGGAGATGTTCTTGGTGTATGGCGGAAAAGACCTCCAGATCGAGGCCTTTGCCGACTCCAGCTTCCAGAGTGATAAGGATGACTCCAAGTCTATCTCGGGTTATGTCTTTACCCTCAATGGAGGGGCGGTCTGTTGGAAGAGTTCCAAGCTGGAGACCGTTGCTGACTCAACGATGGAAGCGGAGTACATAGCTGCTTGCGATGCCACAAAAGAAGCTGTCTGGATGAAGAAGTTCCTCACAGAACTTCAGGTGGTTCCTACCAGTGTTGGTCCAATACCTCTGTATTGCGACAACAACGGCGCTATAGCTTTAGCGAAGGAACCCAGGTCCCATTAGAAGTCCAGACACATCTTAAGGCGGTATCACCTGATCAGGGAGATCGTAGATTGCCGGGAGATCGAGGTAAAGAGAGTAAATACAGAGAATAACACTGCTGATCCATTCACAAAGGCCATTCCTCAGACGCAGTTCGAGAGGCTATTCGAGATGATAGGTCTGTGATATGCCAGTACATGGCCCTAGTGCAAGTGGGAGATTGTTAGTGTATATGCCCTAGGGGCCATTATTGTATCATACTAGTTTGTATATTACTTAATGGAAGCTTGGGATATTCACAGTTGTATTGACAGTCTTGTTAAAAATGGTAGTATGCTACTTGGTTTATGTCTACTTTAATATGTGCATATGTTTCTTGTAACGTATCGCTTATACATATTAGTAGAGCCCTTAGGATCTTTGCTAGATTACCAGCGTTGTGATGGCAGTCATACTAGTGGGGGCTGGGTAGTCTATAAGCAACATCCTATACAGGTCCCTAGTCGTAGCATTATCGAGACAGGGCATCGATACTCCGAAGTAGACTAGTGTGTACGCTTCTTATCCCAGTTGGGGAGATGGTCTGTCCCACAGCTATCAGTACGTCGTACTGGAGATAGTATACAGGTGCTCGTTGGGTTACGGATACACCGGACAGGACTCGCAGGGAACTGTTGGTTGGTATTATACCCGTCGTCAGTTAACAGTTCTCAGGTGACATGAGTACAGCATAGTCCGCAGACTTGACACTGCTACTTCGCCTCGAGTGTGTCCCACTGTTCTTAGATTACTACCCTACCACGGCTCAAAGGAGTCGTGCAAACAGGTAGCAGTTGGGTGCAGTCCCGAGCACTTGGAGGCGGTGGCGGTTAGACAGGATTCGTCTCTCCCGGTATTGGGGGTTGATATCGCGCTGTGCCAGAGAGCCATTACGCAAAGTCCCTGGCCAAGGCAAGCGAGATTTACTGGTAGGTTCCAGTAGTTTCTCAAGGTGTAATGGGCTACGCTCCGACACGACTTATACCGCTATTAGGGGACTGACGCTTGCCGCCCCCTAGGCCCGATATGCGATAGTCTTAGACGAACAGACCGGACTGAACGGAGATTGTCACATCTGGCTCAGTAGGAGTTCGGATGGGTTTCCTCATCGGCCTTCTTATCGACATCTACCTGGGAACCGTTACGTACAGCTAGTGCCGCTTGCGGTTTGTGGTTAAACCCACTGCCAGCGTAGCGTCGAGTCTTTAAAGTCCCACACAGAGAGTTTCCCTGCTCCAGGCGAAACGATATAGAGGTCGTATGGTTTTAGGACAAGGGTTCGGACGCATATGTGTTTAAACGCGCGTACGACGTTCGGACAGTTTTTACTAGCCGGCTTTGGTTTAAGCCAGATTCTAGTATCAGGTTATTGGATTTATACAGTCTAAAGTTTTTCCGTGTTTTCACGGATTGGAGGGATGTTCTCGTAATTTTCCGGGAAGTTTCTAAAAGCATGGTGACTTGGGGGTTAAGGTGGCATAAGGATTTATTGCTTAATGACTCATTTGTGTGATTCATCCTTAGAGTTAATGCTTCATTTATTGAGCTTATGACTCATGTGATGAATCACACAAGGTGAATGCATCAACCATGATGATTAATCTTTTATATTATTTATTTGATAAATTGTTATGGTTGTTATATTCTAATGAGTTCATTTTTCAATATCATTCTTATCATCACCTTCTCTCTCCTCAAGCTCTCTCATTCTTGAAACCCTAACCCTAACCTCTCATGTGTTGAGATCAAGGGTTAGATAGACTAATACATCCATAACCTCACTTTATATCCCTTAGGTAGCTTAGATTAGCACTTTGAGCAACCTAGTTATCTCAAGTTAGAGATCGAGCTTGTAGTAGGAGCTCTCGGGTGGATCGTCTTTGATTCGAGGAGGCCGTTGAGGTGCCGATGTTCCAAGGAGCCTACGAGGAGTGGAGGACCGCGATAAAGACCCGAAGGACATGTAACGTGAGGTATAACGTCGAATCCGAGTAGTTAAACCTCTCGTAGTATGCTAATAATGGTTTAGAAACGATTCATGCGATCAAGTCCGTATTACGAAGCTTTGATAATCGTTTTTCATATATTCCGCCTCCCCGCAAGATCGTGGGGTGCGTGACATGGACTTACACACTGGACGGACTCGCCGAGAACTCCCAGATGGTATTATACCTCACATCAGATGGCAGTTCTCCGGTGACACTGGTACAGAGTAGTTTGTTAACCCGAGATCGTCATAGAGTCTTGTGTGATTCCCACTGTGCTTTGATTTCCATCATACCACGTCCAAGAGGGCATGCAAAAAGGTGGCTTTTGGGTACAGTCCCGAATCACATGGAGGCAATGAGCGATAGGAGGGGATTCGTCTCTCCCGGTATAGGGAGTTGATGTTGTGCTGTGTTCGATTGGCTATAACTGGAAATCCCTGGCCAGGGTTGTTGAGATTTACTGGTAAGTGTTATCAGTAGTTTCTCGAGCTGTTATAGACCTCAAATCGACACGACTTATCAAGCTACTGGGGTCTGACGTTCTACCACCCCTAGGCGAGATATGCGACATATCAGACGACGAGACCGGACTGTACGGGAGTGTTACTGATTGGATTCACAGGAGAATGTACAGGCTTGCTTGTTGATCTTCTGAGCACTCAATACCTGGGTGGCTGTTACGTTTAGCTGACCTCTTGCAGCTTGTGGGTGTTTGATATGATCATCACCTACTACCGGCGTATTGACGATTCTTTAGAGTCCTACACAGAGGTTTCTTGGTTCAGGAAAAATGGAGTAGGGGCACATATGTGATATGTGCAGGACCGAGGATAATGCGATGTAAGTCCATGCTACCTCTCCCGGTACTTTCGGGAATGCGGAATTTGGTAAAAAACGATTTTCTTAAAGATGGTAACATGGACCTAAAACCCGGATCTTGGTTAAACATCTATCTAACAACCTAACTACGAGTTTCTAGCTACTCGGTTAGGGGGTTATACCTTGCTTGTCTTGAACTCCTTCGTCTTCAAGCTCCGATGGTGGTCCGGAATGGCTTCTTCTCGTCGTCTCCGTACGCCGAAGATAGATCCACCTGAAAGCTCCAACCTTTAGCTCCTTCTTCGTTCTTTGAAGAAACTAGTTCACTTGGTTTGCTAAACCTAGTGAACTAGGATGAGTAGAGAGTAGTTTGTGTGGGATTTTATCTATGGTTCTTGATTCTCAACTCATGAGACAAGAGAACCATAGAGTCAAGAGAGGGAGCAAGAGGTTGAGGGTGAGAGCAAAATGGAGAGCTCAAGAACAAGAGAGAGAATGAGCAAGAAAGAATGAGGCTCTCTTTTGTCTTTCACCCTCTCATAATCCAAAGCAATGATCACACATCATACCAATCAAGTGTTATGTGATGGTTGAAGCAACCATAACCATATCATTTCATGCACTTATTTTGCACAAAAGAGCAAGCAAGCAAAAGTCTTTGCCATGAAATGATAGCTATGGTTATCATGATGGTCAACTAGTCAAGCCTAGTCAACCGGTCAACAAAGTCAACAAGTCAACAAAAGTCAACAAGTCAACAAAGTCAAAAAGTCAACAACCATATCACCATAATACTTAATCAATATAATTGTTAATCTCATATCATATTCTAATTAGGGTTGATCAAAAAGTCAAATAGTCAACGGTCAACTGTCAACAACCCTAATGAGAATCCACTGCCTCTGTCTCCCTGTCAACTGTGCATACACACCCGCATCCGCGTTCCGAGGAACACGAATGCAAACTGGATAAATCCAATCCCATAAGGTACACTAGGATCTGGCTTAAACCAAAGCCCGCTAGTGTAAACTGTCCGGACACTGTACGTGCACAAGTGCACGGATGTGACCAAACCCTGTCGCAAAAACCATGCGACCTGTCGCAATACCATGCGACCTCTACTCTTTTGCCTAAAGGCGAAAAGCTTTCTGTGTGGGACTCTAAAGACTCGACACTACGCTGGCAGTGGGTTTAACCACAGACCGCAAGCGGCACTAGCTGTGCGTAACGGTCCCCAGGTAATGCCGACAAGAAGACCGACGAGGCGAAACCCATCTGAACTCCTACTGAGCCTGAGTGTGACATTCTCCGTACAGTCCGGTCTGTTCGTCTGATACATCGCATGGCGGGCCTAGGGGGCGGTAAACGTCAGTCCCCCAATAGCGGTACAAGTCGTGCCGGAGCGAAGCCCAAAACACCCTGAGATAACACTGGAAACCTACCAGTATATCTCGTTTGCCCTGGCCAGGGACTACTCGTGTAATGGCTCTCCTAGACACAGCGCGATGTCAACCCCCAATACCGGGAGAGACGAATCCTGTCTAACCGTCACTGCCTCCAAGTGCTTCGGGACTGCACCCAACCACTACCTGTTTGCACGACTCCTTTGAGCCGTGGTAGGGTAGTGATCAAAGTACAGTGGGAACACACTCGAGGCGAAGTGACAGTGTCAAGTCAGCGGACTAAGCTGTACTCATGTCACCTGGGAACTGATAACTGACGATAGGTATAATACCAACTAGTCAGTTCCCGACGAGTCCTGTCCAGTGTACCCGTAACCTAACGAGCACCCGCATACTATCTCAAGTATGACGTACTGACGGCTGTGGGACAGACCGTCTCCCACACTGGGATGAGAAGCGCATGCGCTGGTCTACTCTGGAGTATCGATGCCCTGTCTCGATAGTCCTGCGACCAGGGACCTGCATAAGGATGTGCTTATAGATTACCCAGCCCCACTAGTGTGACGGCCATCACATCGCTGGTAATCAAGCAAAGATCCTAAGGGCTCCACTAATGTGTATAGGTGATATACTAAAATAAACACATGTACACACTGAAGTAGAAACAAACCAAGTAGCATACTACTATTTTGAGCAAGATTGTCAATACAAGGTGAATATCCTAAGCTTCCATTAAGTAATATACATACTAGTATGATACAGTAATGGCCTCTAGGGCATATACACTAACAATCTCCCACTTGCACTAAGGCCATGTACTGGCGTATCGAAGACCTATCATCTCGATCAGCCGCTCGAACTGAGTCTGGGGCAAGGCCTTGGTGAATGGATCTGCAGTGTTATCTTCTGATTTTACTCTCTTTACCTCGATCTCCCGGCGATCAATGATCTCCCTGATCAGGTGGAACCGCCTCAAAATGTGCCTGGACTTCTGATGGGACCTGGGTTCCTTTGCTAAAGCTATAGCGCCGTTGTTGTCACAATACAGCGGTATTGGATCAACACTGGTAGGAACCACCTGAAGTTCCGTGAGGAACTTCTTCATCCAGACAGCTTCCTTTGCGGCATCGCAAGCAGCTATGTACTCCGCTTCCATGGTTGAGTCAGCAACGGTTTCCTGCTTGGAACTCTTCCAGCAAACCGCCCCTCCATTGAGGGTAAAGACATAACCCGACATGGACTTGGAGTCATCCTTGTCACTCTGGAAGCTGGAGTCAGCAAAGGCCTCAATCTGGAGGTCTTTTCCGCCATACACCAAGAACATCTCCTTAGTCCTTCTCAGGTACTTGAGAATGTTCTTTACTGCTATCCAGTGTTTCTCCCCTGGGTCCGACTGATACCGGCTTACAACGCTCAATGCGTATGCTACATCTGGTCTGGTACATAACATCGCATACATAATAGAGCCTACCGCAGATGCGTAGGGTATTGATGACATGCGAGCCCTTTCCAAATCAGTCTTGGGAGACATCTCTTTGGAGAGGGTGATTCCGTGACAAGCCGGTAGATTACCGCGCTTGGAATCTTCCATGCTGAATCGTTTCAGTATGGTGTCGATGTACCTTGACTGTGAAAGTCCCAACATCCTTTTAGATCTATCACGATAGATCTGGATCCCCAGAATGTAGTTGGCATCGCCCAGGTCCTTCATGGATAACCTCTGTGACAAGAATCCTTTGACTGACTGTAGCATAGGAATATCATTTCCTATTAGGAGAATGTCATCGACGTACAAGACGAGGAATACCACATTTCTCCCTACAATCTTACTGTAAATGCATGGTTCATCTGGGTTTTTGACAAAGTCGAATTCTTTGACAGTATCATCAAAACAGATGTTCCAACTCCGCGATGCCTGCTTAAGTCCATAGATGGACTTGAGCAACTTGCACACTTTACCGCTGCTCCCACTCTGATTGAATCCCTCTGGCTGATCCATATAGACGCACTCTTCCAAATTTCCATTTAGGAAAGCCGTCTTTACGTCCATCTGCCAGATCTCATAATCGTGGAAGGCAGCAATGGCAAGAAGGATCCGAATGGATTTAAGCATGGCTACCGGAGAAAAAGTCTCGTCATAGTCCAAACCAGGTCTTTGACGAAAACCCTTTGCAACGAGCCTAGCTTTATAGGTTTCAACCTGCCCATCTACACCAATCTTCTTTCTGAAGATCCATTTGCAGCCTACGGGTTTTACCCCTTCTGGAGCAAAGTCCAAAGTCCAAACTTTGTTGGTGTACATGGACTACATCTCGGTCCGCATTGCATCCAGCCATTTTACCGAGTCACCGGTCTGAATGGCTTGCTGAAAGCTAGTAGGCTCATCATAATCTATGATGCAATCCTCTCTATCCCCGTCTATGAGAAAACCGTAGTATCTCTCGGGCGGATGAGACTGCCTACTACTTCGGCGGAGCGGCGCAGGAATGTCCGGTTCCCCTGAACCTTCTGGTTCTACTAAGGTTTCAGTAATAGCTTGTGGTTCTGGAATTTCTTCCAGTTCAATTGCGCTCCCACTTATCTGATTTTCTAAAAACTCAGTTTCCAAGAAGCGGGCATGACGAGAAACAAGGACTTTTTGCTCCTCTGCGTAATAGAAAAGATACCCCTTTGAGTTCTTTGGGTATCCCACAAACTTACACTGTACTGAGCGTGCCTCGAGCTTGTCCGCATGCCGCTTTTTTACAAAAGCCGGACATCCCCATGTCTTAAAGGATTTAAGACAGGGTTTCTTCCCACTCCACATCTGATATGGTGTGGTAGGCACTGTTTTAGTAGGAACTTGGTTCAAGAGATGTGCAGCTGTTTCCAGTGCATAACCCCAGAAAGATCGCGGTAACTCAGCCTTACTCATCATGGAACGAACCATATCTAATAGGGTTCGATTCCTTCTTTCCGATACACCGTTGTGTTGTGGTGTGTATGGAGGAGTACGCTGAGAGAGAATTCCATTCTCTTTTAAGTAGTCCAGAAACTCGGCACTCAAGTATTCACCACCTCGATCCGATCTTAGGATCTTGATACTTTTGCCTGTTTGTTTTTCTACTTCATTCTTATATTCCCGAAATTTCTCAAGGGCCTCGGATTTGTGCTTCATTAAGAAGACATGTCCATACCTAGAGAAATCATCTGTGAAAGTAATGAAGTATGAATAACCGCTTCGCGCATGTGTAGACATTGGACCACACACGTCACTGTGTATAAGTCCCAAGAGCTCGCTCGCTCTTACTCCGTGTCCAGTGAACGGAGTCTTTGTCATCTTTCCCATGAGACAAGATTCACAAGTGGCATAAGACTGGTACTCGAACGGATCCAAGTATCCTTCTTTATGTAACTTAGTCAACCGTGTCTCATTGATGTGACCCAGTCTACAATGCCATAAGAAAGCCTGATTTAATTCTGGAGACTTTCTTTTAAGTGTGTTCTGGACACTGAATATCTGAGCTTGATTCAATACGTATATACCGTTATTTAATGTACCTGACCCAATCAGTGCTTGATTTAGGTGGATGTTTACTACATCGCTTACAAAAGCAAAATCATATCCTTCCTTAGAAAGTAAGGATACAGATATGATATTGCAAGTCGCACCTGGTACATACAAACAGTCACGCAGAATCAATATCTGCCCAGTTGTCAGTCCTAGGTGATATTCCCCTACGGATACAGCATCCATGCTCATTCCGTTAGCAACCCTGAGAGTCATATCACCTTTCCTGATATCCCTACGGTTTCTCAGACCCTGTAACGAATTACAGATATGAGATCCTGATCCGGTATCCAATACCCAGGAAGTAGGGTTAACTGACAA
The DNA here is from genome assembly GCA_030015575.1 of Agapanthus africanus. Lineage (NCBI taxonomy): Eukaryota > Viridiplantae > Streptophyta > Magnoliopsida > Asparagales > Amaryllidaceae > Agapanthus > Agapanthus africanus. Next base: position 227,802,621 of record CM057347.1, read on the forward strand.
ACAGTTCTCAATTACAAACACACTCGAAGCCGAAGCCACAACATGCTTCGAATTCTGGCTACTAGCTTTACAAGCCCTGCAATCTTTCTGCCATAGTTCATTCCCGTTACAATAGGAACGTCCCTCTTTTACTATATCCAGTCCTGAAACTTTTTCCCTTGTTTTTCCTTTTTCTTCCCTGGTTTCTTTCAGGGTATGAGCAGAGGGCAGGGACTGTAGAATTAGGTCAGTACTTGACCCATTCTCCAACGTGGTCTCCAGGTCCGTGAGCTCAATATAGCTAGTCTCTGTAAGGACGTTGCCCCCTACAGATGACCCGACAGCCAACCTCGCTTGAAGCAATTCGTTCGAGGTCTCATATCTTGCGATACGAGATTGCTCTCCATATAAAACTTTGTTATGGAGGAAGATAGAAACTGAGTCCATCTTCTCGTGCTGCCTCTGGTTTGCACCATCAACTGAGGCTAACACGAGGCACTTGGCCTTCGCACAATCCTTTTCCGATGTCCTGCGGATGTGAACATCCGTGACAGGAGAAACTGGACCTGAGACAGCAGGGTTTTGATTAGTTAAGAGGTGTTCCAACTTGTCATGGGCAATGGACATCTGGACAGACCTTTGCCAGTCATAACAGTCAGGTCCAGTCATATTTTTATCTAGATGTAACCTAGGCGTGGTCACAGGGTCGCTGCAATTAAGAGAGAGAAGAAGAAACACTCAGCATGATGCTCTTGCAAGTTTAGAGTGGTTTTTAGTTTGTCTAAACAGGATGGCTCCCACTGTTTCTCGAATCCCTCCTCAAACCATAAAGGAAGAATTAGTCGGGATCAATCCCACCGCACAATACTTGCTTAACCGTTCAGCCAGGCCGGTGTCGGTACTTCGAGGGAGGTTTTCCAACGCTTTCGCGAAGTTCCTTAATTAAAGAACCTCTTTTCCCTGGGGGCGTAGCCCCGCTAACACCTTTCTAGGCACCTACTAGGTTTATAGCATTGATCGTTTAGTGAGAAATTTCCCGAGGAGTAGCATATACTCACAGTAGGATCGGGATCCAAATATCATCGCGTGACGAAACTGAAGGAATCCTACCAGAATCATCACACTCCAAATGGTATGCAAATCTAGCAAGTTTCAGTACTTATGAAACTCCCGATGTATATTTTTGCCCCATGCTCTTATGACCTTGACTAAGGCCAACAAATCATAAGTCACATGTCAAGTTCTACCCGTCGTTGTCCAGGTTAATTTGAATCCACCCGTATATACCCTTGACTATGGCCAACAAGGTAATACGACTGTCCCAAACCAACGCATTCTATCTATGCAACATATGAATACCCACCAGCTACCAAACACTGTGCCTTGACTAAGGCCAACAAACACAGCTTGAATACTGTTGAATATTCATATGAAACGACGGAGGGCTACGAATGGTTTTGGCGAAACCGTGAACGTAGTGAACTTGATTTAGTCGATGGAACGAGATAGCTTTTAAATGGAGTGGCTCAAACTCCGCATTTTAAAAGTTTGTTTTGAAAAGAACCGAGTGGTTTTTCGAAAATGTTCCAACGACTTATACTTGGTTTATTTTCTTGCATTAGTTCTTTTAACGCATGTTTTGTTTGCATTAGTTCTTTTAATGCGTGATATTCTTGCATTAGTTCTTTTAATGCGTCCCATCATTTAATCCTACCATTGCAGAAAACAACCAAAATATGACGTACGCTTATGCCATTCGCATTCGCCACGGGGCCCCGTCATTACCCGTTAGGTTACTTAACTAACGACAGAGCGGGGGCTGGGCTAGCGCGGCTGTAAAACATAAGCAACGCCTAAATAATATCATATATAGATATACTGCAATGATAAACATTTCAGATAACACATGAATACATTGGATATACTAGGAATCTGTAATTCGTACGAGCCTGTAACGAAAGACAGATTGCACGGTCGCGGTGAATAGCCAAAACCCCACCCAAGACCCCTACGGGTGCGGCAAACTACCCGCCAAGTATCCGAAGCGTAGTAACCTCCCTCATCTCCATGAGTAGGCCACTCGACACTTCGGCATACCCGGTAGTTTGTGCACCCCCTCCATGGGTCTATCCTAGGAGCAAAAACAGTAAAAAGAAATTATACAATGACGGCTACAATCCCGACCCGGTTGTGCGGCCATACAAATAATTATTACATCAATTTACAAATTTACATGAATTGAAAGAAAAGAAAACTCTCGTCTCACAACCCCCCGGCTATTCACCCGCGACAATCCAACATATTCATATCCACATTCCAGCAACATTACAGATCACAGATTTGTATAACCCCCACTAATCGACATATAGCGATTAGTAGACGTTCAATACAAATATCACATTACAGAAAAACCCGTTAGCTAAAGTCTTTTAGAAGTTCGATCAAAAATACGGATTTTCGGGACCCCAAAATAAAATTTTCGTTCTGGAAAATCTGGGTTGAAAATATATGTACCAAAATTCCTAAAATACCCCCAGAAGAACACTGTAGCAAAGAATCACCAGAGAGGCGCCAAGGAGGCCGCGGAACCGCGGCAATAGCAAGCTATTGCCGCGTTTCCGCGGTCGTTTAGGGGATTCATTTGGTGATTTTTCTACAGTGGCTTCTAAAAACCCTGAGCCGATTTTAGGTGTTAAAATAATCAATTTTTTAACAGTAAAAAAATCGACAGAAACTCGAATTTTCGGGGTTCGTTTTCGGGACATTTTCTTTGATCGATCTTCTAGTTACTTGCTAACATGTTAAATAGAGTTTAACCTGGCTCTGATACCACTGTAAGTCCATGCTACCTCTCCCGGTACTTTCGGGAATGCGGAATTTGGTAAAAAACGATTTTCTTAAAGATGGTAACATGGACCTAAAACCCGGATCTTGGTTAAACATCTATCTAACAACCTAACTACGAGTTTCTAGCTACTCGGTTAGGGGGTTATACCTTGCTTGTCTTGAACTCCTTCGTCTTCAAGCTCCGATGGTGGTCCGGAATGGCTTCTTCTCGTCGTCTCCGTACGCCGAAGATAGATCCACCTGAAAGCTCCAACCTTTAGCTCCTTCTTCGTTCTTTGAAGAAACTAGTTCACTTGGTTTGCTAAACCTAGTGAACTAGGATGAGTAGAGAGTAGTTTGTGTGGGATTTTATCTATGGTTCTTGATTCTCAACTCATGAGACAAGAGAACCATAGAGTCAAGAGAGGGAGCAAGAGGTTGAGGGTGAGAGCAAAATGGAGAGCTCAAGAACAAGAGAGAGAATGAGCAAGAAAGAATGAGGCTCTCTTTTGTCTTTCACCCTCTCATAATCCAAAGCAATGATCACACATCATACCAATCAAGTGTTATGTGATGGTTGAAGCAACCATAACCATATCATTTCATGCACTTATTTTGCACAAAAGAGCAAGCAGGCAAAAGTCTTTGCCATGAAATGATAGCTATGGTTATCATGATGGTCAACTAGTCAAGCCTAGTCAACCGGTCAACAAAGTCAACAAGTCAACAAAAGTCAACAAGTCAACAAAGTCAAAAAGTCAACAACCATATCACCATAATACTTAATCAATATAATTGTTAATCTCATATCATATTCTCATTAGGGTTGATCAAAAAGTCAAATAGTCAACGGTCAACTGTCAACAACCCTAATGAGAATCCACTGCCTCTGTCTCCCTGTCAACTGTGCATACACACCCGCATCCGCGTTCCGAGGAACACGAATGCAAACTGGATAAATCCAATCCCATAAGGTACACTAGGATCTGGCTTAAACCAAAGCCCGCTAGTGTAAACTGTCCGGACACTGTACGTGCACAAGTGCACGGATGTGACCGAACCCTGTCGCAAAAACCATGCGACCTGTCGCAATACCATGCGACCTCTACTCTTTTGCCTAAAGGCGAAAAGCTTTCTGTGTGGGACTCTAAAGACTCGACACTACGCTGGCAGTGGGTTTAACCACAGACCGCAAGCGGCACTAGCTGTGCGTAACGGTCCCCAGGTAATGCCGACAAGAAGACCGACGAGGCGAAACCCATCTGAACTCCTACTGAGCCTGAGTGTGACATTCTCCGTACAGTCCGGTCTGTTCGTCTGATACATCGCATGGCGGGCCTAGGGGGCGGTAAACGTCAGTCCCCCAATAGCGGTACAAGTCGTGCCGGAGCGAAGCCCAAAACACCCTGAGATAACACTGGAAACCTACCAGTATATCTCGTTTGCCCTGGCCAGGGACTACTCGTGTAATGGCTCTCCTAGACACAGCGCGATGTCAAACCCCAATACCGGGAGAGACGAATCCTGTCTAACCGTCACTGCCTCCAAGTGCTTCGGGACTGCACCCAACCACTACCTGTTTGCACGACTCCTTTGAGCCGTGGTAGGGTAGTGATCAAAGTACAGTGGGAACACACTCGAGGCGAAGTGACAGTGTCAAGTCAGCGGACTAAGCTGTACTCATGTCACCTGGGAACTGATAACTGACGATAGGTATAATACCAACTAGTCAGTTCCCGACGAGTCCTGTCCAGTGTACCCGTAACCTAACGAGCACCCGCATACTATCTCAAGTACGACGTACTGACGGCTGTGGGACAGACCGTCTCCCACACTGGGATGAGAAGCGCATGCGCTGGTCTACTCCGGAGTATCGATGCCCTGTCTCGATAGTCCTGCGACCAGGGACTGCATAAGGATGTGCTTATAGATTACCCAGCCCCACTAGTGTGACGGCCATCACATCGCTGGTAATCAAGCAAAGATCCTAAGGGCTCCACTAATGTGTATAGGTGATATACTAAAATAAACACATGTACACATTGAAGTAGAAACAAACCAAGTAGTATACTACTATTTTGAGCAAGATTGTCAATACAAGGTGAATATCCCAAGCTTCCATTAAGTAATATACATACTAGTATGATACAGTAATGGTCTCTAGGGCATATACACTAACATGCGATATGAGATACCGTATTCTATTCTCGCGATATATGATATCAGCCGGGTCATCGGATCAAGTGTTGATTCGATGAATCGGTAAATGATATATTAGTCGGTTATATGCGATATAGCCGGATTGTCGGATCAAGTGTTGATTCGATAATTTAATGTATAATTATATATATGATATATTAAATTACATTAACTAATATTAGCTCACTAAAAGATTATTTTTCTCATTCGGGTAATACATTGATATATATGCGATATATGTTAATTGTATTATTTTATTTTGTTACAATAAATATTATATATGTGATATATAATATTGTAACATGATATGATTACTAATGCAACATGTTTAGTGGAGATTAAACAAGGTTAGGGTTTGAATTGGGTTAGTTCTTTCATGAACATTCTGGAAGGTTTCTTTTTGTTTTTAGTTAAGATATTATGCTTGATATTTTGTAATGACTCATTCTTAACCCAACCCAAACCCTAGCCCTAGTTAAATCTCTACAAAGATTTAGTTGACCATGGTTACATTATTAATCATATATTCTTTCATTATTCATCACAAAAGAATTTACTATTGTTCTTCTTCTTCCTTCTTCTTTCTTTGATGAAAAAGCTTACTAGATTTTTCAAAGGTGATGAAAATGAGTGAGAATAAGAAAACAAATGAGAGCTAAAATCCTACTTCATCATCCTCATCTATTCTTGCCATTTAGATGAGGGTGTTCACTTCATTTAGTGAGTGAGAGCTTGTGTTAATGAAACTTCAAGGTAGATCATCTTTGTTATCGAAGATCGGAAGCAAGCTTGCATCTTTCTCTTCGTGGAGCCTCTCGAGAGTCCGGAACTTGATGATCGCAGCGAAGGGACCTCAACACGGAGCTTAACAAGTGAAGGACAAGATCTACAAAGGTTGTAATCCTAAACTCTTAGATGTTAAGGTGTTTAACATGCTTTGTTTCGCCTAATTTCTAGTTTAAAGATCTTGGTTAGGGTTGTTCGACACGGCTAAAATTTAAATCGGGCATGGTTGATGCCTTGTAGACCCTTGTGCGTTTGCCTAGTAACCCTACATTTACTGTACGAGCTATATATTGATGATAGATCCGCACTCTTGACTCGAGGATGTCATATTATATAGGGTATCGTATGGGATACTATTGAGGCGGGATCATCTACTATTTTACATGGTTATATATCGACTCAGGTTTAGGTGGTTTCCGTACCCCTTCCGATTGGTTGTTAGTTAGACCTGTAGTTACCTAGTAGATGTTAGACTGGACCCGAGTCATACCTATTTCCAAAACTAACGAATCGTGAGTATTTTAAAGACAGGCCAAGGGATACTATGGATATTTCAAAGGACGTACCTTTTTCTTAAAAACACTGTAGCCCCATTTTTCTAAACTCCATGATTCGTACTATTTCAAATGTAAAAACTGTATGACTCGTTTATATGAATGTATATTCCTTATTGCTGCGTTTACTATTCATTTTCCCGCATGTTCTTACTATTCACATCACATTGCATGTTATTTGTGTTTCCGTATTATTATGAAAACCATGCTGCCAAGACACCAGCACCATTACCGATGATGCGTATGTTCCACGTACACTTACTTGCCGGCTCACACACATCATCATCGGTAATTGCCATGTCATGCGCACTTTAGAGGATGTTACCTTATTGATATCGCTTGTTAGCTGACAGTTTAGATACTGCATTCATTACTGCGCTAGTTTCGATATTGCATTCATTACTGTGATACTTCATGCATAAGTATTTATTCATTGTTATGCATTATTAATTAGGGCCAGTCCGGATTGCCGGAGCCCAGTATTTATTGTTATTGATCTTTGATTTTGAGATTTTGGATTCCATGAGATTTCTGGATTTGGAGAGACCGCAATGATTTTATAAACTTGTTATCATTTAAAAGGAAAGTTGCGGTTTTCTCAGATATGATTTGAGAGGAGTCCACCATGAGTTTTCTTGGCTCTTGAGCGATATGATACACCCGATTCGAGGAGGAGGAGGAACCGTCTGTGGGTGCATGGTGGACCCGGTGCGGTACCCCAGGGCGAGAAGGTTGCAGATGACGGCGTTGAGCCTGGCAGGGAGCACTACCGACCAGTGACTTCATTGTGGCTCGATGGATATCCGGAGGATACCGATCGGAGTTGGGCCAGTCCGGATAGCCGGAGCCCCAGATATTGAGACATTGAGATATTGAGATATTGTGTCGATGCTTGACACTGATTTCCTGTTGATTTCACTGATGATATTTCAATTATTATACATATATCTCATAGAGATAAGAAAAACAGTTTTCTCATTTGATGCGTTCAGTTTTCATGCATTCAGATATCATACATATGATATGTTGCTACCTGAGGCACTGACACGAGCACTTGGTATTACAATTGTTTAGATGTATACCCTGGCCATTACTATATGCTTCAGGTTATATATTTTGAGGATATATTATGATCTATGACCTAGGATTGAGTCATACATGCGATTTCTATCTGTGGATGTGTAGGGTTCCTAGGCACTCTCAAGAGGTCTCACAAGGCATCAACCATGCCAATTTCAAATTTAAACGGTGCCGAGAAACCCTAGAACGGATCGTTGGCTAGATTTCTAGGCGAACAAAGTAACTAGTTAACACTTAACTATAAGAATCGGAAATACAACCTTTGTAGATCCGGTGCTCCACCTCCATAGCTCCGCAATGAAGTCCTCTCGCTGTCCAAAACAAATCCCGGGCTCTAGCGTCGGCTTCATCGGAGAATAGGCGAGCTAGGTCGTCGATGTCCATGCCGAAGATGATCTACGTCGAAGCATCACTAGATCAAGCTCTCACTTCACCAAGTCAAGAAACTTGTGAAGAAAACACACTCTACTACTTGGCAAGAGGTAGAGGATGAAGAAATAGGAAGTGGGTAGACTTTAGAATTGGATTTCTCACTTGTTTTCATCAATCACCATTGATGAAGCAAGCTTCTTCAAGGAAGAAGAAGATGAAGAAGATGAAGAAAGAAATATGATAAGTTAATTAAAAAGAATAGAAAAAAAATACTTATCATAATTCTAACTATGGTTATGTGTAGAGAATTGACCAAGGTTAAAGGAATGGTTAGGGTTAAGGATGAGATAAGAATGGTGGACAAAGTCAAAGCTTCATGAAGCTTCAACTAAACAACAAATAAAGCCACCATTCTTTTCTCTTTTCCATTTATTTTCCAAAATGTATAAACAAATAAATAAATGAATAAATAAGTAATGGAAAAATAAAACCCTAATTATATGTTTAACCATGGTTTAATTCTTTACACTTAACCAAGTAAACATGTATCATCAAACATGATACAAACAAGTGCACAAAAGTATATCGCATATACAATGCGCACATCAGAGTGAGAAAATCCATCTTAAGTGAACCGATACTAGTTAATGCAAAGTAATATATCAAATATATAATTATGCATTAAATCATTAAATCAACACTTGATTTAACGATCCGGTCATGTCGCACACAACCGACTAGTATATAATGTATCGGCTTATCGAATCAATCCTTGATTCGACAACTAGGTTATATCGCATACAACCATTCGACACATTCATCGCGAGAATGAAATACGGTATCACATACACGCATTATTCTCGGTCCCATACATATCTCATATGTGCTCCTATTTCGTTTCGCTTGAGCCAGGAAACCTCTGTGTAGGACTCTAAAGACTCGTCAATACGCCGGCAGCAGATGATGATCATATCAAACACCCACAAGCCGCAAGCGGTCTGCTAAACGTAACGGCCACCCGGGTATTGAGCGATCAGAAGATCGACGAGCAAGCCCGCTCACACTCCAGTGAATCCAACCAGTAACACTACCGTACAGTCTGGTCTGTTCGTCTGATATGTCGCATATCTCGCCTAGGGGTGGTAAACGTCAGACCCCAATAGCTCGATAAGTCGTGTCGATATGAGGTCTATAACAATTCGAGAAACTACTGGTAACACTTACCAGTAAATCTCAGCAACCCTGGCCAGGGATTTCCTGTTATAGCCAATCGAACACAGCGCAACATCAACTCCCTATACCGGGAGAGACGAATTCCCTCCTATCGCTCATTGCCTCCATGTGACTCGGGACTGTACCCAAAAACCACCGTTTTGCACGACCTCTTGGACGTGGTAAGGTGGAAATCAAAGCACAGTGGGAACCACACAAGACTCTATGACGATCTCGGGTCAACAGACTACTCTGTACCAGTGTCACCAGAGAACTGCCATCTGACGTGAGGTATAATACCATCTGGGAGTTCTCGGCGAGTCCGTCCAGTGTACCCAGTCTCCACTGAGCACCCGTATATCATCTCTGATGTCAAACACCAATGGATATGGGATCATCCATCGCCCATCTGTATGGGTCGAGAAGGTATACGCTAGTCTACTCTGGTATATCGATGCCCCGTCTCGATATACCCACGACTAGGGACCTTGAAGGATGTACTTATGGACTACCATGTCCCCACTAGTATGATCCGCATCATAGTCCAGGTAGTCAAGTACATATCCTAAGGGCTTTACCAACATGTAACAGAGAGACAATCAGCATACACGTTAAGGTAAAGGGTAACCAGATAGCATACTATCATGTCGAGCAAGAAAGTCCTCCCTATATATGTCCCAGCATCCACTACAATATACATCCTATGTACAGTAATGGCCTCTAGGGCATACATATAACTAACAATCTCCCACTTGCACTAGGGCCATCTGTAGCAGTGGTTGCAGTATCTCATACTCAACCATCCCATGAAAGTCTCTCTCTGGGAAAAGGCCTTTGTGAGTGGATCCGCCCGTGTTGTCCTCTGAGTCTACTCTCCTCACCTCGATCACCTTGGAGATCAATCATCTCCATGATCAGGCGATACTTCCTTAGAATATGTCTGGATCACTGATGGGACCTGCGTTCCTTGGCATAAGCCACAACTCCATTGTCACACAATGGGAGGAACATAGTTCATCTCATGAACCAATATACACCTAAACAGCCTCTTTGGTAGCATCTTTAGTAGCGATGTATCCTGCCTTTATCGTCTAGTATGCCACGGTATCTAGCTTGGAACTCTTCCAACATACCGTCCCTTTACTGAGGGTAAAGACAATGCCTGCGACTGACATTCAGTCGTCTTTATCACCCTGGAACCCTTCCAGTGATTCTCCCCAGGATCGATTGATACCACCTCACTACAACTAGTGAGAATCCTAACATCCAATTAAATCTATCTCATAGATCCAAAACTCAGGATTTAGGAGGTATCATTTTGATCCTATATGGAGAATCATAGTGATAAGCGGAGATTGATCGAGCGTAGCATAGGAAACTCCTTCCCTATCAAGAGTATGTCATCCACGTACTCTACGAGGATCGTCCCCATACTCCTTACTACCCTTTTTGTTTATACAAGGTTCATCTACCATTTTGATGATGTCAACTTCTTTGACTAATCCATCAAAACAGATGTTCCAACTCCGCGATGCCTGCTTTGTCCTATAAAGCATCTTGCACACGTTTCCGCTGCTCCCACTGTTTATGAAGCCCTCTGGCTGTGTACTTATAGACGCACTCTTCTAAAACATCATTTAGAAAAGTAGTCATGACACCCAACCACCAGATATCGTAGTCATGGTATGTAGCCGTGACAAGTAGGATCTGGATGGACTTAAGCATAGCTACTTGAAAAAGGTTTCATCATTATCCACACCTGGTCAATGATGCACACTTTTAACAAGTCTAGCTTTGAAAGTCTCAACTTTTCGATGTACACCAAGTAATCTTCTCAAGATATACTTGCTCCTGATGGGGATTTAGCCCTTCAGATATAGCAACCAAAGTCCATACTTTGTTGGTGTACATGGATTCCATCTCAGATCACTAAGCATCCAGCCATTCTTACAGAGTCACACTCCTGATGGCCAGCTCGGAACTAGTTGGGTCATCATCTCATGATGCAATCCTCGCTCCCACTGTCATAGAGAAACCGAAGTATCTCTCAGGTGGGTGAGGAACCCTACTAGATCGGCGGAGAGGCTGAGGTTCGTTGGTATCTACTGAATCCCTCGGTTCTATCAAATCATCTGCTGTAGTTCGTATAGCTGGAACCTTTCCAGTTCTACATTACAGACCTTGCCTCATGCTTGTCCGGATTTTGCTTTTAGACATAGGCCGGACAACCCCAAATCTTAACTAACTTAAGATATGGGCTCTTCCCTTTCCATATCACATATGAAGTGGTAGGCATTGATTTGATTTGAACCCTATTCAATAGGTATGCAGCTTCTCAAGTGCATAACTCCCAAAAAGGAAATAGGTAACTCAGTAGTACTCATCATAGAGCACATCATATCAAATAGGGTGTATCTGCTCCGCCCCGACATACCATCGTGCAATGGTGTATACGGAGGAGTAATGCTGAGAGAGAATCTCATTCTCCTTTAGAATAGTCCAGGAATTCCGTGCTCAAGTATTCTCCTCCTTGATCTCATCATAGGACATAATACTTATACCCGTATTTTGGTTCTCTACTTCTCGCTTATATTCTGTGAATATCTCAAAAGGTTCGGACTTGTGTTTCAACAGGAACATAGGTCTGAATCTCGAAAGATCATCAGAGAATGTAATGAAGTACAAAGAACCAGTCCTGGCATATGTAGACAGGGGACCTAACATACATCAACATGTATCATCCCAAGAGTTTACCAACTCTTTCTCTGTTTCCAATAAATAGAGCTATGGTCATCTTATCTTTGTGACATGACTGGCAAGTTTCACAAGATGTAAATTCAAACTGATTTAAATATGCATCTAAAATGTAACTTCAGCCAGTTGGATCGCATTGATATGACCTAGTCTACAATGCCTCAAGCAGGATTCGTTCATTTCTGAACTCTTCCTCTTGTGTGTGTTCTGTATACTAAAGAACTGTAGTTTGATTTAGAACATCAATGCTTTTAGATAACGTGCCTGAACCGATCAACTTTTGATATAGGAAATGTTCAAAACATTATCCAACAATACAAAATTTTATCATTTCTTTACTAATAAAGAGAGTAATATGATTTTGTATATCAGGTTCGGTATCTAATAACATTCGTTCAGAATCAATGTATTGGTAATACAGGGTGACAGTGACCAACAGACTTGGCTGCAACACTTGCCCCATTTTCTGCCTCATGAAACTTATCACCCGTTCTCAGTTTTTCTACCTTTCTGTAGCCCTATGTAACAGGTTACATATCTGGGATCCTGATCTGGTATCACATACCCAGGACGTAGAGGATACAGAGAAACAGTTCTTTATAACGAACACACCCGAAGATGATGCATCAGCATGCACTTACTTCGTTTGGGCGGCACGGGAATTCTGGTAATCCCCAATTTCCTGCTCTGTCTTATAACAATTATAAGTTGGAGCGGGACCAACGTTCCCTAGCTGAGTATAACAAGCGGGTTCAGTCAACATTCCGTTTTATTATCTTGATTAAGGCGTGATATGGTCGCTACCTGGAGAGAGAGAGAAGAAAACACTCAGCGTGCGCTCTTGCAAGAATAGATTGGTTTTTATTTTATCTAATCAGGATGGCTCCCACTGCTTTTTATCAAATCTTCCTTCAAACCTTAAAAGGAAAGACTAGCCGGGATTAATTACACACTACAAGTTCGCCAATCTTTCAGCCAGGACAGTGTCGGTACTTTGAGGGAGGTCCCCCGTGCTATCGCACGAACCTAATTAATGTAAACCTCGTTTTCCCAGAGGCGTAACCTCGTTAACACCTTTCTAGACACCTACTTGATCGGCTAATTGTAATATGTAAAACTCTCACAGGAGTAACAATTACTCGCAGCGGGTATCGGGATCCAACTATCTCATAGAAGGTATGCAATCTCATTGCAAATTTCAACACTTGAAATTCCCGATAATATTTTGCCCCTAGCAGCTATATGACCTTAACATAGTCAACAAATCATAAGTGCTAGTCAAGTTCAACCCGTCATTTCTCTATTGAATTAAACCCACCCGCACGACCCTTAACATAGTCAACAAAGTCGCACGACTACCCTAATCCAATCGCATCATATGCTTATGCAGATAAGCACTAATTAGCTACCGCACACTACGCCTTAACATAGTCAACAAACGTAGCACGAATACTAACTAGTACTTATCTGAAATGACGGAGGGCTACGACAGGTTTTTCTGAAAACCTATTGCGTAATGAACTTGATATCGTTGTAGAATCAAATGATTTTAAAATGGAGTGTTTTTGAGGCTTTTCTAGTTTTGCTAAAGGAGTCACTCCCGGTGAAGGGATCGTCGGTCCTTTCCTCGTCGAATGAGGTGCGGGATATATCATATATATCGCTGTGCAAAGCAAAAACTCTTAAAAGCAATCAAAAGACAAACCGAGTGTGTAGCATCTGCCAGTTATTGCTAAAGGAGTCACTCCCGGTGAAGGGATCTCGGTCCTTTCCTCATCGAATAAGGTGCAGGATATATCACATATACCGCTGTGCAAAGCAAGAACTGTAGCTACCTTTTTATTTTGAAATTTGATTCTACAACATCTTAGGTTTCATTTATTTCATTAATCTCATTAATGAAGTCCCATCATTTAAGTACCTAAACATCACAGATAAATACGACGTACACTTATGCCATCCGCATTCGCCTCGATGTCCCCTCGTGCACCGTTAGGTTAGGTAACTAACGGCAGAGCGGGGCAGGGCTAGCGCGGCTGTAAAACATAAGTAACGTCTATATAATATATCATATATACTATATACAGTATCCATCACAGAACATCACATGATCACATCACAGATATCGCAGCAGAAGAATCATATGAAATATTGGATATACTAGGACGTCCGTGTTTTCAATACGAGCCAGTATAAAACACGGATTCCACGGTCGCGATGAATAGCCAAACCCACACCCCTAGACCCCTACGAGAGCGGCAAGCAACCCTACCAATTCTAGAGTTAGGAGACCCGGACTCGACTCCTCGAGTTGGTCTCCCACTGGACTCCAGAACCCGGTTACTTGTGCTCCCCTCCTTGGGTCTATCCTAGTGTGGAAAAGTAAATAATATACAACAACGGTGATAACTTCCGCAACCTGGAAGCGCCCCAAATAAAAGAATATCACATACAAGTTTTTACATGAATGAAAATGAAAAACACTCATCTCACATAAAAACCCCCGGCTATTCAAACACGACGATCCAATATAACATATCCAGCAACACATAACATCACATGTCATCAACGTAAGTAAATATGCGCATCCCAATTGTCGTTGGCATATAGCAACGAAACCGGCGATATCACATATTACACTTACGGTCACAGAAAAGAAAGTGTAAAACTACAACAGTTGGAATCTGCAATCTGCATAGACATCGCATGCCTAATCAAATGAATACTTTAGACATCACATGCCTAACAATTATAAACCCCGCATTTTAGTCTCAAAATCGAAAACTCTTTTCAATATTAAGTCGGGCAATTCAACAAGATTCCCGACATCCTGATCGAATGCTCGTCGCAAACTTCAGTAGACGGCCGCACCCCCGATACCGTCGACGAAGTGCGCCAAGGCGGAACACCGCTACCGCGAGCACCCGAACGGATGCTTTCGGCGACGGGGTTCTCCTACAGTCACTTGGTCGGGGCTATGTGGCGAGGCTGTCTATTAAGTTTACCCGGCGAGTATCCGCGTACGCTACGTGATTGCGACGGACTTTTGATCACATCAAAATTCCGTGGCAACCGATCAAGTGAGACTAAAGTGCTATGTTTATAACATTCATTCAGTTATCTCATAACTGCTTGTGAATTCCAATTATTGTATCCCATTCCAGATAAATAGAAAATGTTAAACTTTCCGATCGAACATTCGAACACCCAAGTTTTCCCGAAACAGCTCAACACATGAAATAAATCTAAAAACATTCAGTTAATGCCTCAGTACCAACGGTCCAGCCGTAGAAGGGTCAAGCCAACGCCTCACATGTGGCACGCCGTACTGCCCCAAACCCTAAGGTTCAAAGGGCAGTTCGAGATGGTCACATAATCGAGTTAAGGTTTGTTATCTTCTAGAGGGACCATCGCGTTACTTGCACTACTTAGAACGTCTTTAAACCACGGAAAAATCCAACACTTGGAAATTTTCCGGCAGGGGAAAAGTTGGGTATTTATATCCGGTCGAACTTTTTAACATATTCTAAAATATCCGGAAAGCCACATAGACAAAGTCTGACAATCCGATCGAAACACCGAGTCCCCAATACAACCCAAAAAACTCAACTCTTGAGTTCAGAAAAAAAAATATCCCAGGAAAACCAGCACTGCAAAATAGGAATTACTGTGCAAAATTCAATGGGAGATAAGACAAAAGGGCCGCGGAACAGCCGCATTAGCACGCTAATGCCGCGGTTCCGCCGCACTTTAGAAAGATCATTAGGTAATTTTTGCATCGTAATTCTTAGAATTTTCTGCTGAATTTTCTGCATATTTTTAATCTGGAAAAAACCCAATTTTTGGAAAAAGTACAGAGAGCAAATTAGGGTTTGGGTTTCGGTTCGATCGGACTTCCAATTCCGTCAACGCATCGCCTAAGGCTCTAGCTAGGCTCTGATACCACTGTAGGGTTCCTAGGCACTCTCAAGAGGTCTCACAAGGCATCAACCATGCCAATTTCAAATTTAAACGGTGCCGAGAAACCCTAGAACGGATCGTTGGCTAGATTTCTAGGCGAACAAAGTAACTAGTTAACACTTAACTATAAGAATCGGAAATACAACCTTTGTAGATCCGGTGCTCCACCTCCATAGCTCCGCAATGAAGTCCTCTCGCTGTCCAAAACAAATCCCGGGCTCTAGCGTCGGCTTCATCGGAGAATAGGCGAGCTAGGTCGTCGATGTCCATGCCGAAGATGATCTACGTCGAAGCATCACTAGATCAAGCTCTCACTTCACCAAGTCAAGAAACTTGTGAAGAAAACACACTCTACTACTTGGCAAGAGGTAGAGGATGAAGAAATAGGAAGTGGGTAGACTTTAGAATTGGATTTCTCACTTGTTTTCATCAATCACCATTGATGAAGCAAGCTTCTTCAAGGAAGAAGAAGATGAAGAAGATGAAGAAAGAAATATGATAAGTTAATTAAAAAGAATAGAAAAACAATACTTATCATAATTCTAACTATGGTTATGTGTAGAGAATTGACCAAGGTTAAAGGAATGGTTAGGGTTAAGGATGAGATAAGAATGGTGGACAAAGTCAAAGCTTCATGAAGCTTCAACTAAACAACAAATAAAGCCACCATTCTTTTCTCTTTTCCATTTATTTTCCAAAATGTATAAACAAATAAATAAATGAATAAATAAGTAATGGAAAAATAAAACCCTAATTATATGTTTAACCATGGTTTAATTCTTTACACTTAACCAAGTAAACATGTATCATCAAACATGATACAAACAAGTGCACAAAAGTATATCGCATATACAATGCGCACATCCGAGTGAGAAAATCCATCTTAAGTGAACCGATACTAGTTAATGCAAAGTAATATATCAAATATATAATTATGCATTAAATCATTAAATCAACACTTGATTTAACGATCCGGTCATGTCGCACACAACCGACTAGTATATAATGTATCGGCTTATCGAATCAATCCTTGATTCGACAACTAGGTTATATCGCATACAACCATTCGACACATTCATCGCGAGAATGAAATACGGTATCACATACACGCATTATTCTCGGTCCCATACATATCTCATATGTGCTCCTATTTCGTTTCGCTTGAGCCAGGAAACCTCTGTGTAGGACTCTAAAGACTCGTCAATACGCCGGCAGCAGATGATGATCATATCAAACACCCACAAGCCGCAAGCGGTCTGCTAAACGTAACGGCCACCCGGGTATTGAGTGATCAGAAGATCGACGAGCAAGCCCGCTCACACTCCAGTGAATCCAACCAGTAACACTACCGTACAGTCCGGTCTGTTCGTCTGATATGTCGCATATCTCGCCTAGGGGTGGTAAACGTCAGACCCCAATAGCTCGATAAGTCGTGTCGATATGAGGTCTATAACAATTCGAGAAACTATTGGTAACACTTACCAGTAAATCTCAGCAACCCTGGCCAGGGATTTCCTGTTATAGCCAATCGAACACAGCGCAACATCAACTCCCTATACCGGGAGAGACGAATTCCCTCCTATCGCTCATTGCCTCCATGTGACTCGGGACTGTACCCAAAAACCACCGTTTTGCACGCCCTCTTGGACGTGGTAAGGTGGAAATCAAAGCACAGTGGGAACCACACAAGACTCTATGACGATCTCGGGTCAACAGACTACTCTGTACCAGTGTCACCAGAGAACTGCCATCTGACGTGAGGTATAATACCATCTGGGAGTTCTCGGCGAGTCCGTCCAGTGTACCCAGTCTCCACTGAGCACCCGTATATCATCTCTGATGTCAAACACCAATGGATATGGGATCATCCATCGCCCATCTGTATGGGTCGAGAAGGTATACGCTAGTCTACTCTGGTATATCGATGCCCCGTCTCGATATACCCACGACTAGGGACCTTGAAGGATGTACTTATGGACTACCATGTCCCCACTAGTATGATCCGCATCATAGTCCAGGTAGTCAAGTACATATCCTAAGGGCTTTACCAACATGTAACAGAGAGACAATCAGCATACACGTTAAGGTAAAGGGTAACCAGATAGCATACTATCATGTCGAGCAAGAAAGTCCTCCCTATATATGTCCCAGCATCCACTACAATATACATCCTATGTACAGTAATGGCCTCTAGGGCATACATATAACTAACAGGATGTTTTCTATTCACGAGTTGGCAACTCACCCCCGTTGTGCCACAGTTCCTTGCAGGTTTTGCCGTACAGGTTCATTGCGGCTTTGCTGGTACACTGTTCCTTCCGGGTGACTGCTTTGGTAGGTTGGTTCCTTATTTCAGGACCATCATTGTTATTTTTTATTTTAGTTGTATCTAGAAACTCCATCAACCAGATTGTATATTTGATAGAGATAGAAGACCAGTGTATATTCTTCCGACCTTAGAGTCCCGCGTTGTATTATTATGGTTTTCATGTTGATTTTGGGTTTTCTGTGAGTTTTGATCCTCGCCCTTCAGAGTTGTATATTATATTGCTTGCGTGGTTGTGACCGTCGATTGACGAAGAGCTAGCTCCCGCTTGGGGATGCCTTTTTATTCATTTCGTATACTATTCATGTTGTATCCCGTTTGGGGCCAGTATTTACAAAGGAGACTCTGCCGAAATTTTCAGAAAATACTTGAGATTTTAAAAATACATACTTCGGCCTATGTTGATTAAAACTACTTGCTTTAAATTGGTTTTTCCGTCACTCTACTGCTTCTTTGGTTTTGATTTCTGGGTTTTGGCTTACTTAGATTACGTACGCCTCAAGACGTTTTGTAATTTAAGTGCCGGTCATGTTCCGTAATTTTCGGGTCGTGGCAAAGTTGGTATCAAAGCGTTAGGTTTTACCTTCGGAGTGTAGGATAACCCTTGGTTGATGGAATAGGTAGCTTGAGTAGAGTGACGTACCGTACGTATGTTCCGCGGCATATTTACGATATGATACTCCGCTTAAGAAGCCTTAGGATGTACATTTCCTTGCCCAGTATTATATTCATTCCTATGATCTAGCCTGATCAGTACCGGTTATGGTTTTGTTATCATGGTGGTACGGGCGTGGAGAGCTACGGCTAGAGTTGCGGTCAGCACGAGCTTGTCACGAACGAGGACTGACCGGGGCGTGATTCCAGGGACATACGGTTTTCATAGAGGCGCCATTTTATTGTGTTTTCGCGCTACGAGCATTTGTTGGATCGCTTTTACGAGATTCTCGGACGTGCAGATCTGCACCAGAGGATTGGGCCACTTCAAGAAGCCAACCAGATTGTGATGACCGTCAGAGCACAGATTATTTTGATGATTGAAGCACTGTTCAGCGTGCGGACGAATGAGCCAGTGATTTTGGCGAATGAAAAGATATTGCCCCAGATGTTTGAAGCTCAAGCCACACGAGTTATACTTTGAGATATGATAGAAGGTCGCTAGTCACCAAAGATGAAGGACTAGGACATATGATTGATTTCCTACCCCGATGCGAGGTCATCAGATGGATTGATTCCAGATAGAGGCGACTTCACGCTGATACGTTGAGAGTCGATAGAGACGATCGAATGTCAGGAGCCCATTTTCCAAGTTTAAAGTATTCGGAAAACAATGCAAGCAATTTTACGGACCCTCTAGAAGAATGAAACCCTAACTCGATTTAATGACCATGGAACGCTGGTGAACCTTAGGGTTTGCGGCAGTTTAGCAGTGCCATTAGTGAGGCTTGGGTTTGCCCTTCTACGGTTGGTCCATAGGTGTTGTGGCATATATTCGATACTATTAAACTGTACCCCAGATGTTGAGTTCTTGGGGGATTATGAGGTTTTGACAAATCGATCGGATGGTTCGACTTCATTCGGATATCAGGTGATGGGATGCATTGCTTGGCAGGCTCCAGATACGAGTGTAGCCGTCGGAGCGCAGTCCATGCAGCCACGAAGAGACGAGTCCGAAGCAGTCGACATTTGAGAAAAGTGGAGTAAGAGGTTCGTACGAGATCTTGATGAGATGACGTTCCGGTCCGCCTGTAAGTCGACGTTGCCTACCTCGGTTCTTACGGGGAGGTGGAAACGGTAAAAAACGATTTTTTTATAGCAAGGCAACATGGACTAGAAAAGAGGATCATTGCTAAACAAAAATCTAGCAAACTAACTACAAGTTTAACTACTATATTAGAGGGTTAAACCTAGGTCTTGAACTCCTTCTCTTCTTGCTCTTTGGAGTGGTTGGAACGGTTCCACCTCGTAGTTTCCTTGTTGTCGAAGAAGGATCCACCGAAAGCCTCTACCTTGAGCTCCTACCTCAACCGAGAAGCAACTAAAGTGCTTGGCTTGCTAGACCTAGAACTCTAGAGTTAGTAGAGAAGAGTTTTGAAGGTTTTATCTCAATAGCTCAAGCTTCTCAACACATGAGACATGAGAGCTTTGAGAGAGAGGAAGAGGATGAGCTTTGGATGAGAAAGAGTGATCAAGTGAGAATGAGCTTGACTTTTTACAACCATGCTCACAAAAGAAAGAATAATGATGATAATAATAATTAAGAATTGTGATGGTTAGTTTCAATGACCATTATCATTTCATGCATTTAATGCATTTTGCAAAGAACAAGAAGCATCATTGAAATGAAATGATGATGGTCAACAAGTCCACAATGGTCAACCGGTCAACAAAGTCAACAAGTCAACAAAAGTCAAATGTTCAACTCAACCATGGCACAATAATACTTAATTAATATTATTAATCATATTTCTTATTCTTATTAGGGTTTAGAAAAAAGTCAATGGTCAACAACCCTAATGAGAATCCTCTGCCTCTGCCTCTGTCAACTGTGCATACACACCCGCATCCGTGTTCCGAGGAATACGAATACAATGAGATAAAACCAATCCCAAAACATATACTAGGATCTGGCTTAAACCAAAGCCCGCTAGTAATAACTGCCCGGACACCAAACGTGCACAAGTGCGCGGATGTGAACGAACCCTGTCGCAAAAACCATGCGACCTCTACTCTGTTTTGCCCAAAGGCGAATAGCTCTCTGTGTGGGACTCTAAAGACTCGACACTACGCTGGCAGTGGGTTTAACCACAGGCCGCAAGCGGTACTAGCTGTACGTAACGGTCCCCAGGTAGATGCCGATAAGAAGACTGATGAGATGAACCCATCCGAACTCCTACTGAGCCTGAATGTGACAATCTCCATACCGTCCAGTCTGTTTGTCTGAGAGTATCGCATGTCGGACCTAGGGGGCGGTAAACGTCAGTCCACTAATAGCGGTACAATTCGTGCCGGAGTGTAGCCCAGAACACCCTGAGAAACTACTGGAAACACTACCAGTAATTCTCGCTTGTCCTGGCCAGGGACGACTATGTGTAATGGCTCTCCTAGACACAGCGCGATATCAACCCCCAATACCGGGAGAGACGAATCTTGTCTAACCGTCACTGCCTCCAAGTTCTTCGGGACTGCCCCCAACTACTACCTGTTTGCACGACTCATTTGAGCCGTGGTAGGGTAGTAATCTAAGAACAGTGGGAACACACTCGAAGCGAAGTGACAGTGTCAAGTCAACGGACTATGCTGTACTCATGTCACCTGGCAACTGATAACTGACGATAGGTATAATACCAAACCAACAGTTCCCAGCGAGTCCTGTCCAGTGTACTCGTAACCTAACGAGCACCTGCATACTATCTCCAGTACGACGTACTGATGGCTGTGGGACAGACCATCTCCCCTCCTGGAATGAGAAGCGTATACACTAGTCTACTCTGGAGTATCGATGGCCTGTCTCGATAATCCTACGACTAGGGACCTGTATAAGGATGTGCTTGTAGATTACCCAGCCCCCACTAGTGTGACTGCCATCACAACGTTGGTAATCAAGCAAAGATCCTAAGGGCTCCACTAATGTGTATAGGCGATATGCTAAAAGAAACACTTGCACACATTAAAGCAGAAACAAACCAAGTAGCATACTACCATTTTGAGCAAGATTGTCTATAGAACTGTGAATATCCCAAGCTTCCATTAAGTAATATACACACTAGTATAATACAGAAATGGCCTCTAGGTCATATACACTAACAATCTCCCACTTGCACTAAGGCCATGTACTGGCGTATCGAAGACCTATAATCTCGATGAGCCGCTCGAACTGAGTCTGGGGTAAGGCCTTTGTGAATGGATCTGCAGTGTTATCTTCTGTAGCAACCCTCCGAACCTCGATCTCCCGGCGATCCACGATCTCCCTGATCAGGTGATACCGCCTCAAGATGTGTCTGGACTTCTGATGGGACCTGGGTTCCTTCGCTAAAGCTATAACCCCGTTGTTGTCACAATACAAGGGCATTGGAGCAACAATGGACAGAACCACCTGAAGTTCTGTCAAGAACTTCCTCATCCAGACGGCTTCTTTTGCGGCATCAGATGCAGTGATATATTCCGCTTCCATCGTCGAGTCAGCAACGGTTTCCTGTTTGGAACTCTTCCAACATACCGCCCCTCTATTGAGGGTAAAGACATAACCCGACATAGATTTGGAGTCATCCTTGTCACTCTGGAAGCTGGAGTCAGCAAAGGCCTCCATCTGGAGGCTTTTCCGCCGTATACCAAAAACATGTCCTTAGTCCTTCTCAGGTACTTCAGAATGTTCTTTACCGCTATCCAGTGCTTCTCCCCAGGGGTTTGACGGATACCGGCTTACCACACTCAGTGCATAAGCTACATCTGGTCTGGTACACAACATCGCATACATTATAGAGCCTACCGCAGAAGCGTAGGGTATAATAGACATGCGATCCCTTTCCAAATCAGTCTTGGGAGACGTCTCTTTGGAGAGGGTGATCCCATGACAAGACGGCAAATTACCGCGCTTGGAATCTTCCATACTGAACTTTTTCAGTATGGTGTCGATGTACCTGGACTGTGAAAGTCCTAATATCCTCTTGGACCTATCACGATGGATCCGGATCCCCAGAATGTAAGAGGCATCACCCAGGTCTTTCATGGAGAACCTGTGTGACAAAAACCCTTTGACAGATTGTAGCATATGAATGTCATTTCCTATCAAGAAAATGTCATCCACGTATAAAACGAGGAATACGACAGTTCGTGCTACAATTTTATTATAAATGCATGGTTCATCTGGATTTTTGATAAAACCAAATTCTTTGACCGTTTCATCAAAATAGATGTTCCAACTCCACGATGCCTGCTTCAGTCCATAAATGGACTTAAGCAACTTGCACACTTTCTCGCTGCTCCCACTCTGAATGAAACCCTCTGGCTGGTCCATATAGACACACTCCTCTAAATTTCCATTTAGAAAAGCTGTCTTTACGTCCATCTGCCAAATCTCATAATCGTGGAAGGCAGCAATGGCAAGAAGGATCCGAATGGATTTGAGTATAGCCACTGGAGAAAAGGTTTCGTCATAGTCCAAACCAGGTCTTTGACGAAAACCCTTTGCAACAAGTCTTGCCTTATAGGTCTCAACCTTTCCATCTACACGAATCTTCCTTTTGAAGATCCATTTGCAGCCTACGGGTTTTACCCCTTCTGGAGCAACGTCTAAAATCCATACTTTGTTGGTGTACATGGACTCCATTTCGGTCCGCATTGCATCCAGCCATTTTACCGAGTCAGCGCTCTGAATGGTCTGCTGGAAGCTAGTCGGCTCATCATTATCAATGATGCAATCCTCTCTATCCCCATCTATGAGAAAACCGTAGTATCTCTCGGGCGGATGAGACTGCCTACTACTCCTGCGGAGCGGTGCAGGAATGTCCTGTTCTTTCGAACCCTCTGGTTCCACTAAGCTTTCAGTAATAGTTTGTGGTTCTGGAATTTCTTCCAGTTCTATTGCGCTCCCACTTATTTCTTTTTCTAAGAATTGATGTTCCAGAAAGTGGGCATGTCGAGAGTCAAAATCCTTTTGTTCTTCTGCGTAATAGAAAAAATACCCCCTGGAGTTCTTTGGGTATCCCACAAACTTGCACTGTACTAAGCGTGCCTCGAGTTTGTCCGCATGCTGCTTTTTGACAAAAGCTGGACATCCTCAAATCTTCAGATATCAAAGATAGGGTTTCTTTCCACTCTACATCTGATATGGTGTGGTAGGCACAGTCTTAGTTGGAACTCGGTTCAAAAGATATGCAGCTGATTCTAGTGCATATCCCCAAAAAGATCACGGCAACTCAGCGTTACTCATCATGGAACGTACCATATCCAATAGGGTTCGGTTCCGTCTCTCCGATACACCATTATGTTGTGGGGTGTATGGAGGAGTAAGTTGAGAGAGAATTCCATTCTCTTTTAGGTAACCCAGGAACTCGGCACTTAAGTATTCACCACCTCGATCAGATCTCATTGTCTTGATACTTTTGCCTGTTTGTTTTTCTACTTCATTCTTGTATTCCTGGAATTTTTCAAAGGCTTCAGATTTATGCTTCATTAAGAAGACATGCCCGAACCTTGAAAAATCATCCGTAAAAGTAATGAAGTAAGAATAACCACTTCGCGCATGTGTAGACATTGGACCGCATACATCGCTGTGTATGAGTCCCAAGAGCTCGCTCGCTCTTACTCCATGTCCAGTAAACGGAGACTTTGTCATATTTCCTTTGAGACAGGATTGACAAGTTGCATATGATTGATATTCGAACGGATCCAAATATCCTTCTTTATGTAACTTCGTCAACCTTCTCTCATTGATGTGACCCAGTCTACAATGCCATAAGAAAGCATGATTTATTTCTGGAGACTTTCTTTTGTGTGTATTCTGGACATTGAAAATCTGTGGTTGGTTCAATACGTATATACCGTTGCTTAATGTACCCGACCCAATCAGAACATGATTAAGGTGAATGTTTACAACATCGCTTACAAATGCAAAATCGTAACCTTCTTTAGACATTAAAGATACATATATGATATTACAAGTCGCACTGGGTACAAAATAACAATCACGCATAACCAAAACATGTCCATCTGACAATCCCAGGTGATAGTCCCCCACGGACTCAGCATCCATGCCAGCTCCGTTTGCAACTCTGAGGGTCATATCACCTGCCTTCAAAACACTACGCTTTCTCAGTGCCTGCAAAGAATTACAGATATGAGATCCTGATCCGGTATCCAATACCCAGGAAGTAGAGTTTACTGATATACAGTTTTCAATAACATACACACCTGAAGCCGAAGCCACAACTTGCTTCGGGTCCTGGTTCTTGGCCTTCAAGCCCTGCAATCTTTCTTCCAGTGTCCTTTCTTATGACAATAAAAGCATTCTTCTTTTCCCACAAGCTGTCCCGCTGCCTTTGCCATTTTTGCCTTTCCCTTGGCTTCCTCTTTACTAACACCGCCCCTTGGTTTGGTGGGGGCTTTCTTCTTCTTTCTTTTGGCTTTCGCCTTGGACCTGGAAGAAGAAGGTCCTCCAACAGACAAACCGGGTGTTTCCCTTACTTTCTTCAGGGTGCCATCTGCACTCCTCAACATGTTAAGGAGTTCCGGAAGTTCAACTTCCTTTCCTTGCATGTTGAAGTTCAGGATAAACTGGGCGTAAGTGGAAGGAAGGGACTGGAGAATCAAGTCAGTGTAGAGCTCATTCTCTAACGTGGTCCCGAGGTCCGCGAGCTTTTCAATGTAGCCAAACATCTGAAGCACGTGTTCCGCTACAGATGATCTGACGGCCAATCTCGCCGAAAATAACTTTTTCGAGACTTTGTATCTGGCGATACGGGATTGCTCTCCATACAGATCTTTTGTATGAAGAAATATGGATTCTAGGTCCATATCCTCATGCCTCCTCTGATGTTCATTGTCCATAGAGGCAAGCACGATGCACTTGGCCCTCGCGCAATCAATCTCCCAGGTCTTACGGATTTCCTTATCCGTGACGCTGGATTGAAGTCCTGAGACAGGGGGAGCTTTGGTGGTAAGGAGATACCCCAACTTGTCATAAGTGATTGCCATTTTGACATTCCTGAGCCAATCTTTGTAGTTTGGCCCTGTCAGTATATTTTTTTCTAGTAGTAACTTAAGTCCGGTCATGATGTTTGGTCGCTGCAATTAGGAGAGAGAGAAGAAACACTTTAGCATGATGCTCTTGCAAGTTTAGAGTAGTTTCTAGTTTGTCTAAACAGGATGGCTCCTACTGTTTCTCGAATCCTTCCTCAAACCAAAAAGGAAGAATTAGTCGGGATCAATCTCACCATACAATACTTTCTTAACCATTCAGCCAGTCCAGTGTTGGTACTTCGAGAGAGGTTTTCCAACGCTTTCGCGAAGTTCCTTAATTAAATAACCTCTTTTCCCTGTGGGCGTAGCCCCGCTAACACCTTTCTAGACACCTACTTGGTTTATAGCATTAATCGTTAAGTGAGAAAGTTCCCGAGGAGTAGCATATACTCACAGTAGGGTCGGGATCCAAATATCATCGTGTGATAAAACTAAAGGAATCCTACCAGAATTATCACACTCCAAATGGTATGCAGCACTAGCAAGTTTCAGTTTCTTTAGAAACTCCCGATGTGGATTTTTGCCCCATGCTCTTATGACCTTGACGTAGGCCAAAATATCATAAGTCACATGTCAAGTTCTACCCATCATTTACCAGGTTAATTTGAACTCACCTGTACATACCCTTGACGAAGGCCAAAATGGCAGTACGACTGTCTCAAACCAATGCAACTATCTATGCAACAGATAAATATCCGGCAGCTACCAATCACTATGCCTTGGCGTAGGTCAAAATACATAGCTTGAATACTACCGCATATTTAACTGAAATGATGGAGGGCTACGAATGGTTTTGGCGAAACCGCGAACGTAGTGAACTTGATATAATCGATGGAATGTGATAGCTTTTAAAAGGAGTGGTTTAAGCTCCGCGTTTAAAAGTTGTTTTGAAAAGAAACCGAGTGGTTTTTGAAATTGTTCCAACGACTTTTACTTTGGTTTATTTTCTTGGATTAATTTAATGCGTCCCATCATTTAATCCTACCATTGCAGAAAACAACGAAAATATGACGTACGCTTATGCCATCCGCATTCGCCACGGGGCCACGTCATTACCCGTTAGGTTACTTAACTAACGACAGAGCGGGGGCTGGACTAGCGCGGATGCAAAACATAAGCAATGCCTACTAGATATCATATATAGATATATATACATTCGTCAGATACAATGATAGCCATTCCAGATCACAGATGAACACATTGGATATACTAGAAATCCGTGTTTCGTTCGAGCATGCAACGAAAGATGGATTACACGGTCGTGATGAATAGCCAAACCCCTCCCTAGACCCCTACGGGTGTGGCAAACTACCCGCCAAGTACCCGAAGTGAAGCAACCTCCCTCAACAACGTGAGTAGGCCATTCGGCACTTCGAGGTACCTGGTTGTTTGTCCACCCCACCTTGGGTCTATCCTTGGTGCAAAAACAGTAAAAGAAATAATATACAATGGCGGCTACAACCTCATCCCGGATGTGCGGCCATAAAAATAATATTACATCAATTTACATATTACATCAAATGAAAGATAAAGAAAACTCTTATCTCACAACCCCCGGCTATTCATCCGTGACAATCCAACAAGTTCATATACACAAACCATCAACATTACAGATCACAGATATGCACAACCCCTACTAATCGACGTATAGCGATTAGTTGACGTTCGGTGCATATATTACATCACAGATATAACCCATTAGCTAAAGTCTACAGAACTTCGATCAAAATACGGATTTGCAACTACCCCAAACACAACTTTGTTCTCTGGAAATTATGGGCAGAAACAAAATATCCTAAAAATCCCAAAACAGAACACTGAGAAAACTGCAGCAAAGACGAGTCACACCCGAGTCAACTCGGCCGCGGATCCGCGGAAAGAAGCATGTTCTCGCCGCGGTTCCGCGGCGCTTTGACCGAGTCAGTGGATCATTTTTGCTGTGTGTTCCTACAAAACCCTGAGCTGATTTTTAAGGTATGTGGAATAATTTTTGGAGCGGTTTAAAAATCGGCAGAAAGTTCAGTTTTCGGACGTGTTTTGTGATTTTTTTCCGGATCGAAATTCTAAATACTTTGCTAAGATGCTAGTTGTTGTTTAGCCAGTCTCTGATACCACTGTAAGTCCACGTTGCCCTCCCCGGTTCTTACGGGGAGGCGGAAACGGTAAAAAACGATTTTTTTATGGCAAGGCAACATGGACTAGAAAAGAGGATCTTTGCTAAACAAAAACCTAGCAAACTAACTACAAGTTTAACTACTATGTTAGAGGGTTATACCTAGGTCTTGAACTCCTACTCTTCTTGTTCCTTGGAGTGGTTGGAACGGCTCCACCTCGTAGTCTCCTTGTTGTCGAAGAAGAATCCACCCGAAAGCCTCTACCTTGAGCTCCTACCTCAACCGAGAGGCAACTAAAGTGCTTGGCTTGCTAGACCTAGAACTCTAGAGTGAGTATAGAAGAGTTTTGAAGGTTTTATCTCAATAGCTCAAGCTTCTCAACACATGAGACATGAGAGCTTTGAGAGAGAGGAAGAGGATGAGCTTTGGATGAGAGAGAGTGATCAAGTGAGAATGAGCTTGACTTTTTACAACCATGCTCACAAAAGAAAGAATAATGATGATAATAATAATAATTAAGAATTATGATGGTTAGTTTCAATGACCATTATCATTTCATGCATTTCATGCATTTTGCAAAGAACAAGAAGCATCATTGAAATGAAATGATGATGGTCAACAAGTCCACAATGGTCAACCGGTCAACAAAGTCAACAAGTCAACAAAAGTAAAATATTCAACTCAACCATGGCACAATAATACTTAATTAATATTATTAATCATATTTCTTATTCTTATTAGGGTTTAGAAAAAAGTCAACGGTCAACAACCCTAATGAGAATTCTCTGCCTCTGCCTCTGTCTACTGTGCATACACACCCGCATCCGTATTCCGAGGAACACGAATACAATGAGATAAAACCAATCCCAAAATATATACTAGGATCTGGCTTAAACCAAAGCCCGCTAGTAATAAATGCCCGGACACCAAACGTGCACAATTGCGCGGATGTGAACGAACCCTGTCGCAAAAACCATGCGACCTCTACTCTGTTTTGCCCAAAAGCGAATAACTCTCTGTGTGGGACTCTAAAGACTCGACACTATGCTGGCAGTGGGTTTAACCACAGGCCGCAAGCTGTACTAGCTGTACGTAACGGTCCCCAGGTAGATGCTGATAAGAAGACTGATGAGATGAACCCATCCGAACTCCTACTGAGCCTGAATGTGACAATCTCCATACCGTCCGGTCTGTTTATCTGAGAGTATCGCATGTCGGGCCTAGGGGGCGGTAAACGTCAGTCCCCTAATAGCGGTACAAGTCGTGTCAGAGTGTAGCCCAGAACACCCTGAGATACTACTGGAAACACTACCAGTAATTCTCGCTTGCCCTGGCCAGGGACGACTATGTGTAATGGCTCTCTTAGACACAACGTGATATCAACCCCCAATACCGATAGAGACGAATCCTGTCTACCCGTCACTGCCTCCAAGTGCTTCGGGACTGCTCTAACTACTACCTGTTTCCACGACTCATTTAAGCCGTGGTAGGGTAGTAATCTAAGAACAGTGGGAACACACTCGAGGCGAAGTGACAGTGTCAAGTCAACGGACTATGCTGTACTCATGTCACCTGGGAACTGATAACTGACGATAGGTATAATACCAAACCAACAGTTCCCAGCGAGTCCTATCCAGTGTACTCGTAACCTAACGAGCACATGCATACTATCTCCAGTACGACGTACTGATGGCTGTGGGACAGACCATCTTCCCTCCTGGGATGAGAAGCGTATACACTAGTCTACTCTGGAGTATCGATTTCCTGTCTCGATAATCCTACGACTAGGGACCTGTATAAGAATGTATTTGTAGATTACCCAGCCCCCACTAGTATGACTGCCATCACAACGCTGGTAATCAAGCAAAGATCCTAAGGGCTCCACTAATATGTATGGGCGATATGCTAAAAGAAACACATGCACACATTAAAGTAGAAACAACCCAAGTAGCATACTACCATTTTGAGCAAGATTGTCTATAAAACTGTGAATATCCCAAGCTTCCATTAAGTAATATACACACTAGTATGATACAGTAATTGCCTCTAGGGCATATACACTAACACCCCGACATCAGAGATATGATACGCAAGTAGAAGTGTTAACTATGGATATATCTTCCAGGAGGAGTCGTGATGAGTAAGCAGCCGTTCCAGAATAAGAAAAAGATTTGGTATGGATGATGACTTCCGGGCAGTTCGACAGAAACGAGATTTGGGAGAGACTTCGACGAAACCCTTGTGGGATGCTATACGAGAAGATTTGGACCCAGGATTGGTCATATGGCACACACCCAGCAGGCTAGAGTTCAGCATCGTCGACGAGACATGTTATGAGTGACTATAAAAGTTGGCCAGAGATCTTTAGAGGATGTGCCAGAGCGGACTATTTCCATTATCGTTTCCATATTGGACCGTTGAGCTGAGGAGCTATGTACTTAGCTATTCGCGGTGACAGACGAGAGCCTAAGGGCACTTGGCGACAGGCCATGATCAGAAGGCAAGTAGATATCTTGCTCTGCTAGCATTGGATGCACCTACGCCTTCTCGACTTTGAAGGACGGACATATCAACGACAGTATTTATGATTTGTGATTTTGTGATTAACTATCACGTATCCGTCACTTTGGATTTCAGTATTTTTGGGTTATTTATTTCATGATTGAGATTTTGTGCACCACAGTTGTACTTGACTTTGATTTGATGTCATTAGAGATGTTGATTTTGATTTCATACCTAGGGCATGCATATGATTTGACTTATGCTTTCGGCATAGTTTTCATGCACTTTTAGTATTTCGATTCGATTTCGTGCACGCTGATGCACATGGTTGTGAGATTATATACCACGGTATACCTGATTTGGATTTGGATTGAGATATGTTGTATACCGTCGATTTCGATTTTGATATTCGATATTTGTTTTCGTGCACCTTGTGCACTTGACTTGGATTTTGCGCATACTTAAGGCGCTTGATGCGATTTAGGTGCACACTAGATGCACTAAATCGAGATTCTTCGTACATATAAGATGCACCTGGTTTTGCTGTCAGGCACACACGTTGCTTTTGACAGGTGTTTTCGTGCACAACCGTTGCACTTAGATATTGTTTCTGTGCACATGTATGGCACATTCATGGATTTCGATTTCCGTGCGCACCAGACGCACGTGGCATTCATATATGTTTGGGATTGATTTCTTTTGAAGCAGTATATTTTATGATACTTGCTATTTGGTTTAGTACTGAGCAGGACTAGTCAGAGGACAGTACCTAAGTATATTTTGCATGCATTGATAGTTATCGAAGGGATTTCTAAGGAGGAGCTATAGTCTCCTACGTGTCAATGATGACACACAACTGTTTAAAAAAAAGGGAAACCCTTCTAAATTGTTTTCAAAACGGCGGGACAAGTAGGTTAAACAAAGGATATATATATATCTATATAGTTATTTTCTCACAATGGACGTCTGCCACTGTGCAGCGATACACACATTTAATGATGTTTACCTGTATAGTTCTGACGTTTACAGGTATAGTTTTGATGTATATCATATTGATTTTCGTTTTGGATCTTGACATTGGTGTCTTCATCATAACTCCGATAATTGCGGGATGCTTGACGGAGTTTTGATTTTTGGTTTATATATCTGCTTTTCATGCGCATGCATTGCGCTACGAGGTGTTTTATGTATTTATGATTTCGGAGCTCCGACGACTTGATGGTTTTTCTTAAATGTTTTAGTATTTGGGGGAGTTTTAATTTAAATTCAGGGACCGAATTTCTTTAAGGAGGGAAGATTGTAACGATTTGAAAATCGTTTAGGTGAAATTTCGGAAAATCGGTAAAAATAAGGGGTGTTTTCTGTAAAAGTCAAGATATAAATATCTTTTAATATAAAATTAAATATACATATTCTAGCTATGTATTGGTAGTATTTGGTGTTTATTGAGCCACTGGTAAAATTTCTAATTTTCTGAAAATTTTTCCGAAATTAATTATTTTAATATTATTTTAAGCCGTCACAAATACATTTAATTAGGGAAAATTACAAATTGGAATGGATTAATACAAATTTTGTGCATCATGATACACTAAACTAACATGTAAAATATTGTTTCTGAAATGAAATGAAGTTGTTAAACGGTTTTGAAAATATTGAAGAAAAAGGCTTATTTTGTGAAAATAAATAGAGGTATGATGCTAGTTTGACTTGGGGGCTTTTGTGTTATCATTTTTCCCTTCACCCACACTCCCACACACACCCAAAACCCCCTTTTTGTGGCTGAACCCAGCAGGAAACCCCAATTTCCTTCACCCCTTTTGGAAAAGAAAGAAAAGGAAAACAAAGGAAATAAGGAATTTATAAAGAAATGAGTGGGCTTTGACTTGTGTTGACTTGGGCTACTTTTTCAACCCTCACTCTCTCTCTCCCCCCTCACTATGTTGGCCGAAACCCCCCTCTTCCCCATCCAGCAGCACCCCCTCCCAAATCTCCTCTCATTTCATCACAAAATTCCATCAAAAAATCATCAAAAATGCTTCAAAAATCCCACAAAATCAAAATCTAATCCCTACCCATTTTTACCTGGCCATTCTAGTATGGATCTAGGGAACAAGATGACAATTTGAGAGGCTAGATTTCAAGTTGGATCAATGGGTTGTGAGGTATAAAAATCTTGACCTTTTTGTTAAATTGTTTGCTATTACTTTAATTCAACTAAATTAGATGTTAAATATGGTTTTTATTGCAAGGTTTAACCTTCAAGAGAAGGGTTTCTAAAATTCTAGTTAGGGATTTACTACATCATTAGGGTTTTTATCATTAGATTGTGGTTTTAATGAGTAGATTATCATGCCAATGTTATGTAAAATGTAATCTTGTTGCTTATTGCTAGTTGTAACATTAAAACATCCAAATTAACTATTTTTTTAAGCAAACTAGGTTTTAGCATTTAGTTGCAAATGTGTGATTAAAAATATAATTAGGGTATTCATGGCATTATTAACATTTTAAATTATAGTTTACTACTTTAGTTCATGCAAAACCAAGCTTAATTGTTGAATTGTGCATTTTTGCTATAAAATGGTTGAAATTGGATAAAATTGCAAACTAGGTTTTTAAAACGTATATAGTTTGGTGAGATATATTAGTAGTGAATGTTTGTGTGGCATAATCAAGCTAATTAGTGAACATTGCGGCCGCTAGTTTTGCTAAAACATCAAGTTTTGTATTGAAACGGTTAATTTTTGCTTGCTCGGTTTTCGGAAAAATAGCTTTTAAACCGAGTTTGAGGTTTTTGTGAATTTTAACCTATTTCTTATATAATTAGTGATTTGTGAAACCATGATTGGCACGTTTGGTGTTTTTCTCGATGGTTTGACGTTTGTACATCGACATCGAGGGTTGGTTTGGCTGTTCTTGCATGCGTAAGCGATAGGTTTTGACCTATACGTGATACGCGTGCCGACTTGGTTTGTAGGGTTCCTAGGCACTCTTGTGAAGGTTCATAAGGCATCAACCATGCACGCATAAAAATTAGACGTGCCGAACAACCCAAAGACGGGATCTTTGCTAGATAATTAGGGTTTAACATGTAAGTAAACATATTTACTACTAAAAGTAAGGGATTACAACCTTTGTAGTCCACTCCTTCGCTTCACAAGCTCCGAGTAGAAGTAGATTTGCCGCGATCCACGATCTCCCGGACTCAAGAGAGGATCCACGACTCGAACGATACATGCTAGCTTGTCGTATTCCTTTTCTCCGATGATCTACGTCGAAGTTGCAATAGCTCAAGCTCTCTCACTCTAATGAGGTGAACACCCTAATCTAATGGGCTAGATTAGATGAGGATGATGGAGTAGTATTTATGCTTTCTTTTTTATATCATTTTCTCACAAGAATTCATTACAAAAGAAATAACTAGTAAGCTCTCTTCAAAACTCAAGAGAGAAGAAGATGAAGAATAATGAGATAATTTCTTTTATGATGAATAGTAGATTAGAATATATGATTGATTATGGAACCATGGTCAAGGATGAGAAGCTAAACCTTTGTAGAGAATAAACTAGAGCTAGGGTTTTGTTAGGTTAAGAATGAGTCATGGATAATTATCAACCATAATATCTTAACCAAGACAAAAGGAAATCCTTCTAGAATGAACAAGAAGGAGATAACCCTAATCAACCCTAATCTCTTTTTATCATCCTTAAACATGTTTCATAATAAATCATATCATGTTACTATAATATATATCACATATATATTATATTAGTAACAAAAGAAAATAATACAATTAATATATATCGCATATATATCAATGTATTAATCCGGTGAGAAAATGAAATAATAAAGCGAGCCAATATTAGATAATGTAATATAATATATCATATATATTATTATACATTAAATCATCGAATCAACACTTGATCCGACGATCCGGCTATATCGAATATAACCGACTAATATATCACGTACCGATTCATCGAATCAACACTTGATCCGATGTCCCGGTTCATATCTAAATATCGTGAGAATATAATACGGTATCTGTTAGTTGTATGTATGCCCTAGAGGCCAGTATTGTACAGATGATGTATATTATATTGGATGCTTGGACATATATAGAGATGACTTTCTTGCTCGACATGATAGTATGCTATCTGGTTGCTCTTTATCTTAACATGTACACTAGTCTCTTTATTCTGTCTTATAGTTACATGTTGGTAAAGCCCTTAGGATTTGTACTTGACTACCTGGACTATGATGCAGATCATACTAGTGGGGACATGGTAGTCCATAAGTACATCCTTCAAGGTCCCTAGTCATGGGTGTATCGAGACGGGGCATCGATATACCAGTGTAGACTAGCGTATACGCTTTTCGACCCATGTGATGGGCGATGGATGATCCCATATCCATTGGTGTTTGACATCAGAGATGGTATACGGGTGCTCAGTGGAGACTGAGTACACTGGACGGACTCGCCGAGAACTCCCAGATGGTATTATACCTCACGTCCGATGGCAGTTCTCAGGTGACACTTGTACAGGTTAGTCTGTTAACGAGGTTACGCCTCTGGGAAAATGAGGTTTACATTAATTAGGTTCGTGCGAAAGCACGGGGGACCTCCCTCAAAGTACCGACACTGTCCTGGCTAAAAGATTGGCGAACTTGTAGTATGTAATTAATCCCGGCTAGTCTTTCCTTTTAGGGTTTGAAGGAAGATTTGATAAAAAGCAGTGGGAGTCATCCTG
Organism: Agapanthus africanus; assembly: GCA_030015575.1. Classification (NCBI taxonomy): domain Eukaryota; kingdom Viridiplantae; phylum Streptophyta; class Magnoliopsida; order Asparagales; family Amaryllidaceae; genus Agapanthus; species Agapanthus africanus. The sequence continues at coordinate 227,837,779 of CM057347.1, forward strand.
ATTAGATAAGATAATAACCAATCTGATCTTGCACGAGCATACGCTAAAGTGTTTTCTTCTCCCTCTCTCCAGGTAGCGACCATTTCATGCCCTAATAAAGATAATAATATGGATGTATTGACCGAACCCGCATGTTATACTGTGCTGGGGAACGTTGGTTCCGTTCATTCTTATAAGAGTTATAGGAATGAACAGGATATAGGGGAATACCAGGATTCCCATGCCACCCGAATGAAGAAAGTACATGTTGATGCATTTTCTTCGGGTGTGTTCGTTACAGAGAACTGTTTCTCCATTTGCTCTACGTCCTGGGTATTGGATACCGGGTCAGGATCCCATATATGTAATCAGTTACATGGGCTTAGGAAAGGTAGAGAACTTGGAGAAGGTGATAAAGACATTAGAGTTGGAAATGGTGCAATTGTTGCAGCTAAGACTGTCGGGGAATATCACCTTGTATTACCAACTGGTAACACATTGGTTCTGAACGAATGCTATTACATGCCGAACCTGATATGCAACATTATATCGGTTTCTTTGCTAAGTAAAGAAGGATATAATTTTGTATTACAGGACAATGTTATGAACATTTTCCATAACCAAAAGTTGGTTGGATCAGGCACGTTGTGCAATGGCATTTATGTTCTAAACCAATCAACAGTTCTGAGTATAACAAACACACACAAGAGGAAGAGTTCAGAACTGAACGATTCTTTCTTGTGGCATTGTAGACTAGGTCACATCAATGCGACACGACTGGCTAAGTTGCATAAAGATGGATATTTGAAACCTTTCGAATTTTCATCTTATGACACTTGCCAGTCATGTCTCAAAGGCAAGATGACCAAAACTCCGTTTACAAGACACGGAGAAAGAGTTACCGAAGTCTTGGGACTAATACATAGTGATGTATGCGGTCCAATGTCTACACATGCCAGGGATGGTTCTTCGTACTTCATTACATTCACTGACGATCTCTCAAGATACGGACATGTGTACTTGATAAGACACAAGTCTGAAGCTTTTGAGAAATTTAGAGAATATAAACAAGAAGTCGAGAAACAAACCGGAAAAAGTATTAAAATCCTTCGATCTGATCGAGGAGGTGAATACTTGAGCAATGAATTCCTGGACTTCCTAAAAGAGAATGGGATTCTCTCTCAGCTTACTCCTCCTTATACACCACAGCACAACGGTGTATCGGAGCGGAGGAATCACACCCTATTAGATATGGTACGCTCTATGATGAGTACAGCTGAGTTACCTATTTCCTTCTGGGGGTATGCGCTTGAGACAGCGGCATACCTATTGAATCAAGTTCCAACTAAATCTGTACCTACCACACCATATGAGATATAGAGTGGGAAGAGACCATGTCTTAAACGAGTTAAGATATGGGGTTGTCTGGCCTATGTCAAAAGGCAAAATCCAGACAAACTCGAGGCACGGTCAGTTCTATGTAAGTTTGTGGGATATCCTAAACATTCAAATGGATATCTCTTCTACCACAGTGAACAACAAAAAGTGTTTATTGCTCAACATACCACCTTTTTAGAAAAGGAATTTCTTGCAAAAGAGATTAGTGGCTCTGAGGTAGAACTGGAAGAACTTCCAGAAACACAAACTATAACTGAAGATTTAGTGGAACCAGAAGATTCGGTAGTACCCGACGAACCTCAGCCTCTCCGCCGATCTGGTAGGGTTTCTCGTCCACCTGAGAGATACTACGGTTTTCTCATTGATGGTGGAAGCGAGGATTGCATCATGGAGGATGATGACCCAACTAGCTTCGAGCAGGCCATCACGAGTGGGGACTCAATGAAATGGCTGGATGCTATGCGGTCCGAGATGGAATCCATGTACACCAACAAAGTATGGACTTTGGAAGTTGCTCCTGAAGGGGTAAAACCCATTGGGAGCAAGTGGATCTTCAAGAAGAAACTTGGTGTAGATGGGAAAGTGGAGACTTTCAAAGCTAGACTTGTAGCAAAGGGTTTTCGTCAAAGACCAGGTGTGGACTACGACGAAACCTTTTCTCCAGTGGCTATGCTTAAATCCATCCGGATCATGCTTGCCATCGCTGCATATCACGACTACGAAATCTGGCAAATGGATGTTAAGACCGCCTTTCTAAATGGTGATTTAGAAGAGTGCGTGTACATGACTCAGCCAGAGGGCTTTGTAGACAGTGGGAGCAGCGGCAAGGTGTGCAAGCTGCTTAAATCCATTTATGGATTAAAGCAAGCATCGCGGAGTTGGAACATCTGCTTTGATGTCGTTATCAAAGAGTTTGATTTCGTCAAAAACCCAGATGAACCTTGTATTTACAAGAAGGTGGCAGAGAGTAAGGTTGTCTTCCTCGTATTGTACGTGGACGACATACTCTTGATAGGAAATGATATTCCTATGCTGCAATCGGTCAAGCTCTTCTTATCACAAAGATTCTCGATGAAAGATCTTGGTGATGCCTCCTGCATATTGGGAATTAGGATCTATAGAGATAGATCCAAACGGATTTTGGGATTGTCCCAATCCAGGTACATTGACACCATACTAAAGAGGTTTAGTATGGAAGAGTCCAAACATGGGAACTTGCCCACGATCTCTGGAGTCACTCTCTCCAAAGAGATGTCTCCCAAGACTGATTTGGAGAGAGCTCGCATGCAAGGGATACCCTATGCTTCGGCAGTAGGCTCTATCATGTATGCGATGCTATGTACCAGACCCGATGTAGCATACTCACTAAGTGTAGTGAGCAGGTATCAAGCTGATCCTGGAGAGAGTCACTGGACAGCTGTGAAGAGCATTATCAAGTACTTGCGAAGGACTAGAGATATGTTCTTGGTGTATGGTAACGGGGAGCTCCAAGTGGAGTCCTCTACCGATTTGAGCTTCCAGAGTGATAAGGACGACTCTAAGTCGCAGTCGGGCTTTGTCTTTACCCTTTACGGAGGGGCGGTTAGCTGGAAGAGTTCCAAGTAGGAAACCGTGGCAGACTCGACGATGGAGGCTGAATACATCGCTGCCAACGATGCTGCTAAAGAGGCTGTCTGGATCAAGAAGTTCATTACTGAACTTGGTGTGGTTCCATCCATTGAGCATCCAATACCTTTGTATTGCGATAACAATGGAGCAGTGGCTTTGGCCAAGGAACCCAGGTCCTATCAGCGATCCAGGCATATTCTGAGGCGGTATCACCTGATCCGGGAGATAGTTGATCGCCGGGAGATCGAGGTCAGGAGGGTTGACACGAAGAACAACACTGCGGATCCACTCACGAAGGCCATTCCCCAGATACAGTTTGAGAGACTCTTCAGGATGCTCGGTATGCGATACTACAGCAGCTGGCCCTAGTGCAAGTGGGAGATTGTTAGTTGTATGTATGCCCTAGAGGCCAGTATTGTACAGATGATGTATATTATATTGGATGCTTGGACATATATAGAGATGACTTTCTTGCTCGACATGATAGTATGCTATCTGGTTGCTCTTTATCTTAACATGTACACTAGTCTCTTTATTCTGTCTTTTAGTTACATGTTGGTAAAGCCCTTAGGATTTGTACTTGACTACCTAGACTATGATGCAGATCATACTAGTGGGGACATGGTAGTCCATAAGTACATCCTTCAAGGTCCCTAGTCGTGGGTGTATCGAGACGGGACATCGATACACCAGTGTAGACTAGCGTATACGCTTCTCGACCCATGTGATGGGCGATGGATGATCCTATATCCATTGGTGTTTGACATCAGAGATGGTATACGGGTGCTCAGTGGAGACTGAGTACACTGGACGGACTCGCCGAGAACTCCCAGATGGTATTATACCTCACGTCAGATGGCAGTTCTCAGGTGACACTTGTACAGGTTAGTCTGTAGACCCGAGATCGTCATAGAGTCTTGTGTGATTCCCACTGTGCTTTGATCTCCACCTTACCACGTCCATGAGGGCGTGCAAAACGGCGGTCTTTGGGTACAGTCCCGAGTCACATGGAGGAAATGAGCGATAGGAGGGGTTTCGTCTCTCCCGGTATTGGGGGTTGATGTTGCGCAGTGCTCGATTGGCCGTAACAGGGAAGTCCCTGGCCAGGGCTGATCGGAGATTTGCTGGTAAGTGTTACCAGTAGTTTCTCGACCCGTTATGAGCCTCACATCGGCACGACTTATCGGTTATTGGGGTCTGACGTTTACCACCCCTAGACTTGATATGCGATGTATCAGACGAACAGACCGGACTGTACGGTAAGTGTTACTAGTTGGATTCATAGGAGTATGAGCGGGCTAGCTCGTCGATCTTCTGATCGCTCAATACCCGGATGGCCGTTACGTTTAGCAGACCGCTTGCGGCTTGTGGATGCTTGATATGATCATCATCTGCTACCGGCGTATTGACGAGTCTTTAGAGTCCTACACAGAGGTTTCCTGGCTCAAGCGAAACGAAATAGGAGCGCATATGAGATATGTGCAGGACCGAGAATAATGCGTGTATGTGATACCGCATTTCATTCTCGCGATATATGTTTCGATTGGTTATATTCGATATGACCTAGTTATCGAATCATTCATTCGATAAATCGATACATTGGATTCTAGTCGGTTATGTACGACATGACCGGATCATTGAATCAAATGTTGATTTAATGATTTAATACATAATTATATATTTGATATATTGTTTTGCATTAGCTAGTATTGGTTCACTTTATATGGATTTTCTCACTCGATGTGCAAGAAGTATATATGATATACTTTTGTGCACTACTTTGTATCATGTTTGATGATACTTGATGATGTGGTTAAGTGTAAAGGGTTAAACCATGGTTAAGTGATGATTAGGGTTTTGGTTTTTCATTTATTTATTTGTTTATTTATTTGGAAAGGATTAAGTTAAGAATGGTGGCTTATTTTGGAGCTATGTTGAAGCTTCTTGAAGCTTTGACAAAGTCCACCTTCCTTATCTCATCCTTAACCCTAACCAATCCAACTAACCTTAGTTTAATCTCTACACTTGACCATGGTCAAGATATGATAAGTATTCATATTAGTTTCTTTTTTAAAGATAGAAAACTTATCATTCTTTCTTCATCTTCTTCTTCTTCTTCAAAGAGAAAGCTTGATGCCATCAATGGCAACTTGATTTTTAAAGTGAGAAATCCAATTCTAAAGTGAACCCACCTCCTATTTCTTCACCCTCTACCTCTTGCCAAGTTGTTTTGGGTGTTTTCTTCACAAGTTTCACCACTTGTTGAAGTCGGAGCTTGAGCTTGTGCAACCTCGACGTAGATCGTCTTTGACACGAAGCCGACGACCTATTCCGCTCGTTTTCCCGATGAAGCCGATGAACGAGTCTAGGATTCGAAAAGGACAGCGAGAGGATGCCTACGTGGAGCCAAGGAAGAGGATTACCGGATCTACAAAGGTTGTAGCATCTAACCTATAGTTTATTTGTTAACTAGTTTTGTATTTCGCCTAGACATCTAGCAACGATCCGTTAACTAGGGTTTCTCGGCACCATATTTTTTAAATTTGGCATGTTCGATGCCTTGTGAGACCTCCATAGGGTGCCTAGGAACCTTTCAGTATCTGATATCGCATTATCCTTGGTCCTGCGCATATCACATATGTGCCTCTACTCCGTTTTGCCTGAGCCAAGAAACCTCTGTGTAGGACTCTAAAGAATCGTCAATACGCCGGTAGCAGGTGATGATCATATCAAACACCTACAAGCTGCAAGCGGTCAGCTAAACGTAACAGCCACCCAGGTATTGAGCGATCAGAAGATCAACAAGCTAGCCTGTACGTTCTCCTGTGAATCCAATCAGTAACACTCCCGTACAGTCCGGTCTGTTCGTCTGATATGTCGCATATCAAGTCTAGGGGTGGTATACGTCAGACCCCAGTAACCGATAAGTTGTGTCGATGTGAGGCTCATAACAGGTCGAGAAACTACTGGTAACACTTACCAGTAAATTTCTATATCAGTCCTGGCCAGGGACTTCCAGTTATAGCCAGTCGAACACAGCACAATATCAACTCCCTATACCGGGAGAGACGAATCCCCTCCTATCGCTCATTGCCTCCATGTGATTCGGGACTGTACCCAAAAGCCACCATTTTGCACGCCCTCTTGGACGTGGTAAGGTAGAAATCAAAACACAGTGGGAATCACACAAGACTCTATGACGATCTCGGGTCTACAGACTACCCTGTACCAGTGTCACCGGAGAACTGCCATCTGATGTGTGGTATATCACCATCTAGGAGTTCTCGGCGAGTCCGTACAGTGTACCCAGTCTCCACTGAGCACCCGTACACCATCTCTGATGTCAAACACCGATGGATATGGGATCATCCATCACCCATCATATGGGTTAAGATGCGTATACTCTAGTCTACTCTGGTGTATCGATGCCCTGTCTCGATATACCCTCGACTAGGAACAGTTATAGGATGTACTCATCGACTACCATGGCCCCACTAGTATGATCTCATCATAGTCCCAGTAGTCGAGTACAGATCCTAAGGGCTTTATCAACATGTGAGAGAAAGACAGTAAACCAATACAAGTCAACATGTTAAGATAAAGTGAAACCAAATAGCATACTATCATGACGAGCAAGAAAGTCTTCTCTGTATATATCCAAACATCCATCATAATATACATCATATGTACAACAATGGCCTCTAGGGCATATACATAACTAACAATCTCCCACTTGCACTAAGGCCAGCTACTGTAGTATCTCATACCTAGCATCCCGAATAATCTCTCAAACTGTATCTAGGGAATGGCCTTCGTGAGTGGATCCGCAGTGTTGTCCTTCGTATCTACTCTCCTGACCTCGATCTCCCGGCGATCAACTATCTCCCGGATCAGGTGATACCGCCTCAGAATATGCCTGGATCGCTGATGGGACCTGGGTTCCTTGGCCAAAACCACCTCTCCATTGTTATCGCAATACAAAGGTATTGGATGCTCAATGGATGGAACTACTCCAAGTTCACTAATGAACTTCTTCATCCAGACAGCCTCTTTCGCAGCATCGTTGGCAGCGATGTATTCAGCTTCCATCGTCGAGTCTGCAACGGTATCCTGTTTGGAACTCTTCCAACATACCGCCCCTCCATTGAGGGTAAAGACAAATCCCGAGTGCGACTTAGAGTCGTCCTTATCACTTTGGAAGCTGGAATCGGTAAAGGACTCCACCCGGAGTTCATCGTTACCATACACCAAGAACATGTCTCTAGTCCTTCGTAAGTACTTGAGAATGTTCTTCACAGCTGTCCAGTGACTCTCTCCAGGATCTGCTTGATACCGACTCACTACACTTAGTGAGTATGCTACATCGGGTCTGGTACATAGCATCGCATACATGATAGAGCCTACTGCCGAAGCATAGGGTATCCCCTGCATGCGAGCTCTCTCCAAATCAGTCTTGGGAGACATCTCTTAGGAGAGAGTGAGTCCAGAGATCGTGGGTTGGTTCCCACGCTTGGATTCTTCCATACTAAACCTCTTTAGTATGGTGTCAATGTACCTGGATTGGGACAATCTCAGTATCCGTTTAGATCTATCTCTATAGATCATGATTCCCAATATGCAGGAGGCATCACCTAGATCTTTCATTGAGAATCTTTGTGATAAGAAGAGCTTGACTGATTGCAGCATAGGAATATCATTTCCTATCAAGAGTATGTCATCCACGTACAATACGAGGAAGACAACCTTACTCTCTGCTACCTTCTTATAGATACAAGGTTCATCTATATTTTTGATGAAGTCAAACTCTTTGACTACAACATCAAAACAGATGTTCCAACTCCGTGATGCTTGCTTTAACCCATAAATAGATTTAAGCAGCTTGCACACCTTTCCGCTGCTCCCACTATCTACGAAGCCCTCTGGCTGAGTCATGTATACGCACTCTTCTAAATCTCCGTTTAGAAAGGCGGTCTTAACATCCATTTGCCAGATTTCATATTCATGGTATGCAGTAATGGCAAGTAAGATCCGGATGGACTTAAGCATAGCCACTGGAGAAAAGGTTTCGTCATAATCCACACCTGGTCGTTGACGAAAACCCTTTGCTACAAGTCTAGCTTTGAAAGTCTCAACTTTTCCATCTACACCAAATTTCTTTTTAAAGATCCACTTGCTCCCAATGGGTTTTACCCCTTCAGGAGCATTTTCCAAAGTCCATACTTTGTTGGTGTACATGGATTCCATCTCAGATCGCATTGCATCCAGCCATTTCACAGAGTCACCACTCGTGATGGCCTGCTCGAAACTAGTCGGGTCATCATCTTCCATGATGCAATCCTCGCTTCCACCATCAATGAGAAAATCGTAGTATCTCTCAGGTGGACGAGAAACCCTACTAGATCGGCGGAGAGGCTGGGGTTCGTCGGGACTACTGAATCCTCTGGTTCCACTAAATCTTCAGTTGTAGTCTGTGTTGCTGGAACCTCTTCCAGCTCTACCTCATCGCCACTAATTTCTTTTGCAAGAAATTCCTTTTCTAAAAAGGTGGCATGTTGAGCAACAAACACCTTTTGTTGTTCACTTTGGTAGAAAAAATATCCATTTGAATGTTTAGGATATCCCACAAACTTACATAGAACTGACCGTGCCTCGAGTTTGTCTGGATTTTGCCTTTTGACATAGGCCAGACAACTCCATATCTTAACTCGTTTAAGACATGGTCTCTTCCCACTCCATATCTTATATGGCGTGGTAGGTACGGATTTAGACGGAACTTGATTCAATAGGTATGCTGCTGTCTCAAGCGCATAACCCCAGAAGGAAATAGGTAACTCAGCTGTACTCATCATTGAGCGCACCATATCTAATAGGGTGCGATTTCTCCACTCCGATACACCGTTGTGCTGTGGTGTATAAGGAGGAGTAAGCTGAGAGAGAATCCCATTCTCTTTTAGATAATCTAGGAACTCATTGCTTAAGTGTTCACCTCCTCGATCAGATCGAAGAATCTTAATACTTTTGCCCGTTTGTTTCTCTACTTCGTGCTTATATTCTCTGGATTTCTCAAAAGCTTCAGACTTGTGTTTCATCAGTAACACATGTCCGAATCTAGAGAGATCGTCAGTGAATGTAATGAAGTAGGAAGAACCGTTCCTGGCATGCGTAGACATGGGACCGCATACATCACTATGTACCAGTCCTAAGAGTTCCGTAACTCTTTCTCCGTGTCCACTAAACGGAGCTTTGGTCATTTTTCCTTTGAGACATGAATAGAAAGTATCATAAGATGATAATTCGAACGAATTCAAATATCCATCTTTATGTAACTTAGCCAGTCGTGTCGCATTGATATGACCAAGTCTACAATGCCACAAGAAGGATTCGTTCATTTCTGAACTCTTCCTCTTGTGTGTGTTTTGTATACTGAGGACTGTATTTTAATTGAGAATGAATATGCCATTATGTAACGAGCCTGTTGTAATCAACTTTTGATCTAGGAATATGTTCATAACATTATCCTTTACTACAAAATTATATCCTTCTTTACTTAGTAAAGAAACTGATATAATGTTGCACATCATGTTCGGTATATAATAGCACTCATTTAGAATCGGTGTATTACGACTTTGCAACACTAGGTGATATTCGCCAACTGCTTTGGCTGCAATACTTGCACCGTTCCCTACTTGAACGGAATGATCACCTTTTCCCAGTTCTCTACCTTTACGTAGCCCATGTAACATTTTACATATGTGGGATTCTGATCAGGTATCTGATACCCAGGACGTAGGGTGAACTGAGAAAAAATTCTCAATAACTAACACACCTGAAGAAGATGCATCAACATGCATGTTCTTTTGGGCGGCGTGAGAATCCAGATATTCTCCTATTCCCTGTTCAGTCTTATAACTCTTATAAGAAAGAACGGGTCCAATGTTCCCCTGCTCAGTATAATAAGCGGGTTCAGTCAATACATCCATATTATTATCTTGATTATGGTCTGACATGGTCGCTACCTGGAGAGAGAGAGAAGAAAACACTTTAGCGTATGTGTAAGTCCATGCTACCTCTCCCGGTACTTACGGGCTTGCGGAATTTGGTGAAAAACGATTTTCTAGAAGCGGTAACATGGACTCAAAACCGGATCTTTGTTAAACATCTAACTAACAACCTAACTAGGAGTTGTTAACTACTCGGTTAGGGGGTTATACCTTTCTTTCTTGAACTCCTTCGTCTTCAAACCTCGATGGTTGTCCGGATCGGCTTCACCCCATCGTCTCCTTGTGCCGAAGATCGATCCACCTGAAAGCTTCTACCTTTGGCTTCTTCTTCGAACTTTGAAGAAACTAGTTCACTCGGTTTGCTAAACCTTGTGAACAAGAGTGAGTAGAGGAGAGTGTGTTGGGATTTTTCTCTATGGTTCTTGCTTCTCAACACATGAGACAAGTGAACCATAGACTAGAGAGAGGGAGAGCAAGAGGAAGAAGATGAGAGCTCAAGAACACAAGAGAGAGAAAGGAAAATGAAAGAATGAGCAAGACTTTTCTCTCTTGGCTCTCATAATCCAAAACCATCATAACCAATAATAGCAATCAAATATTAGTGATGGTTTAAGCTACAATAGCCATATCATTTCATGCACTCATTTTGCACAAGAGAACAAGCAAGCAAAAGTCTTTGCCATGAAATGATAGCCATTGTCATCATGATGGTCAACTAGTCCAACCTAGTCAACCGGTCAACAAAGTCAACAAGTCAACAAAGTCAACCCCTCAACAACCATGTCACTATAATACTTAATTAATATTATTGTTAATTACATATCATATTCTCATTAGGGTTGAGCAAAAAGTCAATAGTCAATAGTCAACGGTCAACAACCCTAATGAGAATCCTCTGCCTCTGTCTTTCCGTCAACTGTGCATACACACCCGCATCCGCGTTCTAAGGAACACGAATACAAACTGGATAAAACCAATCCCAAAACGTACACTAGGATCTGGCTTAAACTAAAGCCCGCTAGTGTTAACTGTCCGGACACTGTACGTGCATAAGTGCACGGATGTGACCGAACCCTGTCGCAAAACCATGCGACCTGTCGCAAAACCATGCGACCTCTACTCTTTTGCCTAAAGGCGAATAGCTTCCTGTGTGGGACTCTAAAGACTCGACACTACGCTGGCAGTGGGTTTAACCACAGACCGCAAGCGGCACTAGCTGTGCGTAACTGTAGGGTTCCTAGGCACGCTAATGAGGTCTCTCAAGGCATCAACCATGCCAATTTCAAATTTTACAAGTGCCGAGAAACCCTAATACGGATCGTAAACTAGATTTTAGGCGATAACGATAACTAGTTAACAATTTAACTATGAGTAAACGAAAATACAACCTTTGTAGATCCGGTCCTCCACGTCCATGGCTCCGTGTTGACGTCCCTCCGCTGTCTATATCGAATCCCGGACTCTAGCATCAGCTTCATCGGAGAAATGGGCGGGCTAGGTCGTCGACTTCGATGCCGAAGATGATCTACGTCGAGGCATCACAAGATCAAGCTCCCACTTCACCAAGTCATGAAACTTGTGAAGAAAACACCCTATACTACTTGGCAAGAGGTAGAGAATGAAGAAATAGGAAGTGGGTTCACTTTAGAATTGGATTTCTCACTCTTTTTCTCAAGATGCCATTGTTGGTAGCAAGCTTTCTTCTTGAAGAAGAAGAAGAAGAAGATAATGATATGATAAATTATTTCCAAATAGAAAATAAAAAGAATACTTATCATATACCAACCATGGTTAAGTGTAGAGAATAAACTATGGTTAGTTTGAATGGTTAGGGTTAAGCATGAAGACAAAATGGTCACTTAGTCAAAGCTTCATGAAGCTTCAACAACAAACAAAGAAAGCCACCATTTTCTATTTTATCTTTTCCAAAATAAATAAATAAATAAATAGATAAGAAAATGAAAACCCTAACCATTTCATAACCATGGTTTAATCATACACATAAACATTCATATATCATCAAACATGATACAATCAAGTGTACAAAAATATATCACTTATACAATGTGCACATCAAGTGAGAAAATCCTTTTAAAGTGAACCAATACTAGTTAATGCAAAGTAATATATCAAATATATAATTATACATTAAATCATTAAATCAACACTTGATTCAATGATCCGGTCATATCGCATATAACCGACTAGTATCCAATGTATCGACTTATCGAATCAACCCTTGATTCGATAACTAGGTTATATCACATACAACCATTCGACACATTCATCGCGAGAATGGAATACGGTATCACATACACGCATTATTCTCGGTCCCACACATATCTCATATGCGCTCCTATTTCGTTTCGCTTGAGCCAGGAAACCTCTGTGTAGGACTCTAAAGACTCGTCAATACGCCGGCAGCAGGTGATGATCATATCAAACACCCACAAGCCGCAAGCGGTCTGCTAAACGTAACGGCCACCCGGGTATTGAGCGATCAGAAGATCGACGAGCAAGCCCGCTCACACTCCTGCGAATCCAACCAGTAACACTCACCGTACAGTCCGGTCTCGTCGTCTGATATGTCGCATATCTCGCCTAGGGGTGGTAAACGTCAGACCCTAATAGCTCGATAAGTCGTGTCGATATGAGGTCTATAACAGTTCGAGAAACTACTGGTAACACTTACCAGTAAATCTCAGCAACCCTGGCCAGGGATTTCCGGTTATAGCCAATCGAATACAGTGCAACATCAACTCCCTATACCGGGAGAGACGAATCCCCTCCTATCGCTCATTGCCTCCATGTTATTCGGGACTATACCCAAAAACCACCGTTTTGCACGCCCTCTTGGACGTGGTAAGGTGGAAATCAAAGCACAGTGGGAATCACACAAGACTCTATGACGATCTCGGGTCAACAGACTACTCTGTACCAGTGTCACCAGAGAACTGCCATCTGACGTAAGGTATAATACCATCTGGGAGTTCTCGGCGAGTCCGTCCAGTGTACCCAGTCTCCACTGAGCACCCGTATATCATCTCTGATGTCAAACACCAATGGATATGGGATCATCCATCGCCCATCTGTATGGGTCGAGAACGTATACGCTAGTCTACACTGGTATATCGATGCCCCGTCTCGATACACCCACGACTAGGGACTTTGAAGGATGTACTTATGGACTACCATGTCCCCACTAATATGATCCGCATCATAGTCCAGGTAGTCAAGTACACATCCTAAGGGCTTTACCAACATGTAACAGAGAGACAATCAGTATACAGGTTAAGGTAAAGAGCAACCAGATAGCATACTATCATGTCGAGCAAGAAAGTCCTCCCTATATATGTCTAAGCATCCACTACAATATACATCCTATGTATAGTAATGGCCTCTAGGGCATACATATAACTAACAATCTCCCACTTGCACTAGGGCCATCTGAAAGAAGTGGTTGTAGTATCTCATACTCAACCATCCCTTAAAAGTCTCTCTCTGGGAAAAGGCCTTTGTGAATGGATCCGCCGTGTTGTCCTCTGAGTCTACTCTCCAAACCTCGATCTCCTTGGAGATCAACCATCTCCATGATCAGATGATACTACCTTAGAATATGTCTGGATCACTGATGGGACGGACGTTCCTTGGCATAAGCCATAACTCCATTGTCACACAATGGGAGGAACTAAGTTCATCTCATGAACAAATATACATCCAGACTGCCTCTTTGGTAACATCTTAAGTAGCGATGTATCGTGCCTTTATCGTCTAGTTAGCCATGGTATCTAGCTTGGAACTCTTCCAACATACCGTCCCTTTACTGAGGGTAAAGACAATGCCTGTGACTGACTTTCAGTCGTCCTTATCACCCTGGAACCCTCCCAGTGATTGTCCCCAGGATCGATTGATACCATCTCACTACAACTAGTGAGTATCCTAATATCCAATTAGATCTATCTCATAGATCCAAAACCCAGGATTTAGGAGGTATTACTTTGATCCTATATGGAGAATCATTGTGATAAGCGGAGATTGATCGAGCGTAGCATAGGAAACTCCTTCCCTATCAAGAGCATGTCATCCACGTACTCTACGAGGATCATCACTATACTCCCTACTACCTTTTTATTTATACAAGGTTCATCAACCATTTTGATGCTGTCAAACTCTTTTACTAACACATCAAAACAGATGTTCCAACTCCGCGATGCCTGCTTTATCCTATAAAGCATCTTGTACACGTTTCCGCTGCTCCCACTGTCTACGAAGCCCTCTGGCTGGGTACTTATAGACGTTCTCTTCTAAAACATCATTTAGAAAAGCAGTCATGGCACCCAACCGCCAGATATCGTAGTCATGGTATGTAGCCATGGCAAGTAGGATCTGGATGGACTTAAGCATAGCCACTTGAAAAGGTTTCATCATTGTCCACGCCTGGTCGATGACGAAAACCTTTAACAAGTCTAGCTTTGAAAGTCTCAACTTTTCCATCTACACCAAGTAATCTTCTCAAGATATAGCAACTAAAGTCCATACTTTGTTGGTGTATAAGGATTCCATCTCAGATCGCTAAACATCCAGCCATTCTTACAGAGTCCCACTCCTGATGGCCTGCTCGAAAATAGTTGGGTCATCATCTTATGATGCAATCCTCGCTCCTACTGTCATAGAGAAACCGAAGTAACTCTCAGGTGGGTGAGAAACCCTACTAGATTGGTGGAGAGGCTGAGGTTCGTTGGTAACTATTGAATCCTTTGGTTCTTTCAAATCATCAGCTGCAATTTGTATAGCTGGAACATTTCCAGTTGTAGATAACAGACCTTGCCTCGAGCTTGTCCGGATTTTGTTTTTAGACATAGGCCGGACAACCCCAAATCTTAACTAACTTAAGAGATGGGCTCTTCCCTTATCATATCAAATATGAAGTGGTAGGCAACTGATTTGATTTGAACCCTATTCAATAGGTATGCAGCTTCTCAAGTGCATAACTCCCAAAAAGGAAATAGGTAACTCAATAGTACTTATCATAGAGCACACCTTATCATATAGGGTGTGATTGCTCCGCCCCGATATACCATCGTGCTATGGTGTATACGGAGGAGTAATGCTGAGAGAGAATCTCATTCACCTTTAGAAAAGTCCAAGAATTCTGTGCTCAAGTATTCTCCTCCTTGATCTCATCAAAGGACATAATACTTATACCCGTATTTTGGTTTTCTACTTCTAACTTATATTCTGTGAATACCTCAAAAGGTTCTGACTTGTGTTTCAACAGGAACATATGTCTGAATCTTGAGAGATCATCAGAGAACGTAATGAAGTATAAAGAACCAGTCCTGGAATGTGTAGATAGGGGACCTTACATACAACATCATATATCAGTCCCAAGAGTTTACTAACTCTTTCTCTGTTTCCAATAAACAGAGCTGTGTTCATCTTATCTTTGTGACATGACCGGCAAGTTTTCACAAGATGTAAATTCAAACGGATTTAAATATGCATCTTTGTGCAACTTAGCTAGTCGGGTCGCATTGATATGACCTAGTCTACAATACCTCAAGAAGGATCCGTTCATTTCTGAACTCTTCCTCTTGTGTGTGTTCCGTATACTAAGAACTGTAGTTTGATTTAGAACTTCAATGCTTTTAGATAACGTGCCTGAACCGATCAACTTTTGATATAGGAAATGTTCAAAACATTATCCAACAATACAAAATTTTACCGTTTCTTTACCAATAAAGAGACAGATATGATTTTGTATATCAGGTTCGGTATCTAATAACATTCGTTCAGAATCAATGTATTGGTAATACAGGGTGACAGTGACCAATAGACTTGGCTGCAACACTTGCCCCGTTTTCTGTCTTATGAAACTTATCACCCGTTCTCAGTTCTCTACCTTTCTGTAGCCCTATGTAACAGATTACATATCTGGGATCCTGATGCGGTATCAAATACCCAGGACGTAGAGGACATTGAGAAACAGTTCTTTGTAATGAACACACCCGAAGATGATGCATCAGCATGCACTTTCTTCGTTTTGGCGGCACGGGAAATCTGGTATTCCCCAATTTCCTGCTTTGTCTTATAACAATTAAAAGATGGAGCGGGACCAACGTTCCCCAGCTCAGTCTAACAAGCGGGTTCGATCAATACATCCGTATTATTATCTTGATTAAGGCGTGATATGGTCTCTACCTGGAGAGAGAGAGAAGAAAACACTCAGCGTGCGCTCTTGCAAGAATAGATTGGTTATTATTTTATCTAATCAGGATGGCTCCTACTGTTTTAATCAAATCTTCCTTCAAACCCTAAAAGGAAAGACTAGCCGGGATTAATTACACACTACAAGTTCGCCAATCTTTCAGCCAGGCCAGTGTCGGTACTTTGAGGGAGGTCCCCCGTGCTTTCGCACGAACCTAATTAATGTAAACCCCGTTTTCCCAGAGGCGTAACCTCGTTAATACCTTTCTAGACACCTACTTGATCGGCTAATTGTAATGTGTAAAACTCTCCCAGGAGTAACTCTCACTCGCAGCGGGTATCGGGATCTAACTAACTCATAGAAGGTATGCAATCTCATTGCAAATTTCAACACTTGAAATTCCCGATAATTTTGCCCCTAACGTGCTATGACCTTGACGAAAGCCAACAAACCATAGCCCGCTAGTCAAGTTCAACCCGTACATTTCTTGATTGAATTAAACCCACCCGCACGACCCTTGACGAAAGCCAACAAAGCCGCACGACTACCCTAATCCAATCGCATCGTATGCAACAGATAAGCAGCATATAGCTACCGCACACTACACCTTGACGAAAGCCAACAAATGTAGCACGAATACTATATACAACTTATCTGAAATGACGAAGGGCTACGACAGGTTTTTCTGAAAACCTATTGCGTAATGAACTTGATATCGTTGTAGAATCAAATGATTTTAAAATGGAGTGTTTTTTAGGCTTTTCTAGTTTTGCTAAAGGAGTCACTCCTGGTGAAGGGATCGTCGGTCCTTTCCTTATCGAATGAGGTGCGGGATATATCATATATATCACTGTGCAAAGCAGAAACTATAGAAGCTATCAAAAGAGAAACCGAGTGTGTAGCATCTGCCAGTTATTGCTAAAGGGGTCACTCCCGGTGAAGGGATCGTCGGCCCTTTCCTCATCGAATAAGGTGCAGGATATATTATATATACCGCTGTGCAAAGTAAGAACTGTAGCTACCTGTTTTATTTTTGAGATTCGATTCTGCAACATATTTAGGTTTCTTTTATTTCATTAATCTCATTAATGAAGTCCCATCATTTAAGTCACCTAAACATCACAGATAAATACGACGTACACTTATGCCATCCGCATTCGCCTCGATGTCCCCTCGTGCACCGTTAGGTTAGGTAACTAACGGTAGAGCGGGGCAGGGCTAGCGCGGGTATAAAACATAAGTAACGCCTATATAATATATCATATATACTATATACTGTATCTATCACAGAACATATCACATGATCACATCACAGATATCGCAGCAGAAGAATCATATGAAACATTGGATATACTAGGACGTCCGTGTTTTCAATACGAGCCAGTATAAAACACGGATTCCACGGTCGCAATGAATAGCCAAACCCACACCCCTAGACCCTACGAGAGCGGCAAGCAACCCTACCAATTCTAGAGTTAGGAGACCCGGACTCGACTCCTCGAGTTGGTCTCCTACTGGAATCCAGAACCCGGTTACTTGTGCTCTCCTCCTTGGGTCTATCCTAGTGCGGAAAAGTAAATAATATACAAAATCTGACATCTTCTGCAACCTGAAAGTGCCCCAATAAAAGAATATTATATACAAGTTTTTACATGAATGAAAATGAAAAACACTCATCTCACATAAAACCCCCCGGCTATTCAAACACGACGATCCAATATAACATATCCAGCAACACATAACATCACATGTCATCAACGTAAGTAAATATGCGCATCCCAATTGTCGTTGACATATAACAACGAAATCGGCGATATCACATATTACACTTACGGTCACAGAAAAGAAAGTGTAAAACTACAACATTTGGAATCCGCAACTTCTTTAGACATCGCATGCCTAATCAAATGAATTACTTAGACATCACATGCCTAACAATTATAAACCCCGCATTTTAGTCTCATTATCGAAAACACTTTTCAATATCAAGTCGGGCAATTCAACAAGATTCCCGACATCCTGATCGAATGCTGGTCGCAAACTTTAGTAGACGGCCGCACCCCCGATGCCGTCGACAAAGTGCACCAAGGCGGAACACCACTACCGCGAGCACCCGAACGGATGCTTTCGGCGACGGGGTTCTCCTACAGTCACTTGGTCGGGGCTAATGGGTGTAGCTGTCTATTAAGTTTATCCGGCGAGTATCCGCGTACTCTACGTGATTGCGACGGACTTTTGATCATATCAAAATTCCGTTGCAACCGATCAAGTGAGACTAAACCGCTAGATTTATAACATTCATTCAGTTATCTCATAACTACTCTTGAATTCCAATTATTGTATCACATTCCAGATAAAATAGAAAATGTTAAACTTTCCGATCGAACATTCAAACACCCAAGTTTTCCCGAAACAGCTCAACACATGAAATAAGTTTAAAAACATCCAGTTCATGCCTCAGTACCAACGGTCCAGCCGTAGAAGGGTCAAGCCAACGCCTCACATGTGGCACGCCGTACTGCCCCAAACCCTAAGGTTCAAAGGGCAGTTCAAGACGGTCACATAATCGAGTTAAGGTTTGTTGTCTTCTAGAGGGACAATCGTGTTACTTGCACTACTTTGAATGTTCTTAAACTACGAAAAGATCCAACACTTGGAAATTTCCCGGCAGGGGGAAAAGTGGGTATTTATATCCGGTCGAACTTTTTAACAGTTTCTAAAATATCCGGAAAAACATAAACGAAGTTAAATTATCCGATCAAATTAACGAGTCCCTAATAAAACCCTAGAATACTCAACACTTGAGTGGAATTAAAATATTCCCAAAAAAAAATTGCCAAGAAAGGACCTAAGAATAAATATATGAAATTTCAGGGACTAAGTCCAAATTTTGGCCGCGGAACCGCCCCAAAACCCATGGTTTCGCCGCGGTTCCGCGGTCAAATTGTTGAATTAGGGGACCATACTTCACAGTAATTCTTAGTTTTTCCTGCTTAATTTTTTGAGAATTTTTAATTCACAAAAATCCACTGTTTGAAAAATTGTACAGAGAGGGTTGAAATCGGGGATTATCGGGTTCGATCGGACTTCTAGCTTTGTCTACACATCGCCTAAAGCTCTAGCTAGGCTCTGATACCACTGTAGGGTTCCTAAGCACGCTAATGAGGTCTCACAAGGCATCAACCATGCCAATTTCAAATTTTACAAGTGCCGAGAAACCCTAATACGGATCGTTAACTAGATTTTAGGCGATAACGACAACTAGTTAACAACTTAACTATGAGTAAACGAAAATACAACCTTTGTAGATCCGGTCCTCCACCTCCATGGCTCCGTGTTGACGTCCCTCCGCTGTCCATATCGAATCCCGGACTCTAGCATCGGCTTCATCGGAGAAATGGGCGGGCTAGGTCGTCGACTTCGATGCCGAAAATGATCTACGTCGAGGCATCACAAGATCAAGCTCCCACTTCACCAAGTCATGAAACTTGTGAAGAAAACACCCTATACTACTT
The DNA here is from genome assembly GCA_030015575.1 of Agapanthus africanus. Classification (NCBI taxonomy): domain Eukaryota; kingdom Viridiplantae; phylum Streptophyta; class Magnoliopsida; order Asparagales; family Amaryllidaceae; genus Agapanthus; species Agapanthus africanus. The sequence continues at coordinate 227,857,488 of CM057347.1, forward strand.
GGCAAGAGGTAGAGGATGAAGAAATAGGAAGTGGGTTCACTTTAGAATTGGATTTCTCACTCTTTTTCTCAAGATACCATTGTTGGTAGCAAGCTTTCTTCTTGAAGAAGAAGAAGAAGAAGATAATGATATGATAAGTTATTTCCAAATAGAAAATAAAAAGAATACTTATCATATACCAACCATGGTTAAGTGTAGAGAATAAACTATGGTTAGTTTGAATGGTTAGGGTTAAGCATGAAGACAAAATGGTCACTTAGTCAAAGCTTCATGAAGCTTCAACAACAAACAAAGAAAGCCACCATTTTCTCTTTTATCTTTTCCAAAATAAATAAATAAATAAATAGATAAGAAAATGAAAACCCTAACCATTACATAACCATGGTTTAATCATAAACACAAACATTCATGTATCATCAAACATGATACAATCAAGTGTACAAAAATATATCACTTATACAATGTGCACATCAAGTGAGAAAATCCTTTTAAAGTGAACCAATACTAGTTAATGCAAAGTAATATATCAAATATATAATTATACATTAAATCATTAAATCAACACTTGATTCAATGATCCGGTCATATCGCATATAACCGACTAGTATCCAATGTATCGACTTATCGAACCAATCCTTGATTCGATAACTAGGTTATATCACATACAACCATTCGACACATTCATCGCGAGAATGGAATACGGTATCACATACACGCATTATTCTCGGTCCCGCACATATCTCATATGCGCTCCTATTTCGTTTCGCTTGAGCCAATAAACCTCTGTGTAGGACTCTAAAGACTCGTCAATACGCCGGCAGCAGGTGATGATCATATCAAACACCCACAAGCCGCAAGCGGTCTGCTAAACGTAACGGCCACCCGGGTATTGAGCGATCAGAAGATCGACGAGCAAGCCTGCTCACACTCCTGTGAATCCAACCAGTAACACTCACCGTACAGTCCGGTCTCGTCGTCTGATATGTCGCATATCTCGCCTAGGGGTGGTAAACGTCAGACCCCAATAGCTCGATAAGTCGTGTCGGTATGAGGTCTATAACAGTTCGAGAAACTACTGGTAACACTTACCAGTAAATCTCAGCAACCCTGGCCAGGGATTTCCGGTTATAGCCAATCGAACACAGTGCAACATCAACTCCCTATACCGGGAGAGACGAATCCCCTCCTATCGCTCATTGCCTCCATGTGATTCGGGACTATACCCAAAAACCACCGTTTTGCATGCCCTCTTGGACGTGGTAAGGTGGAAATCAAAGCACAGTGGGAATCACACAAGACTCTATGACGATCTCGGGTCAACAGACTACTCTGTACCAGTGTCACCAGAGAACTGCCATCTGACGTAAGGTATAATACCATCTGGAAGTTCTCGGCGAGTCCGTCCAGTGTACCCAGTCTCCACTGAGCACCCGTATATCATCTCTGATGTCAAACACCAATGGATATGGGATCATCCATCGCCCATCTGTATGGGTCGAGAAGGTATACGCTAGTCTACACTGGTATATCGATGCCCCGTCTCGATACACCCACGACTAGGGACTTTGAAGGATGTACTTATGGACTACCATGTCCCCACTAATATGATCAGCATCATAGTCCAGGTAGTCAAGTACACATCCTAAGGGCTTTACCAACATGTAACAGAGAGACAATCAGTGTACAGGTTAAGGTAAAGAGCAACCAGATAGCATACTATCATGTCGAGCAAGAAAGTCCTCCCTATATATGTCCAAGCATCCACTACAATATACATCCTATGTATAGTAATGGCCTCTAGGGCATACATATAACTAACAGTAACGGTCCCCAGGTAGATGCCAACAAGAAGACTGACGAGGTGAAACCTATCTGAACTCCTACTGAACCTGAATGTGACAGTTTCCGTACTGTCCGGTCTGTTCTTCTGATATATCGTATGGCGGGCCTAGGGGGAGGTAAACGTCAGTCCCCTAATAGCGGTACAAGTCGTGTCGGAGTGAAGCCCAAAACACCCTGAGATAACACTGGAAGCCTACGAGTATATCTTGCTTGCCCTGGCCAGGGACTACTCATGTAATGGCTCTCCTAGACACAGCGCGATGTCAACCCCCAATACCGGGAGAGACGAATCCTGTCTAACCATCACTGCCTCCAAGTGCTTCGGGACTGCACCCAACTACTACCTATTTGCACGACTCCTTTGAGCCGTGGTAGGGTAGTAATCTAAGTACAGTGGGAACACACTCGAGGCGAAGTGACAGTGTCAAGTCAGCGGACTAAGCTGTACTCATGTCACCTGGGAACTGATAACTGACGATAGGTATAATACCAACCGGTCAGTTCTCGACGAGTCCTGTCCAGTGTACTCGTAACCCAACGAGCACCCGCATACTATCTCCAGTACGACGTACTAATGGCTGTGGGACAGACCATCTCCCACACTGGGATGAGAAGTGCATACGCCAGTCAACTCCGGAGTATCGATGCCCTGTCTCGATAGTCTTGCGACTAGGGACCTGCATAAGGATATGCTTATAGATTACCCAGCCCCCACTAGTGTGACTGCCATCACAACGCTGGTAATCAAGCAAAGATCCTAAGGGCTCCACTAATGTGTATAGGTGATATACTAAAATAAACACATGTACACATTGAAGTTGAAACAAACCAAGTAGCATACTACTATTTTGAGCAAGATTGTATATACAAGGTGAATATCCCAAGCTTCCATTAAGTAATATACAAACTAGTATGATACAGTAATGGCCTCTAGGGCATACACACTAACAATCTCCCACTTGCACTAAGGCCATGTACTGGCGTATCGAAGACCTATCATCTCGATCAGCCGCTCGAACTGAGTCTGGGGCAAGGCCTTGGTGAATGGATCTGCAGTGTTATCTTCTGAAGCAACCCTCCGAACCTCGATCTCCTGGCGATCCACGATCTCTCTGATCAGGTGATACCGCCTCAAGATGTTTCTGGATCTCTGATGGGACCTGGGTTCCTTCGCTAAAGCTATAGCCCCGTTGTTGTCGCAATACAGAGGTATTGGATCAACAATGGACGGAACCACCTGAAGTTCTTTCAAGAACTTCCTCATCCAGACAGCTTCTTTTGCGGCATCTGATGCAGCGATGTATTCCGCTTCCATCGTCGAGTCTGCAACGGTTTCCTGTTTGGAACTCTTCCAACACACCGCCCCTCCATTGAGGGTAAAGACAAAACCCGACATGGACTTGGAATCATCCTTGTCACTCTGGAAGCTGGAGTCAGCAAAGGCCTCGATCTGGAGGTCTTTTCCGCCACACACCAAGAACATCTCCTTAGTCCTTCTCAGGTACTTGAGAATGTTCTTTACCGCTATCTAGTGTTTCTCCCCAGGGTTTGACTGATACCGGCTTACTACACTATGTGCATAAGCTACATCCGGTCTGGTACACAACATCGCATACATTATAGAGCCTACCGCAGAAGCGTAGGGTATAATAGACATGCGATCCCTCTCCAAATCATTCTTGGGAGACATCTCTTTGGAAAGGGTGATCCCGTGACAAGCCGGTAGATTACCGCGCTTGGAATCTTCCATACTGAATCTTTTCAGTATGGTGTCGATGTACCTAGACTGTGAAAGTCCTAATATCCCTTTGGATCTATCACGATGGATCCGGATCCCCAGGATGTATGAGGCATCACCCAGGTCTTTTATGGAGAACCTGTGTGACAAGAACCCCTTGACAGATTGTAGCATAGGAATGTCATTTCCTATCAAGAGAATGTCATCCACGTATAAAATGAGGAATACTACAGTTCTCGCTACAAATCTACTATAGATGCATGGTTCATCTGGATTTTTGATAAAGCCAAATTCCTTGACCGTCTCATCACAACAGATGTTCCAACTTTGCGATGCCTGCTTTAGTCCATAGATGGACTTAAGCAACTTGCACCTTTCCGCTGCTCCAACTCTGAATGAAACCCTCTGGTTGGTCCATATAGACACACTCCTATAAATTTCCATTTAGAAAAGCAGTCTTTACGTCCATTTGCCAGATCTCATAATCGTGGAAGGCAGCAATGGCAAGAAGGATCCGAATGGATTTCAACATAGCCACTGGAGAAAAGGTTTCGTCATAGTCCAAGCCAGGTCTTTGACGGAAACACTTTGCAATAAGTCTAGCTTTATAGGTCTCAACCTGTCCATCTACACCAATCTTCCTTTTGAAGATCCACTTGCATCCTACCGGTTTTACCCCGTATGGAGCAATGTCCAACGTCCATACTTTGTTGGTGTATATGGACTCCATTTCGGTCCGCATTGCATCCGGCCATTTTACCGAGTCAACGCTCTGAACGGCCTGCTGGAAGCTTGTAGGCTCATCATAATCTATGATGCAATCCTCTCTATCCCCGTCTATGAGAAAACCGTAGTATCTCTCGGGCGGATGAGACTGCCTACTACTCCTGCGGAGCGGCGTAGGAATGTCCTGTTCTTTTGAACCCTCTAGTTCCACTAAGCTTTCAGTAATAGTCTGTGGTTCTGGAATTTCTTCCAGTTCTACTGCGCTCCCACTAATTTCCTTTTCCAAGAACTGGTATTCTAGAAAGTGGGCATTACGAGAAACAAGGACTTTTTGTTCCTCTGCGTGGTAGAAAAGATACCCCCTGGTGTTCTTTGGGTATCCTACAAACTTGCACAGTACTGAGCGTGCCTCGAGTTTGTCCGCATGCTGCTTTTTGACAAAAGCTGGATATCCCCAGATCTTCAGATATTGAAGATAGGGTTTCTTCCCACTCCATAACTCATATGGTGTGGTAGGCACAGTCTTAGTGGGAACTCGGTTCAAAAGGTATGCGGCTGATTCTAGCGCATATCCCTAGAATGATCACTGTAACTCAGTGTTACTCATCACGGACCGTACCATACCCAATAGGGTTCGGTTCCGTCTCTCCGATACAACGTTATGTTGCGGAGTGTATGGAGGAGTAAGCTGAGAGAGAATTCCATTCTCTTTTAAATAGTCCAGGAACTCGGCACTCAAGTATTCACCACCTCGATCCGATCTTAGAATCTTGATACTTTTGCCGGTTTGTTTTTCTACCTCATTCTTATATTCCTGGAATTTTCCAAAGGCTTCGGACTTATGTTTCATTAAGAAGACATGTACGAATCTTGAAAAATCATCCGTAAAAGTAATGAAGTAAGAAAAACCGCTTCGCGCATGTGTAGACATTGGACCGCACACGTCGCTGTGTACGAGTCCCAAGAGCTCGCTCGCTCTTACTCCGTGTCCAGTGAACGGAGTCTTTGTCATCTTTCCTTTGAGACAGGATTGATAAGTGGCATACGATTGATATTCGAACGGATTCAAATATCCTTCTGTATGTAACTTCGTCAACCTTCTCTCATTGATGTGACCCAGTCTACAATGCCATAAGAAAGTCTGATTTATTTCCGGAGACTTTCTTTTGTGTGTATTCTGGACATTGAAAATCTGTGGTTGGCTTAATACGTATATACCATTGCTCAATGTACCTGACCCAATCAGAACTTGATTAACCTTCTTTAGAAACCAAAGATACAGAAATGATATTACAAGTTGCGTTGGGTACAAAAAAGCAATTACGCAAAACCAAAACATGTCCATCTGACATTCCCAGGTGATAGTCCCCCACGGCCTTAGCATCCATGCTAGCTCCGTTTGCAACTTTGAGGGTCATGTCACCTGCCTTCAAAACCCTACGGTTTCTTAACGCCTGCAAAGAATTACAGATATGGGATCCTGATCCGGTATCCAATACCCAGGAAGTAGAGTTTATTGAAAGACAGTTTTCAATAACATACACACCTGAAGCTGAAGCTGCAACCTGCTTCAGATCCTGTGTTCTGGCCTTCCAAGCTCTGCAATCATTCTTCCAGTGTCCCTTCTTATGACAATAGAAGCATTCTTCCTTATCCACAAGCTTTCCCACTTTCTTTGTTGCTTTTGCTTTTCCCTTCGTATCCACTTTACTAACACCGCCTCTTGGTTTGGCGGGGGCTTTCTTCTTCTTTCCCTTGGCTTTCGCCTTGGACCTAGAAGAAGAAGATCCTCCTATAAACAAAGTGGATGTTTCCCTACCTTTCTGTAGGGTGCCCGCTGCGCTCCTCAGCATGTTGAGGAGTTCTGAAAGTTCAACTTCCTTTTCTTGTAAGTTGAAGTTCAGGATAAACTGGGCGTAAGTGGAAGGAAGGGACTGGAGAATCAAGTCCGTATAGAGCTCATTCTCCAACGTGGTCCCAAGGTCCGCGAGCTCTTCTATGTAGCCAATCATCTTAAGCACGTGTTCCGCTACCGATGATCCGACGGCCAACCTTGCCGAAAATAACTTCTTTGACACTTCGTATCTTGCGATACGAGACTGCTCTCCATACAGTTCTTTTGTATGGAGAAATATGGATTCGAGGTCCATATTCTCGTGCCTCCTCTGATGTTCGTTGTCCATAGAGGCAAGCATGAGGCACTTGGCCTTCGCGCAATCGATTTCCTAGGTCTTACGGATTTCCTTATCCGCGACGCTGGTTTTGGGACCTGGGACAGGGGGAGCTTTGGTGGTAAGAAGATACCCCAGCTTGTCGTAAGTGATTGCCATCTTGACATTCCTGAGCCAATCTTTGTAGTTTGGCCTTGTCAGTATGTTTTTATCTAGAAGTAACTTAATCCAGTCATGTCGATTGGTCGCTGCAATTAGGAGAGAGAAGAAACACTCAGCAAGATGCTCTTGCAAGTTTAGAATGGTTTTTAGTTTGTCTAAACAGGATGGCTCCCACTGTTTCTCGAATCCCTCCTCAAACCAAAAAGGAAGAATTAGTCAGGATCAATCTTACCGTACAATTCTTGCTTAACCGTTCAGCCAGGCCAGTGTCGGTACTTCGAGGGAGGTTTTCCAACGCTTTCGCGAAGTTCCTTAATTAAATAACCTCTTTTCCCTGTGGGCGTAGCCCCCCTAACACCTTTCTAGACACCTACTTGGTTTATAGCATTGATCGTTAAGTGAGAATTTTCCCGAGGAGTAGCATATACTCATAGTAGGATCGGGATCCAAATATCATCGCATGAAGAAACTGAAGGAATCTACCAGAATCATCACACTCCAAATGGTATGCAACTCTAGCAAGTTTCGAGTACTTATGAAACTCCCGATGTGGATTTTGCCCCATGCTCTTTGACCTTGGCGTGAGGTCAAAATGTCATAAGTCACATGTCAAGTTCTTCCATCATTATCCAGGTTAATTTGAACCCACCCGTACCTACCCTTGATGTAGGCCAAAATGGCAGTACGGCTGTCCCAAACCAACGCATTCTATCTATGCAACGGATTAAATATCCGGCAGCTACCAATCATTATGCCTTGGCGTGAGGTCAAAATACATAGCTTGAATACTACCGAATATTTAACTGAAATGATGGAGGGCTACGAATGGTTTTGGCTAAACCGTGAACGTAGTGAACTTGATATAATCGATGGAACGAGATAGCTTTTAAAAGGAGTGGCTCAAGCTCCGCATTTAAAAGTTGTTTTTCAAAAGAACCGAGTGGTTTTTCGAAAGTATTCCAACGACTTTTACTTGGTTTATTTTCTTGCATTAGTTCTTTTAATGCGTGATATTCTTGCATTAGTTCTTTTAATGCGTCCCATCATTTAATCCTACCATTGCAGAAAACAACCAAAATATGACGTACGCTTATGCCATTCGCATTCGCCACGGGGCCCTGTCATTACCCGTTAGGTTACTTAACTAACGACAGAGCGGGGGCTGGGCTAGCGCGGCTGTAGAACATAAGCAACGCCTAAATAACATCATATATACATATATTGCAATGATAGCCATTTCAGATCACAGATGAACACATTGGATATACTAGGAACCGCAATTCATACGAGCCTTGTAACGAAAAGCAGATTACACGGTCGCGGTGAATAGCCAATACCCCACCCAAGACCCTACAGGTGCGGCAAACTACCCGCCAAGTACCCGAAGCGAAGCAACCTCCCTCAACTCCGTGAGTAGGCCACTCGGCACTTCGGCATACCCGGTAGTTTGTGCACCCCCTCCATGGGTCTATCCTAGGAGCAAAAACAGTAAAAAGAAATTATACAATGACGGCTACAACCCCGACCCGGTTGTGCGGCCATACAAATAATTATTACATCAATTTACAAATTTACATGAATTGAAAGAAAAGAAACTCTCATCTCACAACCCCCGGCTATTCACCCGCGACAATCCAATGAATTCATATACACATTCCAATGACATTACAGATCAGAGATTTGTATAACTCCCACTAATCGACATATAGCGATTAGCAAACGTTCAATACAAATATCACATCACAGATAAAAACCCGTCAGCTTAAGTCTTTAGAAGTTCGATCAAAAATACGGATTTTTAGGCCCCAAACAAAAAATTTTCGTTCTGGAAAATCTGGGCTGAAAAGACATATTTCAAAAATCCCAAAACAACCCCAGAAATACACTGCACAAAGTTTGGACCTCGGCCGAGTCAACTCGGCCG